>OX577852.1:12536250-13804375 GCA_951213275.1 Idaea straminata | reverse complement strand
GTAAAGCGGTGGCAAGTTTACCATAACCTTAATAGGAGATTTGGAGACAACGAGAAAACTTCATGTTTGACACTGATTTTTACTTTCACTACACTTGTGCACTTTCACAGAACTAAATTGAATAACATTCCACCAGAATTATACAATTCAACTCGGGTTACAAATAAGTTTCATGAAAATGAAACTGCAGTACGACATGTTGTTAACTCGTTCCCGCCAAAACTCCAATGTAATTTTAAATCAGCTTCAAAAAAGGTTATCTATTCGTCGCGTTTATATTTTTTTTTTATTGGTTTTGTATTCTTATTTTTTTAAGTATATATCTATATGTCTATCTTTAGTTAAAGGACTTTAGGTAATCTTTATTTAGAAACTATACTGAGTCCTTCATTTTTGTTTCCTGATTGTACTTCGATTGATATATTATCCGTAAGAAGGGGTTAAATTTCGACTGAATAATAATTCTACTTGAAAATTGTAAGAGCGTGAGTTGTCGCAATAAAAACGTCATAAGGTCATGAGTCAACAGCACAAGGGGAAAGAACGACAAAGTAATACCGAAAAACAACGATTAAACTCACATGATTTATCTTATACACATTTTACCGGACAAAAAGAGTGTCACCACTACCTTTAATCCTGGGTAATTATAATAATATATAAATCTATACATATTTTAGCTTTTTCCTGAATGACTGACTGACTGACGGATCAACGCACAGCCTAAACCGCTGATCGTAGAGATTTGAAACTTGGAGGGTGTGTTCTTTGTATGACGTAGACATCCGATAAGAAAGGATTTTCCGAAATTCTACCCCTAAGAGGGTGAAAGGGGGGGGGGGGCAAAGTTTTTATGAGACAACGTGATTCCTAGGTCTATTTTCGACTATTACGCGGACGAAGTCGCGGGTAAAAGCTAGTATATAAATAATATAGTATAAACATTATCGAAATATAGACAGATAGGTTCCTAGATAACTTTATTTGTACATCACAAGACGGAACATAGTACACAATAGAAGTAAAGTCATAACTAGAAACTATAAATCAAGTAACGTAAGAAAAATTAAATAAAACGATCTTAGAAATCTGCTGGAACTTTTAAATCAAGATTTAGTCGAATGATAATCTGATTAAATTAAGGCCAAAAACGAAATTGTTTTGTACTAAATCTTTCTGCAACCAGCCCTTGGAGTACAATAGCCCAAGAGCCTATCTGTGTATCCGCCTAGAAAATGGTCGACAATTCCAATAAATTTAAATCTTACAACAAAACCTCAGCCTCCCACAACGTAATCCAACTTCTAACTTCGCAAACTACAGACTTTTTCATCAGGCGATAGGTCGCCGACTGCTTAATTTAAAGTAAAATATAACAGAAGATGAACATCTTCCTTCAAACCCCTATAATTATCATGGTCTATATTCATAGATACACATTCAATTCAATTCAATTCAATACATTTATTTCAGATAATTAAAATACATGATCCATACAATACACATAAGTCAAGAACAAAATATACAAAATCAAGAACAAAATCAAATCCGAATATAAAATAAAATGTCATCATACGTAAATGTCAACTAAATTTAGTAATGTCAAAAAATAAACACAAAACACTTTTCAAAATAAATTCAATAAATCAATTAAATGTCAAAACGATAAAATACAAATACAAAATAAAAGCAAATAAATACTGTCCAATAATAACAATTCACCAATTACATGTCCTGGTTTCTAAGAACCTGAACCATACAGCAGTGCCTGAGATAGTGGCTGTCGAACCTCAATGCAAATACGCTCAGGACACCGCTAGCGCTGCCCCGTATCCTGCGCACCAGGGATGCACACATTGAACATGATTAAAATATGATAATTATTAAATTATAAACGATTTCGAATTACAAAAAAAATATTGCTGAATTGTATCTCTTGGTTAATCCAAGAGATACAATTCAGCAATTTTAATTAATATTAATTAAGGTAATATGAATTTAATAATCTATACATATCTATACATATAAAATGCTTTGTCCTGAACTACTGACTGACTGACGGATCAACGCACAGCCTAAACCGCTGATCGTAGAGACCTGAAACTTGGAGGGTGTGTTCTTTGTATGACGTAGGCATCGGATATGAAAGGATTTTCAAAAATTCTACCCCTAAGGGGGTGAAAATGGGGACAAATTTGAATAAACATTATTTAACAGATTTGATGGAACAAGAGGTAGAAATCATTTTAGGGATGATTAGCTTCGAAGTCCATACTCCTTAGTGCTTTTGATTTAAAAAAACCTTTCAGAACCATTTTTTGACTTCTACGCGGACGAAGTCGCGGGCAAAGGCTAGTGTATTAAAATTATATAATACTAGCTGCGCCCCGCGGTTTCACCCGCGTAAGTCCCGATCCCGTGGGAAATTCGATTTTTTCTCGCCTTTTAAACCTTCCCTAGACCTCCACGAACATTTCAAGACTAAGATAAGATAAATCCGTTCAGCCGTTCTCGAGTTTTAGTGAGACTAACGAACAGCAATTGATTTTTATATATATAGATTTGACGTGAGAGAGAATGTCTTTCATTCCGTCAGTAGAGTACGTGCAAAATCGAGTGAGTCATTGTTTTGTCCCATATGGCCCAAACGGGTCGAATGCCTGGAGTCAAAATATTAAATATTTTCCATCCCATATTCAAATGTAATGGATGTAACGTGTTACAAATGTGACGTCACAAGACGTTTCATGTCACTACAGTTAACGCAATTTTTTGAAGTGGTTTATTTTAGGTTAGATTAGGTTTTTTAGGTCGGTTAAATTTACATTAAATCGACCTAAAAAACCTATTCATCATGGATGTAGAAAAAACAACACAGTCATGTTAAAAACTAGCGTTCAACGAGGTGTCCGGTTCTTTTTTCTTAGAATTGAATGAATTTCATACGAATTTTTCCAATTCAATAAAGCTTTGAGTTTTACTACGAGTACTTTGACTTTGTTACTCACCAATGTTTGTTAGGGAATTAAAAATGTATAGATTTAGTGGGATATCAATCAATAGAAAATCGGCAGTCTAAGAGTAACTGAATTAGCTTGCAGCCAATAAATTCAACGACTCGGTCAATGGGTTTTGACAGTTTGCTAAACATCTGGGCGGTACTAACTTTGGTCTGTTTAAACAAATTTATACCTAACCTAAGGCAAGTTGTTTGTTAACCAATTTATGATAAACCATTATAACGAAGGCTTCCTGGTCTATTATTTGTTACTGGGCATAAACTTTGAGAGTTTCTCGAACTTGATAATTTCGAGGAGAGTGAGCAGGAATCTATGCTTGTGTTTTGCAGAGAGAAACTGAGGTTTAATTTTAGAGGGAGTAAGAAATGTATTTTGCTTGATGTACAAGATGTGACTAAGCCGAAACCACGATTTTTATGGCATGTCAAAACAGACATACAGAAACACATGGCTTGTAATATTGATTGATTGACTTATTTATTCCTTTTTTATAATTTTTATTGTAAATTGAATTTTCTGTTTGTGGGTCCTTCATTACCTACCTGAATAAAGAACAACATATTCTATTATTATTTATTAATCAACATTTTCGGCTCAACTCAGGTACAAATATTTTTACTCGACACGGGCTTTATGGATGAGTTGCTCTAAGCAAAAAAAAAACAGAGAACAGTGCAGCGTGGGCGTCCCCTATTTTCCAACTCTTCTGTCACTTTTGTGACTCGTCACATCATTATAAACAAGATTTACAGCAAAATACATCCATAAAGGTACTGTTTGCAAAGTCTGGACTATTGAAATGATAAGGGTTAGGCCAGTGACAAACTTTGTTTTGTAATTAAATTGTAACTTATATACCTAAATAATGATTTGTTAGGCTTTTTGTGTAATAAATCTTATTAGCTCGCGGTTTTACCTGCGTAATTCCCAAACACGCAGGAAGAAAGAATGGTTAAGACTGTGGTTTAGATTCTGATTAAGCCCAGCCCGAACATTGGAAGGCCAAAAGATGTTTTGAACAATTCTGATAGTTTTGGAAATTCCTCTTTACAATCGAAACCTATAAACTTTTGTAGTGTAGAAATATTACATTACGATATAAGTGTGGTAAATTGATCTTTGCCTAGAGGCGGTTTATGACGCGCGAGCGACAGCGAGCGTGTTAAAGACGCCAAGATGCAAAGATCATTTCCACACGTATATCGTACGACGTTTTTATCACAGATGCGAATAAAAGAAAAGACTTGAAAAGAAAACAAAATAATAATTAACAAAATATTTGTGATAAGTCTATGTTTACATTTTTTAAGCCAATATTTTTTTGTTAATTATGCTCCGGAAAGGCCAGGCTAAAGACTTTTAACCTATACAGCCTCGTCTGACATACAATATTTTTTAGGGTTTTTTCTATTTGTTTTTGCGTCGGGGGTTAAGAACAAAATACAATGGTACGGAAAACAAAATATTTAAGTAAAGAAAAAACAAAAAATAAACAACTCAATTTTTAATCGTTTTCTAAGTCATTATCACGTAAAATTTTCGTTCGTAAACCGACTTTAGAGACAACCATTTTTGCTAGCTAAAAAACTCTTTGGTATCTACCTTTTTTATACATCAAAACAGTATAACCCAGATAAATTAAGAATGTTTCACCTACCTAACATGTAATTAGCAGTAAGATACGTATTTAACTTATCGGGATAACTTTACAGCACTAGTTAACAAATCTAAAACGCACGCGTGCATAATATGTTGGATTATGAGCCTAAAAGCCGTTGAATAAGATCCACTTTATGAGCAACTGTGATAAAAATATTTTTATTTTGCACAAAATAGCATTTGGCCTCATCTCACTCGATGGGAAGCGACGATGAGGTCAATGCAATTCAATTGCATCATGTACGTTTGTACTAGTCGGAGATCCCTTTAAGAACGACCTTCATCGAGCTGTTTAATTGATGATGAGTATTTTATATCAATTTAAATAGGTCAATGAAATTATGGCAAATGAGTTGTCTAAAAAATTCTGTCAATAATATGATTAATTACCATTTTAATTTTTTGTATTGTTTTTTAAACCTTTTACTGGTTTGTTTAATAGACAAATTCCATACCAATCGAAAGTATGAAGCCTATTGAATATGCAAACGTTAGGTTGAATATTTTTTCCGTCACAACTCATGGGTAGGCAGATAAATCGATACTAGTCATTTGCACTGGCCTGGTTAATGAATTAAAGTTAATTTAAAATAAAGATTATGTATTTCATTGGTACGGAATTTGTCTATTGACCAAACCAGTGAAAAGTCTAATAACAAAAAAAATACTGTAATTTGGACTGTGATTTTCTATGCAACTTATTTGCAATATACTTATTGACCTATTTAATTTGAACTAAAATACTTTTCATCCATTAAACAACTCGATTAAGATCGTTCTTAAAGGGATCCCATACTATATCTCTAAATTTTAAACCCTCCCTTTATGAGTATGCATACCTATGTTCCACTTACCGCATATTTATTTGCTTTGTCCAATGTCCGGTAGGATTTGAATACCATGAATGTAAAACGATTGGATCACAACAACTGTTCTGTTTACCATTCCCTTTGTAACATAAACACTTGAAACTATTGCCATTTGATTTGTAATTCCGAATTTAAGTGGTTATTTCATCAATAAAATAAATATCGTGGGATAGTTGACACTGCGCCATCTAGCTCCAAGCTAAGCAACTAGTGTGTTATGGTGACCAGACAAAGGATGGAATACATAGGTAAATTTTATTGAAGAGTCCTTAACTATAATATTTGTTGTTTAAACTACTTCCATGTCGCTCGATAGTCGGCGTTGGGATCTCGTGACAAGAAAAGTAATGTTAATAATACATAAGGTATTTATTTATTTATTCTTAGGAGCTAAATAAATAATCTACTATACCTACTTATGATAGGAGCAGAGAGCTAATTAAAGGTAATTTTACCATAATTTAAATTCATGTGCAATATTGTACCTAAGTAGAATACATAAAACATTTCAAACACAGTCGCAATCATTCGATACAGTCGCGTTCAACGTTTAATTGTCTAAACTCGGCTGCTATTTGACAGGTGACAATACGGCCTGCAGTTGTCAATTAAGTACAATTTGACGTTGGTGTCGCAGACCGGTTCGGTTGTTTATATTTACCGAACTATCTACAACGTTTAGAAAATTAACATTAAATATATTTTTAATATATCAGCCGTACTTCGAGGTTTCATCCGCATAAGTTCTCATCCGTGGTAATAAAGGATATAAACCGGTTTATTTCTTACCGGTTATAATCGGTTTATACAGCTCGCGGCTTTCTCTGATTGAATACCGAGAACGAAATTCAAACCTAAATCTACACTAATATTATAAAGAAGAAAAATTTTGTTGTTTGTTTGTAACGAATAAGCTCCGAAACTACTGGACTCATTTAGATGAAACTTGGTTTATGTACCTAACTATGTTATTCGATAAGATATAGGTAAACCGCCCTGCATCTATCGCGGAAGAAGTACACTCGACTACCGCGTCTCGCATCCCACGCTGCGTGTCCCACGTTGCACGAAATACCGGTATTGAGCGGAAAATATCCGTTCTAGATCTATTCCGCTCAATACCGGTATTTTAAGTAAAAACTCGTATAATTCACTCCTTAAAAAACTCATAAACGTAGGGATTTCGAATGAACAAAAACTAAACGAGTAGGTTTTTATGTATACTCGGGCGCTTTTCCGGTTTTCTATCCCTGGTGGGCGGATAACGGGATAGAAACAATGTACATAAAATATAAAGAAATAACAAGTAAATTGTAGAGTTCAACTCATAAAAGTAACTTGTTAAAAATAGCTGTTAATATTTCTCGTTCGATTCACCCGACACCCGTCTAAATGGATTATTCATTTCATTATTGGAGCAAGTCGTAAAAGAATTCAATTTTGGCTTGAAACGTAATGTAATTTCTGAAACGTCCATTTCTGTTGCAAATAAATTTCAGCTACGGGATTGGTTCGAATTTGAGTTAAATAAGAAAGTGAGTATTAATTGTGTTTAGAATAGGGTGATTTGACTGGATTTCGTTTTGTAAGCAGCTGTGGAATTGTTCGATTCGTGTAGGTACCGAACGCTGTCGAATTGGTTGATTTTCATTTCGTAATTGAAGAAAATGAATTGTTTATTGTGAAAATTAACCATGCCACTAGATATGGATAAAATTGAAGTTACAGTAGTACATCATAACGTTCTCATTTGTGACGCCATCAGTTATAAATCTAAGAAACCTACAAAAAGTTTTATATCTTATATCTTTAAATGAGCAATTCTTGTATATATATAATTGGAATCTCGGAATCGGCTCCAACGATTTTCATGAAATTTGGTACATAGGGGGTTTCGGGAGCGATAAATCGATCTAGCTAGGAATCATTTTCAGAAAATGTCATTTTATTCGTGTTTTATCGAAACTTACTTTTTTTTATTTGAAAAAATATGACTCTTCCTGACATCTATTGGCGAACTACTAATACTAATTTTTGTGAGCAATAAAGTTATTCCAGCAGATGGTGTTGTTAAGTAACACGAAGTCAATGAGTGTTTGCTTTGAGGTTAGACCAAGTAAAAAAAATACCGAGCAAAGATCGGTCATCCAGGTACTTCTATTTAGTTGCTAAATAGTTGGTATTCACTGAGAAAAGATTTCGGAAAATTCAACCCCTAAGGAGGTTGACAATCAATCCAATTTAATTTATTTATTTCCGAAAATTAACAAATTTTTGGGTACAGACCCGTGCTGCATCTAGGGGTCTTAACCTGGGTGAAGCATGGGGTACGGTCGGCTACATATTTGCAGACCCACCGTAGAGCTCCAACACGGCTGTTATAAGAATGTTTTCAACAGAAGCAAGATTCCAGACACCTGCTTTAGTTGAAGTTTAAAGTCTTCTAACTCATCAATTTATCAAACAAAAATGATTAAAATGCAAACATTCCAATAATAGTAATTGTAGAACTCTAACGAGGGCTGCAATTATGCAGCCGACTGTACATAAGTACACGTCGCGTCGTCGTACTCCAACAACCGACAAATTTTAAGATGAATCTAAACATTTGTATAAAGCATAAATAATAATTGTGCGGTAAGGCGTACTATGATACTTCGTCGTACCTTAACGATAAAAAAACCATGAACTTACTGCTCCATTTCGAATACCTACACCATCAAAAAAATGCAAAAAATTAGAAAAAAAAAGTTATGTGTAAAGTCGGTTTACGGACGATAATTTTATTTATTACTTATTTAATAAATTCAGTACACAAGGAAAATACAAAAAAAAATTACATTATAAAGTTATTACTAAGGTAAGTCTAACCCTGTGAAGAGTTTTCTGCCGACAGACCTCTAGGGAAAGGAAATAATATAGCGGAAGGTAATTAAAAGTGTACAAACAGTTTCAAAGAGGAAAGCAGTTATTGAATTCTAAATATTATAATATACAGAAGGAATTACGCAACTTATATAAAAGTGAATACATACATAACTATACAAATATAAATACACACACACATATACATATATATACCTATATAAAATAAATAAATAACAATAAGATACATACATATACTTATACATAAAACAAACTTATATATAATAAACCTACACTACACACAGGACAGATAATGCTCTAATTTTACGTGATAACGTCATAAGAAAACGATGAAAAATTAAGTTTTTTTTAGTTATTCCTTTATATATTTTTCCTTTTATTTTATGTTTTATTTTCATTTAATATAAGTCTTCTAAAGTCACTCGTCACCATAACTCAAGCCCAGATGAGCGATATTATTATTAAATAGGAAACAGAGCCTAAGTTACCATGACACGTCTGGTCATATTACCATGACGTCACACAATATTACTGTGACACTTTTTTGTAAAGGTGTGCAGGTGTTCCATCAATTTACTAGACGTTATCACGTCAAAATAAAAACCCCATGACTTTCCTGTGTAGTCTCGTTGGTAGGTGCGTTTCGATGACACACATCATAGCTTAGTTTTGAAAATGATTTTATGTGAATGATTTCAATTGAATAAAGACATTTTGACTTTGACTTTGATCATAAAAAACTAAACCTTTTTACAACAATAAAAATAGATCCAAGCATAACGTGAGATGATAATGTTCTGTAAGATTAGATTGAGAAAGTTTACAACCTTTTCGAGGTGTGTCGTGGGCGGAGAAAATAGGTTTATCTACTTAAACTTAAAGGTCAAGTCTCAGTGTTTTCTATTTATCTTCGGTTCCAATTTTCATGTAGAGCGAAGTTGGCTTAGTGGTAGTTACCTCGACTTTCATTCTGAAGGCCGTGGGTTCGAATCCCGGCCGGCCCTGCACCGATGCATTTTTCTTAAGAAAAAAATATGTGCGGTAAATGACATGGCTCTTACGGTGAAAGAAAACATCGTGATAAAACCCGCGGCTTAGTTGGCTCCAGAAGTATTGACAAGTTCTCAAGCTGAGAGGGTAGTAGGTGCTGGGCAAGCCTACTCCATCCTCACGCAAAAAGGACTAAATTTAAAAAAGGGGCTCATTGCGGACAACAGCCTGTTCTAGTACAAGTTTTCGTGTATCTATATTTTTTCATCGGCTATGATCTACCTACATAACTTTTAGGATTGAAGACGATTTATAGTCGATATCAACCAATCCTAACTTCCTTACTAAAATTATAAACTCGAAAGTTTGTTTATTTATTTGTACCCCTTCACGGTCAAACGACTAGACCGATTTAGATAAAAATCGGCATAGTGGTAGTTTAGGAGATGAAGAAGGACATAGGATACTTTTGATTTTGAAATTACTGCGGGGTCGGGACTTAAATATGCAGGGTTAAAGAGACTTTTTTAAAGTTCTGCTGTCAAAAAGAGTCATTTGGACAATTCGTAGTTGATATGTTATTGATGGTTCGAGTGGTACAAATGGATACAGGATGGTTCGAGTGGGTCAGTAACAGCAAGTCCTATAACCGCTATAATTACGAGAATCGGGTTAGGTTCTTAGGGAATTGAAATCTGCAGTGGTTTTTTTCCAAATATGTTTTACATAAATCGAAGTAATTTCGGATAAGGTACAAATCACTGTAAGAAACCAAAATAGGTTTAAGTATCAGAAACTTCGCAAATCGTGAAAAACTATCTCCAAAATCTTCATACATTTTGAACTTAAATCCAATCCAACCCATTCAAATTAACCCATTCAACCCTGTGTGGCGTCAGCAACTTAAATCCATACTATTATGGAAGCTGTACTATCTTTAGGTCCAAACACAACTTTTAAACGCTATAACTCAAACTTTAAATATTTCAACTGTAATCCACTTAAACCCTGCATTTTAAGATCAAGTTAACGACCACCATTACTCATCTTAGCCGGCTATTGTAAAAAGTAACCGGGAAATGTCTACATTACCATAAGCCCAATTGCTTGGCTGTGAGCTGTATCTTTCTGAGTGTAATTTAGATAGTGGGCCGTCCGGTTTTCATAGCTTTGAGTTATATTCTCCTCTTGTGGAAATATCAAATGTCAAAAAATTGGTTGTCTGAGAAGTCAGTTTACGGACGATAATTTTACGTAACGTCAAAAGAAATTGATGTTTTTTTTTAATTTTTTTTTTCTTATTTTTTTCTTAATATAAGTCTTCTATTCGTCACTTGTCACACCATAACACAAGTTTAGATAAGCGATAATTATAATTTAATACTCTTCCTAAGTTACCATGACGCGTCTGGTCATATTACCAAGCCGCCTGACGTCACACAATATTACCGTGACACTTTTGTGTGAATGCAGGTGTTCCACCAATTTATAAACGTTAACACGTCAAAAAAAATACAAATGATAGCTCTGCCTTTGGCCACTATCACACCTGCCTGATGGGCGGTGAAGATGCGGCCTAAGATGTACCACGCTTTCCTAAAAGATACCTATCGCGACTTGAAGACCTGCAAATTGTGTACGTCAGGAAAGATAGACGCAGACAACTGATTACATTTCCTTGTTGTACGAATAAAGAATGACAGAAAATTACCGTCTAACCCACATTATGGACTTGGGTGGTGTCACCAGGTGCCTAAAGATTAAACTTCAATGTCCTTTGAGCATCTGAGAAAATAAGCACCCATGACCTTATAGGCGATTTAAATAAATTTATCATTTTGGTTATTCTTTAATTACCTGCAAATTTACAAAAGCACCCACATCCAGGAAACTCGTTACCAGTAACTTTGTAATTCATAGAAATACCCAGATCCTCAAAGGCGACTCGATTCAAATTAAACGACTTAACAAATTTCAGTGACATGGATGAGTGGGTCTCAAAAATGACATAGAAATTCTAATGTTTGCACTTTCAGTGTACCTGCTGTAGCACAAATAAAAAAAAATGTAATGGACTGTATAGATCCCACAGTCCCACCATGAGAAAATTAATCTTAACAGTGGACTCAAGTTGGTACAATCTGTGGAAACACAAATCATAATATCGTGTTACTAAAAGCAGACTCTGGTTTTCCTTATTTGTAACTATCAACGAACCGCGATTTCACCTGCGTTCTGTGATATGAAATCTGTAAGAAATAGCATTTTCCTGGAACTTGTTTTGTTGATTACTCATATCATAGTTGTTGAACGAAAACTATACAATGACCAAGCCAGAAAATAGCTACGCTAAAATAGGTATTGTATACGTATAACGGAAAGTCTGGCAGATAAAGTTTTTGCTGCTTAAACTGCTTTTTCTGACAATAATGATAAGAATATGCTTGCATGAGCCTAAACCAATTCTAGCTACTGCATTTAGCGGGTAATCTCAAATGAAATTCTACTACTACTAACCAGTTTGATACTTTGACAGTTGCTTATCATGTTTAGGGTCCTAAATCTAATATTTTTTTACCGTGCAAGTCAACCTAAGTCTAAGGAGATTTAATTTGATTAGAATTTTGCTTCCATGTACAGAAACTGTTGTTCTTCCTTTTTTATTATAAGTTAGTAGAGTATAGAAGATAACGAAGAAACACTATATCTAATTTGTTATACTTTTTGCATAAGGGCACACAAAGGGGAGACGTGACATATGTTGTGCGTCATACGGGAAAATGTGTGGGGGAAAGTAGGTCAGTGTTTTAATTTAGTTTTACTACAAGTCATAATTTTTGTTTTATCATTGACAGTCTACGCGTGTTCGGTGACCGTGACCACGAGTTTTACGTAAATTATTAAAGTCTAAAAGTTAGGGGTAACGCTGCGCACCGATCGGTTTCATAATATTAAACGCTTTTCTTTGGTGACTGTACTTGTTTGTAAAAAACTTTTAATTTAAAACCAATGGGACGAGTATATGGTTAAAAATTGTATTATTTATTGATTTCTCAAACTAGTCCTAATGTAGGAATTATGTAGGATCCTACTTTTTTAACATTTGAGCCTAACAAAAAAATAAGTATAGGCTTTATCCGGGACGCATTTAGAGTTCGTCTCATCTTACTTCTTGATTCAAGCTATTTGCTAGATCAAGTCAAGCTCTTTGCTGCTACTCTTCTGACCGACTTTTAAAACGGAAAAATCTAGCCAACACACCAATTCTAAGTCAACTGGAAGTTACTATTTCTGTTGACCTGCTGATCTTAAAGCACCTATCGAAAAAAAAGTCAAATTAGAATTTTTATCAGTAATTTTTTTAAAGTATTTTTAACTGTAGTGCATAAGGAATCTAAAAAAATGAAACAGTCGTAATTTAGAATAAGATAACTTATATTTCGCCCCGATGCGGTCGTGGTCGTGAATAGAACCCCACCGATTTTTGAAAATATTTTTAAGTTTTTAAAAATCGATTTTTTTTTTAAACCGAAATTATCTACGTAAAAAATGAGAGAAGAGTGAAATGAACAGTTTACCAGTTACACCATCTGTTGTCCCCATCCCAGTATAGGTGTCGATGGGAGCTATAAAATCGTTTACGGTAAAGGTCTGTCCATAATGTGTTCACGTTTGTACCACGACAGAGATAAAATGTTTCGTAGTCGAAGTAAAACTTGGTTCGCGCTTTCGATGGGATTTTTTAGGGTTCCATTTATTAACAATCTATTGTTAAATAATTACAAGAAAAAAAAATGACGTGTCGTCTTTAAAATCGGTCAGGTTCACTTGCCAAAACCAAATAATAATAAAATAATAAATAATTTAATTAAGGTCGCGGGAAGTCGTTGGACGCAGAGAGTATGCGACCGATCGCTCTGGAAGTCTTTGAGGGGGGCCTATGTTCAGCAGTGGACGTCCTGTGGCTGATATGATGATGATAATGATGAAATAATTTACTAACCAAAACATAATGAAATTATACATTCGGTATTTTATATGTATGACGTTTTTAAATTTACATTGATAATTTGTTTTTAGAATTTTTGAAATGACGGACCCAACGTTATAATTTATAACGGATGTTGCTAGATTTGTGTTACGTACTTATAAAAACCAGTCACAGTGGTGCGGTTTATTGCATTCGTTTAAAAGGGGTTACGGGTTTGAGTTTTTGAACTATTTTATCTGTAGACAGATAATAACTTCGATAGATTTGACAAATTAGCCACAAAAAAGTAATCTGGATGATATTACCTAGGTCTTACAGGCGACACACCCAGGGTCTCTAAAGCGACTCAATTAAAACTATTATTTTGATATCCTTTAATCACTACTTAATTGATATAACTACGTATAAAATGGTTTAGGTAACAAGACATTTTATTTTTATCTACGGAACCCTTCACTGCGGGTGTTCCGATACACTCTTGCCGGTATTTTTATTAGTAGTCTGGTTTCCTCAGATGGTTTATGACGTTGTATTTATAAATTTAACGGCGCGTTGCGTTTTTCATTACGATGGTTTTTTATTAATGGGGTTTTTCAGGTTTGACATGTAGACGGTATTTGATCTTTGCGTCATGGCTGTTTCGACATAGCAACATTGTAAAGTGGTGACTTCGATATCCGCCGTTGAACAAATATTTGTTTCATTTCAAAATATTTGTTTCTGGTCTGTGTCTTATTAGTACCTGTGTATATACAAAAAGAAAAGTATTTTATTTGTTGTCTGGCATATTACAAGCCTACTTTCTTTAGAGATAGCGTCTACAATGTTGTATCATATTTTAGACGTGATAACGTCCTATAAATCGATTAACATCGTACTGCACTCACAAAAAAGTTTCATGTTATTGACATGATAGGTAACCATAGCAACGTTGTCTTGTTAGGGGAACGTGAGTTATTGACGATGTAACTATAGCAACGTATTATCGTTGCTATGGTTACCATTAATTATTTTCTTATGACGTTATCACGTAAAATTATCAGACAACAAAAATGTAAAAGTAAAATTATTTAACAGTGTCGCCGCCAAATAGGTTCCTGCTCAGCTATGTGTTGCATAAATGCAACGCTGATTTTCAGCAGAGACCCTGTGATATAGAACATTTGAAGCAGGTTTTTATGATTTTCTCCCATGTGAACTATACCTTACTAGTCTCAAGAATTTCAAGGCACGTCTTGTATCCCGCGTTAGTCCCGGGTCAAAGGTTCGGTACGGGAATTCGGACCGTCTTTACGGTTTGACGCTTCGATGCGACGCTCCGCTTGACTCGAGTGTGTGCCAGCTATATTCATGAGATAGCCGGAACGGAAAAATATTATTTTAGGGTCCTATATTCTGATTTAGGGCCGTTTTGGTTGTTATAATCTTTCATTCATCATTTTTAGGGTTCCGTACGTAAAAAAAGGAACCCTTATAAGCACTTTCTTGTCTGTCTGTCTGTTTGTCTGTCTGTCTGTGTGTCACCACCGATTTTTATTGTCATTATTGATATGTTTTTAAACTTTGGGACGTTGGGGCGGGTGCTTAAGGGTATGAGATCCTTCGGCACAAACCCGTAAATCTCTCCGAGTTGGCCTAGAATCTTATACGAACTCTCCGGAGCTCCCATTGTGATTGCTTACAATACCAGAAGCTCTATAGGCATATTAGATAGATATAGATAGATATTCATTGACTCAGTCTTCTTGGTATAATAATATAATAGATCGAAAGAATAAATGAAAGAAAACACCTATTAAAATATAGTATGACTCTAGCAATAAAATTTCAGATCAATCTGTAAACAGGAAGGGGGTGAAATTTCAATAAATGTGACCCAAACAAGACACCCTAAATAAATTATTTTCAATTAAATAAAGAGCTAAAAAATTTCCTACTCTGCATACAGTAGGTTTTTAGCTCTTGACATGTATTTTCTGTAATTTCATGGTTTACAACTCATTTTATCTTAACACTTATTTTTAAATATGTAGGCACTAAGCTCCTCGACATTTGTCGACTTCAAAACAACAGTTTCTTTAAACAGTCTCATTTAATTGTTTCCTTTTCAAACGTAATCACGAAAACAACCTTTCCATTTGACATGTAGTTGCTAAGTACGAGTTACCTACGTATACGCTACCTCTTGGCAAACTGCTTTTATTACGTTTCCAATCTAAATCAAAGTGACAACGTGAAGCTCTGAAGCTGCACCGTCTCGTAAATGAGCCTTTACTCGGTATCTATGACCGTCTGTCTGTCACCTCTCCATTGAGCGAGGCCTCGATATATTTAGAGAGTTGCGCAAAGTGGGCTAACCCTAATTATGAGCTATTGGACTTGGGCCATAGGACGCGACGGAAGTCCAGAATTAAACGGTTTTATGAAAAAGTTGTTTTTCGTGGTCGAGTTTTTTTTAGTGTTTCGGTTGGTTGGATGATGAATAATGGACTAATGAGTAATTGTATACATTTTCTATGGTATATATTAGAATCATTGATTCTAAAATATACTAAGTTTAGTTCATATCAAAGAATAGGTATACTATAGAAAATTTATACAATTTCTCAAATCCATAATTCATTATCCAACTAACCGAAGATTGTAAGATGAATTACCTACAGAAATAATGGGAATGGACATTTTGGTCATTTCATTTTTTACTATTATATTTCTTTCAAATTCTAACAGAATTTAAATACTTATATGTAGTAAATTCTTGAGTATATAGAAAAAAAAACAAGATTTCGAAAAGTATAAACTCGTAGTAGAAACCTTCTAAAACAAACCTTTGAAGAAAATAAACAAAACGCAGGTCATTAAAATGTGAAACGTATAAGGTTAAAACAAAAATACTCGACCAAAACATACGATGCCCCAATAAACTCTTCTTTTTACGATTAAACACTATTTTTGTCACGATAAAATTCTCGGAAATATCTCTTTTAAGAAATTTAAATTTGTTTTCTTCGGGAAATTACATTTCCGTGAACGTTGTGATTCTTTAAAATGATTTATTGTTTCGTTTGTCTAGACTAGACTCTAGAGTGGTCTTAATTTCAAACTTTATAACAATGTTCTAGAGCAGTTTAAATTTAATCCAATCTAAATAAAGCTTTTAACGCCGTAGCCGGAAATTTTCTTCCGCGCAAGATAACTACAAATCCCTTACAACAGATGGCGGTATTATCAATAGTAAAATCAGTCGCTAATGAAGATTCATTGCATTAGAAGACACCATTAACGCGTTTGTTGATAATCTCACTGCAGCGAGTGGATTTAATCAAAATAATCAGTACGACATCTAAGGTACATCTCAATTTGAATTCTGTTTACAGTAAGAGTTGCACGACGCATCCCATTAGTAGCAACGCGCAACGGTAGAAATGGTAGAAACATCTAATTTCAGTGTTTGGTGTGGAACGTACAAACACACCGGGCCGCACCTCATTAAGCTGTGTTTATTTTCGCATATACAAACACAAGATAAAGTACAAACATACGCCTTTGATGTCGTTTCGCTCTCAGCGTCGGCGTCTTCGGCGGTTTAGTTTTGACACTTCCATAGCAATGCACGTCGTCCTTCCCTTTCTGTTTAAGATTCAAGAAATTGGAGAACATTTCCATAAGCACATCACTTCACTTGTCACCGTACATCCTAATCGTCATTTTCGTCAGATCACTTGCACTGAAGCGTCCAAAGTCGTGCGCGCGCGCGTCCAACTAAATATTGTGTTTGTGAGCACGCGTAAAGTTTAAATTTAGAACGTGCGTCTGCCATTCGTTGCGTCCGCTTTTTTTTAATAAATAAAACTGATACAAATATTACTGGTAATAAAATTGTAATGGTACGCGGGCTTTTTAATCTGTATTTTAATGGATGGTTTACTGGTTTAATGTATGTCGATTGGTTTTTCAGTTTTTGTTTGTGGCGTTTTGTTTTTACTGTCGATTTATTGGTATTGTTTAATTTGGTGTCCTACACATAATCGTTATTCACAAAAATTTTATGTCTCTATAGTTGGTGAATCACTAATCGTCGATTATGTGTTATTTTCATACAAACTTAATAAAAACTATATTGCAGATATCTATAGTAAAATTATTATAACACCTACGAATTTTCCAACTTCTCCGAATATCCCATTGATTTTAATACCAAGAAAACATTTTCCAGATTGAAAAATTATGATAAAATGCTTGTTTTCATTTGAACTCAAATATTATGATAATGTGATTCCTTAATGTATGAATAGAGTTTTATAGCCGCTATAATAATACCTACATCTGAACGAACATGACCAGTTAAATATTCTAACACTTTATTTATCAAACTTATGTCGTTTATCTTGTGTTGGTATAGCCTTGACGCAGTGGAGAATATTCTTAAAAATAAGCTTACAATGTTCAGAGCTTTTCCCTTTTTTATTTTTTCGTATTTTTAAATTGCTATTTTCTCTCTAAGTGTAGTCATAAGTTTTAGGTTCTATATATAATTTTGCAAGCTCGTAATAATCAAATTTTTATTAGTTTTTTTTTTTAATAACCGAGTTATAGTTCTAAATGCAGCGAATTTTGTAATCTGCGATTCTATCACATAATTTATCAACTACTACCACTTAATTAGACATTGAAACTATCCTAAATTCAAACTAAAAATAGTTCATAGTTAATTCATAAATGACTTACTATAATTTTAAAATATCCAGTTGTAAAGTATAATTTAGGTTTATGTAGAGTAGTTGAGTAATATGTATTAGATCCGCAGATTAGACAATAATGATTTCTTGTTTAGTCATTTTTACTAACTTTCAAAATTTATTCGTCGGGCCGTTTTTTCGGCATGACCTTTAAACAAAGAGTAACCTAAAAGTTATGATTGTTATATTTCACCTCTAACTTTAAGTAGGTCTTTCACATAAAGGCAAATATTTAAAGGAACAAATCAAATATGTAAGTTAAACCTTTACTTTATCCTTCGACTTTAATATCCACTTACATTTTTTAATATAAATACTATTTTGTACACAGCGCCATCTGATCCAAAACTATACAAATACTTATAATATGAATACTTTACTACATAATAATATACTTTACTTTTCTAATTTTTAAATATTTTGATACAAATATTTTGTTTCTGGACAGGTGTACAAGTATTCGATTTTATTTTCATAGTAGTTGAGCCTGCACTGAATTAGGAAAAATGCGTCTCTGAAAATTACACTGCAACGAGCATAGGCTATTGCTGATTCTAAAAATAGTCTGATTGCTGTTCTGACCATTATTGATTTAAATATAAACAATTGTATAAAAAGTATCCTGTTGAGGTCGACATATAACATTTGTTATTTGTAAGCAACAGACCGAGGTTCTAATAAGACCCAAATACGAATTAATGTGATTCGGTAAGTTCGAGTCTCTTCAGTTTTTTACGCAGTAAATAATTATAAACCTATTTTTATCTATAATAAATAATAATAAATAAATATTGTAGGACATTCCACACATCGCCATCTAGCCCCAAGCTAAGTACTAGACTTGAGTTATGGGTGCTAGACAACGGATATACTACTTATATACTTTTCTTTTGTAAATATATATTTATAATACATAGAAACAACCAGACCACAGACAAATATCTAAGCATAAATACTTGTCTGAGGCGGGAATCGAACCCGCAATCCTGTGTTTGGTAGTCCAGCATCTATGGCTATTGGCTATGACTGGTATTGTTACTTTTAAAGTACCTACTTTCATTATTGTTATTACTAAATTAAAATCTTGGTCATCGGTTTTCATAATTAGATTTAATCTCTTCATTGCTACGTTAAAAATAATCGTGGACAAAGTGCCTGAAACTTCACACATTTACTCTCCAAGATTACCTTAGAACAGAACACGTACAATCAAGTAGAGAATTACTAGCCATTATTAAAGGGCCATCTGGGTCCGTGTCTGTACCAACGATCTGAAACTACAGTAGTTGGTACGATTACTTATTGCCTGGGTGTGATTGCGTTGGGATATGTATATTACTTTAGTATATTACTAGCGACCCGCTTCGGCTTCGCACGGCTATATTATGCATGAATTATACATATAAACCTTCCTTTTGAATGACTCTATCTATTGAAGAAACCGTATCGAAATCGTTGCGTAGTTTTAAAGATCTAAGCAAAGGGACAAACAGACAGCGGGAAGCGACTTTATTTTATACTATGTAGTGATACTTGAACAGAAGGTTCTTTATACTAGATACAGCATTTAGGTGGCCGCAGTTTTTCGTTGATTACACTAAAATTCTACTTGATGCAAATGTACCACGACCTTCCCAACAATAAATGGATGGTTATACAAAACAAAATAATGAAAATCAAATTTTAACAATAGGTTCAGTAAACAGTAGTTTTTATTTACATACGCAGAGAAATAGACAAACAAACAGACACATGAATTTTAAAATCTATGAATATATGACGTCTTATGGTTATTCTCAGACTCAACTTGAAACTTGACTTGTCAGAATCGACTTGATTAAACTTGCTTCCAAATCAAAAAGAAAGGACCCGTCTCCTCTGACCTTTCATCTTTTACTATAAGTAGCTTTAAAAGTATAGATAGAGTACAGAAAGAAGACGGTAGAATTATAATAATAACAATATTATGTAGTAAGGTTGTAAAAACCACATATAACATGTTTATTATAGACCTCATAAAGTCTAAAACAAAACCAAGAGTCATAAGACAGTTATAATAAGTTTTAATGAAAATAATAAATAAAAAACTACATGATATATTTTATTTAGCCTTTTTTTATAATATATTGTTTGTTGTAGTTATGTATTGTTGTTTTAACTTATTTATAAATACTAGCTGTGCCCTGTCGTTTCATTCGCATAAGTCATGATCCCGCGGATATTTTGGTTCAGATGTATCCTATGACCATTTCCATTCCATAGACTACCGCTATACCGATTTCCATCCAAATCGGTCCAGTAATTTGATGAATAAGAGAGGATAACTGTTTGTTCAATTGTTGTTGTTTGACTGGCTAAACGAGTTACTATATACAATACAGATAGTCATGTCTGGTCTATTCTATAGGCAATAAAAAATATAAAACAATACGTTGAACTCCAGAAAACCAGATGTTTCCGTTCAAACACCCTTTACTAACTGTTTTTGTGTTGTTCAACTACCCAACATCTATTTGAAATGATTTTTATGCAAAGTCAAACAGTAGACAAAAAAGCAATCTAGTGGTTACATACTTTTAGCTCACGCATGTCTCTTGGGAATGTCAAGATTAATAATAGTCGATCACGTATTAACAATGCTTATTTGACGACCCAGTTGGCACAATGGTCACCATGCCAGACTGCCAAACACGGGGTTGTAGGATCGATTCCCGCCTCAGACAAGTATTTATGCTTAGATATTTGTCTGTGGTCTGGTTGTTTCTATGTATTATAAGTATATATTTACAAAAGAAAAGTATATAAGTAGTATATCCGTTATCTAGCACCCATAACACAAGTCTAGTTACTTAGCTTGGGGCTAGATGGCGATGTGTGGAATGTCCTGAAGTATTTATTATTTATTTTATCAATACCTATGACAATTTTCAAAACTATTATTATTATCATATTATGAAATATTTCAAATATCCAACCATTCCATTCTTTCAAACTTTCCGTCTTTATAATTTCACTTTTACAGCAGTAGATGCGTTTTCAACTGCTTGTAATTTTTCGTCTTTTATTATCGGAAATAATGGGACAAAGAGTTTCACTAATTCCATTTCAAAGCCCCTTGCGACTAGTAAAACAGACTCAGTAGTTCCATCAACTGTCAAATGAAGCTAGTGAGTACGAATTACATAATATCTTAATACCCGTCACCTACCGATTTCCCATCACTACGTCCCTAAACCTTGTTAAGTGCGTAATTAAAACACACCACGTAGAGTCCATTTCGTCCCCTCCATCCACAGTTACTACACTAGCCTTTACAGAGCTGGATATTACGGAAGTATATCCTTACCGAAAAGTTCGACGCTATTTACCTGTAAACGAAAAAAAAAAACATTAATTAAAATATTGAAAAAGTTTGACTGATTACCAATTTTAAACACAATTTGAAAACAAATAAATATATATAAAAAAAATTTGCAGGACATTCACACATTGCCATCTAGCCCCAAGCTAAGTCACTAGACTTGTATTATGGGTGCTAGACAACAGATATACTACTTATATACTTTTTATTTATAAATATATTATACTTATGATACATAGAAACAACTAGACCAAAGACAAATATCTAAGCAGAAATACTTGTCTGAGGCGGGAATCAAACCCGCAACCCTGTGTTTGGCAGTCTAGCATGGTGCCAACTGGGTCGTCAACAAAATAAATAGTAATATTGGCAATTTCAACTTTAATACAGTTCTTTGTAGTACCTAGGACATGTATTAGATGGAGTAGGCTTGCCCAGAACCTACACGTCCTTCTCACCATCAATACGTCTGGATCCATCTAAGCCGCGGGTTCCTTTACTTTCATTTAAACTAGCCAAGTTAAGTTTAAGAAGCACTTAAACTTAACACAGCTCTATTTACATAACTTTGTGAATATTTTGTACGTAAATTTTCAAAATTATTTCACCTATATTTTCAGTTGTTACCTTAAACAGTGTGCCTTGCATTAGTACTCCCGTATTATTATACTGAGCGTAAATTCATGGCTAATGAAACACGGGCACGGCAATGAAAAGGAAACCATGATACACTGATGATAAATGGAATTCGGTTTAGTAAAATATGAGTTCACTTTGGTGTTCTGAATATTCTTGTGTTACTTGAGATGTTTTTTTCTTATTTATGATTGATTTACTTATATTTATATACGACAATTACGGTCATTATTTATTCATTTTTACCATCCTATAAAAAGGAGGTCTTCAATTTGATTCTACATTATTGTTATTAAGTATATTTTTTTTAAATATATAATAAGATTACTTAGCCCAATAGATCAACAATTGGTCCATATCGGCCCTAGACATAAGACAGTGGAAAAACTTAACGTACGAAAAATATTACTAAGAACAAAAAATAGTATCTACGTCGTATTATTAGATATTTATTTCTTACTGTTCTTGTAGGTACCTATCAGAATAATAAAACCCAACTTCTCTTTACTTTCTTCTTTAATTCTGGTATTTATCTTAAGTTTTTGCATAAGATAGATCTTCGTCGATAGTATTGACGAAGTGTTCAATTATTATTATTTAACACAATCAAAATTTATTGCTCGTAAACAGCTTATAAAAGCATAATTAATTTCACAATCGGCCTTTTAAGTAAGTAAGACTTTGATGGCAATATAATTTTGAGTTAATTGAAGTGTGTTCATGTTTCTCTCTTGGTTAATTATCTACTTGAATAATTTCTGTAATTATGAAAATAATTTTTGAGCTTATTATGTTGTTATAATATATCTTAGGTTGTATTATTTTGCAGGTACCTTATATTCTGTTGCTTTAAAACATTTTTATCTTCTGTTCTTATGGTAAAGCTTTATTGTAATATGACTAAAGTCAATATCGTTGGGTTGAGGGCACTTAATACGTAATACTATTATTTTTTTTCTAGTTTTATTTGTACAGATGTTTTAGTAAACAAGCTCATACTTAATCTAAAACAAAATACACTATTTACTAATCTTATTAGGTTTTTAAATACAGTTAAACTTCTGCGTATTCAAAATACATACGACTGAAAATAACTCCATTCTCTTAAAACGGTAAATGCATTCTTAAAAGATTATTTCTTTTCAGTCTAGAAAATAATTGTACGTGAACGGTTTTGTTTCATTCCGGTTCACATGAAAGAATAGAATTGAAATAAAAACATAAGATAATAACATTAGCTTCTGTAGAATTATGAAATAGTTTATAGATTTTTTTGTATGCGTCACGGTTCTAAATAGGTTTGCAATTATATTAAATACAATATCAGTAAATTTACGGTTTTAAAGACAAAATAAAAAACAATTTAGACTAATCCTAATATCTAATCCTGATACTATCTTAATGTGTTGATCCTAAACTACTTTAAATAAAGGTTACAAAGAATACATGCATAATTAAAAGTGTATACATTATCATGAACAGGCACCAACTTGGCACAATGGTTTGACTAACCAGTTGGCACAATAGTCACCATGCTGGACTGCCAAACATAGGATTGCGGGTTCGATTCCTGCCTCAGACAAGTATTTATGCTTTTGTCAGTGGTCTGGTTGTTTTTATATCGATTATACGTATATATTTACAAAATAAAAGTATATAAGTAGTATATCCGTTGTCTAGTATCCATAACATAAGTCTAGTACTTAGCTTAGGGCTAGATGGAGATGTGTGGAATGTCCTGTAATATTTATTTATTTATAATTTTACTGAAGGCAACAAATGCCGCCCTGGTTAGTTCAGACACAGTGGGTGCAAACCTTTAACTGAAATTCTACCTCATTATTTACGTACATCCTTAAACAAGTGAAATTAATTTCAGATGTGGGAGTGGTTGCTATCCTACTAAATCTCAGTATGAATCCTCGTAGGACAACTTTAATTAACTCTAAGAAAGTTTACAAGTTTGGAAGTAGAGGAAGCGTTTTACCAAGTTGAAGGTACAAATTTGCATCATCTAATGGAGTATTTATCGACGTTTAGAAACTTTGGAAGCATGTGATAGAAAATGGATTTGGATTGTATAAAATGTTTTAGAAAAATACCTACATAAAATTAAGTAGCTTGGAAAAGCTTCATGCAATTTTTACTATTCGGATAACTGAACTGTTTTCTCCATTGCTCCTTTTACAATATCAACAATAAAATTAGGATTAATTTTGGATAGGCGGATATAAAATAAAAATAAATGAAATAATAACAACTTCCTTCATGCCAAAAAAAATCAAGCAACATTTCAAAAAAGCGAGTGGTGGAAAAAATTTACAACTCTTGCCAGTGACAAGCAATTGGACCGCGTATGATAAAATCACTGAACCACTCGATGATTTACAGATAATCACACTTTATTGCCCTTGGGATAAAGTTGAAAATTGTTTGCCAAGTGGTAGCTATAACTTTGTAGAGAATGGTACTAGTGTTCGCCAGTTCGCGTTTATGGTGATAACTAATATGAAAGTATCAACTTTTTTTCGCCATCCCTATTCTATTGAATGGGCTGTTTTTGTTTGGTGAAACAATATATCTGGATGTTTAGAAACTTTGACCTCGCGTTGTGTTTTTTCTGTTACAGAATAATAACGGTCTTTTGTGTAAACGTAACTTTTGTTTTATTTATGTCACCTGATTCAGGCTTTATACTAAGTATAATTAGGTCGTGGTTTTCAAATTAAATGTAATAACATTTTATTCATTATTTTACAGAACGAAACTTATTACTTTTAAATAAATAGTTTACTGCCAAAAAATACAAGTAAGAAGTAATCTCAGATACTAAATTATTATAATGGAAAAATAAAACTTGCGTAAACTCTTGGAAAAACAGCGATACAACTCCAATACAACAAACTCATATATTTTAACGCAACAACAAAAATAATATGTGTTTTTTATTATCACGCAAACATTATTCGACTTGTTCGAAAGCCTTTTCCCTAAAAACCGTTTACGTAAGTCTGATTTATGTGGTATAGGAGAATAGCGCCAAGTTTCCTTAGCTGAAAATGTGATGCATTTACATAGACTAACATACTTACGTTGTGAACAATCGCAAGTAAAAACTTTACTTAAAAGACTTTGCCGGAGCCACAACCGGGGTGGCATGGCAGTGACATACCCTTTTTATTCAATCAAAATAATCTATTAACCCAGCCCACAAGCTATGTATAGGAGCGTTAAGTGTCAACATTTCTAAAAAAGGAGCTCTGTTATTTCTTAAATTGAGGTCAATTATTAAAAAACCCTTCCGCACAAACAACGACAATCACTTATTGGTTGTTTTCGTAAAATGATGAACACCCGAATCGCGCATAAACATTTTTTTTAGTATCATGCATTTTTTTATGCAGTGTCACGTCGTTGCGCTGAGTTCTAAAGTTAAATCGTGACAAAAGATTTTCAAGAGTTTACTACATGAAAGTTATCAATTAACATTATTTATTCCAACTTATGTTCATGACTTACGAGTTTTGTAACTTTGATTTAGGATTCTTTGTAATATTTTTTTGGTATATACGATTAAAGTTGCTAACAATATGATTGAGGGGTTCCGAGTAGATGTTTGTTCAAGAAACCGCTTTTCTGTCAAATAAATAAACTGACACCGTGTGTAAATTTCCACAGTATAAAATCTGAAAACAATAGTATAGTATACTATTGTTTTCATATAACTAGACAGGGATATATTATATTTTCTTTCCCATTATATTATGCTCCTATAAACTTGAGATGTTTGGAATCAAGCAAAATATACCTTAAATTTCATTCCGAACTCAAACTTGATGTTGGGTTCCAATCCTTTCAGTGCACATAATTTCTTGTATTCGGAAATGTTAAATTATTTTTAAATGAAAACACTTATTATGGTTTTCTAACTAATAAATTGCCTGCTAGATTGCCTGCCATATGGATGGAATCTGGAGGAATCCTATTAGATACCTACACATAAATTTAATGTATCCAGGAACAGTCGCTTAAGCTGTACGTTGATATCAGTCAGGACTTTTTATTTATAGATTAGAACTGCTGATATCTTTCTTTGTAATTTCAAGATAGAAAGGTATTACCGCAACATTTCTAAACTTTCATTACAATTCCTATCACATATAACAACTGTGTTCTTGCTTATTAATATACGACTATCATGTAATAGAAATATTGAACCAAAAAAATCCAATTTTTATCCCGCAACGGCTATAAACTACACATATTACGTAAAACGTTGAGGGAATTCCGTTAAATTCTGGAGGAATGTCGTTCTATATCATTATCAAAAAGTTATTAGGGATGTTAGAGATTTTTTCAATTTATCAGGACAATCTTTTTCAGTTGCTACTTTTCTTAACGAAATTGTTTTCAGTGATAGATTGGTTCAGAGATCTACGTTATATGTGTAAGAAAAGCCTATTGTGTAATATCATACTAAAGTCTACTTCAAGACCGGAGAGAAATAAAGTTTTTAAACTCTGGTACTATCTCTATCTTCCTCTCATTCTATTAGTCAGTTATTAATCCCATCTGATGGTGGGTATTGCTTTTTTAGTCTTTTCTCTTCACTATACTCTATCTAACGCATCGTCTGGGGAAACTTCACAGTCTGTTAGGTCTTTTTTCAACACGTCTGTCTACTTCAACCAAAATATAACTACATATAAGTATCGTTCTCCAAACATTTAATTGTCATATAGTAGCAGCAACAGCAGCAGTTAACAGAAGCGTATTTCTGTTACGTATTGTTTGGAAAGCGAAACGATAAGAAAGCGATGGATCTAACTTAAAGACGATTGTCGTGGTAAGGTCCTTTACTGGGTAACTTTATTTGCCATAAATCTTATATCTTTAAATGAGCAATTCTTGTATATATATATATATAATTGGAATCTCGGAATCGGCTCCAACGATTTTCATGAAATTTGGTATATAGGGGGTTTCGGGGGCGATAAATCGATCTAGCTAGGAATTATTTTTAGTAAATGTCATTTTATTCGTGTTTTATCGAAACTTACTTTTTTTTATCTGAAAAATATGACTCTTCCTGACATCTATTGGCGAACTACTAATACTATTTTTTGTGAGCAATAAAGTTATTCCAGCAGATGGCGTTGTTAAGTAGCACGAAGTCAATGAGTGTTTGCTTTGAGGTTAGACAAAGTAAAAAAAAAAAAAATACCGAGCTAAGCTCGGTCATCCAGGTACTATGAATAATACATTGTTATTGTAACAGCCAATACATACATTTCTTAGGAATTATGTAGATTTCTTACGAAACGTGTATAATATAAATTATTTCGATAAATTAAAAAAATCCTTAGCGCCATTATATGCAATGCCTAGGAATTATATACCTACAATTCATAGGTTTCATACACTTCCAGTAACATCCATATCAAGTAAGATCAGTTTAACGATTTAATAGTCGCATTAAAATAGTAAATGTAATTCTCTGTAAATATATTCAACACGTTAAAACCAATCTTAATAAAGGATCGAACTTTAAATTTTACCCGACATCTCTCTAGGGCATTGTAGCGGTTGCATCTCTTGTTTCAATAATAGCGCTTCAATTCAGGGTATAATTCGCTAGCCGCTATGCTCTAGAGAAATATTGTTTGCTAGCAGTTAATTTAGCAGTTCCTACTTCTAATTATACCGATGCTGTTCAAATTAATGGTTGTGTTTTTGGATAAGATATTAACCAAATCATTCCAAATATTAACAAATATTTTAGTGATTTCCTTTGAGAAGCAGGAAAGGAGTAGTAAAAAGGTCAACATAACATTTGTCGAACACGTCAACACAACTGACTTTACGGTTTACGGAAATTGTGTTGATGTTGATCGACAAATAAAGGCGATGTTTCCATAGAAACTGATTCTGAAGACAATTTCTGATCGAATACTTATCTAGGTTATTGAATGTTGTAATAAATCAATAAAAGATTGTTCTGTACTCTATTTCCGATTAAATTACCTAAGCAAATAGAAACAAGATTTATCCTCACAACTAATCCCCATTATACATTATATTTAACCTAAATCACAAGACAATAATCTACTCCGGTGTCTCCAATTAATATAACCATGCCAATCCTTCTTCCTCAGCAATAAGGACCAATTTCCCTAACCCCTGTCGTTTCAGTAAACATCCAGGGAGTATAGTTCCAGACGTCTCGTGAATCAACAACCGACCGGAAGTAGATGGGACTCTGTGGCGTGACTTACGATCCACATCCGGCAGCCATATTTGCTTTACTTACAACCGTGTCCGGGGCGTAATGATTGGTCGATTAATGATACTTTGTTTATTTTGTTACTTTATTTGTATTAGTCGGAAATTAACTTATTGCAAAATATTTTGTCATTATTATTGTGCCATACAAAAAATAAATTTAAAAATTTAACTTTGAAACATGCATCTTGCAACATCTTATTCAACAAAGTTAGGTACTTGAATCAATCGATTTCACAAAAAAAAAAACTAGTTGCAAATCGTTCAATAAGCAGCACTAGGATTAAATTCTAGGTTGACTCTGGTCTAGAGACTTCCATTAAATTAATTTAATTTCACCTTGCCAAGAAAGGCAAAAGTAGCTTAGCTCACAATATACACAACTTCGGCTTTACACACTTCGAAATTTTTCTGTTCGTAGACATCTTTCAGTTATTCGAATCCGATATTTATTTATCACAAAAAAGAAAAGAAAAGGAAGCGCGGTTCTAAAATTATTTCCTAAAACTACTGTAAAACGTATCTATCAGAAGCAATACTCATATTAGACCCTAACAAAAAATTTGCATACAACGCCAAAATCGGATTTCCATCATTTTAAAATTTCACGGTTCACGAAAAAAAAAAACTGAGATCAACCGTATCCATATCTAAAGCGATAACAATAAAATATAACGACGTTTTTTGCATGTTACTGCAATAACCCGGAGAAATACCAATGAGCTGGCTATATGGGTTATATGGAACTATCAAATAGGACAATATAGTTTGTCAACAGAAAAATTATGAATTCACCCTAAGCTTGAAAGCAGACTACAGACAAAATGTGATAAATTAGTCAGTTAATGTCTCCTGAAAGTTGAATGAGGCTTTTGTTTCTTGTATTTTTTCAATATCAACTGATGTTCATTTTGAAAAAATACAAGAAACAAAAGCCAATGTTCAGTAGTGGATATGATTACCCACTACTGAACATTGGCCTCTCCTAAAGCTTTCAAAGCGATCGGTCGTTTGCCCTCTACGTCCAACGGCTTCCTGCGATCTTAATTGTATCTTTTAGGTTCTTCCAAATAACTGTCGCAACAGACATCATCAGACAAAAAGCTGCCGATTACCCTTTGAAAGTTATCTTCTGTTTTTCATTTGTTTTTTATTGTTAGCCTTTAAATCTGGACGTAAAGTATCCTTTCTGCAGTTGTCCCCATAATCCCCAAACCTCAATGGGGACAACGGGCAGTCGTTCCGTTGTCAGCATAATGGGGACAGAGTCGTTGCGTAGAACAATGTCGTTCCGTTGTGGGGGGCAGAGTCAATGGGGACAACGGGAATACACCGTTTGGCGGGCTATCTGGTCTAAGAAAAGTCTGAAACCTGCATTCAATTTTATGGGAAAAAACAGACTATAATTTTTTTTGAAGGTACATGGATGTAATACAAAGCGCTGCCCTAATGATGAAATTTTAAAAAGAAACTAGGGCGACGTTGTGTATTCGAAAGTAATTGGATGAAAATAATAAGAAATTGTTTTAGGTTTTGTTTTAACGGGACCGTAAGCTATCGCCTGATATTTTAGTCTGAGGTCTGTTCATTCAAGAAAGTATCAAACGGGACGATATAGTTTGTCAACAGAAAAATTATGGATTCACCCTAAACCGAGCAGTAGGGGAACATAATCGAGGAACTCGACGAACCTTGAAATTTGAGACGAGTTATTACACGAAATCCGATTGAATTTTTATGGTAAATGTTTTTGATATGTTTTTTGCCAGATAGTTGGCAATGTATCTACCTAAAGACGCTAGTGTCTTTATTAGAAATTGGTGATTTTCATCATAATAAATAAATAAATAATTAATAAATATTGCAGGACATTCCTTACATCGCCATTTAGCCCCAAGCTAAGTAACTAGACTTGTGCTAGACAACAGATATACTACTTATATACTTTTATTTTGTAAATACTTATAAAATACTTATAAATATACTTATAATACATAGAAACAACAAGACCACAGATAAATATGTCAGCATAAATACATATCTGAGGCGGGTATCGAACCTGCAACCCTGTGTTTGGCAGTCCGGCGGGGTGACCATTGGGCCAACTAAGTCGTCAAGCCAACTGGGTCGTAATTTTCCCGGAAAACAATTCTACATAGTTTAAAGTCGTTAAGTCTAGATTCATGAAACTTAAATCAGATACCTATGATACTCAATGCCGCTTTAGACATATTTATATCGATACTTCCTTTTTGATTAAAAAAAATATCTTCAATAATATTATGTCCACTATATAATTATCATTATTATGCTTAAAGGAAGAAAGGATCAAAAATTGTAAAATGGAAGCAATTAAAAAAAAATCGCGTTTTTTAAACCCAAAATCGTTTTAAAAATAAATGGCCGTCTGTTTGTTAGCTATGCAAATGAAAACTACTGAATCTATTGTAATTTAACTTTAACTATTGGACAGTTCTTATTATCTGGGAAGGTCATAGCATATTCTACATTAATTATATCCACTAAGTAGACCCTTAATTATTAGTATTAACGAAAAACTGGTTCTCGCCTTCGAGGTGCACCGTCCTGTAGAGCGCACGGTACGGATTGCGCTCTTCATCATCACCATCATCATCCTCGGATGATAATGGTGATGAAGACATCGCTGCATGAAAGCGGACCCCGGGCTCCCGAGAGGGATGCAGCGATGTCTTGATTGATGAAGAGCGTAATGGTGATGAAGACATCGCTGCATCCCTCTCGGGAGCCCGGGGTCCGCTTTCCTGCTTATAGGTTCGCCTTCACTTCGCACGATTTTCGGCGTCCTGTTTGGTTGGGTTATTTGCACGCTTACGACGTCAAGCCTTCTTGGGTCTACCCAATCTGCCACGACCTGGTACTATATAATCGTTTTTTTCCACAGGATTAGGAATATTACTCGTAAGTGTGAAACTGCAACCCGTATCTAGGTAAAAAATATTTTATAGCAACTACTCGTTGTGAGTTGAACTATCGTAGCACCTTATGAGTCGACTTGATCTCTCTCTAGCCACTCGTGATAGTGAACTTTACTTTTATGGTTCTCTAAGCCGTTAGGATAGTGTTTATTTTATTGGGATATAAAAGTTTGTTAAATTAATATTTTCAAATAGAAAAATCTTAGTTGAGACATAAGTCAGATCTTATATTTAAAATATTAGCAGCGCTCCGCGGTTTCACATGTGTAACATACTAACTAGTGAGATAGGAAGTGATGAAACTCTGACTTTTATATAAATAAAATAAAACAAATCTTAAACATATTAGTGCAAAGAAAAGAAATTTCAACAAGGAAATTCACAAAATTGATATAATATTCAACAGTTTTCGCAAAACTACAGAAATGTGCGAAAACTGCGAATATCGGATATCGAAATTCAAAGAAGAACTTTAAGCTGTCGACGGTATTAGTATTCCTTACGTTTTTACACCCTTAGGTGCTGTAAAACTATGCCTCCCTAAACGAAATGTTCGAAGATCCTAATCTCAGGACCCTGAAAGCGTTTTATTAGAACCCATTTTCAACCTTTTATAGAAATACTTGCTACCTCACGTGGTTTCACCTGCATTTAAAGTAACCTATAGAATTCTACACAATATGAGCTAGTTTTTACAAATTTTCATGAAAATCAGTTTAAATGTTTAAAATATTTCTTCTTTAAAAAAAGAAGAGGTTCTCAATTTGACGCGTATATTTTATTCAAGGAAAAAACTTCTTCAAAATTTTTACCGCCACGAGACTTGAACTCGCCACCCCAGTATACGGGTGCGCTACCAATTGCGTCACATGGTCAAGTACAGCATAGATGAAACTCAAGAATCGCATGAAAAATGAAAAACAATGAAAAATATTTATTTAGGTTAATAAATATTTTTCATTTTTTTTTCATTTTAACATGATACATTGACTGTGGCCCCCACGCTAAACAATGTTAACCTTGTTTACTTAACGAATTAAGAACCTTGAACAAGGAACAAATAAAAGATAAATATAGCTATCTATCTATAAAAAAAATATCAAAATAACATCGCTCCAACAACTCCCTGGTCGTAGCGGTACGGGATTGGAACGACAGCCCCCTTCATAGGATTTGGCAGTTCTATCATGCCCCTATAACCTAGGCCGGCCAAATTGTAACAATAATTTTAATTTATTTATTTTTTATTTTAAGTGTTTTGTATTTTAACTTAAGTTTGTTTTATTTTGTAAGTTTTTATTTTTGTGTGTGGGTTTGTTTGGTTTTTATAATAAGTTACTGTGTGGATAGTAGTCTGAAAATAAACTATTTTTCATTTCAAAATCGGTTCAGTGCATCTAGTTCTGAATATTGGTTCTTTCAAACATCCAAATAAATGTATACGCACTAAGTAATTGGGGATATTGGTGATTTATTTGCTTACCTTTAATGACATTTCACTCTTCGCCACTGATATATCTACACTGAAGATTATCAGTTCTTTTTTTCTAAAGGATAAAATCATTATTATCGGAACTACACTGATACCCTTAGGGAATTCCCGACCTTTCAAAGGCTTAATACATATATTTACGAAAATAGAATTCTACAACGTATAACCATAAAGAAGATTTTCGCTTAAACGATACATTTTCAGCACTTTACAAATGCTAAATTATTATATGCGGTGTCTGGAATCCTATTACGTTAGTGCTAAGGTAGAATTTTCTTTGTTGTTAATGTAATAGTTTTTTTAGATTTGGTTGCAGATGAGACTTTCAGTTGAACGCATTTCAACGAGGAAGTTAAAGAAAGTTTTGCTTCCTTAGTTTCGTATTCAGGAATTTAAGTTTGTATAATTTCATTTGTATTGTTGTAGGCAATACCTACACAAAATAAATGAGTAAAAAAATATGTTGCAAATGTTGCTAGATTCCTTATTCCTAAGATTTCAAGGATTTTTGACATTTTAATTACTAGGTAACATCCATACTTCTTCCATAGAATCAGTATGACAAAAACAATTGACAATGCAACAAAAACGAATACTTCTAATTTAACCAAATTCGATCCCAAACTTACGCAGGTGAAACCGCGGAGCACAGCTAGTATTAGGATAAGGAGTTATTTGGTATATTGACGACCACTGTTTTAATTAGAAATTAATTTATTTATTAATGTTTATAATTTTAGGTTCTAATTTACTATATTGTAATAATACGGGTACAATAAAGTGTTTTATTTATGTATATATCATTTTTTTTTTTTTTTTTTTTTTTTTTTTAACAATGTTATTACCGTGTCATCGTAGATCTGTAAGGTGGAAGCCTGGAGACTTGTAAAACAGGTTTTTATATAAAACTTTAGTGCAGGCTCCAGTCTCCACAATAATTAATTGGTTACGCATCAATATAACGATAACGTTACTTTGATTACAACTTATGTATACTTGTTTTATTGTGGAGAACTCAATAAAGATATTTATTTATTATTTATTATTACACAATTACTTGTAATTAAATAAGTATACATTATTATATTAGGAACTAAATACGAGATACAAACAAATAAAAACTAAAAATTAAAACTAAACCTATTCGAACAAACCCCTCCCCAGCGTTCCCGGTGCAAAGCTAGACAATATGCAAGCGGCGTTACCCCGCTGAACCGCTATCGACAGTCTTTGCACCAGGAATGCCCCCGAACTAATGTTTATTAAATAATTAGAAAGACGGTTTAAAAATTAAGTTATATTATTAAGAAGCGATTCTGTGGAAAATTTCTAATTGAGACTTAACCAAGTTTAAAACAAGTGTATACGAGTTGAATATAAATCGGTATTTCAATAGAGTTACTAGTATATAAACTTTGACTGAAATTCTGAAGGCTGTTTTGAACTTGAAACTCACCTGTTGGATAAAGTCTAACTTGTACCTACTCGTTGTTAAAAGTAATTTTCAAGTAGTTTAACTTGAGTTTATCGTAGATAATTTTCCATTTAAAATTTAATAGGTACTTATAAATTGGTTTCGATTGTTAAGAGGATAACATTTTTTGCCACTTACATTTTTTGATGGAATTTTAGTTAAACGGGCTGTTTTCATCCCTTACATTATATTTTGAATTCAATCGCTTAATTAGTTTGTATTCTAGGTTTGGCAGTTGCCATAATTACCATTAAGTATGACAAAGACGAAAATGGAGATTAGAATATATTTATTCAGACAAAATGTTACAAAAATTAATTTAAAAAAATCCTAACAATATACAGTCAGCGTTACCCCGCTGTACAGCCTTTGCACCAGGAACGCCCCGGAAAGCGAATCAAAACCCCCTTGTCCCCGAGATTGTTGTATTTGCGTTTCCTGTGATCGTGTAAAATAGTGTGATCGGACTAAAAGTACGTAGCCCAAAAACCCAAAGGATTAGTAAGCTAAAGTGGCAATAGGCAGAGCATGTGACTCGTAGAACTGATGGCCGTTGGCGTTGGGGCCGAAAAGTCCTAGACTGGAGACCACGTCAGGAAAACACAGCGCGGGATAGCGACTTAATTATGGTCGCGGGAAGTCCTTGGATGCAGAGAGCATGCGACCAATCGCTCTGGAAGCCTTTGAAGGAGGTCTATGTTCAGTCGTGGACGTCCTGTGGCTGTTATTAATGTATTACCCTAAAACATAATAATTTAGTTGAACAGTAGGGAAGTTGCGGACGAGGGCTAGTATTAAAAAGAATAAACTTTTATGATAAGATAAATCTTTAAGATTTTGTTCTTATAAAATTAAATTACACGTTTTGTCCTTCATTTATTGCCTTATAATTATTGATTACTTAATCCACATTTAAACTAACTACCTACAACACAAATTAACTGTTACCGATAAAATAAAAACAAAACAATGAAATTCACACAAAAAATAAAACATTTCAGTTAAAATAATAGTTCAATATTAAAGTTATTGACAGTAAAAAATAGTTCACGATAACTTCATGTTAACGTACCGTTTATTGCTGTTATTAAATTATTGCTGTTTTCGATACGTAAATATTTGAGTTAATATTGTTGGCTGAAATATTTTGATGTTATTTTATGGACTAAGTTAAGCCTTAAAGTATTAAAAACATACTTGTACTTGTATACAGGCTGTTTTCCGCCATTGTACCATTTTAATTGGGTCCTTTTTGCGTGAGGATGGAGTAGGCTTGCTCAGCACCTACTACCCTCTCAGCTTAGTCGACAATTTCCAGAGGAGAGAACTTGTCAATTCTTCTGGAACCAACTAAGCCGCGGGTTTCATCACGATGTTTTATCTCACCGTAAGAGCAATGTCAATTAGCGCACATAAATTTTTCTTAAGAAAAATACTTTGGTGCATTATTAGAATCATAACTAAGTTTTTCAGACGTATCAATGTGGAAAAAATGAATCTTCACAAATTCGTTAAATATATCTCTAGCTATTATAAATTCAAAACATAATGGGTTATGGGCAAGCCTACTCCATCTATCTAATTTCCATTTATGACATTTTTATGCCATACTAGCCCGGCGGTTTTACCTGCGTAAGTCCCGATCCCGTAGGAATATCAACATAAAAAGTAGCCTATTGCCTTCCCCGATAAATGGACTATCCAACACAAAAATATTTTTTCAATTAGAAGTCGTTCCTGAGATTAGCGCGTTCAAACAAACAAACTCTTCAGCTTTATTATCTTAATATATATAAATCTCGTGTCACAATGTTTGTCCTCAATTGACTCCTAAACCACTTAACCGATTATAATAAAATTCGCACACCATGTGCAGTTCGATCCAACTTGAGAGATAGGATAGTTTAAATCTCAAATTATAGTCGCAAAATCTACTATTTCTACGCGGACGAAGTCGCGGGCAATAGCTAGTATTAGTATAGATTTCGTGCTAATAAATGACTTTTCTTCATTCATCATCATCATATTCTAGGTATTATAGCAACCTGAGTAGCATGGATTAAAGGTGCTAGTGTTGCATAAATCTCCTAGGTGAAATGCAAATTCCAATCTATATTTAACTAGCTGACCCGGCGAACTTCGTACCGCCTAACAGTCAATGAATGTCGTGTTACTTTTTAGCTGAACTAATTTCGGCTTTAATGAACGTAAAACAATGATACAATATAATATATTTATATAGATAGAAACAAAAAAAGTATTTTATTATGATGAATGATGGTGAAAACATACATACAGAATGAGAATAAAAATAAAAAAAAATAAAAAATAATAATTAAGTACTTCAAACTCATGTCAGAAAAAAATGATTGAAAACTATGTTGTGCAGATTGGCATTTAATATTATATAATTTAATATTTTAAAGAGGAAAGATATTTTTTAATTTGTAACGAATAGGCTATATTATTTATTTCCTTTCCCTAGAGGTCTGTCGGCAGAAAACTCTTCGCAGGGTTAGACTTACCTTAGTAATAACTTTATAATGTAATCTTTTTTATATGTTTCTTGTGTACTGAATTTATTAAATAAATAATAGGCTCCGAAACTACAAGACCAATTTTGATGAAACTTGGTGTGAGGATAAGTTAATTAATTGGAAATTACATAGGCTCCTTTTAATTTCGATCGGGAGTTACGCGGGGGAAACCGCTGAGCGTCGCTAGTTATCCATAAAAGATCGACAAAAATACTGCGAAAATTACCGGTCCGGTAACGTTCCAGTATATTAAACCTTTAAGTGCAACCTCTAATAGTCCCTTAGGTAAGGGATAATTGTTTTATTTTGTTTTCTTCCGGTCAACTTCCACAAAAGTCACCCAAAAGAATCATCACACAGGGCAACTTCGCCTTATACTGCCACCATTTAATAACAAGAGCGAATGTTGGGATAATTCTCTACTATTACAAGAAACTGAAGTAAATAATTACGCGGAAATTACGGTGAAACTTTAGTAGGTAATGAAATAATTGTGTGCGAATATGAAAGAAAATAATTTTGGTTAATATTTGCACCTAAAACTTAATGTATAATAGCCCGAGGGCTGAACCAAGGGTTACTAAGACCAAGGGTTGTTATAATAAAACCCATAGTAACAAATGGGGTGAAATTTTCCCTTACTAGTTTAGGTGACTACCCTCAAGTTGTTCAGTGGCATTACCACCAGTTTTTTACGCACTCGATCAAAATATGTACCATATAATATTAAGTTTATACCACGAGACTTTAAAACTGGAGATATCTCTGTTTAAGGTTGCAACATTTTTTTAAGCAAAGTAGGCTTGTCTTTTTATATTAAATTTTTGCAAAAAGAAAACCTTTGATACATACATATTTAGCAAATGAAAAAAAAAATACTTTTTACGACATGTTTCATGTTTTGACGACCCAGTTGGCACAATGGTCACCATGCCGGACTGCCAAACACAGGTTGCGAGTTAGATTCCCGCTTCAGACAAGTATTAATGCTTAGATATTTAATTTTGTCTGTGGGTTGGTTAGCATTACGACGAGTTGTTTACGAACTCGATCAAAATATGTACCTAGAATATTAAGTTTATACCACGAAACTTTAAAACTGGAGATATCTCTGTTTAAGGTTGCAACATTTTTTTAAGCAAAGTAGGCTTGTATTTTACCTAATCTCATTTGATGGAAAGCGACGATGATAGTCGAGAACATAGCATGTTCGCCTAGAAAGTACCTATCTATTTTAGACTTGGAGACTCCAAGGTTCTAGTTTTGGGAGAAAACCGATATTATTTAGTATAGATAACTGAAATAGGTGGCGCGATAGAGACGGAGATACTGTTTTAAGGTATCTATCTCACGGATCGCGTATTGGACGTTCTAGTCTTTACGTTTCATGGTAAATACTCAAGACGGTGGCATGTGATCGAGTGTGTAAACAACTCGTAGTAAGGGTACTGAAGTTTTTTTTTGACGACCCAGTTAGCACAATGGTCACCATGCCGGACTGCCAAACACAGGGTTGCGGGTTCGATTCCCGCCTCAGAAAAGTATTTATGCATAAAATATTTGTCTGTGGTCTAGTTGTCTCTATTTATTATAAGTATATATTTACTAAAGAAAAGTATATAAGTAGTATATCCGTTATTCAGCACCCACAACACAAGTCTAGTTACTTAGCTTGGGACTAGATAGCGATGTGTGGAATGTCCTGCAATATTTATTTATTTTACTGCCCTTATATTTATTTGTTACAATTAAGCCATTTCTAGATCCGTTTTAGACCTTTATTAATTTTTAGTGCTAAGTACAAGGCTTATTTTTATATTTATACCGTCAATTAGCTTTATAAGTCAATCATACAATCTAAACAGGAATAAAATCAATAAACAATACTTTAAAGCAAGGAAAATTAATACCAAAGCAAATAAAAGAAAAATTGTTTGCAAAGAAAACAACGTTTTCATTTAAAATCGAACAGTACTAACAAATATTAAATCAAGCTATAAGCCAGCTTATACCAATTCCTATTTCAAAAATAAGTATATGAAATTTTTAAAATGTTATTTGTAAGATTGGCGCACGATGTAGCCTGCGGGCGGTTGTTTACACCATTTCTCCATTCCGCCATTTCGCCATCCCGACATTCCGCCATTTACGCCATTCCCACCACTTTTGCCATTACACTATTTCCTGCGATGGTGATATTTGTGACTTATTTTATTGTATTACTATGTTTACAAGATTTATATCAGAACTGGGTTTTTCTAAATCTGTAGAGCTATTTTCGGTTTATGTTAAATGTTTGAACCGCCCTTAATGGAGTTTATAGTACTTATTAAAAGATCTGTTAAATTTAGACACAATCATTTCATGCAGATTTACAATAATCTGTACGAACTTACGTTGAAACTTTACGAATAGATACGTCACTCATGACGCCACAGTAGTCACGGTAATCAACAGACAATTTTTTTAATAATATTTTGCATAAAGAAAACCTTTGATACATACCTACCTACATATTTTGCAAATGAAAAAAATAATAGATAGAACGCTTGAATGCACACACAAGTTACAGAAAAAGTACAGTTAATTTAAGTTATATAAAATCAAATAGTGGCACAATATGCGGCCTTACCGTTGAAAGCGGTTTCTTCCAGGCAACCTTAGGATGGAGAGGATTAGACGTAAGAAAATAGTTACTTTTTACAACATGTTTCATGTTTTTTTCATGTCTTAACGATCCAGTTAGCACAATGGTCACCATGCTAGACTGCCAATCACAGAGTTGCGGGTTCGATTCCGCCTCAGACAAGTATTTATGCTTAGATATTTATCTGTGGTCTGGTTGTTTCTATGTATAGTATATCCGTTGTCTAGCACCCATAACACAAATCTAATTACTTAGCTTGGGGCTAGATGGCGATGTGTGGAATGTCCTGTAATATTATTTATTTATTATAACAACATGTTTGCATCTGTCAAATACCGAATAATGTCTATACCGGTTAAATCAAATCCGTTGATAGTGATTCGAATTTTGTACCTCACATATTTTCATGGTGAAAAAAATAAGGACGTTCTTTAACGGCCTTCAAACATATCACATGACAGCACGCATCTAACGACAGATCCTGTCAGAATAACCCCAATCATTAGATTCTGTCTCACTCCCAACTCAGGTAATCCTGTCAATCTACGCCCGCATTCACTAACTTGCAAATAGATAATAATTTCACAACGAATTAAATCTATTATTATGGTATAAATTCATAAATACATGCCTACGAGACGTACTAATTCACCAAAGTTACGCTCACCTATACCTACTATATGCTATTAATTCTGATGTCTGATTAAGTAAGACTAGCTTGAAACCAGCTTTAGAAAATCAAACGATTGTTTGTTTTCTGAAACGTTCACAATTTAATTAGAAATAATTTTATTGAGGCTTAACATACGAGCTTTAGAACATTATTGATCTCATACATTTCTACTAATATGTTTTAAAAATGCATTCCATAAAAAATCCGTTGCACCTTGAAAAAGAATATAGGCTACTTTTTATCCCGATTCCAGGCTAATGATGAACTCACTAGTATATTTTTTATTGTTAACTGTCTCTAGAATATCGTGGTGGAATTGAGGATCTAAAATAATTTACTAATATTTAGTACTAAATAGATACCTTCTAAATAATTACTATGGGACTGGGTGGAGTAGGCTTGCCCAGCACTTACTACCCACGTAGGTGTTGGGCAAGCCTACTCCATCCTCACGCAAAAAGGACCCAATTAAAAAGAGTCTAGTTGCGGAAAAAAGTCCGTAATCATACATACATACATACATGGGACTGGGTGAAATTACCCTGAAGATATCACTCAAAAGTCATATACTTTTGAGTGATATCTTCAGGGTAATTTCACCCAGGTGAAATGGCGTAAAGAATATGAATGCGAGCTCAGCAATCCACCTGATTCGACTCTCACACTCGAGGGACCCTCTCTGATTTACGGAGAAGATACGGTTTCAATCAACCTTTATCAAATCGGTTTATGTATTTTATATCACCGGACAATGTTTGATTTGAAGAATGTTTTACCTGGTTTCATGTTGGAGTTTTTACCTGAAAATTTATTGAAATAAATCGTGTTAGTATTTCGGAACGCTTAATAGAGCAGATCATGTAGACTTAAGAGCTAATGTATTCCATCTGAATTGTAACCAGGATTGTAGTAAAAAATAAGTCCTACTAATATTATAAATGTGAAAGTTTGTGTGTGTGTATGTTTGTTACTCCTTCACGCAAAAACTACTCGACCGATTGCGATGAAACTCGGTATGTAGATAGCTATAGACCTGGATTAACACATACTTTTTATTTCGATATTCCCACGGGATCGGAACTTACGCGGGTGAAACCGCGGGGCGCAGCTAGTAAAAATAATAATAACAAAAACTTTTCATACAGTGAACTGGGTCCTAAGTCCCTCCAAGACCTCCTTGGTCCTCTGAGAACCGAATATTTAATGAGTAGAAATTTTGAAAGAAATTACCAGTATAATGATGAGTCTTTTACTACATATAAAATATTTTTTACGTAACTGTAAATATTTTTTTACACAACCTCTTCTATTTTTTGCACAAAATTAAAATCGCGTGATTTATTTTCGTCTGCAACCAATGGCATCATCGGTTAACAGGAACCCTATTTCAATCAAGCAAGTATCGAGCGTAAAATTTCAGGCACAATTAATGTTACGAATTGACACCAGTAAAATGCTTGTATCAAATATTCAGGGACCCATGTAGATTTTGAATTCCTAGCTTCAATTAACTGCTTCCTTTTTTACAAATGAGAAGTCTTTACGTTTGGCCACAATGTCACTTGCCTGATAGTTATCTGAACATTCGCGACTTGAAGGAAGGAAAGACAGACGCAGGCAACTAATTTCATACCTTGCTGTACGAATAAGGAAAAGGCTTAGTGCAGAATTTCTAAACAAATTGACACGACCAAGCTCAAAGTTTCACAAAAAAAAACCACCTAACACTTGCAAGAAAGCAATTTTCCAGTCATTTTATCTGTTACCTCCAGCTCTAAGAGCGCCAGCAGACTACAAATAAAACGGTCTGCCAAACGTTTGCCGATCGTAACCATTTGAAGGAAAACTTTTATACCCTGCTGGGCCCAAAACAAACTTTTAACTTTTCATAGAAGCATCGTATAAATCTGAAAATGTTATCGATTTACCGACTAATTACTGTCATTAAAAAAAATCAGATCTTCACTACCCCATCTCATTCTTGAGATACAGCCTTGCTATAGTCACCCTAGCAGGGCCCTTAGAACTTTTAATCGAGAGATCGACTAATTATCTGAAGTTGCGACTAATTTCGAGTAATTACCGAAAAAAATCCTAGGTCAATAACATGAAATTCCACTGCGGCCCTGCTAGGCTGACGCATTCATAATGTTTCTTAGTAATATAATATTTTCATGAAGTCTAGCTCAAGTTGCCCTATTATACGTCCGTCAATTACGTGAGGGTAATGTTGTGGAATTAAGTTACCCTGAAGTGTGTCAAGGGCGATAAGAAAACCATGATTACATTTTACCTTGCACTTCACTTCCTATATATTTGTGTATTTTTAGTGACTTAAATTAGTGACTGACTTCAAACGAATGAATAATAATAGGTATAATAAAATTTAAACATAGAAAGGTCATGTTTTTTCTGATTGCTGCTAAAACATGGAACATTCGCTGCTTCAATTATCGGCCAATTTTAAATCTGTATGTCTGCGTCCTCTCTAAGTCTGATGGATTAACTGGGTACAAAGTCGAGGAGCGCTGTGAGAGATTAGTCTCCGCCAATCTGCCGCCTACAGGATTACAGACTTCGGTGATAAGTGTTTATTGTGATAAGGTTCCTATTTTATTGTACCGTATAAGCGTGTAAGGTTTACGATTAAATATACGATTAACGTGGATTCATAGGGAATTACGATACACAAACGGTAGTAGCTCAAAAGAGTCCTTTACATCTAATTTAGATGCATTTTTATAAAGCACTGGATCGCCATTGCCAGCAACTATAATTGATGCTATTCAGTTCGTTAAAGTGCATGGGAATGCTATTCGGTTCATTAAAGTGCATATTAGATAGCTTTTGCTCGCGACTTCGTCCGCGTAGAAGTCGAATGGACCAAGGAATCACGTTGTCCCATACAAACTTTGCCCCCCCCCCCTTTTCACCCCCTTAGGGGTAGAATTTCGGAAATTCCTCACTTATCGGATGCCTACGTCACACAAAGAACACAACCTCCAAGTTTCAGGTTTGTTCGATCAACGGTTTGTCAGTCAGTCAGTGATTCAGGACAAAGGATTTTATATGTATATAGATGAATTGGACTTGTCCATTTCCTATACCACCCTCTTAGCTAAGTGATACATGTCCAGAGGAAAGAACTTGTTAATATACTTGAGACAATTAAACCGCGGATTTCATCATGATGTTTAATTTTACCCGATCAGGGAAGGCTGAAGGTCGCTCATACATGACGGGATAAAACCGACCTTAAGACTGAGTTTTTTTTAACTTCTTTGATATAAAGATGCTGTTGCCTTATTGAACTATAGTTATTTCCTTTTAAGACGCTTAATTCTTTTATAGATATTCTACGTTATTAAGACATAATAGACTAGGGAATATTTTATCTCGATATTCCACGGCATTTTCGGAATTCGGTAAACAATGTAGTACAAGCACTAACAGTTAGTGTATTAAGAATCTAAAACATTTCATTTTGAAACAAAATTTTGATTAAAAATTGTATTGTAGTTTAAACTTTTTTTGTTTTCAACAATACAACACCTTTACAATTTAATTGATTAAGTTTTTTTCACAAAGCTTTTCTTAATTTCGTTGAGAAAATCTGAGAAACAAAGGATTCTCTGCTTACCTGAAAGCTTTTATTACTTTGGACATTTTTAATTCTGTAAGACTACTGGAATTTGAAATAAAAAAGGTTTATGTAATTGGACATTTTAATTTATTTCGATAAAAAATAAATTCTATAAATCGAATTGTGAAGTGTTTTTGATTGAATTTAAAACGATTGAATCATTGTTATAAGTTATAAGTGTGAACATTTTCTATTTTTATACCTATTATTCCCACCAGTCGTCGTTAGAATAATTTGAGTATGTTTTCACTCTCTTACATATTCACACTTTGAACTATCACTGTATAAAATTTTGTCCAAATCGGTTAAGCGATAAAAATAAGTAAAATAAGGCTAAACACATTTTACAATTTTTTTTGGACAATTTTGTTGGGAATTTTCTAATCGTGCCGAAATGTTGGTGCCAGTGGGTTAATGCCGAACGACGCTCTTATTTTAACAGTTTTCCTACGGCTATTTGCCGCCAGTAGTTTACCAGTTAAATTCTGTCCAAACATTATATAAAGTTCCTACTAGTCCAAACTATTTCAAACAAATGAATAGCCTTCACAATTTCAAAACAGTCCTTACATTTTGAAGACGAATGGCGCTCACGAACTCAACTGAAACGACTATTTAGGGTGATCAGCTTTTCAAGATTAGGATTCTGTATTACAGTTGCCATAACAACAATAAATGTTGCGGAAATTTGCTGTTTAATATCTGATTGCGGTTTCTATAGTGAGAAGCACAATGGTTGGGTAGCTAGCGGTACGCGAGAAGGTGACAACGGTGGACACTATAGCATTTTGACAGATATGTGAAGATATAGTAGAATCTACATGAATTGTACTAATAAATAATACTGTGAATCTACAAACTTGTCAACTAAATTTCACACTAATGGTTCAAGTTGTTTTGCTGTTGATACTTCTAGAATTATTGTTATCAGTAAAAGAGAACGGAGTAGAAACAGAAGGATGACCTGGTAGTGACAATCTAAAATGTTGAATCCTCACTACTAACGCAGCTGTTCTAAGCAGTTAAAGTTTGAAGAATATCCAAAAGATGGTCACCGACATCCAGTAAGATCTGGCACAAGATGAAGAAGATATAGTTTCCATTTATGTCAAGATATCAGTTGTTGATACCAGCAAGCAAGATGCTTGCATTGATTGCTGGTTAATTCAATTTCAAGCCTGCAAGTAGGCCTCAGATGATTTAGAAAACATATACCAGCGACGTATCCTCATCTCTATTGGCAACATTAACAGACGCCAGGACGAGAACTTGGAGAAACTGATCATCTGGTGCTAACATACAGGGCAAGAAGTCACTTGGTAGATCCCGTATGAGATAGTCAGACCAGCTGAAACAGACCAGCTCGTCCAGGTTTGAGGAAGTGGTTGTAATAGCCATAGATCAGAATAAGTAGAGGACTCTTGCGAATCGCTCGGTGAAGAAGAATGGTGGTCGCGATCTTCAGCATAAAGGGTCGACTAAAGAGAGAGAGAGAGTGAGACAGAGAGAGAGAAAGCAAATAACCAATGCTATATCTACTATCAGTATACGTCAGTTGCCAATAGTCAGCGCAGGAGATTTGTACTGAGCCGGTTATTTACTTGCTTTCTACGAATGTGGCCTTGGATCTCTTTATACAACGATAGAACTTTAGTTTATATTTGTATACTGACATACTGTTCTTCTTTTAATCCTGGCTCTATCGAAAAGTAACGCAAGTCTGCCTGATTATTTCATGCACAAAATAAAAGCATGCAATAAATGTCTACGAAAAAATTCACAAGCAGTTCCCGAGTCATGATTTATACCGCTGCCACCTTCCAGTTAACCAATTAAATTCAAACCTTAACCATTCTAATTAAAGTCGAATTTCCTTTGAATCAATTTCCTAAATTGCTCACAACTATCGGTCCTATAAAATCCCTTGTAAGTGACGGTTGTAAGTTACGACCGTCAGTTCGATTGGTTTTTTTTTCGTAAGCCGTTTTATGGTAGGCTTAGTACTAGCAGATTTGGGGTCAGCTTTAGAAATGGCACTGAAATTTTAGTCACCCGAAGGTTAAATCGTTCTTTGACTTAATGTCCCCATGATTTGTTATGGTCTAATTGAAGGGTTTTGCAATTTTTCTCTAATAAAAACTATTTTACTGCAAATATAATAATATCAACTGTCATCAACTTTAATCAGTAATATTCAGGGTTCTGTAGAGCCTGATACAAGTATTAGATGAAATAGGCTTTCTCAGCACCTATACATCCTCTCAGCTTATTCGACCATGTCTAGAGGAAAGAACTCGCCTGGAGTCAACTAATCTGTGTGTTTCATCACGATATTTTCCTTCATCGTAAGAGTAATGTTACTGAAGATTTGAGACATTATTTTGATCTGCTAAGAAGGCTCTCGAAAACATCTACAAATCTTCTACGATATCACTACAAAAACGCTGTAGCAAAGGAATCGCTACAAAATAAACCATTATAAATAATTATTTTGTAGAGCCTTCGTAGAAATTTAAAAAAGTGTCAGTGTTAGTAATCCTAATAACTGGAAAAAAAAACTCCTTACTTGTATTTGTATACGAGCTATTTTCCGCAACTAGACCTCTTTATTAGGGTTCGTGCCCAGCAACGTACTACCCTCTCTGCTTAGTCGACCATGTCCAGAGAAAAAAACTTGTCAATATGTCTAGAGCTAACTTAGCCACGGATTTCATCACGATTTTTATGTGTCAATAAGCGCACATTAAATTTTTCCGCTTCCACTTCCACTTAAAAATGTTGTAAAATATAACAAAAAAGCAAGTGAAAAGTGAAAGTTAGTTTGGGTGTCGGACGATCTAAGTATTTCGACTACAAACATTATTGTATTCATTCGTCAGGTTGTTAGATGCAGTTTTATTTAGTGTTGCAAATGTGTTGGTATTTTTTTACTCTCTGTTAAAATATTCTAAAACGGTTTAATTGGAATAAAGAAAAAACTTTCAAATAGTATTGCAATATTTTTAAATTGATCTTTAATTATTTGCTTTTTACCATACTTTTATTATCTAGCTGAGCCCCACGGTCTGACTCGATCTGACTGTTCTTGTAGGAATAACAGGAGCTGGAGTTCTCCCAAAGACTTTCAACATTATTACCAGAAGTAAACTGAATAATAATAATAAAGCTTTGTCACAAATGTGTCATTGGGCACTGAAGAAAAACGAGCCTAAAGTTTTAGTATGGAAATTGTCATAATCCCCCACTCTTTTTATAGAATTTATCTGTTTATATTCTATATACCATAACAATTTCTATCAAAACCGGTAAAGCACAAACACACTTTCATATATAAAATAATTAGTTTAATTAGAGCTGGAAACCAAACAGAAACCAACTCCTGTTGATAAAGTTGGTTTAAAATGCATTTACATTGCATTACGAACAAAATTGCATTTCTTTCTGTAAATTTCAAAAGACTTTACAAAAAAGGCTTCTTTTATACGAAACAAAGCCAGTATAAGTTTAAATAGAACCTTATTCCGTTCCTGAGCAAGGACTAAGGAATTCTCGACTTCTAATACCATTTTAATAATAAACTTGCTTTGCTTGAACCAACATAGATACTGTTGGTTTTAAGTTAGAAGATTTGTTGAGATAAAACATTTTTAAACAAGGAAACTGTTAACTTTGTGACATATCAAAATCAGTTTAATATTTTTAGTTACTTTTGTTTTACGTAGATACCTATGTAAGTCCTGCCCATTTCCACTTTAATTTTAATGCTGATGTGATGACGTCTTTTGCTTGTGTGCGTTTTCTGATAATGATGTTTTTCACTCTGTCTCTCAGCCTCGAATTCAAGAAGCTCCTTTCGATACCTCTTTGACATGTTGCTATTTTATTCTTTGTGTTTTGGTGAGAGCCCATGTTTGGCAGGCATAAGTCTTATTTTATTTTTTATTTCATCAAAAAAAAACTTATAACACCCCGTCGTTTTTGCGTCGGGGGTTAAAAATATAATAGGATACTTCATAATCTATACTAATATTATAAAGCTGATGAGTTTGTTGTTTGTTTGAACTCACTAATCTCAGAAACTACAAGTTCGAATTGAGTAATTCTTTTTTTTGTTAGATAGTCCATTTTTCGAGGAAGGCTATTGGTTATTTTATATTTTGATATTCCCACTGGATCGGGTGAAACCGCAGGGCGCAGATTTAAAAATACAAGATCCTATAATAAAAAAAAGTTCCAAAAACCAAACATTCGTTGTATTGACTCTACCATGCATCGCAGAGTCAATAGCTCTGACATTTTATTTGTACGTTTTATAATATATGTGGTAAAATACCTGGTAAAGTTATATAATATGAAAATACCGGATTAGTGGCGAAGCTACCCGATCTCCAGGTGACCCGTCGCTGAGCTACCCACTTTGATACCATTTTGATTTTGTTTTCTATTGTTTTCAAATAGTACGATTAATACTTCTTCTCTTTATTCTATTGTTTCGTGTCAAACTGTGAGATTTGACTCTACAGGTAGGTATTGTTAGAGTCGTGTTCGGTAAAGTGAATAACTATCTCTTTAAGTAGGTGTCAAAAGCAGCATTTTAGGGCTTCTTTATGCAAAGATAATTTTATCATACCAATTAATAAGTAGAGTCAGCATGTTAACTCAACTTTGTTTTCTGATAAAGCAGAGTCCGATGACGACCCAGTTTGCACAATGGTCACCATTCCGGACTGCCAAACACAGGATTGTGGGTTCGATTCCCGCCTCAGACAATTATTTATGCTTAGATATTTGTCTGTTTTTTGATTGTTTCTAAATTTATTATTAAAATATATTTCCAAAAGTTAAGCATATAAGTAGTATATCCGTTGTCTAGCACCTATCACAGACCCAAGCTAAGTAACTAGACTTGTGTCTGTGCTAAAAAAAATACATCGCCATCTATATAGTGATGTGTGGAATGTCCTGCAATATTTATTTATTTATTCTAGTAGGTGTCGTGTCAAAGACTCATAATTTACGTATGTGTGATTTTCCACAGCAGTAAGTTTTATTGCAGTCCGGGATTAGTTTGATTCAGTACAAAATGTACCACTATTTCCAATTTAAACTATAAAAAAAATATCCGCCTGTAACTTAAGCCAGCTTTGTAAAAGCTGAGATTTATTATGGATTCCCGAGACCACAAATCAAGCGTGGCTGTCCGAATTTGTGTAAATTATACGAAATGTATGCAGTTTTTTTGGCGTCCCACTGTATTCTGCAGTAAAAATGTTCAACTATTCAAAACATTTGCATTTTGGATTGCAATTGTATAGCTAGGCTTTGTAACGTTAGTTATATTTTATATGTATCGTAGTAGGTACAAAATATGTGTGTAAGTACTGACATTTTATTTGTTCACTTGTTCCACAACGTACGTTTCGTCTTCTTTTTCCACTCATACTTGATGTATTTTTTTTTTCTCCATTAAGTTCATTTCCCTTTTTTCCATAATTATAAATTATATCTTTATCGCGGCCAAACAGGACAATATTCAGTCTAAGTTAAGCTCAAGTTGTTCGCCAAACGGACTAGTTCTTGTTTGGAAACATAAGGCCGGTACAGGAGAATAGGTGGAAAAGTTCTAGACCCACTGCCCTCTTTCTAAACTTATGTAAGGCAACTATGGTCATACACAGAAAATGATGTTTTCTTAAAATTTAGAAATAATTATCTTGCCTTTGAAGGGAGGATTATTGGAACGAAGTTCCTTATTGCGCGTTGCAAAAGGGGCTAGACGGAAAAAAATAAGACCAAAAGTTGTAACTACACTTTTTGATTTTATTACAATTCCTTCACTAATTAATCAAAACGTCCCTTGACACCTCTTAATTTTTTTTCTTGCTTCAAGAAACTTTTTTTTCCTGTGTACGCCATCTTCCTAAACAGACCAAAAATCTTCCTCAGTATCTGTTTGCCCGAGTTTTTTTACCAGGTATTATTGAAAAATAGTATACTGTCAAATTGCCACCTTATACTAATCGAGGTACTTAATATGAGAACATCGTTCAAAAGTGTCGGCAGGGTAAGTGAAATTCATTACTTGCAATCAGATTTCTCTCTAAAATATCGTTGAAAAATGGTACTTTTTAAAATCAGTAGTCAATTCGCGTGGCTGAGTTCGTTAGGCAATTACCTATCGTACTGGTTACAGCTGTTGCAGTAAATTATTAAAATATATTTTTGTGCAGAAGAGTTCTTTTGCTGTCCGTATTTTTAATGTTCATTGAGGACTTTATTAACTGAAATGAATATAATTTAGTAAAAATATTAGTAAATGCTTGCGATTTCTCCCATTTTATCATATAAATATTATGTATTATATAATTAGTAGCATCAAAATGGGTCCAATAGTGTCTGAGCTTATCCATTATAAATAAAAACAAAAATCTTTTCTCATAATAATAGATAGTATAAGTGCCTTTTTTTGACCAAATCTTTTTTGTTGATTACGGTATTTTTTATGCGTAAATTTAAAAGAATATTTTCAACGAAAACTTTGGTCTCACTAAAATAACAATAAAGACACACAGTAGCTTTGAAAATGTAACTTTGTAATATGATAGAATATTTTCATATTGCCACTTTCTACTTCAAAGAGTACCTATTTTTCCTTTCGAAGACACAGTGCAGTAGAATGAAGTGCATAAATTTAGTCGGTACTAAAATATAGATAATAAATATTTGAGAAGAATGCAGGCCATGAACGTAAAATGAGAAGATGGCTAATTGAGATGGTTAATAGAGATCAATTGATAATCTTTGAAATAATTTTACCGAATGTCGCTGTGGTTCTACTCAATTTTGTAAATTATATATTTACCTACCTACGTATGCCAGCAAATCTTTTTATTTAAATTTAATTAGTCTGTATTTCTCTGGCAAATGAATTTTGTAATTCTTATTAGAGAAATAAAGTTCCTTTATCCATATATGAATTGATTGCGTTAGAGAGGATATGGGGGTAAGAGAAGTAAAAGCGGTTTTGACAGGGAATAGAGTGGATACAGATGGATACTCTATATCTTCCCGTGGGTGTCGTAGAAGGCGACTAAGGGATTGAAAAACCTTGAGCAGACCATCGCCCCTAGGGTGAATAATAAATAAATAAATATTTTTTTGAATTAATAAATAATTTATTTTTAAATGACCTATTTGTGCGATTTATTCTTCGCTCAGCCCACTGGGTTTTATCCCACATACAAAAACTAATCTTAATTTGAATAAATACTTTATAAGATTATTTCATAGTACTTAATTTTTTTTTAAATAATATTTAAGAACATAAAAATGCTTAAAAAAGAGGAGAACCTACATTAAAGAACTTTCTTCAAAATTTTGTGCCAAAAACCAAACAACAAAAAATAAATTTAAATATAAAGTAATCCAAGCACAAAACATTTCAGATTTGAATTCCATTTTTCGGATGAATGCACGGAAAGCAGCTAATTTATATGCAAAGTGCATAAACCATTTTCCATAAACATGGACTATTAATATTAAATAAGAATTAGCATGGCTATTTCTAGGCGCAGTCTGCTGAAGATTTTAAATGGAAAAATATTAAAAATAAAAGTTTGGAATACTTAAAAGCAGGTTATAAAATTTATAGACTTCCAGCGCCCGCAGTTTCACCTGCATAAGTATCAGTAATTCCGTTGGAATTTTTAGTTCTATGAAATTTTTCATCAAAATCGATCGATTGAGTTCGATTATTTGTTTATATTGTAATATATATATTTATAGGTAAACTAGCTTACACTCGCGACTTCATCTGCGTAGAGTTTGAATTTTCCAAAATCCTTTTTTATCGGATGTAAACGTCATATAAAAAACACACACTCCAAGTCAGCGGTTTAGGCTGTGTGGTTATCCGTCAGTCAATAATTCATTTTATACCGTGATTTTATATGTATTGAGAAGATGTAATATATATTAATTTCCAACTGCGTAACATAAACTGTGTAACATTCGAAGCGAACTGCGAGGCAAAGATTATAAAATAACTGGGCTCACTCACCCTCCCCCATATATCACGAAATGTTCGCGAGGAGAAGGTATTTTAAACGATTCCAGAGTTTCGTTTATCAACTGCCAGGTAAGATTGCCTTTTGGGCAAAGCCATACTGAAAATATAATTCAAAAACTCTAATGCGACTGTAAGTTACTAAAAACACAACTTCGCCAGCAATGATGTGAATAGTTTGAGGTTCTTTAAGTCGCAAGTGAATATCTTCTAGGAAAGCGTGCTACATCTTAGGCCATCACCTGCCAAGAGGCGGGTGTGATAGTGATCAAACGCTGAACTATCTATGTAAAGACAAGCATACAACTTATTTTAAAGCTTAAAACTCACTTGTAATTTCGTTCTTATGATCTGGGTTGATTTTATTTTATTTTATTTTTGTGCAGTAATATAAGAAACAGAGAGAAAGGGTCAGGCTGAAAACCAGCGCTGTGCAGCTGCGTCTCACAGCATATGCTGAGCCTGCTCCTTTTGCCATACCTACTTATTAGTTTATTTACTGTATAATATTGTAATTTTATGGCAATAAACGATTATTTATTTATTTATTTTTATTTTTTATGCGTTTTAGTACAACAATCGCAGTAGAGTTTTAGGCATGCTTTTTACAGAGAGAATAACTGCATCCTGGGGGTGACGGCGGGTTATGTCGGAGTCAAATCTGCTAAAAACTCTCCGGTAATCGTCCTTGGTGCGCTTTGAGGCCTGGGGTCTCATTCAAACTCGTTAGGGCCTCCCTGCACCGCCGTCATCCCAGGGGAAAACTAGCCTAGTTTTTTAATTAAGGCAGGTCGCCCTTATCACACGCAATTAGGCACCTTAGGTTAAAATTGTACCAATATACCTTTACATGATAATATAAATATACATATACATTATCCATGACGACCCAGTTGGCACAGTGGTCACCATGCCGGACTGCCAAATACAGGGTTGCGGGTTCGATTCCCGCCTCAGACAAGTATTTATACTTAGATATTTGTCTGTGGTCTGGTTGTTTCTATGTATTATAAGTATGTATTTACAAAAGAAAAGTAAATAAGTAGTATATCGGTTGTCTAGCACCCATAACACAAGTTTAGTTACTTAGCTTGGAGCTAGATGACGATGTGTGGAATGTCCTGCAATATTTATTTATTTATTTTATACAAAACATTATATAGCTGAATTGTTTGAGTGCATTGTAGCCTATACTTTCACTGCTAATTTTTATTTGAAAATTAAATGATTTGTACACAATTTCTGTGTATCCAAATACCCAAGTTGAGGCAATATTTACGATATTAAATCGGTTCCTCAAATGTTTTAGCGTCAATTTGAAGAAATTTGATTTTTTCGCTTGAGAATTAAGTTGTTCAGTGTCCCACTTTTGTATAATGGTGCCTTTAAGTTTCAGATAAGTGTATCTGGAACTTAAAGGCATCCCTTTCATATTCCCGATTTACTAGTTACTATGATAGATTACTACACTGCACTGCACTGATTTTGTTAAAACTTAGCATGACGACACATTAAATACTTGTACTTTATTAAGCGTATGTTTTATCTCAGTATTCCCATGGGATTAGCACTTATTCATGGGAAATTGCGGAATGCTGCTAGTTTATCTTTTAGTGCGTGTTTAAAAAAAATACAGTCTTTCTCCATTTAAGACCTTGTTGTCAAAGTGCGTTGGGAATACCATCTATAGATAGGACAGGTATGGCTCGTAAAAATTGGATCACCATCTGTCAATCTAAAAAGGTGTCTGAGAAAATTTCACCGAAAATATTGTACATTGTAATATACCTATATAACCTTGTGCGAGACCTTCAAAGCTTTTAGAGATTTTTACAACAAATAAAGGGCTGCTAAGTTTTCAGCATCTCTGTATAAATACAAATACTCGATTTCACGGCAACATCGGGATAAAAACTTACTCCCTAATACTCTCTATGTTACTTGATTCACTCTATCCGCATTCCGAGTTTCATCAAAATCGGTTTAGGTGAGTAAACTTAACTTTTTTGTAATATATGTTAAAGTAAAATACAATACCTTTACCAATCTACCTAGGAGAGTTTAAAAATATTAAATGCTTCCATGCTTTCCTTTGTAAAACACAACATAATATAATATTTTTTTATTTATTACATTGCAAAATAGACTTGCATTTGATCCCACCTCATCTAATGGGAAGCGAAGATGAGGATGTAGCATGCTCGCTTAGAAGGTAGGTACGGTCGGCAGCATATTTACAGACCCACCGTAGAGCTCCAAAATGGCTGTTTTAAAAATGTCTTCAACACAAGCAAGAGTCTAGACACCTGCTTTAGTTAAAGTTTAAAGTCTTTTAACCCATGAATTTATCAAACAAAAATTATTAGAATGAAAACATTATAATAATGGTAATTTTAAAACTATACGTAGGGTTGTACAGGCGATTGTACATACAGAAACATATTATAATGTTAAATATATATGTCTTTGTGTAAAATTCTGTAAATACTTATATATTAAATAAATAATTATTAATTAAAAAATAAAAATCTAAAATAATACCTTACACATTTATGTAAGGTATTTTAGATCTATGTATTATAATGATTGTATAATCTTTATAAATAAATAATATCTGTCGATTATACAACCATGTCTTTCAAAGTGGAAATCGAACTCGCAACCTTCTACTTCATGGACAAGTGTTCTCCTACCATGCCACAAAGGTCGGTAAATGTTTTCCAAACAAACAGAATTCTACAGACTAATTGACACAAAGCTTTGTATAAGCTAAATCCTAAATTAGCAGGTAATCATTAAAGGTAGATAAATCGTTGAATAAGCTTTTGAAAATCGACATTTGTCGGATTTGTGATAGCTTACTGTTAGGTATTTGTTCTGGACGTACAAATTGAATTTGAATTTAATAGTACTAAGATAGGTAATTGAGTATTTATCTGTAGTAGCTTATTAGTGACTCCGTTGTTATAAGCCGATTACTCTTACGATTAAGAAACGTGATAAAAATTATAAGTAGGAACAAAAGTAGTTTTTTTTCTCAGTTGAATGCGCCCACCAATGAGAATAAATACTCATGGAAAATCTTGCCTGTAATGAATTATTTTTCTCTCATTTTCACTTCTATTTTTAAAAGCTTTATATTTAACTTGCAATGTATGTTCGGTTCGGTTGGAATTTCCAACTTATTTCTTAAATTATTTTCTAATTTAAAAAAAAAAACATTGTTTAAGACTTCAAAACATCGCTAACAGATCGGGGTTAAACTTAACAAGTATTAAAACTCTTAATACAAAACCCAACTCCCAAAACGTACGAAGTACGAACAGTGTTTTCCAACTTTAAAAAAGAGAAAAGGTTAGCGTAGACATCAAACTAAATAGTAAAAAGCTAATAATAGCGGAAAGCAAAAATCAACACACGAGTCATATTTAATAATCATATTGGCGAAATCTAACTACTTTGCATATGATAGCAAATAAAAACCAACTAAAAAAATATATTTTGTTCGTCATCCCACACAGCGCCATCTAGCCCTAAACTAAGCAACTAGGCTTGCAATAGCAAATAAAAACCAACTAAAGAAATACGTTTTGTTTGTCATCCCACACAGCGCCATCTAGCCTTGAACTAAGCAACTAGGCTTGCAATCTAGGTGCCAGAAAACAGATAAAATTACATCAAATACTGCTGTTATAATATCAACTGTGTTCATAAATAAGCAATGTGTGATCAATGGTCATAGAATTTTTGCCAAAATCGGTCCAGTAAGTTTCAAAGCCTATTTGTTCAAACAAAATTATTTTCTCTTTATTAAGACTTCTTTTTTTTAATGATTCTTTGGTATTATAGGTACGTACAAAAACATCTAGCCCAGAAACAAGTTTCTGTAGAAAATATATTTTTTCACTGCGACGACGGACCGCGCTGGCGGGGGGTTCTGTTTCATAGTAACCATCAACAATCGGTCGATTATAAATCCGTTGTCTGCATTGGCCCTTAAAAAAGTAAAGAGTAATTTCTGTAAATTATTTTTAACCAAGAGAAAATTCAAGTTGGCGCTCCCGAGCGCAAAGTTACTATGTTTTCCTCCATTTTTTTCCTTTTTACTTCCTTTTCCACTTTTGAAGGCGTGATATTAATGTAGATAACGTTTTATAAATAGTGTTTTTGAGTAACAAAGAATGGATTTTAAAACAATGTTATTTCCTTCGGTAAAATGGTGAAAAGTTTTCTTTGAGCAAAAACAGGTATTCTTTCGCAATCAGTACACCTCAGTCTAAGCAAGGATCAAACCTTCAAAAAAGGTTGGGGTCACCCGAATTTGTACTATAAATTAATAACCTGTAAAATGTTAGTTTTATGGCCCACGAAAGTTATAAAAGTAGATTAAACATAGTGATTCTTTGAACTCGTCCTATATATACTTCAAAATGGGACGAACAAGGGATCAACATCAGCCTATCGACCAATGTGGCGCTGTGGGCATGGCCATCGTGGCCACAACGGTGGATCCGCGTTTGCCTTAGCCAAGTCAGTCAACAAACAATTTACGCCTAAATTCAAACTGTAATCTATCTATATATATAAAAATGAATTGCTGTTCGTTAGTCTCACTAAAACTCGAGAACGGCTGAACGGATTTATCTTATCTTAGTCTTGAAATGTTCGTGGAGGTCTAGGGAAGGTTTAAAAGGCGAGAAAAAATCGAATTATTTCCGGGAAAACCCTAAAAACAGCCCTTTTCTATTTCCCACACAAACGTTTTCTAGAGTCAGTTCCTACGGGATCGGGACTTACGCGGGTGAAACCGCGGGGGTGGAACCTTTACGCCGGGTACGATAAGGGGCGGGTTATTTGACTAACTGGTCACTTCATTTATCCTACTAATATTATAAATGTGAAAGTTTGTGTGTGTGTTTGTTACTCCTTCACGGAAAAACTACTGGACCGATTGCGATGAAACTCGGTATCTAGATAGCTGAATACCTGGATTAACACATAGGCTACTTTTTATCCCGATATTCCTTCGGGATCGGGACTTACGCGGGTGAAACCGCGGGGCGCAGCTAGTTTTCTTATACAATTCTATGGTATGAACATAGCCGCATATCGTTCGTCGACAGCTGAGTAATAACTTGATTAATTAAGAAATAAGTCAATGTTCAACAACAAGCATAAAACATAAATATGCGCAAACATCCATATAAAACATACAACCGAATTGAAACCCTCCTCCTTTTTTGAAGTCGGTTAAAAAAACATTAACAAGATTATTTTATTTTCAAAATATTTTTTCTATTCATTTAGTTTTTTTTTATTTTGCTTAAAAACACAATCAAAAAGTTACCTTTTTCAAAAATTATTATAACATTAAATAACTTATTCATTAAAACCTTGCAAACGTACAAGCTCTAAACTTACCTATATTCATTATTTACGAACGTTTTAATGAAGAAAATCAAAATGTTTCAAAATGATTACCATTTAGAATCTACATAATTTCTAAAGTAAACTAAAACAATCCAATTACAATAATAAATCGAACGAAAGTTTCCAGACAATAATCTAAACAGAGCCAGTGTATCCAGGTTACCATTTCATAAACTTACCTATATTTGTGCTATATGAAAGCTTGTATTCACCATTTGAAGATAGCAAGAGTTATAATGCAACCTGGTGTTTTTAGGGTTCCGTACCTAAAAAGTAAAAAAAGGAAACCTATAAGATTACTTTCTTGTCCGTCTGTTTTTGGATAATCTCTACACACTATACAAATTTATCTCAAATGATTGAACAATCTTCGTTAGTGACCTGGACAAGGAATCTACTCTTCTTATTCTTCTCGTATAGTGGTGCGGCTCACCTATTGTTAGAGTTTTCAGATCGCCCTAAAGCCTCTAACTGCCACTAGAGTACAACCGGGACCAACGGCTTGAAATCTGCATCCGTGATAAAACTGGGAAGAAATCAACTAAGAAAGAAAAATATCAGTAGATCCACAATTTGACATCTGAATCCAATGAATCTTCTGAGAATTGTCGGTATATTAAACTAGCTTTTGCCCGCGACTTTGTTCGCGTAGACGTCGAAAATGGTACTTTTAACCAACCACCCCCAAAATAACTTTCTACCCTTTTTTAACCCCGTTGCAAATATATTTCAATAAAATACGAAACACGTATTCCATCAATTCTGTTAAGATATATTTGTGCTAAATTTGAAGTAGATTGAACCAAGGAATCACGTTGTACCATACACACTTTGCCCCCCTTTTTCAGCCCCTTAGGGGTAGAATTTCGGAAAATCCTTTCTTATCGGATGCCTACGTAACACAAAAAACACACCTTCAAAGTTTCAAGTCTCTACGATCAACGGAATTTTATATAGAGAAAATTAAACCAAAATTATTGCATGTATTTTATACGGTTTCTACTAGTATCTAAGATTTTTTTCAGATGTATTTTCGTGATATTTTCCTACCGAATCAATGTACCTATTATATTTTGAGTACAATATTTCGGTAGTATTTATTTTAAAAGTTTTATGTTTTGGTCACTGAAATAACTCATACAGTTTTACATGTTTTAATATCATGTTTAGGTTCATGGACCTTAATGTGTCACAATGGAGCTATTGTCTTCATGTCTTGAAACAATGTGTTACGACCATTTCGGGTTATGTATTTGTTACACATGACGAATCGGCAGTTTTGCAGCCTATCAACTTTGAGGTCTTAGGCAGATAATCAAAAAAATATTCACCTGTCAGTGGCGATGCAATGGGATGGTCTATATTACCTGAAAAAAAAAACAATATTAATTTTAATCACATGATTTTCATTAAGCCGTATTAAATTTAAGGGAGGGGTATTATTTTATATCACTATATATTTTTTAGTGTTTCGTTTAGTGTTTATGTTTAGGTATAGTTTTTCATTGAATATACGTCCGTTCATTCGTCAATAGCCTTAGCTTACAAACTATTAATACCAGAAAACTATAATTTAACCTTACCTGTATATTAATCATGTCAAAAAAGTGGTAAAAATAATAGTGAAAAACGTGATTAAAGAATCCATTTGTGAAATAATAATTATCGTTAAAACAATAACAAAAATAAAAACTTACAACATTTATAACCAAGTTACTATAAAAACTGTCATGACTAAGTAAGCTTTACAAGTTAAGAAAATCAATCAAAACTTAAAGAAAAATTTCGTACAAATTCCATTGAATATGAAGTTATTATACGTTAATTAAAAACATGAACTGAAATTAAATGTTTAGAACATCTAAGACCACATTTTGTGACTGGTAACTACGGAACTCCACATTGCGCGTGACCCGACGATACGCACTTGGACTTTTTATTTATTTACCACTGAAAGTTTCAGCTTAATTGGGTATTGAAAAAAAGTTTTTTGTAGGTAGACTCTCCCACAACGAAGTACAATAGGTTAGTTAAAATCTGACGTATTTTTTTTGTTTTATTTAATAACTAGCTGCGCCCCGTTTCACGCGCGTAAGTTCCGATCCCGTGGGAATATTGGGATAAAAAGTAGCCTATATGTTAATCCAGGCTTCCAGCTATCTACATACCAAATTTCATTGCAATCGGTTAAGTGGTTTTTGCGTGAAAAAGCAACAAACACACACACACACACACACACACCCGCACACACAAACTTTCACATTTATAATATTAGTAGGATAGGATAATTTCAAAAAGCTACTAAGCCAATCTAGCACGCGGGCCAGATTAAAAGCCATGTCAAGCCAGAGGTTATCCCAACAAACTATGATTTAAACCACAGCCTTCTCGAAGGCTATTTTACCCTTTTCAACTAATCTAAAGTTCCCAATTACAAGGGTTTCTAAAAAGGACCGCAATAAATTCAGAAATAGGTTGAAATTCTTAAAGGAATTTACCAACATTAGGCTTTATAATAATTTCTAAAGACGCAAGTGACAGGTATTAATAGTGGCCGCTTTGTATCGACATATCGATATTACCTGGACAGCTGCACTATACATCACTATTTGTCTGCAAGTGACGGCGTGAATCAATCAATATGTTACTGTACAGTGCTATTGATATTGTAAATAAGGTTTGTAGTGAAGTGCCACCTATATATTTTATTTAATGTTCTTTTATATTTTAATCTAGCGTTTACCCGTGATTTCCTTAGCGTAGCAATTTAATTTTCAAAAATTCTGCCTCGTAGGCTATATAAATATAAATATTGCAGGACATTCCACACATCGCCACCTAGCCGCATGCTAAGTAACTAGACTTGTGTTATGGGTGCTAGACATCGGATATACTACTTAGCTACTTTTATTTTTGTAAATATATACTTATAATACATAGAAACAATCAGATCACAGACAAATATCTAAGCATAAATACTTGTCTGAGGCGGGAATCGAACCCGCAACCCTGTTTGGCAGTCCGGCATGGTGACCATAGAAAATAAGAATTTGAGCTGTGCGTTGATATGTGAGTTAGGACTTGATTTGTTATTTATCGCTTACTTTATTTTGCTTAAAAAAAAAGATAACGTTCTTTTCCGTCTATAGTTTACAGCTTGAAAAGGCGTAAAGGTGAAAAACAAAAATATTAAAAAAATGTGTAGGAGGTGCGTATTTTAGGATCTTAAGAACCTTTATTTTCAGTCAGTTTGCCAGTAGCGAAAATCTTATTTCTTTCTATTGCTAAAATCTGTCTTTACGACATTCTAAATTGCTTATAAATCACGTGACATGAAAATATTATATGAAAAAAAAATTCGGGGAAATTCTGTAATCTTTCGAGTTAAAACTCTAGAACACATTTTGGGTCATCCGTGCGTGTAAAGCCGATACGTGCGAATGGAACCCCTAAAATGTTTCGCATATTTTGTTTTTGCAATATTTTACGTATGTTAGAAACGCAAAACGTGTAATTTTTAACCAGCTTCATAAAAATTAGGTTTTTATTTAAGTCTATATATTTTTGGAATTTCTTAGGGTATACCTTCTTTGTGATTTTATTTTCTTTTTAACCTGCATAATGGGTTGTCACAAACCTTTTTGATGAACAGGGGGTACCTCAAGGGTGGTCCCAATTTGGTTTGATGACCCAGTTAGCACAATGGTCACCATGCCGGACTGCCAAACACAGGGTTGCGGGTTCGATTCCCGCCTCAGACATGTATTTATGCTTAGATATTTGTCTGTAGTCTGGTTGTTTCTATGTATTATAAGCATATATTTACCAAAAAAGTATTTAAGTAGTATATCCGTTGTTTAGCACACATAACATAAGCTTAGTTACTTAGCTAGATGGCGATGTGTGGAATGTCCTGCAATTTTTATTTATTTTATTTTTATTTATTTATACCTATAGGATTTATATGAAGTCGGTTTTAAATTTTCTAGTTAAAAATGTAGAAAATGGAATGTTTTGCAAGCTTTACTTATGAAACTATAGTTTTAAATAGAGACGTTATAAATATGTGAAACTAGCTGCGCCCCGCGGTTTCACCCGCGTAAGTCCCGATCCCGTGGGCATATTGGGATAAAAAGTATCCTATGTCCGTCTCCTGGCTCTAAGCTACCTCCCTACCAATTTTCACCCAAATCTGTTCTGCCGTTCTTGAGTTATAAGTGATGTAACTAACACGACTTTCTTTTATATATATAGAAGATAGAAGATGTGGCTTGCAAGTGTTAGAAGAAGAAACTTAGAGGACAAATACTTTCTTCTTGAGCTTTGAAACTGTATTTGACCTAAATTATGTGAATTAGATCTATTTAAAGCACTGCAAAAACCAAGGTGTTAGTTTCTCAAAAGTAATTGTTAAAAATTTGTAGTCTATTTTAAATTGAGCTTATTATATGGCAAAAGAAAATGAGATTAAAAACCAATCATGCGGTCTGTTAAAAAATGGACACACAATCTCTGCGATCAGAAAATCGAATTAAGAAAAACCTTCGGATAGGTATTTCAGGTCAAGTTAGACTGTCAGCAAGTTAGGTCACGTTAAGCCCTAGAACGACGAGTCAAGCGACACTACGTTCGCTACCAATTATTAAATTGTGTTTAGTAGTATAAAAACTGATAGCTAAATGTTAGAGGAATTTTTACATACTGGAAATAATTGTTTGATGTCAACGGTACTTTTCTTCTATTAATTATGGCTTCGCACGGCTTGTGCATTTAGCCAGTGTCAAGTTATATTTTGCATCAAATTATGAAACTGTTTTGAAACACTTTAGGCCCGATTTATGAAAATCGGGCCTAAAGTGTTTCAAAACAGTCAAAGTCGTCATAGTCCGTCAAGTCAGGGGCTATAGTAAAGCGGCGGCGAGTTTACTATAACCTTAATAGGAGATTTGGAGGCAACGAGAAAACGTCATGTTTGACACTGATTTTTACCTTTACTACACTTGTGCACTTTCACAGAACTAAATTGAATAACATTCCACCAGAATAATACAATTCAACTCGGGTTACAACTAAGTTTCATGAAAATAAAACTGCAGCACGACATGTTGTTAACTCGTTCCCGCCAAAACTCCAACGGTACTTAGAGATAGGCAGATTATGACGTTTGCCAACCAGTCGCTTGCAAAATGGCCGACTAACTGATGCACTAGTTGACCAAGCCGATCATTGGTTTGCAGGTTTTTGTTTACTTTGAATATTTTTTTGTTTTCAACGTCAGTGTCGGCGTTGTTGAGTCTTTCAATTACTTAGATAGTTAAATTGAATTATATTAAAACAAAAATGACGCTATTATTATAATAATTTCCATTAAGCAAAGTGTAGCAAGGGCTAAGCAATTATTTCTCGTACGGATTTTAATTCTAAAGCTAAGAAATGTCGATAAAGTAAAATGCAGTGTAATCGATGCCTTTTGCCTACTAATCGAGCCGGAGAGGAGAGTCTGCTTCCAGATTAGTAGGCACATCTCTTGTTTAACCTTGTATAACTAGGTATATTACAATTTGTTGTAAGAAAAAACATATTTCACCTTAAATCAAAGGAGCTAGATCATAAACGTGTTTATGTGAAATAATACAGCAACGTGCTGTGTCAAACTCATGAATTTTCACGTAAATAAATATACCACGTCAAGGTACCTATATCCAATGAAAACTGTACGGCTCATGCATACAAATGTGTGTGTTTAAATTCAAAGTTGCCGTCTACCGAACTTGCTTAATTTTACCAGTCACTCGTTTTTGATCCAATCGTGCTTTTTACGAATTGGTGATAATTTGAAAATAAGTAAAGTTGGCTGCATAATTGCAGACCCACCGTAGAGCTCCAAAACGGCTGTTATAAGAATGTTTTCAACACAAGCAAGATTCTAGTCATCTGCTTTAGGTGAAGTTTAAAGTCTTCTAACTCATCAATTTATCAAACAATTTCTTTTAGAATGGAAACATTCCAAAAATAGTAATTTTCGAACTCTACCGAGGGCAATTATGCAGCCGATTGTACATTTCGGGGTGACTCCCGCTCCGGCTCGTTTCTGGCGCAGAGGTTAGCCATCACCATTCAGCGTGGCAATGCTTCTAGCATTATGGGCACCTTTACGCCGGGTTATTTGATTAACTGATTTATTAAATACCAGCTCGAGCCATATCGAGTTTTATCACAATCGGTCCAGTAGTTTTTGCGTGAAGGAGTAACAAACATACATACACACACACACACACAAGCTTTCACATTTATAATATTAGTAGGATAGATTAATGTGAGATGTTTAATAAAGATAGATTAATGTAAAATCAGATATAGTAATCAATTGCTATTGTTTTAGGTCCATTTAACAAGTTTACAGTGCAAGCTGGAGAGGTGGAAGTACCTTAGAAATTGTATGCAAAAATAAACTGTTTTCTATTTTACGCTGTTAGAAAATTATCCCGTTTATCAGAACTTTAATCTTAATTAATTAATAATTAAAATCATTATATTTAATAAAATAAATAAATAAAATAATAATAATATTACAGTATTTTCAAATTATATTTCAAATTTTATTTTAATTTAAAATATATTGCAAATTTTGTGTAATGCCACAAATCGCTATTTATACTTTTCTTAACATAAATACTTTTCTTTTGTAAATATATACTTATAATACATAGAAACAACCAGACAATAGACAAATATCTATGCATAAATACTTGTCTGCGGCGGGAATCGAACCGGTTTTTATGCAACAAAAATATTTGCTGTATAATAAACAAAAATAATGCTGTACAAAAATAGTTACAGGTTTTTATGCAACAAAAATATTTGCTGTAGTGTCATTATCCATGTAGGAAACAGTCGACTACGTTTGTATGGAGAGAGCGCCGGTAACATTTTACCTTAAACCACACACTCCAGTATGTGACCGTTATATTAAATCTTCGCCTTAATATTTATACAGTGCTAACAAATACCCCGCTCCTGACAGGATAGGTATGGAGAGAGCGCTCGGAACCCTTTCCTCTTAAAAATGGTCAGTTACATCAAGTATTTATCAAAACCCAGGCCAATTTGACAAAATTGTACCAATATCTGAAGCAAACCATTTATTTTCTATTAGATTTGTCAGTGAGTAGATCCCACGGGGATTGGTCGGTTGAGTGGCATGCATCGAATAATCTCTCCTTCCAAGAGTTGTAAAATATAAGTAGTATAGAGAACATGGTTAGGTTAGATTGAGATGCTACAAAGCAGGACTTGGAGCATCTGCTCTCCTGCAGGTGCAAGTGGCACAAGAGAAGACCTGGTAGCAGCTACAGGATACAAGTTAATTGTCTGGAAAAATGTAGGTTTTAATAAAGGTCTTTGATACGATTAGAAGTAATCAAAGACAACATCTGAATCTTGCAGTTAAAAACTTCTAAATTTATTTATAAGATAAACCTTCAGAATAAGTTTCCATGCCATGTTCTCTCTTTACACAAGCTTTACACTGTTATATTGAATGTATTTCTACCTTATTTACTTTTGTCTATTTCAACGTTCATCAGAATAAAGGAAATAGAATCCTCGGACTCTGCCAATTACCGACCTTCCTATTTACCTTAAACAATTGCAATAAGGTTTATTCATTCGTTTTTCACGAGACGGTCAGGTTACCTTTCGGGGAAACGATTCACTAAAATCATATGAATTAGAAAAATATAGTAAAAATAAGTAATATTTTCTAGGTATCTATCGAAAGTGGCGGAAGAAACAAATTGCTTACCCTTTAAATTCTTCTTCGTCGAGTCCATCCAAACATTATAATTGAATAAGATTCATATCCGTCCGCTTCTGCCAAGTAATTATTATTGGCAGAATACTGTTTATTGTTAATTATTATTGGCCGACATGAGATCAGCCAGCGTGCAGCTCCTAGGGCTGGAAAAGGGCAGACTCGAAGAAGCTATACGATTTACTAGAGAGCCCGGGATAATAGGTAGGCATCATATAATTTACGAACCAGTTGGCACAATGGTCACCATGCCGGACTGGCACAGGGTTGCGGGTTCAATTTTCGCCTCAGGCAAGTATTTATGCTTAGATATTTGTCTGTGGTCTGGTTGTTTCTATGTATTGTTAGTATAAATTTACAAAAGAAAATTATATAAGTAGTACCTATATCCATTGTTTAGCACCCATAACACAAGACTAGTTACTTAGCTTAGGGCTCGATGTGTAGAATGTCCTGCAATATTTATATTTTATATTTATTTATAATTCCTCTCTCACATTGAGAGTCGTTTTAGCAGTTCAAGTCTTAGTTAGGTGATGCAAAAAATGTGGTAGCTGTAAGATGCCATTGTTTGAAGTATTTTTTAAACTGCAATATGGGTATCAAATTATTTGGTAAGAAATTATTGAAATCCATCTATCCATTGATATATTAATTTGCACTGGCATAGCCACCACTGGAACTGGATGGAACCAGTTACTGAGTGCAATCTTTTTCATTTGCGTAAACGCGAAAATTGTATGAAAAGGTCCCTTAGCGGACGTTTTCACATACGCAAACCTTGGACTACGGTAAGGTTAGGTTGTAACAGTTCCTACTTCTTCCTGGAATCAGTTACACTGAATCTGCCATGGATTTCCCTTCCCAGATTTGCCTTGCATTGACCAACCTGAGTCCTGTCTACTATGTAACTTCCACACTGGTAAATCATGACCAATGGGGAGAGCCTTTCAAGGTTCCAGAAAGTGCGAGGGCATAGCTTTCTTACCTTTCAACGCTGTCCAGAGGAAATAACTCATCCCTATGTCTTAAGCGAACTAAGCTGCCAGTCTTCACTTTCCACGTAAAAAAAACCATAATTTAAATTTAAATTTATCGAACCTGCTGACTTGCAACATTTAAAACCTCGACCTTTGAAATAAAAATTGAGGTGTGTCCCATCAAGCAAACCTTCCTCATGGAACAATTTTACAGAATCGCTTTTAATATCTAAAATTCAGATAGAGTTTTTCAGTATTTTGGGTGTAAGCCAACCGTCTGCGGTCGGACTTGTTTCAGTTAGGTAATTTGTGAATTGTGATTGTATGGACGAGTTTTTTGGATGGATGACAAAAATATGAAAAAGTGAAATTGTTAGAGGTTTGTGGTCCGTTTAACTTGATGGAATATGATGATATTTGGTTGTTCATTCATTATTTTATGGACATTTGCTTCCCAACAGTGGCTAAGCCGAAAGGTGGGTTATGTTTTTGATCCGTAAAATGTAATGTATGCATGCATGACTGGGTACCTATATTCATATTATATTCCCGCATATCTTCTAAAGTACTCATTACTATTTGATAAATGAGGATTTATTTATCGCTGTGGTACGCTTTTTCTAGCGATACGTCGTAGCTACTTAATTCTCTGCTAGTAATAGGTTATGTGAAATTACAAGAAATTTATATGGTGTCCTCTATATTTCGCCAAAAAAAATTAACCAAAACACCAAGGAACCCTCGATGTAACCAAAAGCGATACCACAGTAAAAACATGAAATTGGCCGATACCTAGTCACTTCAATACCATAGTTTATTATTTAGCTACATTTGTAACATGTCATAATACTACTAATACCTACCTATTATAAAGAGGTAAAGTTTGTGATTTTGTGAGGGTGTAATCTGCAAAACCAGTGAACAGTTTTGGATAAGATTTTATAGATTGGTGGTAGCTGATTTTCAAAGCATTTTTTTATTTTAATTCCCGCGGGATCGGGATTTACGTAAGAGATGGTTTAAAGTCTGGGTTCCTTCTAACTAGAAGCAGTGCAGTTATGTAGGTGGGTATACATCTACTTACTTTGTTCGGAGCTTCAAACCCCGAGTGCGCTGCATGTAAATTGCTACCTTACTGTAGAATAAGTTATCTTGTTCAATGAGGTCTGCTTATTTTGCTTCACCGAAATAAGAACCCTTTTGGGAGCAAAATTGAGGTTAAAAATATTTTGGGTCAAGTAAAAACACCATGCATGTAAAAAATATGTTTCCATGGAGCCCTTAAGGTTTGCACCTGGGTAAATTCATTTTCAGTGAAACGCTGGTAAAACGGCTAAAAAAATTACGTATGAAACATCAAAGTTCATGTTATTTTACATTATTTTTCAAAAGTCACTGTTGGGATTATACCGCCTATATCAAAAAATTTGGGACACAAATAAATCATAATTTTCAGTAGTAAAATTCAATGTTTCTGAAATTCTTATAAAACTTAAATCCATTTGCAAGAGAAATTGGGATTTAAATATATGTTTGGTTTAAACAGTATGTATTATTAATATATTTTCATAGAGTCCAAAAGTTGCACCTGAATATTAGTAAAAACTAAAAAATCGACAAAAAAAACAATAAAGAAAATTTTGGCCAAAACCAGTACCTACCTTTCTAATAGTTTTCAAACGAAATCTGTTCACTAGTAAAATTCTACTTTTAATCATATTTAAGGCATTCGTATTTAATCTAAAACAAAAATAGAACAAAGTAAAATATCTACCGAAACCAGACCTATCATTTTTGGTACTTACTTATTTTATAAAAATCCAACACTTTGTGCCCGAATCATCCCTTTGACGGGAAAAATTGATTCAAAACGACGGATTAAAACAAAAGGTCCCTTTTAAGTAATGCGATTAGACTTTACATAAATAAGTCTCGAAAATTAATAAAATTTGAAAACAGAAGATAGAAGGCAACAATGTACCTTTTTTTTTTAAGGTGGAGAAATTCGCCTTATGCATCATCCCGCCACTCCCCCGAGGGGGGGGGGGAGTAGCGAGGGTATGTGGGGCTCCCTGCTGGCCTGTGATGGTGTGCGGCCAGAGGTTTACCCACTAAAACTCCACCGGTTCCTCTCTCGCCGTGATGTCGGGGCTACGGGAACGGGTGCGATTCTTCCGCGGCACCCGACGGCTACATTGTACCTGCCATAACTCTATACCTGGCTTTATAGAGACACATTATTATACAACCAAATACTTTGAATAATCTATATATTATCTTCTATTGGTACCTAATATTAAAAAAAAGAGAGAAGATTTTTTTGTTTGTAACGAATATGCTCCGAAACGACTAGACCTATACTGATGAAACTTGGCATTAGGATTACATTGATTCATTGGGAGTGACATATAACTTTTTATCCCGATATACCTACGCGATCGGGAGTTATGCGGTTGAAATAACGGAGTGCTGTTATTTTGATTTTTACAAAATGAAGTTCGAAAGAAAAACAACAGGCGTTCGAAAATGAAGCAACGACGATCGAAACGGAAAACAAAGACGATTTGAAAAAAAAAAACATAAGGCTATCGAAACCGAAACCAAAGAGGATCTTCATAAAACAAAAGGCGATCGAAACGGAATAGAAGACGATTGAAACGGAAACAAGTGAATTGAAGTTTCCATTCAACACAAGTGTTTGAGATTACGGCTTTTCATAATTAGGCACGCATTTCATAGGCTTATATAGACTATGTAGTTAATTTCGTTACTTGATATCTCTATGAATTGATATACCTAGAGACTAATAAACTGAAATAACATTTTAAACCCGATGTTGCTGTATAAGGACTTACAAGGATAAAATTGCGCAACTGGTAAATAATAGTTTATCACTAAGCAAGTATGCTCTAAAACAATCCACGGAGAAAACAGGACGAATTCCAAGTACGGAGAGAGTTCAAAGTGATCCTTTGATGTGTAGAAGATAAAATTTCATATGCAAAATAAAATTAGAGGGTGAATGTGAACGCTAAGCGTACCGTGTCGTGTGTAATAAGCGTACAAAAAGAGATGGCAAGCTGAAGTGCTCAATAATTACTCTTTGTTTACGAACTCGAATGTAATTCACCATACCAATGAAATAATATGAGCAGTCAAACTGATAATGCCACGAAAGTTTTAGCGAGACGGCCTCGATTGTCTATAGCCCAGAACCGCGACTGACGGAGGGAGATAGGAGAAACTCTAGTCCAACAGTGGGACAATAGAAGAAAAATACTTCGACCGCGACCAAGAAAAGCTTAGCTTAGCTCTAGCTTAATGTGTTTTACATAAGTATTAATCGGTAATACAGTACAGTTTGTATTAGTCTTATACCAACTTAATTATTTGTAATAAAAAAAAACTTCGGGAAATTTATCCTAACATTATTGGATAATTTCAACTCCAACACGATTACAGCCAGCGGGTTTTTAGATGAATAATAGTTTTGTCACACTTAAAAATCCCCAAACTCTGGGTAAAAGCAAACTTAAAACTATAGTTTCCTTGTTTTCTTATTTTAATATACCTGAGTTTTGGAGTTTCCTACCTAAAAGGAATTACATGATTTTTATAATAAACTCGTAATAAAATGTGAGTTGAGTGTGACTAGTGAGTTTCAACAGTAATGGTCTTTGTTATTCAAGGAATGATGTTTAAATTTTTCGTCACTCTTCTACCAACTGATGTGTTTAGCCTAATATCTTTGTCGAGTGCAAGAAATTTGGAGAAAATAAACTCGGAAAATAAATGGAAAATTCCTCGAAGTGGCTTTCTCTTAGGTTATTGATTTTACAAAGCTTTTACTCTGTTACGCAAAGTGTTGGAATTTTCACCCAATATGTTACTTAGGAGAAACAATCCTGATGGATATGGTTAACGTTGCTTTTCTTAGATTATAATAATACGAATGAATTATAATATTAATGTTTTTTTTTTGTTAGAATTTGTTTCATGTCAATACCTACCCTTAAGTACTCTTATTAAGCCCAAGTTGAGACTCAGCCTGACATGTACTCCATCTAATTATGTCCCAGGCTAAGGTGGTTGGCTAGAATAGCATAATTCAGATTTGTTTTCGCTATATAAATAATCTTGATTAGATCTAAAGGCCAATTATCTACTCAGCGGTCTTTTGAACATTTTTTCGATAATTTTGAGGTTATGTTAACTCAACAATCAGCTGTTACTTACACGGAGAGGTCATTAAACTTAACATTATACTTATTTTTAATAAGTTCTATTGACGGTAATAAGCCAGCTAATTTTAGCTGAAATTAAGTAAATTAAATTAAGTTAAATTAATTAATTAAAAAATTAATTAATTTTCGAATGAATATAGGTAGCCTCATTAATATCCAAAATTTGTTCGATTTTGCAAAAGTCGTATATTTTTTTATTGGTAATTTTCAGTAATAGCTACTTTCATTTAAAATTACCAACAACCCTGTTCAGTTAAATTGAAATACAAATTACGTAATATTTACTTCTCATTCGCTCCAAAACTCTGAAATCCAAGTTTTGAACACAAACATCATTCCAAAAGTTGTCGTACAACTGAAACTACATATTTTTAAAAGAGTGTGCGTTGCAGTTGCAAGTTGCAAGACCGTAAAAAAGATCGAGTTTTACAATACGATTCCGGAGCGGATCGTTCGTTTAGTGAACGATAACAATGGGATCGGGAATCGAGGTACAGTGTTGATTAATACAGTAGGACAAGTTACTGTATAAAAATATTAAAATCAAATAAAACCTTGCATATAATTTGATAAACTGATATAAATCATCATCATCATATCAGCCACAGGACGTCCACTGCTCAACATAGGCCTCCCCCAAAGACTTCCAAAGCGATCGAACGCATGCTCTCTGCGTCCAACGACTTCCCGCGACCTTAATTAAGTCGTCCGTCCATCGAGTCCATCTACTGACATAAATAAAACAAAAGAAATAAAAATAGCCTTCTTTCACTGACCTTAATTAGACAATTTTTACCTTAGGATTATGGTGTTAGTACCTTTTTAAATCTAATCGTAATAGTAAGTATCTTCAGCAAACAGTTTTTTGGTCAGTTTTTTTGGTTGTAGACTGACATAATATAAAATAAATAGATATAGGTATGATAAATAAATACAAATAAAATTAAATGTATTCCATAAAATACAAACATAAAGTTGAACGGTGAAATAAACATGATTAGTCTTTCAAACCCTTTCACATAATGTTACGCTCAAAAGATATTGTACGGTCGGCTGCATAATTACAGACCCACCGTAGAGCTCAAAAACGGCTGTCAATGTTTTCAACACAAGCAAGATTCTAGGCATCTGCTTTAGTTAAAGTTTAAAGTCTTCTAACTCATGAATTTATCAAACAAAAATACTAGAATGCGAAAATGCCAATAATAGTAATTTTTGAACTCTACCGGGGGATGCAATTATGCAGCCTACTGTACATTGTAGAAAAATCGAATTAGCTTACTAAACCGAAAGTTCTACTGTTTTGAAAAAATCAATACCCATTATTACCCATTGTTTGCAAACAGCACATACTCCACTGTAAGTGTATTCCACTGTGACAGCTTGCACGAAGCTCATTGCAAGCTCATCTGAAATTCTGATCGGTGCGTCCACTCGGGACCTCGCGAATATCTGAATACTATTCTTACAGAACCATTTGTGTTTGTTGTAAAAATAACTATTGTTCGTATCGGAAATCGTTTACAGAAATTTCATGAAATATGTATAATATAATGTAGACCCATTTAATAAATCAACCAAGCGTCACGCATTACTTTCTCGCACTGTTAAGATGAAAGGGGTTGTATGGAGAGAGCCCCCGCTTTCTCCATACAAACGTAGCCGACTGTTTTCTCCCTGGACACTAGAGCAAATATTTTTGTTGCATAAAACTGATAACTGCCATAACCATCCCCTATGTTTTGTTGTTTTTATTTTATTTTTGTTTTTGAAATCTTATTTTCTATGATAATTAGAAAAAGAAAAAAAACGAAAACATAGGGGCATAGTCATGGCAGTTATATGTTTTATGGTACAAAAATATTTTTGCTAGTGTCATTATCCAGGGAGGAAACAGTCGACTACGTTTGTATGGAGAGAGCGCCGGGAGCCCCTTAAAAAGTGGCGTTCTCTACCCGAGTCGTTGTTCTACAAAACGAGGTTGGTATCCTCGTGACCATGACTATTTGAACTTAGTCGAAACGTCGAGGTAGTAATAATATAAAAATTTTAATTGTGTAAATTTCAAGAGTAGGTACTTTTTTTACAATCACGATTTTTGGAGTCACTTTTTCTCACTTTTTTCTCGTTCCCGTTCCACAATTTTTGGAGGTTTGAAATAAAACCTGAAACATACGCATCCAATCAAGAACCTCCTTTTTGAAGTAGGTTAAAAATTGAAAGGTTTAAAATAACCTGACCTGTAAGTCCACTTTATTCCAAACACCTTTGTCCGGAAAACTGGGTGAAATTTCACCGAAAAACCGGATGTAATCATAGAATTCCATATTGTATTAGACCACATTCCGAAACCCGGACCTTAACCCAATTTTACACTCAATACGGTCTCAATTTTCAATTTAGTTGAAAACCTAATTCCAGAAATGCTTTAACTTAAGTTTATGGGAAGGTTAATTTAATTGATCGATTAGTCGAAATCGAGGGTAAAAAACTAAAAAATAATGGATTTTTTATTGATGGATAGGATGTAGGTTTTCGACTTATACGGTTTCTCTCAGTCGTTGGCCCCTCATGACTGAGGATCGTGGTCATCAGTGGGTCTGCATCTGGAACGGATGACATGTCTCCAGCGACTCCTATTCATTGCCTCCATAACGATTTTGTGGAACTTGTCTATGGAATTATGTTTAATTTGGTCCGTCCATCACTCGCGAGGTCGATCTGGTTGGGGATCGACCTGTAAAATTGTAGAATATACAGTATAGTCCAATGCCCTGATAGACGCATCTTAGTGCTAGTAGTGATTCCTCTTTTTGCCAGATGTTCTAAAGCCGAGACATTGCATCTTTCGCCATCCCGATTCGGCGCTTTATTTCTGGATTAGGTAAGTATATTTAATGTTTGAAGGTCACTGCATACGTAACTGGATAAAACCTCGGGCGGGACGGAGACTCGACGTGCATCGTTCATAAAGTGTTCGTGGTCTTTAAGCACACGTTACGTGATTTTTCTCGTGCCAATCGGAACATGACGATTCCTTGACATCATTTAATACTAAATTATCACGTTACGTATGCAGCGACCTTAAAAATGTAAATTTTAATACATAAAAATGAAGCAGTATTAGAATGACAATATGTCGAAATAGGAAAATGACAATGTTTTTTAGAAAATTAGAAAAGATTAGGAAATATAGATTTTTTAACAAATTCAACTAGTAGTCGGATGACAGAGGAGATAGCTACTCGCCATGGCATTTTATAAAAGACTTAAGTATTTTTGTAAAATATTGGTAAGTAATTTCCGATATACAACGTAAAACACGCTGTATCTATACAGCACTAGCAAACCCGGCGAACTCCGTTTAGCCACCAGATTTTCCTGAATTTTCTTTGCTATAAACCTCATGGAGCCCGAGACCTTTCCAACGAATGCAAACCGTGGAAACCAATTCGTGCGTTCTGGAGTTATAGCGTAAGGAAAGAAAACCCGACTTATTTTTATATATTAGATGATTACCACGTAAATATGGTGATACTTGAAAATTTACCCAAAATATCGATTAACATAGTCTGCTAGTGCTTTTTATTTCTCTAAACGACCTTTTTAGGTACGTTGAATTCATATTTTCATGATAAAAAAGTCGGTTTACGAAAGATAATTTTACGAGATAACGTCATAAAAAACATTGATAGTAACCACAGCAATGTATCGTTACTATGGTTACCTTGTCAATAACGGAACGTGAGCAATGACGTCACATTTTTTTGTGAGTGCTGCCGGTGTTCATCTATTTATAAGACGTAATGACGTCAGTAAACGCGATTGCAGAGATACGACATACGCATGACGATACGGTTTGCATATCTCGAGTAGCAAGATGCGACCTATCTGGGGTGTTCTGGGGTGTTCGCCTCTAATAGATCAACACCTAGAACATTTCATCGTCTTAGCTTAACCCCTCCATGGTATAATGAGCTAGGTAGGTATGTGTTCAAAATTTAGAACGCACAAAATCTAACAAAACACATTACCTAAACAACCGCTTTCAAAACCGTATGCGGTGTCGGACACAGGCGTTACGTCATGATAATATTCTATTCCTATTGGTTGGTTTTGGCAAATGCAGATAACAGTATTTTTAATTGGCCGATAGTTGAAAATAAATAAATAAATATTGCAGGTTCAGCTAAGTGCCCAAATAAGTCTGCAAGTAACTAATCTATGTGCTGTCCGTGTTTATTAGTTTTCTGTGTTATTTTCTTACATCATCCAAAATTAATTAAAAATACAGTCAGCGACATTGAAGGCGCTTGCCGATTTTTATGGGGATCCAGCAGTGTGCGCTTGTTTTATTTTCGTATACTCTCAAATATGACAGTCGGCGAGCTACCGGTCTAATCATAATCTATGACATACCTTTAATTCCTGCTATCTGTTAACACCTCACCTAGGTGTAATTTTTTTTCATTTTTACGTCTCAATAAGCTTAATGACAGAAGTGACACCAGGATGAGGTGTTCACTTGTCAAAATATATAACGTACCTTTACTTGCTACCATCTGTGAACACCTCCTCCGGGTGGCCTCTCTGTCAAAACGTCTCAATAAGCATAATGAAAGAAATGACACCTGGGTAAGGTGTTACCAGATAGTGGCAAGTTGTATAGTATCTGACAGTTAGTTTGTAGTCTGCGTTTGCCGTTGGTCGGTTTAACTGACCGTTGTACTGCGGTCACGATTCAACTTTGGAACGGCTAAATTCAACGGTTTTTCGCGCTTAAATACTGCATTGTTTCAAAATGTCCGTCGGTATTTAGGTTTAGAGAATGTCACTACGTAGTTTTTTGAGTTGAAAATAGTTTTGGACAGTTATTTTATACAAGAGAGTTTACGTAAAACCATCGTAAAACGTAACGTTTTGACGTGTTTTTGTAATCAGTCAGAAGACTTTAAAAAACGAAATGACAGTTGTGACGTAATAAAAAATTGCTTAAAAGACGTTTTCACGTTTTTTTCCTTGATACTGCGTGACAAAACCAGCGTATGAGCGATTACAACTTTGCACCCAACGCCATGTAGTCCAAAACTAAGCAATTGGGCTTCTGATGGTTACCAGACAACGGAAATAAAAAAAATACAATACGATATGAAAAGTATTTAAGCAGTAAAATAATAATACCTACTTATATATTTTAAAAAGAAAATTGTAGAATATACAGCTAAAAAAATTAAAGCAAATCCTCGTCTTCTACGAGTTTACTTAATATTAAACCCTGAATTGCACTACAAGAACGTAATGGAATCGTTAAAAAGCACACTTTCTTGCAGGTAAAAACTAGAAAAGAAACTTCCGCAGTACCTTCGAGTACAACCAACAAAGTAATACTTTAAAGAAAACAAGAAAATGTAGATTCATTAACGCTAAGGGCTGGTATTTTAACACTTTTACAACACTTTACTACTTCTTTCTGTCTGTGCTTACATTGCAAAACGAACAATGTAAGTGCAGCTTTAAGATATTTAAGAATAATGGTAAATAAATTCGAACAAAAATTACTTGGTTGCAAGGAGGTTTGGTTCTTGAAGTTGCTATATGTGTAATAGCGTTAGATGAGCCAATGAAAAAAATGAAAAACACGTGACTTTAGATGTTTAAATCTTTTACCACATCTAATCCAAGAAATATATTATTAAACGCTAGCTAAAAAAATTCAATTTGACAGCAAAATTTCCATTAACAAAATGATCTGCCATTTATTGAATTCATTTGTTACAAAAAACGTGATAACTGAAGAACCACTCGACCGATTTTGTGCTAACTTCACATAAACCATCTACTAAATAGTCCAAACAAAGCTTAAACATTTGGTTTGGATAGGTGATGAGGTTCTTGAGTTATAAAATTACAAAGAAAAGCGGCATTGCTTTTTATAGATATATTTTTATAGATAGATAGAAGATGTAAGTACTAGTATTCAAGTCAAGTAAAGTCAGGTAACTTAGCGATTGTTTACTTTTTTAACCGACAACTTTACAGCCATTAATCGGCTGTTTAACTGTCAGAATGTGTAAGGTACCTTTACTTGCTACAAGCTGTAAATACCTTATTCACTTATAGTGCACACAAATGACACCCGCAACTCCTGCGTAGGCCACCACTCCTCAGAGGCCGTAAAATTTCATATTTACAAGATTTTTCTAGCTAAAACTTAATCTTTCTTTCGGTAGCTAAAGAAGAAATGCGTAACTCCAAACCACAATTTGATATAAGTCACAAAGACAATTCATGCATTTAATCTTTTATTAAAATTTCTAAACTAAACGCTACTGTCATTCGTCAATAACTTTTTCAATAGCACGCGTCAGAGATTGAACAAAACGGACATAGATTAAGCTTTAGACTCTGGGGAGCTTGCTTAGAGAACATTTAAATGTAGGTCCATTTAAGTTATTGTTCTAGTATAAAATAATGTATTAAATAAACTAACTTATCTAGTCTTAAGTACGTCTGAACATTGTGTAATAACTGTGAGCCTATGTTTATTGACAAATAAAATTATTTATTATTTTATCTAAAAGTACTTTAAGTAGGTTATGTAGAAAGTGGTTTTATTTGATTTGACACTTGACAAACATTGACATACATTACTAAGAAAAAGGTAAGGAAAATATTGCCTGGAAGCAATACGTCCCGCTGCAAGCATAACCATATTTAATATGTTTTTATTTTTTCTTTTGACGTGTAAACATGTAAAAACACTGAACACGTCAAAATTTGTAACGGATATACGAAAATAGAACGTTGCTTGTTTAGGTACGCCAAGAGCGAACCGGATCTCCTTGCTTTGAAATTCTAAAAAAGAGGATGGATTAACTACATCGGTCATAATTGTGAGGATTTTTGAGGAGACGAGACAGTTTACGATTTCAGCGTTTCCACTATACAAGCACTCAAAGCGTAACACCAGAACAGTTCTCAATTTCACGAGAATCACATTTGAATTTCCGATTGGATGTAGAATTGAACCACATTGTGAAGGACACACTTTTATCGGTTTTCAGAGAGTTCAGCAATTTATCTCGGTTGGATTGAATTGTTGGTGTTACTTGTGGTTCTTGAGTTTGCTGTGTCTTTTAAAGTCTTGCAGAACACAATTTCTGGTGGTCGACTATCAAAACGGTTGGCTTATTCCCAAAGGTCCATGACTCTATTAAAATTTATTTCCTAATGGGTCCATGAAAAATATTATTATAATTTTAAATGTTCTTATATTATCTATCTATATCCATTGTCTGAATGAATTATAAAATGGAGTAACTTCATCTCTTATCATAGTTTTACGGAAACTAAGTTGTAGGTAATAACTAGAGAAGCTTAGTGGTTACCAAGAAATTCAAAATCCTGTCATCACTCCGCACTCAAATTATGTTACGTGTATTACTCAAAATATGTGTCTCTTGCGTTTTGGTAATCTACTAACATGATCATTTACGTATAGACGAATCTAAATACGCGATAGGGCAAACATTGCGTCTTGACTTTTTGCGTTTTTGGTAATTTACTAACATTGGTCATTCACGAATTAACGAATCTAAATACCTACGCGATATGCCAAAAATGTATCTAATGACCTTTCGCGTTTCTGGTCTCATGCATTAAACCCCCCCCCCCCCTTCGCCATGTTGGATTTGTTTGGGCTAGTGCGCTAGTCCTTTCTAAGGTAGACCCTATTCCCCCCATTCCATTCATTTCTACTGGGAGAGATACTTGGAAATTGACTTCCGCTTATCCCTACCAAGTGATTTATGTTGACAAGTACAATTCAGTTTATAAGTAGTTGGAATAAACATAAACAAAAGACGATCAAAATGGAAACAAAGGAGGATAGGAAAATAAACAAAAGATTGCGGTTGAATGCAAAGATATGCAGTTGTCAATGTGTTTGAAATTCTGTGAGAGACCGCTATGACTGAGTATTTTATTATAAGTTATTGGAACGAAGTTCCTTATCGCGCGTTGCGAAAGGGGGCTAGACGGAAAAAAATAAGACTAAAAGTTGTAACGACACTTTTTGCTACAGTTGTAAGCCGTGCGGCGTGCGCGTGTTTCTTGTCTGTCTCTCTCTCTCTCATAGAAAGCAAATACTAAAATTGGGCCTACTGATTACGTTTATATTCTATAATAATTTGTTTTAATTGTAAGAAAATAATGTGTAGTAATGATAAAGCAACTTCATAGATCTGAATAAGTTGATGATGGAATTCGACATGAATAAAGTAAACTATTAGATAAAAAAAATAAAACATATATATTACGTTTATATTTTATAATATTTTTTTATTATTATTAACCAAATATTTGTATTTGGTTAATATATATATAATAATATATATATATTTGGTTAATAATAATAAAAAAATATTATAACTTAAAAAATTAAAATTACATTTCCTTCAGTAATTAATCGAAAGGAACTTCGTTCCATCCGGGTGTCCCTTGACACCTCTCAAGTTTTTTTTTAATTATAAAAGTGTTGTATAAACTAAATAAATTAATCGAAATCTAATCTAATGTCAAGTTTAAATATTACTGTAAAAATAAAAAATAAAGAACTGAGTAAGTACTTCCCATTAAGAATTTCAACTAATTGGAAATGTTCAAACGTTTTCACAAAATCCAATATTAGTAAGAAACGTGGAATTAGGCACGTAACTTCAGCACTGAGAATCTAGATTCAAGCCAAGAGATTACCACTTAGCTCGGGAACCTGAATGTGGTATAAAAGTTAATAGTTTCCTATATTTACCGATAGTTTTTTGAAATTAACTCTAGAAATTAGATTCCATTTACGGACATCTTAACCCACTATACCGGAATATACCTACTGGAAACCAGACTGCAATATTCTTCAATAATTGACGGCCATTTTTTTTTCAAAAAAAAAACGTTCACTTTATTGGCTCAAATAATTTTAATTTTAAAATTGTACATTTTAGTTCATCTCAAAATCCTAAAAAAAAGATTTCATGGAACATTCTTTTCAATAAAAGACGTTTTGCTCCCATGGCCAATTAAATAGAGGTTGTTTAGTATAAAAACTAGTTTAATGCAGTACCTTATTAAATTGAGGACATTTAGCTCCCATCTTACGCTATGTACATTTTTTAACTAAGGACGTTTTGCTCTAAACACTACCTAATCAGAATTGAAATAAATAAATCAGCGTTTGTCCACTTATAAATCTATATATATAAAAGAAAGTCGTGTTAGTTACACCACTTATAACTCAAGAACGGCAGAACAGATTTGGGTGAAAATTGGTAGGGAGGTAGCTTAGAGCCAGGAGACGGACATAAGATACTTTTTATCCCAATATGCCCACGGGATCGGGACTTACGCGGGTGAAACCGCGGGACGCAGCTAGTTTTTAATATATTTTGCGACCACTCATACTAGTCTTTAGAAAAAAAGTTTCCCTAAAACATAATGCTCTTACGGTGAAGGATAATTTTGTTATGAAACCAGAGCGGCTTAGTCGGCTCCAGACTTATTGAAGAGTTCCGTTGTCTGGACAAAGCTGGGAGAGTTGTATAGGTATTGGTATTGGTCACTTCATCTAATACATGCCTCAGGCACTGCAGTGCGCTGCATACAACATCTAGATTAAGTAAGTAGATAGATAGATTTATTTGTACAACACCTTTTTCCTTCCTTCCTAAGGACGAGAAAGCTTATCAACTATGAAATTGTCTTAGGATGGAGAAGGACTGTTTAGCTTAAGTGGTAAGTCGTGTGGTGTAAGAAATACATATAATAATAAATACCTACGTAAAATAGATATTTTAAACGAAATACTTAAACATAGATATCATAACATACATATAATAATATTTAGCAATACTATTCATAATGAGAATAAATTAAGAAATATGTATATATTAAAAAATAAAATATAATAAAACTATAGCATTTCCAAGGGAAGAAAGAAGAATACAAATATGAAAAGAAATAAGAGGCAAGAATTTTGTAACAATAGAGTGAAAGTACTGTTCAGAAAAAAGTAGTAGTGTTGTGAAGTAGAAGTAATAGTACATTGTTACCCTATGTGTGAAAGTCACTCATTGAGTCCCGAGACGGAGTTTTTTACCCGAGGTGAACACTGTGCTTTTCATTACGAATAATACATAAAATTCTTCCTAATAACTAGAGTGAATGAGAAACTCCATACATGCTCCATACTACCTGATCCTCATTATGTAGTGTCTTTTTTTTGTTTTTGTACGACGTATTTGAGTACTAGTTAATCCAACATTGGGAAATGACGGAAGTACTAAACTGTGGCAGTATGCATGAGCCGTGCGAAGCCATAATTGTTATTCTTTGGTGTTACCTACAGCAAGAAGGTTAGGTTTTTGAAGTTCCTAATGCGTAATGATACTGATACTGGCTACAAGCAGATTTTATAAACCGCGCGAAGCCATAATTTGACATGACACCTGTCAGTGAAAGCGATTTTCCCTAGGGCTGGAAGTTTTTCTTTCTACACGCTCTTCAGGCACCTTTAGACCTACTTTCAGAGTATGAGTAATGAAAAGGCTATTTTTATTTTAGTTAGAAAAGGTTTTTTATCCTACGTATTCTGTTAATACCAAAACGAAACACTCCATTACCTTTCATTGATCTGATTGTTAAATTATACGAACTGACTGTATTGCAAAGAACGAATTGGAATTACAAATAGGTGCTTGATTTTCATTGTAGGGACATACAACGCTGTTTGACTCGGTGTGTGTTAAACTGAAATACTTTAGGTACAGTCAGCTGCATAATAGCAGCCCTCGGTAGAGTTCAAAAATTACCATCATCGGAATGTTTGCATTCTAATAATTTGTTCGATTAATTGATGAGTTTTAATTAAAAGTCCAGATAATAAACATAATAATAATGTTTGAATTAAAATACATAATCCCATAGTAATAGGATTATTTAAAAATAATAAAAAAAAAGATAATATTAATAATATAATGAAAAAAATAATTTTAAAATATCAAAGAATAGTTTAATAAAAATTATAATTTTAAACTTCAACTAAAGCAGGTGTCTAGAATTTTACTTGTGTTGAAAACATTCTTATAACTGCCGTTTTGGAGCTCTACGGTGGGTCTGCAATTATGCAGCCGACCGTACCTACTACATGCTAGTAGCTCCCGTTTAGTCCCTGGTAAATAATGGATTACCACGTCATCTTCTCTCATTGGTGTCGTAAAAGGTGATTTAGGGATTTATTTAGGTTCTTTGTTCTGACAATCGCTACTTTCACATAAGTCCTATATACATTTATTAAAATCGATTCAGTAGTTTTTTAAATCAGAATAACTGGGAGAATATGTAATTCAAGTAAATCAAGTACCCTTTGAGAACCTGGATGCTGTTATAAAGTTACTGGTAAAGAGTCTCCTTTAAAGACCTGGGTGCTTATGTCAATTCATAGACGATTCAGGGATACCCAAATTAATAATTTTATTGGAGTCGCCTTTAAGGACCTGGTTTCTTATTTTCTCAGGAGCTCAAAGGACACTTAAGTGTCTCCTCTGAGCACCTGGATGATATCACCCACGTCTTTAAAGTAGAATAGACCACCGAAATACCTACCTTCATCGTAGAATAGCTTAATTGTATCTTATGTGTTGAAATTGGTTTCTAGTTTAAACCGGTAATATCTAGTAGTCTCGCAACTAGTTATCCGAACAATTAAAAAGTATCCAGTCCGTAGTCTCTTAAGCCGGGTATTACGGACACTGTCCGTTCCGCTATGAAATTCAAATATAATCCTGACTATTTACTCAGCACAAGTGGATATTCATGAATTTTAGTCGCATACAGTCCTTAATATACGGGAAATCCAACTCTGTCTATTTTAAAGTTATATGAGGTGGTTAGTAGGTACAAAAGAGTATTTGTAAAATTAAGCCATATTATGGCAACGTGAAAGAAAACATTGAGATGAAACCCGTGGTTTAGTTGGCTTTGCATGTATTGACGAGTGTTTTCCTCTAGACACGGTCGACTAGGCTGAGAAGGCTATAGGTTTCCCCCTACTGTTTACCCCTACCGTAATGTTCCTTACTCTTTGAAAGAGGTCGATTAACGCGGTGATCCCACTAAGAGGAAGAAAACTATATTCCTCCGGTTTGGGGTATGTATTCCTAAGGAGGTTCATACGCTTCGCGATTTCACTCACATAAGGCCTGATTTAATGGGAATATCTTAATAAAAATTGCCTATGACTCTCCTGAAGCTCTATTTACTAGCGATAGATAGATCAGCTTTTAACCACACCTGCCAGATTGTAAGTGATGATGTGGTCTAAGATGGTACGCGCTTCTAGAAGAAACCTGTTCACTCTGGACTTGAAAACCTCCAAATTGTACACGTCAGGACAAACAGACGAAGGCAACTAATTCTATCACAATACCATTAAATATAAATACATAAATCATGATTAAACAATTAAAGATTGACCAAACAGGAATCACTATGTATCTTCATACCAAGTTCTACCAAAATCTGTCGAGGTCTAATCATCGTCAATATATGAAACCAGTTAAAGGGTAGAAATATTATTATTTTAAGATGTATTTGGACTGTAAGTGTACGGGACGAGCCCAAGGGTCATTAAATTTTCAACAAGCTTCGTAGGCTTTATTTATATGTTTGGGCTTTAAAAAGTTTTTAGGTTTGTATTTTGCTGTTTAGAATAAACATTAACTTAGATTAATTAGGATAATATTTTATATTGCTGTCCAAATTGCACGTATAATTTAGCTAGCAGTAAGTAATGCTCGAGCAAAAATAAATATTCTGATTCTTACTATTTAATGTCGTTTGATCAATACACTTATTCTGTTTAATACAATAAAATCTAACCTAACTGAAGACAAATGACGCTCAAAGACATGCTCATAAGTTCAACTTGTTAAACTGATTGGACAAAAATTCCAATTATTTCAACCTTGATATTATTTGTAAAAGTTGAACTTGCTGGACTACATTATGAAAGTTCCTGAACAAATGCATTTTTTCAGTGATAATATTTAAAATATTTTTGGGCCCATTTACGCTACAAATAAGTGTAAAGACTTATACCACATTGGCTATACACAAAAGATGTACGAAGCCACTACTTAAAAAACCTTGAAGTTCAACGACCTTTTACCCGTGAAACCATAACTTAGGAAGCTAAGTCAAGCTAAGCTAGGTGCTTCTAAGACGTGTGAAGATGACAAATGGAAGATGGTCACATAAGTCTCTTCAACTGTCGTATTAGTGCTAAATACGTGTGTGAACAATGAAGTAATGACCTAGACTTACTGGAGTTTCTATAAAGGAGCATACAGGTTCGAATCCTGCTAAGGCGATTTTGTGGAATTAATATGCAACTTATATCTGCGCCTCGCGGTTTCGCTCTTATCTTATCTCAGGGGCTGACATAGCCAGCAATACTTCGACCCAATGGGGTCTTTTGTGTTTACCCCTAACTTAATGTTTTTATTCTTTGAAGAAGTGGTCGATTAACGCGGTGATCCCACTAAGAAGAAGAAAACTTTATTCCTCCGGTTTGGAATACCAAGGAGGCTCATACGCTTCGCAGTTTCACTCACATAAGTCCTGATTTCATGGCAATATCTTAATAAAAATTGCCTATGATTCTCCTGAAGCTTTATTTACAAGCGATAGATAGATTAGCTGACCACACGTGCCAGATTGTACGTAATGATGTGGTTTAAGACGGCACGCGCTTCTAGAAGATACCCGTTCACTCTGGACTTGAAAACCTCCAAATTGTACACGTCAGGAAAGACAGACGCAGGCCACTGATTCTATTATAGTACGATTAAAGATTGACCAAACAGAAATAACCATGTATCCCCACACCAAGTTCTACCAAAATCTGACGGGAGTTTCGCAGAACCCATTCTTTTTAAAAAAAGGAGAAACAAAGCTAACTTTTCTCTTTATAATAATAATAAGGTTACTGCGCGTAATTAGGACCACCTAATTAAAAACTAAGCATTCCGTAAAAATAGATAAAATTACTTAAAACGGGGTAAAACTTAAAACTTTTTGAGACCAGCGCTGTTGGGGCCGTAGAAGAATGGCGAAAGAAATCGGTGGAGTTTTAGTGGATAAACCCCTGGCTGCCCAACATCTTAAGCCAGGGGAAGTCCCAAACAGCCCCGCTGCCCCTCCCCCGGGGTTAGCGGGAGGGTGCATAAAGCTGAATTTCTCCACAAAAAAAAGATCATTAGATAAATATTTGCTTTATTGTCAATCTGAAAAACAATTAGTTTGTTTATTAACTTGTTATTCGTTACTAATATCAAGATTTTTAAAAACCTTTAGTTGCCAGCAGGTACAGTATTTAAATATCAAATTGATCACTAAATTTTACATCAAAGCGAATACAATTTGAGAATTCAGCATTTTGACTGAATTCAAACTACATTTGAAATGTCTGACTTAGCTGATGAATTTCCAGTTGAAATATTGCTAAAGACAGATTAAGTAAGAAGGTTTAGCTTGTGTTAGCATTTTGTGAAGATTGCTTCTCTGTTATTGAAAAAGCTTTCGTATTCTAAAGCTCTCGCAGATAACAGACATTCAAATTCGGATAATTTTGATAGACAGATAACACTTTATTACAGCAAAGAAAAAAAAATAACGATACTATGTTATTAGAATTAGTTCGTCTTCTATAAAATTATTATGTAGAAATTTAATATTTACAAATTATATTGGAAAAATTCATACAAAAACTTAAAAATAAAATGAATACCATAATAAACAAATACATTTAATAAATCTCCTAAATTTGTAAAAAATAAAAATCAAAAGTATGTAATCAATTGCACTTCCAAACAAAGGTGTTTATATTTATATTTTACTTCCTTCTGCGCCTCAACCTAAGTATTTATTTTTTGTAAATTATATGTATTGTAAAGTATTTTTAAGGTTTTGAATAAACTATTTATTTATTTATTCTAAACTTATACAGGGCTATTGGTAATTGTTGTTGGCCGTTGAGGGCTACTTCTGTGCATCTTAACAAATAACAAGAACAGTAGATAAAACTTAAAAAATAAGTAAAATTTCAAGGTCAATGATCTCTCCGTTTATGGAACAGCTGATTTTCAGGTTAATCTAACTTCAAATTTTTAAAAAAAGGTTCGAATTTCCAAAAGTAGTAGAACAAAAGTTATTTGTTTTGGTGCATAGAAGCAGCCCTCAACGGCTTGCTAGTATAATTGCCAATAACCCTGTATATGTATACCAAGTTTATTTTATTTGCTGTGTAAACGTCAAATAATATAGGTTCTACTTGAACAAGCTAGAATAAGCTTAATTAAAGCCGTGTGTTAGCTTACCAACTCGAAACCGAGCTGCATACAGGCATGCATTTAATATTATGCAGAGAAAATTGAATTTCGTCTTTTGATACATACATCCTATCCTACTACAATATTATAAATGTGAATAGTGGTATGTAGGTAGCTGAAAACCTGGAATAACAGATATGTTACTTTTTATCCTGAGCAGATTGTCTGCCTGTGACCATGGAAATTGTAAAGTCTCCGCAACGTTAAGATAAAACGAGATAAATTCGTTTTTAATTTTTTTTTTGAAGTGAAATTAAAAACCTTATCTCAACATAACAGATTCATGTTTTGCAAACTTCAAACACGATCAAGATAAGTTCATGTCTTCGTACAATAATTACATATTGGTGAAGTGGCCCGAGGACACACACGTGCGTTTAAGGAGTTTTCTGAAACACCCCTACGTGATGGGGTAATTAAGATATAAATAAGGTTGGAGACGTGATACGGGTTACATTATGGACGTTTTATTAAGTTAACGCTTTGTTATGGTGTTGGGCACTGTTAGGGTCACAAATGGTAGTGTGTGGTTTAATAAACTACTAAATATAATTGCCTAGTTTTATCTAGTTTATATACTTCCTTAGAAACTGGGAGACCTTTTCAGTATGTATTTACTGACTTACTACCTGCACAGCTTATTATTTGGCGCTGTTAAATGTAAAGAACAAAATTAATATACGGGACACATACGGTAGTTTGTGGTTTAATAAATCACCAAATAAATAAATATTGCAGGACATTCAACACCTCGCCATCTAACCCCAAGGTAAGTAACTAGACTTGTGTTATGGGTGCTAGACAACGGATATACTACTTATATATTTTTTCTTTTCTAAATATATACTTAAAATACATAGAAACAACCAGACCCCAGACACATATCTAAGCATAAATACTTGTCTGAGGCGGGAATCAAACCCGCAACCCTGTGTTTGGCAGTCCGGCATGGTGACCATTGTGCCAACTGGGTCGTCAAATATAATTGCTTAGTTTTATCTAGTTTATGTACTTGGAAACTGTAAAAGAGATGTTTTAGGCACGTATTTATTGACTTACTATCTGTCAGGAGCAGGGTATTTGTTAGCACTGTATAAATATTACGGCGAAGATTTAAAATAAGGGTCACATACGGCAGTGTGTGGTTTAAGGTGAAATGTTACCGGCGCTCTCTCCATACAAACGTAGTCGACTGTTTCCTCCCTGGATACTAGCACAGATATGTTTATTGCATAAAACCTTCATTTCATTTCATTTCATTTATTTGCATTCATATGGTAGGTACAATAGATGTTACAATAGGCATACAAGTTCACATATGAGCCCTGCCGGGCATTGCAATAGCGTGCGGTGACAGACCGAGGCTTTTCTTACTATACGTAGGCACTAGATATACAAATAAACTTGTCCGGTTAGTTACGTCTTGTTATATTATTATGCCAAATTAGATAGGTAAAGAGTGATGGCAGTGTTAGGTATTAGTTTGTCGCTCATTTTCGCAACAACGGTGGATTAGATACCGGTTTTGTCAAGTTGATCTTAAAACGAATATCTAAATATACTGTCTAAATAGCGTAACAAATATATTATACCTATGTTTGCGTATTGCAATGTCATGTACCTATTTCTAATGTGTAATGTTTTTAATGTCATTTCTTAAAATACCCTCAATTAATAAATAAATAATATAATATAATTGCAGAATGATGTCAATGTTATATAAATGTCTAAAATAAGTAAATAAAATTAATGAACAATTATAGCATAAAAAATAAATTGTAATTAGGTAAAAATTATATGTCAGGTAGATAAAAGGTCACTCTAAGTATTCATTTACGCTGTAGTATACTTTATGCATTAGGTAAGATTTTAGCGCTGTTACGAATTAAGAATACTTAAGCTCGTGTTTTAGGTCATTGGGTAATTTATTAAATATTTTAACGGACATTGAATGGGGACCCTTGCTGTGTAATTGTAGGTTCGACCTCGGAAGTACTAGGTCTACGTTTTTATCTTTTCTATTTGGTCTAAGTTCGAATCGTCGTGGTATCTGGCCTAAGTTGGTGTAGTATTCTGAATGTTTTTTTACAAATTTACATATTTCCAGTATGTATAGGGAAGGTAAGGTCAAAATCTGGAATTCTTTAAAATACGGTTTACAACTGTCAGTGTTTTTTATGTTTGCTAGGATACGTACACATTTTTTTTGCAATTTAAATATTTTATCGGCGTCCGTACTATTTCCCCAGATGATAACCCCATAATTAAGTCTCGAGTGAGTGTATGCATAGTAGGCAATTAATGCAGTTCGAAGATGAGTCTTTCTTTTAATTTCGCGAAGGGCATACGTAAAACTGGATAGTTTTGATTTAGTCCGTTCTATGTGTTGTTTATAGTTTAAGTGTGTATCTACATCGATTCCGAGTAGGGTAAATGTTTTTACACATTCTAAAGAAATATCTTCCGATCGAATATTTAGTGTAGGTCGTTGACGTGGTCTAAATTCCATAACTTTAGTTTTTGCCAAGTTAATCTGTAGGTTGTGATCAGTCAGCCATTTGTCGACGGTTGCCAGTGATTTGTTAATCTTAGATGTGATGTTATCTGTGCTAGTGCAAGGTATTAATATAGATATGTCGTCCGCGAACAATACACTCGGTGTTTCAATGTGTTCCGGTAGCTCGTTTATGTACAATAAGAACATAAGACATCCGAGTACGCTGCCTTGAGGTATCGAGCTGATTACCTGAAGGGCATCCGAGCGTACCTTTTGGATTTCACCGGTATCCGAGTTGCTGTGTTCGATTTCTACATACTGCACCCTATCATGTAAGTACGATTTGAACCAGTCGTGGGCTATTCCTCTGATACCTACACTGTATAGCTTGTTAAGTAGTATGGTATGGTTAACCCTATCATATGCTTTCGTCATATCGAGCAATAAACCGACTACATTCTGTTTTTTGTCAATTATATTAAGAATTTCAGTTACGTACTTATAGACTGCCAAAGTAGTTGAGTGGTTCTTTCTAAATCCACACTGAGCCGAATTAAATATTTTATATTTTTCACAGAAAGAGTAGACGCGATTATACATAGCTCTTTCAAATATTTTTGCTGATGTTGGTAACAGTGCAATAGGCCTATAATTGTTTGGGTCCGTTGTGGAATTTTTTTTATGTATAGGTTTTATTATGGACGTTTTTAGTGCACAAAGGAACGTACCTCCTAAAACTGCCATGACTATGCCCCTTTGTCTTGTTTTTTTTTCATTTTCTAATTATAATAGAAATTAAGATTAAAAAAAAAACTAAACATATGGCATGGGTTTAGTGTTATGTTGGGTTATAGGGGCATGCCCCATGCCATATGTTTAGTTTTTTTTTAAATCTTAATTTCTATGATAATTAGAAAATGATGGTCAGTGGCAGTTATAAGTTTTATGCAACAAAAATATTTGCTCTAGTGTCATTATCCAGGTATGAAGAGAGCGCCCAGTACCCTTTCCTCCTAATAAACCACCAAATATAATTGCCTAGATTTGTCTAGTTTATATACTTGAAAACTGTTGAGGAGACCTTTTAGTTACGTATAAATTGACTTACTACCTGTAAGGCGCTATTTATTTGGCTCCATTCGTATCGACGAGTCAAAAACCAAAAATATAATCAATATTATATACAGATGAGCAGGGCATCTGGAACCAATATCTCTCAATAGCCTTGCATCAAAAAGACTTCGAGAAAGACCGAAGAAGTGTTGGTTAGATTGTGTTGAAGAAGATTTAAGGACACTCGGCTAGAAATCTTGAACATTGCAGGCTTTCGATATAAATAAATGGAGGAAGATTGTAGGAAGATATGAGGTTGCCAATTATTACTCACGTAGGATTATACTAGGGCAGGAATTAGATATTAGAATATGTATGTCGCTAATTCAGTCCAACAACATGTTAAAATTTTACATCTTACTTAAAATAACTCTGAAACAAGTTAAATACACCGTTTATTTGCCAGTTTCCTTCATTAAAACTGCATGTAAGTAAACATAAAGTTATCTCAAACTTAGCTTGTTAAACTCTTTGACTGCTAATTTTCTTTGTGAATTTTGTAACCAACTTCAAGTAACTTAAGTACTTACTTAATTCCTGGTAAGATGCGACTTTCTGAAAGACGTTTACTTTGTTGTATGTAACGTGTGTTTTATTTAATGACTTTATGGAAAGGCTTTAATTTTCAAGCTTCGTTCACTTTTAACTTTGCTTTTGTAGCTCATTTCTTAGAAAGGTTTCCACGGGTTCACCTACATAATCTAAGAGTTTATTCCGTTACGAGTGGTGTTGGGGTAGTAGATACTTCAACGTTTATTCCGAAGGTCGTGTCTTGACTCCCAATTTCATAGATGTGTCCAAATATCCGTACCGATATCTGACCATCTCGAACTTCTTAACATATCTGTAAGACCAACTCTCAATTCTGGCTCGTAGACTTTAAAGCCCAACTAGCCTCCAAAACACTTAGTGTTTTGGCAAAGGTGAGATGGTACTTCACGTCAGAACAGTTGCTCAACTTGTAAACAACTCCGATCGTGCATGGAGTTCCTGTTCTCACCTCTGGTATGGTTCGGCAGAATACCAGCTGGAGGCGTTGGAGGTCATCGGCAACGATGAGCTTGCCAGCAAAAAGCTTCAGAGCCTTGAACATTGTCGCAATGTGGCAAACATGGCAGTTATATTAGATACTTTAAGAAATTTGCAATAGAACTACACAACCTCATTTTGTCTTTCCTCTCGACGCTGTCGATTAAGCTGAATGGGTATATCCATCTCACATGTTTCAGGCACTACAACGCTCTGAATGGTAAGGATTAAAGTTGCAGGCGCTACTGTATGTATAAATCATACATATATCGGGATAAGCTATCACGTAGGTGTATATAATGAAGCATTCTACCTAATTTTTTACTACCGGTTTTGTGGTTGCGAAGATTACCTCTTTCAAACTTCCAAACATTTTAATATTATATTTCATAACAAAATAATAGGTATATTCGTTAGCAAGAAAATATACGGTTTTCTCAAAAGTAACTTTGCAATTATGTATTCTTGTGGAGACAGCTGTACCACATTGTCGAACAAATAACTTTTAATACAAAGTTTAAATAAATATTTAAAAGATATAATTAAATGTACATTTATCAAAACAAGTCACAAACAGAATAAACTTCAAAAAAGAGAAAATCCTTGAGGAATATTCTCGAAAAAACAAAGTTAGAGAAAGAAAAAGACGGAACTAAAAAAGTTCCGTTTTCTTTTTCTAACTTTGTTTGTTATATACAGATAAATTGTAGCGTTGGAATCTTCGCAATTTCGTTTTAAGATTGATGTCTGATTGTAATTTGATTGCACACTAGATACTTTTGATCGGCCGACAACATAATTGACTTGTTTTACCTAATAGTATCAAACCAGCTTAGCACATAATTATTTTAACATCTGCAGTATTTTGACCATATTATGAGCAGAATCACAGGTTATTTTGTGCGCCTGATTGCATCAAGAAAGGCTGAGGATAAAAGGCCATCAAGTTCGGAGGTATTTATAACTCTCCGCTTGGCTCCACATTGGGCAACCGATGAATCGGAGGAGACGAGATAATGGAGGAAGGACTGTTAATGAACTATACCAGAAGAGTTACCATTGAGGGACTGATGAAGATGAACCGTGCATTTTGGGAATTTTTAAACTTTGATCAATTGATCACAAGATTATGTATTTCGACTAATCTCCATTTCAAGACCCTGTACCTTTCTTTTACGATGGAAAATGCATATCTTCTTCATCCTGCCAAAATGTGGTGACGGTGTGTGCGGCTCCCTCTGGGCTGAAGATGGTATATAGATATAAAGATCTGTATGCCATCCAAAGAAGAAGCCAGAGAAGAGAAAGATTTAATTAAGTGAATAGTAATTAATCTTTATTGTTATCTACCGGTGGGCTAGGGTCGTCACACATTGGGTGCCGGAGGACGGAGATCGGAATCGAGGCAGACCCCGTAAACGATGGTGTGATGATCTTGATGCATTTGACACAGACTGTTTAAACCTTGCCCAGGAGCAAAATGCTTGGAAAGATGTTAAGGAGGCCTTTGCCCAGCAGACGACCCAGTTGGCACAATGGTCACCATGCCGGACTGCCAAACACAGGGTTGAGGGTTCGATTCCTGCCTCAGATATGTATTTATGCTTAGATATTTGTCTGTGGTCTGGTTGTTTCTATGTATTATAAGTATATATTTACAAAAGAAAAGTATATAAGTAGTATATCCGTTGTCTAGCACCCATATAACACAAGTCTAGGTACTCGTACTTAGCTTGGGGCTATATGGCGATGTGTAGAATATCCTGCAATATTCATTATTATTATTTATTATTTTATTATTAGTGGGACAATATAGGCTAACAAATAAAAAAATTATGTCTATTAAATTTTAAAGTTTTCAGTCTGTCCGCCCTAGGAAAGTTAATTTTACGTTTCAAGTGTTTTTCCTGAAGTGTTGTTGTTTACTAGTTGACTTTGGTTGTTATTAAGGGCAGTATTTAATCAAGCGGGAAATTGGTGGGATTTGGGAAAGGTGGCGAGAGAAACTCGAGAAAGCGAAATAGCGAGAAAATTAGAGACACGTCCTCGTTGCTAACGGTTTGTCCAAAGTACGTGAGGGAATTTTTAACGGTTTTTAAGAGGAAGGCATTAAGTGCCTGTTTTGTTTTAAGATTTTAAGGTACCTAATGGTTTTTTCAACTAAAAAAAGTTTGATATGGATGACATGGATGTGCCATTTTCAATTTCGACCGAATTAATTAAAGTAGGTATAGGCTATACCTAAAATGAAACAAATCAGAAAATAGACGGACAAGAAAGTGATCTAATAAGGGTTCCTTATCTTATATCTTTTGTATCTTTTGCGGTACTGAAGCCTAAAAAGGGAAAAGAAAAAGGAATAAAAAAGGTATATAAAGTTAATAATTAGCATTACCTACTGAACCAGTTCAAGCACTTAAAATCTGGATATTATTTTTTTGTATGAAACCCACACTAGCCGTCAATTATACCTTAATTTCGTTATTGGAGCGAAGGTTGTAGGTTCAAATCCTACAAAAAATATATTTTTTGGAAATTATTTTAATATCAACATTATCTGTAAGTTTTCGTTCCTTTTTAAAATATGACAACTTCAACTGTTGAAATTAGAGCAAAATTTCGTGGGACAGTTACGAGTACATAAGTACGTCGATGAAATTTCGTACCCAAAAATATTTTGCACAAACCACATATAAAATAAGCAGCTAGAGTAGTTTAGCTACACATCGAAATAACAAGCATTCTGTTAACTAAAGATACAAAAACAAAGCACCCGAAACTGTCTTCGCCCCACAGTGCAAATCCAAAAGATAACCAACGCTGAAAACCTTATGACGTCACGTCTTGCTTACCCAATTTGAATTCTATAGTCTAGATAATTAGTGCATCACAGTATCGTAGGATTCACAGAAGAGCAAGTATTGTTCTGTGTCGGTGACCTGGTAACAACTAACAGTATTATGGGAGCACCTGACTGTAACGAAGGCTGGATACTGTGGATACGTAAGCAGTAGAATATACGGGCGGGCGGTTAGTTTGCACAAAGAGCCATACATTCCCATAATCTATACTAATATTATAAAGCTGAAGAGTTTGTTTGTTTGTTTGTTTGTTTGTTTGAACGCGCTAATCTCAGGAACTTCTGGTTCGAATGGAAAAAATCTTTTTGTATTGGATAGTCCATTTATTGAGGAAGGCTATAGGCTATTTTTTATCCCGATATTCCCACGGGATCGGGAGTTGCGCGTGTGAAACTGCGGAGCGCTGCTAGTGTTACGTATAAAATTAAAACAATCTTCTCGTATAGTGGTGTGGCTCACCTATCGTTAGACTTTTCAGATCATCTTAAGGCCTCCGCGTAACATTTTGATTATTGTCTTTGACGCCTCTACTTTTCTGATTCAATAGTCAATTTGTCATTGTGTTTATTAATACTGTTCTTCTGCTTCTTCTCGTATAGCGGTGTGGCTAATCTATTGTTAGAGTTTTCAGATCGCCCTAAGGCCTCTAACTTGACCTAACGACTGCTACTAGAGGTAGCAACCGGGGCCAACGGCTTAACGTGCCTTCCGAAGCAAGGAGGAGCTCACGAAAACACATTTTTGCCACACTACTAATTGGTCACCCAACGAAATAATGACCGCGCCAGCGCGCTGAGACCGTAAACAATCAGCGAGATTAGCTTAGCCGTGAGCCACACTAACATTCTATGAATGTGACTTACACAACTCTCACTGAGGCTATAATTATTAGTCCTAGCTCGAAGTTTATGCAAAATTCCCTCCCGTATAATCCACCAAGGCATAGTTCGTTTCAGCAAACCGTCGCACGTCCTCACCCGCGTAACTAATGAAGTTCCTTAGGATTCTGGAACTTCATGCAACTGTTTACTTTGCTTTTTGAGGGGACTCTGCTAATATTATTTTTTTCTTGACTTCGTTAATCATTCTAAGCTGTTACGTAAGTTGGAATATTATGGAATAAGAGGTCAAGCGAATGACTGGATAGCTAGCTACTTGCGGAATAGAGAGCAGTGTATCGAAATTTCAAGAATAACAGATACTACTGACCAGAATAAAATAAAAAAAATAAAATTTAGATCAGTGCCGCTTGTTAACAATTCCGGGGTCCCGCAGGGTAGTATTTTGGGTCCCCTACTTTTCCTCATATACATAAATGACCTTCCTGAAGCCATTCAACACAAATGCATTCTTTACGCTGACGATACAACGATCTTAGTGGAATGTAAGAATAAAAACACATTACAACAATTAGTGATCGATGCGCTGAATGATGTAAACAATTGGATGTTAAAGAATGATTTGATCATTAATGTCACTAAAACTAAAATAATTCAATTCATCTCTTATAATTCTAATTCATTGCCTATTGACATATATTTGAATAATGAAATCGTAGAACAAGTTGACAATTTTAAATTTTTAGGTTTAGTTTTGGACCAACATCTTAATTGGAAGATGCATGTAGACGGTCTGTGCCAAAGAATTGAACGACACGTTTTTGCACTAAAAACAATAAGGCATACAGTTTCAAAGGAAGCTGCGCTTACAGCATACCACGGTCTAGTGGCCTCACTACTCAGCTACGGCCTCTTGCTATGGGGAAACTCAGTAGAATCCATCAGGGTGTTCAGATTGCAGAAGCGGTGCATCAGAGCGATCAATAAGTCCTGGTACCTCGACAGCTGTCGACCTTTATTTAGATCGTGCAATGTCCTCCCGTTACCGTGCATGTATATTAGGGATATCTGTGTATTTGTGAAAACCCACTTTAATTTATTTAGGACGTATACGCATGTTTGTCCTCGACAGAAACGGGATATGTTCATTGATCTATTACATCAACCTCCGTGTCATAAAGACATATATAAGAGAAATGTGTATAACATGTGTATATCGATCTACAATTGCTTACCTAGTAACCTCAAAGCGCTGGAGGGTAATCTTTTTAAAAACAAATTATGTATCTGGCTTCTTGAACACTGTTTTTATGACCTTGACGAATTCAAATCATTTAGTAATAAGAAAATACAATAGAATTTTTATCTTTTGACATTATTATTTATTAATTTGATTATTGACATTATGTAATTGATATTATTTTTAACATTTGCACGTCTGCTTGCGGACCGAATACATGTTCTAATATGTTTTGTAAGACCTTTATGCTATGTATTCCGGCGAATAAATGATCTTATCTTATCTTATCCTTCTGGACGAGGAAAAACTTTGTAGTGTGACAAAAGAACAAGAAAAGTCAAGGAAAGTAGTGTTTTTTTTTAATCATAATTTTGCGTTAGTTTTATAATTTTGTCTGTTTAACCTCGGAGTTTGCAATACAATAGAATTTCATAGGTGAGTGAGCTGAGTGGCTAATATATCAATGCAAACTTTAAGCCACTGGTTCTAGGGACATGTTTTGAGGCAGAGTTCTTTGTGAAGTAACCTTTACTTAAATATTAATTAGCTATACTAAAAAGGATTATTCGAAATTTAACCCCTGGTAAAGTAACGGTGGAAGCCACGTTTAGAAGCTAGTAAGGATATAAAATCAAACTAAAGTAACCTATATTATTCTCACTCGTTTTATTCCCCTTTTAATTTTGATTTTCAATTTGCTTCCAAGTACATATTTGCTGTTTGCGTTTCCATTATTATGACTATACAGGGTTATTGGTAATCACACTAGCAAGCCGTTGAGGGCTACTTCTGTGCACCTAAACAAACAACTTTTGTTCTAGGACTTTAGAATATTCGAAAAACTGTTTTTTTTTTTAAACAAAAGTTATTCAGACTAAGAACAGTAGATAAAACTTTAAAAAAATAAGTAACATTTTAAAGTTAAATCCCTCCGTGTGAGGAACACTGAGGAGGAACAGCTGATTTTCAGATAAACCTAACTTCAAAATTTCCATTAAAATTTTCGAATTTCCAAAAGTCGTGGAACAAAAGTTGTTTGTTTAGAGCAGACCTCAACGGCTTGCTAGTATAATTACCAATTACCCTGTACGTAGAGCTTAAAATCAATCTATCAGAGAGAAATAATATTAATTAGTGAAGGAACTCTTCACTACATACCAATAAAAGGGTGAGGACCTGCTTTTCCCATTTCACGCCATCTCCCGGGAGTAATAAGGAATTTATATGAGCTAACTTAAGTTATTATTTCAATAACATCAGTTTCAACTTGACTGAAAACAATGAACATAGTTCGTTATTCAAGCTAGGTAAGGTACCTGCGGGAAATACCTGCCACCTAAATTCAAAACTAAATATTTCGTAATAATAGAGAAAACTACTTAGATAATATATTCGCTTTATTGTCAATCTGAAAATAATCTATTTATTTATGATCTAGTTATTTTGTCACCTAAATTAAGATTTAAAAAAACTAATAACTCTCAGATACCTTAGTTTTTTTTACTGTGCAGATATTCTTGTAATTTCTGTAGGTGATTTACTCTAAAATACTCTAAATTAATAAAAAACATAAACAAAATAAATATAAAATACATCATATGAAAAGATAATTTTTGGTAAGTATTTCGTGATAGTTTATTACATTTCATAAAACTAATTTCAATCACATATTTTTTAAATATTTTTGCAGACTTGTAACACCTAGAAACGATGTCTTATCCCATTCCGAAGTAAATAACTCTCACTGCTTCCTATAACAGTGAACGAACAAATCTTATACCTAAACTTTTAACTAATAATTTTAATGTCCAGAGTCCTTAGAGAAAGAAAACTAGTAGAAATTCCTACTCTAAACCAAGGCCTTAATTTTGTGACCTAATTATATTTTACAACAGTAATAAATGAAGATGAGTTTCGCTTGTCCTATAAAACACAATTTCAACTTTTCATAAATATAAAAGTACTTTCATAAATAGTAAACTTTTCACCTCTTCTCTACCCTGGGATGTTTAAATTAATATAGAATAGAGTGAATATCACAATAGTTCAAACAGTTTCATCATGTTTTCCTTAAATAAGTTATTTACTTCCTACTTCCTTAAATAAGTCGAATGTGACTCATCATAATATATTTAACTGACATTCGAGTTGAAAGTTGAAAATCCTTTTCAAAACCCTCCCGATGAGATGGTTTGAACCCATGCCACCTGTTTCACTGTAGCAATGCTTTTAATCGACTGAGCTCCAAGGGTGGTCCCCGGAGCTCAGTTCAGTAATTCATAATTTTGATCGCCGACTCGAAATCAGCGAATTTTATGTACCAAATAAATGTTTTTCTTTCTTCTTCTTTCTTTCTCAAATCGTAATTTAGATTTTGGTTTTTTATTTTCTTTCGCTTTGTCTGGTATCTTTTTGTTTCTTATTTTTCTACCAAGTCCGTAATTTTGACTCTAGGGTTCTTCTTAAAGTTTTTTTTTATACTTAAGGTATTTAAATGTCTAATGATTTTTATGTGAGGGATTAACTATAAAAATATAATCTACGAATACTGAAATTAAAAATTAAAAATGAAATACACAAATTAATTTGTGGATCTTTGAAATATTACACAAAATAAAAACCAAAAACTTGATAAATATTTCGTTTTAAATATAATAGTGAAAATAGTTAAGGTAGGTAAAACAATGTCTACAAGTAGACTCGAAAAGGTGTTTCCTCTATTGTAGTATAGATTTGAAATATATTTACACCTAGTTCTAGTGTCTATAAGTCTGTCGGACGACCTTTTAAAGGTCGATTTTAAACATGGCGCATCTGTCGCGCCACCTTCTAAAGGTCGATCGTTTACCGCGTATTTCAACGTCGAAGTGAAGCGTGTACACTATATCTAGCCTGTTCGAACGTATACAATGTGAAAGAGAAAACTCAGGATGTTGTTTAAAGTCTCTAAAACTATCAATAAAACACCCGGGAACGTTATTTTTTCGTTTTTATTGAGAGTCTATGGGCAAATGTCAGTTGTCAACCGGCAGTTGTATTTTCTTGTTGTTATTTACAAGTTTTTTTACCAAAAAAATACATTAGTGGTAGATAATCTCGTTATTAACATCATTTAGATACATATCTTGATAAATAGTAATCATTTAACTAGGGAAAAATTGATTAGTTTTGCGTAAATATTCCAATTAGATTCTAACTAGAAATTGACGTTTCGACCTTAAAAAGGTCGTTCGACAGACATGGACGACCGACTGGCAGTGTTTTGTTTTTGTTCAATACTTGTAAACAAAGCACTTGTAACAACTAAAACTCTGTCTGTCTACTCGTAACTGAACCAAACTATAATTAAAGTGTCGAATGTATACCAATTAGAACAACTTTGTTTACGAAATTGAAATGTAAACATAACATTTTTTTTTTGCTGTGTTTTTTTGTGTCATGGTGTCAAGTGTCGAGTCAAGTGGGGTTTTAGTGTTGATTAATTGCTTTTAGTGTGATGAAGTTGGTAAGTTGTTTTGTATTATGCTTGTGGGTTAGGGATACTACAAGTAGATAAAACATTTTGTTATGGAAATAATTCTTCCATTTTTAAATTACACGATCGTTGTACAACAAATTGGAGAAAGTTCGGAGAAAGTACTTTCCAATTAGAATTAACAATACATCACAAGATAAACTGCATTTATATGCCTTAATGTATTTATATGCCTAGGTAGTGTAATTCATACTCATTCTTTATTACCCAAGGTTTATGTAGCTCCCATTCATAACTTCGCTGTTATCGCTATTTTACTCACTCTCCTCGATGTGCCGGGCCATCCCGCGGGGTTCCCGCGGGATGGCCAAACAGATACCGGGAATTTGCAAAAAAATGGCCGACACACGAAAGGATAACTCTATCCACGGGGGCTTAAACATAATTAGTTCCAGACAATTTTACAGTTAATACTGCCCGGTTGTCATCCCTTGGCTTCGTAATGGTTTCCTGCGTTAATTTATACACAGTGAGAAATAAATTATGGTTATTACTCGTCAGGTACCTACTGTACTTTAAGACAGATAGCATTATGTACTCCGACCTTTGTTTAGCTGCTGTGAGCTCAATACGAACTGTCGACTATTCAATCGGCTGATAGCTCGAAGATAAATAAAAAATCAAGTTCTGGTGGTACGAGACGTATGTACTGTCAAGTGACAAAATTCCATCTAGCGTGTAAATTGCACAGCCATAACTTCGGTTTGCGACCGAAGAAAGAAAAAAAACCACCGACTTTGACGTAAATATAAAAGTCAAGTGATGTCTGGCATTTTCAGCGACGACATGACTTCAAGTCCACTGCGTTGTTTCGTTAAAGATTGTCGGTCTCTTTTGCTTGATGAAAGAAAGAAAATGAGATTAAAAATATAATAATAACAATTGACGCTTGACGCCAAATCTATATTTTTCGGACACTGACTATACTACTAGAGGGGGTAAAATTGCATGACTACTGCTGGTCTGTGACAACCACTGTCACTGGCCTAAAGTGTGGATTGTTCTGTAAAAATATGTCAAAATTCAAGAACTACTATAGAAATGCTCATTCAATTCGTCCCCATAAGGTGCCAAATGAAATGCGTTGATATCTAGTAATAATAAACTAGACTGGTAACTATACGTCACGCTAAGCGACTAGCTCGATTAAAATTTCTGCTTTATACTCTGGCTAGAAGATCAACGCCGCAGTCAAGCAAGCATGACCGTGGATTCTCTTTATTTTCTCATGAAACGTTATTTCTTTTATCGCCTTGTCAAGTTTGGTGTCTTTTTTCTTCTGTATGTTTTTTGTATGTTTTGTTTCAAATCAATCACTCTATTCTTTATCACAGTGGCCCGTGGGCCAAGGCCGATACGTTTGTTGTGTTTGAGATTTCAGCTTATATGTAACAAAAAAACTTGATTATTAACGTTGAGCATGTTTGATATTTTGGAATGGTTAGGGAATAATTTTGCACCAATTGCTTTATCAGTATAAAAGTACTATCATTTATGTGGTAGAATACAATATTCATTTATTGCGCTATCGTACACAAACATGACAATTTATATTACATTAAAAATTTAACACTTTAAAACTATTACAATTATTTTACATTAAAAAGTTTATCTCTCCGAAAAATCAACTTTCATCCATAATTTTTTTTTCTTTTCTTTCTCTGAAAAACGGAGATTATTTATTATCATTTTATTTCATTTATTTTCATTCGAAATTATTTGTTTGGTAAACCTACACCGCACATGTGCTTATTGTGATGTTATGAAAATATAGGTTAATGCTATAAAGTATAAACATATTACAAATATTACATTTATACTATGTAAGTTCATATGTATCTAAAGGGTGTAAAAAGACCCTTAACGAAAACGAAAACCACATATTCTGCCCATCATTGGGATCATTTTTTTCTTCTAGACAATACCTGGGAAACCACAGGTTCTGGAGATATTGAAGGTCAAAGTGTCCATTTTTTTTTCAACTTTTTTGCAAAATCGAATTCTAAGCGTTAACACAAAATTTTCTTCCAAACAAACATTACCAAAATTTTTAAATTTTCTTAACAAATTACGCATTTGAAGTTACAGAAATGCAATGCATGCCCAAGCGCTCACCCACACTGACATAGCCGCGAGCTCGTTCCACGCACACACGCGCGCGGTATCAGCTGTGCCCGCTGTGCGCGTGACCTCGAGTTATTCGAGTTCAACGCATAAATGAATGCGAGCGGCCGTGTTACAACCCCGCGCACGGCGCCGTAGAGAGGGGATAGCTGTCTACTCTCCATCCGTCTTACGCTTTTTCGATCAGATCATGTGTCCTGACGCGAGTTTAAGATTTTATACCCATTACAGAAAAAGTGCTCAACGCCGCTAAAGAAGTTTTCACTTCAAAAAATAGGCTCCACGGACGCGTAAGTACAAAGTCTGTCTTTAAATGTAAACAGGAAAATCTCAGTCGACAGAAAAATCTTCGGTCCATTTCTTTAATATACCTAATTTAAATTTGAATTACTCCAAAAAGTTTTATATGTAAATGTGACGAATGCTAGTAACATTGTTTACGAAATTAAGTCGGAACGGCTCGTAGAATTTATTTAGGCTTTCAGCTTAACGTGGAATTTTGAATAGTACCGAGTATAACGTGTTGAGCTAGAAATAATATATTTATATTTTAATGTAGGTAAGTATATTTGTTTTACTTTAAAAGTCATATGTGTATTGTTTGTAATTAAATTTGGTTTGATAACATTTGTAACATATTTCGTAATTTCCTACTATATGGTTTGGATAAAACACACTATTTGCACAAAATTCGAATGAGGTTCTTAATACTAAATGTAGTAGGTACCGATGCGAAAAAACTTACTTGAATTTTGTTACTTTTTCATACAAATTGGTTTTAGTATGATAATGATCATAGATTTGTATGAAAAAGGCACTAGTCAACGACAAAAATCAGTGAAGAACTGGGAGATTTTTAATGTCCTAATACAAATAATTTAACATAAAGGATGTTGATCCGGTATAGTCGGCGAAGACCTTAACCTCTACACGCATTGTAACAGATAAAATGTATAGGGTAAAAGTAGTTAAAAAAATATCAAAACTTCACAGTTTCAAAGTAAGAAAACAAAGACGGAAAAATATCTAAATAAAATAAACGAGATTGAAATAAAATAAACAAAGGATGTTACAAGGCGTGATTTTGTCGTTTCAGAGGACCGACTTATTTGAACAATTAAAGAATCGGGTATGTCGTGATATGAGTTTTAAACGAAAGACTTCTTATTTTTAAACCCTGACGCAAAAACGACGGGGTGTTATAAGTTTGTAATGCAATAAACATAATAAATTAAAGAGGTTGGACACCGATTACTCGAAAACTGCACAATCGATTGAGATGATTATGTTTATGGCTAGAAATAATTATCGATGACACCTCCTAATCTTTTGACCGATTTTACATGTTAGAATTTATAACAGATACGCTTGAGTTTTGGCGGGAACGAGTTAACAACATGTCGTGCTGCAGTTTTATTTTCATGAAACTTAGATGTAACCCGAGTTGAATTGTATAATTCTGGTGGAATGTTATTCAATTTAGTTCTGTGAAAGTGCACAAGTGTAGTGAAAGTAAAAATCAGTGTCAAACATGCAGTTTTCACGTTGCCTCCAAATCTCCTATTAAGGTTATGGTAAACTTGCCACCGCTTTACTATAACCCCTGACTTGACGGACTATGACGACTTTGACTGTATTGAAACACTTTAGGCCCGATTTATGAAAAATCGGGTCATATTTTGATGCAAAATATAACTTGACACTGGCTAAATGCACACGTGCGAAGCCATAATAAAAGGAAAAAAAAACAGATACGCTAGATGTGCATAAAACGAACATCCTATCATAATTCAAGCTAAAGGAAATATAAACAACAACGCTCCGCTATAACTAATAATAAGCTTAGAATTAATTACACCTGTGATTTATTTTCGTACAGCAATATGCAGCAAAGGTCTGCTCCCACAATCCCGTATGGATTTACGACAATTTATATGTTAACGAATGCGCGCAGTCTAACCGCAACAAAGTTTCGCGCAAAATGTCGACCCAAGACGCGCAAATAGAAATGCAAATTCACACTACGAGGAATGAAATACGATGGACGTACTTCGATAAGATTGTATTTAAATCTACTGGTAACCCACATCATATGCGTCAGGCTTGCCCAGTTGTAACATCACCGTCTGAGACGTATTGAAGTAGCAATTCACGTGTGTTTGCTGTTGCTGTTGGTAACTAATCGAGTTCAGTGTGGTGCAACTTGAAGGGATCTATTTGAATTGGCATTTCATTATTATCTATATCTTTTCAAATTATAAAGCTGAAGAGTTTGTTTGTTTGAACGCGCTAATCTCAGGAACTACTGGTTAGAATTGAAAAAATATTTTTATGTTGGATAGTCCATTTGTTGAGGAAGGCTATTTTACATTTTGATATTTCCACGGAATCGGGAGTTATGCGGGTAAAACCGCGAAGCGCTGCTGGTACCTGATACAGATAGTCATTCACGAATTGACGAATCTAAATACGCGATACGCCAAAAATATGTGAATTGGCCTTTTGCGTATTTGACACTCAAATGTGCTATCGACTGACATTTTGCCCTGATCCTCTATGTCAATTTGGCTGTGGCCACGTCGTTGGATTCCTGGTTTTAATCAATCGAACCATGTGAATTTTATTTTCCCGTTGGTGCGACCAATTGAACCACGTAAACTATTTTTCGAGTAGTTCGATCTATCGAGTGTGTGTATTATTAAACAATGTTTTCTATACTTGCTGGTCAGGTGTGCAGTTCATTCAGAGGTGTAAGCGTAGACTTATAATTGGCGTATATTTGAAACTCGAACTTTTGCACTATCCAATTTTCATTCGCAAACGTGAATTGTATTCATTTTTGTTTTATGTTATGTTGGTAAAGTTGTATTACATTGTAGTTGGTTTTGTTTAAATATTCTGATTGTTTCACAGGTTTTAATAACTAATGGAGTGAAAATAGTATTTACAAATTCGTATGTTTTCAGTTGTCATGATAAAGTATGTTGGAAACACTAACAATACCTAAATAATTGATTATTTTAAAAATAACCTTTGGAGGCTGAGGGATACAATGTTTAAAGTTTTATTTTATGGAGAACAATAGCATTTTTAGACATAGGAATGACCCAAAATATCTTATAAAAATATATATTTGCAAAAACAATATACTCGTAAAAAAATTTATTTTTGCAAAATAAGCTTGCAGAACATCCGTCCTCGGCCACGTCTCTGACGTCATAGAAATTACCTGCAGTGAATTTTACAAGAAAAACGTTTCATGGAGTGCCCTAGCATAGCAAGAACAATGATATTATTTAAAAAAAAAGACAATGTTCTCAATTCGTCGCGTATGTAGGTATATGTTCACCGATTACTCGAAGACGATTCAATCGATTGCGATGAGTTTTGCAGCGAAAGCATGGTCATAAGCTTGTTAATTGTGGGGTTTGAAAAAAAAATTTTTTTTTTATCTTTTTGTAAATAAAAAAAATATACATTGTTAAAGGTGTATTATTTGCAACTTTCAAAATACTTCTCGAAAACTTTTAAATCGGCATAATATCGGCTTCGAATCGGAAGCTCATGGGAAAATCTCATTGTTTGTAAAAAAAGTCCACATGTTAAAACGTCTATTTCGGTGATACTGTCGTCTAGACCAGCAAAATGACTAGCTAGTAAAACATCTAAAATGTGAAATAGTCAATTCAATAATATTACGTGTCAGAGTGATTTAGTAGGCTACTTTTGTAATACTATTTGTACTCTTCAAAGTGCAAAGAGGAAGTGACCAGAGAATTCGTTAATGGTCACCTGTGGCGAATCGTAAGAGTAAAATGTCGTACAATTCGATACGTTAATTCGCTGAGGTTTATATTAAGACACAAAATAAATACATAACAGTGTTTCTGAAAATTCACCATATATTTCAAACCTCTAATACAAAAATTGTGCGTGTCAGCTCCGACGCGCGATTGAAGTTAGTGTTCCATCGTATTTTGTTTTCGCTCAGATCGTCTTTTGTTTTTGTTTCGATCATCTTTTGTTTTGATTTCGATCGTCTTTTGCTGTTGTTTAGATCATCCTTTCGTTTTAGTTCAGATCTTTTTTGATTGTTTCTTTAATGAGTAAATTAGACCCTTATTAATTTGAAAATTGTAATTTATTACTTTTGCGGATATTTTTATTTTTTAATATTTTACTTTAGTATTGTAGTTTATTTATCTAGTCTAGTTACTTAGCTTGGGGCTAGATGGCGATGTGTGAAATGTCCTGCAATATTTATTATTATTATTCGGGGGTAATAATCTACAAGTGTACTGGACGAGACAGAATATATCTATTTATTTAATTATTATCAGAGTAATTTCAGATACAAAATTGAATAGGCACCTTTGCTAGGTTATCTTTCGTGTAGCCGACGCCGATATCGTTTAATTTGAGTTTACCTAAAGTGATGTTGAAGTGTGGGCTCTCGAAATTTAAATTTTTATAGTTTTTTTTTGTAAAAATGACCCAGTTAGAAATCGACATCTAACATTCTTTAGTACAACGAGCTTTAAGTATCACTTCGGCTGTCTACGAAACCGTACTTTCGTAACTAGTTCCCTAGGGATAAAAAATAATTCTTGCCCAAAACCGCTTTCGTCCAAAGAAAGAACATCAATTTTCAACTATTTTGTATTTTCAAATTTAAATGAAAGTGTCGTTTATCCATCAATTATCATTTAACTAGCTATTGCCGGCGACTTTGTACGCTTGGTAGTTTTGTTTTATATACCTACTAAAATCATTCTCTTGAATCACTCTATCTATTAAAAACCCGTATCATAATCTGTTGCGTAGTTTTAAAGAAGGGACAGACAGGCAGAGGAAAAGACTTTGTTTTATACTATGTAGTAATTATTACAATTCGAGATTCAAAACTTAATAATAAATTAATTATTAATTTCTCGATTAGTAGATAATAAACGCATAATTTTTTTTCGAATTTGGCGGGCTTCCGGTACAAAATACCTACTCTTAATGTTACAGTGTTCAAAGGAAGTGGTATAAAACGTACCGCAGACTAGTTTTTCAATTTCAAATGTACTCTACATACGAATTTTGCATTTTCATCCATCAACTTTCGTTGGAAGGGGGAACGAAAAAGTGAAACATTCATAATTTTCAAATGTTTTCAGTGTGGTACTGTTTGCGTGGAATTTAATAAGCGTTTTGGTTTGTTAACTTTGATAACCTCTAGCGTAGTGAACATTAATCTGCGACACAGAAGGTTGGTTCGATTTCCGCCGCGAAACGAAAGCACATGAGTAAGGAATAGAATCAGAGACAAAGGTTATTCGGAGCTGTCAAAATTGATAACGTAATCATGTAGGGTTGGCACAGGTGGATTATACTATATAAAAAAAATGTGTATCAGTGTCTTTTATTATGGGCGTTTAGTTTGAAGCGGTGACAATGTAATCTGAATTTTGATGAATAATAACTAAATAAATGATGAACATAATACCTATATCAGAATTTTTATGGCTTTCCGGAAAGCTTTACTGTCACAGAACCAAACGTTAAATACATTTACGTTGCGTATTCACAAGTAGTGTATTAAACATGTACAATACTATCCGTCGCGTCTAGTCACCACAAGACAAGCTTAGTTGCTTAGATTGAAGCACTCACTCACTTACTCAATGGTTCCCACCCTTCCCCCCTCCTTCCCAAAAGAAAGAAAAGTATAAGAACCACTGTAACGTCATTTCCATGAAATTACATTTCAATAAAACATAATTTTGTTGGGTTGGGTTGGGTGTGTTCCTCAATTTTTTTTTAATATTTGGCTAGACGACGCTGTACAGACAAAATGTCTTTTGCCTCGCTCGCCTAATATGAAACAAAAAAAAAATTATTTTGAAAAAATAAGATGTTATAATTATTGTTTTTTAAAAGTTATAAGACTTTTAGGAAGTATTTTAGGAAAAAGACATTCGATGTAGTAACCCGCACCGGGTTGTGACCGGGTTATTTCGAGGATAAGGTATGATGACATGTATAATGTGTACGTACGTACCAATACACTGACCAAATGAAAAATAATAAATGTTACTACTTACCTAGTGGAGTCCTTAGGATAATTAAAAAACGATATATTTTCTATTATTATTCATACAAACAGTGCAGTACACCATTTTTACAATTTTTAAATACGCTACAATAATATGAAGGTTGTAAAAAACACGCGACGCGTGACGTTTACCACACGCATGCGAGTGTCACAGCCTTGTACTCGGGCACTGGCCGAGCTAGTATAGACCGGTTTCTCTCCGTACATGACGGGCCGCCAGTGCTCACGCACGCACGCGCGTTATGCTTGTAGTAGTGTACTTATCATAGAGCCTTGTATGACACCTTAGTCTCTGATTCTATCTCTACTCATGTGACGAAAGTACCTACTATGTCCACTATATATGTATTACCACATACATAGTGTTGATTCGTGTTAAAAGTATGTGTCATTTGTTAGCTCTTTTTTTTTCTTTCGAAAATTGTATGTGCTGTTATTAATATTATTTTTGTTGTCTCTATTGACAAGGCCAACTAAGCTGAGAATGTGGTATAGGTCCTCAATAGGGTAAGCCTACTCCATCTAATGCATGTCCCAGGCATTACAGCGCCTTGGCATTAGGCATTACAACGCTTGGAAGTTACTGATAGGTAAGTTATTAATTTCGACCATTAGTCTAGATGTCCAAACAAATATAAAAACAACAATTTTCCCATCAAATTAACTTGTTTTATCTGATTGATGAATTAAGGAAGTTCCCAATCAAAAAGTTCAAACACAAAAACACGTTTTGTTCAATAAATATAATAAAAACCTAATCATACACGTGTCAAATGAAATAAATTTCAAAACGAAAAATTGGTTTTTCAAAATGCCACATAAAGGTAAAGGCAGATCACAGATTATTTGATCGACCGATAGTTTCCCAACGCATCCGTACAATATGAAGCCAGACGTTCCTATAGAGTTAATTAAAACGGGAGATTTACAATTGTAAGGGTTCTGTACATCAAAAGGTAAAAAAAAGGAACCCTTATATTTTATTTGGTGAAGCTTGATATTTCGATGTTGTTACAAACATAATTTTCATCGAGACTAGAGTCTGTAAGTAGATCTTGACAGTTAGAGGCAGTCATATCGAACTACCTCTTTCGCGTGCGTTTGCTGCCTGAGTTTACTATCGGTCCCTTGCTCTCTTTACTGATCTCACTCGTAGTTCGAGTTACATTTTTAAACACTCTTAAGGGCAGGTGCTAATAAAGCTACCAAAATCGACCTTTGTTTTAACCAACTCTAAGTAATCAAATACTCTTTTTTTGTTATTTGGATATAAATGGATATTGTAGTTTAATAACCATATTTTTGTTTATTGTGGTATATGAACAACTTCGTTCGATAAAAAAAATGTTAGAAAACAGAGAATTATTAGATCGTTTATCGGGTTTTATTCAAAAATAGTTAACGTTTGTTTCTAAAAATGAATCAAATGATAGCTTTTGACCTCTAGGAACTATATTTGTGGATAATAATGCTAAAATGTTTTGCATATCGATCAAATATAACAGTTAGCACGCAGCACGCTACGTTTTTGAGAGCGGGGGCTAAGGTAATGTGAATACCTACACACGGTACAGGAAGAGCGCCTTAACTCACTCGGTTTGCATAATTTTATTTATCACTGGATTCCAGGGGCTCTCGACAATTGTAACACATTTTTCCTGGTCCATTAGTTACTAATAACTATATTTCGTTTTAATTTCTTGACGTTCGTTTATTGATTTTGTTTGTTTGTTTGTTTCAGTTGACCGATAGATTAATCAGTGGTCTGTGATACGCAAAAATAATTAAGAAGGTAATTTTGTTCCACAATTTGGCTTTTGAAAATTAAATTCTTAGAAGTTCAGTTATTAAGTGAATCCAATTTGCATGGTTTCTTTATATAAGAAAGCTAATGGAAATTTCGTTATAAAAATAGGTAGTGAATTCCTAGTATGTGAAATGCTATTTATACATATATTTCTGTTGACCGCATAGCAACTAAAGTAGCTTTTTTGAGAGTAAAAAAGAATATTTCTTAAATTAGTAATCATCTTCTGTTTTTTGTTTGGTTATCTTTTGTTTTTGTTCCAACCGGATGAACACTGAAAAATTGCATTAGTTTGGCCAACTGAACTACTGGGCATATAGTCTAAAAATAGTGTCCATTGTTCAGTGAATGTATACGAATTCATTTTGACAGAAACAATGGAAAAACCATTTAAACCCCATATTAGTCCAACTAGTATGACAATATTCAATGACCTATACCTACCTATATCATAACAAATCTTATTATTCCTATTTAAAAATTCTTGGATAGATTGGCGTATGTAAATGACTAGCAGCGCTCCGCGGTTTCACCCCCGTAACTCCTGATCCCGTGGGAATTTCGGGATAAAAAGTAGCCTATAGCCTTCCTCGATAAATGGACTATCCAACACAAAAATATTTTTTCAATTCGAACCAGTAGTTCCTGAGATTAGCGCGTTCAAATAAACAAACAAACAAACTCTTCAGCTTTATAATATTAGTATAGATAGGCGCCTACGCCCCAAAAGAAATAAGTTGCAAACTCGTAGCTTTTGTAGTTCCAGAGATTTCGTGATAAATCTTTTTCTCTTGAAAAAATTGTCTTCATAAAAAAAACGAAACTTTGTAAAAAGCCACGAAATTCTTTCAGCTAATTTAATAAGTGCGACTGTAGCACCCGACTGTGCTCTAAGAGCCTATTTCGAAAGCCATCGAAATTCAGATCTCGCTCGAGCCTCCCATGTGCAAGTCGCAAGTATCTATATTGGAGATGTGCCAATAATATAATATAGTGACATTATCCCGTTTTCCACTCGCTTCCCTTTTCAGATAACTTGAGAATTGGGCGCTGTTTTCTTAATTTGAAAGAAAAGCGGTATTTTCGCGGTTTCATTGTCATGTTGGATCAAGAAATTGTGTTAACATAATGATTTTCAAATTCAAATTCAAATCATTTATTGCAGCAACAAAGCCATAATGTTAGTATACAAAGATCTTATAAACTATTGTTAGTAAAATACAGGTTGTTTATAGTACAGCGTGAGTCCTGACCCATTTAATCCAGATCGGACTGTCCAGTCGCTGGGCGATTACCTTCAGGTAGCTATTGGTACTACCCCTTACCCTGGCCATCATTGATGCTGTCCTCTTCCTTAATATCGCTGGAAACCCATCAATATCGGGTTCGGCAAATATCAATGAGACGCTACAATATTTTGTTAACAAAAAAATATCGAAGTAAGGTGATTACTAATTTCTAATTGCCGCTGTTTCGTTAAGTTACTTGTTGGTATCTACACTTTGGTATTTTGTTCTAGAAGAGGAAAATACCTACTTATATCATTAATTCGAATCATCTTTAAACTTGGACAAATTTATGACAGATTGGCAATCCGTCGCACAAGATCGCGATCAGTAGAAGGGGAGTAGGGAGGCCTTTGCCCTGCAGTGGGACACTACAGGCTCTTAATAATAATCTTAAAACTTAGAAGCCCCCTCCCCCCCTTCGCACGAATAGCAGGTCGGTGCCTTTAAAGTTTCTGTCATATTATAGCCAATTTATACAAATCCTATATAATAAATATTATGTAATTAATTAATAAAAAAAAATAGTAGATATAATATGTTCCTCATGAATCACTCCGCTCATTGTTAAAAACCGTATGAAAATCTATTCTAAGTTTTTGTTGACAGGCAAACAAATGAGACAGGGAAGTTTTTTATAAAAAAATGTAGTGATTCTAAAGATAAAATTTTACTTTTAGATTTTCATATTATTTGCCCACGTAACTACTTTTACAAGCATTTCTTATTTTGATAGGCATAGAAAATATTCGGATATCCTTTACGATTCGAAAAATAACGACCCAAATTCCTTAATCGAAAATATGGAGACCTACGCTAACCTTTGATATATTTTTTTGCTTTCTCTTCAACTTGTGTGGACAGGGATCAAATATACCCAAGGGTTGTTTTAATTTATCTTTTTCAAAAATTTTTGTTAGACAATACCCATACAGAATCTATGTAGATATGAACAGAAAATGTAGTAGGTAGGTAATTAAGTCTTTCGTGAGCAGGTCATCGTTTTCAATCCCGGCTGGTCGTGCAACAATTGATTTTTTTTAGGATAAATTTATGTTGCTTTTACGATGAAGGAAAACATATTGAAACCCACGGTTCAGTTGGCTCCAAACGTATTGACGAGTTATTTCGTCTTGGCATGGGCGACTAAGCTGAGAGAGTGGTATAGCCGCTAGGCAAGCCTACTCCATCTAATACATATCCCAGGCACTGCAACGCTCTGAATATGGATTAAAGTTGCTGACGCTGTATAAATAATCTTGATTATCAAAGCCAAGTAAGCTAGTAAGTGTAAAGCATGCTTCAACCGTATTTGCCAAAAATCATAAAGTGTAAAATACTCTAAACTAACTCTGAAGAAACACGATAAGAACCTTAGTAGTTTAAATTCTATATAAAATCATTAATCTCATTCAGTAACTACAAACCGAGACAAATCCATTACGATCCTACAAAACCATTATACCATTAAATCTCTAACACAATATAGTGGCATTAAAAACAATGGGACATTGGGTCTAATCTAACTGTCTCGTGTTATGAACCCAACCTGTAAAATATGCTTATTTCAGTTACAGTGCACAATGGAGTGAAAGTCTTTCGACAAAGTCTAGTTTTCTTTTACATTTAATAGGTCAGCGTTGTGACCATTATCATCACACCTGATGGTAGATGACGATGCGGCCTAAGATGTAACACGCTTTCCTAGAAGATACTTTGATAATAAGATAGTTTGTCTTCTTACCCCAACCTTTCAATGAAAGTACAAACAAGGAGCTAAATAAATGTAAACCTACTTAGTCCAACTGCTTGTACTTGTACTTGTACTTGTTTACGGGCTGTTTTCCGCCATTAGACCCTTTTTAATTGGGTCCAACTGCTTACTAAAATATCTACATAAAAGGAAAAACGATACGAAGCGATTGAGGCACACTGCGTTTTTTGTAATTTTAGCCCTTCACTAAACCATGCGTTTAAATCTTAAACCAATATTTAACGTGTAAAACAAAGCGAATGATTTTTATATTATTAAAATTTCTTTTTTAAATTATAAATAGGTCAGCGTTTGACCACTATCTCACACGATGGTAAGTGACGATGCGGTCTATAATGTAGCACGCTTTCCTAGAAGATACTTATACGCTTGTGACTCAAAGAACCTCAAGTAAAAGAGGGCCTTCAAGGTACGCGAGTGAAAGTAGGAAGATAACAGTGGAACAAAAACTTGTCCGACCCTTCCTTTTGCCGGTGCAGCGGCCTAAGTATGGGAACATGGTCAAGTCCGCTTGGCGATATGACTTAGGCCGGTGGATGGTAACAAGCCGCGGCCAAACCCAGAAGAAGCACCACCACGACTGTAGTTTGTCGCTTGTTTACCCGACAATGTGTTCTGTACATATAACATTACACGAGAACACTTTATGCGACCATTGTCCTTTGTTTTTCCAGATTGTTTGCAACAGTATGGTTTTGAAGCTTTCCAAATTATGCGCCAGTTTTCCATTTGAGCGCGAAACCAATAAATAAAAGGGGTATTTCTTTATTTGCCTTTTAGAGATGGATTGTTTCGAAATTTTTAGATATTTGTTTTAAAATTAAGTAGTTTACCAATTTATTTTTTTATGAGAACGGCAGAAATCCTATATTTGATGACTGAACAAACCGTCATCAAATGTAGGATATTCCAAGACGTTGATATAAAATCATTTTTGCGGTCAAACTACTAATGTAAATGATAAAAATAATAATAGGTATATTAAAAATCAAAATAAGTTTACCTAGGTACCCAAAAAGTTGCATGGCGGCATTGCCTCTTTGGATGACAAACTTGAGGTTGGTAACTTGACATTTGTGCAAACCGTGTTTTAATCCAGCCCTAAGTAAGATCGGGGCTAGAAAATTTACAATATCAAGCGCATTGTAATTTTAGCTACTTCTATATTGTCGACAAAATAAATACATACATAAGTGAATCATTAGACTGTCTATGTATTGGGAAGCTTAACTCACATTCGTCTGAATAACAAAACCCAACTATCCCTCAAATAAACCCCAAATACCTCTACCATCCTAAGCCGAAGATTGTAAAATTATTCGTGATTCCGGCTACGTTCCCCGGTTGATTATTTTACATCTAGCACCTTTCTCAGGATTAAGGCTATGATTAATGAGCGCTTCTAAAGTAAACCCAAATAGGGTACAGCTTAAAATATAGGAGCCTGCGTTTAGTACTGATTTATTGTGGTCATTAAAGTTCATTTTTTAATAGAAAAATATGATTTTAGTACACTTGTTTTTATGATATCTGAAAATTGGCGCTGATAAAAGTATATAAATAAACAAGTTGTGCTCCACGCTTTCACTCGCGTAGTTTCTGATTCCGCGTAAGTTTCGCGGAATTCCCTATACTACCACTGTGCCGATTTTCATCCAAATCGTTTCAGTCGTTTGACTGACTGACTGTTAAATCGACGAACAGATCAAGTCAATGGACGAATCTGACTTTAATTTGACACACAGGCACACACACGTAGCCGTAGGCATCCGCTATCAAGGGATTTCGGAAAATTAAACATGGGTGTGAAAGCTAGGTATGTAATACAACGTAAGGTAACAAAAAGTGGTTATTTAAATCACCAAACAAGCTAAAATCTAAATGCCGGGATTCGAACCCAAGACACGGTGGCAGTGTACTAATGGATTTTTCTTACGGAAAATTTATGTGAAGAAAATATCGTGATGAAACCCGTAGCTTAGTTGGCTCTAAATTTATATTGACAAGTTATTTTTTCGTCTGGACACGGCTGAGGGCTGAAGGTAGTGGGCCCAGCCTACTACATCATCACGCAAAAAAGACTCAACCAAAAAGGTATAGCTGCAGAAAACAGCCCCTATACAAGTACAAGCTGAAAACTAATAAAAGTTTGGAGCTTGTGACTTCAGTCTTACTGGTTTTGTTCCGGTTTTCACCGATGGTTTCAGTATAATTAGGTAAAGGAAAGCGATTGCTTACGACGATAACAACCACCTTAACCACCTGCCTTATCAAAATAAATAAGTGTAAATATTTAATTAGTATCTACGAACATTTAAGACATAAATATTGGGTATCTTCAAACAATGTTTACCTATTTCCTTCCTGAAGAAAGCCTTTTATACAGGTTTTTTCTTCTTTATAAAACCCTTTCCTGTTCCATGCCTTTCAATTTTACTTTTTAACCGACTTTAAAAAAAAGGTTCTCAATTCAGTTGTATGTATTTTACTAGGAAAATATGCTTTCAAAACCTTAAAAATAAAACAAAATTCAGCTAAGTCTATAGTGTATCGCACTTAAGTAGATAGGATTCGTGCATTCTGGCTCACGGAATCTGGCCCCTGTCAAACGGTCTGAGCTGGACCCGAAAACTAAAAAAAAAAAAAAAAAAAAAAAAAAGTTTGGTGTCTAATTGGGGGTTTTCGGGTATTGCGAATCGATCTGTGCTATCCGTTCAGCTCTATCTACAACCGTTACAGATTTAGCTTTTGAATTATAACAGCTCCACTACCCCTAATTAATTAGCGATAATGACTGCCTCGGCGTCTAATGAGCTTTCTGATTATGTTTTTATCTAATCACCTGATCAGCTAATCACCAGCCCGGTTCGTGTGCATTTTTGTAAATAACATCTAATCACCTAATAAGCTAATCACCTAAAATGAAATAATGGTAGGTATTTCTAAAATATTGATAACACATTATTTTATAAAAAACATACTTTATTCATATACAAAATAAGAATTAAACGCATTACACAGCAGAATGTCATTGTTTATAGTATCTCTACCAAATTGATTAGTAAACTCTAACAACGACTTGTTATTGAACTTATACAGTAAGTACATTAAGCAGTATTTTCCACACACTGAAGTCCAATCATTTTGAATCCTAGTATTATTAAAACTCCATTGCCTTGAATTCCTAATCAAAAACATTTTGTGAAATCCTGTAGGAGAACGACCGTATGTATCAAAATATTCACCAATACCGTGACTATCTATGTGAATACCTATCCAGTGAGAACCAGGTTTTGTATCTGGATCTAAATTGCTTATCAGATATGCTGGAACTTGAACATACATCGGTAATCTGTTTGCAGCATACACATTATATTGCAAGCTTGGGTGAATCTTTGTTAAGTATGTTTGTATTTCTAAAGTATCCATTACTGCTGCTTTCAAAATTGATAAGTATAAGACTTATTAACTCGCTAGATCACAGACAAGTGAAAGGATACAGGTAAGCCATTCGTTTTTAACATGTTGAGTGATGTTTTAAATAAAAGGTAAGGTAATTTCAAATCATTTAATATTTTATTAAAAATACACATTGTATGATAGCTTAATACTATGGGGTACATGTGATATTTAATACTATGTTAAACTTATTTATTTTTCCTAACTGCTATAGTCTACGGTTACATTTCGATTTTTATCTATCTCTATAACATTATCGAACTCAGCATATACAACACAGTTTATTGTTTGAGTAAGGGAAGATTCAAACCTAACTTCTAATCTCACACTACCATGTCTTATAAGGTTCCAATGACCCGATGAATTAGCTGATAAATCAGGTGTTAGATCGAATGCTAGCAAACAATAACCTTTTGCATATTTATCACGAGATATCCCATAACCTTCGTTGAGAAAATGTATTCCTGTTCCTGAGAATAATGTATGAAAAGTTGCAGTGAAAATATTATTATCAAAAGATGGTTGTAAAGCTTTCGAAGGAATTTGTTGACCATCTATATATAAACAAAAGGAATTCATGTTATAGTTTTCAAAATTGAACGGATTTTTGGAAAGACAACCATTAAATGCTGCATTATTTACAAACCCAACTATGCATCTTTTAGGTACTTGACCCATGAAGATATTATCCAATGTTTTTCCCTGAACCCCTGATGGTATTGTTAAAACTTTAACTTCAGCCCGTGTAATAGGATATTTCGCTGTAGTCGATGCTAAAACTTTTTGATGAGCAAGTAAAACCGATGGGTTAATTTTTGTTCTTCGTACCAGAAGAGTTGCATCAGTTATGCTTACTTTGTATTTTACATCATTCGGTGAAGCCATCAAGTTAAATGATTCCCGGGATCTAACCAGTTTTACATTCAATTCAACACCATTAATTAGAAACTTTTCTTGGTTGAATATGTCCCCGTGAAGGTGTCCTATCATTTCTACTTCTTTACTTTCAGATATGAGTGTTTGTCTTTTTGTAAAACCAACATTATTATTATCAGTTGAATCCATATTTCCATTTGTATCTTCATACCAAAGGCTACATGTTAAGTGAGATTCTTTAGCAGTAGGTGCATAATTAAGCAAAGTTTCAATGTATGCTCGATAGGCATATGTATTATTAGGAGGTGACACCAATTTCTGGTTTAAATAAACATCAAGTTGACTGAAAATAGAATGAAGCCAATTGTTTACAGGTCCCACAACAGTTGAAGCGGTCAATTTCGACGAATCCTCATTAAATATTTTGGCTCTTATATGTAGTAATGTATGAGACAAGTCAATATAGTCATCACCGGTTCCCGGTACAAGAAATTCTATTGGACCATCGTCTGCCAAGGATGATATAGGTTTGTAGTGGACCCACATTCCACTTTCTATGCTTGTTTGTGTTGATGGTAGAGCAAATAAATCTAATTCTGACTTTATGCACTCACAAGAATGATTATGTAGGAAAGACATTATATATTTATGAAAATATATCAACTTGATTTTTATTAGCTGCTTTTTTATTTTTTATTCCTTTCCCTTTGCTAGTCGGTGAAGGAATGACTGCAGTGAGACGCTTTCTTTTAGTTTTATATCCTGACCCAGACATATTCAATTTATCAATTTTTCCATCAGCCCTTCTCTTTAAATTAGAACCAACTTCTTTTAACCGTGATTTTATTGATTCTTCCATGGGTCGAGCATTAGCCATATCAGATAGAAGTCCTACGCCTGCACTCAAAGCTTCTTTTCCTATTGCTTTAGCACCACTAGAGAGTAATGGTAAGACAGATCTAAACAGTCCTCCTAAAAAACTTCCAATCCCGTGACCACGTTGATAGGGGACCCCCTTGTAGATAACTCCTACTCCAGTACCGGCCTGGTTAGTATAATAATGTTCATATGGACAAATATTATTATTGCGTGAATACATTATAATTTAATAAAGTGTAGTTTAATACACACTGTTCCAAATTGGAATGGTATTTTTTGACCAGTGCTTGATCTTATATCTATTTCAATCGTATCAAATTCTCTGCGCATGACTGGTAGGTAATGAGGTGGAGAGAATACGTGCATTTTATTCGCTCCATATATATACTTTGCAGGATCTAATGGTATAATTCTAAGTAAAGAGGACATTACATCACCAACAATCTGTGGTTCCACTATGTCGCAATAAACAAATAGTTGTGATGGTAATCCTAAATGTAAATTTGCAGGACACTTTCCAAAACCCTTTTCTACTAAATTCCTGTTAGGTTCGAACCCTAGTTGAATACCCAACTTGGGTGATAACACCAATGATATAATTGATTCATCCATATTTGTCACAGAAACAAACTTGGATATTTCATCATAACGAAATTTTACTTTTTCCTTTATATTATTTAATGCAGACAAAATGTGATCAATATTATCGTAATTTGTAGCAGGTATATGTTTTTTAAAATAACATGTAGAAGGTCTATTCTCATTTGGCATTATCATCATTTTTGTTACATAAATAATATTTTCATGATCTTGAACAGTAAACATTGTGCATGGATATTGGAATTCAGCTACACCAACAGACCATTCCCCTTCTAATTTGATTGATTTTGGTAATTTTGTTGAAAAACTTGTTGTCATATTATCTGGAAAATATCCCATTGAACTATTGCTCAGTAAAGTTAAATAAAAATGTTCTTTCATTATATCTGTTTTAAATCCGAAAATAATATCCAACTATTAAATTTATCAGGATAACCTTTCCACTTGACCAACACTTGCTTTCTGTTACCAGAATATCGCGAAGTAATTATTTTATCTATTTTGTAGTCAGAAGTGGGGTTAGGTGGACTAACATTTTGTAATTCTTTTTCATAAAAAGTACCCTGAATATTTTCATTTTGTAAATCTTTAAGTGTGTATACAACCCAAGGTGATCTATCGATTATAGATGAAATAATAAATATTTCATCGCTCCAGTTAGATTCATATCCTTTTTGGAATATATGTTTATATTTTGTAATTCTTACATAATCACCAACATGATACTTTGGTAAAGGTACGTTTGTAGATGTTTTAATTTTTTCCTCACTATATAAATTATTCCAAACAGTCATTATATTGTTAGAAGTTACATTACATGGGGGCATTTTAATGCTTGAATGATAGCTATGATTATACGCATACAATAAATCTTGTAAGACATCAATGTATCTAAATGTATTTTTATGAGTAAAATACCGCCACATTTTTGACTTCAGTGTTCTTTGGAATCTTTCCACAATACTAGCTTTGATGTCTGGATTATTTGTTGTGTAATAATTAATATTTTTGCTTTTAAAATAGCGTTGAACATCTTTTGATACAAACTCCGTACCTTTATCAGACTGTATGTGAGTTGGTGTTGATTGAGCTTCATTAAAAATACTTTCAAAAGACTTTTTTATTGTTATGGAATTTTTATATTTCATGGATCTAACATAAGCATATTTACTGAATACATCAATTACACATAATATATAGTTAAAACCATCATTATATTTACTATAAGTTCTCATGTCGCTCAGATCAGCTTGCCAAAGTTCATTAAGATTAGATAAGACATATTTGTTTCGAGGAAATTTCTTGTGAACTGGTTTATGAAGAGTGTATGTTTCCTGTGACTGCAACCATTCCTTTACTTCGTTTTTAGACATTTTACCTTTCAAAGCTTTTGCAAGTTTGTCAATACTACTATATCCAGCAGGGTGCGAAGCATCATAATAAATGTCGTGAATTTCTAGTAAGGAGTCCATTTTTCCCAATCAATTTTCTTTCTTATTTTCTTAATGTACTTGTCTCCAGTTATAGGAGTAGAAAATTCTTCATCAGATATTTCCCCAAGGTCTTGTAGCTGAAGTTTGTTTATATAATCACTTCTTTTTGGATTACTAATATATGTGAGTGGTATTTTAAGATCTTTTATAGCCTTAGCAAAGTCCTTCCACCCTATTGGATCACCAGTTTTTTTTAATGGTCTTAATAAATCATTTATTAAATCTACAATATTACTTCCAGTGATTTTATTGTTCTCTATAAATACTGTTCCATCATCATTCCAGTGCACTTTGTTTTTACTCAACGACAACAAGTTTAACAATAACTCACCCTTTTTTACATATGTTTTAGGTATCAAAGATAGAATTTGTTTATTTGAGTAAACAGGTTCCCTTTGAACAGTATTACTTTCCTGACGAGTATCTTCTTCGTTTGATGTCCGATCAACAACTGGGTCTTTGTTGTTTGTTTCATTATTTTTATCATGTTCTTCTTTTATCATTATTTTAGGTGAATCAATGTTTGAAGTAATTATTGGAAGTTCATAAGGTTGACGATCTTCTCCAGTAAAGTGTAAGTATCTTTGTAAGACTTGTAAGTACAAAATACATTTTTTTCTATCATCGTCATTGTTTTTTAGAATATTTTGCATTTCAACATCCAATCTAGTTTTAGGATTACTCGTATCACTTACATTTTTTTGACTTATTTTATCAATCAAACCGGGTTCTACGAGTAACATTTTCTTAGTATGTTCCATTTTTAAACAAGACTATTAACTAGTCCACTCAATATGGAACCCAATATTATAGGTAGAAATGAACCCCCCTTTTGAATAATTATATTTTTCCTAACTTTATTTGTAGTTTTACGCACGAGCTTACGCAGAATATCTATGTATTGTTTTAGTGATTTCTTATCCTTTTCTTTTATTGGAACTTTACCTTTCAATACATTATGAATACACTCACAAATGCAATTTATTTCATCTTCACCGCATGATTTTAACAAAGCTTTTTGATATTTGGGTTTTAAGGTATGCAATGCTACGAGCAAATCTTTATGCGTCTTTAAGCTTCGATGCATTATTTGTAAATGACAGAAATTTGATGGTTCTTGTCATATTTAAATCCTTTTTTTGGTACATAAACTGAACAAAACATGTCAGTGGGAAATATTTTTGTTTTAACACGACACATTTCATTAGTGTTTTGTTTAAGATCTATCATTAAATACCCATGTGCTTCCGTAGTTGCATCTTTATATGCTTCTTCGATAAATTTTACATTTTCTGGTACTACTTGACGTCCAAGATATCGAATTTGTGTTTTATCACGAGGGTTTTTAAAATAAATAATATAGTTTGAATTTAAGGAAATATCTCTTTGGCCTTTTCCTTGATGAAACAAATTTTGAGTTATATAGAAAACACTCAAATTCCTATGGTGACTGCCTTTAGTAAATATATCAACAATACGACCATCGGATTCTCTCATGAGATCATCTATTATAATTAGATTAGCTTCTTTACCATCAAACATGTTTAGATCTGGTAACCCTTGAAAGTAGTTTACATTTTTCAAATTGTATAAAGGCTGCATTTCATCAAAACACCATGTGATTTGCGAAAAAGAAACATTACATATTTCTTTTCGGTGGTTAATAAAATTTGTTACAAAATTTGATTTTCCACATCCACTAGGCCCTGCAACTATTGCAGTAAATGGATGGATAAAATGATTCATTTTCTATACGTGTGGATTAGATGAGGTTTAAAAAAACAATGAGAGTTTTTAATTCAAAAAATGATTTTATTATATATTTCTTAATACTAGATAATACAATTGTTACAAATAAATATTAACAACTTTAAAAAATTATACAAAATAAAAATACAAAATTTACACAAAAAAAATCTCATATGATTTTATTATAATATATTTCTTAATACTAGATATTACAATTGTTACAAATAAATATTTACATCTTTAAAAAATTATACAAAATAAAAATACAAAATTTACACAAAAAAAATCTCATATTTATCTTTATAAAATCAACAACTCTGTGCATGTGAATATTAAATTATCTACAATAAAATGGATTTAAGATAAATTTATACAAACAAAAAAAAAAGTTAAAAAATCAGTTAATCTAAATCTCTTAGTTTATAATGACCCCACGCCAAAGTATCAACATGATTTGGTAAAATGTAACGCTTGGTATCATTATATGATAACGATGTCTTATTAATTTTTTGAGTAAATATATTGTGTTTAATGGATCTGAATCTACACATATTGTGGTATTGAATATTTTGATCAAAGAGACAAGACTTATAATTCCTCATATTTAGTTTTTTTGTAACACTTTTGTTAACTCCTTTTGCTTTTGCTATAATCTTTTCACCTACTGTAAAAGCATACATTTTTGATCTTAATCCTACGAATTCTTCTAAAATGGATCCATTATTTTCATCTTTGAAATAACCTAACTTTTTTTTATTAATCTTAGGGTAACCGAACAAATTATCCGATGGATAATCAGAAGTATCAAACCGTGCAGCTAAATCAGGTTTGATATCCTCATAAAAATTATCAGTAAAAAATTGATAAATAAAACTATCCGTATCAGTATACAAGAGTTTAGTTTTATCACCAAACTTTTTTAGAATGTAATCATAATGGAATTCGTACATTAAAGTTTTCGAAATGTCTAATATACAAAATCCTAAATAAATAGGTTTATTATGTAGTATTTTAGTTTTTTGTAACTGAATAGCAACTAAATTATCAGAAAACACTGAAAGGTTTTTAAATTCTGGTTTGGCAATATAATCCTGTGCACCTAGTGACTTACCCCGATTTTCCCAATGTGTCAACAGCTTTATATTAACCCTTTTCTCTATATTCTCCATAGTTTTACCGAAAACAGAATTATTCATCAGTTTATAAAAATCTTTCTCAAAATCTGTTACCGCCTTTGTCCTTAGTTTAGTATTGAGATCAATGTATTTTTGAAGCCAGGGGCTTTGATTAAATTTTAAAATTCTATGTACTTTATTTAATTTCAAACCTAATTTAAGACATTGTTTTAAATTTCTATAATGAATTTTATATTTAATTTTATTTTTTAGATTCGGAACTAACTTTTTTTCTTTGGAATTACCTATACAAATATTTTCCGGACACAAAGGTAAATCAGAGTGCAAATCATGAAGTGTATCAGGATATTCTAAGTCTACTTCCAAAATAAAACCATAATCAGATGTATCGGATATGTTAAAATCTGTGCTAGGATCAACCCATTCAAATCCTCCTTCAGGAAGATGTTGCGACATAGCCCAACCGTATAAATTATTAGCATCAAAATAAGCGAGGTATGATTTAGATTTAGTACTATCGTAACTAGTTAAATATTGATTATTTGCCTCAGCATACCGATTACTACATTGGGATACACCACCACGAATACCTGCTTTGATAAATGCAATTTTATCGAAATCTGTCAGTAGTTCAAGTTCGATTTTGGTGGATTTCAACATAGCATCCCAACTTAACCCGGGTGCCGTGTAATAATGAACAGGATCTAGACTATAAGTGCTAATGCATAGATCTCTAAAATTTTCAAAAATATCTGTTAACAATAAAACATCGGTTTTTTGATACAGATTTGAATAATCTAGCATAGTGGAACATTGAAAGTGATTCCAAACTATTTGGGCATGATTATAATCATTGTTTGAAATATTTGAATCTGTTAAGGTACTGTAAAAATTTTGTTTGTCAGGTAAACATGTATTTTTTAACCTATCGCTTGATGTCATGTATTCATAAGGAAAAATACCTTTCTTTCTCAGAAGGGTGAAATCTTCATGGTTAGGGAAATTAATTTTGAGTGTATGAAACTGATCATCTTTAAGATTTTTTGCCAACTGTTCAAGACTGCATGGTAAAAACTTTAAAGAGTCCACAAACCTCAACTTAATGAATTGATTGTTAATAGATAAAGTTTTGTTAAAAGATATGTATCTTTCTTTGTTTTGAGGAATTATGTCAACCTGACCTTCACCCAAGTTAAGCGCATGAACAATGAAATGTGAATCATAATGACTAAGATTATGTAGAAATACTGGAATAAAATTTGGAGCTCTAAATTTTTTTGCACATAAGTTATGTGTGACACCTTTAAAGTTACCAGTTTGCCATTCATGATATAAAATTTTTTCACCATTTAAATCGGTTTCACAAATATAACAACTTAAACAATTATTTGCTACAGCTTCATCTTCTGCAGACAAAGTTTTAGGACATTTTTGAAAATTATTTTTGCTACATATTGACTTAAGATCATTATGTAATCTAGTCATAAATACTTGTGCACAATCGGGTCCACTATAAGACTCATATTTTGATAAAGTATCATCATAAGAACATTTTATGTAATATCCAAAACTATAAGGTTGGTGTTCTTGAATGTTGTTTGTGTATGATTTAGATGGGTCGTTAGAACATGAAGTTACAGGTTTTAAAAATGCCTCAAAATCTGCATAAATAACAAAAGGGATTTTTAACTTTCGTTCAAAATGATCAAACATTACTTTATCATTAGATGTTGGTTGTGCAAACCAATCTTTAAATTTTTTATCACTACTCGGTAATTCAACAGTGACATGGGAACAATCATTCTCTTGATGGTTGGATAATCTTTCATTAGTAGGGAAGTATAATAAACACCCATCACATATATGAACAGTATGATGTTGATTGGAAAGTTGTTTACTAACTAAACGTGATAAATTTTTAATATAACAATAGTGACTTTTTGTACCATTACTTAAGTATAATAAATTGATATGACTACTTTTACGACTTTTAGTAAAATACAAAGGACCTACAATACTATTTAGTTTAGTTTCTTTATTATATTCTAACCCAAAAACGTTTATGCTAATATTATTTAATTTTTCAACTTTAGGTATATCGGTTAATTTGACAGGGAAAGATATACCGCTAAAATTAAGTTTATTTGCATGTATGCTGTACGATGATACTCGACTGGCATTTTTACTAACTGGGTATAATGCTGAAAGTAATGCCCATTTAAAACACAAATAATCTGCATTTTGAACGTTAATCACAGCTTTTTTTGCACTAATATCCTTCGGCAAATCAATATATGAAGTACCACGAAGAGGGTTAAATTTATTTACATTCATATCTATACTTTTAATATGTTTGAGACTCCACCCGCTATCTTTTCTCTCAAAAGTACTTATTTTATTAATTAAAGTCTCACACAAAGAAGTAAAAAAAATATTTAAATCATCTCCAATAAAAATTATGAAATTACTAGTTTGAAAATCAAATGTATTTACAACATCGTTTTTGCTTTGTTGTATAAATTCTGCATATAATATAAAATTAACTTTAAAAATACTATGGTTTTGAATTGACTCTTCAACTAAAAATAATATTTCATCTTTAATGGAATTCATAAATATTTCAGGAGTTTGAAATGTAGATTCAATAGTTTGGTTAGATTTGTTACTAATTTTATAAGTAATTATTCTTTGTCCAAAAGCTGTTTCGATAACTGACACATTTTCAAAAGTACCGTGTAATTTCAAAACATTGTTTTTATGGATATTGCTTTTTAAATGATTAGTGAAATAACGTTTCCTAACAGAAATTTGACAAGCGTTACAAGTTACACTATCAGTTGGAATACCTGTGTGGGATCCTTCAGTTATACCAGATGAAGTCGATGCTCCTCCATCGTGATGTCTTTCAATTATACCAGCTGAAGTTGAAGCTTCCCCAGTTTGATGTCTTTCAACTATGTTAGAAGAAGTTGAAACCACTTCTATGTCTCGACGTTTAACATTTTCCGAGTTAGCCTCACTATCTAAATGTCGTTTGAGTGATCCTCCAATCACTATTAACATAAGAAATAGGTAACATGAAATAAATTGAAAATAAATGGAAAAGTTATGTTTACTCACATTGTAAGATTTTCAGTCGAACCAAATTCCTCATTGAAACATAAATTAAACGCTTCGCATTGTTCAACTTCTTTACATAATTGAATTATTTCCTCATTTTGCAAAGTTTCATCGACCTGTGTACTAAAGAAGACACTCTCACAATCTTCTTCGGCTTGCGAATGGAAGAAAAAACTTTTACAGGTACTCATTTTGTTGTTGATATAAAAAAGTCGGAGCTGATATTGTTATGATCTTTAGAACTGAACTGAATATCAATTTAAACATCAAAAAGTATTTATATGGAACTTTGAGGGTTATTAAATTAACCCTTATTAACTAATGGAACTTAATTTAGTAATCTTTTTTAATAACAAATAAAATGAAACATCGTTTAAATATTAAATGAGATATTAAGTAATGACAACAACAACAATTATGAGTCATTCTTTTTATTGTTGAAATGGTATTTTTTGCAACAATCTGATGTAGATATTTCTTTTGTAGCTAAATATAAAACTCGTTGTATGTTTTGAAAATTAGAATTTTTGTTATGCGTGTAATATTTTAACTTAGTTTCAGTGTGTTTCCAATGTTCTGCCACTGGAACTTTCGATATTTTCTTTAAATCATAAACCTCAATTTTTATCATGTGTGTTGCATTTTTTCCATCTTCAGTATTTGTTGTCATAAACGCTGTGCTTCCATCGCTTTGATTTCGAGAAACTGTTGATGAGAGTTTTTTTTGTTTTTTAGGTAAATGAAATAATTCATCTATCTTATCCGATGGAGATGATGGTCGTTTTCTGGGTTGTGAATTTTCAACTATTTCTAATTCTTGCAGTGTTTCACTATCAGGTGTAGCAAAGAAGAAAGTTTTGTAAGTGTTTTCCTGGTTTAAATTGAATGAATTCTGAAACAATATATATTACACTACAAAAAATTTGTAATACATATAGGTAATACAGGTATGTTTAATCGTATTTAAAGAAGAAAATCTCTTACCTCCATTTTACTGTTGGTTTACACACACAGTTATTCACTAACACAAAGTTGTTGATTTCACTTTACTTAGGTTACTGTGTCTTATTGAATATTGTCACGAGTTTATATACTAGCGTAGAAATAATTAGTAATCTAGTTTAAACAATAATTAATAATCTAGTTTAGAAGCAATTAGTAATCTAGTTTAAACAATAATTAATAATCTAGTTTAGAAGCAATTAGTAATCTAGTTTAAACAATAATTAATAATCTAGTTTAGAAGCAATTAATAATCTTGTTTAATAAAATATTAAATGATTTGAAATTACCTTACCTTTTATTTAAAACATCACTCAACATGTTAAAAACGAATGGCTTACCTGTATCCTTTCACTTGTCTGTGATCTAGCGACAAAAATTAACCCATCGGTTTTACTTGCTCATCAAAAAGTTTTAGCATCGACTACAGCGAAATATCCTATTACACGGGCTGAAGTTAAAGTTTTAACAATACCATCAGGGGTTCAGGGAAAAACATTGGATAATATCTTCATGGGTCAAGTACCTAAAAGATGCATAGTTGGGTTTGTAAATAATGCAGCATTTAATGGTTGTCTTTCCAAAAATCCGTTCAATTTTGAAAACTATAACATGAATTCCTTTTGTTTATATATAGATGGTCAACAAATTCCTTCGAAAGCTTTACAACCATCTTTTGATAATAATATTTTCACTGCAACTTTTCATACATTATTCTCAGGAACAGGAATACATTTTCTCAACGAAGGTAATGGGATATCTCGTGATAAATATGCAAAAGGTTATTGTTTGCTAGCATTCGATCTAACACCTGATTTATCAGCTAATTCATCGGGTCATTGGAACCTTATAAGACATGGTAGTGTGAGATTAGAAGTTAGGTTTGAATCTTCCCTTACTCAAACAATAAACTGTGTTGTATATGCTGAGTTCGATAATGTTATAGAGATAGATAAAAATCGAAATGTAACCGTAGACTATAGCAGTTAGGAAAAATAAATAAGTTTAACATAGTATTAAATATCACATGTACCCCATAGTATTAAGCTATCATACAATGTGTATTTTTAATAAAATATTAAATGATTTGAAATTACCTTACCTTTTATTTAAAACATCACTCAACATGTTAAAAACGAATGGCTTACCTGTATCCTTTCACTTGTCTGTGATCTAGCGAGTTAATAAGTCTTATACTTATCAATTTTGAAAGCAGCAGTAATGGATACTTTAGAAATACAAACATACTTAACAAAGATTCACCCAAGCTTGCAATATAATGTGTATGCTGCAAACAGATTACCGATGTATGTTCAAGTTCCAGCATATCTGATAAGCAATTTAGATCCAGATACAAAACCTGGTTCTCACTGGATAGGTATTCACATAGATAGTCACGGTATTGGTGAATATTTTGATACATACGGTCGTTCTCCTACAGGATTTCACAAAATGTTTTTGATTAGGAATTCAAGGCAATGGAGTTTTAATAATACTAGGATTCAAAATGATTGGACTTCAGTGTGTGGAAAATACTGCTTAATGTACTTACTGTATAAGTTCAATAACAAGTCGTTGTTAGAGTTTACTAATCAATTTGGTAGAGATACTATAAACAATGACATTCTGCTGTGTAATGCGTTTAATTCTTATTTTGTATATGAATAAAGTATGTTTTTTATAAAATAATGTGTTATCAATATTTTAGAAATACCTACCATTATTTCATTTTAGGTGATTAGCTTATTAGGTGATTAGATGTTATTTACAAAAATGCACACGAACCGGGCTGGTGATTAGCTGATCAGGTGATTAGATAAAAACATAATCAGAAAGCTCATTAGACGCCGAGGCAGTCATTATCGCTAATTAATTAGGGGTAGTGGAGCTGTTATAATTCAAAAGCTAAATCTGTAACGGTTGTAGATAGAGCTGAACGGATAGCACAGATCGATTCGCAATACCCGAAAACCCCCAATTAGACACCAAACTTTTTTTTTTTTTTTTTTTTTTTTTTAGTTTTCGGGTCCAGCTCAGACCGTTTGACAGGGGCCAGATTCCGTGAGCCAGAATGCACGAATCCTATCTACTCACTTAGCCGAATTTTCAAACTGTTATAGAATCTGTAGGACAAAGACAGCATTACCAAAATAGCATTATTCCTTACTTCCTAACTTAAAATTCCTACTTTAGTATACAGAAAACAAATGTTTTATTTTATTATTTATTATTTTACATGGTTTGAAGTACAATGTACTCAAAACAGAAATGGTGGTTTTTCGTGCTGGAAGAGGTCCGGAGAATGTACCTGATCTTTATTTGAATGGTTCAGCGGTAAGAGTTGTCAATCAATTCAAGTACTTGGGACATGTACTCAGTGACGACCTGAGTGATGACAGAGATATGGAGAGGGAGAGGCGGAGCCTGTCCATCAGGTGCAATATGCTTGCGCGGAGATTTACCAAGTGTAGTGATAGTGTCAAAACAACTTTATTCAAAGCCTACTGCCTAAGTATGTACACTTGCGAACTTTGGTTCAAATACTCCAGAAAATCGTTTAGTGCCATAAGGGTGCAATACAATGACGCGTATCGCATCCTTATGAGAAAGCCTCGATTTTGCAGTGCATCGACCAAGTTCGCTGATGGGCGTGTTCCGGATTTCTTTGCCATAATTAGGTCAAGAATGGCCTCGTTTTGGCATAGTATTAATAAGTCAACAAATTCAATTCTGCAATGTTTGGCTGACGATATTTACAGTCCGCTGTATAGATTTTGGATTGCATTCCATCGGAGTGAGAACCGTAAATAGATATAACAGATAAGCTGACTCGCTGGTACGTAATACCTAGGTACCTACTGTATTAATTAATGTAAGAATTTTATTTTAAATGTTAAGTAGGTATTATTTCCTTATTTGTTTTCGTTTTAGTTTTAGCTTATTTTTAAAATACTATGGGTTTGTACATATTATTGTAAAGACCTGAAATAAAGCATTATTATTATTATGTTGTTTTTGAAAGATTATTCAACTCAGGTTTGCACCTGGTAAAAATTTAAACTGACACGGGCGTTAACCAAGTGCCAGCTTAGGTTTGATGAGTTGAAACTGGTTGGGGTTGATGAGATATACTCGTAGATACGTTAATACTATTGTCTGAGTCAAGTTGGAGGAATTTTCTTACTATACGGCAAGTATTTAAAATAGACGCTTTCTGTAACGTTAGAAAAGTGTTCTTGGGTAAATCAAGTACTTGTAGGCTATTGAACAAATATTTAGGGATAACTCCGGTTGTTGACACTACTATCGGGATAATTGTGATTATTATTATTATTTTATAAAATTTAGTCGCTGCATGTCGACTTTTATGATCAAACTTGATTGAAGAAAAATGATATTACATTAAAGTAAAAGACGTAAAAAAATAGAATACATTTGTAAAACTTACACACACACACACAAGCACATTACATTAAACACATACATTACTTTACACATTTCCTATACACATTGTATATTTTCTAAATAAGAGAGTAAGTACATTTGTATAAAAATTAGCAAATATCAAATTCTCAAAAATCTCAAGAGCATCAAAGATATTTTGCGTCGATTACCGCATCTGTATCTACATAAGATATTTTTAGCTGCAAAATCGACTTTAAAAACATTAAATTTTTCAATTTTCAATTTGTTATCCAAGTTGAATCTTTATGTTTCCCCAAACGTTTTATGCTCGGATATCTACACCTGCAACGGAATCCTTTAGGGAAATTAAAAAATAATTTCAACCTCTCTCCTTTATTTTACATTCAAAAATATCTGCTCTATCATCATTAGAGTAATTGATGGACGTATTCAATGTAAAACGAAAGCACACACCACCACCACCTCCGTTGTTTCTTCAACGACCCGTTGGCACAATGGTCACCATGCCGGACTGTCAAACACAGGGTTGCGGGTTCGATTCCCGCCTCAGACAAGTATTTATGCTAACATGTCTGTGGTCTGGTTGTTTCTATGTATTATAAGTATATATTTACAAAAGAAAAGTAATAAGTAGTATATCCGTTGTCTAGTACCCATAACACAAGTCTAGTTACTTAGCTTGGGGCTAGATGGCGATGTATGGAATGTCCTGTAATATTTATTTATTTATAATATTTATTATTTATTCATCACTTTTTACCTTACATTTTTTTTATATTGCCAAAGCAAAAGAGAATTTTAACGAAACCTCGCCGTGGAGTTTTTTCGACGTCGATGATAAATGTTATACATTAATGTTAGACTTGAGTTTTTTATATAACAATATACTTTTCTAATACTTAGGCATAGAAATAGGAGGCATTTACTTACAAAGCATTTAGGCTCTGGTTGCCGGCCAATTGACATGTTTATAAATACCGCGTACTTTCTATGGTACCTACGTGGTATATGATGACCACTTAAGGTGAAAGGGTACCGGCGCTCTCTCCATACAAACGTAGTCGACGATTTCCTCCCTGGATAATGACACAAGCACAAATATTTTTGTGCCATAAATCCTATAACTGCCACATGTTTTGTTGTTTTTTATTTTCTTACTATCATAGAAATTAAGATTTAAAAAACGAAAAGCAAACAAAACATAAGTGCATGGCAGTTATAAATTTTATGCAACAAAAATATTTGCTCTAGTGTCATTATCCAGGGAGAAAACAGTTGACTACGTTTGTATGGAGAGAGCCCCCGGAACCCTTTCCTCTTAAGTGGTCATCATATACCACGTAGGTACCATAGAAAGTCACCTTCAAATACCACACTTGTAGATCGATCAACCTTTATAAATTCTGTAGCCTACCTAAGAAATGTAAAATTCAAATTTCATCACGAAATTCAAATTTCATCACTAAATATAGGGAAATTGTCTTAAGTGTCAAATTTTGTTGTTTTGACAGCTGACGGTTGTACTGCTTATTTTATTAAAGTAACGCAATTTGATGGATATAATTATTGTTGTCATTATTTTGTGCCTTTTTAAAATAAATAAGAGCTGTCAGACACTGACGATAAAGAGCTCGATGGACTTCACCATTCCTACGATAAACAGCAGCTGATAACTTGCTGATAATCTTCGTCTACTTTATGACTAAATTGAAGATTTTTTCGTTATCAAAAACATACTGTGGTATGTTTTGTCAGAAATAGCTAGGGCTATTTAAATGACTGGTATGGGTACCGTCTGCTTGGCATGATAGGGATCAGTGAGTTCTGAGCCATGTAATAAAGTAGTTGGTAGTGCCCTAAGTCTTCTTATAGAATATTTCAACAATAAACAAACAAATCCTAAGAAAATAAAATATGAAAACATTTTCACATTGGCAAGCAAAAGTGACCGGATGTAACGTAATCCTACTGCTTCACAAGTTGATACGGTCAATGCATTTGATTGAATATCAGAAAAATATACCGTGGGGTACTTGTTTAATGAAAACTGGATTTTTTTTCGTGTTACATTATGACAATATCTGTGAGGAGGCGGGCTGTGGGTGGGCCAACGCTAGGATGCTACTCAGAAGGTCGCAGTATTATTTTTAGAGTTCCGTTTCGTAAGGGTAAAAACGGGACCCTATTACTAAGACTTTAAATTTGTAAATGTATACCTACTTTTTTTCTTATTACTTATATAACTTATTCCTTATATTACTTATTATTACTTTTATAGGTTTACAATATACTACTATTATAAAGAGGAAATATTTGATTGTTTGGATCGAATAGGCTCCAAAACGACTAGACCGATTTTGATGAAACTTGGTATAAAGATACATTGATTCATTGGAAATTTTTTCCCATTGAATCAATGTATTCTTTTCTTCATTCACTTTTTATCCTGATATTCCCTCGGGATCAGGAGTTACGCGGGTGAAGCCGCCGAGAGCTACTAGTATAAAATAAAACAAAAAGAAACACTTAGACCAGAAACAACCATTCCGAGTTCCAGTAGGATGACATGAAAGCACAATAGTAGAGATTTAACTCAGCTGGACGACATTAAAAGCAGAATGAGTAAGTAGCAAGGGATGTGTGCGACTGTGCGTGTTGGTTTCGGAACGTAAGTAAAACTGCTTGTACTATTATATATTCTGTGGTGAAACGTACGTTTTTCTCTTTCAAAGCGCCCAACCTATTTATATTTATTACATTAGCATGTTCCTTTGCGATAGAATTGCAATATATGATGTAATAACATTACAGAATTGAATTATATCTTGGGTATGACATTGAAAGGCCAATGTTCCTCATCTATTCTAAGTAATGGACTATACCCAGACCCATTTAGGTCTCATGTGTCTTCTTCTATCTTCGAAGGGTTTCTAATATGAAAATTGTACTAGATATCTAACCGAACAACTTTTGTTCTATGACTTTTGAATTCAAACTACTTCCGAAAATTTTGAGGTTATGTTTACCTGAAAATCAGCTTTTTCTTGGAGTTAGATGTCAATGATCTTGGGGTTTTATTTGTTAATTGAGTTAGGACTACCATTTCACTTTTTATCCAAAAAAACAGCTAATTAGTCTTGTAAAAAACCATAAGCTGGGTATGGTGGACGAACAGCAAAATCAATACATTTATTTTATTTTCCAAAAAAAAAAAATAGATTTACAAGTAAACACAGAATACACTACACAAAAAAAAATATTACAAAGAAATAAAGTATAAAACACTCGAACCAAAATATCCAGGTACCAGGAGCACATAAAACCGCAGAGATCACAAGCTGTTCCCGATATCAGAAATAGCCTCCTCACGAACGTTGAAGGGCGTTCGAAATGTACTGACGTGTCGTGAATTCCTGAAGCACCCTGAACTCCCCAATGCTGACGTCTACCTCTCAACTTATAGGACCTCGTTATAATGATGTTTTAAATTTTAATTTGATTTTTAAAGTTATTTTAGGAGAAAAGGTCCTTCAGTTTATGAGCGAGTGTTTTGTCTTTATAAAATTAGCCCTTGATAATTGAACGAACGAGCGAAGAAAGTGAGATCTAAGTGGCAGGATGGTAAGGTTGACCTATGTTTGATCTAATTTTTTACCCCGTCGACAAAAATTGAGATTGGGTATGGACTGTTGAAGATATTGATAAGCAGGTTCTTATAGAATACTTGCTTTTGCCCGTGACATCGTCCGCGTTAACGTCGTAAATGGACCAAGGAATCACGTTGTCCTATACAAACTTTGCCCCCCTTTTTCACCCCCTTAGGAGTAAAATTTTGATAAATTCTTTCTTATCAGATGCCTACGTCACACAAAGAATACACCCTCCAAGTTTCAGGTATCTACGATCAGCGGTTTAGGCTATGCGTTGATCCGTCAGTCAGTCAGTCAGTCATTCAGGACAAAGAATTTTATATGTATAGAAAATTAACTTCTACCTGCGACTATGTAAGATGTGAATTTTTCAAAATCCTTTCTTAGAGATTGCCTACGCCATAATAGCTACCTATATGTCATATTTACGCCCGATTCGTCCACTAGTTTGAGCTGTGCGTTGATATATTAGTCAGGAGTTTGAATTTTATATTATAAAGGGTCTTAAACACGGTGCAGTAGGTATTTATGTACAGACAAATAAATTACCTGTGGTATTAAGCAATATATTTCTCTACTGGATCAAAAATAATTCAACTCCGTAGGTTTAAGAGCAAGTGGGTCTAATTAAGAAGAAAGGTACTCGGCGCTCTCTCCATACAAACGTAGTCGACTGTTTCCTTCCTGGATAATGACACTAGCACAAATATTTTGTTGCATAAAACCTATGACTGCCATGATTATTACACTATGTCTTGATTTTTTCATTAAAATAAAAATAGGACATAGGGGCATGGTCATGGCAGTTATAAGGTTTATGCTGCAAACATATTTAGCTTTAGTGTCATTATCCAGAGAGGAAACAGTCGACTACGTTTGTATGGAGAGAGCACCGGTACACTTTCCTCTTAGGCATACAAGATTTGACCTAAACAAACTACCATACATACATACATTGCAAGGTAAATAAAAGCTTTGAATAAGTAGTAACAAAGTTAACCTTAATACTTATATTACTTTGACCCACGAGAGCTATCTCCTTTTATTTTCCACAACATTTATTTTCATTGTTAAGTAAATAAAAGCAACGTACTTCAATGATACCTAAACAAAACATCACTACCTACATGTTAATTCAATTTTCAAGCGAGAACCATTGTCCAGAACCCAGAATACAGTCACAGCGAAAAATATATACGAATTTCAACCCTCTATGTTGGAGTTAAAATAATACTTTTGCGTTTGAGGGTACTCTACTGGATTACAGCCAATATATTATCCTTTTAAATGTCCTCGCCTATTTAGTTTGGAAGCCTTCCCATTTTCTTGACCACTTCCCGTGCTGAAGTTGGATCGGGTAAGAACCATGAGATAAAACACTTATTTAACTAGAAAAGAGTACAGCCGACCTTCTCTAAGTTAAATTTTGATTCAGATTCCATAATTCTGTAAGTCAGAAGCTAGTATTAAGTCATCGCTGCGTCAAGTTATTTATAAGCATTTAATTATTTCCTTAATCTAGATATATTAACTCTACTTCTGTATGGTCGAAGTTCTACTTCTATCTAATATCTATTATAAAGAGGAAATATTTTTTTGTTTATTTTTATGCTTGTAACGAATAGGCTACGAAACTACTACACCTATTTTGATAAAACTTGGTATGAGGATACATTTATTAATTCTCAAGGGATCCGAGTTACGTGGGTGAAACCGCTGAGAGTTGCTAGTCGTCTGATAAAGCCCGTGATGATATTTAACGAAAGCAAACCTAATTTTATTTTACGTCAAAATTATTTAATATATTTCATGTTAATCTAACTATTAAATAAAAACTAGATAAATAAAAACAGAACGACACACAATTATAAGGCAATAAAGGTAATAAATAATCACTTAAACTGCATGAGAATCTTAGTTCTGGTGTACTCTCTATGACAGTATAGGTATTTTATATCCATGGGTAAGAATTACGGAGTGTTATTGTTTGAAAATGTTAAAACTTTGAGAGTAGGGATTAGAAGTGGGACGGTTTTGGAAAAGGAAGAGCTTTTTGACGTCACCCTGTCCCCATAATTTTGTGTGCTTTATGAAAGGCTATAGAGATGTTGGTATAGTTGAATTGCCTCTTATAGGCTTTTTACTAGATACTTTTTATTTCATAAACTGATTCTATCACTTTTAATGGAATATTTGTTCGATTTTCGCTAAAACATTTAATGTATGTAGTAATATAAATTCAATTTTTAGCTAATATCTTACAATCATAAGAATGCATTCTTATAGCGCCAATTTATTGCACAAAACTATAAAAACCATTGGACAAAATAGATTATAGGAAGTAACTTAAAATAATCCTGTGTACTTTAAGGTCCTATACCTTTTGATAGAGGTCATTGAGATGAACAAATTATGCCTCCACACAAAACCTCTCATAAACAGATTAATAATATAAATATGATGTCCTATGTTTTTCCAAAAGCCAGCGATGCTTTTTGAGACCCATACTTGTCTATATTATTCAAGATGAACAAATAGTGCCTTTAAACCAACCTCTAGAGCGTCTAAATACCTAGTTAAATGCTATTCGTATATGTTTTTCTTTTTTTACATTTCCTGAGAAACTATACTTTCTGGAATCTTGACCAGATTTTAACGAATATTTCTGTCCCTTTTAACACGAGTTGAGGGTACAAATATCGATCATAGGTCACGAAGTTGGTCAAAAATCTTGCTCGAATAATTTCATAAATTGGGAAGTGCTTACTCCGTCGTAAAAAGAGGTTTGATTACTTTCCGAAATCGAAAAACACTTACGAGAAAAGTCGTAAATGTGCCGACGTAAAAATCTTTGCTTTCCACTTCTGAAGTGAGACCTATTAGGGTGACTGCAGATTGCAAAAGAGAAAAATTCAAATGTGTTTAGAGGTTGCCTAAAAAGAATCCCTTGAGCGATAAGGCTGCACTTTGTAACACTAAGACTTAAGCGCTAATCGACAGTCAAATATTTATTTTCGCCAATCAACATTGCCTTTAACTGACATGTATTTAAGTATAAAAGTTCTTTAAAAAATAAAGAAAAAAAAGCATTGCCCTTACGGGGAAGGAGAACATCGTGATGGAACCTGTGGCATAATTGGACTTTACTTTGGGGACGGTAGACTAAGCTGAAAGGATGGTAGAGGTTATGGGCGCCTACTCCATCTAACAGATGTAACAGACTACAGCACGAAACGCATGGATTAAGGTTCTTGGCGTTGTGTAAATCATCTGGATTACATGCCTATGTCCATATAGACATATAGACTTACCATTGGCTTACCATTGAGGTTCTGTGATACAGGCAAATGGTAAGCCTACTTAAAGTGAAGGGTACCAGCGCTCTCTCCATACAAAACTGTTTACTCTCTGGATAATGACAGTAGCACAAATATTTTTGTGCCATAAAACCTTTAACTGCCATGACCATGCCCCTATGTTTTGGTTTTTTTCATTTTCTAATTATCATAGATATTAAGATTTTAAAAATAAAATAAAAAAATACATAGGGGCATGATCATGACATTTATAAGTTTTATGCAACAAAAATATTTTGCTCTAGTGTCATTATCTAGGGAGAAGAATAGTCGACTATGTTTGTATGGAGAAAGCCCCCGGTACCTTTTCCTCTGAAGGTTAAGTTTTTTATTCTGTGGTAAAGGCCAATATTATAGGTAACCCTACTTGCCAATAATATTGGCCTGAACCACAGAACATATGGACATCTAATCCAGCCCCCTTAGACAAGATTACTTTCTATTAGCGATATCGCCAATCGTCAGACTTTTTATTTTATTTTTTTGTATTAAATTGACACAAGCCAACAAAAAGTCACGTAGTCTTGCGTTGAAAAAAAGTGATGGATAAGTTCTATCTTATGCTAATTTATACAATGTTTTATGTCAATTTCATACAATTAAATCTATCGATTGGCGACATCGCTAATAGAAAGCAATCTTGTCTACGGGAGCAGATGATTAATACGGCGTCAGCAATCATAATCCATGCTATCCAGGGCGCTATAGTGCCTGGGACATGCAATATGGCATAGGTATCAAGGTATCAGACGATGACAAGTGTGCAGTCTACATTAGCTATTACTGGTAATAACTTACCAAATTTCGTTGCTTATATTTCTTACCTGAAACGTGAGAGAACTTTATTAATAAAACTTGGTTTATCGTATATCAATCAAAGAGATAAAATACATATACAACAATAGAGATATCAGAATGTTTAGAAAAGCTCTACAAAATAATATTACCAAGCGAGCGAAGCATCTATGCTTTAAGTCTGGCAAAATTTGCTTTCCTCTGTTAGTATGTTTGTGTGTTTGTAAGTACTCCTCTACAGATCTAATTTTACAACCGATCCATTTGGACTTAACTTGGTGAACAGATTTTGCAATTTTACAGCAATTTTTTTGTCGTCGACGAGTTTTTTATAGGTGCATTTACCTAAAAAGGGCAAAAAGGGGGCTAATGAATATCTCCGTCTTATAACAACTTCAAGTTTGACCGTGCGAATCGTGCGAAGCCAAAACATAGACTATGATCCATTCTCTATTGTATAGTGAAAGTATTTTATATCTATATTTATCGTATATCAATATGAATTGTAGTTGTGTTCAAGTTGTGAATCTCAAGGTCGGGGAGTGATTTGTGAAGGAAAGTTATTAGGTAGGTACTGATTTTGCTTTGAGATGTACAGTATCGATTTTGACTAAATTAAAACTAGCTTTTGCCCGCGATCCACGTTGGGTAGGAAATTTGCTTTTTAGCATCATAATAGCTATCTGAGTGCCAAATTTTAGCCCGATCTGCCCCCTTAGACAAGATTGCTTTCTATTAGCGATATCGCCAATCGACAGACTTTTTTTGTAATTTTTTTGTATGAAATTGACACAAGCCAACGAAAAGAAACGCAGTCTTGCGTAGCAGAAAAAAAAATGGTGGATAAGGTCCATCTTAAGCTAATTTTATACAATGTTTAATGTCAATTTCATACAATTAAATCTATCGATTGGCGACATCGCTAATAGAAAGCAATCTTGTCTAAGGGGGCTGTTCAATGGTTTGAGCTTTGCGTTGATATACCAGTCAGTCAGTAAGGACATTGAATATTATATATATGTATACCTATTTGTGTGAGTGTACAATCAATTGTTCCATCTACCAATCACTTTTTTTCCTACAAAATTCTGCAAAAAAATTATAAAAAATATTAACACTTTTTTCATGTTTTTGTAAATGTACCATTATACCTAGCTAAAGTGTTTTAAGGGAAAGGTATCTCTGACTTTCTTCTTTTTTTATTATCTATGTTGTCACACTGCAGGGCAAAGGTCTCCTTCATCAATTATTTGTTTCCAAGCCTACTTTCTTCTAATTCTAAAAAATTCTACCACTAAAAACATGTAGGTTTACATTTTGATTGAGTTTCGTTTTGATTGGGTAGGTTTGATTTTCAACCTACCCAATCAAAACGAAACCATTAACAATAACTCAAAAATCTCGCGCAAAAAATTCAGTAACGTCAAAAGCACTCGTGTCGTCGACTATAACGTATACGTCACGTTTCGAGCGGAGTGGTGAGAGAGGGCTTGTAGAAACGCTGACGCAAGCATCACCAACCTTCTTAGGGCAAATGCAGACAAAGGATTTAACGGTCGATCGTCACATGTTTAACCGACTTCAAAAAAATAAGGTTCTCAATTCATCGCGTATTATTTTTAATGTTTACCGATTACCTGAAGACCGTTCGACCGAAATGATTATTTTTTGCATTAGACTCGACTTGGTAGATAAGCTTGATTAAAGTCGGAAGCCGTTGAACGCAGAGGGCTTGCGACTGATGGAAAAGTATGATCTGTAAGTCTTTGAAGGAAGGATATGCTTAGCAGTGGACGTTTTTTTTTGATATGATACTATGATGATGAGCCTGCTTTGTCCTTCTTCTGGGTAACCCCAATTTGCATTCATATAGTAGGGATTAGGGATGTTACATCGGGCATATAAGTGTGCAGGGAATTGCAATTACGTGGAGATAGGCCGAGGCTTTTCTTACTATAAATAGGTACCTACTAGATATACAAATAAACTTATCCGATTAGATCAGAAGTCATAAGTTCTGAGCTCCAGTTATTTCTGGGCAATCTGCATGCATCTAAAGCATTTTCATATGGCAATCTCGAATATGTTTGCCATCTCAAGTGACTATGTTTGCCCATAGTAGCGACCAACATTTTTTGATTTACGTATATTTCTGAATTGAATGAGCACACGTTACCAATACAAAGCCATTAATTCTTGGACCAAAACTGCTATCTTCGGTCATCACAAACACTCACATACAAACTTCATCAAATTTGAAGATTTCCAAGTAAACAGCTGTTAAATCTCAACTATCGACCGATTTCAAGTCAATAGTCCGCTTCCATCTTTAACACCGACTTCCTCAAGATGTTTGACGTCATCAGAAGGCTCCTCAGTGAACTCGAAGCGTCAAAACGTGTCCCACAAAGTCACCTTTTTTTCGACCAAAGCTATTGATCAAAGACCACTTGAGTAAATCTTGAAGCGACAAATGATAATTATACTTGAAAAAGAAAACAACAGTGATCTTATACTTTTAAGGTGAGATTTTGACCTGATTTGTAAGATATTTTTACTGAGGTGTCACAGAATATTATGTAGGTAGCTTACTGATCTATTTTTAGCCATTAGATTGTTGACTTATCATCATGATTGTCTGATTTTTAAATCTATAATTTTCAAAGGAAAACAAGAATAAATCCGAATAGTTATCTGTTAAAATCACTCATGTTTAACGCAATAAAATACGACGTAGTTTTTTGACAATAAGGAATTGACTATTTTTTGAATTCGACAATTAAAAATCTCTTAGCTGGCCCTTGGCTACACGGCATCTATCGAGAGAAACTGTTGCTCTTTATGTAAAAATATAGTTTTTGAAATCAAATTCAAACAAAAGTTTATGTTTCCAAACATTGAATTAAAACTTGGCGAAAGGGATACCAAATCTTTTAATATACAGGTATACGTACCTATTCCATAAAAACTTTTACTTCTATATCACCATCATCATCTGAGCGATGTTTCCGGTTGCATCCCTCTCGGGAGCCCGGGGTCCGCTTTCCTACTTTTACTTAAAAACTTTTACTTCTATATGATGAATAGAATCATAATGAATTATGTAACTCCTCGAAATACAATTTTCGGTTCTCATTACACATTTCTCTAAGTGAAAAGTTTGTTTCTCTCTAATGATGTTAAAATTTCTTGAATTGGAAATGTGGCTGCTATAATTTGTTTGGTTAAGTTTCACGTTGGATTTTGCGTAAAAGTGAAATGACAGTGCGAAATTTAATACGAGAGCTGTCCTGCACGGTATTTTTAATCAACGAAGGGTGAATTATTTAAAAGTGACTTACAGAGCAAGTCATAGTGATCTCAATGTGATCTCAAACAGTGGTATATGCCGATGCAGTCTAAGATGTAGCACGCTTTGCTAGAAGATACCTAAACGATCATGAAATATTAGAAGAGTCATCGTTTTTGTTTTACGATTTTTGGAAAGCTAATGATGCAATTTGATAACACTAATGCTTATATTATTGGCTTCAATCTTCTGTTAATTTATTGCTTTTTTAAGTTTCTCGATTTTAGCTATAATTACTGCCTAGATACTATGTTCGTGAAACCAAACGTTCCCTTGGGTAAGACCATCCAACGAGATATGAATTAGGTCGCGATTTAACAATAACAAAAATGTTATTTTCAGTTTTTGTCCTATAATTTCAAAATCATCGAAGTTACAGAAATAATACATTATCAGAACATTAAATTCAATAGGAATTAGAATAGCATCGTAAGTTTTTCGAAAGTCGTAAATTAAAAACTATGATCGCACTCTCCTGCGTGTGACACCATTGATTTTGTATTATTTACTATCTGCGCTTCGTAAGTTTTCCCTTTTACTTTGATTAAGATTCAGCAATTTTATAAGCTAGAATTCAGAATACAGTAAATTCAGCCTACTAATATTATAAATGTGAAAGTAATTCTGTTTGTCGGTTTGTTGTTCACCTAAACCGCTGAACCAATTATTATTTTTGATAGAGATATAGACAGTACCGGAAAACGCAACGCGGGACGGTCTCCGACTAGGTGGAAGCCTTAAATGAAGTTGCGGGAAGCCGTTGTTGGACTGAAAGGGCATACGAGCGATCGCTCTGAAACTCTTTGGGGGAGATCTATGTTCAGCAGTGAACGTCCTGTGGCTTATATGACGATGATGACATATAGATATAGAAATAGAACCTGGAGAAGGACGTAGACAACTTTTTATTCCAGTCGCAATATCTAAATTCTAGTCTCAGTTTTGAAGAAAAAAAACGCCTTACTAAAGTATCTACTTAAACCCCTCCTAAGAGACTATAATAATATTTCTCAGAGTAAAATGATTGACGGAAATAAACCATTTCTGACATTCACTCGCCAACGATCTTATTAGTAAAAGATAAGGTTCAAATTTCAAAGACTGAATTGAAAAATTAGTTTAGTTAGAAGATCTAAGGAGAGGATACAAAGGAGACGACAGACATAGTTACATTAAAGGAGGTACTTATGAATATCATAATAATGTAGTATAGGTATTATGATGAATGAGTCAAATGGAGTAAGTAGGTAGGCATATCCGAGGTGAGAAGTGCAGTAGCTGTCTCACAGAACTTCAGCATAAACCACAATCGTGAAGTAAATTTATACTATATATTTATAAAGAAAATTATAAACAAACATTCAAAGATAGGCGCAAAAAACATAACCCTCTCCTTGCAGTCGGGTAAAAAGAAGAAATTTACGTAAATTGTTGGTAGCTTTGTCAATTTTTTCCATTTAGAATTATAAACTCGCTCTCTTCTGTGTAGTTATGAATTACTTCTAAAAGTGGGGTTTGCATTTCTTTATTTAAATATAAATAAATATTACAGAATATTCCACACATCGCCATCTAGCCCCAAGTTAAGTAACTAGACTTGTGTTATGGGTGCTAGACAACGGATATACTACATAAATACTTTTCTTTTGTAAATATATACTATAATACATAGAAACAACCAGACCACAGACAAATATCTAAGCACAAACACTTGTCTGAGGCGGGAATCGAACCCGCAACCCTGTGTTTGGCAGTCCGGCGTGGTAACCATTGTGCCAACTGGGTCGTCATTTATTTAATAACTAGCTGAGCCCCGCGGTTTCACCCGCGTAAGTCCCGATCCCGTGGGAATGTCGGGATAAAAAGTAGCCTATATGTTAATCTAGGTCTCCAGCTATCTACATACCGAGTTTCATCGCAATCGGTCCAGTAGTTATAGCGTGAAGGAGTAACAAACACACACACACACGCACACACAAACTTTCACATTTATAATATTAGAAGAATTTTAAGTACATAATGGCAACCATTGGCTGGTTGTCTGAAATGCTACATGTGTGGCCTACATACATCCCACATTATCATCAAGTGATAATAACACCATCCCTTATAAAGCATTACCAGAGTAGAATAAGCCTATGGAATAAAAGCTATGACGTACCTAATTTAACATGAAATATGCAACTAAAAGCATATCGCTGTTTCCGCTTTCAAACATCCTTTCAGGAAGCCTCTAAGCCGACTCTAATCGAAATTATAACCTATTCCATTTCAGTAGAAACTATTTCTGTATGCAGTAGCATATGAAGAGTTTTTAACAAAAGAGAATGCAATTTACTCTAGACAATGCTTTGAAATAACTGTGTGGTTATGGTTGTTCTAACTTTGGTTCTAGTAATTTAGTGTCTGTAGTTTTGTTTGCCATGGTTAGAGTGAATGAGCAAGGGATGCATTAACTAATCGTTAAAGCTGTGGTCAGATCTATGGCGAATATTCGAGAGCGAACAAATTTTGCTTATGATCATCGGTTATGTACCTGGCCCAATGAACTACAAAGTATCTACTAGGTGCTACTAATACGCTGAACAACCAACTCATCAATGAAATGCTTCCATTTGACTTTCAGAGCAGTAACTAGTGAAAGTACTTGGATAATACTAGTCACGTCAACAATCAACTTTTGATTTTGAAAACATTAAAAATAGTTCCACAGTATTCTCAACGGCTTTCATAGGCGCAAGACATGACTGAAATGTAAATACCAAATCCAGCGCTAGCGTACTTATATTAATAGGATATCAATTACCTGGCCACATAAATTACGAAAATACATAACGAAGAAAATTCATTTTTGCCCGAATATTCGAGATAAAGCGAACTGTCTACCCAGATATGTCGTGGCAACTTGAATATTAAATAAGTTAGTATGTAAATAAGTATTGCAGGACATTCCACACATCGCCATCTAACCCCAAGCTAAGTAACTAGACTTGTGTTATGGGTGCTAGACAACGGATATACTACTTATATACTTTTCTTTTGTAAATATATACTTATACTTATAAATATAATACATAGAAACAACCAGACCACAGACAAGTTTCTTAGCATAAATACTTGTCTGAGGCGGGAATGGAACCCGCAACCCTGTGTTTGACAGTCCGGCATGGTGACCATTGTGCCAATTGGGTCGTCAAAAAAAATAAAGCGAACCAGACATGTCGTGACAACTTGAATATTCGCTGAAGCACGTAGATCTGGTCACAGCCTTATTACTAATTTAATGATGACAAAACATTTTCGCTTTGGTGTCCTGCCTGTGGTCTACCAACAGAGTTCACCTGGTTGTACTAGGGGTAGTTTTTCTTCCCACCTCGAGCTAACTAAGTGGAAGTACCCAGGGTTTTTAAACCTTTCCATGGTCCATTCATGACGAAACATTTTCGCTTTGGGCATTTTCACCAGGTGAACTCTGTTGGTAGACCACAGGCAGGAGCCTGTGGTCTACCAACAGAGTTCACCTGGTTGTACTAGGGGTAGTTTTTCTTCCCACCTCGAGCTAACTAAGTGGACGTACCTAGGGTTTTTAAACCTTTCCATGGTCCATTAGTATCACCTGGCATCTGTTTGTGTTCATTTTTTAGAACAAGCTTTCACCCGCAATTTTGTCCGCGTAGGCGTTAAATTTTTCAACATTCTTTCTAAGCGGATGCTTACGTCATGACAACTTTCTGTATGCTAAATTTTAGTACAATCCGTCCATTGGTTTCAGCTGACCTTTGATAAATCAGTTAGTCAGCCAAGGTCTTTGACTAAGGTACCAACCTGCGGGTAGTAAGAGCCACCAAAAGGTATTTTAAAAACCTTGATATAAGTAAAAAATTAACAAGAAAATAAACATATGAGTTATTTTTCAGGCTGACAATAAAGCAAATATTTAGCTAATGACATGTTTTTTTTGTAGTTTTCTGTATTTTTACGAAATATTTAGTTTTTAATTGAAGTGGCAGGTTGCCCTTATACTCGCAGGTGCTCTTTATGTATGAATGTATGCGTGAAATCTTACAAATAAACTACTTCCATAAATATTATCTAAAAATGTTGTTCATAAAAATGTAAAAGAATAAAATAAAACACCGCAAGAAATGAAAGTAACTGACTAATGTTATCTCGTACCGTCGAGATATCACCATTTATCAAAAGGTATTGCGTTGTTCGGAGATGAAATCAAAGTTGAAGGGTCCCTTTTATAAGAGAAGTGTGGAAAGGCAAATAGAGTTCGATAAGTGCCGTGCTCCGGAAGACACGGTAAACTATTCATATATCTGGTAGAAGTTAGAGGAATGCGGGCCAACCCGAAAGCGCTAACAATTAAATAAATCTATATTTATAAAAATGAATCCGTATTTTCCTTGGTCACGTCATCACACGTGGACGGCTGGACCGATTTCGCTAAATCTTTTTTTGTTGAGTTTATTATTGTCAGGAGAAAGTTCTTATGAAAGAAAAAAATAAGAAAGTTGCGCAGAAAATTATTTCGCTGGTGAAACCGCGGGGCTCTGCTAGTAAATAATAAATATTGTTTTTGCGTCGGGGGTTAATAACTATAAAACATAACTATTCGGCTTCGCTGTAGTCGGGTAAAAGTTTCGACCATATGGGTAAAAGGCAATACTATACTATGTGGCGGAAAGTCGTTGCGTTGGACGCAGAGAGCATACGATCGATCGCTTTAAAAGTAGGAAAAGGGGAAAGCCTATGTTCAGTCGACGTTCTGTGACTGTTATAATGAAACTATACAATAGTTGCGACCTCATCAACATCATATCAGCCACAGTACGTCCACTGCTGAACATAGGCCTCCCCCAAATACTTCCAGACCGATCAATCACTTGCCCACTGCATCCAACAGTTTTCCACCGTCCACTTAGTCGAAGGTCGCATTCATTGAAAAATAGGAAAATCAGTTATTTTACTGTTCAAAAAAGTTGTCTAAACTCAATAGACAAATAAAACCTAAAGGTAAATAACTTCTAAAAGAAACAGCTGATTTTCGATCAAACATTACATCAAAAGTCGTAGTACAAAAGTTGTTAGTCTAGACGTTTAGAACAAGCCCGTTTCGGATTACATTACCCTCTCCGAAATCTTTTAAACAACCTTCATAAGTTTCAATTCTGTGTGTGTTTTCAATTTCAGTGAAATTTATATTGGCATGTGAATTATTTCTTATTACTATTTTTGCCCGACTGCAAGGAAAGAGTTCTTTATCCCTTAATTGAGGTATAGTTAGATTCGTCTCATTAGTCCCAGTGTTCTTAGATAGATGTCGTGAAAAGAAAAAAATAATAATAATAAGAAATAAGACTGCATTATAGTGCAGACAGGGATAATCGCCGGTTTGATGTCCACATCATACTTTGCCATTAAACTTGTTATTGTAAAGGGCCTCTACGTGTTGGCTTCGGGCCCCACGCATGCCTTCCAAAGGTCCGGGACTCCATAGTCCCATAATATAGGACATATAACAAACAAATAACAAAAAATAATAGTAAAATATAAAATCAAAGGGCACATTACAAGAATTTCAAAAAGGTATAACATTCCTGTATTATTTAATTAAAATATTTTTTATTGAAAACATATTTATTTATTTTTAAGTAATGAAAACTACAAACATGGATACCTTTTGCAAGGCACCACGTTAGCAGTTGTCGATCTAGGGTGACATCTATGCGCTAAAAGCCAGGCTTATGGTGCTTTGAGCCGGGTTAGATCACTGATAGAATAGCTATTTGTTCTCTTGAGCCTAATAGGTTATTATTTAAATTCTATCCAATAAAACATGAAACAAGAATATTTAAGTACCTACTTATACAAGGAAATTGAAAATGATTTTTTCCTAAAATATTTCCTCAAAACTGACACAGGACAGACGCTTATCCCTTAAACCTCTATTAAGCTTCACACTTCCTTATTTTTAAATGTCCGTTAAATTTTTGGTCGAAACAAAGGCCTGAGTTGAGGAACTACGTGCCTAAACATTATATCTAATTTGATATTCTTCTTTTGACTTACACCACATAAAGCAGCGAGCCGCGGTGGCAGAATGCGTAAGTAATTTCACCTGTACAACCGTGAAATGGATTTAGGTCGGCTTCAGAAACTTTATCTTTGAAGAAAGAGATAAGACACTTCGTTCTAAAACTTTGTAGATAGATAGATAAGTTTGTTTGTACAACACAGGAATAAACAGATCACTATATACACAAAGTAATGTAATAGCTAGAAAGTATGAGTTGTACAAATGGTCGGCCTTATCGCTGAAAGCGATTTCTTCCAGACAACCTTTGGATGGAAAAAAACTGATTGTATTTGTAGAACACAAATGACGCAATAGCCTGTGCGATTATGTACTAGTATCACTTAGTATTTTATACGTAGGTACATTTTTTTTACTTTTACCTGTTCTCTGGTCTACTTCTAGCAATATAAATTGAAAGATAAACATCTTTTCTTCACCGAATATCCTGTCAGAGATTATTTTAACGTATCAATAAATATTATTTAATTCTTGTATTCAAAAAAATCAATGACCTGACTGACTGAATGACTAATTTGTCAACGCACAGTCGGATTGGCATCCGCTCAGAAATTATTTTGGAAAATTCAACTCCTACGCGGACGAAGTCGCTACAATTTTACGTACCTATTATATAGACTCTAATCGGTGCAATTGTTTCGTGTCTTAGTCATTGTCATTATTTTACTTTGTGACCCAAATGAATTGTCCTCAAGTGTTTACACCTACACTCACATAACAATATTGAGTGCGATACATCAAGAACTGAGAGGTAGTGTTATGTAACGTGGAAGACATACATTTTATTTAAAATAATACCTTTTGTGGGAAAACGGAAGGTTATATTAACAACTAGCTGCGCCCCGCGGTTTTACCTGCCTGAGAGTTTAGAATTTAGGAACTAAAAGTAGCACTTGTACTTATTGCGGACCACTATGCTGCAGATAGCATTGGGAGCGATAAAAAAAATGTGTTACATGCTTCTATCCGCGGCTTCACCCGGAATTTTACCCTCCTAGGGGGTGCAATACGAAAAAGCCTTTATTAGTGGATATCTACACTTCATAAAGAACACAACTGAACAGAACTGTTGGTTCTAAAGACATGAATTTTGGAGGGCCAAAGTTCATGTCTTAAGCTATGCGTTGTCGCTCAGTCAGTTAAGACTTATAATTTAATTTGTATGTTATTAAAGGTCTACAGCTATCAACATATTCGTTTAATCGCAATCGGTTTAGTATTTTTTGCGTGAAGTAGTAACAAAGAAAATATTTTCCTTATATTATAATATTAGTGGGATTCTGTGTTAGGATAAAATGGCAGACTGATAGACAAACAACTTTTTTAAACTCCTTTACAAGATGTTGAGTTCAAAGGCAGAACCATCAAAAATAACTGACAATTAATTAATTAAAAAAATAAAGCAAAAATACAAGAAAGATGTTAATTTGAACATCTTGGTTAAAAGTTAAAGATCCTAAACACACTTTTTGAGATAATTGGCTAATCAGGGGTAAAGGAAAACTCTTTGCTATTTTTACCCGACGATTACGGCAAAGTTGAAAGGAAGGGTTATATTGCAATGTTTTGAAAAAGAAATCCTATAGGTAGGTATAATTATAGTAGTTACTTCACACAAAAAACCTATTTCAATAATATTACGATGTGGTGCGACTTGAAGACCCCCCCCCCAAATCGTAGTTATGGATATAAAGATGGATACAGGCAAATGATTCCATTCATTATGAGGGGGTCAGGTATGCTCGCGTCCTTAGAATTCAGCTCTATAAGTTCTACACGGTATCCTCGCTAAAGGAGCAGACAATCAAGCGGTGATAGGCCTTGTAACACCACCCCCTGGACAAAGTCATGGTACCATGGTATGCTGTTCTCTTTCTAGGCGAGCATGCTCTTCCTCGATCTTCGCTTCCGATCTAGTGAGATGAGGATTTGACCTCATCTCACCAGATGGGAAGCGAAGATCGAGGATATAGCATGCTCGCTTTATTTTGTAGTACGAATAAGGAATGACGAAGCAAAAAGCTTAGTGCTGGTGGAACGGCATAGACAGCTATTTTGAATCGGAATATCTCAATAAAATTGTGTAACCCGCGAGGCGCAGTTAGGTAGTTGAATATTTAAAAAATATATCCTCAGAGCCAAAAGTACCCCACAATAATAATGTTGATCTCGCATAATAAATGAAGACACGTAGCTGAGGTAATGTTGTTCCTTCATTTTTCTTTAGTCGATTAATCTTCGCTGTAGGCAGGTGTAGGTAAAGTGTATCACCTTGCGCAGTTGCTTGGGGTGAATTTAGTTGAAATCACCATGAGTGGAGCTGGTCTAGTGGTAGATACCTCGACTTTTATGTCGAAAGTCGTGGGTTCAAATCCCGGCAGACCGTGCTCTAATAGATTTATGTGTTTTTTTAATATTGCTCTTACGGTAAAGGAAAACATCGTGATGAAACCCGCTTTTAAAGCGACTTACTTAATTAAACCTACTTCTTCTATAGCATCCTAAATTGCATGAATTTAATGTTGTTCGCGCTGCATAAATCGTAATAATAATTGAAAAGGCCAATATTATTACGATGGAGGAAAAACATCGTAATGAAACCCGCGGCTTAGTTGGCTCCAGACGTATTGACGATTTCTTTCCATTGGTTCGTTATTTTTAACCCCAATAAGTCACTGCTCTACTCGTAACAATAATTGTTCTGCTTATTTTCTTCTTACTTTCATATGTGTACGTTAATATCATAAAATAATAATATGACTTTAATAAAAGTTAAATGCATTCTGACATTTATTATGGTACCCTCTAAATATATTACGTGACACAATTTTCAGCCCCAGACCCGCCGTAAACCACCGTCCGAATCTCCACTCATAAAACTCAAAAGAATTTAATTTAATAAGGCTTTCGCATAAAGATAATGTTTGTTGTCTGAATAAAATGGATGGGAGGTGCTTTTAGTTTTATTTGTCACTTGAGAACAGTTCACGTGAGTTGCTGAATTGTGAATTTCAGAAAATTTGGACATTTCAGTCTCCGTATTTGATAGACGGTAAATATTTACTGCTTCGTAAAAACTTCAAGGTAAATTTTGGTACTTAAATTGTTTTCGCGAACATCTACATTTGTCCACACCTTTTAACTGTGTTGACTCAGGACCTTGATTTTTATACAACTTCTTCTTCTCGTATAGTGGTGTGGCTGACTTATAGTTAGAGTTTTCAGATCGCCCTAAGGCCTCTAACTTGATCTAACAACTGCTACTAGAGGTAGCAACCGAGACCAACGGCTTAATGTGCCTTCCGAAGCACGGAGGGGCTCACGAAAATAACTAATATGAACTATAGACTTCAGTATCTGGAATAAATTTCAACTAGCTAGATCAACCCGTTCATTAAATTGGAAATAAAGGCTTGTTTATTTATTTATTATAAATCTATATATATAAAAATGAATTGCTGTTCGTTAGTCTCACTAAAACTCGAGAACGGCTCAACGGATTTATCTTATGTTAGTCTTGAAATGTTCGTGGAGGTCTAGGGAAGGTTTAAAAGGCGAGAAAAAATCGATTCCCACGGGATCGGGACAAACGCGGGTGAAACCGCGGGGCGCAGCTAGTAATAAATATAACAGGACATCAACACCTCGCCATCTAACCCCAAGGTAAGTAACTAGACTTGTGTTATGGGTGCTAGACAACGGATATACTACTTATATACTTTTTATTTTGTAAATATATACTTAAAATACATAGAAACAACCAGACCACAGACAAATATCTAAGCATAAATACTTGTCTGAGGCGGGAATCGGACCCGCAACCCTGTGTTTGGCAGTCCGGCATGGTGACCATTGTGCCAACTGGGTCGTCAAAAAGCAAACACCCCACGTATATTGTCATTTCTCTCATAAGATATAGTTTCTTGGCAAACAGTAGCTCAACATTCAACTAGAAACAAGTTGGTATTTGAATAGAAGTTGAATAAGACATCGGGGGGTAGTTGACAACTTCCGTGTCCAGGGAACTGTTTCGTAGCGTAGACATAAAATACCTAGAACAATAGGTAACATACTAGAGTCAGTGTAACAGAGTACCTACACCTGTTTATAATTTGCTAAAAACGAAAGATTTATCATGTTTTTGGATTGGCGTTCCTTATCGCGCTTTGCGAAAGGAGGCTAGACAGAAAAAATTAAGACCAAAAGTTGTAACGACACTTTTTGATTTTATTACAATTCCTTCATTAATTAATCGAAAGGAACTCCGTTCCATCCGGGTGTCCCTTGACACCTCTCAAGTTTTTTATTGTTTCTATTTTGTGGAGCTCGATATTTATATACCTACCCACTGTCACTAGCGCTATTGAAGAGCTTTTTCTGATAGGTCTTGATTGTTAGAGGCAACCGTATCGGACTACCAAACACACAAAAAAAGGCAAATATAATATCTCGTCTTTTGTAATTATCTACCGTCTCTTGTTTTTTTTTTCAACCTGATCATTAAAACTGTAAAAATGCATTAGTTTGGCCTACCAACTAGACTGTTGAAACTTTTTTGTCAAACTAACTAGCAAGCGAACTACGGGACAAATAAAATGATCAAGACTATTACAAACAAAAAACAAACCTTTGTCCTTTATAACATTGTAGAACTCTTGTTCTACAATGTTATAATGTTATCAATGTCAAAACTCATAATATGTTCTTACATATTATGAGTTTTGACTAAGGAAACTATTTCGATGTGCTCTCTAACAAAACAAAGTATTTTATATCTATTGTTATGTAACACTGTTGTTACGTATCTAATCTTTGGCTGTTTGAATAGAACTGGTGGTTACAGAGTTACTAGCTCGCCCCGCGATTTCACCCGCGTATGTCTCGATCCCGTGAGAATATCGAGATAAAAAGGAGCTTATGTATTAAACCAGGTCTCCAGCAATCTAGATACCGAGTTTCATCGCAATCGGTCCAGTAGTTTTTGCGTAAAGGAGTAACAAACATACACACACACACACACGTTCACATTTATAATATTAGTAGGAAGTAAGGAATCTTAATAGTTACGTAAAAATAAATATTTTAGGATTTCACACAACGCCCCCAAACACCAAGCTAAGCTACTAGACTTGTGTTATGGTGGCTAGACAACGGATAGAATACTCAAATATATTTTTTAATATACATACAGACACCGTCTGCACAAACATAAATACTTGTTTGCGGCGGGAATCAAACCCACAACCTTCTGCGTAGCAGGTGGGTATTCGCACACAAAAAATCAGCTAATTTACGAATGAGGTAAATCGATCATTGCATTTGCATTGCAGAGGCGGTTTGTTATGCGCAAGCGGAACGCGAGCGCGTTTAAAAAAGCCGAGATGCATTGATCATTAGCCACACTTGTATCGTACGACATTTTTTATCACAGTTGCGAATAAAAGAAAAGACTTGTTAAAATAATATCCGAATGAATATAAAGTTATATTTGTTTATATAATTTTCAAATAAATCGAATTTCTAAAAGTTGTAGAACAAAAGTTGTTTATTAAGGTGCACAGAAGTGGCCCTCAACCACTTGCTAATATGATAACCAATAACCTACCAATATCACTAAAATCTGTCTTTGTCGTCCTAATATTTACTTCCACGTATTATTATCATAGACCCTTCTAAATACTAGTATTGTTGTAGACATTTTATAACAATATATAGTAAAGAACGATACGAATATTTCGAACCCAAAGTAGGATTTGGGAAGTACCCACCTAAAGGGGATTAGTAAATGGTTCCAAAACAAAATATTATGTTAATATATTTGGTCAATATTCAGTAGGTAACTGTGGAAAATAATTAATAGAGGACCTTTTTGAAGGGCTATTGTATAGTGAAAAATATGGGAGCAGACTTATAAGAATACAAATACAAATATATTTATTCAACAAAAAAAGGTGAAGTACATAATGTACTGCAGGTTATATCTGGTTATAGACTCTAGTCCCCACACTAGGATACCCTGTGTTGTGGGTGACTAGTCTCTTCCTACTAGGCGCAAGATACTTACTTAAAATAAGGGGGAAAAAAGGGGGAGAAAATAACGTTGAGGTGAAATGTATGTCTAACTAAAACTGACTGGAAACATTTTTGTTCTAATAGTTTTTCTTAGTCCCATAGACAATTTTTTTTTTAATTTTTCTTTCGAGCACAGACTTTTTGTACTCTCTTTCTTTTTGTACCTTTATTATTAGTATAGATTAGTGCAGTAAATAAGTTAATTCAATTAGTGATGCAGGTTCTATTTAAAAAAATGAGACATCTTATCTATCGTCAAGATTAAATAAATTTAACAGATGTAGCTAATCTAACTTCTTTGTTAATAAGTACGTAAAAAACGATGAGCATTTGCATCCGCATTTGAATTTTGCAAGTAAAACTCCACTTTTATGACCGATTTTTAAGACTAAAGGTATATATAAATTACTATTTAAATCGTTGCGATACATAGAGATCAAGTGTTTATCACTCAATTATTTAGTACGACATTTTTCGTTACACAAGAACCCCTGGGACCTTTTCAAACAAAGGTGATCCCTTGCTATAATATCTAATGAATTCAAAGCGTGGACATTTTCAGTACTTTAATTACTATGTTTTGTTTAAATCATTGTGATAGGTAACAGACTACGGATTGCCCGCGCCCAGAAATCGACCGACCGTTTTGTTTGTAGTCACATCAAAAGCAGATCAAATCAAAGAAAAGAAAATAGAGACAGTAACTAAAAACGATAGAAACAGAAATAAAAGACGATCAAAACTGAAACAAAAGACGATCGAAACAGAAACAAAAGACGGTCGAAACAGAAACAAAAGACGGTCGAAACAGAAACAAAAGGTAATCAAAATAAACAACAGACGATCGAAACAAACCAAAAGATCGAAACGGAAACAAAAAACGATTGAACAAGAATCAAAAAGCAACCCAGAAACACAAGTCAAGTAGTGTTTCTTCAAGTCTAGCGGTTTCATACTGTCACCATTGGACCCATTTAAAGTTGGTAGTCTACGCTCGCTTTTAGTACCATAATTGTTAAATAAGATAATTTTCAATGGCAGCCGTAAAATAATGATATTAGATTTAATTGTGAAAATAATTATAATAAAGGGGTTCTGTGATGATCAAGCTGTATTTTATTTATTAAAGGAAAAATTATAATATCTATCTAAATTGAAAGTTTTGACTGAATCAGGCTATTTGGCATACAGATAGCAACTCCCATTATATCATAGGCATCCGGTAATAATGGATTTTCGAATTCATCTCATACGCGAACGAAGTCGCGGGTGAAAGCTCGTCTTCTATAAATTTAAGTAAGTGGGTACCTATCGTGTTTGGTCAAACTATCGAGGCTTGAATTATTATTGTTGATTCAAAAACTTTGATCGTAGACCACTCTAACCTTAATCAAAATATAATAGTTAGATGTGATGGTTTTCATAATTTATTTAAGGTTTTATTACTTTGAAAATTGTAAAATGTTATTCTGTCGCGCATAGATTTGCAACTGGGAATTTTTGAGAAACAATAAAAGTACCAAACCTGTAATTGGCTTTTCCAAGAACAAAGTGTTCAAACAAGAACAAGATATTATTTTATCATAAATTTTGTAATTTTTTTAGTACCACCCATCGTTGTTAAGTTTTAGGATGATGAATAATTAATAAAACGTGCAAAATTTTTAGTTCATAAAAACAAAAAAAAATTAAAAAAATCGTATCCAAAAATTTCCATAACTTTTTTAACTAGGTATATTATGTAATATGAATCGATCAAAATGCAATTTGAACGAAATCGATTCATAGTTATTACGAGTAGGAACTTCGACTATAGCTCATAAAAGTATCCTGGCACCCCAATATTTTGCTGTTATGATCCTTTCTGTACTAGTTTTTTAATCTTAATGATAAATAAATAATGAAAAAAAAAAAAGGTTTGAGGGCAAGTCATATCTTTTATGAAAGTAGACATTGCACTTTTAAGGATTCTCATTAGTATCCGGTTCTCCTAAACCGCTGAGTTAAGTGATTCAAATGGATAGTGATCGTTCTAAACTATTCGATCTAAAACGTTCCCAAGACAATTGTCATTCCCAAATGAACTGGACACACGTAATCCTCAAATTAAATAAACGTTCCAATTTATCCATCCCAAACAAGTGGGAGGTGAAACTAAACAAAACATCAACCAAACACCGAATAACAAACTTCGATACATAACCTTAAGTTCCGTTTTTCATTGACTGAAATATCTGTAGTTCAGGATTCAATTTGGATGTTTGAAAACGCTTTCTTTAAATTACTGTTTCAAGTAATTGCTTTGTTTCGTTCTACAATCGGAATTGCACTTAATTGAAATTCTACAGCAGAAGAATTATAAGTGAAGCTTTGTGTTTTAAAGAAACGTTGGAAGTGCCTTAAATATATTTCTTTTCACAGACGAATCGAAAAACAAAGAGTAAATTACTGTTACCTATTATACAAACTGATAAATAATTATATAAATACACTGTTCTTCGATTAATTAATTTATGACACTTCATAAAAAGAAAATTTAAAATCCTGATTGACTGACTAATATATCAACGCAGACCAATAGACGGATTGGGCTAAATTTTGCATACCTATATAGGTATAGCTATGACTTAGTAGTCGGAGATCCCTTTAAGAAGACCTTCATCGAGCTGTTTAATGTATGATTTATATCAAATTAAATAGGTTAATAAATACGTTGCTAATTGGTTGCCTAAAAAATTTCAGTTCAGAATGTTTTTTTTTTTAATTTTAGAATTGATTTTAAATACTTTTCATCCATTAAACTGCTCGATAAAGGTCTTTCTTAAAGGGATCCCGTACTATAGGCATCTGCTAAGGTAGCATTTTCGAAATTGAACTCTCACGCCGACGAAGTTGCGGAATAAAGCTAGTTTGCCTGATGAAATACTTCAAAAAAACAATGATCAATCAGTTGAGTAAGTAACTTAGCTAACTTATGATTAAAAAAAACTAAACTACCGAAGACTCTTCAGTTCTTGTTTTTTTCAGCATTGAGGGAACGACGATTAACTTCTCTAGAATAGTCTACTTACTGCCTTCCTACTTTGGTCAGCATGGCTCTTCATCAGTTGTCTGATGTAATGACGACCCAGTTGGCACAATGGTCACCATGCCGGACTGTCAAACACAGAGTTGCGGGTTCGATTCCCGCCTCAGGCAAGTATTTATGCTTAGATATTTGTCTGTGGTCTGGTTAAGTAGTATATCCGTTGTCTAGCACCCATAACACAAGTCTAGTTACTTACCTTGGGGCTAGATGGCGATGTGTAGAATGTCCTGCAATATTTATATATTTATTTATTTATTATTATTTGGAGTTGCTCAGTTTACTGGTTAGTACAATATTGAGCCTTCGTCGTCTTTTGAACTTTTGTATGGTTTAAGGTTTGCTCGCGTCCGTAGGATTTAACCTTCGATGCCTACATGTGATCCAGGGTGGCGCTAAAGGAGCACACAATGGGGGGGGGGGGGCTCCTAATACTACCCCCCCCCCCTCACGAAGCCTTGGTGCCAAGTGACCCGTCGCGTTCCATCATGTTCTCTAGACATGCCGTTCTCTTTCTAGACGAGCATGCTACATCGACCACATCGTCGTTTACCATTAGGTAAGATGAGTCAGATATAAGCCTATTATGCGTAGGTGCGAAAAAAGATTTAAGCAAAGTATTGCAACAACACGCTCTCTAAGCATGATGGTGGTTATAATCACAAAAAATCTTCGCAAATATGTACATTTTCCAGACCAATATCCTTTTCATAACATAAAAAGTGGATTCCTAACCTAACCTTCAAAAAATATTTGTCAAGTATCAATACAACATACGCTAGTATACGGGATACGGTCCCAAATAGATGAAAAGATAATATTTTGATTATTTTCTTTGATGTAGGTTCTTTCGAGCTTAAACATTCTTTACTTTGACATTTGAGGATAAAATATTTCGTTTAGACAAAGTGGTATTAAATGAAATAGGTAATCCTATTGTTAAAACTTAATGTGTGAGTATATCTAAATACTTATAATATGATGAAGCTTTTTAATTTCATGTGTCTCGATATACAGTGTGAAAATAAAACCCTGTAATCCGTCTAAGGTACAGTATGTGTCTTAAGTATACTATCAGTTTGACGATGATACTATATAGAAGTATCATACTTACAAACTTCTTCTAATATATGTTACACATAAACATAAATTCAGATTCGGATTCATTTATTTGCCAAAAATACACCTACAGTATTCAGCTGATCATAAAAAAAAGTCCTAGTATTTTTGCTTGGACAGCATACAAAAATAAATACGTGGCTTTAAATTACTTACAATTCAATATTTCTACTTGAATTAAAAGTACTCAGTGTGATTATTATTTTCAACATGTTAGCTATGTCTTTAGTTGGCCGAGTGGTAAATGCCGCCACCCACTACATCAACCGACGTAGCTTCGATCTACAGGTTACGTTGTTATAATGCTGAAAGGATTGTAAACACTACGGTGCCAGTGTAATGTTGAACGTTGATTGTACATCCGGAACTTATGTACTTACCCAATAAATATATAAAAAAAGACAAAAAGTATTTAATAAATTAAGGAAAATTCTGGGTAATTAAGTGTTTTTACCTAGAGTTTGGAGTAATATAAATGTGACAACATTATTATCTAAAGACTCGCTGCCAATAAAAGAGCTTCCGATTTCTTAAATTCTCTATCAATAAGGGTTTTAATTCGTCGTCTTTCTTAAATTTGAACAATTTCTTAAATTCTCAATTAATCAATTGACATCAAATTATAAGCTATTATTTTCACGCAAGGATTTTTGAAATATATTTTGCAATAATGTCCTGGGAGTACCTACAAGTACTTACGAGAGATTACAGGGTTTTTATTACATACTGTATGAAATGGTGTTCCTCAAAGGAGTGACGAAAAAAAGCCGAAAGACAAAAAAATCTCTTAATTTTAGAGGAAAATCTAAAGAAAATCCGAACATCTGCCCTACGGCTGCTAAAATCTCAATATTTTCTTGACACTGGCTTTAAGTATAAATCGTGAGAAGCAAAATCTTGAAAAAAAAATCAGAAGGGTGTTCAAAAACGAATTGGAACCTACACTACATAAATCACTGATGAAAGTGCCAGTAACGTAAAAAGAAATTCTAATAAAGTTGGTTTTATAAAGGCTTTGACTGGCATTTGGTTGAATTATGGTGGATAATAGACTTAGGATTGGTTCAAATGATGTAGAAATCTTCTAAACCTATACTTATAATAAAGAACGAATGGACAGAAAGGCTGTATAAAACTGTATAAAACAGAAAGGCTGTAAATGAATTTGCTACCTTGTACGGTAGTTAATTCTTTTACTTTTGAATAGCTATCTTATTATCCCAATTTATTTGGGGTCGGTGCAGTACATCGTCTTCTTCCACTCACCTCTATGACCCACCATCCCAGCGTTCACATACATTTTTCATATCATGTCTCACATAGTTCACCAATGTGGCCAGAGGGCATTTATCTTTTCTCAGATAGTTCTCTTTCTCTCGATCCCTCTACATTCATACTTTTTACTCTTCTAGCCACGCGTCTCCTCTCTCCTCATCACAATGTTCATACCTACTCAAACATCAGGTGATAGGGGGAAAAGGATGCCCCTATCACCTTTTCAAGTGGCATTGCGCTATTTTTAGGGTTTCTATTGGATAGCTCTATTTTCTGGAAAATTCGTACCTAGTACACACTTTATAATGTAGGTAAATCCAACTAGTAAAATTTGAGTAACTAAGGAAAACCTTAGTACTTAGGGAACCCTTCGCGTTCGTGTGAGCACGCGCTTCGTGATGCTCTGTTGCAGATCGTCTTTTGTTTTTGTTTCGATCGCCTCTTGTTTTGGTGTCGATCGTCTTTTGTTTATGTATCGATCGCTTTTTGTTTTCGTTTCGATCGTCTCTTGTTTCTGTTTCAAAAACAGTTGGACTACCGTCGCGGATTTAATATTTTTTCCGATTTTTGCTCAGGATTAAGACTAACGTACATAAAATCGCGGGACGCAGACAGCAGTCTAATAAAAGCATGAACAACTTAATAAATAGCGTCGGTAACTGTAACAACAATGCCAAAGTTTCTCTAATATTAAATTCCAACTTCACTCAACTTAATGTTAAGCGAGCTAAAGTTATTACAAATAGGAAGCCTTCCGTACGATCAAACATTCAAGCCTACAATAATACCAGGGATGAAATCCCTTGGGTAGTGTATTACAAGCCCACCTCAAACAACCAGTTTTATCTATACATGTGGATTTTAATAGAACTAAATATTTAGTAGGACATTGCGAAGACAGTGGCGCCGCCGGTATTAGTAAAGTTAAATTTGATCTCGGTAAACATTGTGATCGGTTATTCCATTGAGAATTTGTGGGAATTGTCAGTCGTGTCCGTTTTTACCCTTTTGGGGCGTTTAGGAAAAGATTTGAGTATTTTCTTCTTTATTTGAATGAGGAAAGTAGATGTTTATTTAGGTAAGTATTTCTTTTTCTATTAATGTTAATAAACATTAGGTAAATGTTTGTATTGTATCTGAGATTCTAGATAAAATCAAGAGATCAAAGTAAGTAAGTTGTTGTATATTTTTTTTACTTATCACAAGAGCGTTGCTAACATAGAAAAAGTTTGATTCAGATTAAACTATTTTATAACTTAATGTTTTAACTTAGTGTTAACTTAAAGTTTTATATTCGGAAAACATACAGTGAAATATTGCAGGATGTGTTAGCAATAAATATTTATATAAAGTATATAAAAATAAGCTTTTATTAGATAGTGTTTTTCATATCTAGAAAAGACGGCATGCTTTATAATAATAATCGTAAGTTCTGGTCAAGAGAATGAAGGCTAGACAAGGAATTACTATTTATCATTCGTTGGGGTCAAATTGTTTTATAAACAGGTCAGCGTTTAACCTGCCCGATGCGACGATAAATGAAAATTTAACATAAATAAACTAAATCAAAATCGGTACATACGTTCGGGGGCTACGATGCCACAGACAGACACACAGACACGTCAAACTTATAACACCCCGTCGTTTTTGCGTCAGGGGCTAAAAATAGGTTACCTTAAATTATATATCAATTAAAAATGGATGTTTATTAGCCCTAGATGTTTTTTTTTATCCAGCAGCTTTTATCGAGCTAAACAATATTTTTTTTAGTAAGTCTCATTCATCTAAAACCAATACTTAATTTAACATAGTAGGTATAATAAATCAACTATCATAATGATAATATAGTCAGTGACAGCACTGAAATATACTGTCACCACAACATACATAGTTGAGAACTAATATTCATGGCGATTCAATTCCCTGGTGTATTAGTTCAAAATATTATATAGATATAACTATGTGATATACCAAATACATACAAAACTGTAGCATGTATAACTATCGGTGAGTATCATCTACGTATAATAAAATAAAAATAAAAAATAAAATAATAAAAAATTCGTTTATTTTCTCCCATGCATGCTTATTTACAACTTATCATAATCACAATTAGGTATGTTCTTAAGGTTCAAAATAAAAATAAAGTAAAGTATAATAAATAACACATGAGAGACAGGAGCCCAAACTAGGTAAAACCTGTGCTATGAGTCTCCTGGTCCTCCCTTTGTACTCGCAACAATACGGGTTTCTGTATGAGATACCTACCAATAATATATAAAAATAAAAACACCAAACGTTTTGCTTAAACTATTTGCTTAAGTAATGCCTCAGTCTCGTTGAACGTATACGTATACTTCTTATATACTTCATAAAAGACGACACAGTCTATGGTGTCTTAGAAAAAGCAGCGAATCAAAAATCATGAATCAAGACTTTTCAATAATTATGGGTTTCTTAGTCATTATGATAAAACATTACAGAAAATAAAATTATTGCAGGAATTGATCTCTATCAACAACAAAATACAACAATTATGTCTGTGTTTAACTTACCAATTCAATTAATAACTATTGGGTATTTCATGATTATCAGAGAAGGCTTTGATATACTTTACATCCAAATCCAAATAGTCCAAGGCACCAAGGGTAATCAAAGAAAAACTACGGCCACCAGCCGCGTTCTCGGAACCGTAATAAAAAGATTAAGAATTTAAATAATATCCGTAGTTTCCCAGTTTTCAGTCCACTACCATACCATCACACGAGCCCAAGTAGTTTTTCCTGCAGTTTATCAATAGTTTTATCCAAACCAATTGTTCTTTGCTGCGTTTTATAGTGCAGACAGGGATTATCGCCAGTTTGGTGTCCATATCATACTTTAATATTAAACTTGGCTTCTACATATTGGCTTCGGCTCTACGGACGTCTTGCAAAGGTCCGAGACACATTATAACAGACAAGAATAATGATTCTACGTCTTATTCGTAACTATTCATTTAAATTCAAGATCCGCCTATGTGTACAGATATTGTCAAACTTGAGGATAAGAATTTGACCTTTCAGATTGTTTGTAATTTGGGTTCACTTCACCTAAAACAGTTTGGACTACGTTTTAACTATGACGACTTATCTTAATGCTTATTGCAAATAGACTTTATTGAGACAAATTATTTTACACTGATCGTACATTTGACCTAAAGTCATTAGTTCAGTGGTTTATTTGTTGTTGATCAAGACCCGATTTACTAACGTCAGATTTCAAAAATTTGAGTTCAACAACAACATTTAAATAAAATTACATATAGGGGTATGGGTGAACAAAACTGTTAGGTTTGCAATTCAACTTTGTTCATGGTCGAGGCATGATTGAAAAGTACGAATTTCATTAGCATTTTACTTAAGTAAAATCTATACTAATATTATAAAGCTGAAGAGTTTGTTTGTTTGTTTGAACGTGCTAATCTCAGGAACTACTGATTCGAATCCAAAAAATGTTTTTGTGTAGGATAGTCCATTTATCGAGGGAGGCTATAGGCTACTTTTCATTTCGATATACCCACGGGATCGGGACTTACGCGGGTGAAACCGCGGAGCGCAGCTAGTAGTAAAATATTCCTTGTGCAAATACTGTTTACGATCGGCCTAATGGACTATGACAGATATGAGCCCTCTATCTCTACTAAATAGATGCAACCTCTATGGACTCTAATACCTACCTAACTTAGTTTAATCGCTTGCGGTCAACCTTTACCATTTTGAATAATAAATCTACCCTAGATTGATGTAATAGGATTGGTCCTTAACATTCAATGGTAATATTTTAGGTTGATTTGATTAAAGTTTCGGTAGGATTTGGGAATTATTGATAGCTTGGAAAGTATTTTTTGACATGAATATGAAAACTTTAGGGATTTCGTAACTAGTTTTAGTGGAATAGTAATATTTGAAACCAGTGGCGCGCTCTGCGGTTTTACCCGCAGCTGCCGCTGCTGCTTGCTTTCATAATTAATTATAATTAAATAAAGCCAAAATATCAGAATAAATAGTCACCTAAGAATGTTGCTTCCAATAAATCAGTTTCATCAAAATCGGTCCAGTAGTTTCAGAACCTATTCGTTACAAACAAACAAAAAATAATGCCTCATTAGAATATAAATGGAAACTAGCTTTTTCCCGCTACGTCGTACGCGCAGGGGTTGAATTTTTCAAAAATCCTTTTAAGCACATCCGTCCTTTGGTTTGAGCTATGCGACGCTCTTTGATAAATCATCATAATATTATATTTGGTATATTATTCTCAAAAACTCCTGCTTTTATCGCATAAACGATGTTATTTTTCTTGTTAAATTGGAAACGGTATAAGCTATTCCGCTTAGAGGCCATTTGATGCAGAATATCGAGATTCAAGTGAAATAATTTTGGAAACAATCCGTGATATCCGTGCTTTGGAAGGCAGGTTAAGCCAGTGATTCCAGTTGTTATTTTTTCAGTTGCTATTTCTTGGAGCAGTCGTTAGATTAAGATAGAGGTCTTAGAGCGATCTGAAAACGCTAACAATAGGTAAACACCACTATACAAAGAGGAAGAAGAATCTTTAGTATTACGCCTACTAGTCGGGAAGTAAATACTCGACCAGTAGATATTCATTTCAATAGTTACTAGTAAATGTAACTGATACGCTGATACAGGGATCTCAAATAATTACACGGTCACTGCACAATGCAAAATTTAGAAAATCTAAATCAAAATCGGCTCATCCGTTCGGGAGCTACGATGCCACAGACAGACACACACACACACACGCACAGAGAGAGAGAGACACGTCAATATTATAACACCCCGTCGTTTTTGCGTCGGGGGTTAAAAATACCTATTACCGGTTAAGCCAGTTGCACTGTTATTCTTGCAACATATTTTTTAAAACAAAGTTTGGATTCGCGAGCCACCTCCGCTCCCATCTCCCTTAATAATATTAAAAATAGCTAAGCTTTTCACCGTTGACAGATACGCCATGGAAGAGTTCAGGATTACAAAACAAATGCATGGTTACAATAATTGTATCCAACAACAGCCGTTCATCTGCATTATATGTCAGTTACCTTTGAACGTCAATTTATTTAGACTTCATCATATCAGCCACAGGATGTCCATTGTCCAGTCCACTGCTTAGATTTACCTAAAATTGGACCGTGCACTTAACTTGTCACTTTTGTTGCTACGTGCAGCGTCATAGGCAGCTAAATTGTCAGTTTATAACTGGCATGCTATAACTGGATACGAAAACAAATCCATCGACTCGAGCTGTCAAAACTGACGCGCCAACTGACCCCACTTAACATGAGAGTTCAGTTCATTAACCCCCGGTCTATTTAAATAGACTTAGACAAACACTGGATTTGCACAGCATTTTACAGCCCATAAACAGATGGAATATTCTCTAAAAGGACTGTTTGCCCTTATGTAGGAAATTTTAAAGGTTTTAAACCTGAGTATAAATGTCTTGGCAGGTGTTAGATGGTTGGAGAGTCAGAGAAAATAGATGGTGCAAATAGAAAAGAAAGTTACGGCAAAAAAATGATACTTTTGTAAGATTTATCTTGACAGAAATTCGTACTATACGTTGCAAAACTTTTACTATACCATAGTACCCCAGCATTGACACGCACAGTTTTTGTTCTTATGTAAAAGGATTTGGTACGTGTGAATTTTGTTAGCGCCAATCACTCCTTTTCAGCTCTTACAAGTTCTTTTGCATATTTCAATGCAAAAGAACTTGAAAGAGCTGAAAAGGAGTATCAAAAAGCGAAAAGTATTTTTCTAATCGGACTTGTAGTTCCATGGCTCAGAGCGTTCAAACTATAGGGTAGGTAATCATTTTTTTCCGACTTCCGTGACTTAATTAGTGGATACCCCATTTTAATCTCCGAAACTAAACCATTTAGATTTTTTAGTTTACAAGGTTTCTTTATTAGGCTAGGTTCATATTTGAAGAGGATGACGATGAGAATGCAAGAGAGTAGGCGCCAAAGTTGTAAACAGTTTAACTTGCATATTATACACAAGAAATACATATATTTTAATAACTTGGATATAAGTACTGAAAAAAAATATTTTAATCGTGTTTTTAATAAATATTTTATCTATCTATCTTTCCCATGTAAAAATAATAATAATAACAATATAAAAATATAACTGGCAAGAAAGTATAAAATTCATATCAAGACACTGTCTGATTTTTACACTAAAATGTCACATCCAGCAACCTCTCCTCATCGCACCATTCAAAAGACATGAAACTATTTTTACATCCCCCTAGCGTACAAATTTAGTTCCTCATCCGACCGCGGCACTAATTGACGTCTTAAATCTGTCTGCGCCTTTTGCTTTCACTTTTATGATTTTGTCGTATTTATGAATCGCACTGGTCTACAGGATGTTCGGATTTGTAGAAAGTTTTGTGAAGATTCGTTTTCAGACTTTATTTCTCGTTTGGTTTTATAACATACAAACTAATACTTAAGCTCTCACACTTAGTTATAAATATAATATTTTGACTAGGTATAATACCTACTTTCGTTTATAGCATGGTCAAACTAATACTAGAAAAAAAAGTTGTTTCAACTAACTAATGAATTGATTTACGAAACTTGGTATGAGGATACACTGAAACCTAAGAAATAACAGATTGCTTTTTAACGAAATATTTCCACGGAATCGGGAATAACGCGATGGATACCATGGAATTCAGTAGAAAATATTCATTATCAAAAGTCAAAGTCAACGGAATACGTGCACAATTTAGAAAAAGACACAAGAAACTCATGGAGTTCTTATTTATTACTGTGATCATGTTTACAAAAAAGGTCAGAATCAATCCTATTAATTCTCAACCTCGTCACTAGTACGTTATGGACTATTATCTATTCTAAGCTAGTACCTACATTTGATCAAATTTTCAACCTAAACTAAAATAGATTATTTTCCAATTTCTCAACAACACAAACATTTCAATCAAAGTAAAGTGATTGAGTCTATCCAGACCCTAAAGGCTGTCAAGGAACCAATTGAAAGAGCTAGACTATACTAGATATATCTAGTCAATAAGAACGGTTGTGGTGAACAAAGGACTGATTTGATTTCAATTGAATATCGTCTACTCGGAGTTTATACAAGTAGGTCTATTCATAAATCTATTCATGAAGATAAAGATAGACTCGGAATAATGTGGGATAAGACGTACTTACTTCATACTTAATAAGTGTTAGCTTAGTGGTAAAAAATATTTGTAATCTTGACCTTTGTGAGCATCACAAAAAATCCTATGACTTTCTTGTGCCTTCTTTTCATTGGTGGGCGCGTTCCGAAGGCACATAATATCCTTCAGTGTGATTTCATGTAAGTGAGTCCAAATGAATAAATAATTTTAATTTTGACTTTGATTTTAATGGTCGTGGGTTTGAATCTCGGCCGTGCACCAATGGATTTTTCTTACGAAAAATTCAAATGCAATGACTTTGCTCTTGGGGTGAAGGATGATAAAACCAGCGGCTTAGTTTACTAAAGTCATATTGATAAGTTATTTTCACTGGACACGGTCGACTAAGCTGACATGGTGGTATCGGTTCTGGGCAAGCCTACTTCCAATACAATACATATCCGAGGCACTACAGAACGGTGCGGCATCCTGAATAGCAAGTCGCTGGCGCTGTAGTATATACTATTATTCAAAATTTATTCCAAATCGTCATTTGTCAAGCTCATGTACCTGTCGCTAGGAGATTGGGTAGCTCCGCCACTAACCCTAAAGGCCTGGCAATTGGAAATACTTAGCAAATTCTTGTATCATTATAATATTAAGCTAAGTCAGTCCAATGTCCATTCAATACATAATTCTACAAATATTTTTGTACTGTGGGCAATGTAAATGTTAGTTCAGCCATTTTATAAAACTAAATAATATTTATAATTTAACCATAATTTCGTGTTTATCAAAATCGTTTTTATTTTAACCGTAAATGGAGTTAGGTACTTAGATGTTTTGACTGCTAGTATAATACAAAATACAATAAGATATTGTTCAATCTATATTACTGTTTTTCTGTTACATGGTTAGCTCTTTAAAATTCGAACAAAAAAAACCAACCCCATAAAATTAAGGATGTATTCTATTAGCATTGTGAGTACATAATGTATGTTTCTTTGTTGTTCAAATACAGTGTTAGCAAAGAGTTTTGTAGACCCTTTTGAACTTACACTGAATGTTAATGTCACCAAAACGCCATGAAAGGAGTGGTGTGAGGTGAAATTTGTGCGAATGTGGCTGTAAAAATTCGTGCAAATAGGGTTCTGTGTCGAGAGTAAAGTTGAATATTTTACGAAGTGTTGGTAAATAATTTAAAAGGCGATAATGTAGGTTTCAAGTGTGTTTATTTGTAAGGATTTTGTGTCATGTGAAGAAAAAGATACTTACTTTTTTTTCTTTATTCTTTTGTTTCTATTGTGATCGTTATTTGTTTTGACGTGACAACGTCTTATTAATTGGTTTTCCGGGTGACACTTCAAGAAACTGCGTTACGCTCCGCTCACGTTATGCGCTCACAATGAGAGCGAGTGAGAGGCACGCGTCCCTTCCACTCGGGCATGGTTAGCCCGCCTAAGAGCGAGAGAGACAGACATAAAAAGTGAAAGGCACGCGTCCCTTCCACTCGAGCACAGATAAATGTTTTAAATTGTTACTATTATTTCATCCTTCTTCCTACTATACGAATGAATATTCACATTAAAATTATTTTACCACTCAAAGTCGTTGTCACGTAAAACTTTCGCCCGTATACCGACTTTACAGGCAACCAATTTTTTTTTGTTCCGACCTGACTGTTACCGATGAACTTTCCGATGGGCTTAGAAACACCAACTAGATTCTAAAGGTGGCGAGCTAGGAGATGCGAGGACGGACGAGGCGCTCACCTGATAAACGAACGACAAAACTGACAACTCGCACCGCCGCACGAAACACGGTTTTAAAGGAATTATAAAATCTATACTATTTATAAAGCGTCGCCTACACGGACTATTATTCCAACCTACTCCATCCGCGACGGTTCCGTGTCAGAAAAGAATTCTAGGTATGTCTAAACTCCTAAAAATCAAATCATAGCAATCATACATTGTATTAGTTCGGTAACCGGACTAACAACTGAACAATTAAATTTGAACTTTTAGAATCAATGTTGTCCTACCTGAAAACAAGTTCATCTTTGATATTTTTTGTCCAATTAGTTTAACTGGTTGTACAAAAAAAAAACAAAAATAATATCCAAAAAAGTACTTTATCCCAAAACAATACTACCATTTTTAGAAGAACAAAAACAAAAGGAGGCTATCAATCTAGTGAATGTGTCAATGTATCAACATTAAGAAAGAAACAATTTAGGTCCTTGTTTCTGAAGACAAGGATACGTACTTGTAGATCAAACTAATGTTTTACCTAGACTTGATTCAGACCTAATCCACAGCCCATAAATATTATCCCCCCACATAAACATCTCCAACAAAAATACTGTAACAATAATCAAGGTCAAAGTTTGTCCATTCGGTTCTACTTTGACAAATATCCAACGAGCCATTACTTACATATGTTGAATTATGTCGTCTCTCAAGAGCTTCGAAATACTTCGAATAAAGGGAAAAAAATCTTTTGATTTATTAGGAAAAAGCTATGTTTGATGGTACGCAATTTATTCTTGGTTTTGAAGTTGTTCTTTGTTACTGAACAATAATGGAGTGACTTGCGACAGCATCGATGAAATTTTAGACGGTTTATGCCCTAGAAGTCACCACGATTTGAGGGCATGAGACCTTCGTCAATCCAGAGTAACTGAGTCATTTTATTCCCAAACCATGGGTAGTCGTGCACAAAATCATGTAACCAAGCAGAAGCGTATAGGAAAGGTTTTCGATAATTTTACACAAACTACCAGGGTTCCATAGAAACACAGAAGATACCACGTCTTGCAGGGACTGCTTGGTTACGAACGTGGTCACAGAGGCAAGTGATGGAAGATGGCAAGCTGAGTAACAAGAAAATGATAAGACAAAACTCTACGAAAAAAAAAAAATACAATAGGCTGTATGGTCCAAAATCCTTTTGCCTTATGATGTTTTTATTTACACGAAATAGGCTTGCATTTGACCTCGTCTCACCTGATGGGAAGAAAAGATGAGGTCGAGGATGTAGCGTGGTTGTCTAGAAGGCTGCATAATAAAATTGCAGACCCATCGTCAATCAAGAATGTTTTCGAATACAAGAAGATTGTAGGCACCTGCTTTAGTTGCAGTTTAAAGTATTTTAACTCATGACTATATCAAAGAAAATTACTAGAATGAAAACATTCCAATTTTAGAACTCTACGGTGGGTCTGCATGCTGCCGGCCGTACCTTTACCTCCAGACTTGAAGACTCTAAGGTTGTATTATGTAATTGATAACTTGTCGCAGATTTCCATTATGAACAGGTCTATAGGTTCGCGTGTGGAATCTGAATCGTAAGTTTATATTCCTTTATCTCACTTCCGTGGAAAGGAAGACAATGATTTGATTTGTGAGGTAAGAGATAAGTTTATACTATCGACTAGTTTGAAGCAACGTACGTGCGTGGAGTATTAATTTTGTTGAATCGAATTCTCCCTTTTGTTTCGTCTTGGGGTCCCTAAATTTAAATAGTTTGTGGAGTAAGGTCTTTAACATATGAGGGATATTTTGTATGTCTTTGTTTGCGAAAACATATGACGTCGTAGCCTATGCTAGAAATGTAAGACAATAGAAATACGCTTGTATTCACAAACAGTACTTAAGTTGCTCTTGGATAAGTAAACGCACTGCGCTAAATGCGGCCCTATTATTGGTCAATTTTGTGCTGCTCTCTTAACTCTAGCGAATCAGCGTCTTATTTGCGGCTCTATGCGTTTGCGCGCGCTATGCAATCTCATAGGGTTGATTGTGAATACGAGTTTTAGTATTTTTAGAGGACAATAATACATTGTCTTTAGGTGCTCTTCAGGAACAGATTCTACCTTCAATCATATTCAACCCTCAATTGAATCCCTAAAGCTATCAACAAAAACCAAGGGATTTTCTAAATCTCTAAAATAAATAAACCAAAATTACAATCTCAACGGGATAAATAGAATACTAAAGAAATTAGGCGTCAAAACTTAATTTACACTCGAGACTGTGCAGTATACATCGACCAACTTACTTGTACAGACGGATTTTTCACGACTAAAAATAGCAAAGGCAAATTTAATAACTTACGAAGACACTAGCGCCACTCTATCTGAATGAGTAAGTTGGTCAGAGTTTACAGTCGGGACCAAAAGTTGGTTATCGATTAAACACCACATCTGTACCCGAGGCACCCAATAAATATGTAAATTTACCCGGGATTAACCCCGATTGGAGAAGGGAAGACCGGCACCCCGAATGGAAAATTGTCGACTTGGATAATCATTTTTTATCTTTATTAAAATCGAAAATGTGTTTTTAAAGCTTAGCCGTGGCTGGCGTTGAAGAAATTCAAGGTTTTACAGGGGAAAGATTGTGTTATTTTATTTCCTTCTTTTTTGTTTGTTTATGTTGGCTAAATGGTGTCTGAAAGGTTAATTAAGAAAAGGTCTTGAATCTTTTTAATTTATTTTGTTGGAAAGATTAAAACCTTTCTTTAGCAGTAGCAGAGTTTAAGACTACCTGTTGTACTTTTTACTTAATAGTTGCACGCCTCGCACATTATGTTATTTGGTATTGTTTTCTAATTTATAGGTATGGTTTTTTATTAAACGACGATTCTTCATTCCAGAATAAATTTTCCTAAATCATTTCTTAGCCGATGCCTACGATACATTAGCTATATGTTTGCTACTTAATTGAACGCGATTTATCTATTGGCATGAGTTATGCGTTGATATACCAGTCAGTCACTTTTATTTTATATAACTTTTTCCCGCGACTTCGTTCGCGTAGATGTCGAAAATGGTATTCTTAAGTAAACCACCCCAAAATAACTTTCTACCCCTTTTTGACACCGTTAGGGGAAGAATTTCAATAAAATACGAAACATGTGTTCCATCAATACTGTTAAAGAATGTTGTTGTAAAATTTTAAGTAAATTGTGCCAAGGACTCACGTTTGTATGGGAATACAAACTTTGGCCCCCTTTTTCACCCCCTTAGGGGTAGAATTTCGGAAAATCCTTATCCGATACCTACGTCACAGAAAAAACACACCCTCCAAGTTTCAGGTCTCTACGATCAGCGGTTTAGGCTGTGCGTTGATCCGTCAGTCAGTCAGTAGTTCAGGATAAAGCATTTTATATGTATAGAGAAGATTAGGCAGCCGTGATTGTAACAACGCAAGATGTATGCGCGACATTAAATGTTTATTATTTGTCCCGAAGGAAATATCAAAATATAAAGTAGCCTATAGCCTTCCTCAATAAATAGACTCTCCAACACAAAAATATATTTTTCAATTCGAACCAGTAGTTCCTGAGATTTGCGCGTTGAAACAAACAAACAAGTTCATCTTCAGCTTTATAATATTAGTATAGATATTAAATGAATGAATTAAATATTAGCCAGCCTTGGATTTCTAATTTAAAAGCTGTTAGAAAAACGAAGGATTTGTACTGTAAATCTAGGTTTTATGAAAAAAATCTCTAGAGGCATTGTTTAAAAAAGGATTTATTTGAATGAACAAAGCAATACCCGCGTCAGTCCGCGGCATAGAGATATGGTCGAAGCTCCGCGGGTATGTCTAATGGGAATATATACTCCATAATTACGGAGCGTGAAACAGTAATTAATTAATTTGCTAATTAGAAATCTAAATGCATAATTATGTTGATACAACATATAGAATCAATTAAGCAAGCAGCTACTTAGATGATTAGTGTGTAGTGTAGCATGATATTAAATTAGAATGGCTATTCATGCAGCTATAAGAGGAAAAACTAAATTAATTAAAAATCTGAGAATTAGTAATAAACATGCATGAACGAACCAATTTTATAGTAGACTTTGAGAAATTACCAACTTGTGGTGGAAATCCCAGATATATGCATTAAGCGTTTTCAGCATTCCCTATTAGTACAGCAAGGGAATGAAATCAGATGCCTGCGTCTGTCTTTCCTGACGTTTATAATTTGGGAGTCTTCAAGTCATGAATGACCAGGTATCTTTTAGGTAACTATGCTACATTATAGGCCGCATCCTCACTTATCATCAGGTTGGTGGGATAGTGGTCAAACGCTGACCTATCACTTGTAAAAAAAACTTGTACATAAGTCATCCAGTTGAGTGGACTCTCTGTTAACCTGGTATTCTGCTTTTGTATTATTAAATTTAACTGGTTAATTGTCTTCAAAAGTTTGTTAAGTAAACTCTAAAAACTACCCCCTTGCAGTTATTCACTTCAGCCCTTATCAAACAACCACAATTAGAAATTCTCCCCGTATTTATGTACTTCACCTTTCCAACCTCGCATAATCGGTTAACCCGACGCGTTTCCCCGTAAATTTCCCGCCAAAATTATGCTTTTAATTCGAAAATGGCGGCGAAAGAATTTCGCGGTTACTAAATTTATTGCTCAGTTACGATTTATATTTGGGTACAGTTTAGAAAGGCACAATAATGTTCATTTTGAAATGGGTTTTATTGTTGTGGTGATTATTTTTTCATGCGTTTAACAAACTCATTATATTGTGGCAACCACAGTGATAAGGTCCTTATTGTGGTTGCTAATTAATAATGAGTTTAAAAACAAGCTTTGCATCTTCCCAATTTAAAATTATTATATTAAATACCACTGCCGAATCCCAAACATCTTGAAAAACCGTTGCTTGCTTGAGATTGCATGCAAACACACCTACGTAACTGGCTGTTTTGTGATAATTTATTTCTATATTTAATTATTTATTTTTTGATTGATGTTCATTGTTTTTGATGACCCAGTTGGCACAATGGTCACCATGCCGGACTACCAAACACAGGTTTGCGGGTCCGATTCCCGCCTCAAACATGTATTTATGCTTAGATATTTGTCTGTGGTCTGGTTGTTTCTATGTATTATAAGTATATATTTACAAAAGAGAAATATATAAGTAGTATATCCGTTGTCTACCACCCATAGTTACTACTACAAGTCTAGTTACTTAGCTTGGGGCTAGATGGCGATGAGTGGAATGTCCTGCAATATTTATTTATTTTTATAGTATTGTATTTTTTTTTAGTAAATTGTATTTCAATAATCACTAGGTTGATAGTATTTCATCACAAGTTTAACAGTAAGAGCTTAAACATATTTATTCTTCTTGCTTCTTTTATTCTAAGAATATTTACAAGTTAGCACGTACCTGCCAGTTTCAAACCGATCCGTTGTCCAGGTGGCTTGAAGAGTTCTATGTGAGTTCTACGTAGTCCTCTCTCGGTGCACAATCCTGAGTCCGTCGACAGTGATGTTTGGGATTTGAACACTGAAACAAAAAGATACAGTAATCAATTACCTAAATTAAGATTTTTTAAGGGAAATTATAGAAAACTATTTTCCTATGATTTCTTTAAAATTGATGTTACCTAAATCAAAATACAGTTTTTTATCTTTTTACTATTTTCTAACAATTAGGAACCTTTTTAAAGGTTCTTTATTACACGCGTATCTTGTTTACTGTATATACCTGTATGAAATTTGATTTCGATGATTATCTTTTATCACTAAATTTATTTTAAACAATCGTTTTAATGTGATGACTTTTGTTTAAAAAATTATAGGTCATCGTTACACGACCACTTACCATGGTAAATGACGATGTGGTCTTAAGATCTAAAAGGTACCAATTCACTCGCGACTTAAAAACCCTCAAATTGTACACATCAGGAAAAATAGACGTAAGTAACTGATTCCCCTTGTTGTTAAATAAGGAATGATGAAGCAAAGCGCTTGGTGCGAATGTGATTTCCACCATGATTCGATGTCGCTTATCAATCTGGTGTATGACGAAAGAACCAAGATGGCAAAATTAGGTCCCTTACTTTTACTATTCAACTACATACTTCCTTTACGTCAGTTTGTCCCTTAAGTTTATGATTCTCTCAGTCATGCGTTATTTACTTTTTTGTTACAAACCGCAAATAACCATTAACTTTCTCACCATCCATTCTTTCGCCATCAGGGTTTACAACCCTTGTCCTTTTGTTTTTATCGTCTAACCGCAACATGGGGTCATTTACCAAGCTTTTTGGGTAACAAATCAGGAACTTTTCTCATGGGTTCAGATCAGTGTTTGCAATAAAATATTAATAATTTATAATGATTTAAAAAAAATACTAAAAATACATTTTTGCAAGATATTAGATACAACAGAACCTTGATAACCACAAAACATGAAAGAATGCAACGCAGTAACAAAAATATGATAAAAATTGTAGGACACTTAACACAGCGCCAACTTGCCTAAAGCCAAGCAACTAGGCTTGTGTTATGGTAGGCAGACAACAGATAGATCTGTTTATTTGAGATTTTTCATAATCTTCTGTGTCGCAGGCGGGTGTTTGCCTGACGCACCACAGAAGTCATCAAAAGTAGATTCCTTAAAAAAAATTGGAATTTATTTTGTTTACATGAAAGTTGAACGGTCTGTGGATGAATTTAGCTAAATTTGGTGTGGTATACTACTCAGGCAAGTATTTATGCTTAGATATTTTTCTGTGGTTTAATTAGTTTTAAAAAAAGTTATAAATAGTATATCAGTTGTCTAGCACCCATAACACAAGTCTAGTTACTTAGCTTGGGGCAAGTAAGCGATGTGTGGAATGTCCGGCAATATTTATTTATTATACATGATAAACCTAATGTATAGTTATGATTATAACAGTAGGATATTATACAATGTAAACTAGGGTTATCCGTGTGTTATTCTATAGAACAAGCTCCAGCTTTGACCTAACAAATCAGGCAGTTTCTCTCGTTAGCAAACGACTTTTACAGTTATTGTTGTTTGTAAACTGTTCGTGAAATATATCTATCGATTATGGTTAGGTTGGTTAACGTTACCGTTGTATTTGGAAGCTTTATGGTAATGACAATGCAAAAGTTGATAAAATCATTTACATTTATACTTTACCCCGAACCTTCGGGATCGTAAGTCCCGATCCCGTGGTTCCCGACTATCTTGATAAAATTTATTTCATTGTATGTGATATACACAGCTATTCACATATCGAGTTTCATCCAAATCGGTCAAGTAGTTTTTTCGTAAATGTGTGTTGCAGTAAAATAAAGTTACACCAGCGTAAGTCCTGATCTCATGGAATTATAAGTATTTGAAGAATTTAATAGAATTAAAATCGTTCCAGTAGTTTAAGAGTTTATGTACTACAAACACCAATAACAATATTTTATCCTAAAAATATTAGTATTTCCTACAGCCTTAGTTTACTTCGTAACGCCATTAGTTAAGCTTTATCGATTGACGTAAGAATCATTGAAATCGGTGTACGAATTATTATTAATTAGAACCGTAACACACTTTTTACGTTTGTATCTAGTTAATTTAAAAAAAAAAACCATTAATTTAAGGTTTGTTTACAAATAACTAATGTCAAAATATGTACGTTTAAAACAAATATATATTTATAAATATATAAACTGAACAATCATAGAAGTTCTACAGAACATAATGAATTCAGAAATATCACAAAACAAAGGTCAAGAGAACTTACTCGTATTGTTGTAAATATTTCTTTACTAATTTGTTCAACTTTTTGTAGAGATTGTCGTTGGGTTTCTTTGTAATTGTTAGGGCAAACGTAGATTACAGACTATTTTATCATCGACAACTTGACAGCGAGAAATCGCCCAGGCAACTTGCCTTTCGCTAATAGCTAAAAGTGCTATTATTACATATTGTTGTTATGTGTTTTTGTTTGTACTGATTCCAGTGTGATATTTTTCTATATTTTTTGGAAAAATAAAATTTATGATATTGAAATCTCGTTAACTTACCCATACTTAGTGGTGTTTCTTGGCTTAAATTTATATATACTTTTCAACGACAAGGAGTTTTCATTAAATCGAAGAAATTGATATACAAACGCAAAATCAAGAATTATAATTTATCGGCGATATGATTTAAGTACCATAATTTTGAAGATAAACGCGACATTCACTTGTTGTTTTTCATTTCGGTCGCCGAGCTATCGCCCGATCGAAAAGTTTGAAGCCTACATTTGACCCTATTAGTAACAAGCTGGGGAAAACAAAGATTTTTGTTGTCTTTATTTCAATTAGTTTTAGGTTCCACTGTTGTCTGGTGATTTTTTTCTTTAACGAGACATCGTAGTCCTTTTTTTTCTCGGTTTTATCATTTTTATTTGTGAGATAACTACGTGAGTAGGCTCACCGTACTAGTATACTATATCTTATAATAGCGTAGAAAACTGCTATTATTAGAATGTTTTCAACTTAAGCAAGATTAAAGGTCCTACTCGAGTTAAAGTTAAAAACTCATGAATTTATTAGACACACGTTATTTAAACATTCCACTAATAGTAGTTTTACAAAGTTACGGTGGGTCCGCAATTCTGTTTTAGAAATTTGTATTGAGAACCTACTTGTTTTTTGAAGTCGGCTAAAGAAGCAAAGTAGGAACGTACTAAGTACCTACGTCGGCTGCATAATTTTAGACCCACCGTAGAGTTCCAAAACGGGTGTTATAAGAATGATTTCAACACAAGCAAGATTTTAGGCACCTGCTTTAGATAGATAGATAGATAAACACTTTATTTGTACAGTCGGCTGCATAATTGCAGTCCTCAGTAGAGTTCGAAAATTACTTTTATTGGAATGTTTGCATTCTAATAATTTTTGTTTGATTAATTGATGAGTTAGAAGACTTTAAACTTCAGCTAAAGCAGGTGTCTAGAATCTTGTTCGTGTTGAAAACATTCTTATAACAGCCGTTTTGGAGCTCTAAGGTGGGTCTGCAATTTTGCAGCCGACCGTACAACACACGAAACATAGAAAATGACAAAACAGACGAGAAAGCTTATTAACTACGAAATTGTACAAACAGGCGACCTTATCGCTTAAAGCGACTTTAGTTGAAGTTTAAAGTCTTCTAACTCATCAATAAATTAAACAAAAATTATTAGAATGCAAACATGCCAATAATAGTAATTTTCGAACTCTGCCGAGGGCTGCAATTATGCAGCCTATTATCTTTAACCGTATCCCCATCAAGTGAGTGAGAATAAAAAGTGAAATAAAACCGACCATTGAACTCAATCCTTATGAATATGCAATACAATCGACAGTGTTCAGCGGTTAGATACGCACTGAACGCAACAATATGCACACAATTGTGGAAATACTCATAACACTAAAGATTGTAGAGCTGTTTGATACAGAAGGCGTCAAGGCGTTTACGGCACGAATCGAAGCAAAAGCAAATGTTCTACTGAATGCTGAATATATAGAGATAAAATAGATATACTGCGACTGAATAGAGAGAGTGATACTAAAGTTACGGGATATTGAATAAGTGTGAAATACCGAGTACCGAAAAATACTTAATATTTTAAATTTTAAACAAGTTTATTATTGGAAATAACCATGTCAGTTTAAAATCCTTGAAAGAGGTGTTGGCCTAGTGAACGGTCGTGTGTTCAGCTCCAACTGCCCAGGCAATGATGGATTTCTTACGAAAAATGTATGTTCGCTACAAATAAATAATTTCTAATTCCAAGGTACGTTATTAACATTGTTCATACTTTGGATGGAATCGTCGTGATTAAACCGTGGCTTTTTGACTCGGGACATATTTGCGGCTTCTTTCCCCTGGATACGGTAGGCTAATCTGAGATATTTGTACAGTTTGTAAGAAAAACCTTGTAATGAGTAACTCATAAATAAATATTCGTACTTCAAAAAAAGAAACATATGGAGAAACATGTTTTTCGAGAATGGAAAAAGTAATCTAATTTACTCACAGTTTTTATAGGATCGGAATCAACATAATATTCATAATAAAATACTCTGTCGGACTTTCTTTTCTAATATATGTGTTATATCTCTATGAGAATAGAAAGAAAACGTGAAATAAAATGAGGATATAAAAGGTTATGCGATGCGAAGTGACAAAGCTGGAGACAACGACAGCAAACAACGGTAAAAATATGAAAAATGTAACTGCTAAATAATGTAAAACTAATATCCTATTACGGTATATGAATTATACTTAATGACCTAAAATTCATAAAATTCGCAACATCCGTTACAAATTGTGACGTATGTATAACGTCACATCCATACATTTTATTTTTGGAAGTAAATTGAGCGATTTTAAAGTTTATAAGTCAACAATTTTGACACAATGATTCCTTAGAGATATTAATCCACTAAAATTTTCATACATAGCTACATTTGAGATAAAAATAATACTAAAATATTAACTATTTACTGAAACCAGAGATGCCATAATCCCGGTAAATCTTCGCCAAACAAGTGCAATTAAAATAACCGTTGGCAATGTTTTAAGTCGTCGAAAACAAGGGGCTGCAGTGTTAAAAAGCCCGACCTCGAAATTAGCAAACATTCCTGAACGAATCATTTATCAAGAGGACGAAACAAGAAGAATAAACATCTGTAAATTGCAAGCTCTCGTTAAATCTACGATTCGGGTGTGGCGCGACTGTAAGCGGTAATGTTAGGAATATAAAAATTATACATAGTTTTATTCAGACAAATGATACAAAAATTATTTAAAAAAATTAAAGTTATTTGCACGACAAAAAATAAATACTTTTAAGACCTTAAGCCGTGATTGAATCCGGCGTTACTTTTCGGAACTCCATGTCTGTTATGGAAGTATTAATTTAGTTTTAAGTTCCGAAACTAATGCCAAAACACAAAAATGCAATATGCAAAACTTGAAGAGGCATGCAATAAGGACATGCCCTTGTCCTCATTGCATGCCTTATAATTTTAATATTAATAGTTCCATTACCTTAAGCCTTACCAACCTTGTGGTTATACCTGAGTTTAGCTAAATATGAGCACAATCTCGTTTCAGCTGAACTAAATGTTTTCACTTGATGGAAACTGACACTTTACGAGATTTTGATTTGTGGTTTGTATTAATTAATGTCTTCAAAAGATTAAAGGTTTAAAAGATGAACGCGAACGTGAAACGAAAAATATTTCTAGGAATACCGAGTGCTGGCTCAAAAAAAAAAGCAAGCAATATAAATTTTAAGCTATTGCATAGCTTTTATCGCTTATGGGCTTTGAGCGCGGCGACCGTTTCAAGAAATTTCGTTACGAAAATAAAACCTAACACCTCTCACTCCGCCTACCATGTAGCTAGGCCAAGCGTTCGCTATAGGTACGAAGCTAGCACGATGCAATAGCTTTACCGCGGCAGTCCCCGAATGCCACACGTTTTTTATTAATTTTGTCGCTGAAACTACGACCGCACACTAAAAAGGCGATCGTCGCATCTCACCGGCAAGTCGCGTACTACACGTAACGAAACTGCATTCGCGACTCGTACTCGTGAGCCATTTCATTGCGCATATCGCACCGAAACTCAAATACACCATGTGCCTTATTCATAGACGACGACAGTCTAAAAAATGGGTCACTATTGCACGTTGCACTGCAGAAATAATCTGATATCACGCTCCTTAATATTTTAAGGCTTCGTTCTGTCGAAACTAAGAAAAAGGTATTCTCCTTTTTCTTAGTTTCGACAGAAAGAACTTGAAATATTTTTATATTTCCTAAGCACAAACAATATTTGCTAAGTGGTGTCAAATCATCGCTTATTTCCCGTGGCACAATCAGTTATGACTCGGAAAGAAAAAACAACCGGTTCAGTAGTGACACGGAAACTTATATTTTCGCGTCTGGCTAATAAATATTTTTTTAATAATAGATAAAGAAATCAAATGGCAACGTAATAAAAATACAAAAAGCCGATGGAAAAAAGCAAAAGACTAACTAAATGAAAACAAAATTTTACGAAAATACCTAAAATAAAAAAAAATCTGAGACAAAAAGCCGGAAGTATCTAATTGCCAATATTGGCGCAAAATAATCGTATTAATTCTAATCAGTATTGCCTTGATTGTGCCGCTTTGCGAACAGCATGAAGCTAATTAACGTGTGGCTTTTCTCTCACACCATAATGTAATTATTTATACCGTTCTGACGCTATATTACGTACAGCGGTACCTAGTTGTAGCAAGCAGACATAGCCAGAGGCAACTAGGAAATGCCGAGGCAACATGGTGCACAAATGTTTGTTAATAGAGTAACGCGCTAAGGCTGCAAATGGCTGCGTACTTAAACGTGATGAAACCAGTAAAAGTACATCTTTTAAACTCACACGATTTATATTCAATATCTATACTATACTGATATTATAAAGAGGAAAGATTTGTTTGTTTGTTCGTGTTGAATATGCTCCAAAACTACTGGAACGATTTGAAAATTTTCACCGTTGTGAAGCTACACTGTCCCCAAGTGTTAGGCGAGGTTCACTTGATGAGAGTTTTTACCCTATCATGTCAAATGTATGATGTGTAATGTACAGCAAGTAGGTGATTTTACTGTTTTAAGTCTTGTAGTACTTCAGTGACAAAATTAATTGATGAAAAACGAGATACTATTATTAAGGACAAGGCTAATTATGATCCCTTTTAAAATATTGCAGGACAAATAATATAAATATTGCAGGACATTCCACACATCGTCATCTAACCCCAAGCTAAGTAACTAGACTTGTGTTGTGGGTGCTATATACTAATTATATACTTCTTTTTGTAAATATATACTTCAATAATACATATAAGGTGATAGGGTATCGACGCTCTCTCCAAACAAACGTAGACGACTGTTTCCTCCCTGGATACGTTTGTATGGAGTGAGCGCCCGTTACCCTTTCCTCTTAATATAATAGCAAATATGTTGATACAATTAATATTTTGAAAATCTTCTATAACTACGGCCATTTAGTGTTCGTTTTCTACGATCCTTTCTTCACATTTGAAAAGCAGATGTAATTGGGGATCGAATTTATGGTAATTGTTTGTTGGGGAATTTGTTTCATGATTTCTCTGTTGTCACAATAAAATGGCATTATAATATAAAGCAATGTGAAAATTTCTAAATTTTACCAATAGTATAATATCCATGACTTCTTTTTATTTTTACCTGACTTTGCGTCGTAAAGGCAGGTAATATGTTTATCAGCTTATGGATTTATATGTTAGTATGTTGCATATTGGCTTCTTTTGATGATTTTTATACGTCAAGTGTCACTAAAGACATGACAGTAATCAAAATCCAATATGGCGACCACCAGACGCCATAATATTGTGAAAAAGAGAAAAAAAGTCGAGATCTTTATCACTCGTTTCTCTATGTGTCTATTTGTTTATTTAATCTGTGACTTTTATGTAAATAACATTAACCTAATAAAAAATATTTAACGATAATAACCATTTTTGTCCTTCACTAAATTTATTTAAAACGTGTCCAGCCAAGATAATGATGCTTGTTACAGCATCAAAATATTTTCACAAAAAAATAACAAAAAATATGGTAAATATTTCGTTTTTAAGTACTAAATGAAATTTTTCTTCCATTTTTTTAACAAAAATATGGAAATTAGATCACGGTCCCTGGTAGTCGGTTTATGGAGGCGGCTGAGAACCACTGTTTGTGGCGGCGTATGGGGGAGGCCTATGTCCAGCAGTGGACGTGTATGGACTGAAATGATGATGATGATGGAAATTAGACGCTAAAAATATTTTTTTAACAATCAAAACAAAGATTTATTGTCTCCATCAAAAGTAGTCCAAGTTTTCGTAATAAGTTTATCGTGACTTTTTCCTAAATGAAACCCATATTTTAACAATAAGACGTCCTCTTAAAACTTCCTACTGACTTGAGATGTTGCCAACTTCATACATAATTGCTACCATAGATAAATAACACATTTACTAAAATAGAGAGTACAAGGTAGGTAATAAAACCAAATGACAATACCGTACCTGCGGGCTACTAAAGGTCTTTTTTATACTGTGATACCAATTAGTGACAAAATAACATGAAACTAAAAAAACTTATAGTTTTTCAGATCGGCAATAAAGCAAATATTAATCTAATGACCTAATAGTTTTCCTTATATTTTCGAAATATTTGTTTTTAATTAAAGTGACAGGTCCTTATTTCCTGCAGGTACTTTATTTCAAGTTACTGATCGTTAATGGTTTTTTTTTAAGTTATTTTAATAACAACAGCAGCCGATTCCGCTCAGAAGGAGATGGTGGGACGCGTTGGACTCACATCGTAGGGACTGGATCCAGCTAGCACTACAAAGGGAACAGTGGAAAGAGAGGATGCCTTTGTCTGTATTTCCTGACATTTACTCAATACTTGCTACATCTTAGGGTTCATCCTCACCTATCATCATGCAGGTGTGATAGTGGTCAAACGCTGACCTATCATAATTATGTTAAAAAAAACTTTTTTTTTTTTCATTTATTATGCGCAATTTTGTATTAAACTCTTTTTCTTCTCTTTTTATTTAATTTATGAGTGAAACCCATATCAGAAACGTGATATAATTTGTTCCAATGCCTCTATTGTAGTACATTAAGGATTTTATGTCTAAGGTACACTTCTCCGTAGAGGCTTTCGGTCACTCATTAGCATTTTCAGAATATTTATCTCTTAGTACTTATTACTTCAGGCAATTTATTGGCTATTTGTCTTCATAAAATGTGTCAGAATACGTTTATTATAATTATTTTAATAGCATTTTATGTAGGTAGTGCCTATATGTAATGCCAAATTCTTTATTCATACAATCATACAATTTGCATGAAATCACATTAAAACGTCTTAAAAACTAAGGTAAGATACCGTACCTGCGGGCTACTAAGCCTTTGGAACGCCCCCACGAATGAGAAAAAGGCATAAGAAACTCATGGGTTTATTTTGCGATCATGCTCAGAAACGTTAAAATTACGCATATATGAAGGTATTATTTGATATGGAGCAATTAAAGCCATATCCTGAGTTTTTTCATTAAGGATTAACTTGATAATTATTACAATTAGGTATATTATATTGCAAAGATGATTTCTAAGTTATTTATACTGAAAAAGAAAGCATGCTTTTTGTAAGACGAATGTCATCGCAGTCTGCCTGTGACAATGGGATCTGCAAAGTTACCGAAACGTCAGGTTTAAAACAAAAATAAAAAACGCGAATATATCTGTTCAAATATAATTATAATTATGAGTTCAAGTCGCGAAAACCTTAGAAAATACTAAGCATGCTTTTGTTAACCCCCGACGCAAAAACGACGGGGTGTTATAAGTTTGACGTGTCTCTGTGTGTGTGTGTGTCTGTCTGTAGCACCGAACGGATAAACCGATTTTAATTTAGTTTTTTCTAAAATTATTTTATACTTAATTTGAGATGGCTACTTTTTATATCGATATTTCATTGAGATTGGAACGTAAGAGGATCACATATTAATGACATGTTTGATGTAATTTTCGTTCAGGAGCATACTTGAAAGGTGATTGCAACAAAATAATACGGTTGTAATCCTCTTAAGCGGATGAAACCGCGGAGGCCGCTAGTCTTAATACATAAATGTAGCTTAAACAATAACCTATTGTACTAAGGTTCATAGCAGCAAGGCAAAAGGTAGATCATATTGCAAAGAATGCGAGCGAAGTCACGACCAACCATTATAATGGATTACGTGACCTTCTATGAAGGAAGACTGGGTTTAGAGATGTCAAAGGAATATCGATATCGAATGAAATGTGTCCATTCATCGTATCGATACTTTTTAAACGTACGAGTTCCGAAATCACATGTTCTGATTTAGGAAATATTGGTTTTTATAGGTTTATGGTCTACTTCTACCCACTTTTTAGCTATGTTTGAAATTAAGATTAAAACTGGATGTCCTGGATTTGAGTACAATTTACGAATTATACTGTAATATTTTTAAATACTTTACTACCTATATATAAGCAATAGTATTTTCTTCAATAGAACTAATAATGAAACGAATTTAACGAATATAATCTGCCTGTGACCATGGGACCTGCAAAGATCTCGAAACGTCAGGTTTTAGCAAATAATTTGTTTTATTATATCTAAAACAAATTAAAAAAAACTGTACTGCACCAACTCGTAGCTATTTCTGATAAAGTACTTTTTCGATACTTCAATGTGCATAAACAAATATCGACATACTTTCTTGTAGTCACCTCACCTTCCCTATTTGTACTGGATATTGGAAATAAAGACTATGTTTTTTAACTCCTTTCCCGAGCGAGAATTGAAAGGGGCCGGAAAGTTGCGGAGTATGTAGCATATTGAATGGTATCAAGATATGAATTTAATAGATTTTCCGTAAAGAAAATTCGAAGAAAATGGTCTTCCATAACCTAACAATATTTTTTTGACATTATTCTAGGATTTCTGTGATACAATAAATAGGAATATTGGTTTAGCAATAAAATGTCATTTGCAGCGTCCCCTGGTGAGCAATTAATACAACAACTACGAACGATCCATCGCCAATGAATCACAAATATTTCACATAGTCGGAGATTCCTTTAAGAACGACCTTCATCGAGCTGTTTAATGGATCAAAAGTATTTTATTTCAAATTAAATAGGTCAATAAATATATTGCAAACGGGTTGCCTAAAATATTTCAGTCCAGAATATGATTATTTAACAATTTTTTGTTTTGTTTTTTAAACCTCTCACTGGTTTGTAATTCCACACCAATCGAAAGTATGAAGCTCAGATAATATGCAAATAGGTTGACTCGGGTAGGCACTTAAATCGACTCTAGTCATTTACACTGGTCTGGTCTAATGAATTAAAGTTAAGTTAAAATAAAGATTATGTTTTATTGGCACTGAATTTGTCTATAGACCAAACCACTGAAAAGCCTAAAAACAAAAAAAAAAAATCTGAACTGACATTTATTATGCAACCCATTTGCAATATATTTATTGACCTATTTAATTTGATATAAAATACTTTTTATGTTAAACTATATCTTAACCGGCCAGCCATTTTGGAGTAAATGGGAACATTTAAGTGCACAAACAAATACTATCACAAAGCACTAAATGAAAATACCGCCCTCCGTTCCATCGTAGATAAAAATGTGGAAACGTAAAAATGACTCAATAACAAATAGTAAACATGACAAAATTAAATAATGTCGAAATAGGTAAATAGCAAAGTGTAAAAACAGTGTTCTAAAAAGCTAACAAGAAAAAATAAAAATAAAATTTAGACAAGAAAGTTACAACTCTCAACATGCTAACTTTTCTAGAGCTTTATGTACGAAATACAAATAGTTTGTTTTTGAAGAAAAAACGTGAAGTTAGTTAGAAGTTAGGGCGAAGGTTACGTGAAGTCGAAGGCCACTAGAAACTAGCTTCTCCAAGGATTATCTCAAGGTATATACCAAAATTCGAGTGCTGGGTGGTAGACCACCTAGTTGGGCCACGGGAATTGGAAAAGTCAACTATTACAAAATTTAATTGCGACCCCAACTTAGAGGCCCATGTGCGTCTGGCGGTAGTCTAACTATTTTCAAATCAGTAGGTAACAAAAGATGATCGAATTAGTGACAAAAGACTATCGAAACAGAAACAAATTAAAGACGATCTGAAGGAAAATAAAAGACGATCTGAAGTAAAATAAAAGACGATCTGATGTAAAATAAAAGACGATCTGAAGTAAAATAAAAGACGATCTGAAGTAAAATAAAAGACGATCTGAAGTAAAATAAAAGACGATCGAAACAGTAGACACAAGAGGCAATTTATCTACCAATTTTTTTAGCGGCTTTGGTGATAAATGTGACAGACAGAGTGATATGAGTAGCGAGTTGGGGTAGGGTTATGGTTTTTTATTTAATTTTTTTGTGATTTTAATGATTTTTCCTACGCTTAAAAATAGCTAATATTAATCAACATTATTTTCGTAGCGGCTAATATATATATTTTTTTTATTCATTATTTTGACTAAACATATTTTTTGCATAATTCAGTCGATATCATGTACATTATGTTTGCATACAATTATGGTATTTATTGTTCTTATTCAATTTATACTAATATTATAAAGCTTATTTGTTTGAGCGGGCTAATCTCAGGAACTACTGGTTTGAATTAAAAAATATTGTTGTGTTGGATAGTCCTTTTATCGAGGAAGGTTTAGGCTACTTTATATTTAAATATTTACACGGGATCGGGAGTTACGTGGGAGAAACTGCGGGGCGCAGCTAGTTAAATATATTAGAAAAAAATCTAATACAAGAAACCAAATTCTAAAAACAGTAGGGTTTAAAAATCACCCTAATCCAAACAAGGGACGCTGACAAATCTCTGTTTTCATTAAAAGCCATAGGTATCACAAAGCACGGCATCCCTTCATTACCATGTTATTGAATGTCCTTTAGAAAAACCATCATTTTTAATCAAGACCTTTAGGTGGATATGTACGTTTTCCAATACATTATTGAAATTTTCTTATCAATAGCTATCAATTATTTGGGACTTAATTTAAATTGATCGTGCTTTTTACTTACAAAGGCGAAATTTCGATTTGAATTCCTAAAATGGCTTAAGTGGCCAGTTACTAGTTCTACCCTATAATTAAAAATAATCATAATATTTTTTTATTTAAAATAAAATAATTTAATTATATTTTAACTATTATAATAATTAACATAGCTACATTAATTACACATAAAAGTATAAAAAATAAAAAAGACAATTTAAAAACTAATAAAACATAAACATAAAATTAAATAATAATATCCTACGTACAGTCGGCTGCATAATTGCAGCCCCCGGTAGAGTTCTAAAATTACTATTATTGGAATGTTTTCATTCTAATAATTTTTGTTTGATAAATAGATGAGTTAGAAGACTTTAAACTTCAACTAAAGCAGGTGTCTACAACCTTGCTTGTGTTGAAAACATTCTTATAACAGCCGTTTTGGAGCTCTACGCTGGGTCTGTAAAGATGCAGCTGTCCGTACATAACTAATACAATACAAACGAACACAAAAATAAAAGAAAATAAATTTATTTATTTAAATAATTCCCACGTGATCGGGATGAGCCGCTGCTAATCGTAATTATAGATAAGCATTACCAAAACTAATGTCATAGAATAAAATAAATTAGAAAGATTACTCGTATCTTATATGTCAACCTTCATGGTCGATTTGACAGGTAATCGACAGCGTCAACGAACAGGCAAACTAAATTGGGACAATCGTAGAATAATAGTGAATATTATGTCACCCTACTACCGAAGTAATGGGAAACAACATTCGCTATTTTAAGTTTTCGAGTATTTTGTTTCTGTTTCGATCATCTTTTGTACTTTTTCGATCGTCTTTCGTTTTTTTTAACGTCATTCGTCATTATATTTTGATCTATTTTTTTTCGATAGTCTCGACGATGACGATGTACGATTCAATGCTTAAGCATTGGAACCCCTACTTACTGGTTAACCAGTAAGTAGTGGTTCAAAGTTGAACAGTTCTAGAATTGCATAAATTCAAGAATCGATTCTGATTTTTGACGACCCAGTTGGCACAATGGTCACCTTGCCGGGCGCAGTGTGGATTGTCCTGCAATATTTATTTATTTATGTCGAACCAATGAATGGGTAAAAACGTTTAAGAGGTTCCAGCCACGTAATCAAACTAACGTAAGTGGCCATAGCCATTTTAAACCGTGTTCGTAATTTCAAACAAGAACTAAAAGACAAAAATCTATTCATCATCCTTTCACTTCAAAAGAGTAAAGTGGGTTCCGATTGCGCTCAGAGATCATTTTCAAAATTTCAAGCAACCCTTATTAAACGAATGATGTATGAATAGATTTTCCTTGTCGTTAAATTTAAAATTAGCTCCTCTGCCTTTCGTATTTTTCAAGTTGGTTACGTAATGTTGAATACACCGGACCACTTTTAATGTATTTGTAAAAACTTCTTCTTGGTAATAAATGGTAATATTTTTTCATCTGAATAGTGAATAGGCTGCAGATGTTGAAATATATTTTTAACGAATATCTTGAGATATCTCGAGAAAATATTTTTGTTAAGTCTATTTGTAAGAATTTCTACTGGTATCATTATAATACGAAATAAGTTGAAAATAGTGGCTAACTTAACAATAACAATACAATATTAATATTTTGCATTAAAATAAGTTGCAAGCATGTTGCAAGTACTTTAATTTTGTAAAATCCTACGCTGGTTTGTATGTGTATTAAAAATGTAATTAAATGAAGATATTTTTTATCTAACTCTTTTTCAGAATAAAATCTAGGTCCACCACTTTTTACTTCGGTGGTGACACACGGACAAACAGACAGACGGACAAGAAAATGATCTTATAAGGGTTCCTTTTTTACCGAAAAAAGATAATTATAAGAAGTTACATTTGACCTCATCTCATCTGATGGTGGCGAAACAGTGACGTCAAGAATGTAGCACGTTCCCTTATTAGAAGAATGGCATGCCTAGTCAACATATTGGAATGAGGCGAGTCACTTGGAACCATGACCACAAAAGTAAATATTTACTCATGTGCCATGACTTCGTAATGTATAGGTATCTATAATAGGTCATTGTGTCTGTATGTTTTTTATAAGTCTCATTGCCCGTTTAAATGACACTCGGTATTTTAAGCATTAATCTAACGTAGCGAGATGGGATGGCAAGGGTTTAATATTACTAAGTATTGTTTTACTAATTTGCAAAGTTACAGCACTGAAGGTCGAGGGACTTATCATTACAGAAGTACAGGGTGATTCGTTGAAAGCCGGTACTTAGAATAAGCCACAGTAATGTTACAGGGTGATTCTTTGACACCATAATCCTAATCCAAACGAGGCGCAGTTTGTCTTGGAATAAAGCTCGAATCTATAAATATAAAATTTAAAGTCCTGACTGATATATCAACGGACAGTTTAAGCCAATGCGCAATGGATGGATCTTTCTAAAATTAGACACATATTAATAAAATTAAATATGCATATTAGTTATACACGTACCTACTAAAATAATCTAGGTACAACGTTCATGAGTAAAACAGAAAAATAAATTCAAAAGGGCTTTTTCATTATAATTTTCATACGCATTTAAATAATCATATTGAATAAAACAAGCGTCTTTTTTATTAAATTATGCTCAGCTTAAACGAGGCGTTACAATTGTTGGAAACGGAAAATTTTGCCGTCATAATAATATTTTTGTAGGCAGGTTTTTTTAAGGTTTGTCTTCAGTTGAAATTAAATTACATAATTAGGTACCCCTGAACCAGGAGTAAAAATAAACACTTCCCCTTTTTTAGCAAAATTTTATTTTATAATTTTCAGTAATCATGCGTGCCATTTTAGACCCGATCATAATGTAGTAATCGACTCATCGAGCTGAGACGTAGTGATAAAATACTACTAATATGAAAAATGTGTCAATTTGTATGTATGTTTGTAACTCCTTCACGCAAAAACCAATGGATCGATTGCGTATAGTAAAATAATAAATAAAAATATAATTTTGTTAAGATTTTATTTATCTTCCAAGCTTTTACCCGCAGCTTCATCCACACAGGGTTTGAATTTCCTAAAATTATTCTTAGATGATGCATAATTTCTTACGTCATTATAAGTTATATGTAGGTATGCCAAATATATAGCTTTATCGTTTACGGTCGTGCGGGTTAAGAGACGCCTGGTGCGGTCATAACTTCTATAGATGTCCAATTAGTAGTGTGGCAAAAATGTGTTTTCGTGAGCCCCCCGTGTTTCGGAAGGCACGTTAAGCCGTTGGACCCTGTTACTATCTCTTGTAGCAGACGTTAGGTCAAGTAAGAGGCCTTAAAGCGATCTGAAAACTCTAACAATAGGTGAGTCACACCACTATACGAGAAGAAGAAGAAGCTTGATCCGTCTATTATTTTGAGCTGTACATTGATCTATCATTCAGTTTCGACTTTGAATTATTATAATAGATCCAGTGCTGAACATAGGGTTGTAAAGACCAAAGACTTCCTGAGCGAACCGTCACATGCCCTCTGCGTCTAATTTCATCAAAGAAGTAAAACTTGAAACGGTCTAACAGAGGATTTCAGACAGCCATGACATATCTTAGCAGTCCCTCATTCTCGAAACTAACATTAACTTATAATTAGTTTAAACACAACCAAAGAATAAATTCTAATTGTTAGAGATACGACACTCTAATTTTAAATGTAGGTAAGTAGGTACTTATTTGTTAATAGTGTGTAATATTTCATAGTCTCATTTTTTATTTGTTGTGGTCTGGTTGTTTCTGAATGATTAAAAAATGCATGTGTACTTTGCATCACAACTAAGCTAACCTAAACAACTGGGCTGATGCTGAAACAAATTTAAGTAATCTATAACCATAACACAAGCCTAATTGCTTAGCTTGGGGCTATATGGCGCTGTGTACAACATGCGATATTTATTTATAGAATTGGATAGAATAGAATAGAAGCACCCGCATAAGTCCCGATCCCGTGAGAATATCAAAACAAAAAGTAACCTATAGCCTTCCTCGATAAATGGACTATCCAACACAAAAATATTTTTCAATTTGAACCAGTAGTTCCTGAGATTAGCACGTTCAAACATACAAACTCTTCAGCTTTATAATAATAGTATAGATTCATAAGCTAATGACACTTCATCTTTATTTTATTTGTAAAGGTTTGAGAAAACTCAGAAAATTTACTATTTTATTTTGCACTATATTTTATCTCTTACTAACTACACGAAACTCTTTATTCAAATTATTTTCATAAAAAGCTGCCATAGTAAATTATGAATTTTAACTCGAATTAACATTAAACATTAACATGAAACTTGTAGGTTTAAATATGTTTTCGAAAGTTTTAACTGTTAATCTCTGAATCTTTGTTTGAAGTGTACTATCTGTTCTCACATCTCGTTTTATTAATTAGTCACTGAATGAATCATGCATCCGTCGGCTTTAAAAGGAATTTCTACATATACCTAGCAGTGGACATGGGAATTCCAAAATTGGCTTTTTGTACGACAAATGAGTGTCATTTAATTTTAATTAAATGCAATACTGTGTAAGAATGATTTTATTCGATGGTCGAATACGCTTTTACAGAATGGATTTGTCAATTAAAATATTTCTAACGTTTTATAATATTCAAAGGTTCAGTTGTGACCTTTGCTAGAAGTTTCTTTAAATTAGAATTAAAAAAAAACCCGACTTTTATCCCCCATAACTTTTAAACGGCTGACCCGATTTCAATCAAACATAGCTAACAACGTTTCCGAATAATTCACCTTTCAAACATAAGTATGACAATATCAAAATCGGTTCATCCGTTCGGGAGCTACGATGCCACAGACACACACACACACACGTCAAACTTATAACTCCCGACGCATTTTTCTTTTATTTAGTTAAAATGCTCCAGTTTCTAGCAATGCAGGGCTTAATTTTTAATTTACTAGCATCAATGCTAGTAAATTATTTTCTGATTTCTTTATTGTTTTTTGTACATATTTTGTAATTGTTTTAATATGAATAAAGATTATATAACTTATTGGAGTAAATTAAAATGTTAAATAGGTACATAAATCAATGTAAATAAAGTAGGTAAATAAATCTATTTATACTAAAATACTTCAGCAAGATGCAAATTATCCGATAAGAATAATCTTAGCTTCGCCGTTACCAATAGCTAATCGATTTCCTGAAAACGCGATGGGATTACAACCGCGGGATTATTTAATCAAAGTACTCTATTGCAGCCATAAAAGTGGTGTTGGTCTAGAAGTTAATACCTCGACTTTATTTCAAAGGTCGTGGATTCGAATGCCGACCGGAAAAACATTATTTTAAGGAAAAATGAAATAAATAATAATGTTTTCTAACGCATACGCGTTAGAAAACATTACTCTTAGTGTGAAGGAAACATCGTGATTAAATTTATCTTCAAAAGACGTATTAACTAGTTATTTGCTCTGGACGCGGTCAACAAAGCTGAGAGGGTGATATAAGATCAGGACAAGTCTACTTAATCTAATACTTATGTATTATCCCAGGCACAACAGCGCCCTCAATAACATGGACTAAAATAGCTGGGGAACAATCAATCTTGATTAGATGTAAAGGCCAATTCTTCTATTGGTAAAATTCAGAGACAAAGTACCCTTCCGATCAATACCATAAAAGACTTTCTAATTATTACATTCGTAAGCCTGCACTTGGCATTTGACCTATAGTCCGTTTCAATACTAGAGAGTAATTGAAAGAAAGAAAGACAATATTTCCATTTAACAACGTTAAACTTAAACCTAACCGTAAAATACATTCAATTTATAAAGTTACAATAAACAATCATATTATAAACTAGTTCTTATAATATGGTTTTTGCGTACTTGTACTCATAATTATATTTATTTTAACGGAAATAATCGCGATTTTTATTAATTTGTTTCAACATGACGTTTCGGAGCGACCTGACACGATTATACCCGTTAAAAATAAAATTGTGAGCAATATAAACTTTCAATAACTAAAGTAAATAAAAACATTAACAATAAACATTATATAAGGATCTAACTCAGCTTGATGCTACTATCACTAAGCGAAAGCAGCGTCGAATTATGTATTTAGTATCTCTATCTGTAATATGGCCCTTCCTCTCTGGAATTCAAACAAAATATACAAAGTATAAGTGGATTTTAACTCGAATATCAGAAAACCCTTTGTTAAATTTTCCAATTAATATGCATAGAGCACTAATTCTGTAATATCCGAAATTCAATCCGTAATATGAAGCGAACCAAATGACAATAGATTGACAGATTGACGTTGCGACAGATAATCTACGGGCTCCAGCAGACTACAGACTTTCAGCTTTAATTATAAAAATACATTCGTACCATATACATACACGTTAAGCGAAGCTACATTGTAGGCGGAGTGAGGGGTGTTAGGTTTTATTTTCATCGTCATCCGTCTTCCGTCATTTGTCGTCCGTCATTTGTCGTACGCCATTTCTCATCCGTCATCCATCGTCCATTGTCACTGAACTCTATACACTGCACGCGAAAAAAAAATAGGTGGAGTGGAGGATGTTAAGTTTTATTTTCGTTACGGAATTTCTTGATTCGGTCGCCGCGCTCAAAGCCCGCGATAGAAGCTATGCAACAGCTTAAAAATTGGACAAGTTCGAGTCAGACTCGCGCACAAAGGGTTCGCTACCATATTCCGTTTTTAGTATTTGTTATTATAGGGGCACCAGAAATACATCATCTGTGAAAATTTTAAAAGTCTATAGTTATTACGGTTCATGAGATATAGCTTGTTGACAGACAGACAGAGAGTGGAGTCTTAGTAAAAGGGTCCCGTTTTTACCCTTTTAAAGTAATGTTTACCTTTAACTACGATTTTTTATATTCATAAACCCATTTTAAACTTCAAACATTGTCAAAACACAAATGATCACAACACACAATATGATCAATAATCAAAATGGCCGATTTGAAACACCTGATTACTGACAGCGGCAAAGAACTGCTTAGTCGTCGTTGTTTGGTGATGATTTTTCTGTTGTGTATGTAAAAAATTAAACTGTATCGGACAACTTTAAATTCCCATTTAAAGTTGTCCGACACAATGGCGGTTTCTGAACGTAAAAGAAGATTTTAATATTTGTAAATCAGACGATGGAATTACTAAACTATCGCCCGACGAATAGTAAGTACTCTATTCAAGCTGTAAGCAATTTTGATTTCGAGTATAAATTATTTTAGTAATGAACGAAGATTTGCTCAAGTTAAATGAAATCTGAGTTTTATCTGAGAACTGTTACAACAATAGTTAATGGAAACTTGCAATCTCTTCGGAATGATTGGATGTCTTTGATTATAGGTATATTTTAGATATTATTAAATACCTACCAATTTTCGCAAATAATAGACCCATGTATAAAATGCCATCAGTAGCAAATGCTACTGGTAATTAAATAATTATTTTTTATAAAATCTTATACATATATATTAAAGAAAGTCGTGTTAGTTACACCATTTATAACTCGGGAACGGCTAAACCGATTTGGCTGAAAATTGGTGGGGAGGTAGCTTACAATCATAAGACGGACATAGGATATTTTTTTCGATATTCCCACGGGATCGGGACTTACGCAGGTAAAACCGCGGGGCGCAGCTAGTTATTTATAAAAATGAAGCCATCGTATTTCGAGTTTGTCGAAAAAAATGATTATAATATATAATACCTAATTAATTAATTATCTAAAAATTAAAAGGCCGAAAACATTTTGACAAAATATTATTGTAGACGTAAACGTAACTACATTAAAAGTTTCCGAGCCCTCGGAAAATTATCTTCAGATTGTGCCCCAAGTTTGAGTGAAAAGTTTTTTCAAGTAGGTATATTAAGATGGATAAATTAAATGTGCCAACTGGAGGGCTTAACGGGTGCTCTGATGAGATGTTATCTCGAATACTTCAAGTTTAATTTGTTTAGCTTTACTTTTGGGAAGGATTTATATATTTTTATTCGGAAAAAATGTTATAAGTTCTCGTCCCAACAAACACTGCCTACAATTTAATTGCGAAAGTTCTTCTGAGCTGGATTGCTTTAATAAAGATTACATAAATGTAGTCTAGAGTGTGAAAAAGGCCGTGGAAAATTTGTTTCTTGTTTCTCTTCTCATTGGAGGCCGCGCACTTAAGACACACATTCTGACTTAGTTTTTAAGACGATTTAATTAATATTTCTTGTCTACTTATGACATGGTATAAACTACTTTAATATCTGATTGCTTAGACGTGCCATAATTTGTATCGGGATACAGGTTCATACCTGACTTGGTGGTTGAATTCATGATTCCAAACAAAATATAAAATTAAATAGCACAATCGTATTCAGATTCGCAAGCTTAACAATCAACCGCGAGATTTCCAGGTATGAGCAATAATGAGCATATAACCCAGTCGGTATGGAAAAATAGCGAACGGAAAAATAAACAATTCAGTTTAAATACACCGTAAAATAACTCAAAAATCTTCCCACTTATTGCAAAAGGTATTTACAAAACATGCGTCCTTAATGATCAACATTACTTTACATTGCGCGCTGAGCTCTAACAAATTAGCACCATAAAACAAAACACCGTACCGAGGCAGCAATGTAATAAAATAATTTAAAACGCGATACGATGTTTAAGTAAAAACAGGTGTTACGTTATAGCGTAGTCGAATAAATAAACTGTCAAAGATCCTGTTCATAGTAGAGTACCAAGCGACAATATTTTCGACGGAAAAAATATCAAAGGGAATAATTTCAGCTTGATTTCAATACGAAGTACCCGCGGCGCTGATCCCTCAAAACAAAACCTTAGAATCTTCGGGTATAGAGCGAATGGTATCTATTAGGTGAGTATGTTATATCCTCGATCTCAACGTTCCTTCACAATAGGTCAGATGATGTCAAATCTAAGTCAGTTAACCTCAAAAACAAAGATTCTCACTAGCAGTGCTCGGGGTTTTAATCCCGTCGGAATACTCTTTAGTTTTGAATGTATCAGTTCTTTTTCATCCAAAGGTTGCCTGGAAAAATCTCTTTCACTGATACGGTCGGCCAATCGTGTTACTTATTTTTTATGGCTATTAGACTTTGATTTTTGTTTACATAACTTGTGTGTTTTATGTTTCTTTCTCTATTCTACAAAATAAAGTTACCTTTTTATTTATACCCGCTCTCAGCGCCAAAATAACGAAATAAAATCATTTTTTTATAGCAGTTATCTGTCTAGCTTACTAGTACTACTATATGGAGGTCAGTGATTTGCCTATTTATGTTCACATATTATGTGAACTCAATATTCAACTTATAAATAGAATTTTATAGTCGGTGTTGCCACTCCATTGTGTCCTGGCAAGTAGGTATTTAAGATTGAAAGTGCTTCATTCAAAAACGAGTAAACTCGTGCAAGGGAATATTGCTTTTCAGTGTTTGATTTTATATTTTCATTTTGTTGAAGTTAATTTTACTTTCAATCGAACTAAGAGACTTAAAAGCTTTAATTTAGTTCCATAACCTATTTATAAATGTTGTATTGATAAATCTTTTTATTTGTTGTATTAAGAAAATTGGTCAGTGAATTCTAATATTTCTATATGTTCTTCTTGTATATCGTCATGTTGGTAAAAAAGGTCAAATTCATTCGCTCCATTATGTTGGCATGTCTTTAGCATTATTATTGGCGGATATTAGTTCAGCTGAAGAGGCAGATATCAAATTGCTTTAAATTATTTAACCAAATTATTCCTAAACTCAGTTACATTTGTTTTCAACTATAGAAACCTAGGACATATAATTGATGAAGTAGGCTTGCCTAGAGCCTGTAGCACCCTCTCAGCTTAGTCAACTATGCCCAGGCTCTACAGCGGCAGCGCCCAAAATAGCAAGGATTAAAGTAAATCATCTAGATGGATGTAAAGGGCAAAATATTATACCTACCTAAAGAAGAACATAAATTTTTTAAGGGATAAGTATTTTGCGCAAAGATTTTCCAAAACAAGCATACAATGTTTTCCTCAACGTAATAGACGAAACCGGAAAGGTTGGTAATGGCCAATGTAAAGGTGATGCATGGTTGGGAACTCGTTGTTTTTTTCACCATTTCACCATTAGGGAAATAGTGAACGAAATTCTCAGTAAATGAAAGCCTACGCCGACTAACATCTTAACCTATTAGGACCTAAAAGAAACATTGACTCAATAAGCATAAAAAGAAGAAATGATCATACTTTATTGATGTCTTCTCGAAAACAATATTTCCTGCAATGTACCGATAAATAAAGAAAGAATAAGAATAAAAAAGTAGAATTAAGTTAGAATTTATTTTGTTTTTGTTATTTGTAATTATTTTGCGTTCTGTTTTTATGGTGCAATAAAGTTTGTATCTATCTATCTATCTAAATAACAATATTTTCAGGAAAGCATGCTACATCCTTGACTTCATCTACGGTTCCCATCAGGTGGGATAAGGTCAAATGCAAGGATACTAATACTTCTTGACACGTGAATACTTCTTGTCCTAAATAGTTTTCATTGTAATGCGGGTTAAGCGATGCCTGACGCGGTCAAAAATGTGTTTGCGTGAGCCCCTCCGTGCTTCGGCGTGCTAAGGCACGGTAAGCCGTTGGTCCCGGTTGCTACCTCTAACAGCAGTCGTTAGATCAAGTTAGAGGCCTTAAGGCGATCTAAAAACTCTAACAATAGGTAAGACCACACCACTATACGAGAAGAAGAAGAATTGTAATGTTATAAACTTAATAACCCCAAGGAGGTTGAATTAGCTACATCCATTACAAATTATGACGTAATTGTTGACATGATTAGTATTATTTCCAAGTACCTACCTTCATCACTCTTCATAACTATTTTCAGCGCCAAACAAACGGAAGCATTTGGAAGTCCGTGGTTCTAGGGCGTCCTTATGATGAATGTAGCGATAAACTTAAAAAAGAAGTTATGCGGGAATAGATGAAGTTACCTACATATGTACGGGTCAAAAACATAACACCCCTTTTGGCTTCACCGTGGTCGGGTAAAAAATGGAACACCACCCACTGAGTCAACAAAAAAAAACAAGTAAAACCCTAAATATTTAACGGGTTACTTTTCTTCGACTCATACTTACAGTAGGCGTCGACTCTTATTGGCATTATTTATTGCCATTTCTCCATCCATTCGAACTTAATTCCGACACAGCAAGTTAAGCGTAAAACTTCTTTTCAGCGAAGTGGCAAAAAAACATTTCCTAGTCTCATTTAAAAGCTTTTAACTGTAATCCTGTTTTAGAGTGGTTCTCGGTTTTCTTGCTTAATTAGTCTAAGTAATTATGTGAAATCTTAAGCTAAGCTTTATTAGTACTTTAGTAGCCACGTTTCGTTTGAAGAATTCCGAAATGAGTGGTTGAAGTTTTTTGGATTTAGGGCTTTTATTTTTGTATTTTTATTACTTCACATCTGGCTCAACGAGGATAGTAGGTATATTAAATATCCTCGTGACCATGATCAGTGCGGCTCGGTCGAAACATCAGGTAAATATTAGATATATTAGAGTGTTTATAAAATTAATATTTATTATAGGTATTGTAAAAAAATATATATGTTATATGCAGGACCTTTTTGCTAAGTTAATAATTACGACAATGTTATATCCTACTAATATTATAAATGTGAAAGTTTGTGTGTGCGTGTGTGTGTGTGTGTGTGTTTGTTACTCCTTCACGCTAAAACCACTTAACCGATTGCAATGAAATTCGGTATGTAGATAACTGGAGGCCTGGATTAACATATAGGCTACTTTTTTTCCCAATATTCCCACGGGATCGGAACTTACGCGGGTGAAACCGCGGGGCGCAGCTAGTATGTAATAAATTGGACAGTGATTTGTAGAAATTGGCTTAAAACGTCGTTAGAACCTACTACATCTATCTACTACAAAATAAAAGTCCAAATTAGATGTTTAGAAAATACTAGCAAATCTAGCAAACCCTGGTTTAACCATCGTAAGTACCGATTAAATGAGAATATCTGGACGTAAAATAGCTAATGTCACTCCTAAAACATGCTTATATCCTCTTTTCAATTTTCATCAAAATCGGTCAGCGGATTCACAGCAATTTCATAACAATCAAATAGAAGACAATTCTTAAGGTGGGTTCATACGCCTACGACCTTGCTACACAGGCTACTAAATAGTTACTACTGGCACCGGTCGCCTTCGTTGGTGAAAATTGTTGATTGTTACGATGTGTTTTGTGTTATGTTATGTGTTTTTATTTATCCAAAATGATGGATTTGTAGGTGAGATTTTTACCGATATTTTGTGGTAATTTGAGACGAAAATTTCTAGTCATTTTAAAGTTATACTAGGTTTAATTTTTAAGTTTAGGAAAGCTTCGAAACTATAGGGAATTTTGGCTTAAAGTCACACCAAAATGTCACCATCTCATCACTTTTGAGAAAACAAAACATATTTGGAAAAATAACAATGTTCCAACGAAGGCGACCGATGCCGGTGGTAACTATTTAGTAACCCGTGTAGCAAGGTCGCTGGTGTATGAACCCACCTTAAGAATTGTTGTTGTAATTGTTGGTGAAATTAGTTGCGCCTCTTATAGTAATCGGTAAATCGTTTTTCTTGAAATCGGTTAAATCTCTATTCAGATTTATATGTCAATAGATTTCAAAGCAATTTCATTACTTACAAACAAAAATCCATCATAAGAAAACATTAAAATTTATTCATGATAATTAGAATAGATTTTATCATAGATACAAGTCCAAAATAATCATTGTTTTTCACACAAAACAGATTGTCCTTCACAATAAACTTTACTAAACAACAGAATATTTTTGCCCCCGAGGGATTGTCAATTTTTTACGCGGAAAAAAAGGACGTAACAGGAAAAAATGTCGGTCTTGCCTTTGTCACGTGTCCTCTAAACAATCCTGATGAATCTTAATTAACACTGGGTTTGTTTTCATGTTTTTCCCGCGGATTCTATTGTTCTTTATTTAAATTTATCGGTGTGGAGACCACAGAGAATATGTTTGCTTTTTGTAACATGTAATTTACTTAATTTTAGCACCTTGAGATTTTTGTGTCTTTTTCTCATTAGTGAGAGCGTTTCGAAGGCATACATCTCAGCAAGTTTATGTATTACATAATATCTTTAGTCTTAATTTTATTAAATTTCGATCTTTTTGTGCCTACCATGCACAATACAATTTTTTTAGTGTAAAATCTTTTGTGGCAGTATATTTTGTACCGTTTAGTTTGGCACGACTTATTTATATAGTCAGTATCACATAATCTTTGCACAAGTTCTATCAAATGTAAAAATCAAATGTTTTAGGCATATAATTTTAATTAAATAAATTCAATTAGTGTCCGTTTTTCTCTTTAAAAGTCGAAAAAGGTTAGACTGGTTCGGCAGTTAATAGTAGTTCATAATTTTAAAACGCTACATAATAATTGATCTAATTAGAAAGTAGCAAAAATCTGTGGTTCACTTTCATACTTCAAAGTTAAAATTTAACAATTTAGCAAGAACTTTGGTAAAATGGTCGTTAAAAATTTCGTAAGCTTGGACAAACGTCGTTATAATTCTTAATTAGACATTTTGTCGTTTAATTTAAAAACTTGTTGGGTCACATCGTTTGCTCGGTAATTTAAGTATCAACGTTCCTTTCTGGAGTGTTAATGTTTTTTATTTAAAATTGCCATCAATTCATTAACAAAACAAATCTTTTGTGTGAGGAAAAAGCCTCAAGCTACGGTGTTATTTTAACTTTTCAGTTAGGTAATAAAATCTATATATATAGAATTTAAAGTTCTGACTGGTATCTCCAGTTAAAAACCAATACATCGGGTTGGCATACAGATATACAGTTACCTGTGATTTAGGCAATTAGGCATGGATTTTGGATAGTTTAAACCCTACGCAGATGAAGTCGTCGGCAAAAGCTAGTAAGTGATAGAGTAAACAACAACATTCAAAAGAGAATATCAGTAGGAGTATTTCATAGATGGATAGAAACTGTTTGACTATAGATATAAATCTGTTTGAAACTGAGCCGTCTTTGAAAAATCGGTGAACGTGCGTTCAAAAAAATATATGTATACGTGACGATTCCCATTATTCCCAAATTATTAAATTAATCCCAAATTAATCCCATTATTATCAAATTGGCTAGATTATCAATTTGGGGTTATGCCACGAAGATTCCCATAATAATGAATATTGCAGGACATTCTACACATCGCCATCAAGCCCCAAGCTAAGTAGCTAAACTTGTGTTATAGGTGCTCGACAACGGACATACTAATTATATACTTTTCTTTTGTAAATATATACTTATAATACATAATAAACAACCAGACCACAGATAAATATCTAAGCATAAATACATGTCTGAGGCGGGAATCGAAACCCTGTGTTTGACAGTCCCGCATGATGACCATTGTGCCAACTGGGTCGTCGAAACGATAACCGACTCCTAAATCGAACCATAATTAAAAAGAGTTCACTTCGTCCGATCGGTCGGATTGAGCAGGAAAACCACGGGGAATACCCCATTTCCTCCTTTTTTCGTATTCGGTTATAGATTTTTTGAACAAAAAGGCGTTATGCTGGGGCTGGTAGAGTTCCCGAAAGGTCATATTTATATTATGACGACCCAGTTGGCACAATGGTCACCATGCCGGACTGCCAAACACAGGGTTGCGGGTTCGATTCCCGCCTCAGACAAGTATTTATGCTTAGATATTTGTCTGTGGTCTGGTTGTTTATATGTATTATAAGTATATATTTACAAAAAAAAAGTATATAAGTAGTATATCCGTTATCTAGCACCCATAACACAAGTCTAGTTACTTAGCTTGGGGCTAGATGGCGATGTGTGGAATGTCCTGAAATATTTATTATTTATTATTATTATTATTATCTTCTATTACTCTAGACTTGGAAATTCATATATTTGAACCGGGAGCTAACTTCACTACACTGCTTCTAACATTATCTCAATTTCAATATTCGTATTCAGTTTTGCTCACTTACGCTGTGATACGCCAATTTCGTTCAGCACTCTTTTCAATTTTATATCGTCATACTGAATTTAAGTTAGAATCAAAATAGCCTCAGATATTATGATAGAACATGAATATGAAATAAGATAGGATACTATTTCGTGAAGTTAGAATATTTTGTATTAATCTTTTTTCAGTCTTCTATCATAAGTCCTTTATCGTAATACCTATTTGTTTTTTTTTTTTGTCAGAATACCTATTATTATATTAAAATTTCAATAAAGCTGAGCTTATAAAGTTTATATAGGTTTATTAATAAATAGTGTAAGTTTACCAACTTTTTATTTAGTTAGCTCGTTGTGTCCCACTGCTGGGCAAAGGCCCCCTGCCCAGCAGTGGGACACAACGAGCTAACTAAATAAAAAGTTGGTAAACTTACATTTTTAGAACAATTTTTAACTATCATTTCATATTCATATTCATTTATTTCATAAAACATGGGTTAACAATGATGGTTCACAGTGGTATATAATATGTACAGCCATGATTCGCCTTATCGGCATATGAAATTTTATTGGTACATTTATAATTATTTTTTAAAAATTTAGGTCAAAACTAGGTTGCAAAATATACCTACAAAGGTTATACATAATGAAAATAAGAATTATACAAATGTCAAAATATGGCTCACAAAATTGAATGTCAAAATATTAATATTAGTAGTGTGAAGTAATTACAAAAATAAGAATTATACAAATGTCAAAAATGGCTCATAAAATTTAAATGTCAAATTATTTTTAATTGTGTCAGTCATTTTTAAATATAAATTATACACATGTCAAAAAATGGCTAACCTAATATTACAATTTTCTATCATTTAAAAAGTCCCTTAAGTCATAGTACGCCTTTTTTGCAAGAAAGCCATTGAGTGCAGCTCTAAACCTTTTAGTATCATTGAAAGATCTAATTGATTCTGGTATTTTATTAAAGATGATAGGTGCCATGCAGTTTACACTCATTCTCTTAAGAAGACCTTTGCACTTATTGGTTGTCTCCAAAGTACCTTGACGTCTGCTTCCAGTAGGTTTAATTGTAAAGTAGTGGGGGTTAATTTTAACAAAATTAGCTATCTCACTTATGTACAACGATGGAAGTGTTAGAATTTTATATTTAAGGAAATAAGGTTCACACGAATTTTGTATTACGTTCCAACTCATTTTCCTTATTAACACCTCATCGGGGTAAATCTATTGCAAAACGTCTCAACGGCAAAAAAAATCTTAAGGCTTCACAGCAATATTTAGGTAAATTAATAAGCCTCACCATCTAATTCCTAATCCCCCTGGTTGGAGGCCCGAGTACTGGATGGTGGTTTAAGAATTTTCGAAACAAAAACGAAAGACGATCGGAATATTATAGATGTCCACTCCATTGGGGTAAACCTTGCGAGGTCAATTATAAATATATACTAGCTTTTCCCGCGACTTCGTCCGCGCAGGAGTTGAATTTTTCATAATCCTTTATTATCGGATGCCTACGTTATGACGTAGGCAAAGAACACACCCTCCAAGTTTCAGATCTCTACGATCAGTGGTTTAGGCTGCGTTGATCCGTCAGTCAGTCTGTCAGTAATTAAGGACAAAGCATTATAGATTATAGCTGCTTTTGAGAAGTCAAAACTATGACTGTTCAAAGCTATAACACAGCTCTATTTGGGACATTATTGTGTTCATGAGAAAGACTTACCATCTAATTCATATCCCTGTCCACTCCACTGGGGTAAATCCTGTGAAAACGATTTAGGATCGTTCCGACTGCCTATAGAGATCTTAAGGCTCTTCCACAACTTCATTTTGACAACATTTCGTTCACACACTAGTACCGTTTCACTTCACTTCATTTTCACTAACACTGTCACTTGTGGATTCAGTTATCTGAAATAAGAGAAAAACTAATTAGTACTTTTAGGTGTTGTGTTTTTATTGCTGTTAATCTATAGCGGATCTTTACTTAAAACCTTAAAGGAGCCATTAAGATTTACTCCTATTCAATCCCCTAGTCCAGGGGGACTGATAAGAGCTAATTTAAAATTATACAGTTGTTAACATCTCACCCGAGTGTCATTTCTGTCATTATAATCAAGCTTAACTAGGTGAGGTGTTAACAGATAGTAGTAAGTAAGGGTATGTTATAGATTCTGAGAGTATTTCTTTCGTTTCGTTTGACTGCGGGCGGATGCTAAGGCACAGTCTAAACAATTTAATATACAAACTTGTTATTAAAGAACATCCATCATTGGCCTTCCATTGTTTCTCAAATTAACTTCACTCTTATTTTTTTAGTTCTAAAACATATTATCTATATTTCATCGACTTACAGCAAATTATAACCATAAACACTTTCTTAATAATTCAAAATTATTAAAAAAAAATGATGGCATAATTTTCTATTGAAAGAACTAAAAGTAGTAGTACCTATTTAGTCCTTTACTAATATAAATATAGTCTACTATAATTGAGGTTTTTTTGTAATACATACAGGCCCTGTACTTTTTACAGGCCCAGGACTTCTTGATAACTTGGTATTTAATTTTTTAGAAAAATAAGTCCTGAAATCAGGACTTTCAAGTGGAACCACAGTCGCTCCTAGTTTCTCATAAAATAACCTACTTAAAATACCAAAGTATCATTATTTCATAATTCACTTCGATATAGAATTAAAACTTCCGTTCATTGTTCGTTAGACAGTTGATCGACTGCGATCGACGATCCGTGGCCCGGACGTTGCACCATTAGCGTCCAATGCAATTTGTACACAAATTACTTTGAAAAATTGCTTTAAGTTTCTCAGTAAACGGGAAGAAAGTTGATGTTAAATAATATTAGGTCAAATTGCTATGTAAAAGTTTTCTCTTTCAATTTTCGGCTTCACTTTGCCAGTGTCAATTAATCTTATTGTCTTAATATGGGCTCTTTTTGCAACTTTCTTTAGTTGCGTTATTTTTGCGAGAGAATGGAGGCTTGCCCAGCACCTATACTATCCTCTCAGCTTAGTCGACTGAGAACTCGTAATACGTCTTTTATTTTTGTGAAATAAAGTGATTTATTTATTATTTATTTTATTATCTTAGGAACACCCACGGCTAATACTACAAACTAGAAACAAAAATATAAATCAGATAGCCAATAACGGGTATTCACAACTAGAACTAAATTAAAGTAAAGAAGCAGTTATTACACGATTTATTTGCTATATAGTGATTTATTTTATTTATTTATTCTCTTCCCTTACAGAATAATAAATATTTAACACTTTTGACATAATATTTCAATACAACAAGCGCTTATCGTCTCCCCTAGTTCAGGGTTACGACCAACGTAAGATGACAGGAAGTCCGTTGAGAGTAGGGGATCCGTTAGGGGAGCCGATAAGCGGTTTCCTTGAATAGCATACCTACTGTCACTCGCTACATAAAGACTCACTGGGGCTGCCCACAGTCTTTGTCTTCTGTGTTCCTTATATGATAATGAAATTTGAGATATATTGTTTTCATAATTATTATCTTTTCTTCATAATATACCTACTAACTGTGGTCCGCTTTCACCCACGTAAGTCCCGATCCCATAGGAATATTGAGATAAAAGTAGCCAATATGTTAATCCAAGTCTTTAGCTATCTTCGTACCGAGTTTCATTGCAATCGGTTCAGTAGTTTTTACGTGAACGAGTAACAAACCCAGACATAGATACTAACACCCCAACTTTCGGATTTATAATATTAGCAGGATTGCTGAAATCAAAACTTTGCCCTCTTTAAGATTACTAAGAAGCGAATCCAAGTCGACTGGGTTGTAAGAAGTTTACAGTTATATTTCTTTACTGTGATTTCGATTCTATATTTACATACTTTATCCCTCCATCACATCTATACACTCGCAATCCAACGCGCCAATCTCTACTTACAACCAGTATTTGACAGACAAAATCCTAGAAAATGATGTAGCATTAGCAGTTAAGGACAACCCTTCCATACTAAACTACGAAAAACAATCTTAAAATTATAGAGTTAAAGTTGAAATCTCATTGTAAATTTATATTCCCCAACATGAATTGTAACAAATCTTAGCAGACTCAACTTAGTGATTCATGTCTTGGAATAGGGCCAGTTTAAATGCATTTTGAAATTATCTTAAGCTTAACTTGTTAATGTTGTCGTTGTTTAACTGTTGTTTTAATTAGGAAATTATAATGCATTTCGAGCAGAAGCTCGTTATCAAGTTAATTTAAATTTAACTGTAGTTAGCGTTCGTCTCTACTTAACTACAGTTTCTGCTTTGATATTGTGATTTAATTTGAAATGTTGCAATTGTGTTACAAATAGGAGTAAACAAGCCTTGCTTTTGAAGGTCCTAAATAACTAAATATTGCAGGACATTCCACACATCGCCATCTAGCCCCAAGCTAAGTAACTAGACTTGTGTTATGGGTGCTAGACAACGGATATACTTTTTCTTTTATTTAAATTTAAACTTATAATACATACAAATAACTAGACCACAGAAAAATATCTAAGCATAAATACTTGTCTGAGGCGGGAATCGAACCTACAACCCTGTGTTTGGCAGTCCGGCATGGTGATCAGTGTGCTAACTGGGTCGTCAAAAGCTTTATAAGATCCAAGGGAGATCATTTTAATTGCCCCAACATTATAGTGCGGCCATGCTAAAGATAAGTAGCAGATCCCACACCAGACCTCGATGTGACCTCCACACAAGTCTGGGCAGAATCGTAAAGGGGTGCATAAAACTCTGTTATAAGTTACTAGCTTTAGAAGTCGAAAATGGTTCTAATAGGATTAGACCAAGGAATCACGTTGTCCCATACAAATTTTGCCCCCCTTTTTCACCCCCGAAAGGGTAGAATTTCGGAAAATGCTTTCTTATCGGATGCCTGCGTCATACAAAGAACATACCCTCCAAGTTTCAGGTTTCTACGATCAGCGGCTTAGGCTGTGCGTTGATCCATCAGTCAGTCAGTCAGGACAAAGGATTTTATGTGTATAGTGTATAGGCCTTTGATGCCGGCACCTGACTATGTTTAGACCTGATTTTGACTAGGACGAATCATGTTAAATACGAAAAATGAAACTCGGAATATGAGTGCCTAAATATGACCGAATATATTTAATAGGTCAAGTGTAGAGTAAACCCACTGCTGTGAAAGGTCCACTCAAACTTCTGTGGTTCCAGTTTATTTGACTTATCATTTTTCGAGTTTGTTTATTTGCTTGATTTTACGTCACTTTTTTTAAAGCATACAGGAAGCATTCCCAAATATAGTCGGACCTACTTTTGAAATCAGAAGTAAAAAGTGGTCGGTACTTTGGTAAACTGCCAACGTTCTCCTAAATCAAAACAAAGTTGGTACCACACCTCTCACTTAGCATTTAGACCTCAACAAAGTGATCTTGTTAATTCTTATACGATCCTTCTCTTGTCCGTCTGTCTGTCCGTGAGTCGACACCGATTTTCTCAGGAACGAGTGGACCTAGCAAGTTAAATTAAGACACTGAGGTCTATTAGTCCCTATTAGGTGTAAAATCAAGGTCCTGAGTCAACACGATAAAAAGATATGGGACAATTTAGATTTTCGCAAAAACTTGTAAGTGTCAAAATTTACCTTATTTTTTTAGGTGCCTATATTAGACAAGTCCATACACTTTATTGATCTTGAAAAATGAAAAAGCTTTTATCATCTAATGTAGATGATTGGAGCAGCATTAGGAACTTTACTCCTTGCTATTTATGTGCTGTAATACCTGGGATATATATTCATTGTAGCTTATATATATCTATACATCTCATATATCTCAGCTTAGTTAACCTTGTCTAGAAGAAAGAACTTGTTAATACGTCTGGAGCCAACTAAACTGCGGGTTTTATCACGATTTTTTCCTTCACTGTAAGAGTAATGTTAATTAGCCGAATGTAGGTAGGTACTATACGGAAAAACCATTGGTTCTCGGCCGGCCGAGATTCGAATATACGACTTTTGTTTTTTTTTTTAATTTAATTATGGTATTTAATGCCTTTCTAAACTTCGAAGCTCGTTTAGAACCACCCAGGGGACACGTGCAGGGCTATAGGTAACTTCTGCGGACGCGAGCTTTGATCGTCCCCCCAGTTTTGGAATGAAAGTCGAGTTGGCTAGCAATAGACCAGTGCTGATCTGGAAATACCTTAGGCTCATAAAACTCTCCTTCCTGAAATGTGCACTTTTTATAAGGGTACATTTGTTTAAAAGGATCACTTTTAAGTGGGCACTGTCTCAAAAAATCCACTTCCCAATTGGTATACTTTAGATAGAATTATCGGATGGTATATTATCCTACCTACTTAACTATCTTTATTTTTGAGTGAGTAAACAACAATTTCTTTTAGTTCACAGTTCACGCGTTATTTACCAAGTATAGAAAACTACGAATGACTTGCAGAAATGTTGAAGGAGCTTAGCAAAGGCAACTCTGCTGAATCATGACGAACAAAATAACCTCACTCTGTTTACTACAGTTGAGTGCAATGAAACTGCGTCACCATCATACTTGTATTGAAAAGTATTAAGATGAAAGGGTACCGGCGCTCTCTCCATACAAACATAGTCTACTGTTTCCGCCCTGGATAAAGACACCAGAGCAAATATTTTTGCCCTAAAACCTATAACTGCCATGACTATGCCCTATGTTTTTTTTTTCATTTTCTGTTATACGTCCTGTATCACAGAAAATATAACTGCCATGACTATGCCCTATGTTTTGTTTTTTTTTTCATTTTCTTATTATTATAGAAATTAAGACTTAAAAAACAAAACATAGGTGCACGGTCATGGAAGTTATAAGTTTTATGCTGCAAAAATATGTGCTCTGGGAGAAAACAGTCGACTACGTTTGTATGGAGAGAGCTTCGGGTACCCTTTCCTCTCAAAGGATTAAATAGGTGTTTGCACTAAGCTCTATGTAAAAAGAACCTTCCTTCATTCTTTGAAGTCGGTTATAAATAAGATTAAGCATAAATTAACTCATAAATACTCGAAAATAAATACCTTGTAAGCTTAGATTTAACATTTACTCAAAATAGCTTTGCGCAATGTCGTGTTTGATATTTTATAAAAACTGAAAGCTTTAATACCGAATTATCAGGCTCAGTTAAGTAATCCGTATCTATCGTATTGCATACTGGTATTGATAATAACCGGTCTATGAGACTCCAATACTAAACAGTATTAGGCTCATTGAATCACCAAAAATTTTTAATGAAAAAATCTCATCAGTTTGGTGACCGGACTAAATAATCGAAGACTATTTTTTGAACGCAATCACGTATACTGAACGCATAATATAAAAATATTGAAGAAAATGTGAGTAATTTTGTACTTTTTATTTGCGTTACTTGATAGGCGAGCGTTTAATCATTCGCAGAGTGATTCACCTTGGTTACCTACGATTAAGACCCTGTTTCTTTTCTCGTGAGTGTATTGTGCTTTGAAATGTTCGGAAGAAATAAGTAGTAAGTAGATAAGATTGTTTACGAGATCCCAGTTTGTTTCCTAGAGTTCTTAAATTAAACTTAATTTATTGTACGAAGATTCTAGAAGTTTGAGGTTCATTTCCATAAGAATACCTCCGTGTCAAACTATTTTGAAAAGTACCTATGAATGTTGTTTCTATATCCGTTAAAATAGGGGACGAGTTTAGGAATGAAACCATTTCTTTTGATCCTTCAAAATCATCAAAGGCCGTAGGTATTTGGAGCGAAAAGCGTCATAACATTTTTTGTCTTGAACTGTATAAATCGGTGCCTATAATGTAAATTTAGTTTTATTTTAAAACCTTATTAGTATCGATTAATGAAGCGTAAAATATAAAATAATGCTTTTTATGAACTGCCGTTTTATAACACAAAAATATTTAAAAAATGGCTGAATAAAAATTCAGAACAAAATATCGTTCATAATTGATCTGAATAAAATTGATGGATTAATTTCGGTAAAATTCGGTGAGCCAATTTGAATATGATAGGGAATCTCCATGTCGGACTTTAATGATTTATACCTACCTAACGTTCAGTCACGGGATAAAATAAAAGAAAAAAATAATTTGACTCTCACTCTGGTTAATTAAATTGGTATTGTAACTGCACTTGTAAGTTTACTTGTTACTACAGTAACATTACTTTTTTTAAAAGTAATCAATTTGTGTTTACTTGTGTTTTGTTTTTATTTACACTTTCTACACTAATCTATTTATAAAATATAAATATAATAACATTATAGAAACACTTAATAGGGATTATGACTCCTGTATCTGGTATAAATTTCAACTCGTTATGTCCACCCGTTCCTGAGAAAACCGGTGGTGACGGACAAGAGAGTGATCTTATTAGGGTTTCTTTTTTTACGTTTTGATGTACGGAACCCTAAAAAACAAACAAAACCTAAAACTTAAACCATCCATCGCAATACAGGGATTAATTTTATCGAGTATTTTCAGGCCTCAAACTATTATACGACAAATGTCCTCAAGCACTTCCGTTGTCGGCAGTAAAAAGGGTCACTACAATATTTATTGACTGCCAGGTAGTTTTAGTTATTTTTTTATGATCGAACAACGAACAAAATGGTTTTTCACGCACCGAAGTTTATTCGGATCGAAAATTGAAAAGATAGATAAACACTTTATTTGTACAACACACAAAACATTGAAAATAACAAAAAGGACGAGAAAGCTTATTAACTACGAAATTGTACAAACAGGCGACCTTAGCGCTTAAAGCGATTTCTTCCAGGCAACCTTAGGATGGAGAAGGTCTGTTTAGCTTAACTGGTAGGTCGTGTGGTGTAAGAAACACATATAATAATAAATACCAACGTAAAATAGATATTATAAACGAAATATTTAAACATAGATATCGTAACATACACATAATAATATTGAGTAATACTATTCATAATGAGAATCCGTGAACCGTGTAATGAAACTATTTTAACGGATGTAATCGGGTTTTTTTTCTAAATCTGACGTTTCGAGAACTTGGCTGATCCCTAGTCACAGGCAGACTGAGGTGACATTAGTCTCACAAAAATATTTGAAATGTCGTTAAACTACCGTTAAATTAAAATTAATCAAAACGTTCTCTGAATAAGGAGAATTGAGAATAGTGATAGATACCCCGACTTTCATTCTGAAGGTCGGGGGTTCGAATCCCAGCTGGCCGTGCACCAATGTATTTTTCTTAAGAAAAAATTATGTGCGCTTATTGACATTGCTCTTACGGTGAAGGAAACATCGTGATGAAACCCGCGGCTTAGTTGGCTCCAGAAGTAGTGAGATGTTCTCTCCTCTGGACACGGTCGACTAAGCTGAGAGGGTAGTAGGTGCTGGGCAAGCCTACTCCATCCTCATGCAAAAGGACCCAATTAAAAACAGTCTAGTTGCGGAAAAAAGCCCGTATACATACATACATACAAGGAGAATTGACTAACAGTGTCCTGAGGTCTTGCAGCTATTGTTGTCGGGCTAGAAAATTGACCAAAACGTTCATCCGTCTTCTCCTTCATTCTTAAAAACCTTTTTAAAAGTAAGTTTTTGAAGGAATTCCTCAGAAAATATTATCTCTGTCAAGAATAAGCGATCTCTATCAAAATATTACGGCTCAAAGGAATCAGGACGACTGAAACTCGGTTAAACTTTTAGATTCAGACCCGACAAGTAATTATAAGTTTTACCTTAATTTGTTTTAAGGTAAGTTACCTAAAATTCAGACGATTTTTAAGAATATTTTTTGCGTAAATTCTTTAGGCTTCATTTATATAGAAAGTAGGTACCAGGCACCTCATTAGGTACCGGCGCGTATCGGCATAGATATCTACGAGCCTACACTTTACCACTGCAGGGCTAAGGCCTCTCTACCATCCTTCCATTGATCGTAATCTGTAGGTGTTGCACACCAGTCATTCCTATAGGAGTCAAAGTCATCCAACCATATTCGTTGCCTTGGATATATGTTTAGTTTAGTTTAGTTTTACGGGGCTGTTTCCGCACTTAGCCTCATTATTTGGGCCATTGTGCGTGTACCTTGGATATATAATAAAGATGGTAGAATCTGACTAAGCCAATATCGAATCAGATCCTTTGTTTTCTAATACAAATTCGAAAATATGATACTAAATAATGTCTCATATTGCAACAAGCTCTACCCAGCAATTAGGGTATCATACTGAGGGCGATCAGTTTACTGACAGTTCCCGTCTAAGGGTGAAAGGCCAACTCGATTAACAAGCGTCTGCCAAGGTACCAATTTACTTCGCTTCGATTTAATTGAAGTACAAGTATTGATCCGGCGACTTGAAGGTTCGTGGCGTTATTCAAAGCCTCCTTTAGGGAAAAAGTCGGTGTCCTGTATCTGTCCATTCAGTCAGTGCTAAATACGAATATTTTTTGGAACGAAGTTCCTTATGGCGCGTTGCGAAAGGGGGCTAGACGGTAAAATTGACCAAAGGTTGTAACGACACTTTTTGATTTTATTACAATTCCTTCACTAATTACTCGAAAGAAACTTCGTTCCACCCGAGTGTCCCTTTTTGAGGTGGGGACACCTCTCAAGTTTTTTTTTAATCACACACTGAGTAGGTAGGAACCTAATATTACAGACTTTAACTTCATAAACTTTACCGTCGTCGTAAAGTAAGTGCACATCGTTCACAGTTATATTACGTCTGAGAAAGGAATTTATAATTTCATTTCTATGCCTCTTAGCGACATAGAGCTTAGGTTAGTCAAGGTTTTGTGTCAACGAATTATAAATTATTCGTTTTCACACAAAAAGTTCTTCTCATCACGATATTTTTTTTATATAAAAAGTCTATGTTTGACCACTATCTCACGAATGCTGCGGGCTAAGATGTAGCACGCTTACCTAGAAAATACCTATACACTTGAGCGGGGCATTCGAGGGTAGTGGAAAGTAGCTTCTTCCTTGTTTATCAAAAAAATATAAGATTTGGAACTTCCTCGGTTATTTATTATCACCATTAAAGTCATTTGAAACAGGCATGGTTCTTGTTTTCATTATGTGCAACTTAATAATCTAACAAGTTACGAAATATCAAGCTCCATATAGTAAAAACAAATAAAAAACATGATAAATATTCCGTTTTAATTAACTTGAGTAAGCAAAAAATAACTTCATGTATCAATAAATACAACGTATTATTTCACAATACACCAAGCTTCACTGGCTTAGTTTAGTGGGCGCTTAGTTGGGTGGGCGCCACTTCAAAACAACTCTAACACACAACAAGATCACTAACACTTCTGGCATGTGTTACAAGTCACTTCAAATCTTCAAATGTACAGATTAAGTTTCATTGACAGTAGATGCGTATGATTCATGAAACTGGCTTCAAGCCAAGCGAACTCGAGTGCGATTATAGTTTCAACTACTCGTGCTAAATAATAGTGATATAAAAGTTTCAGATATGTAAGTTATGTAGTGTTCTTTCCGAAAGGTTTAACTGATGTTGCACATTGGGCTTTAAAAATAAGACTATAAAATATGGAGTGCTTTAAATTGGCAAGGAATTCGATAGAAAGATCCACCGCATAACAACGATGTAGCTGGACCCACAAACTTTTTTTAATAATATCTAACGACCAGTGCAGCGGGGGCTTTTTAGTGCGAATGAAGGTAGGAAGAGGGCAATCCCACCTTCCTCCCATGGCCTTATCAACATCTTAGGTCTTAAAGGCCGAATCTCGGGACATACGTTGGTTACTTGCACTGGGCTCTTTCACCAACGTACTCACTTAAGTCTCTACATTTATTTTCCTGTCCTCTTGCTTATACAACTCACCCCGAATGGGGTTATAAGCGTCACATGAACGGCTTGTGCGTCAGCTCGTCTTCACGATCTCTCGATCTATCTAGCTAGCCAAGGCTGAGCTCCATTGCGCGACGTTTCTTATGCCACTCGTGGGCGAATTTTCGAAGCAGTTCGAAGTTCGCCCTCGTAGGAAGAGGGCAGTGGAACGAGAAATTTCCAACCTGTTCTCTTTTTGTAACGGCACTGGCCTACTTATCGAAACAGACAAATCTGTTTGGCGATACGACGACGTGGGTGGTAACAAGCCGCGCCAGAAGCATCCCACCAATAAGAATATTTTTCTTCTTTTCGTATCACCAAACGGTCGTCCAGTTCATATCTTTCCTGCCAAATAGTTGGCTATTGCTACTGCAACAGCGTTGGCATTAGGTCCTCCAAGTGCAGAAGTGCACAATGAACTTAGGAGCTGGTGCACCATACATTGCAACGGGGCTCCGCAATCGTATTCTGTTCTGTCTGTTCATTTTGCTCTGCTCATTTTGCTCAGCTCATTTTGTTTGCAGCGGCCTACTTGAGTCTGGAAATGGTTAAGTTACTGCCTTAAGTTACTACCACGAAGGCGATTGCAGACCTCTCTTGTCACAAAAGCAAAGGAGGGTGATTAGTAATAAAGGGATTCTAAATTTTATCATCCAAATAATGTGAGTTAATGATATTTTTAGACGATTTGATAGGGTCTCATATGTCTTATTAATAAAGCGTCTTATATTTTTTTTCACGCACAATGGCCCAAATAATGAGGCTAAGTGCGGAAACAGCCCCGTAAAACTAAACTTAACCAAACTAAGCGTCTTATTTATATCTTTAGTCTATATTCTAGTTGGTTTGAAATAAATTATGAATCAAAAATACACAGCGATCAAAATACAAGAATGAACAATATCGCTGCATTTTTATGAATTCTTGTCTTGAACTTCAGCTTTCCGCAAAAAACCTCTATAAATTTTATGAATATGAATTGGAGATCTCTTATTTATTTCCTTACTTAGAAGGAATACACTGTTACCTACTTACGGGAAACTCAGACAACAGATTTTTCTATCAGACGAATCTCATATATTTATATTTATATTATAGGTCAGCGTTTAACCACTATCACATCTGCCTGATGGTAGGTGACGATGCGGCCTAAGATGTAGCACGCTTTCCAAAAAGATACCTATTGACTCGCGACTTGAAGACCCCAAAGTGTACACGTCAGGAAAGACAGACGCAGGCAACTGATTCCATTCCCTTACTGTACGAATAAGGAATGACGAAGCAAATCATGAATCGGTGCACCATAAAGGTGCAATACCAAAAGTAGGCAAAAATTAATTGTATCCTTCCTTACTTATGACGACTAGCGCTTTCTCTGAGTGAGAAACACAGTGATTTCTCTAGGCATTATATTAGGAAAAAGGTTAATACATTTGGATAACGCAATAGCAGCGTAGACGTATCTTTAACTGATGAAACTCTGTATAAACTTTCATTAAAATCGGTCCAGAACTTTTACAGCCTATCCATTTATTAGAAACAATAAAAAACACTTTATTCCCTCATATAGGTATAGATTATATTATACAAGCGAGCAGTCTGCGTTCCCAGTTACTGGGTAGCCTACCTACTTACTCAACGTGCCAATAACTTGCAACTTTTCTCAAGAAGATTGCGAGAGTATTCGGAGGGAGTCATAAAGTTAATACTGCCTCATAAAATAAATCTTTATCAAATACCGACGCCGGTATTTGGTCGGTTTATACCTATTTCAGTCTTTGTGTGGTAACAATAGTCTATTTTTGCTTTTGTATTTTTAGAACATGTATGTATAAGCAGTATAAACGTACTGTTTTTGTATCGTACGGTGAATAAAACATAGTTTCATGAGGAAAGAAACAGTGAGTCAGATGCATCCTGACTATTCCTGACCAGTGATTGATTGAACCAAGATCGTTCCGCAATCATTGCTCTTAGACGTTAAGACGCTAGAATCGAGGAGTGTCTAGTGTCCATCAGGGTCCTCCAGCCTGTTCCCATTGGGAACAGGCTGGAGGACCCTGATGAGGACCCTGATGATGATGTGAAATGACTAGTTTACCAGAATCCTCTTGGGAACTTCCCAAGAGGATTCTGGTAAACTAGTCATTTCACCAGAATCCTCTCAGGCAGAAGTCGTCCTGAATCAAAAAATGTTGTAAAAATCTTGGAAAAATTTAAAAATATTTTTAATAAGTATAAAAAAAGTGAATACTGTGGCGTTAGTAAAATTGGTAAGCATGTGAATATTTATGTGGAAAAGAAATGATATGATATCATAATTATTAAAACATAATATCCAACTTACAGATAAAAAAAACGCATTCAAATCGGTTCATTCGTTCGTAGCTACGACAGACACCACGTTTTATGATAATTTATTCATTTTCATTGTTATTTAGTTGTTTGTTTGACTGCATTTTTGTAACCTAATAAAAATTGTTATATTTCTATCAGATAAAATTGTAACAAAGATGATTGTTAAATATCCTATATTTACCTATACAAAACCAGGATAATTTACAAACCTAAAAAATCTTAAAAATTGTAATAAAAGCCTCCAATATATTTTCCTTCACATATTTTTTCACCGTAATATCACATAGCGGTCACGTCATCTATTTTTAAAGTGAATTTATGTTCAGTTAACAGTAATTATACTTACCACGTCTATAAATTTCTCTCTCGTAAATAAATTTCCTCGTGGGAGGGCAAAGTAATAATTATTAAATATTATTACGTGTCCTGTGACAGAGGGGTCTCAGGGTCTCTTCAGATCAGATACTTTACGTCAGCCGATTGATTTTAGACAGTTCAAATTAAAGAATTTGCATATAATAGGTATTATGCAATTACTATAGTTTACATTTAAAATTGATCATTAACTTAAAACTGACAATATTAAGTAAACGACAACGCCTGCTGGTGCTCCAGTCTTTCTCTTCGAGACCATGACTATTGCAACATAGCCAAAACGTCGTGGTAAAAAAACCTCGAGAAATTTATACTATTTTCGATCAATTTAATCTAAACCGATCGAATAAAATTAAATATTGTTGCATCATCTGAAACACAGGATTTTCCTAGTTTAGGCAAATGTATTATTTATTGGTTTGTAAAAGTTTTTATTCAATAAATTATTCTCATTATTTATTGCAAAAATAACTGTAAGTAAGTGTAAATAACTGTAAAAAAACTGTAAATAAGTGATTGGCAACATCGAGTGACTGATTAATGTAAATTAAAAAAAGAATAGGGCCAGAAATAGATCCTTGTGGCACACCTAAACCAATTTATTTATTATCACAAACTGTTTTTCCTATGTGCTTGTGATGGTAAGAGTGGGCTTACCAAACTGAAAAAAACATATTAAAATAAAAATATCAAAATAAAAAATACATATGAAGATTTGTAGTCTATCTATGGTCTGTGAGGGTTCTAATGAATGACGTAGGGGATACGAAGCGATGATAGATAAAGGTGTCACCCCTTTATTACATATTGAATATGAAACAAGGTCTAGCTTTGAGCGAGTTAAATTTTTTGTTTGTTCTATTTTAGTGAATGATTGATTAGTATATGAAACGTTAAGACGGTATCCGTTACTTCCATATATATTGTCTCTAGAGCTCGTTAATTGAATTCGTTACTCTTGATGGCAGGCTTTCCTAGAAGATATCCATGCACTTGCGACTTGAAGATCCAAGTAATACACGCCAGAAAGACAGATGCAGAGGCAACTGATTCCAATCTCTTTCTGAACTAACAAAAAACGACGAAGCAAAACGCTTAGGCGTAGTGTGCTTAGTGTTTTTTCACGTAAAATGTTCTCTACCTAGAGTAATTTTTCCAATTCATAAATACAATATAAAATACCTAACCTTTTCTCTTGAAATTCAGTCAGTCAGAACATTCTTCGAAGTTATCTACCACTTACACCAATCTCATAATAAATTCTCCAAAAATCTGGGCTCAAATTCAACTTAACATCATCTCGAATCGCTTCAGAGCACCGCAGCTAAGCCTTCTCTCCTAAGTACAGTAAAATATGGGACTTAACAAGAACAAAATGATACGGCAGATGGTTGAAATTGTCCCAAAACTCGCATTACAGAAAATAGCAAATGATGCTCAATTAGACGCAACAGTGCGCTCTGAAGGGTGATGAGCTAAATTGAGCTAATAAAGGTAAAGTTTAATATTTGTTTGAATTTATTCACTAAATTCTAATTATATACAGCGTCTGTAAGTTTCTTGATCATTAAGATAATTATAATTATGTAATTTTATCATTTGTAACTTTTTTACCATTTTGGAGACATCGCGAATAAATTGTGTGTGTGGTGTGATATAATCATCACTTATAACTTTATACAATGTGTGTGTATTCGTCTAGATGTCTAGAACAAACCCCTTGCATATTACAAACCCTTCATTGAAACACACTGTATACCAAAAAGGTAGTATTCATAGTTGCCTATAACTTTAGAAGTAAAGCACTAAAGCTAAATCACAATTCACCTACTTTGCTCATGAACTAATACGCAGTAGATTGAAATATCAATATGCCGATCTCTCGTTAAGTTAACGCGAAAGTGGCAGACTGCGTTTTAGGTTCTCAGCGATTAAAGGAACAAAACAACAAACTACCAAACGAACCGCAAATAACCGAAACTCCTTTAATTAATTCAATAATAAGACTAATAACACCAAATATCCCCTTTAATCACCATATAACAATATAAAGACGTAATCCGATAACAAAAGTGGTATAAATGGAAACTCGTCAACAATCGGGAACACTCTGAACTAACCCTAATAAAAGATAATAGACGACAGCTCTTAGTCAGATATAATTCGGCGATTATATCTTGACGGAATATTGTTTACAGGAAATAATATTTAGTCAATATAAGTAATTTATAAGTTTACAACCTTTTTACCCACAAAAACCTAAGATCCCTTTAAAAACGACCTTTATCGAAGTGTTTAATGGATGAAAAGTATTTTATATCAAATTAAATAGGCCAGTAAATATATTGCAAATGGTTTGACTAAAAAATTTCAGTCCAGAATTGGTGGAAAGTACCATTTCTGCGTATTAAGAATTGACTAACGGTGTCCTTGCGTAGCTAAACTGGTGGTGCTTTCTACCAGTTTTTTTTAAAGAGCTACAATGCCACGACCCTTCATACAGCTGACATAAAGGCACAGCCTACAACACATCTCTATTCTTGCAATTACAAAACTTTATTCATTTATTATTATGATTTATCACATAAAAAATCGATTACGAATTTCACGGTTATCAAATTTCATTCAAACTGTTCATTGACAAATGATAGCAAAGCAAATGAGATCGTTTTCTCCATAAATCTGCCTGTAAATTTGAATTTACGTCTCAAATGAGAATCCAATGTACCATAACATTATTGTTTAGGTCTCTTGTTCACAACATCAATAATTTACTTCATAACGACGAATGAATTTTAATGTGCCTAGGGCAAAGACTTCCTTACTCGTTTCCGGAGTTTGATATCCCTATTTTTCAAAACTGTTCACTCTATAAATTAATGTGTACAGATCAATCTTTGTATGTTTGTAATGCATAGGAAATAATCCTGAATCATTTAGGACTTTTTTGATGAGAAGATGGTTCCAGATGCCCCATTAATCTTTACCTATTAGTTTAAGGGCCAAATCTATCCATAAATTTTGAAACTGAGCAATTTGAGTTGCAATTATGTTCATCACTCTGAAGTTCCTAATCTAATTCTTACAAAATTTTTATAGAGCATTTCTGAGATATCGCTTTTCTAACACAAAAAGAATCATCTCAACTAGTTGAGCCGTCTTCGAGTTATCCTAATTTTTATTTTAAATATACCTTGATGGTTTAATGTAACGCAAACAAGATTTTTACCTCCGACCAACACGTCTTTTGCACTCGTACCCATCATGGTTGATTGGTTAAGTCTTATCCGGAAGTGGACGGGGATAGCAAGTGAAGCCGAACTTTTTCACCTCGTCAGATATAGAGAAGAATTCTCCAAATTGACTGCTAACCTTTTTTTGTGTTAGTCGTAGAGGCACCTTAAGTAGAAGAAGACGTTAATGGACAAGAGTCTGTATCCTGCCTGAGGTTATGTTCGATATATTCACTTTAACCATCAAAAGCAACATTATTAGATTGATACGTCTGTTATCCATTAACAAATGAGCCATCAAAGAGATGTTCCCCACAGCTTCGCAATGACGACTCTCAATTGCCCCAATATAGGGGTCAATTGTTTGATTCGACCACATTTTGATACTCTAATCACTTCTAATTAGCGATCAGAATAGCTTGACAGATAAAAGGATCCAAACTCTAACGAATCATTTGGTTCACCTCACTTGTTTATCCATTAGGGATATTAAATAACAGAAAATGGGTTATTTTTATTAAGTTATCATTTTATTGGCTGGAATTGAAGAAACAGGTTTCAGATATTGTTAGAGTTGATTGATCGATCAATAAACTGAATTAGTGTTGTCAAAAAAATCACACTTTTTGAAAATGGGAATATAAATTTCTATCATCCATCAATTAGAATGGTTTTTCATAATCTTGTCACTACATTTTAAGAGTGTAACATAATTAAAGACAAAATAAAAGGGACCAATTCCAAATCGTACACGATAGTAGTATGTTATGATAAACCTTAGAGTACTTTCAAGAGAGAAATTAGCACAATTTGTGGGTACAAACCCATGAGTTTCTTGTTCCTTCCTCTCATTAGTGGGCCTGTTCCAAAAGCTCACATCCTAAGTAATTCTTTAAGACGATGTGATTTCATGCAAATTTTTGTCATCGACAAAAGAAAAACGACAGATCCTGATCAGGATCTGTCGTTTTTCTTTTGTCGATGATGTTTTTTTTCTATTACGATGTTTTCGTCAGAGCGCCGTTTGTGGTCCCATCTTGTTTACTCTATTTTATGCAAATATAAATAGAGATAAAATGATGAAACGTGGTTCATTCTGTCGCAGTACCTTTGTGATACCTGAATTTTCTCATGGTCTCCGAATTATTTGTGTTTACTACTACTTAATGAATATAATTAAGTACATATATTGGGCAAATCATATAGCTCGCAGAACTGACAAACGTTGGGGAGTAAAGGTTCTCGAGTGGCGGCCGCGATGCAACGCAAAAGTCAAAGTAAAAGTCGTCGGTAGTAAGTAGTCGGTGGATGGAGGCGGCTCGGGACCGCTGTTTGTAGCGTCATATGGGGGAGGCCTATGTCCAGCGGTGAACGTGTATGGGCTGATATGATGATGATTAGGTAAAGGTAAAATAATCCTGATAGGTAATGTAATTGGTTTTCTTATATGGAGATGTTTTAATAGTGCCCTTAGATATTCATAACCTAAGCTCATTTTTGGCTAGAAATAATTATTATTTTCGTCGAAATTGTATTTTTCCAAATAAATAAATATTTTTTAACTATTGCTTGTAAATAATTGAAACTATTACCTTTTATTTCTCCCTCAGACACAGATGGTATGTCCCGCAATTTGTAGAGGTTTCAAATGCCTGTTGCACACTGTACACCGTAATTTCCTAGGAATAGTAACTGAACACTAAATGGAAGTTAGAAATCTCGCAAACTTGGCCAACGGAAGATAGTTGTGATCGGTGCTTGGACGACGAAGTTTCTACGTTTGTTGCTAAAGACATGGCAAACGTAAGCACATCATATCTAGACTTACGTAAATAGGCTTGAATCAAATTCTCAGGTGTAAATGCTGTAAATGCTTAAATCAATTATGCTTACATAATTTGCAGCTGTGATGCGACAAAATTGCCTCTGGAGATGTCAACAGCTGTTGGATAAGCTTATAATCACTATCTTACATGATGGTAAGTGACGACGCTGTATAATATCAAATAAAATGTAGCACGCTTACGTAGAAGAAGAAAATTTACACGTGACTTCAAAACTCCAAATTATATAGTAAACGATTCGATTCCCTCGCGGTGACAATAAGAAATTACAATCCAAAGCGCTTAATGCGGGTTCCAGGAATTTCTACTGAAAACCGCAAGATCTTGAATGAAGTATCTACAAATTTTAACGCGTGCGCACGGGTGAGTTTCCAGGTTGCTGCTTGAGCTTGATAATTAGCTACTTTTCTTGATGTTTTTAGGTGAACATTTATGATTGAGTATGAAATTGTTGTAAATACTAGTCCAGGGCATAAAAACAGCAACAGTGCTTTCTTTATACAAAAGCAATTTCTTTCTAAATAATGCCTCAAAAAAATTTTTTTTACTTCTTCTGTGATATACATGTAATTTAAAAAAAATGGCTATATCTCCATTAATAATTTGTCATTAGGAAAAAGATACTTTGTTGCCTCTGTGCAATAAAACTAGGCTCTATGAAAAAACAATTACCGCTCAAGCGGCATTATTCAGGAAATCGATAGGAAAATACAATAGCATGGAAAAAGCATTGCTGGATTAAAATACATTGATCATAATATAATTTCTCGGCTTATTCTCGGGACATAATTTTGTATTTCTATTTACTTAATACGACATTTCGGGTATGTTCCAATAGCCATGGTCACAAGGAAAAGGGAGAGCTTAATGTCTACGTTAGTAAAAGTGTCTGGACTCCCGGTCTACTGGTCAAAGTTTTTGTGAAGATGTATTTTCAAACGAAACGGTCATTGGCAAGTCCTGGTTTGCGGTGACAGTGCATAGCGGTTTGGGTACATAGGTTTTATTAAAGTTTTTCTTTAAATACACAAGTAAATAAAATAAATATAGGTAATATTTTAAGTCCCGCAGTCACCATGTATTGATGTTATCGACATCTATATACAATGGGATTTTATCATTTATATAAAATATATATGTTTTTCACATTATGTGATTCAGGTTAAAACAATATATCATAACATAGCTCAATTTCAAAATAAAATACTTACGTTCAATAAAATTGATAACATTTAACAAACTACTCAAAACTGAAAGCAAATTTCTAAAAAAACAAGTTCAAGACACTTTGCGCGTCACTTGTACCAAACGAGAGTCATTAGTTTTTACGTCTCTTTCACTCATGACCCTCTTGGGTTATATCTATCTCTTTCTATTGCCGGATAACAGAGGTGTTTTGCTCTTCTTTCGAAAATATTTTTGTAATGTCTGTAAGTAGTAGGTAATTGGAAATAAGATATTTTAGACATCTAATTTCAGGGAAGAAAATACAAATAAGAACTGGCCAAGTGCAATTTGGACTAGATCACTAAGTGTTCCGTGCTATTATACATATTATGGTTTTAGTTTTTGTTGTTATAGCGGCAACAGAAATTCATACATCATCAATGTTTTAGTAAAAAGAGTTGAAATTTTCACAGATCATGAGATTCACGGTTCATGAGATACAGCTTGTTGAAAGACAGACAGACGGACAGTGGAGTCTCAGTATAAGGGTCCCGTTTTTACCCTTTGGATACAGAACCCTAAAAAGTAGATATCAGAATTAGAACTAGTTAGTTCTAACCACAAAGGTTGCGTTCATAACTTACTAACCTACAAAGCTAAATCTCAATTTTATTAAAAAAGCTAAATTTATATAACCTGTTGGAATTCCAATTATATTAATTAAAGAAATAGTCTTTGTAATCGCAAGTCAAGTTTGTGGTGGAAATATTCACTAGCCCTTTTTGCCCCTTTTCTGAGGAAAGAAACCTGAGATCAAAAATACCCGATAAAAAAATCTATAAAGTTATAAAACCTGTACACCAAGTTTTGCCTTAAAGCAATCCTTACACATTACACAACACTAAATAAAACACAAAAGAAAACTTTACTTCCGAACACATTCGAGTGAGAATCGATACCGACTTCCGTCTACTGTTTCTCGAGACATCGAAAAGTTTATAAAGTTTAAGAGCATAGAGAATAGACGCAAGTAGGTCATGCGGATATTATATTCCAAAGACAAGACAATGTAAGACACTTGCAATAAGAAAGCATCGATATATCGATTTCGAGTCAATAATTACCATCGAACATTCTCTTTGAGGACAACTGAGACATACCGCTTGTATAGATGGCTAGATGGCGCTTGTTTTGTAAATATGGATTTACAAAGCTTTTTTGCAATATAATAAGTCAGCGTTTCACCACTATCTCACACAAAATAGTAAGTGACGATGCAGTCTAAGATGTAGCACGCTTAGACGCTTACTTTAAGATTCAAAGACCCCCAAATAAGCGAGGGCAATCAGAGACGCGAGTAAAGGTTAAAGACGCCAGTGCTGAATTGAGAACTCATCTGTCCTCCTCTTGTGGCTTAATGATCTACGTACCGTAGTCTTTATACTAAGCGCCAAGTTACTGCGCCGACTAACGGCGAGAACCATTCGCTGGTTGTCATTAGATAGAAAAACTAAAAAAAACAGCGCTGATTGGCGCTACCCACTAAGTGGAATATACAGGCGACCCCAGTAATTTTTTTTGAAAATAAAAGAGAAATATGTATATTAAACTACGTTTGAATAGAAGAAATTTGAAATTTTTGATCATCACCATCATCACCTTCCTGGCCTTATCCCAATTTATTTGGAATCGGTGCAGTGTGTCTTCTTCTTCCATACACTCCCATTAGCCGTCATCTCATCGTTCACATCCATCTCTCTCATTTATTATCTCACGCAGTTCATCCATCTTTTCTTAGGTCATCCTCTTCCTCTACATCCCTCTGCATCAATTCAGTTCTCTAATCTGTTAACTTTAATATTAACTTAATATTAGTCTCATAGATCTCGTTCGAACAAAATATAGCAAATGTACGAGTTAGTTTAATCATGTTTTAGTACGTTTCCTATTTGTTTTGAGAACGAAGTTATTTGCAAAATGTAAACGTTTTAAAACAAACAATATCGCAGATAGATCGAGTATTTTTTCTAGAAATCGTTCTGGAAATATTGCATGATGAATGTATAGTTTCGGGGCTCCAATCATTTTTAGTAAACAAGACGAGATTTTTTCAGAGTATTGAAAAAGAATGATGGCAATTTTCAGGCACCTGGTTTAATGATACTGAAACTGGTATATTCTCACTATTTCCATAAGGAAACTGTTCCATGGAACTATTGACAATTTACAACCGCTTTAAAAAAAGGGTCAAGTTATCATTTCAAGGTATTTTTATATAATTTTTTTGTCAGTTCATCATTACTTGAAGAAACGGCTCAACCGATTTAGAAGATAATTTATTTATTCTAACTATCTCTATTGAGTTTCGTAATGGAGCTTTAGACTAATGCAGGCTGAAATCAGTCGATTGTAAATGATTATTTGAAACAGACTTTGACAATAAAACCTCATCAATTAAATTCTAATCGCATTCCAAAAATTCAAATTGAAATTTGATAATAAAATCATTTCCCCATACACTGCGACATTTTCAATACAAGGGACAAATTAAAAACCATTTTTCACGTAATTCCCGGTCGATCTACGTAATCTATACAAATTGGATCGCCGCACATATTGCGTGTAGGTAATATCTACAGGATTTCGGTACAGTTTAATTTATAGTACGTATGGGAAATTAATAATCAACGGGCACTTGGGAACTGTGGTTTTTATTGGGCACAATTTGGTTACCTACTCGTATTTTGGATAAAGGATTGCAGGTTACTGAATTTTTTATCTGCTGATAGGCCCAAGTATTTTTTTTTGTAAATAAATAGGTCAGAGTTTACCAGCATCTCACGGTGGTAAGTGGCGATGCAGTTTAGTATTTAGCACTCTTTTTAGAAGGTTCTTACCTAAACCATCGATCCTGACGGTCGTTTGGAGCCATTACTTGAAGAAGAAAAAAATAAAGCCAAATTTTAAGAGGAAAAAACGAATCAATACGGAAACCTTTTGTCTATACAAGAATAGACCCCTAACTAATGTCTTACAGAACATTTTATAAGGACAAAAGCTTGCTCACTCATTACCTTCCTTTCAATATATCAAAAGCTTATAATAATGATATGTTCGTTTGCTTTCTTTGGTAAGGTAATATATAAGTAACTACATACCTCATGTAGTTGCTTTTAAATTTATTAATTACAATGTGTGCTTACATATTATTATCACTAAGTACAAAGTAATTCAAGGTAGCCAGTTCAAATGAGCAAAATTTTTGAATATGGCCAATATTTGTAAATATTTTTACTTTTTATATTACTTTTATTTCATTTTTATTAGAAATTGTGAAGGTGTTATAATCTCAATAAATAATACTATATAATTTGAGAATTAGATCGTGAGTGTGTTTGCTGGTTTTTACAGTAAAAAATAATAACAGATCAATAAAAAAACAAATTAAGTTTTAAATAAAATTTATTTTCGGGGCTTCTGTTTGTCTCTAGAAATCTGGCAATATTTCTTTCTGGTTAGCCAAAATGACCCTCTGAGTTAAAGCTACCATTCCCATCTCCGATTGCAACAAGCGATCGTTTCATAAAAGAAGCTTCAGTGCCCCAACACCCAAAAGTTTCCACTTTAAGTTTTAAAAAAGTATATTTTTTTAACTTAATTTAGGGACCCAGTAATTCTGTCAGATCAATTAGTAAGCCACGAGTTTTCAACGTTCTCAAATGTCCCAATTAATGGATTAAATTAATTATAAAGATTAGTAGAATCGATTCTTAACAAGGCCACGCTAATGAAACGGTTTGTCTGTTTGTTCAATTAGTTATGGTATTGTCATTAGGGTCAATGGTTGTGAGTGGTTCTATGATGTCATAGGGAACCGATTCTACAATTATTAATTTATAAAATTCTATACAAAAAATATATTAATTATTATTATTCATTCAAAAATATATTCAGTTCGGCTCGGTTTATTCACGCTCGAGTACTTTGCACACGGGCAATTTTCGCTTACGTACTATGCTCACGTACTTTGGGTTTTGGTTATTTACGCCAGGGAAATTCTCGTTTGCCTACTAAGCGCTTGTCTCGCGTACTTTGGGCTCGGGCACTCACGCTTCTGTACTTTGCACACGGGTAACTCTCGCTCAAGCACTTGGCTCGCGTATTTTGGGCTCGCATTATTAACATTTGAGTACTTTGGCTTCGGGTTATTCCTGCTTGAGTACTTTGCGCTCGGATTGTTCACGCTCGCGTACTATGCGCACAGGGTTATGCTTATTCACGATCGCGGAAATAACCCGTCTGTACCTATGTAGTCAAAAAAATGTCGAAGAATTCAATGTATGTGTCTAGCCGAACCTCAATCTAGAATAACACAGGCTATTCTGAACAAAGAGATAATCTTTGTTAATCTTTTACAAACAGAATGCTTGATAAGCATTCGGTTTGTAAAATATTTAGCGACGTAATTATAGGCAATATTTTTTCAATAAATTTATTTATAAATGCAAAGAGAAGATATTTAAAATTGATTTCGAAGAATAATTCAGAGGTTAAAAATAGTTAGCATAACTACCTATTTTATTATAACTTTATTTTTCTAACCTTTGACCGAGGTATTAAGTAATTCTTTATGTGTTAAGAAGGGAAAGACGTAATGGCGAAAAGAGGACATTAAGGAATTAGGTAAGTACCTAATGCTTTATGAATAGTACGTGTCGGAGGATTATGTTCTTAATATTAAGTCGTTTGGATATTATGTGTTCGGGTGGAGTAATGAAAGTGTAGGTACATTTAAAGTTTTTCCCTTCCATTATTTGTGTATTTTACAAGCTTGTATCAATTTTTATCAAGCTCTATCAAAAAAAAACCCCATAAGTTTCTTGTGCCTTCTTCTCGTTGGTGGGCGCGTTCCGAGGCACACATCCTAACTTAGTTTTTAAGACGTTTCTGTGTGTCTGTGATCTATGTACAAATGTATTAAGCATCGAAAGGAATTAAAAAAAATGACTTTGACTTTGACCAGCTTTGGTACTACATAAGTATGTCTCTAATCTATGCTTTTTATTTTAAAAAAATATTAGCTATAAGAATACTTAGCTAATCATTGTGCATTTTGCTTTTATGGCGTCAAGCTGTCTTGACTCTCTTCTGACCGGGTATTCTGCTTTCGTATCATCATGCTGAATTATCTTTTGGCTATCTAGGTTTCATGTTATTCTACTGGAACTGTCTTTCAGCGAAATTGCGATTCCGATAATGACGCAAAAAACTTTTTTTTGTAACTGTTCACTATAACACTCCCTATTGTCAACCCATTCGGTACGAATCTAAAACCACTAGAATCAATGAAAAAATACGTAGGTACTTTTAACAATCCACTCTACATCGAACCTGTATAAAAGTTCCGCATCCCTGAACCGTGCCTTCGGAAAGCGTTCTACTCAAAAACGCCAACCGTCCGTCAAACAAATGAAGTGTATAACCGGGTTTGTATATTGATGATGTAGATAACTGAAGAGATGAACAAAAAAACTGCAGTTATTTTTTTTAGACTTTTTACTTTGATAAGTTTTTATACTCATTTATTAAAAAAGATTCATCAGAATCGGTTGATTTCACAATACCACTACGCGAAAAATCTGGCATCACAGATGTAGACCTTAAATCTACAAAGTTGCATGTGTCTAAAATGCGCAAAAACATTCACACACGTAACCAAGGATGCTTGCTGGGCAGGAAAAGAAGAAGACTATAGCAATCCCTACCAGGCAAACTTAGTGGACCAGGTTGCAGAAGATCGTGACAATTAAAAAAATATGAAAGATGCCATTGCCCAGCAATAAAACAAATCCAACTAAAAATCAAAAGTCAATTGTTATGTAGTTGACTCCTTATTCTACCACGATTCATTAGACCAGGCAAGCTCCCAGTATAAAGTGTCGGTTATTCTGCCGGTATCGGACAACACTACGCGCACTGCGTCCAATTTTTACAGATTAAGGATTTACGACGTACCCGATCCGTCCGGACACCGGAACGACGTAAATCCAAATTGGTTCTTTAAGACGACTATTGATTTAGAAGGGAATTAACTAGCGGCCTTGTAAAGATATACTTCCACTATGTAACGCACTATAAAAGAAAAAAAGTGAAAGCATTTATTGGACAAACACATGACATTAAAATTGAGAAGATAACGTTATTTTGTTTACATGGTCAGCGTTTGACCACTGTCAGACCTGCCTGATAGTAGATGACGATGCGGTCTAAAATGTAACACGCTTGATTCTAGTCTGGGAGTTCGTGCTGCGATGACGAACACTCCGGTGTACATCTCCCGCCTGCACTACACGGTCGGTGACAAGGACATCATCGAATACGTATGCCGGAATCTGGGCTATACGCTGAGGGTGCATATGCTGGAGTCGCATCGAAACGTCAATTCCAACTTTGTTTGTTTCTTTTGTTGTACTAGTCCGGAACTGCTATCTGCCTCACGTTATGGATGAAATCTTCTGGCCGAAATACGTGGTGTTCCGTCGCTTTCGCGGACAAATTCTACGCGAACACACTAAGTCTTAAGTGTAAGTGCTACTAACATAGTAAATAAATAAACACAGTCTATAAGGTAGCCTAGTCTGAAGCCTGAAATAAATGATTTTATTTATTTATTTCTTAGAAGATACCTGTTCACTAGCGAGTTGAAGATCTTCAAATTACTCCGCTGGCTCAGCTACCAAAATTAAATGATGGCCGAAAGGAGAGTCTTTCATCGCTCCTTGTCCTGCGTTTTTTCTTGCTAATCTTTGATGTGACAATGAATTGAAAGCTTAATCCATTATTGATGCAATCCCAGTCATGCGTTTAGCGTTTTGCTTAGTCATTTGTTAGTAATTAGTTGCCTGCTTCTGTCTTTTCTAAACCCGTCCATTTGGGAGTCTCTAAGTTACGAGTGAACATCTATGCATCTTATAGATCTTAAGCTTATACTTCCACTAGACTTAGACTTATTCTTTTTATACTTCCATTACTCCATCCGAACATATAATATCATCCATCTTAAACCAGCAGCTACTTCATCAGTCAATAAACCACTGTTCAACTTTGACTTGTTAAATCGAAACATTTTACTTTGTGTCTCTGAAAACCATGTTTTATGCATCCGTGTCTTCGCTTCCAAAGGTAAGTACCAGCTCTTAGGTGCTTACATGTAGAAGTCATATTATACATAAGAGTTAATGCGATGTGACATTTAATCTACATTGAGATGCAATGTACAATGCATTCCGATGAACTAGGAGATTCTAGACGTCTAGGTAACCAAAAATTACTCTATGACTTTTGAATACGAAATGTTTTAGAGATCTAATACATTCAAAGTAATAATAGTAGCGATAGTGCTTTATTATCTATAGGTAGTATTAATAGTCATAAAAATATAATTTCAAATAATAAAAAAAGTATATATATTCCTTTCTTTGTTAATTATTATTAATTTCGTTATTTATTAGTGAATTTATTTATTACTGTTTTTTTTCTGTTTTTTATGCGCTGCGTCTAAGCGTTTTAGCAATATATTATGTGCAGACTTGTAAATGATTTTTTTAGTTTTTATTGATAGTTTAAATTGGAAATCAGATATTTTATTTTATTTATATATAATATAAGACAAATAGCAATAATCACACACTTATAAAGTATCGATATTTCGGCAACCCTACCTTCTTGTTGCAATAACGAATAGGCTATTCTCTACTCTATTCTAACTAACTACCTATAAGTATTTGTCAACAGTCAATACCATGAGAGCGGTGTTGGCTTAGTGCTTTCATTCACCTCGATTTTCATTCTGAAGGTCGTAGTTTCGAATCCCAGCCGGCCGTGAACCAATGGATTTTTCTTAAGAAAAAATTATGTGCGTTAATTGACATCGGTGAAGGAAAACATCGTGATGAAACCCGCAGCCTAGTTGACTCCAGATGTATTGACAACTTCTGTCCTCTGGATATGGTCGACTAAGTTGAGAGGGTAGTAGGTGCTGGCAGGCCTACTCCATCTTCACAGAAAAAGGACCCAATGAAAAAGGGTCCAATGGCGGAAAACAGCCCGTATACAAGTACAAGTCAATACCATGAGACAAAGCGACCTTAAACGACAAGAAAACGATAAGCATCATTTTGTTTCGGTGTAACAGTACCATTCGTCATACGTTGCCATAAATGTGCAATGGTGTACAAAAAAACCTACAGATAATTTATTCATGAAAGAAAATTAATTAATAAATTATTTGAACGTATTTCGCCTTTGAAGTTTAAGTTAACTGGACCGTGAAAAAGACGTTGATGTGTACAGTCGTGAACAAAATAGAATGAAAATAAATATGGATGAATCAAACATCAAAGTGTACTTGGTTTATCAAAACTTTCGAGTCTACATGTTCACAAGTTCTTAAAACATACAGGAGTTATTTTTTTAGACGATCTGCTTTTCTACATTATTTTTACTTGTAACGAATAGCCTCTGAAACTACTGAACCGATTTTAATACAATGGTACCTATGGCTTGGTATGAGGATCCATTGATTCATTGGGAGTGTTATGGACTATTTTTGACCGACTTCAAAAAAAGGAGGAGGTTCTCAATTCGGTTGTATGTATTTTTTTACTCTAGACATAGACATCTTCTATACATATAAAATGCTTTGTCCTGAATGACTGACTGACTGAATGACGGATCAACGCACAGCCTAAACCGCTGATCGTAGAGACCTGAAACTTGGAAGGTGTGGTCTTTGTGTGACGTAGGCATCTGAATAGAAAGGATTTACCGAAATTCTACCCCTAAGGGGGTAAAAAAGGGGGCAAAGTTTGTATGGGACAAAGTGATTCCTTGGTCCACTTCTTCAAATTTTCGACTTCTACGCGGACGAAGTCGCGGGCAAGACCTTTATTTTAAGATTTTTTTTAAATGATAAGTCAGCGTTTGACCACTATCACATGGTAGGTGACGAATAGTGACTATGCGGCCTGAGATGAATTCACTAGTTGCTTAGTGGCAAATTGAACTCGTTTTATAGTTAGTTACCTTTAAAAAACGTAAAGCGCATGATGATGATCATAAATTCGTTATACTTACAACTTTTAGGACTAACACATAACTTGTAAAGCGACTTGAAATAAGTTCAACCTATCAGAAAGTTAGAGAATCGGTTTAACTCAGTCCCTTGTGATGTAAGCTTTGATTGTTCTTCAACTTTCAGATTGATTGGAGTTCGAGGGAATCGGGTAAACAAAAAACAAGTGGTATCAGCGATGTATCGGTGTGATTTCTTGTTGAATGTTACACATAAGTCGATTTTAACCGACTTCAAATAAAGGTGGAGGTTCTCAATTCGATTTTATGTATTTTTAGGGTTCCGAACCGCAAAAGGTAAAAAATGAACCCTTATAAGATCACTCTCATGTCCGTCTGTCTACCTATCTGTGTGTCTCCGCCGATTTTTTTAAGGCTATTCAAACTATATTTTTCTCATTAGACCCATGATGGATCTGGGAAGAAATCAACCAAGAAAGAAAAATCTCAGTAGATCCACAATTCGATCTCTGGATCAAATGAGAAAAAAATATCTCACTCGATCCATCCTGCATCTGGAAAATGGCTGTTCTGAGAATGATCGTTTCATTATGATTTTCTTTTCTTTTTATATTAAAACTATGTAGATAAAGTCGGCTGCACAATTGCAGTCCTCGATAGAGTTCGAAAATTACTATTATTAGAATGTTTGCATCCTAATAATTTTTGTTTGATTAATTGATGAGTTAGAAGACTTTAAACTCCAACTAAAGCAGGTGCCTAGAATCCGTTTTGGAGCTCTACGGTGGGTCTGCAATTATGCAGCCGACTGTACCTATAATATAGTTTGTATTTATCTCTTTTATATGTTAAAATACTGACATATTCACAGAACTAATATATCATTCCCGCTTGTCTAGACAGTTGATACAAACATGCTTTTATATGAAACAGATTTTATAGTTTTCAGACGCTACAGACGTATAAAAAAGACAAAAAAGTGAATAATCGTTTCGCTGTGGTTTACTATCAAAGGTTGATTTAAAATTTATTGTCTGTGTCGCCTCCTAGACCGATATTTTTAACTAGATTTAATATCATATTTCAAACGAAACTTCGAAGCTAATTAGGTGGCATATTTCTGTTTAGTTCGTGAATATTTTAAAAATAACTCAGCGCCACTAAAAACTAATCAATGCTACTCCTAAGGATTCCTTTATTCTCATACTAATTTTTGTCACTAATCGGTCCAGTAATTTAAAAGCTTATCTATATATAAATGTTTACTGTACGTGTGTATGTCATTCAACTCCTAAACGGCTGGACCGATTTCAATGATTTTTTTTGTTTGCGTTTGGGTGGCGCCGATGGTTTGGACAAATCTTTAAATGGCAAAACAACGTTGGCGTTGGCAGCTAGCTGAATATAAAATTAAGTCCTGACTAATATATCAACGCATTGCTCAAACCTATGGACGTATCGTGCATTTTTTCATTCAAATAACTGTTAAGGTGAAAGAGTACCGGCGCTCTCTCCATACAAACGTAGTCGACTGTTACCTCCCTGGATAATGGATACCCTTTTCTCTTAAAAAGTAGACATCTGCTAAGAAAATATTTTAGAAAATCAATGTTAAAATGTAATAGTTTTTAAGCGTGATATTTATATGTTGTTTTTTTTGGATTTTTGTCAATTTCGTGTTTGTAATATAAATTTTATATCAATAATTTCAGAAAAACGAAACCCTACATGGACAATTCGCATGCAAATTACGAACAAAATCTGACCGCGGTTTTTCCAGTGTAAGTTTCGGTCTCGTGGGAGTACTGTGATAAAGAACCCAACGATTAGTCATTAATAAAGGAAAAGAACCTACTTTTCTAGCTGCCGGCCTTAGAGGTTTAGGTACAGAAAATGTAACAAAAAGAAATCTTTTGCTAGTTGTTACCGATGAACATAGTTGGCTGAAAGGGTGGCGAGCTAGCAGATGCGAAGACCGACCTGCCAAAACTGACAACTCGCGCCGCCGCACACAACAAGGATTTAATTTCAAAAATCTTTACTACCAGTATCTATAAAGCGTCGCCTACACTAGTTATTTACCAAAAAGTGGTGATATATCCTGAAAAATAAAAGTAATGGTAGAAAATCTGCCCTTATAATTTATTTATTTAATATAGTTTGCAAATATCCAAATATTATGCATGATTACAAAAAAACCTCATGAGTTTATTGTGCCTTCTTCTCATTGGTGGGCGCGTTCCAAAGGCACATATCCTAACTTAGTTTTTAAGACGCTACCAAGTGATTTCATGCAAATTGTATGTTTCCAAATGAATAAAGAATCTTGAGTTTAAGTAATTACCGATTCCGTAGTAGGACAACTTTTAGTCGCGACTTTGCCTGCGTAGTTAGGGGACTTTCTTGGCGGTTTCTTATGTCATAATAGCTATAAATAAATAAATAAATATTGCAGGACATTCCACACATCGCCATCTAACCCCAAGCTAAGTAACTAGTCTTGTGTTATCGGTGCTAGACAACGGATATACTACATATATACTTCTCTTTTGTAAATATATACTTATAATACAAAGAAACAACCAGACCACAGACAAGTATCTAAGCATAAATACATGTCTCAGGCGGGAATCGAACCCGCAAGCCTGTGTTTGGCAGTCCGGCATGGAGACCATTGTGCCAACTGGGTCGTCATTCTATCTATACTTTTGCCAAAATTTAGCCCTTAAATTAAGTTTGAGGTATCCGTCCATATAATAATATCCATCAGTCAGTCAGGACATTGAAATGTTATATTTATAGAAAAATAAATATTTGCCAAAACGACTTGACCTTATTTCATATAACTAATTCATTTAAGGCCTGAACAAACAGGCTTGACAAGTCGTGCACCCAATCGAGCTTAAATTTAAACAATTTTCAAAATAATTCAATTCAAAAATCAAACTCATTGTTGCTTCGTTCGCTTAACCCGGAACCAAGAAACCAAGGGTTTAGAGTTTCAGCAGACGATTGATTTTTTATCGTCTGATGGTTTAACCGATTAATCAGATAGTGGTTGTTTCAAATGTCTGCGCTTAAATAATTACTAATTCTGTACGAAATAGCAACCGATATCGCTAACATTTTTCTTGCTTCGCTATTTAACAAATTAAGCTCACTAGCTAAATGCACATATCGGGTAGGTAGTCTTAAATTATATTATTATTTTTCAATAAACAAAAAGTTGATTACATTATTCAATTAGTTTAACAGTTTGATAGTTGGTTAATCACGTTTAAGGTCTGTCTGACGTACTATTTTATGTAAATAAATAAAGATAAAGAGAGAGATAATAAAGAGGTCTAGTTACGGAAAACAGCCCGAATACAAGTACAAGACTTATTATTCGTATCAACCATAGAGGATTCATAGGTAAAATACTTCGAGTAAAATAAACAAAAAAAAATTGAAAAATGTCAGCAATAAATAGTTTGACGGGAGTTTTGGCGGAAACGAGTTAACAACATGTCGTGCTGCAGTTTTATTTTCGTGAAACTTAATTGTAACCCGAGTTGAATTGTATAATTCTGGTGGAATGTTATTCAATTTAGTTCTGTGAAAGTACACAAGTGTAGTGAAAGTAAAAATCATTGTCAAACATGAAATTTTCTCGTTGCCTCCAAATCTCATATTAAGGTTATGGTAAACTTGCCACCGCTTTACTATAGCTCCTGACTTGACGGATTATGATGACTTTGACTGTTTTGAAACACTTTAGGCCCGATTTATGAAAAATCGGGTTATAATTTGATGCAAAATATAACTTAACACTCGCTAAATGCACAAGCCGTGCGAAGCCATAATTAATAGCAAAAAAATAGTTTGCCGGTTTCGTCATATTTTTTTTAAATTAGATTAGACAAATGGAAAAATGTCAGCAAATAGTTTGACGACGTTTTCGTCATATTTTTTTTTTTTTAGTTTTTTCGTTAATACGAATAATAAGTATTATACTTGTATTCGGGCTGTTTTCCGTAATTAGACCTCTTTAGTTGGGTCCTTTTTGCATGAGGTTCTACTCTATTATAAAAAGTATTTAGTTTGCAGGACCCGTTACAGTTTCATTTGGGAGGGATAAGGTCACCCTGATTTGAATTAGAAAATTGAGAGAGGATTGGTCGCGGTGCCAGTAAAGCAATTTATTTGCAAATAATGCTGAGACAGAATTAAATTTTCGCGAGGGTTTTAAACGTATCAGCTTAGTGAAATTGAAATATTTCTATTTCTTGAAATACAGTACTTAAGAGGATCACATAAAACCGACATTTTTAATGGAGTTTAAGTTCCGCGGTGTACCTGTTTTTCATCTGTTAAATTGCAACCAAATGTTGTGTTGTGGGTGTTGATCACTCAAATTGTTAGTATTCCAGGGTTACAAAATCAAAGTCAAAAGTCATTTGGATGCTTAATACATTTGTACATATATCACATAGAAACGTCTGAAAACCGATGTTTTATTGTACATACATGTTTTAAAAAAATTATAAGCATAAGTTAAGTATACCTTTTAAGCGAATGACATTCATTCATTTATTTAAAAATAATAATAAAATAAAAAACCAGCCTAGTTCATAATGAATTCATTACATCAAATACAAAAATAATCATTTCAATCGGTTGAACCGTCTTTGAATGATCCCATTACCTACATACAAAAAAATACCGCATTCAGTCGAATTGACAATCTCCTCCTTTTTTGAAGTCGGTTAAAAACAAACACCGAAATTTGACAATATTAACTATAGAAAAGTACTATTTGTTTGTGCATATATAAGTAGGTACGCGGTATGTGACTCTCTTAAGTTGAACCGGCGTTTTCTCCATACAAACGTAGTCGACTGTTTCCTCCCTGGATAATGACACTAGCACAAATATTTGTATGCCGTAAAACCTATAACTGCCATGATGCCTTTTCATTTTCTGCATTTCCTGCATTTTCTTCATCTTCTAACCATCTTTATGCAAAAAAAATTTGCTCTATTGTCATTATTAAGGGAGAAAGCAGTCGACTGCGTTTGTATGGAGAGAGCCCTCCTAAGTACTGAGCATAAAATAGGAACAAAGTGTCTGTAATGCCATTAGCCTTGTCATTTCTACAGTGGAAATGTAGAGTACATTTTCCCACTACTAATGCATTATCGTTGTAAGTTTTAAAAACAGTTTATCTTTAATTTATAGCTAAAAGAAAGGGTAGGTAATAAATATTGTAAGTTTGTTGGTGGAACGAGACTTTGTTAACTCGAACAGTTTTTCCTAAAAAGATTTAATTTTTGTTATAAATAAATATTGCATGACATTCCACACATCGCCATCTAGCCCCAAGCTAAGTAACTAGACTTGTGTTATGGGTGCTAGACAACGGATATACTATTTGAATACTTTTCTTTTGTAAATATATTACTTATAATACATAGAAACAACCAGACCACTGACAAATATCTAAGCATAAATACTTGTCTGAGGCGGGAATCGAACCCGAAACCTTGTGTTTGGCAGTCCAGCATGGTGACCATTGTGCCAACTGGGTCGTCAAGTTATACAATGACAGTGTGTTACAAAAACCATACAACTTGGTCAGTGGTACCTAAGTATTGGGGGACCAGGGACTATTTTTTGGGAGTTTGGAGATTTATAAATATGACAAAACAAATATTTACCTAAAAGGCCACTGTCAATAATAATCGTGTATATTTACCTAATTACTTACAAAATTGTCAAAAAGTATTCTCTAAGATCGTTGCTTTTATTACGCTTACGTTAATCTGGAATTTAAGTTAGTGTATTTATAAAAATTAAGACTTTGAATTATTGTATAAAATAGCTAAGCTTTATGTTTTTTTTTAATTTGGTGCCCTCGTCAGGATTTTTTGCACGTACCTACACAGGTACATTACAGCGATTCATTTTTACCGACTGAAAAAAAGGAGGTTCTATAGAACTAGAAGGTTATATAGAAGATTTATCTTTAATAATATATTTAACTTTTTTATCCATTTCGATTTTATACCAGCAAGCTAGTAGTAAAAAAATTCTATTACAAGTTTTTTGAACGCGACTGCAGTAAGGCCATGTTGTACAAATAATTTTATATCCACCCGAAAACAACAGTTAAAATATATCATACAAAGACTTAAACGTAACCGCAACATATTATACAAATTCCTTCCTACCATTGCAGTTATTTTCTCATGAGCCAACGGAGGTTGCAATAAACGTCAGACAAACGAAACATATCGTTCTGTTTTGATACAGATAGCAATCTTATACACTTAAAAATAGAGTTTAAGTTCGTTTACTAAGTATATAATGTATTGTGGACATGACACGCTCGGTTGGAGAGTCATGGCTCACCTATTTTAGGAGCCACAACAATCTTCAGGGATTCGCTTCTACTGTTTGTCAAAACAAAGGTTATGGATGCGTCGTTGAATTTATGCTCCATATAAGGTTGAGAAAAATACCTATAGTTAAAACAAATCTAGGAAACAGAAGGTTACAGGTTCGATTTCCGCCTCAAAAAAAATTTTAGGTTACGTTCATATTTAATCTACGTTTACTCTTATAGCAGCAGCACTCCGCGGTTTTTTCCGTTTAACTCCCGATTCCGTAGGAATATCGGAATAAAAAGTACCCTATTTTATTCTCATTGAATAAATATATTCTCATACCGAGTTTCATCAAAATCAGTCTAGTAGTTTCGGAGCATATTCGTTACAAACAAGAAACACTATTCTCTGTATAATATTTTAGTATAGAAGTATAGATAGGTACCCGTTAAAATTCAAATATTTTTGGGAAATTTCAACGGCATCGGTATTCTAAGCAAGTTATAAGTAGGTACTTTCCTACTTCATTACGCTCGGAAAGTCCTCGCTTTATGAAATTTAATCAAAACTGTTTTCCGGTTTTGAAAGAGGGATCGCTGTTTGTACCTGCGACTTGGAGCTGGTTAATTTTTTAACCTACTTCGTCGAGTTTTGTGAGTTACTGTAGACCCACTGCAGTAGTATATAACTTTACTTTCATTCTTACTGTCGTGGTTTCGAATCCCGGCTGACCGTGCACAATAGATTTTTCTCACGAAAATGTATGTGCGCTAATTAATATTGCTCTAACGGTGAAGGAAAACATCGTGATGAATTCCGCGGCTTAGTTGGCTCCAGGCGTATTGATGAGCTTTGTTGACCGTGGCATAAATGCTGTACAAGTCTATTTCATCTAAGACATGTACTACAGGCTCTACAGTGCAATAACATAGATTAAAGTTGCTAGATGATCTATCTATAGGCCAATAGAGGATTTCAAATAGATTTTTTTGACTCATTAGGTTATTGCAGGTGAATATTACGAGGCAACATTGTAATCTTTCGTAGTCTAAACACTTCGAGTAATAATATTTTTGACTGTCACTTTAGCGACGATTTTGCGAAATATTATTATTATACAGACGATACTCTATAATAAGTGTATCGAAATCATGTGGAACCAATTCTTGCAAGTTATCCTTAGTCGACATTTGCCCTCTCACAGGGTAACACAAATTCAAATTCCAAACACCAGGTTCAAAGCGAAGTTCACGAGCGTCTCCCAACTTTATATTTATATCCGATAGTGCATCGATCTATCTCGGATTAAAGTACGATTCCTTGTACCCTCATTTCAAATGTGTATGGCGAAGTGATTTGCTTTCTAGTATTTTCTACGAGTTTCTAGAAGTAAGGAAAGGAACATGGATTGTTCGTTTCGTTCGGGTTTTTAAATTCGAAGACATATTCTTATCTTGTGGGTGGGTGCTTGGTTAAGTCAAGTATTTTATTGGTCCAGTGGTCTTTATTTCAACTGATTCTGTGAGATATTTTTCAACTCGCTCTCGGAGACAAGTGTTTGTATTCGGTTGCAAAAGTGCCTTACTAAACTAGATATAGGATTTACATTTTCGAAAATTTCGGTGTTCGATAAAGTCCTTTTAAAAAATTGTTTTGGTATAAATAATATTAAAATTCGTTTCTTAAAATGTCGTAAATTATGAGGTAAAAAAGATGTCAAAATGGTTTTAATACTTTGAGAATTTAGGAAGTTTAAGATTGTTTTCTAATGAGCCCACTTTTTCTAATATGTTTGTTTAAATACTATTCTATTCTATTTTTCTGATTAATCTAATCAGTTTTAAAGGTGTATTTAAAAAAGAAAGCTGACCGCGAATAGTCGAAAATCGTTCAATTTGGAACTCCCTTCATCTTATCTTGTTCAATACATAAATAGTACAAAACAATATCCCAAAGATGGCGTCTTTAATTACATCTCCTACAATGTTTGCTACAAATAGATCAATAGCTTCGACTCCCAATAAAAATATAACAATGTTAACGTGAAATAGACTTTAAATCTTTAAATTTAGCGTTCGAAATAGAAGAGCAAGAGAACAAAGAACGCTGTAGTTTAAATTTAAGTTACAAACTGTAATTAAAACTCTATTTTAATAGAATGTGTTAAAGTATTTTGAACTAGCTACACCACGATTTCCCGTAGTAATTAGGAATAGCCTGTGTGTTAATCCCGGTCTACAGCTATCTACATACTTAGTTTTATTGCAATCGGTCCAGCCGTTATCGAGTTCTAAATTGTATAACTAACTTTGTTATAATTATAGAATTGAACTTTTATTTCGAAAAAAAAAAACATATTATGGTCATTCAGACACCAATTTTTATTCAGCTTTAGAGAAAATGAAAGCTAAGTCTGATATGACTTATAGTTAAAATTAATAACTCTATATCTCTGCTACCAAAGCGCTTTAACCACAGTTTTTCCTGAAAAAAGTATAGAAAAGACTTAGTTTAGTTTAGTTTAGTTTTACGGGGCTGTTTCCGCACTTAGCCTCATTATTTGGGCCATTGTGATAGAAAAGACTTACCAGTATTTTTAAGTAGAGTATCTCCAGTAGAAAATAGCCGTTATTTTGAGTCTTTTACTCTTTCTTGTTTGTGTTCTTAAAGTATTTGCAAATAGTATTTATTGACATAATTTTCATACGAACACATAAAATCCAAGCAAAGTACTTCAAAGTGCACTAGAGTCATGACCATTAACATAACTCCTACTAACATCTAAGGGAACTTTGTAAACTATTGCAATAAACCAATTGATAAACTATAATAATACCCATTCGTGGGAATGCAGACGATAAACTTGTAATCGGTCTATATTCTCAAAGAAACCGCCCGAAAGCTATTTTCATGAATATCTATAATATAAAATGAATCGCAAAATGTGTTGGTAAGCGCATAACTCAACAACGCCTGGACAAATTTGGCCAATTCTTTTTTTGTTGTGTTTGTTATTGTCCGGAGAAAGTTCTTATGAAAGAAATAATTAAGAAAATTGCGTAGAAAATTATTACGCGGGTGAAACCACGGGGCGCAGCTAGTTTCTTATATTACTAAAGTAATTGACGCAAACTATCGATTATGTATGTATGTATACGGGCTTTTTCCGCAACTTAGACTCTTTTAATTGGGTCCTTTTTGCGTGAGGATGGAGTAGGCTTGCCCAGCACCTACTACCCTCTCAGCTCAGTCGACCGTGTCTAGAGGAGAGACATGTCACTACTCCTGGAGCCAACTAAGCCGCGGGTTTCATCACGATGTATCACCCTTCCTTCAATTCAAAAACCTCTTGAAATATTTTTAATGAAATTGTATCTTGATTTATTTAGCCTAGTGTTGGCTTACGCATGCAAAATAATAATAACACTTGGCCCAACCAAGGCCAAGGTTGGGGGAGCGAGGGTTTGGGAAATTGGATGTCACCTCCGGGACAGGGGGTTTGATTCCCGGTCCGGGGCGTTCTTGGTGCAAAGAATATCCATTGCTGTACGGGGAAACGATGCTGAACAGCTTTGCACCGGGAACGCTGGAAGAAGGTGTGTTTCATTGATTGTATTATTTCATTAATTTAATTGTATTTTGTTAGTACACAAACACAGTGTTTTTTTCTACTTTTAAAATTTTTGTTGCTTTATTTCTAATGTGACGATCGGTGAAGTATCTGCGGACTGTTTTGTCTGTGTGAAGTCTGTTGTCTGCGTTCGATAGAAAGTGTGTGCCGTGCATCCGCCCGACAGTTTACTGGTCCAACAGTTCAAATAGAACTTATGAACTAGAAGTTTTGCATTGAACGGGTTATTAAGGATAGATAATAGTTCTAATAGGGCAGTAGCTACTCTTCAGATTTCACGACCCAGTTGGCACAATGGTCACCATACTGGACTGGCAAACACATGGTTGCGGGTTCGATTCCCGCCTCAGACATGTATTTATGCTTAGATATTTGTCTGTGGTCTGGTTGTTTCTATGTATTATAAGTATATATTTACAAAAGTATATAAGTAGTATATCCGTTGTCTTGCACCCATAACCCAAGTTTAGTTACTTAGCTTGGGGCTAGGTGGCGATGTGTAGAATGTCCTGCAATATATATTGTTTATAGATTTTTGGAACGAAGTTCTTTAACGCGGGTTGGCGACGGGACCTAGCCCAGAAAAAATGCTTAACGTTACGAGAAAACTATGACCCGCGACAAAATGTTCTACAATATTTATTTATTTCCTTGTGAAAAAAGAATACTAAAGTTACCTAAACTATTAGTTAAAGCGTTTCTAGCAACATTTTCGTTCGTTTCACTGCCCTAATGAGATAACCAAACAGAGACTTAATTCAGAAACCTGGGCAAGTGCAAAATCAATTACCAAATTCCGAAGCAAAGTTAGCATTTCAGGCACCCGTCCGTCCGTCGTCGGCGAGCGACGTCAAAGTTTTCTTGTTCGAATCCGGTCGGTGCTCGCTCACTTTGCTTTGTGATTTGTGTTCTTTACCGTGAAAAGGTAAGGGAAATATTCTGCCGAGTAATTTTATGATGACCTCTGCGACGCAGAAGGTTACGGGTTCGATACCGGCCATCGAACAAGTATTTTTGTACAGATAATAGTGTTTCTTTATGTATGAATACAAATAAGTATTCATTTACAAAAACAGTATAAAAGTTGTTGTTGTCTGGTTACCATAACACAAGTCTAGGTGTGTAGCTTGGGGCTAGACTGCGCTATGTGTATATAATATTTATTCATAATTATTTTATTTTTGATTTTAATCGGAAAACAAACAGTTATAAATATTCTGCTTAAAAAATCAAAATAGTGGCTAAGAACCAAATGTTTTCACATACAAAAGTTATGACCCGCTTACCTCGCGATCCCGTGGGATAAAAATAGCCTTTGTTATTCGAAGAATTCCGTGTATTCATACTAAGTTTCATAAAAATTGATTCAGAGCCTCATTACGAATAAAAAAATATATATAAAAATCGAAGTACTAAATGACTGACTGATATAACAACGTACAGCTCAAACCTATGGACGGATCAAGCTGTTTATTTATTTATTTTAGGAGAACCAACAGCTATGACTTAAGAATAAATATAAATACAGATAGCTGTTATAAAGGCATTTGATTAGCTGCATGAAAGGATTTTGAAAAATTCTAACCCCCTACGCGGATGAAGTCGCGGGTAAATGCTTATCTATATCTATTTATACTTAACATTATAAAGAAGAAAGATTTGATTGTTTAAATTAAATAGGCTCTGAAACTACTGAAGTGATTTAGATTAAACTTGGTATGAGGATACATTGATTCATTGGGAGTCATCATCGTCCGAGCTGTGTTCCTGGTTGCATCCCTTTCGGGAGCCCGGGGTGCGCTTTCCTACTTTTACCGCCCTCACTTCGCATGATCTTCGGCATCCTGGTAAGTAAAGCCATTTGCACGCATTTCACCCTTTACGACGTCAGGCCAGCACTTCTTGGGTCTACCTAGTCTGCCACGATCTGGTATAGGTGCCATGGCAAGACATTTGTTTCCCACGTAACTAGCCTGTTTTCGCAAGACGTGACCGTACCAGCGTAGGCGACATTCTAGCAATTTATCTGCAATGTCTCGGACATGTAGGCTGCCCGGGATGCAAGAGTTCCTGACATTGATGTAACATAGACAAATTTTTATCCTGATATTCCCACGGGATCATTCCGCGAGTAAAACTGCGAAGTACTGCTAGTGCTTTATAAATAGGTAGGATTCATCCAAAAAACAGTTGAAATACAAAACTTAATAACTTAATTCAAGAGAGTCAACTTAAACCGATTACTAAACTATCTTACACCTAAATCAGTGAAATTGACAGTCTTGCCCTTCGAGAGAACATTTTGTTTTTGTTCTCAACCCTAGTAAATTAAACATTTCAACCCCAAGCTCACCCCCCAAAAAGAATATCCTTGAGAATGAACAATAAAAGACATTTTCATAGAAAAACTATTTTATTTAGCTTTGACTTTAGGTATGAACTTTTCGAAACTCAATATGCTAATTTGTGTTTTGTGCCTTACACATGATTTGTTTTATTTACTTGATTGAATCCGGCGTTACTTTTCGGAACTCTATAATATCTGTAATGGAAGTATTAATATTTAGTTTTTAGTTCCGAGCCTAATGCCAAAACACAAAATGCAATGTGCACCGCCCTCCAGCCTACTTGAAGAGGCATACAATGAGGACAAGCAAAAAATTGTATTAGTGACACCATTCATAAACCACGACACGTGTTTTGCGTCTACACGAACGCATCATTAGGATTGGACCCCGACCGCGCTATTTGGGCGACAAACGTTAGATACGACGTCGCTCTCCGAGATGTTGCCTCGCTGAACGCTGGAACAAGACCAGTCACTTGTCTCTTGTTCCAGCCTTGCTTGTCCTCATTGCATGCCTCTTCAAGTGGGCGGGAGGGCGGTGCACATTGCATTTAATGGTTTGGCACTAGGCTCGGAACTAAAAACTAAACATTAATACTTCCATTACAGTTGTTTTATTTAGTCATAAATTTACACAGATGGTAAACATAATAAGTAATTATTTTTTTGATAATAAAAACCAACTAGTCAAACAAATTAAATAAACAAGTTATTAATAATTATCAGGTAGGTAATATATTTAGCGACAGTAATACTTTATAAAATTATTGTAACAAGTAATATCATTTGGATAAGCACGCGTTCAAATAACTCTAATATAATTAAAACATTGTGTTTAAAATGAAGGCTGTTAGATATTTGATATTTGTTGTAAGTAAAGTTAATAAATTATGCAGGATATTTTACACAGTGCTATCAAGGCTCAAGCTAAGGAACAAGGCTTGTTTTATGGTACCTAGGCAATGAATAGAACATTTTAATATTTTTTGTAAATATATACTTAATAATAAGAATTGGGATTCTGTGGAGATAGAGATCCGTTGGATTAAGAGTCTGTAAAGTTTGAAATCTGTAGAATTATGAATCTGAAGGGTTGATAATCTGTTGGGTTGGGAATATTTAGAATTCAGAGTCTTTAGAATTGGAAATTTGTAGAATTGGGAATCTGTTGATGAAATCTGTAGAAATGGAAACAAACCATTATGTGTATACATACATCTTGACTAGAAATATATGTTCATTATTATTTGTTTTGCAATCGAATCCGCAACCTTTACGTTCCGCCGCGACAAGGGCATTTTAGAGGAGTTTTGGCGGGAACGAGTTAACAACATGTCGTGCTGCAGTTTTATTTTCATGAAACTTAGTTGTAACCCGAGTTGAATTGTATAATTCTGGTGGAATGTTATTCAATTTAGTTCTGTGAAAGTGCACAAGTGTAGTGAAAGTAAAAATCAGTGTCAAACATGAAGTTTTCTCGTTGCCTCCAAATCTCCTTTTAAGGTTATGGTAAACTTGCCACCACTTTACTATAGCCCCTGACTTGACGGACTATGACGACTTTGACTGTTTTGAAACACTTTAGGCCCGATTTATGAACAATCGGGTCATAATTAGATGCAAAATATAACTTGACACTGGCTAAATGCACAAGCCGTGCGAAGCCATAATTAATAGAAAAAAAAGGGCATTTTATCACTGCACTTGGTCCGGGCTGTTCCGCAACTATACCTCTTTAGTTCTTTATAGGGTTCCGTACTTCAAAAGGTAAAAAAGGAACCCTTTTTTAAGATCACTTTCTTGTCCGTCTGTTGCGTTAGGTACCACTTGTCAGAGGGAGAACCAGCCCACTTATAAACTTCCATAAATTGTGGTTCCATGAAAATTTGTGGATGACTATTATCATCATGAGTCTGATTCCCGCCAGTATTCAGCAGTCTAGGAGCAAATAAGCAGCCGTCTCTTTGACCTATAAATATACATGTTCTACATATGAGACTGCCTATCAGGTATATTGTTATCCAAGATGTAGAAGGTGTTTATCAAAAGCGCTAATATCCAAGCTGTAAAAGTGTGCCATCACCTGTAAAGTTTTTATAACTAAACACATATGAGACCAATTTTAATTGAACTGGCGTTTCGTGAGTCTACTGTTTAGGTATATGTGCTAGAAAGTACTATTTTGGCCTGTCTGGCTGCAGTGCCGAAGTTTATACCATTATTAGGCTACCACGACAATTTCAAAACTTCCTTCTGATTCCTTATCAAAGATATATAATATATCTATCTATTTTTGTTTTATGGAGAGCTTTTATTTAGGTTTTTTTATTATTTGACATAATAATTTCAGTACCTGGATGACCGAGCTTTGCTCGGTATTTTTTTTTTAGTCTAACTTCAAAGCAAACACTCATTGACTTCGTGTTACTTAACAACGCCATCTGCTGGAATAACTTTATCGCTCACTAAAAATAGTATTAGTAGTTCGCCAATAGATGTCAGGAAGAGTCATATTTTTCAGATTAAAAAAAAGTAAGTTTCGATAAAACACGAATAAAATGACATTTTCTAAAATTGAGTCCTAGCTAGATCGATTTATCGCCCCCGAAACCCCTATATACCAAATTTCATGAAAATCGTTGGAGCCGATTCCGAGATTCCAATTATATATATATATATATACAAGAATTGCTCGTTTAAAGATATTAGATTAGATATATGATATCCTCAGAGGCTTTCAAATGTTTGTCCTTGTCCGTTCCGTGATGATTTACCCTTAGAAACAGAAAATAGAAGTTATTTGTCTTGATATATTTTTTGATTGGTATATATTTACCCTTCCGTTTAAGCGTTTTATGTAATCTATCGACAATTTATTTTAAAATCTTTCTTTCATCCAGTTTTTGTTTGTCCAATCCAGGCCGTAAGCCGTCTCCATCTTCTTCCATTTCTGATCTCTTTATCCATTTCGGTCTGCCGTTGATATCTAATCGTGGCCTCCTTGTATAAACCGCATTTTGACATCGTCATTTCGTACTCGCCGGCCATAGTGCCTTGGGCATAGACAAGCACCACACAGCTTGTGCTGTACGTCCAAATGCGAAATTTGATAATAATTAAAGTACTTACAAAATATTTATTTCATTTACAGCTTAGCATCGCTGCTGTCACTGAAAAGTGTTGTAAGTGTAAACAATTCATTTCTTTTAGAATAATATTATTATTGTAAATATTTATTTTTCCTTAGGTGCCCAATTATTGCTTATCGACGGCGAAGTACAAGTCTTGGAGGATGCCGGAGGTAAGTTAGTTTTAAATAAGTCGGGTTTCTTGATACACAGGCTCAGTCTACAGATTTTCAAAAAATGCCAATCCGTTGTTCAACTTGTGCTTTTAGAACTTATAACCTTATCAAATTTTCTTGTGTTCACAGAGGTACTTTCCGGTGACTTAGAAGATAGTTTCCGCAATGATCTAAGTGAAAGATCACAAATCCGTCGGGTCTATATGCGGAACTAACTTATGTCTAGAAATTAAACAGGGTAGGGTATACTATTACAAATTCATTGATAAAAAATGGTTGTCTGTAAAGTGGGTTTACGGACGATAATTTTACGTGATAAAGTCATAAGAAAACGATATTTTTTTTGTTTTTTTTCTTTGTATATATTTTTCCTTTTTTATCCTTTATATTTTTTTCCTTTATATAAGTATTTTATTCGTCACTCGTCACCATAACACAAGCGCAGATGATTTTTATTAAATACGGACGATAGTTTTACGAAACATTGGTTGCTATGGAACGTGAGTGATGACGTCACACTTTTTGTGAGTGATGCCGGTGTTCATCAATTAATTAGACGTTAGTGTCAAAAGGAAGCTATATAGAACAAGTTTTAAAATTCAAGAATTTACAGTATTAAAGAATTACGATTGACAAGAAGGAATTAACGTTTAAAAAAAAGAATTTACGTTTTAACGAAGAATCTACAATCAAAGTACATTGGTTTTTCATAGCCGTGGACAGAAAAAGAAAGGGTCCCTATCTCTATCTCCATTTCTATCCCTATTCCCGCAAATGGGGGATAGTGGGAATCTTCGTGGTACCTTTTAACCCCCAAATCGATAATCTAGCTAATTTGGAGATAATGGAAATTGAAATTAGCTCTATTCCCCAAAGTATATCTAAATATAATGTTTTCCCTCCAAAGGGGGAATAGTAGAACTTAGCATCGCGGATACGGGAGCGGCGTCGGCGCGGACTTCGCTAGCCTGGATGGGAGGGACGCAGCTTGCCGCTGGTCACTCGCCCTGGAGCGCATAACGGCGGGGTGTAGTTTAGCTACACCATGGCGAATAAGGTGTATAAATAAAGTTATCTATCTATGTTTTTTATAAACTATTCCGACGTAGGCAGGCATATAAAAAAGGATTATGTCGCTGCTTGAAATAAATTCTCTATGTTTATCTTGTCCCACTGCAGGGCAAAGGCCTCTCTACCTTTATTCCATTGAACACGACATTTAATTAATATAAATCTTTAAACCAGAAATTATACCTAAGCTATGAACAGGTATGTATTAATTAAACATACAGTACTAACAACCTGCTTCAAATGAGACAACTTTGTTTCATATGAGGTTTAAACAACAATTTGCGAATTTCGTATTTACTTACTTTGTGTTTAGGTATATGTAGGCACGTGTATCCCGTTTGAGGTTTTATGAAGGTAAATCTCAAAGCATTCTAACATACATATACCTATTAATATACGCACAGGAAAAGTTTTTTAAACAGAACTTCCAATCCGTACAACGGAACCGACCAACGAGTTGAACCAAATTTTATTCCCAACAAACCAACTGGTTGATCAGATAAAAACAAAGGTCACGAAAAGCGCACAAATAAAGACGATCTTCGCACATGAAAATAAACAAATATACGTTTTACATTTTTGTAATCTTAAGTTTACTCAGAAACTCTGTGCTGTGGTTAATTAAAAATCTTATATGCGATGCGCTACGATTCTTATTGAATAGGACTCGTGGTGATTGTCGCCGCGAGGTAATTGACCTGCGTAGAAAAATACACGCGCTACGCCGCCACAGAATACCTGCAGATTCGCAATCTTTTTGTAATTTCAAGATATTTTTTACCTAAAATTTTAGCAAAAATTGTGAACAATGTGCAGTTCCAACTTGCAAAAACGATGATCCGGAATTAAATAATAATATATACATTTTATTGCTAGCAGGGGCAGCCTTCATGTCCGAGACATTGCAGATAAATTGCAAGAATGCCGCCTACGCTGGTACGGTCACGTCTTGCGAAAACCGGCTAGTTACGTGGGGAACAAATGTCTTGCCATGGCACCTCCGCCGGGTCGTGGCAGACTGGGTAGACCCAAGAAGTGCTGGCTTGACGTCGTAAAGGGTGATATGCGTGCAAATGGCCTTACAAACCAGGATGCTGAAGATCGTGCGAAGTGGAGGCGTAAAAGCAGGAAAGCGGACCCCGGGCTCCCGAGAGGGATGCAACCGGGAACATCGCTCGGATGATGATATACATTTTATTGCTAGACGTTATTTTACCTGTAGCGTATTCGTATTTCGTAACCAGTTTCGTACAAACATCATTTGTTCTTTTCACAAAACCTCGGTTATGAACAAGGTACGTGTATTTTATGGTTTTAATTTCTCTTCTTCTTAAACATATTCAAATATCATGGAAATCGGAGTCAAAAATAGTCCTGGGCATATATGGCTCAAGGAAATACGATTTGTAACAAATACTTACGATGACTGACAGTAGCTCTCTGTACCTATATAGTATAAACATTTTTACTCTAAGTAACTGCCAGACAATACATTTGTTATAACTACCCACATACCGTAACAGACAAATAATCTTGTTTGCTATCTTTGACGGAGAGGGATGGTCCCAGCCAACAAATGGAGTGAAATATGAATTTTTTATAAACATATTTTATAAATTCTCGCATAATGGTTTCTTTTATACTTCCTTATACAATACAGAAGCTCTTTTAATAGTACTTTGTAGGTACAGTCGGCAATAAAAGTGCAGACCCACTTTGGAGATTTAAAATTGCTATAAAAATGAAGTTTTCAAGTCCTGACTTTGAGATTAGAGATTGGAGATTAGTGTAGTAGAATTTTATTCTACTACACTAATCTCCAATCTCTAATCTTCTATTGGTTTTTTGGCGGGAACGAGTTAACAACATGTCGTGCTGCAGTTTTATTTTCATGAAACTTAGATGTAACCCGAGTTGAATTGTATAATTCTGGTGGAATGTTATTCAATTTAGTTCTGTGAAAGTGCACAAGTGTAGTGAAAGTAAAAATCAGTGTCAAACATGCAGTTTTCTCGTTGCCTCCAAATCTCCTATTAAGGTTATGGTAAATTTGCCACCGCTTTACTATAGCCCTTGACTTGACGGACTATGACGACTTTGACTGTATTGAAACACTTTAGGCCCGATTTATGAAAAATCGGGTCATAATTAGATGCAAAATATAACTTGACACTGGCTAAATGCACACGTGCAAAGCCATAATAAAAAATAAAAAAAACTTCTATTATTTTTTAGTTCTTCTAAAAATGAAAAGAAGACAATAGATTTGGGACTGCCTAGTCTATAATGGGTTAACATACCCAAGCACGGGCCTCGGCTTATATGGGTTGTTAAAACACAAACACCAAAACCACATCATATTTGGCTCAGCGCTCCTCGGGCATTTTATGGAGTACATTGGAATGATTTATATTATGTAAATTCATTAATTAATTTTTCTTAAGTTGTAGGACTTTAAACTTAAGCCCAAGCAAGACCTTAAAGTCCTGCCTGATTTATATACGTGGAAGTGAATCTCGATTAACATAGGTTACTTTTTATAGGCGGTTGAATCCGCGGCACGCTGCTGCTAGTTTGTCACAGTTGGTTAAATATTAGTAGTAAGTTACTAAGATTTCACCAATTTCAGTCAAATAAAACATTACCAAAGATATCATACAATCATTATCCATGATGTACTTGAACGGACTGTTTTCCGCAAATAATGGGTCTTTTTTGCGTGAGGATGGAGTAGGCTTGCCCAGCACCTACTATCTCAGCCTAGTCGACCATTTCCAGAGGAGAGAACTTGTCAATAATTCTGGAGCCAACTAAGCCGCGGGTTTCATCACGATGTTCTCCTTCGCCGTAAGAGCAATGTCAATTAGCGCACATAAATCATTATTCATACCACAAAGTTCCAAAAGCACAAAGGTTTTAAAGAATTTGTTGAAATCTATACAAACCAAACAATAAATAAGACTATACTAGGAGGCTATGATATTGATAATAAAAATTCCTTCACGAGAGCGAGAATTCTTTGCTTCCAAGAATCGACGGTTTCCTACATTCTTTCATTGCACTGAATTATATTTAGTTGGGCCTATTCCTCATCTTAACTTTTCTCTTTCAATTCTAATGTGTAAACGTCTTTAAAATCGGTTAGAAGAGTGAGGAGTTACTTTTTTTTATGAGCCCGTTATGTCCCATTGCAGGGAAAAGGCCTCCCCTCCATCTTTTCATTACCGTTCGTTTATCTAATTCGTCTCTCCACTTGTGACTCAGTCAACCTCGAGATAGTTTTTTACGGGCTAGTTTTCTGTAGCGGCTTTGGCCCCTCTAACTCTTTGATCATCCGGCAGACGTAGCCTACCCAGTCCCACATTTGTTAACCGGCTTGCGATTCGTTACAAATTTTACACCCACCCAGGATACTACGCTCTATGGGTCGCTGGCAGACCCTGAGTTTGGACTTTTTCATGTTAGCTAAAGACCGAGTTTGTGTTCCGTCGTAGGTGAGGATTGGAAGTACATCATGAGTTTCCGCTTCAAGATTTAGGCATCGTCGTTGAGGTCAAATGGAGCTCCCATTTGACCTCAACGACGATATATTATAATATATTTATATATGGTTATAATAGTAAATATATAAATAATTAGAAAAGCAATTGAAAAATTTGGTTCTAGTTGCGCAGATTACAAGATAAAATGTTAAATTTCGATTTCTTATTTGTTGCTTTTCAGGAAAAACTGAGAAAAAAAACTTGAAATTTAACGGGCCGTTAGTTGGACATAACCTTAAAACGTTTAATATCACTTTATATCACGGGAAACAGGGCCATAAAAAAGGATCTATTCACGGACTAATGTTCCGAATCATTTAGAACAATTTTATGGTGCAAATGTGACCACAAAACCAATATACCAAATAACGAATCGTCTTTTTTATTATTATTGTCATCTTATTTGGGTTATTGTATAATGCAAAGTTTATGAAATCGAATGATCAAAGCAAAATTTGGGGGTTTGTATTGCTTGCGTATAGATATAGGGATCTTCTAGGAACTTCTTCTTCTTCCTTCTTCTTAGACTGCATCATCACTTAGGTACCATCGTGTGAGATCGTAGTCAAACTCTGACCTATTTATTTTAATAATAAAAAAGTTTTATTCAGTTGAAATCATTCGGATAATATAATCGTCTTTACGAAGTAGAATGTGTCACCAGAATGTGCCTAGCAATTAGAAGCAAACAAGACAAACTGACATACTCCTTATTATTTTTGTGATCATGCTCAAGGTTGTTTTGGTATTGTAATCTTTTCAAATGTTTGAAGGTATATTTGAAATGGAGCCATTTAATTCCAAGTCCAGGTCCAATGGTTAAATAAGTACGCCTATGCTTAAGTACGCCGCCGCCGCACAATTCAAACTAAAAATCCGTTACGAGCTGATCGACCGTTTAGAATAATAACAAAAAGGCCAAAAAACTACAGATATGGTTTTGCATAATCTGTTCCTTCACTGTAAGAGTAATGTTCATCAACTGGCAGACAGATGTCGCTACATTGAATCAGCCTCATTTATGCCTCTCTGCCAGTTGACAGTGTTTATCGCAGGTTTTTCATAAAAAAACATCCTAAAATAGTTAAATACAACAGGCTATATACCATGTTTAAATTCATGGTTAATATTATAATAGTAAATCAAAATTAGCATGGTAGTTTAAAATCATAAAACACGCTGATTTGCCGATTATTGATTGATATGATTTGATTGATTATTGCCGCTTGTTAAAAATTCAAGCAATCAAATTATTCGTTATACAAGTACCCATACTTTTATGTTAGTGTTACAGTTACCCTAAAAATGAGTGTAATAATAAAAGGAACCTTGAATTGGAAATATATTCGTATGTACCCCTTTCTACGGGGTCAATGAACATTGTATTGACGACTTGTATTATATGTGGTATAGACAGCGAAAATTAGGTTCATGCTCGTCGGGTCCGGGTCCCCTAACGGATCCCCTACTCCCGACAGCCCACTCTGTCGAGAACTGTTTCACGCCTATCGGGCCCCCCAGGCCTGGGGGAGACAATCGGCGCTAATTTAAAATTAGATCGGAGCACCTTGCGAATCCACGAGTTGAACATATGATTTTTTTCTCCATCTCATCGGATCGCCTAGTCAAAAAAAAAACAAAAAACGATTAGGATCTTTGGTTCCCATCATGATACGAACCGCGGTGCGAATCGCCCAAGTACTGTTTTTGAATGGGACAATTTGCACCGCAGTGGTTTGAGATGGATAATCAAATAAAGTTTCTGAATGGGACAATTTGCACCGCAGTGGTTTGAGATGGATAATCAAAGAAATTATTGCTTTATACAAAATGTATGTAGCGTTTCAAAGCCATGCCCCGTCCGGGCTACGTGTACAGCACGTCCCGGGCACTACCCGGTCTAATGAGAATCATCCCTAAGTTCGTGGTCCTCTAGTCACCTAACCGATTTGAAAGACTCACGTCAAAAAACCAATATCGACATTAAATCAAGAAAGCACTCCATAAAGGAAATAAAGGAAAATGATTTGAAAGATCGTTTGACTTCGAAACTGTTTTACAAGTATCAATAAAACTGAAGCTTCAGTAGTTTTACAACCACCCTGTATTAAGTAATAACTCAAGCGATGAATGCAACTTATATAAACCAGACTATTACTTGGTAGTTTTGGTCTTTGAATTTTGTGTGCCAAATTTGGCATCAAGTGCTAGATTGACATCATCATAATCAGCCGGTGTCAATCTACTGCTGGAAATAGGCCTATCCCAAGATGCGCCACTGAGCCCAATCTTCTGTTCTTGTTTTCCAGTCACTGTCAACCATTTTGCGTATGTCGTCGCTCCATCTGGTTACAGAGCGACCTAAACTACGTTTGCCAATTCGCGATCTCCACTCCAGGCCAAGTTTACCCCTACAGTTATCAGTCCTGCGGCAGATATGACCAGCCTCCTGCCACTTCAGTTTGCATTATTACGAGTATGTCGATCACTTTAGTTCTCTGGCGCTTGACATCAAGGGCCATAATTCTATAAGCCCACTGGGCCGACCAAGGTGAATTCCAGGAATAAAAGTGTCCTATATCCTTCACAATCCCCTAAACCACCAATATGCTGATTTTTATCCAAATCAATCATTGATTTGTCCGTGAAGAAACAACCAACAAATACATAAACAAACTTTCAGATTTATAATATTAGTTAGAAGGTTAAGATTGTTTTCAATAGAGGCAGGGGACCTTTTGATCCACAGAGCCCTGGGCTGCAGCCCAAAAAGCCCTTAGGTAGATCCGCAAAATATTGCTCATAGGTACATTCACTTTTGTCCCAATTTCAGTTTTCTTCCCAAGCCATCAGTTAAGCATAATCCTCAAATCCGAAAAGTTAAACTTTGAGCTCCAATACACGAGGATTATAACGTAGCTCACGTATTGACTTATTTTACGTCTTATCCAACGCTTAAGATTGCTGTACGAACTTAAATCTTAAGGATTAAGGTTATATTAATGTTTATTAAAGTTAAACGCAGCTTTAAGGCGCAAATAGAAGTCAAATTAAAATGTTTATAACTTTAAAAGTTAATAAAAAGTTAATGTATAGAAAACTGTTGTAAGTATTATTTGTGTGCTTCGATTATAGGTAAACTGGCAGCGCTCCGCGGATCCACCCACGTAACTCTCGATCCCGTGGGAATATCGGGATAAAAGTAGCCTTCCTGGATAAATGGACTATCCAATACAAAATTATTTTTTCATTTCGATAGTAGTTCTTCAGATTAGTGCGTTTAAACAATCAAAAGCTTTATAATATTAGTATACTTTATTTCCCTACAAATTGTTAAGCATAATTTAAAAACGGCAATTCTTTCACATTTCTAGGCTATTTAAAACTTAACTTCATAGTGATTTTAGACTTAAATTTGGATAGACCAAAAAACGACAAGTAACTTTAGTGTATAATTTATACCAAAATGTAGGAAAATATTTTATCTACAAATGGTTCACACCACATCATTTAAGAACAATCATTTTCTACGCAATAATTAACAATTTAAGTTGTAGGCGGAAGATTTTTTGATTTTGGCTCTTATTTGCTCCTTAAGAGTGTCTTGGTTTTCCTTGTGAAATTAATTATTTTATGAAAATGAAATTTACACCCACGTCACGCGCCTTGCGCCAAGTTGCATAAAATTGAATGAATCTATTCCGCTGAATACCGGTATATTGAAACCCTTATTATTTACTCTTTAGATTTCGACGTAACGAAACCAATCAAATTGGGTTTTTATGAACTCAGGCACCTTTCCGCTTACCTATATTCTATTCGCGGTTTTCTATCCCCGGTATGTTTCGCATACATTCTAAACTACTAATCATAATTTGACAATTTGGTATTGCAAGGAGCATCTTGATCATTCGCTGATTATAAGCTAATTAATTAAATATGACACACTTTATAGAGGGTTTTACTTTCAAAAAACTTTTTTTATTTTTTTGGAAAAATTTTAAGAATTTTTTTGTTGGAAATATAATATCAAAATGTGGAAAAAATATCACTCACGAATAGTACCAATGGCACACTTTATACAGGGTTTTAGTTTTCAAACTTATTTTTTGGAAATATTTTAAGAAAAATTGCATCTCCAAAAATTTTTGTCGCGACCTTACCGGTAAGTACCTAACTTTTTATTTCAGTAATTATTTATTTTCAACAGCGCCATATGGTTTCACCTGCATATGCCAATGATTGGGCGACAGTGTATAGGCAGCACGTATACATTTGCAGGATATTTGTTCTGGTTTTTTAACAAGCAATAAAAAATGTTTCCACTTCCATCATACGAACACATTATTCAAAACTTCATACCTTACAAGTACAAACATGAAGAAGTTTTAATAGCCGTGATTTTAACAATAAAACTTGATTATGCGCCTCGCTAAGCCATATTAGACTTTGAGTTTAACATGTTAAAGTACATAATTGGTAGTCGTAAATTGTTAACATTGTCAAGACGTGCTCCATTAAGGTTTTCTAGGATTTTTTTCAAATATTTTAAGAGGCAAGGGTTTACCTAAACACGGGTATTTTGACATGTAAAAGTATAAGTAAGTAAAAATTAAAATTAATGAAAAACAAAGAAAAATTATCAGGTTCAATAGGGACTTTTCCGAAAATCGAGTAACGCAGTTTTTGTTTTTGTCAAAATCTATTTAGCATTTTTCGCTACTTATCTCTTATAGTTTAGGGAACAGCCCTGAAAGTCCATTAAAAAAGCACCCTTTTTGTTTTTGGCTCTTTCGAGCATATTTTCCGTAATTTCAACTCGGTGGGACGTGATCCTTGTAGCTCAGTTGGTAAAGTTACCCCGAAACCCGAAATAGTTCTAAAAAAATTGTTGAAAACAATAAACTTTTTGTGTTATCGAGCATGAATCTATAGAATTTACCATTGTACACTCCAGTGCAATAAATTGTTGTCCATAAAAATATGTGTAGAATTGAAGCAATCTGGTTACATACCTGTAATGAAAAGAAAGAAAAAATTAATATATCATCGGTACATACTTTCTTTAGATTTTTTCTTCCATAGACTTTGTTGATGTGTGTATTTAGTGTCACTCTAACTGTTTTAATTTAGTTCCACTTAATTTTCTATGCCAGTAATAAATTTAAGTTAAAAAAGCCTTCATATTTAGATGGTTGAACGGGTTTCTGACCTCAAATATATAGGATTTGGTCACCTAGGTGACCATCGAAAACACAAGCTGTCTTAAAATCATGTTGCCTAAAACATCTTTTAACCCAACTTCAAAAAAAGGAGGTTTTCGATTCGTCACAGTTAAAGTTTTTGACTGAGATTAATTTTCGTTTTGTTGACATTATATCAAAATGTGGAAAAAATAACACTCACGAATGGTACACCCAACAATATTCTATGCAATATATTTTTCAATTTTACAAATTGATATGCGATATCGATTCATTTTGGAAATTCCTAAGCGTTTTGCTTCTTTATTCCTTATTCGTATAGCAAAGGAATAAGTTGACTCCTTTCCTGAGGTGAACAATTTGGGAGTCTTCAAGTCACGAATAAACAGGTATCTTCTAGAAAAGCTTGCTATATGTCATCATCACGTATCGTGTGATAGTGGTCAAACGCTGTCTTATCATTTGTAAAAAACCTTTTAAACCATTGAACATTAAAACGAATTATCTAGCTGAATGGTCTTTAATTAATCTCTGATTAAAATTACAGTTAGTGAATCAGTTTGCGGGCGTTCGATGAGATTGCAATCAATTCGATTCATGTTTAATTTGAAGACCAGAAATTAAGAAGATTGTTTTTATTATCCTGTCTTAAGTATTATTGTAATAGTATAACTTGACAAATTTAAATAAATAGTACGATACGGCCGCCTCTAGTATCAATTCCAGTCTCGTAAAAATGGTGCTTGAAACAGCACCGATATATGAATAATCACCGAAATATAAGACTGGATATTTCGGTGCTGTTTCAAGCACCATTTTTACGAGACTGGAATTGATACTAGAGGCGGCCGTATCGTTCTATTTATTTATTTTTGTCAAGTTACAATAATAAATTAACACAGGCGGCCTAATATAAATATTTTTAAAATTATATTTGAAATGGAGCAATTAAAGTCATGTCCATAGGTTTTTTTTATTAAGGTATTTATTAATTAACCAGTCTATTCCATAAGTGTTTGCTATGGTCCTTGCCCGGCAGTTTAATCTTAATTAATGGTCTATTTCTATTCTACGGTAGACGTAGACTAGGTATAGACCATTAATTACGAATTTGACGGAGACGAGTAGTCTATACTAGCATAGACTACTCGTCTTCGTCACAAAAGGTATCAGATATTCTACAACAGATTCGGTAACATCTACCTATTTGACATCAGAAACCATTGGTTTCATAGAACTCAAATAGTGCTGTCAATCGACAGTCTATCGATAGTATCGGTAATTGTAAAGGCAGTAATTAATTGATAGCTCAGAGGTATGATACTATCGATATAATCGATAATTATCATGCAATACTATCGATGGTATCAATAAAATCAACTACAAATTAAGTTACTTATTCGTCAATTGTCAAGAATGTGTACATTGTACAATTAATTTTATATTTTTTTATTACAATTTGTATAGGTATTCACTACAAATTCATAGACCAAAAATAAAAATATGAAGTGTAATAAATGATGATTGGTGCACAAAAAATCATTCTTATCAACTTTTATATGTGTAATATTGGATTTGTGTTGTTAATGTGTAAAATAATATAAAACAAATAAATTGGTAGTTTGGTTACTTTTAATACTTATAATACTATCGAAACTATCGATAGTATTGCATTATATCTATACCTAGTATTACGCGCTATGCTATCGATAATATATCGATACTATCGACTGTATTAATACTATCGAGGTAGTTCATTTTCAATGTAAATCGATAGCTTATCGTTTGATAGTTTGGAAACACTACTTTATGAACTCGCAAACGAATCGAAGTTACCAGTTTCAGTATTTCAAGTACCATATCAGTATTGCACTCGTGTATCAAGGTATTGCTATGGCAACTTTACCCGCGGGGGGCACGGTTGCCTCTAAATAATTTCTTAGCTTCTAATATGACGTAGGAGCCACATCATGTTAGTCCGCTAAATAATTATGGCAAGAATAGAAAAATATATGATTAAATTCTCCGTTTTTCTAGCTTACAATGAAATTGATATTATTTCGTGAACTAGATGTGAAAAGAAGATATTAAGCATTTATAGTCACGTGTTTTTTATTTTCTTCATCAGCATCTTACACATAATATTGAATAATATAGACACTTTAAGAACCTAACCTTGCAAACAAGTAATTTTTGTTCGGAGAAGAAGCATTATTCTTCAAACCCGATGCGTCCATTTAGCTGGATTTGTTCGTTGATAGTCAGTTTTGTATTATATTCATCTTCAAAACCTATTATAAATTTCAGTAGTAATAAAAGGTTAGTTGCTTAGCTTGGGGCTAGATGGCACTGTGCGAAGTGTCCCACAAAGTATCTGGTTTCGATTTTGAAAATGACCTCTTACTCGTTTGGCCGATTTTAGAGTGACACGTCAAAAACCAAAGGACTTATTAAACGACCTGCCACAGACAAAAACGTTTCAGTATCAAAAAGTAATCAGGAGGTACGAATTAATAAAACTTTTCTTACCGTGTTTACATTTCAGGCCTATTACGAAAAGAATTGAAAGAAAGCTATTATAAGTTACCGAACTTAAATTGAATTAGTAAATCAAGTTTTGTTATGGGAAATGACATTACTTTTACGTTTAAGTCAAAATAAGTTTAAGTTTATGGCAGTCAAAACAGGTTGAGTATTTCTTATGACAATTTATGTACATAATTCACAAGAAACTTTTATTTTAGGTTGTAGTGAGAAAGTGATCACAGGTCGTAACGTGCAAGAACATTTTAAGGTGCCCTTCTTAACCTTAAAATGTTCTTGCACGTTACGACCTATGATGATATTGGGCGTTACATCTAATCTAGATGATTTTTACAGCGCCATTAATTTTCATCCCGGCTATTCAGGGCATATAAACCATAATCCAAAGCTAAGACGACCGTGTCCAGAGGAAATAACTTGTCAATACGTCTGAAGCCAACTAAACCGCAGTTTTCATTACCATGTTTTCCTTCTGGAAGAGAGAAATGCGTGTATGAGGAAAAAACATACGAGGTGTTGAACGTAGCTACAATTTAAGCTGCGGAAGAGCGAGCTAGAAGCAAAACTGTAGCCGCCAGGAGTTTTCGCTTGAAACACACCAGCTCTATTTGCTTGAGAGTATTTATACTCGTAATTAGCACACAATTTTTTGTGTAAGAAAAATATTCCAACACTACATAGTATTTCTGCAATCAAGACATTTTGCGACTAATACACGATTTACTCAAAATCAATTGTTATAATTCTGTAATTTAGTCTTTCTGCAAATAAGTTTTGCAGAAAAGTTAGGTCCTAACCGGTCGCGGTGCGAATCGACTAATGACCCCAATATACAAGCTAAATTTTACGACCCCAAATCATTTGGCGTTGCACCTTTTATTTTATATTTTTCTATAATCGTCAACCTAAGTAAAACTTCAACAATATTTCGAAGCACACTCGAATCACGTGGCTCGATTTATTAAATTGGACAGGACGATGAGAATTTACAGTACCTCCACAATTTCCTAGAACGCTGGCAGTGAGTTGTGCCAATTTATTGAGAGTTTGTGAGTTGAGTTTTGACCAGAAAGTTCTGGGTTTTTCCTAATTGAATGCCGACAATCCACTTAAAAAAGTCTCCGCCCACAATACTGGAACGTAACCAGTCTCAGAAAATCGGTAAAGTACCTAGTTTTTTGATTTCATTTTAACTTAAAACTGGTTAAAAGAGTACCTACTCCATTTTACATTTATTCCTACTCCATGTTTAATTTCCATATGATCACTTCGAATATCAAATGTAACAGATATAAGGAAAGATGATGTTACTAAAATCCTTGCCAATAATAGGTTAGAATAGTTACATCTATCAAAATTGTGTTGACTTGACGTGCCTAAGAAAAACCGTCGAACTTATTTGTTCGTCCATAAACGTAATACAATGGTCTTATTAAATAAATTATGATGTAGCTTAGTTTCGCCTATTAGCATGTATAATTTCAAATCAAAAGAGTGAATAGATTATTAACAATAATGACATTATCGTATTTGAGACTTCTGCTTCAGTGACATCTTAGACCTAACATGTTGTGACATGTTTTCATTGGAATCTCGATTGGAAGGACTATAATGACACCACGTTCAGTGAGCGTCGATTTTTATAGACAATAAATAGCCTAATATCTATAACAATATCTTTTTTATTCGGAAGTCGGTCAAAACATATTGCTCGTAGCATTATTGCTCGTAGCACGGTTACCCCCTACCGTAGTAGTTTATCTATTGTCAAACAGTCTGAATATTGCCCGAGTTCAATACAGTCCGTGGTTATATTAAAACTCTTTGTTGAGACACAATGGTAAGAGAAATGTAAGGAAATACTGCAACTTTATGATATAAACTAGCTGTGTTACAGGTTTTACTTAAGTTTAGTTACAATGATAACCCAGTTACCACAATGGTCCCTGTGTTTGGCGGACTGCCAAACACAGGGTAACGGGTTCGATTCCTACCTCAGACAAGTATTTATGCTCAGATATTTGTCTGTGGTCTTGTTGTTTTTATGTATTACTATTAGCTGCGCCCCGCGGTTTCACCCGCGTAAGTCCCGATCCCGTGGGCATATTGGGATAAAAAGTAGCCTATGTGTTAATCGAGGTCTCCAGCTATCCAGATACAGAGTTTCTTTGCAATCGGTCCACCCGTTCTCGAGTTATAAGTGTTGTAACAAACACGACTTTCTTTTATATATATATAGATTAGTCGTATTTGGGTGTCCGAGCGATATATTTACAAATGAAAAGTATATAAGTAGTATATCCGTTGTCTACCACCCATAACACAAACCTAGTTACTTAGCATGGGGCTCAATGGTGATGTGTGGAATGTCCTGCAATATTTATGATATTTAATTCTGCGGGTAAATGGTAGTTAAAAATCAGCCGTAAAGCGCAATCCGAAGCGAAGCGATTGTAGAAATTGCGTTGAAGAAAAATATTTATTGACCGAGCGAGAGAAGAGTCTGCTTCAAGTCTGGTTCTGCTAGTATACAAGTTTCTCTCAACAGGTTGTATTTTACAATAAATCTAGACGAAATTTGGTGTACAGATTTAATCAGTGTCTATAGCAACAATTTCAGAAAATGAACAATGATTAACAAGCAAAGTTTCGGTATGAAATTTTTAATTTAATCTTAGATACATGAAACAAAAACAACACGCTAATTAGCAACTAAACCTTGTAAAAAAATGATTATTTTTCATACAAAAAAAACCCAACTCAACACTTCACCACAAACCACAAAACGGCAACAGCGCACGGCAGCGCGGTGCTCAGTTTTTGAAATGAGAACATTTGCTGTCTGAGTGGCGACATTCGCTTTATTAAACCACGCTCGAAGCTAAGCCAAGACGACTGCGAGGTTGCCACGGTCGGCAATACTCGGCAACACTCGACAATGTCGGCACAATATGTAATACGAACAGAGATATTTAAAACACAGGGATATAGAGGCAACATCAGACACTACAGTTCAATAACCCAAAGAAACAAAGGGGTGGAAGTGACAGTTTTTGATAGTCTTGCTAAAAAGAAAGATGATAGAAGAATGTTATTTTAACCCTTGGTTCATAAATGTCGTCGCAATTTGTTATATCTCAGTTTCGATGATTCGACGTAACACACGTTGCAAAATGAAGAATTTATCCAGCATTTATGTAGCTATGTTTCTATCGCAGTTCTGTTCTTTCAGTGTCTTAGGATTTCGGAATAATGTATGTTGCAATTTATTATTGCATAGTATATCTTTGGTACAATTTGATTCAATTAGGATTATTCAAAGCTAGGATAAAGCGCACACATGTAAAGAAGTACAAACTACGAATTATGATTTGCCTGAAAACGAATGTAACTCTTAGTATTGTCGAAAAAATACACGCTATGCTATGCTATACTATCGATAGTTTGATAGTAAAGTAATACAATATCGATAGTATTGCATGAATACATTCGATGGTATCGAAACTATCGATTGCTCTATGCTATTAATATCTGCCAATATTACAGAACAATTATCTTATCGAATATTATTATTAAAAACTATGGATACTATCGACAGTAAATTACTATCGATAACATCGATAACACTACGCATCATGCTTTTGATAATATTCAATGTTTTGATGTTTAATAAACTATCAATAGTCGACTATCGATCAACTATACTATAGTAACTCCACAACATTGACCTTTTAATAAACATATTGACACTAACTATAATTATGTAGGTATGCACAAGTCAAGTAACTTAATAAAAAAGTGCTCCGATGTGTTCTCTATTTCATTATAGACATTTAATATCTTAGAAAACAGACAGAATTATTATTTACCTACTGGATTAGCCACCGTGAATAATGTAAAGCCTTTAGATTAACTCTTACTCGCTCGAGTGAGAGAGTTATACGTTTTACATTAGTAAAGTCTTAAGAGTGTGATCAGGTTTAGCTACATCTTCGTCCGTAGTCCGTAAAAACGAAAGTGTAGGATTATGTTAATAACTACTTTTTCAATCTAAGTAATGATGCAGTTTTATTTTTTGTCAAAATCGGCACTCGGCTCCTTCCGGCGTTTTTCTCGTTTAGTTTAGGAAATGGTCCTGGAGGCATTTTTCAAAATAATCTTATAATATAAAAATGAATCGCAAAATGCGTTGGTAAGCGCATAACTCAACAACGCCTGGATTTCTTTTGCAATTCTTTTTTTGGTCTGTTTGTTATTATTAGGAGAAGGTTCTTATGAAATAAAAAATTAAGAAAGTTGCGCAGAAAATTATTACGCGGGTGAAACCGCGGGGTGTAGCTAGTATGTTATAAAATTTAAAATTGCTTGTTATTTTGTTTGTCAAAACTACAAAGCCTGAAACCTGATACCTACAAAGGTTAGGTACTAAACATTGGATAACAAAAATAATAAAAAAGTAAAAAGAAATTGTTTAGTAAGCTAGACGAGTAAAACACCCCCTTTTACATTAAATCATTTTATCATAAAACCTTGTACTAGCTACGACCTGAAATAAACTAAAATTCCTTTCTAACATACCTTATCAATATTCATACCACATCCAGAATATCTAAATCAGTGAAATCCTTTCGTAGCTCGGACGACTTCAACAACATGTTGAGTTGAATAAAATAAGTAGTTTTATCTATAGAGATAAATCTTATTATAATAAACAGTACATCAGAAACGATATTGCGCGTTTCATTCACTCACTCACTCATTAATAATAATTCATAATACAAGTTTAGTTGTATGAAAAATATGTTGTGAGACATAATCATTTATAACATCTCTCAACTTTACAATTTTGGGTAGGTATATATATTTTTTGGTTTATATCTTAACCACGTAAATAATAATATCATTTTCTTAATAATATGTCAAATATATCAAGACGACACCTGAAATACAGATTCAAACTTTGTTCTTTTTTCCGATACATATTGTTCTGATACATGGCACCTTGTAACTTGTTTCATTTTCATTGGTTTCTTTGTTGGCCTGCGTGTTTGAATTCTATGTTTTATTCACTATATAAAACTCAGAACTGACTGACTAACTGACAGATTTATAAACGCAGACCAATAGACGAACCGGCCTAGAATTTTGCATACAAATAGGAAAGGATTTTGGAAAATTCAACCATGGTTGTATGTATAAATATACGTATCGACTAGTATTCTATTATTTGGTCATGTGTTTATTAAAAAAAATGCTTTTTTTATCTTAATAATTTTTTGATGTCCTCTCTACGAAATGTTTTATCTCTATTTTTTATCATGTTTTTGTAGTGACATTTCCTTTATACAGATTGCGAGAACACAGCTCTGTTGATAGATCTTATTCCTTGGGGTGTCAAGAGAAATGGGATGCATTTTTTGATTGCTCAGTTACTGTTTGTGGTTTCAAGTTTTTACGTTGCATTGTGTAGACTGTAATTTAGTTTTCAGTAGCAAGATTTGTTTGAATGTAAACTACTTTTTAACCGACTTCAAAAAACGGAATAGGTTCTCAATTCGGTTGTGTGTATTTTTATTATTTTTTATTTTTTTATGGATGTTCGCGCATATCTTCTTTATTTATCAACCGATTTTGCTGAATCTTTTTTAAGTTGTAATCTTTTAGAATGTTGCAATTGAGATATCTTTTGAGTACATATATTTTAGTATAGTAGTATCACCTCAATACTGTAGACTTACCTGCATTAAAATAATGAAGTCCTATCCTATCCAACTATCTTGAAAAAATTGGTTGTGACACACGGACAGACAGATGGATAGACGGACAAGGAAGTGATCTATAGGGGTTCCTTTTTTTTAAAAGGTAAAAATAAGGACCTTTAATAATATCACTTTCTTGTGCGTCTCTCCATCTGTCTGTCTGTATGTTATACCATTTGAGGCACGAAACCTTAAAAATACAATTACCTAACAGATTTGAATAATAATAGCTAATCTCAACATAATAAGCAAAGTTATTCAGCATTCATTTTCATATAAAAATTCCTTTTAAATTGACCTAAGCCTTTTTGAGGGAGCTGTCGGCGCGCCTTGTCGAGGCTACTGGCGATCCTAGAGCTGGCGGCTTTTTGTCCCAGCGACTCAGTATTGCTATTCAGCGGGGAAATGCTGCCAGCATTTTGGGGACAATGCCTCGGGAGGGTATGGCCGAGGGCTTCCTCTTGTTTTAATAGGCCTAGGTTGAATTTTAATTAATTTAATTTTTACCCATTTTATTATTTATTTGTATTGTTTAGTTTTTTTTTTTTACTTCATTTCTGGGTGGGGGGTATTTTTGATTATTTATTTTTATTTTTTGTTTATTATTATTATTTTTAGTTTTTAATTTTGTGTATTTAGATTTGATGTTTCATTGATGTTTTGACATTTAATTTTGTGTTTTAAATTGGAATAAACCTAAGCTAAACTGGATATTTTACACATGTCTGAAAACTGAGAATTAACTGGTTTTCGGAACTGAAAGCAAAATTGAATCGCTGAAAATGTTTTATGCGGTCGGTTTTAGTTTCACACAAACATTTTTAGTAAATACATGCTGAAGCTTAAAAATCACTAGCACTAGAGCGGAGATAACACTTATGTGTTAAAAAAATCCGATTAGAAATAAACCAAAATCATTTCTTTCTTTGACGTGTAAACATTTTAAACATCGAATCACTTGTAAAAACCAGTACAGTGATATTATTACGTCATAAATATGACGTAATTTGTAACAGATATAAAAACCGGCCAAGTGCAAATTGGACTCGTACACGAAGGGTTTCGTACCATTATATTCTGTTTTTAGTATTTATTGTTATCACGGTTCAAAAGATACAGCCTGGTGACAGACAGACAGACAGACAGTGGAATCTTAGTAAAAGGGTCCCGTTTTACCCTTTAGGTACGGAACTCAAATAAAAATGTAGCTAATATAAGTTCTTTATGAGAAATTATTTTTTACCAATTTTTTATATTACCAAAACAAACTTTTGGTAATAGATTTTTTTTGTTAAAAAGATAAATTACTTTGATTGAAAAGCTTAGTTTGATGTGACGTTTCAATGAACGTCCATAAAAAAATTCGCGACGAATACGCGTTTAAAAGAACTTTTAGTATGAAATATGAATGGCCCCATTCTATGATAAGGTACGTTTTATCTCTAGATAAGCTATCTTAAACTATATATGTCATAGGATTAATAATACGTAGTTTATAGTAAACATGATTCTATCAATTATTTTTGCTAATCCTCTTGTGCACTTCGTAGCTCCTTGCTATCACACTACTACGAGGTCCCGTGCTACGAATATTCAGTTCTACGAAATTTCGAACTACGTGTTACCGGTTTAGTTAATTCTCGTGATACGAGATGCTACGAGTAGTTAACATGTAGTACCTGCTACGACGCCCTCCTAATTCTTCCGAAAAATCAACAACTCTAGATATCTATCTAATATATTGAAACGAGCAATTCTTGTGGGTATATCTATTTATAATTTATCAGGATCTCGGAAACCGCTCCGATTTTTCATGAAATTTAGTATGCGGCGGGTTTCAGGGGCGAGATAGAAAAAAAACAAAACGTAAAATAACCCACGTACTATAACATTGTAAGGGAACTGATTGTTGACGGGAATTGTCAAATAATAATCTATTTTTATTGGTCTGGATGTTTCTATGTATTATAAGTACATATTTACAAAAGAAAAGTATATAAGTAGTATATCCGTTGTCTAGCACCCATAACACAAGTCTAATTACTTAGCTTGGAACTAGATGGCGATGTGTAGAATGTCCTGTAATATTTATTTATTTATTTTACTGATACTTAATACGATAAACGAATAAACAGCTCAGCTAACATCATTAGTTAATTTGTTTTGTATAGTAATTAATAGTACATTATTGCAAAGGCCGTGAAATAAGCAATTGCAGGTCGAGTATGAGTTTGAAGGTGGAGCCGTGGGCGAGGACTTCATTAATTCGAGACAGACAATTGCCATTTCCGCCGACGCATATTAGTGCTAATCTCAAAAGAATGCAAGAAAGTAAAATATTGTCATTATTTGCGACGCGAGGTGTCGAGTTTGTGGACAAGGAGAATCAAATCCATTGCAGGAGCGTTTTTTGAATTTGGTACATTACAGCGCTCGCAATGTTGTATGAAACAGCGTGCTAATGCTCCTGCAGTGGATTTCAAAGAGAATATAAAATACTAATGGATTTGACTTTCTTTGTCCGTAAATTTGATACTTCGCGTGTTCTTTTTTCGAAAATAATGACAGTATTTCCATGTTTGAGAAAAAAATGTGAGGCATGAACGTGTATTTATATGGAAAAAATATATTTTACTTTCTTAATAGATAGATAAACTCATTTTAGTAAACACCGTTTTAAAGTACATTAAAGAAAAGAAAAACAATGCCTAAGTCTAAGTGTATTATTTTTATTATTGCGTGATAAATAACCTAACAATTTTAGTTTAAAATACGCGTATGTGTGCCAAATAAGGTGAAGTCTTGAAGGTGAAGTACTTGAATTAATTGTTAAAAAACCTAGATTTATATAAAATAAATAAAATTTAATTGAAAATTTAGTAACATGGCAACTTTACAATTTGTTGAATAAAAAGCTCATTTTACAGACTTCTTATTAAAAGTCATAATTTTCATTAACTTTCCGGCATATGGGTGCCTGGCGATGAATTCCTGGAACATCAGCTTGGAAAGGCTAAAGGTACTGTTTGATAACTTAATATTCTTGTTAAATTAATAACATGCATGCTTTGCTAACAAACAAGTTAATAATAATAAGCAATTTGTTAGCAGTAAAGCGTAGCTTGAAAAGGGAATGGCTTAGTTAGAAGCTTGTATTTCCTGTTTTGTCCATGGATACACAGAATTTATATAGTGGGACTAGCTTTTTTTTTTATTATGTTCTGATTTGTCAACTTTTGAAGGTTCTGAATTTGTATGTATTTTTATTTTATGACTGTTCGAACTTCTTGGTTATGGCTTATAACCTATAAAAATATTTTATTAGCTTAAATTATCTGAACTACGTCACGCTTAAATTCACCCTCTTTGCACGTAATTGCTGTTTAGCTGTATGCTATTAAGCTCGATTTAAAACTAACACAATATGCCATGTTTGTATTGTATTCGAGCTTCAAATTCGTTCTCGATGTCCATTTACTTTTTCGCAACTTTAAAGTTTAAAATAACAAAGCTCATGAAAGTTACTCGTACGTATTTAAATTAATAATGTAAACGACATCCGACTGACCTTTTAAGGTTGTGCTGGGCGTAATTTGACGGGAAATAAATAAAATAAAACTTTTGCAAAAAAAACCTAATTGGCCTGCTACATTTGCTTTTATCCTAAAGTACTTCCGGATCATTTGAAAGATTACAAATAAGGTAGTTTTTGCAAAACTTAAGTAGGACGTATCAAGGACAGTAAGATCGAGATACGACATACTTCTGACATATGTAGCTAATCTTTGTTAGTCGGTGATGTCTGTGTATCTGGGGAATATATTACATAGAGTAGTCTTGGCCACCTATCTAATACATTCCCAGTGGGACCAGCTTTATCAACCGTGTCCAGAGGAAAGAATGTTTGTAGCCACCTAACCCGAGGGACATCACGATGTTTTCCCTCACTATATGAAGAATGTTAACGTATATAATTTATTGGGAGGAAAATTCATTGGTGCACGCCTGGCCGGGATTTAAACCTTTGGAACAAAAGTCAAAGTATGTATGTACCGCTCATAAATAAATACACGTCAAAAGTCTAGATTACAGCTTAATTCATTTCGGTTTCAACCGCGTAAGTCTCGATTCCGTAAGAATATTAAGATAAAAGGACTATATATTAATCCAGGTCTACAACTATCTACTACATACCAAGTTTCATCGCAATCAAGTCAGTAGTTTAAGCGTGAAGGAGTAACAAACATACACACCTACACATATTTTGTTTTTAATAGAAGATATGTGGCCCGTTACTCTAAACTAGTTCGGACAAATTTACCGATGTACATTTTAGAAAGTGGACTCTTGGCGTGCAGGCCAGTTTTCCGTACTAACACACAAACTTTTATAATTATAATATTAGTAGGATCCTTAATTCACATCAAAACAATTTAAAAATTTTGGGAGATTAGCCGCCGCCTCCGGGACAGGGGTTTGATCCGCGTTCCGAGGCATTCCCGGTGCAAATGCTGTCGATAGCGGTTCAACGGGGCAGCGCTGCTTACACATTGTCCAGCTTTGCACCGGGAACGCTGGAGAGGGGTTTGTTCGATTCGGCTTAGATTTAATTTTTAGATTTTTTTTATTTTGTTTTATGTACCTATTTTGTAATTGTTTTAATAGTAGGATAGGATTAATAAGATTATCATCTAGTATAATTTCGTCCCCGCCACATTGTGCCCGTATCATCCTTGAAAGGTCGACTGGTAAATGTCCTGTGAAATTGTTATCTCACCACGTCCTTCAGCAAGGACGGTTTGGATGTTAAGTATTTAAGCGTACATTTTACTTGGGGTTTTTGCCTGGGCCTAGTTTATAGACGTTTGGGAATTTTTGACAGGGCAAGTCACAAGTTGTAAGAGGAAGAGGATTATTAAGACTTTTTAAACGTAGGAGTTGAATTTTTGAATTGATCCTTAGACTTGACGTGAGAGGCAAATTAGTTGCAGAAACAAAATTTAAAGTTGATCATGCGCGCCAATTTTTAGTATTTTTTTATATTGTAGCTTTTGATATTTTTTCCAAATTAAGACATCTTTTTCCTTCTTACATTTTTAGGTAAGATCCAAAAAGAACTAATACATTTTTACTTTTGTTACCCACACTAACTTGATTCGATTAACACCCTAATTATTGCCAATCAGGAAATGCCAATGAAATTGATAATTTTCAATCATGTACTGCATGATTGTTTCCATAAGGGTTAAATTAACAAGGCGGCACTGAAAATTTCGGGAATCAAGGAAGTGACACAACATTACTATTTAAAAATGTATTTATTGCTTTTCGAAGTATTCTCCGCGAAATTTGACACATTTTTCCATACGATGGAACCAATCATTAAAGCAACCATTCCATTCGGAAGTTGGGGTCTCCAAAATGGCCGTTTTGTAGGCGTCCACAGCTTCTTCAGGTGATGAAAATCTCTGACCACGCAATTTATTCTTTATTTTAGGGAAAGTATAGAAATCATTAGGGCTTAGGTCGGGGCTGTACGGCGGATGGTCTAATAATTCTATGTTTTCTTGCTCTAAAAACTCTTTTGTTCTGTTCGCGGTGTGAGAACTCGCATTGTCGTGATGGAGATGAGCGGCGGCTGCAGTTCTCTTTACGGAGTTCAGAAACGACCTGTGGCAAACAAATGCTAGCATACCATTCTGTATTAACCGTTCTTTGTCCCTCAAGTGGAATAGTCACAACATGGCCGGTTTTGGAGACAAACGTGGCCACCATTTTTTTTGCAACACTCCGTGAACGAACAATTTTTGTTGGCTTTAACTCATTTTCGAACACCCAAACTCGTGACTGGTTTTTTGTTTCGGGTTCGTACGCGTATATCTAGGATTCGTCACCTGATACGATGTTGTATACAGCATTTGAGGATCCTGCGTGGAATCTTTCGAGAGTTCTGACGCACCAAGTAACGCGAGCCACTTTTTGCTCTTCACAGAGCGAATGCGGTATCCATCGGGAAAACAACTTTTTTACACCTAATTGTTCATGCAAGATTATTTGTATTTGACTCATGCCAATGTCTAAAGTTGCCTGAATTTCGCGGTATGTTACATGTCGATCTTCCTCAATCAGCTTACGCACAGCATCAACGTTTTCTTGGGTGAGTTCAGTTTTTAGACGACCTTGACGGGGATCATCACTGAGCTTGACACGTCCACGTTGAAATTCAGCAAACCAGCGATAAATTGTGGTTTTGGATGGGGCTTCATCACCAAATGCAGAAATCATCCGGTCAACACACTGTTATTGTGATAAACCACTTCAAAGTCATAATAAATCATCGCTCTTGAATTTTCTCGAGTCAATTCCATTTTCTCAACGACTAAACAAGTTTGACAAAACCTTATGACAAGACCGAGATTCTTTTTTTAAATAAATAAATGGTATTCGATTTTTAAAACCAAGGAGTTTTCAATTAAAAAGATTTAAATATGACAGGAACAGTGGAAATATTCCATTCCCGATACTTTTAGTGCAGCCTATGTATATTAGTTAAAGGCCTCTGTGGTGCGGTTGCGAATATCCGTCGAGGACGCATATGATAGATAGATAGATAAACTCTTTATTGTACCACATTAAACCTTAATTCTAACAAAAACTACTTTTACAAAAACAATATTAAACCTAACAATATGGCACAATGGGCAGCCTTATCGCTAAAAGCGATCTCTTCCAGGCAACCTTTCGATGTACAGAATTAAAGAAGGGCCATCAAATACGTAGAGGTATTTGTTTAATACGTATGTATTTACAAAAAAGGTTAAAAGTATTTTTCCGTTGTCTGGTCACCATAACACAAGTTACTTAGCTTCGGGGTAGATGTCAGTGTGTGCGATGACTTGCAATATTTTCATTTCTAGGCGGCATGCATGCATGCTGTTTTATGGTGTCGTACCCAAACTGTAAAAAAGGAACCCTGTCTACCTGTCTGTCACCAAGCTGTATCTCATGAACTGTGATAGCTAGACAGTTGAAATTTTCACAGGTGATAATTATATTTCTTCTGGCGCTATATCAACAAATACTTACAAACAGAATATAAAGGTACGTACCTAACCCTTTGTAGGCGATTCCGACTCGCATTTGTTCTTGACGTGATAACGTCTAATAAATTGGTGGAACACCTGCATTTACAAAAAATGTCATGGTAATAATGTGTGACGTCATGCGTCATGGTAATAATGTGTGACGTCATGCGTCATGGTAATATGAAAAAAAGAAAAAAAAAGGAAAAATATAAAGGAATACCAAAAAAAACACAACTTTTCATCGTTTTTTTACGACGTTTTCACGTAAAATTATTGTCCGTAATCCGACTCTACAGACAATCATTTGTTTTTTTTTTGTTTGTGATTTGATTTTATAGTACACTAAAGTGTTTATTAAATCTATGTATGCATTTGCCGAATATCATTTATTATTACAGATTATCCGCCAATCTTTTTTCACTTAAACCACAATAAAATTAACGAGGGATCTGCGAGCAGTTAAGTGATATAATTGAAATAGTGTTTGAATGTGCTAAACCTAATTCCCATCTAATATCGTCTGGCCTTTTAGATTGTTTGTGTGGATTAATGGCAACATTATACTTAGTGGGCTGAGGCCGTGACTTGCGTTTTTATTGTTAAAAAGAAATATAAGATAAGAAAATGTATACAATATATAAATTTAAAGTCCTGACTGAGTGATATTAGAGTTTAGCTTAAATTGCTCGGACTACTGAAATCAGTTTTCTGTGAAGTGAAATTCCACACCTAAGGGGCTTAGAGGTTAGATTTTATACATCATCTTTCCTTACCAATCATCATCATCATCATCAGATCAGCCACAGGGCGTCCACTGCTGTACATAAATGCCTTCCCCAAAGACTTCCAGAGCGATCAGTCGTTCTCTGCGTCCAACGACTTAGGTCGTCCGTTTATCCTTACCAATAATTTTAAAGGTCTTAGAATAAGACTACGCTGTAAAATTATTACAAGACATAATAACATGAATACTAACAGATAAAGTACCTACCTATATACTGAAGCTAATAAATAACTCATAAAATACTCGGAAGTCAAGTTCTCGAGCTAACGTAATATTTCATTTTAAAAATATTATCGTACAAGATTGTTTAAACAAGAAAAATATTAAAATCAGCTAGTAAATTGTGTAACATAAATGAGGCAAAAAACGAGAGCAAGTAAATCTTGATCGCAATAACTATGTTTTTTAATAGTAGAGTCCGGTAGATTTTAATAAAATCGAAGATTTGTGTTCCTATTCATCACTCATGAATAGGAACACAAAGATTCCCAAGCACATCCTAACTTAGTTTTTAAGACGTTTCGATGTGATTTCAAATTAATAAATAATATTGTCTTTGACTTTGTATCGATCGTCTTTTCTTTCTATTTCGATCGTCTTTAGTTTCTGTTTCGATCGTATTTAGTTTCTGTTTCGATCGTATTTTTGTTTCTGTCTCAATCGTCTTTTGCTTCGACTTTGGCTGATTTATGTTTCTGTTTCGATTGTTTGTTGCTTTTGTTTCAATCATATTTTGCTTTTAGTTCAATTATCTTTTACTTCTGGTTCGACAAGTCACGGTATACGTACGTAAGTCTATCTATGAGAGGAAGTAGACTTGCCCAGCACCAACTCAGCTTAGCCCACCATGTCCAAAGAAAATAACTCTTCAAAACGTCTGGATCCAACTAAGCCGCGGATTTCATATATCACTATGTTTTCACAGTGCTAAAGCTTAACTTTAATGTGAAATTTACCTTGTCACGTGGTATGTGGCAATAAGGAAACCACAGCTTGTGCTCGGTGGCTTACCGCTAAACCCTATATACTAGCAATTGAGACAATTTTGTAAACCATTCTTACTTTGCTACAATGTTACGCCGTTTTACTTATGTTTTTAAGTTTTAAAGTCTTTATAATTGGTCGCAGCCTTGATTTTTCTGATGCTTCTGATTTTTTCTGGAAGCCCATGTCAAGGGGGCTTCCAGGCTGGGCATTAAGGCTGCGTTTTATTTACTTATGACATGTTAAAATATGTTCATATCTTAAATTACTTATTGGCACAAATTATCAACAAACATAGTTCGTTAGTGGCGAATTGTGTCTATTTTGTGAGGTTTCCATTCATAATATTTTTTTAAGTCGTATTTTACAATCGACATCATCAATTATTATTAGTCAAATTGAATCCTTGCGAAAAAGAGTACTTAACTACCGCCAAAACGCAGTTTTATCTTTCAGTTTAGACTTGGAAAAACTGTATTGTGCCATAATAAATATATAATTATAAAGATATGTGGGTTATGTATGTCCATTTGTACGGTCGGCTGCATAATTGCAGACCCACCGCAGTGCTCCAAAACGTCTGCTATAAGAATTATCAATATAAGCAAGATTCTAAAAACCTGCTTTAGTTGAAGTTTGAAGTCTTCTAACTCATCAATTTATCAAATAAAAATTATTAGAATGAAAACATGCCAATAATAGTTATTTTAGAACTCGACCGGGGGCTGCAATTATGCAGCCGGCTGTACATAACCCTCCCTATTGGCTTCACCAGGTCAGGTAAAACACTACTTCGACCATTCGAACTACTGGGCCAAAATTTGCAACAGTTCGGTCAGTGACAGAACTAGCAACCGTGAGGACAAAGCTTAAAAAGGCGTACAATTATTGTTCTTTTAAAGGCAGGCAGATGAAACCAGTCAATGTAGGTATATAGTCTTCGGTGTAGATCCTTTGATCTTTGAGCATTCGAACCATTGAAACGTAAAAGAAATGTTCCATACTTTGTGCCCGTTTAAACGGTCAGGTAACGGAAATAAGTGGAATTATTTGTTTTTCTATGTCTTTGTTAATGTTCTGTGATACGTTTCATGTGTTTTTCTGGAGTGTGTTGTAACTCTTAGGAAATCTTAAAAAACTCTAGTGATTTAGTTTAGTTTGAAAATAAAAAGACCGTATGGATTAAGGTGTCGCTTCTCATTAAATATGCGATTCGCTAAAAATGTATGTCCAATCCATACATTTTTAGCGTATCCCTATTGCGTTTTTGGTCATATGTGACAAAACCTTCTGATCTACACCATAATATAATAATTATCAAAGATTTTTTGTTTGTAACGAAAAGGCTTTGAAACTGCTAAACTTGGTATAAGGATACATTGATTCATTCGAAGTAACACAAGTAACTTTTCATCCCGATTTTCTCATGTGATCGGGAGTCACGCGGGTGAAACCGCGGAGTGCTAGTTTAAAAATAAAACTTAACCTTTTATTTAGTAGGAAAATAGCTGATTTTTTAGACGAAATCTTGAAACTTGTATTAGAAAATATCAAAGTTTTCTTCATATTAAGTTGGGTCCTAAATCTAAACATCTGAATTGAGGAGCCGCTGGGAACAAAAAGCTTTATTTCTAGTACCTGTGAGTTAATTTACTACGCACGAAAAAAAAACTCTGCACAATAAAAAACAAAAGGACGCAAGTAGGACACAAGATAAATTATTACACATTTCTCGTTGAAAAAACTTCACTACATTTATGTTAACCTAGTACTTTTTAAATTAATTTTGTGAATATAAAGTGAAAAAGTTTTCAAGTTTCGCGTCGCAAATCAGAAAAGTTTTTGAGAATTTTGCATCAAAACCTAAATCATACTGGAGTAGTATTTTCAAACTTTAGGTATATAAGATTGAATTTGGGTATTTTAAGTCCGGATGTTCCTTTTTCATTTTTAAAAGACAAAAGAATAGAATTACTTACTTATTTGTTTGTGAGATGAAAATTGATATAGAACATAGTTTTAAACTATTAAAAATTGAATAATTACCATGTTTATTGTTTTTATTTTGTGGAGCACGATATTTTTCGATATATTTGATTTGTTGATTAATATCTACTAGCAGCGTTTCGCGGATTTACCCGCGTACCTCCCGATCCCGTGGGAATATCAGTATAAAGAGTACTCCCAATGAATCAAAGTATCTCATACCAAGTTTCATTAAAATCGGTCTAGTAGTTTCGGAGTCTATTAGTTACAAACAAATAATATTTCCTGTTTAGTTCAAGTTTCATCAAAATCGGTCTAGTAGTTTCGGAGTCTATTAGTTACAAACAAATAATATTTCCTGTTTAGTTCAAGTTTCATCAAAATCGGTCCATTAGTTTAGAAGTATTCATTACAAACGAAAAAAAATGTGAGCCGTCACGGGACGCCTGGCAGATGTGAAACATCGACATTATTTTGTAAAAGTAACCCATACACACTACTGCATATAGACTGTATATATATATCATCATATAGCGTGGCGACGCGTCGCCATGGCATGTGTTGCCACGCCAGAAATCGGTTTTACGTGCGGCTATAAATGTTTCACATCAAAAAAATTTATTATATTAGTTACAAACATATTTGTTAGAAATCGTCACAATTTTTAGCCAAATCACCTACTTAGTATAAAGCATAGTTTAAAACTTAATAAAAGTGCTTAGCCTGAAAACTGTACGCAATACTCAACTCACAAAATACCTAGCACAAAGATCTTTTAGAATAATTATACTTAGAGACATCCAAATTAATTTTCATAGAAGTCCACGAAATTACCTTGTTCCTGGTAAAGTTTAATTAAGTTTCATGAACAGTACCTAGACACATTAATTTAGATGTGATGTACTTAGTAAAATTATTTGAGTAAGTAGGAACTTGTAGCATCTTCACAATTATGTTTAAATTTCGAATATGACAATTTACTTCTTTTGGGTGCAAGAAATTTAGACCAGCCCTTGGCCAGGGAGTATTTGGAACTGATTAACTACAAAAAGTGGTTGTTATTAACAAATTACATGGCGCTTAGATGCACGCACTAATCGCACGAATAGTCGTTCCTTTGGAGGTATGGGTTGGTGTGTACCTTCAAAGGGAAGATCCTCCACCGGGCAGGTGTTATACCCGGTAGGCCGCGGCCCAACGATGTTTCGTTGGAACTTGTATATGAGCTTATCTTCAGAAAAACTTCGCTTGCTCGATCTAGGATCTCCGACCGGCTTAGTGGCGCCATCTATTGGTGGCAATGTGAAGTGTCGCCACATTCCGACTTAGAGCGGTGTTGGCTTAGTAGTAGATAGCTCGATTTTCATTCTGAAGGTCGTGGGTTCGAATCCCGGCCGGCCTAGCAACCAATGGATTTTTCTTTAGAAAAAATTATGTGCGCTAATTGACATTGATTTTACGGTGAAGGAGAACATCGTGATGCAACCCGCGGCTTAGTTGACCAGGAGTAATGACAAGTTCTCTCCTCTGGGCATGGTCGACTAAGCTGAGAGGGTAGTTAGGTGCTGGGCATTGGGCAAGCCTACTCCATCCTGACGCAAAAAGAACCCAATTAAAAAGAGTCTAATGTCGGAAAACAGCCCGTGTACAAGTCGTTCTGACTTGTTCATAGCTTTTTCACCAGTCTGTGTGTATATTTGACCTAAAAAACTTAGAATTATCAGTTACATTTGAATTTTTAAAATATTATGATGGGCTTTTCTTTTTGTATCCACAATGTTCTTATAATGTTTTTATGTTAAAGGAGTTATTTTTTTCTTCGCATATAAGCATTTTTTTCTTACTTTATTTCTGTTTTTTGTCAAAAATTAAGAAAAGTCTTTGGTTGCATCACTTTCACAACTTCAGCTTGCTTTTAAGAATTATTGTCAGTGTAAATCTCTGCTTGATTAAAGTACCAGGAGCTTAAAAGAAGCGAGAAGTATTAGTGTTAATTTAATTTACTCATTTTAATTCACTTCAGTTGAGAAAGGTTTAATCCATTCTGTAGTAGAGTGAATTGTAGTGGTACTAAATGTAATTATCCATCTCTTACTAGTTCCTGTGCTTTTGGTACTTTTGTAGATAAAAATATATTTTAATTTACTTGTAGTCACTTTAAAAAAAAGTAAGTAAGTAAAAAATATTTTGTCTTAGATTCTGTGTTTTCTTCGAAGCGGTAGAGCTTTAGGGCCCAAGTCACAAGGACAACAACGGTGGTACTACCAGTCGCGCTACCAAAAAAATGTATACAGCTTACTGAGGGTAGCTCACCTAGTTACGCATCCAATTTGTTGCCGGAACCGAATCACCCGCTGGTGGTGCAACCATTTAGCGAAGCTATTTGGCGTATCATTACCTCCACTACCAGTTGTGGGAAGCCACCAGCGGCTTTTTGTCTTTTTTTATATCCATTTCAAAACTGACAATCCTGGTATTTGTTGTGACGTAACTCAAGACACGGCACGACCAGGGACGACGCCATGGTGGCTTATTGAGCTAAAGCCCTTAAATCATCGCCGAAATACACCTAGCCATCAATATTCAACGTTCATTTTCTAACGAAACTAATGAATTAGTTGGTTCCTAAGCCAATCAGCTAATTCATGTTGACATATTTGAATTTCGAAATGGAATAAATGGTTTCGTTCATTCGCTAAGGACCTACTTCAATGTAACGTTGTGTCCAGCGCTATTCCAGTAAAAGGGAGAGTCCGTTCACAGAAATATAGCCCACAGTGTTACGAAGATGAGTTTGAAAATCGCCTGATAAGGACTATGACACTATGCTATTACGAAATTTATTTATGTAGAAACTGAAAATTAGGACAATATTTTACAAAGGGCAATACCCAAAAGCCAAAGGCATTTAAGGAGGAACGCAGACGAGTGACTTGAAATCGGTTGCTAACAGTGGATATATGATTATTGATCGTGGCCGACGAATGATTTCTTAATAATAATATAGTCAAATTAAGTAAGTGAAATTTTATCGTACTGATGTTATAAATGCGAAAGTTTGTTTTTTACTCCTTCATGCAATAAAACTCGGTAGTTATACAGCTGGATCTGGACTTTTTATATCGATATTCCCACGTAAATAATTTAAATTAACAGATAGCATAATAACATTTTTATTTTTTAGTTATTTTGTTCAAAGGAAAAAATCTTATTACATAAATTTCGTTTTCTTTTTACTTGTACGCTTCTATTATTTAAGTTTAATTGTATCTTTCCTTGTTTACCATTGTTGAATTAAATAATAATATTAAATATCAAATTTAACTAAAGATACAAAAGTAACTAATAAATATGGCAACTGCATTTGGCGGCGAAAAACAAAAAAAAATGGTTTGCAAGTGGCGGCAGCTGAACCATATTATGTTATATGCAATATTATTTTAATGACTATGTACCCATAATCTATTAAGTAGATAGGTATTTTTATTTATCTTATTCTTATTCCTGCATAAACTAATGTAGGTTTATAATCAAAATCTAGTCTGTATTCGCCCTAAGTCAGATTGGTTAGTGGACAATTTATTGACTCGATTCAAATCTAAATCTGATTTGTAATTGGTCTAGATAGAACAGATCTATTATAACAAGCGTTGAACAAAATTAAATTTCATTGTGAAGTATTAGTATTGTTATTGCAAGTTTTAATAAATGTATTAGGCTTTAGATCTTTATTTTTAACTAGCTGCGCCCCGCGGTTTCACCCGCGTAAGTCCCGATCCCCTGGGTATATCGAAATAAAAAGTAGCCTTCGCCGATAAATGGACTATCAAACACAAAAATATTTTTTCTATTCGAACCAGTAGTTCCTGAGATGAGCCCATTCAAACGAACTCTTCAGCTTTATAATATTAAGTAAAGATATAAAAGGGAGGATTGTTCGAGATGTCTCAAGGCGAACAAATCTTGTTCTACGACTTAATTTGTACTTATTTCTGGAATGTTTTGAGGTTCTAATATAACTTTAAACTAACCATAAGTTAGTGAACACAAATAAATAATGTTTCTTAAATAAGCGCGTACTCGCTACCAAACTGGACTGCAGTTTGGCAGGTAATTTTAAAGTTTGTAAGACAATGAGATTGTAATAATGTAAAAATAGATTTAAAAAATCAAAGTTGAATATCGGTCCCATACTTTCGTGGTGAATACCTCGTTTTAAGTACCTAATTTCAGTATTAGAAATAATAATTTTCGTTCAATATTCTATATTCTATCATAATAGGAAGCGTCATAATAAAAATACATTGGTATAGTCAGAAGAAATAAAATCAAAACATTTCTCCGAGAAATCAACAACAGTTCTAAAAGTTTAGTCTCTGAGAAACTTCACAATAACTGAGATCTACATTCTATTGAACAAAAACCAAGTTAAAGTTCACAAAGAAACAATGAGGAGGTTGCCTTCGCAAAAACCAATGAGAAAGGTATATACAGGGTTATTGGTAGCTATCTAAGAAGGCAGTTGAGGGCTACTTATGTGCAGCTTAACCATCATTTTTTGTTCTACTTTTGGAAAATTTAGAGGTTAAGTTAATTTATAAAATCAGCTGTTTCTTTTAAATAAAGATCACTTAGACTTAGAACAATTGATACAACTTAATAATAAGTACCTATAATCTTTTAAGTTTAATGAACTTACAGTGTAAGTAACTGCTGATTTTCGGGTAGACAGAACCTCAAAATGTAAAAAAATGTTCCTACTATTTTTTTTACACAAAATAGCCTTGTATTTGACCTCATGTCACCTAATGAAAAGCGACGATGATGATCGAGGATGTAGCATGCTCGCCTAGAAAGAGAACGGCATGCCTGGACAACATGATGGAAAACTACGAGTCACTTGGCACCACGGCTTTGTCCATGTCGTGGACAAAGCCGTGGTGCCTCATTTAGTGCTACCAGGGGGTTACCTACATGTAGGACATTGAAAACTTAATCCTACGGACGCGAGCAAACCTCAATCACCAAAAGTCGTAGAACAAAAGTTGATTGTTAAGGTGCACAGAAAATAGCCCACAACTTCTTATATAATTACCAATAACCCTGTATAGTATGGAAACAAAGCGGTCGTTATCAATGAACCGTGAGTGGCTAGTAAGTAACAAAGGGGAATAAATATGGAATAAGAGTTTTTTTCGTAAATTCATGCTCTGTTCTCAGTTTCCGCATAACATGACGTAAAATGGATAACATCCGTTTGTTTATGATGAACTAACGTAATTTATTATTGGCAATAGTTTTCGCATTTCATATTGTGAGAAGGTAATAATCGCAAGTTATTACTTTGACGAATTTCCAGTATATATTGGAACGAAGTTATAAGAACGCGAGGTGACAGAAACTGTATTATTTTTTTCGGATGGTACCAACGAGAATTTTGGTCTCCTAAAGTTAATGGTAGCAGCTTTGAAATAACGTGGGAATATCGGAATAAAAAAGCTATGTAACTCCCACCCAATGAATAAATATATCCCCGAGTTTCATAAAAACCGGTAGCGTAGTTTTGGAGCCTTTTCGATACAAAAAAAAATACAAAACAATCTTTTCAAAAAAAGGTAACGACTCATCAAGAAAGCTGCGAAACTACAAAAGCTATGAATTTGAAACTACCCATGGAGATTCAGCCTTTTAGGACGTACGTGAGCACTAAGAAATGATATTTAGATATTTGTAATATCTTTATAAAAATCTAAAGTCGGTTACCCACGGGCTCAGTGTGTTTAAATATTAAAGTAATTAATCATAGTCCGAATTGAAAAACTCCCAATCCATTTAAAAAAGGCTCTCATTTTGAACTAAGCTTTTAAATAATGAAATTGTATTCAAAACGTTTTTAAACTTATTACATAGTCAAACGTACAACACTCTTTTTTGTACTAAAGAAAAAATAAATATTTTTTTTGTGTATAAACTTTAGTAAAATATTTTTAAGGAAAAACGCGCCTCAAAAGTTGCTCTGCGACAAGACTGGAGGTACAGGTGCGCTAACAATTGAGTCACACAGCCAATAGGTACGGTATCTTCTTCTTCTCGTATAGTGGTGTGGCTCACCTATTGTTAGAGTTTTCAGATCGCCATAAGGCCTCTAACTTGACCTAACGACTGCTACTAAAGGTAGCAACCGGGACTAACGGCTTAACGTGCGTTCCAAAGCACGGATGAGCTCACGAAAATACATTTTTGCCACACTACTAATTGGTACTGTATATGTATTTTTGACGCAATTTACCTTCAAAATTGTTTCCAAAAAGCCTAGTAGCATTCTTACACATAACAAAAAATATAAACGTTTAAGACCTTAATAAGAACTTAAACAGGGTTATTCAACTGTCAAAGTATCAAACTGATAAAATAATATCAACCTTTATGTTATTATAAGTTATCCGTTAAATACATTTAGCTACCTAAATATGTTTATAAGCACAATCTCACGCAAAGACTTTACTTTCCTTTTTTTAATTCAAACAATAAAATGTTTTCTTTAATTTTGTGTAATGTTTTTGTACAGATTTGTTCTTTCGTTATACCTAACTAAGGTCGTTATCTGATAGTTTTCTTTTGTATTTATTTTTCTTTTATCTAATATTTATTTAACGAAACATCCGGTGAATAGTTTTTTTTTTTCGACGACCCAGTTGGTACAATGGTCACCATGCCGGCCCGCCAAACACAGGGTTGCGATTCGATTCCCGCCTCAGACAATTATTTATGCTTAGATACTTGTCTGCGATCTGGTTGTTTCTATGTATTACAAGTATATATTTACAAAAGTAAAGTATATACCTAAGTAGTATATCCGTTGTCTAGCACCCATAACACAAGTCTAGTTACTTACTTAGCTTGGGGCTAGATGGTGATGTGTGGAATGTCCTGTAATTTATTTATTTTATACATTGAAATCTGTCCTTAAGACATTCTGCAACTGGTCAAGCGGATGAGAGCGTTTGTCATGCATGGTGTTAGTCCAGTGAAGAATCCATATATTATATTCGTCTGAATCTTTTCTTCCAGTATCATTCTGGAGAACACATACTGCCCCTGTGTAGATAGATAGATAGATAGATAGATAGATAACTTTATTTGTACAACACAAAAAGAAACAGAACACGATAAACACAAAATAAAGTAGTAGCTAGAAAGTATAAGTTGCACAAATGGGCGGCCTTATCGCTGAAAGCGATTTCTTCCAGGCAACCTTTGGATGGAGAAGAACTGATTCAGCTTTAATGGTAGGTTGTGAATAATTTAACTATAATATACACAATTTACATAATTATGATTTTAAATATTAAATTAATAATACATACCAAATAATTAGTAGGTGGGCGAGGAAAGTAATTTTACGTATGTTGATGGTTTTCATTAGATGTTGTTTATATACCGTCATTTTCTGGCAGCTGCCGCTGCTGCTACTGCCAGTTGCGTTCATAATTACATTGACACGGCACTGGTTCGACATTCTTAAATAAAAATGTCTATATATATAAAAATGAATTGCTGTTCGTTAGTCTCACTAAAACTCGAGAACGGCTGAACGGATTTATCTTATCTTAGTCTTGAAATGTTCGTGGAGGTCTAGGGAAGGTTTAAAAGGCGAGAAAAAAATCGAATAACCGATATTCCCACGGGATCGGGACTTACGCGGGTGAAACCGTGGGGCGCGGCTAGTTGTATAATATTAATATTTAGTCGCATTAGCATGTTATTATTATTCTTAATTATTACTTATAATTTCATTGTTCAGTTAACTGTTTATATATTTTTTTTAGTTTTTTTTTTATCCAGACTAGTTGTGTAATACCTATGTAGTCAATTTGTATGTGAAAACATTTAATTGATTCTTAGCCACTATCTTAGTTTTGTAAGCAGAATTTGTTGTGATAATGACCTCTTTGGATTGTTGACAATATGTCAACTCTATATCGCGATCCATATTAGGCCAAAACATCACCTGCCTCGCACGTCTCTTGCAACTATCTATGCCTAAATGACATTGATGAATAATATGCAACATTTCATCTCTAAGAGGCTTTGGCACAAGCACTAAATCATTTTTGAATATAACATTATCTACGACATATAACTAATCTTTAATTGAAATTTTATAATTTTTATAACTGTTTGTTTCCCAAATAAAATAAAATAATAAAATTTCTTCCTTTCTTTTACGTTAAAGTGAAGCTGGTATAAGGATATTAAACATTATACGATGAATCAACATCTCTCCAGTTGTCTTCAAATTCCTTTTCTTAAGGATCTAGGCCTCACAGCCCTAATTTAAGCCAAAGTAATTTGTTTTGTATAATTTTATTTTGGTTTGATCATCATTTTACTGCTGACGATTAATTTGTTATTATTTTTTTTATTAAATGAATCCTAAATTCAATGACTAATTTACTTTTGACAATACTTTTTATCATGTTTTAATATTTAGCACATTCTACTATATATATATATATATATATAGGAACTAGTACAAAGTTATATTATCATCCATCAATTCTAAAAAATATGTCTAAAACTTTTGTTTTATATGGGATATTCTGATTAGATTACGAAAGTGTCATGTTCTCTAGGGTTTTTCGTTTATTTTTTGTTGTCCTTTCCATGAAAAATATTTTTGTTGACAGTAAAAGTTTTTACGTCCTCCTTGTTGACAAGTTGACTTTATATGATTAGGAGTCGGTAGCTGGAAATCGTTTTCCAGATAAATTCTTCAGAGGAATAACATAACTTAATAAATCAATAAATATTGCAAGACACAGCACCATCTAGCCTCAAGCTAAGTAACCAGGCTTGTGTTATGGTAGCCAGCCAGACAACAGATAAAATACTAATATACCTACTTAGCTTTTGGTAACGGTATTTTTTTTTCTCGTATAGTGGCTCACCTGTTGGTTAGAGTTTTTAGATCACCCTAAGGCCTCTAACTTGATCTAACGACTGCTACTAGGGGTAGCAACCGGGACCAACAGCTTAACGTGCCTTCCAAAGCACGGAGGGGCACACGAAAATACATTTTTGCCACACTACTTAATTGGTCACCCATCAAAGTGATGACCGCGCCAGGCGTCGCTTAGCCCGTACGACCGTAAACGATCAGCGAGCTTTGAGAAGGCTCGCTTAGCTGCGAGCCTTCTCAAACGGTATTGAACTAGTTTGATCCCGGCCAGCAACGTGCACAGGCGGATTTTGGCTTACAAAAAAATTATGTGCGTTAATTGTTATTGCCATACGGCGAAGAAAAAAACTATCGTGATAAAACGCGCGATTAGCTTTAACTTCAGATGTAATGACAAGTTCTTCAATACGTCTGAAATATGGCGACTAAGCTGAAAGGATATGTGCTGGCCGGACCTACGCCATCGTTAAGCAAAAAGGACTAAATTAAAGACATCTAGCAGCGGAAAACAACTCGTATACAAGTAATAATAATAATAAATATTGCAGGACATTCCACACATCGCCATCTAGCCCCAAGCTAAATAACTAGACTTGTGTTATGGGTGCTAGCCAACGGAACTACTACTTATATACATTTATTTTGTAAATATATACGTATAATACATAGAAACAACCAGACCACAGACAAATATCTAAGCATAAATACTTGTCTGAGGCGGGAATCGAACCCGCTACCCTAGGTTTGGCAGTCTAATATGAGCAATGTGCCAACTGGGTCGTCAAGTACAAGTAGGTTACAATTATTTTTTCCACGTCAGTGATTTTCATCCATCATTCATCATTTCAATATTACATTCGCCAATCATTGGTCATCCGTGGCATCAACAGCCTAACCCTTCTAAGGAGTTAAGGGCCTTCTTACCCTGTAGTGGGACATTATTCATGGGCCCACTTCACTTCTGCCTACGTCTAGCTGCTACCCTACCATTGACATCCCCTACCGCACTCAAATACTTGAGTGAAAAGTTAAATGGAGCAAAAGATCGAACGAGGTACCTTTTTTAAGGGAACCTGATTTAAGCTCTGATCAAACAAGCTCCTCTAATCGCCTGACCCTTTAAGGTGAAAGGGTACCGGCGGTCTCTTCATACAAAAGTAGTCGACTGTTTCCTCCCTGAATAATGACACTAGCACAAATATTTTTGTGCCGTAAAACCTATAACTGCCATGACTATGCCCGTATGTTTTGTTTTTTTTATTTTCTAATTATCATAGACATTAAATTTTAAAAAAAAATATAGAGTTATGGTCATGGTAGTAATAAGTTTTATGCAACAAAAATATTTGCTCTAGTGTCATTATCCAGGGAGAAAACAGTCGACCACGTATGTATAGAGAGAGCTCCGGTACCCTTTCCTCTTAAACAAAAAACTAGTTTCCATTTCCATTTCCATTTCAATTGGTGTCCATTACCATCCCCTAAACTACCACTATTATTATTTATAAATGACTATACCACAGTAAAGAAACAAACAAATGTATAATATAAAAATGAATCGCTGATTGTGTTGCTAAGGGCAAATCTCGAGGATGACTGAACCGATTTCGCTAATTCCTTTTTTTTAATATTCCTTGAAGTAAGAGGATGGTTCTTATGGAGAGAAAAATTAAAAAAACCCTGATAAAGTAAAAAAACAACACTTTTCAATATTCTCCCATACACATTTTCTATAAAATAAACGTCGTGTTCCTTAGCGCGTTACTCGAGAACGGCTGAACCGATTTAGCTAATTCTTTTTTTTTTTTTTCAGAATATGCCTTGAAGTACGAGGGTGGTTTGCTACTGGTACTGTGGTTTGAAACTGTCTGAAATAATCTAAAAACAACACTTTTCTATACTCCCAATTCCCATACAAACGATTCGTAATAAAACTTAGAAGTCAATTTGAACTAAATTACCATACCATAAAGTTCAAGTGTTAGTGAAGAGGTTCCGGGAAGGCAAAACAATTGAGTGACGTTAGTATCGTATAAATATTGATGTCAATCGTGTCGCGGTGTTAGTTGCCAAACTCCACCTAAACGGCTGAACTGATTTTTTGTGCGTATTCGTTAGGTCTGAGAATCGAACAACATCCTTTTTTTTTAAGCTATGGCAAAACAACGTTTACCGGGACAGCTAGTAAATAAATAAACTTATAATATTAGGTAGAATATAGTTTATCAGGATTAAGATGTAGATTTACAAACATCGTTTTCGAGAATTTTCTGAAAGGGTTAACATGCAACGAATTCAAAGGAAATTCTAGATAGAGGAAATCTACAATCTGCAGACTACCATAACCAGATACCATAATCTGGCTTATTTATTTTTGACGCAAAACAAGAAGTACGAAAAGAAAAATATATAGGTACAATTTTTTAATTTAATACAAACGGGTTAATTAAGTATACTGCTTACCTTTTCATACATTTAAGTAACAAAAAAATATTATAATTGTCCCGGGTTTTAATCGCGTATGTTTTAATTCCTCCCGACCATGTCCATTGCAACATCAACGAAACGTCGAGAGATAAAAAAATACAAACATATTTTTTAAAGACTTGGACATCCAAAAAGTTTAAATCGTCGTCTGTTTCGTATGAAACAACTATCGGCCGATTTAAAATTTTTAGTCTAAGTTTATTTCTCATAAAAAAATTGCAAGCCATCAACACCATACATGCCCACAGGGCTTTAAATGTTTTATTAAAAAAAATCTTTTACGTCACACGTGGGGCTTCTATTTTATTGTAGCCAGGTGAGTCGTTTAAGCTCGGTGTTTTGGGGTGTTTTTTCATGTTTTTAGGGAGTTTTTTTCTTGTTTTTTTTTTAGTCGCATTGACAGCTTGGATCATAAAACGTTTTACGAATAGATGGTATTGAAGTCGTCCGTAAAATGCACGAGGTGAATTTAGTAAGTTTCAAATATTAGGAGAAAATTCAATATGGGTATTTTTAGGTAGAGATAGATATAAAGGGGATTTGTTAGCAGTTCGTTCAAAATGTTGTATAGTAAATTATCAATTCGTAACAAAATTTGTAAAAAAAGCATCTTATGTCACATCATTTGACGACCCAGTTGGCACAATGGTCACCATGCCGGACTGCTAAACACAGGGTTGCGGGTTCGATTCCCGCCTCAGACAAGTATTTATGCTTAGATATTTGTCTGTGGTCTGGTTGTTTCTATGTATTATAAGTATATATTTACAAAAGAAAAGTATATAAGTAGTATATCCGTTGTCTAGCACCCATAACACAAGTCTAGTTACTTAGTTTGGGGCTAGATGGCGATGTGTGGAATGTCCTGCTATGTTTAATGTTTGTTTGTTTGTTTATCTCTAAAAGAGATCTCTTCTAGGTAACCTTTTTATAGTTGCATCAAGGAGGTATATGAAAATTAAATAGATAAAGAAGATAAATAGATTGAGATATGTAATGTATTGTACATACCGAACAAAGCTCGAAGGGTTCTGTACTATTATATTCTTTGTTGTTATAGCGGCAACAGAAATACAAAATCTGCCAAAATTACAACTGTCTAGCTATCACGGTTCATGAGATACAGCCTGGTGACAGATAGACAGACGAACAGTGGAGTCTTTTTAAAAGGGTCCCGTTTTTACCCTTTGGTTACGGAACCCTAAAAATTTCTTAAACTATTTCAATCAATTTCTATACACACCTGATTCATAACCTTTTACCTGCATGCCAACTTTGATTTTTACCTATTTGATATTTTCTTTTTCTCGTCCTATATTATTTGTCCGGTGTTCATTTTTAAACATTTTCCGTTTTCTCTTTTTTTTAGAAACACACAGGAAATCTATGTAAAACAGTCTACAAAGGTTCTCAAAAGGAAATGTCTAAACTTTAGTCCCTCTTTCAATAAATTCACAGTTCGTATCCTTTTGGGTAATACGGCTAAAACTATATATGGCTACTTGTAGGTAAAGTAGACTATCGACTTTCTATCGTCCGATATTAAAGTGTTACTTGTTCGTAATCGTCAGTCTCTGTCGGATTGAATAGGAATAAGTGAGATGCGAGATAACGCAAAATTAGCCGATTTTTTATCTATCAAAACAGTATAACCCAGTTAAATTAAGAATGTTTCATCTACATAACATATAATTAGCAGTAAGATACGTATTTAACTTATCGGGATAACTTTATAGCACTAGTTGTATCATATTATGTAATGTAAAACGCACGTGTGCACAGTTGAATTTTTTACGTTGCATTATGAGCCTAAAAGCGGTTTAATAAGATCCACTGTGATAAAAAAGGAATATTTGTTTAAGATAAACCGAGGTTGAATTGTCCAAAATCGTTCGATTTGGAACTCTGCACTCCACTCTGAAGAATAAGGCAAAAAAAACAAGTCAACTGCTAATCGCTCGACCGTTCAAGATTAAAATGTGTTGTCTACGTCTGACTATAGATGTAGGTATGACTGAACAATCTCTGACCTTGTAAACGAAAGCCTTTTTGATGAATATTTTAGGGTTCCGTACGGATGGACTGCGAAAATACGAGGTGTGTATTTTCATAGTTGTGTATTGGATCACGAGTTATTTGTATGACAAATATTATTATTATAACATTGCATTAATCTCACGCGGCTTACGCGGGGCGCAGCTAGTGTAATACATACCTACTATGGGGTGTAATTATCATGTCGTCCTGCTGAGTTGACTTTCTGCTGAGCGAGTATTCTGCTTATGTATCATCTAGGTCAATTTTCTTTCAGCGAAAATGTCATTTTGATATCTTCCCCATTGTTCTCATAAGATTTTACAATTCACTTATATTAAAAACAGACTTTACTAAATGTCCTTTATTTTATTTTCCTCTTTCTCTCGGTCTCTGCCTGTTCTATTCCTCTTGTAAGACAAATGTTTGCTTCGGGCAAACTATGACATTTTTGTACGGAACCATACTAACTAAAGAGTCTAAGGAGTCCAATTCATTTTTATTTACATATTCAGAGGTTTTCAAGATACCCTAACCTAAATTACTCACAGTATTTTAGACGGAGTATAGAGAAAAAAGGTAGGATGGTATGCTGTGATCACAGATTACTCTTAAATATATGCCGCATATAAAAAAAACGTGTGGCACTCGGGGACTGCCGCGGTAAAGCTATTGCATCGTGCAAGCTTCGTACAGTCGTACTATATACATACATACACGTTAAGCGAACGCTCGGCCGAGCTACATGGTAGGCGGAGCGGGGAAAAAAGGGGGCCAAAGTTTGTATGGGACAACGTGATTCCTTGGTCCAATCTACTTCAAATTTTGCATAAACATTCCTTAACAGAATTGATGGAATATGTGTTTTGTATTTTATTGAAATTTATCCCCTAACGGGGTTTAAAAGGGGTAGAAAGTTATTTTAAGGGGGATTTCCTTCGACTCGAACTCCTTAATGCTTTTGATTTAAATTAAGTAAGTAACATTTTATTTTGACACGTCTTCGAAACTCAATCCAATTTTAAGTCAAAAAAAGGTACTTTTATATACTAGCCTAAGCAAGTTACGATATAATGTTGGGCGCATCATTTGCTCTATATGCGGCATCTATTTGGGGGTAATCTGTGCTTCTCGTAAAACCCTACCTATTTAGTACTCATGTTTAGGTAGCTTCCTCATTCTTTCTATAGATTTAAGAGAGAGATCTAGAGATAAGAAGAGTCAGTTTTGGTTCCACATATTTCTACAACTACGGTACTTTTTTATATATTTTTTCAATCAGGGATTTATATGTAATACCAAAATAATTATTTACAGATGAAATATATGTATGTATCCGTCGTCTTAACACAAGCCCAGTTGCTTAATTTCGGGGCTAGTTGGCGCTGTATGCATTGTCTCGCAATATATTTTTATTTTATTTGTTCAAGTAATTGAAATGCCTAGTATTTAATTCGACATGTTTCTATTAGACCCAAGAAAACAAATCATCCCGGTAGGCTTTTTAAGTATCAGTTAAAGTTATCTATCAGTTAAACCTAAATGTTATAAGGGTTCCGTACAAAAAGGGTAAAAACGGAACCCTATCACTAAGAGTCCACTGTCTGTCTGTCCGCTTGTCTGTCTGTTACCAGGCTGTATCTCATGAACCGTGATAGCTAGACAGTTGATTTTTTTACAGATGATGATGTATTTCTGTTGCCTCTTTAACAACTAATACTAAAAATAAAATATAATGTTACGGAACCCTTCGAGCGCGAGTCCCACTCGCACTTGGTTGGTTTTAATACATAAACTTTAAAAGTACATACAACGAAAAACAAGAAGCAAAGGTAACCCGTAATGTTCAACCAACAAAAAAAAATTGTTGATCATTATTATTTTCGACTTTGTCTTTTGAAAATAGGATACTAACATGTCGTTTATATCTAAAACTAAAATGTTAAGGGGTAAAAATTTTGGTTCTATAACCCGTTGTTAGTAAACTGTTGACGGTGCAAGATATTATAATATTATTATTAATATAATTAATATAATTAATTGGGTACGATAAGGGGCGGGTTATTTGACTAACTGGTAATTAATTTTTGTATTTATAATGTTAAATGTGTATGTCTTTTTATATTATTAATAACGAAATAAAGTATATTGCTACATTTAAAAAAAAAAATAATATAATATTATTTGACTTTATAAAAAAGTTAATTCTGGACTGTGCAAGTAGCCATTCAATAATAACTAAACGCATACTTAAAAAATGTTCTTGTTAAAAAAATCCATATTATTTAATTGCTAAGGATCGTCTTTTTTCCGTTTCGATCGCCTTTTGAGGAAATTTATTCCTTTTGGACAAACTAGTTTGACCAGAAAGTTTGATCAGCAGGAAGATACAATAATCTACACTTAACTAGCTGTCCCGGAAAAAGTTGATCGTAATCGGTCCAGCCGTTCTCGAATTATAAATGGTGTTTTCTTTTTTTATGTATAGAAGATATTATAAAGAGGATATATTTAATTGTTTATTTGCATTGAATAGGCTCTAAAACTACTGGAACGATTTTGATGAAAATTTGTACGAGAATACTTATATAGAATAGAATTGCGCGGTGCGCTGCGGTGCATACTAGCGAGTGTTTTTTTCTCCTCCGCTTAAATAAATTTATAATTGATACTAATTCATTCATTTTACGGTTAAAATTACAAAATTAGTTACTTGAGTGGACAAACAATCAGTGTACAGTGTTTTTATTATCATTTTATGCGTTTACAAACAATAATTAACAAAAACAGTGAATTATTAAAGTGACTGGGTACCTACATAATTATTGTTGTGATCGAGTTATTGAGTGTGGGTACCGATATCGCTTGCACTGACTTTGTTGACGTCATAAGACGAGCGATCGAGCTACTCTGCAGTTAATACCTACGGAATTAGTAAACAAAAACTATGGCTTCTGTAAAAAAATGTGCAGGCTGTCTTAATGCAGTTCAAAGCAGGAAATATTTAACTTGCACAACTTGCAGTCGAATATATGATCTGTTGTGCGCCGGCGTCTCTGAGGAACATTTTTCAAATACAATGACTTTGGAACATAAAGCTACTTGGATATGTATGTTATGCATTAGTAAAATTCCGAGGTCCGACAATACAAATACCCCAGTGCGTCGTCACCCGGAGGACACTACTATGTCTGGCCGTGGCACCCCGGCTAGGGGTATGAGTCCTATGGGCCACCATGATTCAGACGTCGGTTTGTCGTGTGATGTGAAGACAATAGAAGTTACTGATTTAAAATCTATGATATTAGAAATTCGGCAATTCCGTGAGGAGATGCGGCAAGAGTTACATGCACTGAATGGAACTCTTAAGGAGTTGTCGTGTAGGATGGATACCTGTGAAACATGCCTCGATCAATTGACTAGCCGTATTGAAATCCTTGAGAGACGCCCAGCTCAGTGTCCAGTCGCCGAACAACACAAAGATTGTGAAACGATAGTGCAGCAGCTTAGAAATGAACTAAATGACCGTGAACAGGAGTTGCTTACTAATGATGTAGAAGTCACAGGAATACAGGAGGAGTCCGGTGAAAACCTGTATCATGTAGTGGTGACACTCACTAGTAAGTTGGGTGTCAAGTTGCACGAGGAAGACCTAGTTAGCGTGACAAGAGTGGGCCCGCCTACTTCGACCAATCCACAGCGTCCCAGACCTATAGTCGTACGCTTGGCCCGCCGTGGTCTGCGGGATCAGTGCTTGAAGGAGGCTCGAGTTCGGAGAGGTGCCACCACCGAGGGAACAGGGGTTCCCGGCCCTGTCAGGCGGTTTTACGTAAATGAGAGATTAACGAGAGTGAACCGACAGCTGTACCGTCGAGCGCGTGAGCTAACTAATCATCACGGCTGGAGATATGCTTGGACGAAAGAAGGGAAGATTTACGTTCGTAAAAACTCAGGGCCTGATGCAGTGAGTCATCGCATTCGAGTGGTATCCGATTTAGAAAGGGTTTTTGGTCAATCTACAGTTGGATCAAATTAGCAATAAACAAGTTATTAAAAACCATTGAGATATATTATAGTCACAATATTTATACCCGATTACGGGAGGGTTATAGTTGGTATAATAGTTTGTTTTGTGAATTTGCATGTAAGATAATCGTTATTTTTTATCAAAAAAGTATCATATTGGTTTTGGTTGTTGGATTTCTAAAGGAAATCTGCACTATATTGTTTTTATGTTATTCCTTGGCTATTAGTATATGTTATTCGAAATATTTAAGCATGGTAATGTTTCATATTATACTTATTATTTTATATTATACTTTTAGCAAATTGTACCGTCAAAGTATCTGTTTTCACTATAATAATATAACGAATGAAAGCTTACATTTTGTGTTTATCCAGCGAAGGTTAAATTTCTTATGTGTAATAATGACACTATCGCGGCATACCAAATGTTATAAAGCGATTGTATTTTATTCAAACGATAGTCATTTATACAATATTCACTTATTAAAGCTGCGGGTTTATTTAAGCAAATTAATTCTAACATTAATAATTGTAAGTGAGGTGATTTGTGTCTGTTGTGGTGCATTTATCTTGTTGCAATTCTTTATACATTATTCCACATATTTTATTTTATATTTTTTACAAAAACAGAATATATGTAGCTTCAAGTATGTATTTATTCTAAGTATTAACTTTATTGTCAATATCTTTTATTTAATATTTATGCGTTTATTTTATTTTTTTATATATTTTATTATATTTATACTTTACAATGATTAAAACTAAATTCTTAAAGTTAGCGCTGTATAATGCTGGTTCCCTAAATACAGGTCACGATAAATTTCTTATAGCAATGGATAGTTTTACACCAGACATTATAGCGATTAACGAATCCTGGCTTCGAGCGGGTCTGGAGGCTTGTGCTCCGGCACCACCTGGATACCGTCTCCATATCTGTCCGCGGCCGCGGCATATGAAGAATGGTCGGGGTGGTGGTGTAGCATTTTATGTGAGTAACGGTATTAAGGTACAGAAAATAAAACACCCACCCGCAAATATTGAGCAAATGTGGTTATCGACGCGGTTAAATGGTTTTAAAGTAGCTATAGGGACGGCATATAGGCCACGGTGGGTAAAACCGGATGTTTTTTTGGAAGCGTTAGAAGAATCAATTACTTATTTCTCAAATTATGATCATTTAGTTTTAATGGGTGATTTTAATATTAATTTAATGGCTACTTCAGAGACGGACACAATTAAAATAAACACATTTTTAGATTGTATGAATTTACGACAAATAGTTAAAGGTCCTACACATTTCTCACCCGGTAAGGAAACACTCATTGATTTGGTATGCACAGATGCTCGTATTCGCAGTGTCTCCAACTCTAAAATTGCAGATGGGTATGGACATGCGATGATTAACGTTGAGCTTAACTTAAAGAAAAACAAGCCGCCGCCGAAATATTTTACCTATAGACCTATTAGAGACATTAATCTGACTAATTTTAATTATGACCTGGATACCCTGGATTGGGAATCAATATTATGCTTACCGCAGGTGGATCAAATGGTTGAAAAGTTTAATATATTGATATTGTCATTATTTGATAAGTATGCTCCACTCAAAACTGTGAAAGCTGGTAATAAAAAGTCGCTTCCTTGGATTACTGACACTTGCAGGCTTATGATAAAATTAAGGGATGAGGCACATAGGAAGTCAAAGGTGACTGGATTGGATGCACATAAGAATTACTATAAAGAGTTAAAGAAAATTACTGAAATCGCAATACTTAATGATAAACAGGCATATTTTAATCACCATGTAAACTCACAAATTAATAATAGTAAGACATTTTGGAATAATCTTAAACAAAAAATATTGATCGATCCTTCAAAGGATATAAATCTTCCCGATTGCGTTAGTAATGTTGACGAAATTAATAAACATTTTCTTAACATACCTAATAGCAACAAAGTCACCATATCAGATTTGACCTTCTATGAACATCACCGATTTGGTATTAGTAATTTTGCGCTACAGCCGATAGATGAAAATGATTTAATAAAATATGTTAAATCTATTAAAAGTAATGCAATTGGACAGGACAATATTAGCAGAGACATGGTGTTGCTCACCATGCCTCGAACCTCTAAAATTCTAGTGTATATAATAAATACGTCTATATCTACTTCAACTGTTCCCAAGCAATGGAAGGAAGCTCAAGTTACACCCTTGCCTAAGGTAAATAATCCATCAGAATTTAAAGATTTGAGACCAATTAGCATTTTGCCTTTTCTATCAAAATTATTAGAAAAAGCCATTTATTTCCAGCTTGTCAAGTATGTTGAGGATAACCACATTCTGCCAGTGCACCAGTCAGGATTTCGTAAAGGTGTTGGAACTGTAACAGCCCTTCTGGATGTTACTGACAACATTCTGGTTGAGTCGGATGCTGGATGTGGCACTATTCTTACTTTGTTGGATTTTTCGCGTGCTTTTGACAGTCTACATATTCCTCTTCTACTGGCAAAGTTGGCATACTATGGTCTAGACTGTCAAGCTGTTAGATGGTTTGATAGTTACCTTAAAGAGAGATCCCAAGTTGTCAAAGTGCAAAAACTGAATGGCACTTCTGATTATTCAGAACCTAGGTCACTAATATACGGGGTTCCTCAGGGTTCGATACTGGGCCCTCTTTTATTCATTATTTATTCGGCTGATCTCATAAGAGTCATTAGGGATTGCAAGTATCATTGTTACGCTGATGATGTTCAGCTGTACATTGCCGCGAAGCCTGGTAACATTGACATTGCGACCTTAAAAATGAACGCAGATTTAAGTAGAATAGATGAGTGGTCGAAACGAAATTCCCTTTTATTGAATGCTTCTAAGACTAAATTTATTGTTTTTGGCACAGATAAGCAAATATCAAATGTTATTGCTAAAAACCCTAAAATAATTGTTGATGGCGTAGATATTGAACGCGTTGAAGAGGCAAAAAATTTAGGTATTGTTTTGGACAGCCGTCTGAGATTTGAAGCACATATTCAGAGCATGGTACGCAATTGTTTTTATCGCTTAAAAATATTGTACAAAATAAGATATCTTCTGACGGAACAAACACGCATCAAATTGTGTGAAACTCTCATTCTGTCCAGACTAAACTATGGGGATCTGGTCTATGGTCCACGGTTATTGGCAAAGACTAAGCGGCTGGTTCAAAGAGTCCAAAATGCATGCTGTCGTTTTTGCTTTACCATTCCTTCAAGAGCGCATATTTCACCCTATATTAACAACGCCAACATGCTCAATATGGAATCTAGACGTAAAATTCATCTCGCTGGTCTTATGTTCGGTATTATAAAACATCGTATACCGAAATATCTCTTTGTTAAATTAAAGTTCGCAAGGTCAAACAATTCGAGGTTTGTTAAATTGCAGTTGCTACATTGTAGACACAAATTGGTTGCTTTTGAGGGTAGTTTCCGCTTCCAAGCCACGAAATGCTGGAACGATATACCACCGCCCATTAGGCACCTATCTTCAATGCCAAAATTCAAAAGATTATTGCGCTTACATATTCTCAACGAGCAAAAAATTCGAATTCCAGAATACTACACAAAGTGGTGGTAGCGGCTACATTTGCCTTAATTTCTTCTACATAGTACTCTCATTTGATGGCTTATTTATTTGTCATGATTATGTAAACTTATATTTATCCCTCATATATTTATTTAATAACTTTATACACGGTATAATCGTCGTCAAAATTATTTATTAATTTCTAAAATATATCTATACTATATAAATGTTTATATATTTATTTATCTCTGTTTATCTCTGTAATTATTTACATATTACCTATATTTGTCTACTGATTGAATCGATTTTAGATTTATTTAATTGTTTTATTTTATTGTTTTATTTTATTTTGTTATTTTACTAAATGCTGGTGTGCACAATGCGGCGTCCACGCACTTGGTGTAGGTGCTGCTGAAAATCAGTGTTTTGCATTAATTATGCAAATACATCACTGAGCAGTATCCTATCTGCACCACTTCAGCACACAACTCATCTCACAATTTATATCTGTTTGTTTGTTATATGAATATGTTGTGTGCTTCTTGTGGTGCAATAAATGAATATCTATCTATCTATCTAATTGATTAATTCAAAGTGTTATATACTACTTTTTATCCCGATATTCCTACGATATCGGGAGTTAAACCGCAAGGTGATGCTAGTAAAGAATAAAGGAGGAAGGTATTTATAATTATTAAAATAAGATAAGGTTAAAAAAGATTTATTTTACATCCATCTTTACAAAACGAAGAAAGATAAAAGGTAACGCGAAAGCAAATAAAAAATAACAAGTCTAGGAAAAAAAAACTTTTAAGCTGTATTTTTATTTCGTTGGTTTCATATAAAAGAGTAATAAAATTGACCTTTAAAAATTTCAATCAGAAAACCTTTTAAGATTTTCTTTGTGAAACATTTCCTTTGACATGTTCTTAGGTCAATAGAACTGGAACTTAAATATTTTATTGGCATGAACTTTTTATAAGGTTTATTTAAAAGCACGAAATTTTAGGTCTTCATCGGCCTTTAGAATTCGTTCTCAACGTTTAGGAACCACTCAGCACATTTAAAAGGGCTCATTCAACCTAAATAATTACTTCCAAATTTTTATTCCAAAAAATCATAAAGTTTGTCGTTAACCTAACTTCTTTTATTTTCTAAGTTTATTTTTAAAACTACCCGCATCTTAACGTAACCGTCAAAATAAGAAATGACCTATAAATAGCACTATTCAAAGGGAGCGGTAAGATAATTTTATTAGTATTAAAAACTCACTTTTTTAATCCTTTGGTTTCGCCGAAAGTGTCAAAATATCCACTGAAATAAGTCACACAGTCACAATATATCACTAACACTTATTTACGTCAACTATTTTATCCTCGATCTGTGAAATTAAGGGGAGCGCGACACATCCACCCTCGATGACAGCGATCGCGGTACTGACTGCCTGGAATGAGTGAGTGAACGAACTGCGGCGCCTAGTAAGTTATTTTTTCATGTGCCGCTGAAATATGGCTTAGGATTCGGTGCTTATTCAGCCAAGCGTGAAACTTATTGAAGGGTAGTTTTACGATAAACAGGATGATGGCATAAAATCTGAAAGGTTTTGATAATAATAACTCGAGAGTTTATAAGTCAGATCTGATTTTGGAAATAAGGTGTATTTCAGATGCCATTTTTTTTAACGAAACGTTCCCATGAACCTACCTGCCACCAGTGGCGGATTTACCAGCAGGCTGAGTAGGCTGGAGCCTAGGGCGTATTATACAATATATTATACAATTTCGAGAATTGGAATTAAAATATTTAACAAAAATCGAAATATTCTCATATACAGTGCTAATTAATAAATATTTCAACATCTCTGCATGAACAATTCCTAAACGCTTTATTACTAACTAGCAGCGCCCCGCGGTTTCACCCGCGTAAGTCCCGATCCCGTAGGAATTGACTCTAGAAAACGTTTGTATGGGAAATAAAAAAGGGCTGTTTTTAGGGTTTTCTTTTTCTCGCCTTTTAAACCTTCCCTAGACCTCCACGAACATTTCAAGACTAAGATAAGATAAATCCGTTCAGCCGTTCTCGAGTTTTAGTGAGACTAACGAACAGCAATTGATTTTTATATATATACTAGCTGCGCCCCGCGGTTTCACCCGCGTTTGTCCCGATCCCGTGGGAATATCGATTTTTTCTCGCCTTTTAAACCTTCCCTAGACCTCTACGAACATTTCAAGACTAAGATAAGATAAATCCGTTCAGCCGTTCTCGAGTTTTAGTGAGACTAACGAACAGCAATTCATTTTTATATATAAGATAAGATAAAGAGATATAGATATAGATTATACATTAAAGATTATGAACTTTTAGAATATCGCAATAGCGATTCGATATTATAATCGAAATTTAGTAATTTTTACATATATTCTTCACTGATAACTGCTATAATTTTTTCTCCGTGTACCTAATAATTATGAGATCTGCTTACCCAATTCAATCGATATAATATCGATGGTCTGATAAAAATACTGACTAAAATTGACTAATTTTAAATAAAAAACTAGTAGTTATTAAATGAACAAGATTTCGTACGACGATATAATAAATGATTTTGCGAATTCAAAGTCTCGCAAAAAAGAATTGTAATGCTTTTATAATTTAACTTAAATCATAATGCTAACAAATAATTAAGAAAAGATATATTTATTGTATTGTTTTTAAACTGTGAGTGTAATAATAAATGTTAATCAACGTTCGCCAAATGTATGTTTTTTACGTAAGCTTAATTCATATTATGTAAGTATTATATAGTTTTAAGACATACCTTACCTTACTTTCAAAGTGGTATACGATTGAGATATTTTTTCCTTAAACTAATGATTTTTGATAATTCTTTGCTGTAAAAATAATCAAGGATCTAACACGGTACCATAATAACTATATGGGAAAAGTTGATGTAACGAGGATGATGGAGCAGAAATGATGAAGGTGGAATTTTATTGATAGAAATTTGATATGATTGTGGACTAAAATATCAAAATTTAGAGGCGGCAAAAATTGAATAGCCTACGGGCCGCAAATCTATAAATCCGCCACTGCCTGCCACCTTCATTAAAAACTTAATATTTAGTTAAAATAGGTCATTAGATAAATAATTGCTTTATTGTGAATCAGAAAAACAATTCATTAGTTTATGTAGTTATGTATTTGTTGTTATATTGCCACGAATATCAAGTTAAAAAAAAATAGTGGCCCTTATTACCCGCATTTACCTTATTATTTTTTAGAACTTCATCGCAATTCCGGCTACTTAATCGTCCTCTCCTTGCCGCACTTTTGTGAGGTCTTTTCTTCTAATTCTATGGCACCGCCAGGATAGAATAATTTGTCCTGGAATTTTGGGCCAGGCAGAGTTTACTCTGGTTCATGCTGGTTCATCACGCAAGAGGTTTTTTGTCTACTTCAGCTACATCTAAATTTATTTTAATTAAAAACTTAAAAGCAAACTGGGTAACTTAACAATGTCACATAATAGTTCATTCTTGCTTCTTGGGTCAGGCAGAATTTGCTCTGGTTCATGCTAGTTTCCCACATAGCAGGAGGTCTTTCACCCACTTCAGCTATACCTACATTTATTTTAATTAAAATTTTTGAAGCAAACTAGGTAACCTAACATTTTTTTCCTGGGTTTTTGGGTCAGGCGGATTTACTCTGGTTCATGCTGGTTCACCAAATAGCAGGAGGTCTTTCGCCTCCTTCAGTTATACCTAAATTAAAATATTTAGAGCAAACTGGGTAACATTCAAACGATGTCACAGAATCATGATAGAATTTTCGACCTCAAAACATTTAGGACAAATCATTTCGATTAATTTATTGATGAACGCATTATCCCAAGTTTCTATAGAACCGGAAACTTTACTCTCAAAAGCTTCGCAACTCTATGGAAATAGCCCGGCAGTGATTTTATTAGAATATTTAAATCGCCAGTCTAAGTGAAACTGCGTACAATTTCATTTGGTTACAAAATGCGATGAAAGGAATGAATTATTATGGGTCAAGATTAAATGGTTGTACGTCTTTTTGTTCAAATATCTGAAAGCTTGGACAAGTGAATTAGAAGCCTTTATCGGGAAAGCCTAAAAAGATTAAGATTTGAAGTTATTTTTGCTGATCTAGATTAGGTTGAGATAATCGTGTTTTCGTCAGATTTAGAAAGTTTTTATTTTTGGCAATGAAATCCTATTAAAACAAACAAGGTTTTGGTAGATGATAGAAGAGTAGCGATTGGTGAATTATACGTAAAATTGATGATGATTTTTAATGTGTTGTAAAATTTGCAAATTATACGTTTAAAATTGTTCATTTTATTAACATTAATGGTAGTTTAATGTTCAGATTACAATGAATTAAATATTGCAGGAATTTGTCCGCGGTAGCAATTATTTTTTGTGTTTTAATTAATACGAGTACATTCACGTATTAACAACCTTCATCGTCAGTTTCGAATTTTCGATCTGTCTCGTAGCTACGGATGTTTCATTAAAATTTTCATCAACATTTATTCACTATGATACATAATTTACTTTTGTCGAAATACCTCATCTGAATTTCAAAAGTATCTTCCAAAAGATCTTAACATAAACTTGGTGTGAAATTTCTTTCCCTCTCCGTAATATCGTAAAAAGAACATTAGATTAAGAAACAAAATAATAACCGAAAGCGTGTCGGATCCCTCTTCGATAATAAAAACTGAATGACACTTTCGAAGTACCGTCAAAATCTTCTAATAACTTTCATTAGAAAGTTTAAATATATTGTCTTATATATTTTAACCCTCAGACTTAGGAATTGGGGTTCTGAGTTGGGCCGGTTTTACACTGCGTGAGTGAACGCGATATTTTGGAACAAAGCTATAAAGGCCTAGAATTATTCTCCATTACTTAATTTTAATAAGTTTAACGTTAGATTTAAATAATACTTAAGTGGGTACCTCATATTTATAAGTTAACATAGTAATAATTATCAAAAAATACAATGTATAATCTTATTTCAGAAACTGAACTGCTTAATAAATCAACAAAATAAGTAAAGAAATACCTACCTACTGAATTATGGCTTAAATTTTCGTTGTTTTCAAATAATTGAAATGTATATGTTTTACATAAATTACACAAAATGATTAAAAAGTTTATGAAAAAGACAAAGAAAAAGTAAAGTATTTCATGAAAATTTAATTAAGGCGCTCTTCCAGTACCGTGTGTAGGTAATCACATTACCTTAGCCCCCGCTCTCAAAAACGTAGCGTGCTGCGTGCTAACTGTTGATTGATATGCAAAACATTTTAGCATTATTATCCACAAATATAGTTCCTAGAGGTCAAAACCTATCATTTGATTCATTTTTAGAAACAAACGTTAACTATTTTTGAATAAAACCCGATAAACGATCTAATAATTGTCTGTTTTCTAACATTTTTTTTATCGAACGAAGTTGTTCATATCATGCTTTCAACCACAATAAACAAAAATATGGTTATTAAACTACAATATCCATTTATATCCAAATAACAAAAAAAGAGTATTTGATTACTTAGAGTTGCTTAAAACAAAGGTCGATTTTGGTAGCTTTATTAGCACCTGCCCTTAAATAAAAGAAATTGATAGGTCGTAGAATTATAAATTTTCTATGTTAAAGTGTAACGTCAAATTATTTATTTATTTTTATTTAACTAGGTGATATTTCTATCGGTAAATGAGCTTTTTTAGCACCACCCAGGGGACTCGTTCGTGCAAAGTACAGGTTCGCAGCTTTCGCAGACGCGAGTTCAGCGAATCGCAATATCGCTCCCACATGCGTCAGTGTACAAACAGCATTAGCACTCTTTGAAGTGAGAGTTCAAATTGGCTTTCTTTGTCTATCCACATCATTGGTTCTACGTTTTTATAAAAGTTTTCAAGTTACGTTCATCAATGTTCTGGCAGATTGGATTAAGGAGTTAGATAGTTGAGTTCTTGGCATTGAAATCATATTTGAACGAATAAAGTTTTTTATAATGATTATCATTGAATGTAGAAATTTTGAGATAGTTTAACGAGATCATTGTTTTAACCTGAGACTTTGATATACAAGTTTTACCCGAAAAACAGTTTGAATAATATTTCGAGAATCGATCGAAGTAGTTCGTTGGTAAACGCCAATTTTATATTCCAAAAAAGGGCGACTCCCAGCTATACCTTTTGTTTTATTAAAACAAACTGGGACGAGTTGGACTGGCATCGTAGGGACTGGACCCAGCGTGCATTAGACAAGGAAGAGTGGAAAGGGGATAGGTCTTTCTCTTGCAATGGGACGGAATGGGCTAAATATAAATAAATGAAAAACTGATATTTGATTTTATTTCAATTTCCCTTTTTTGGATTCTGATAGTCGAAATCAATAACCTATTTTTCAGTTAAAAAAAACGATTAAACGGACATATGTTTTAAATTTTTTCAAATAAAAAAAAACAGTTTAATCAATGGTATCTGAATTTTTTTTTTGGTTTCGTCTTTATGTTTTTTTGCCATATTACTAAAGGCGCAAAACCGATTTGATAGTATTGTGGACGTAGACCTTAAGCCTCCAAGTTTAACAGCATCACCTTATCATTTTCGATCATATAATTCAACATAAACATAATCACGATTTACCCAAAAAATATCAGTGAAGTTTTCCCAATATTTACATAATATCAAAATGGAGTGAAGCACCGAAAAAATGTCTTTTCTAACGTAAGCTGTAAGTCAAATAAGGGGAAGGAAGTTCTTACTACAAATATTTTCTATAAATACAAGACTTTGCCACTGAGCCAGCGGAATAGGACAAGATCGACAAAATTATACTAAACAAAGATTTGTTTTAATAATCACAAGTAAGGACTGAAATATGTATTTTTTTTATTAAATCTACCTAGCTGTCCTATTTCAATACTGTTTGCAATTAAAAAAACTGGGCTGATTTGTAAATCTAAACCATCCAGGGCGTCACCCAAATACAAAAAATCATTCAAATCGGTCCAGCCGTTTAGAAGTTCAGTGACATACACACGTACAGTTTAATTATTAAATATAAAGATGATAATAAATTATTAAGATATCACCTTATAGGATTTTAAATTATAATGGTATTTCTAGTACTAAAGTTATTCAAAACAAGATATTTACTGTCGTGTATTTGTATAGTGGGTTATTTTAGGCAAATATACATCTTTAGTTGTGTCTCTTTTTACGTGAGTATGGAGTAGATTTTTTTTTTTTCTTTTAATTATGGCTTCGCATGGCTTGTGCATTTAGCCAGTGTCAAGTTATATTTTGCATCAAATTATGACCCGATTTATCATAAATCGGGCCTAAAGTGTTTCAAAAAAGTCAAAGTCGTCATAATCCGTCAAGTCAGGGGCTATAGTAAAGCGGTGGCAAATTTACCATAACCTTAATAGGAGATTTGGAGGCAACGAGAAAACTTCATGTTTGACACTGATTTTTACTTTCACTACACTTGTGCACTTTCACAGAACTAAATTGAATAACATTCCACCAGAATTATACAATTCAACTCGGGTTACAACTAAGTTTCATGAAAATAAAACTGCAGCACGACATGTTCTTAACTCGTTCCCGCCAAAACTCCCTGGAGTAGAATTGCCCTGCACTTACCCTCTCAGCTTAGTCAACCGTGTCCAAAAGAAAAAAAAAACGGGTTGCACTCCCGGAGTGCCGGCAGAAGTGAAAACTTGATTATTAACGTTGAGCATGTTTGATATTTTGGAATGGTTAGGGAATAATTTTGCACCAATTGCTTTATCAGTATAAAAGTACTATCATTTATGTGGTAGAATACAATATTCATTTATTGCGCTATCGTACACAAACATGACAATTTATATTACATTAAAAATTTAACACTTTAAAACTATTACAATTATTTTACATTAAAAAGTTTATCTCTCCGAAAAATCAACTTTCATCCATTTTTTTTTTCTTTTCTTTCTCTGAAAAACGGAGATTATTTATTATCATTTTATTTCATTTATTTTCATTCGAAATTATTTGTTTGGTAAACCTACACCGCACATGTGCTTATTGTGATGTTATGAAAATATAGGTTAATGCTATAAAGTATAAACATATTACAAATATTACATTTATACTATGTAAGTTCATATGTATCTAAAGGGTGTAAAAAGACCCTTAACGAAAACGAAAACCACATATTCTGCCCATCATTGGGATCATTTTTTTCTTCTAGACAATACCTGGGAAACCACAGGTTCTGGAGATATTGAAGGTCAAAGTGTCCATTTTTTTTTTCAACTTTTTTGCAAAATCGAATTCTAAGCGTTAACACAAAATTTTCTTCAAAACAAACATTACCAAAATTTTTAAATTTTCTTAACAAATTACGCATTTGAAGTTACAGAAATGCAATGCATGCCCAAGCGCTCACCCACACTGACATAGCCGCGAGCTCGTTCCACGCACACACGCGCGCGGTATCAGCTGTGCCCGCTGTGCGCGTGACCTCGAGTCATTCGAGTTTAACGCATAAATGAATGCGAGCGGCCGTGTTACAACCCCGCGCACGGCGCCGTAGAGAGGGGATAGCTGTCTACTCTCCATCATCCGTCTTACGCTTTTTCGATCAGGTCACGTGTCCTGACGCGAGTTTAAGATTTTATACCCATTACAGAAAAAGTGCTCAACGCCGCTAAAGAAGTTTTCACTTCAAAAATTGGACTCTAGAGCCAACTAAGCTGCGGGTTTTATCACAATGTTTGACTTCATCGTCATAGCAGCGCACAAAAAAAAATTGTAAGACAAATCAATTGGTGCACGGCCGACCGGGATTCGAAAGTCGAGGTATCTACCACTGTGGGCAAATACTTCTCTAAGTTTTTAAGACGTGTCTATGTGATCTTATACCTAGGTATTAAGCATTGAAAGGAATAAAGATTTTTGACTTTGACTTTGACTTTGACTTCTAGTAATAAATAGACACATCAAATTTCATATTTTAAATATTGGTCACATTCTTACTCAGTTTTTGAGATGCTTTTAAGTGATTTAATGCAAATTGTATGAATCCAAATGAATAAAAAGTTTTGAGTTTTGTTTTGAGGTAGGATATTTTGAATGCGTATGATGAGAAGCCAACTTATAGAACTGAACGGAAGATGAAAACAGACTGCGCTGAGCCCAAACAAATTGAGATAAGGGTAGGAAGAAGAAGAAGATTTTAAAAGCAAGAACTGATAATAATTCATTCTCATTAAAGTTGGGTCGCCACTTACCTTGACCAATTGTTGAATTGTTTGATTAATAGAAGGATAGAAATATTAATGTTTGTAAATGTGATCATGGTCGTCAATTTAATATACTCTCAGTAAGTTGAGGAACATAGGTAATGGTCCGGGGCAGTGCACTAGTCCCTACCAACGTATACCCTGGTGGGTATGATACTTGGAAATTGTCTTCCGCTCATGGGACCAAGTGGTTATCGTGTGGTTTTTGTTGACAAGTACAATGTCGCGCCTACTGAACAGGGACCAGACCGGTGTTCGACGTCGAGCTTTATATATTTTTATTAGATATATTTTTTAACGTAAAATAGTCTTGCATTTGACCTGGTGGTGGTGCGATGATGATTTCGAGGATGTAGCATACTACCATAGAAAAAGAACCACATCGACATTCAGAATAAGAACATGGCATAATTATTTTTAAAAAGAAACGCGTTCGAGTTTTCCCCGGTAACAAAAGCGCTTTTTTTGATTTTTTGAGACGAATATGCGTCGAAATTACACGACTGATTTTAATAAAACTTAATAGGATACATTGATTATATTAGCTTCCTTTTACTCGATATTCTATCGGCATCGGAATTATTGATAGATTGGTAGAAAAGTTGATATTTTGTTTTCGAATAGGCATAAAATCAAAAATTTATTTCAGAAAATTACCGTAACTAAGAGATTTTGATTACACACTGTATAGAACCTCCCATTAACAACACTAGATTAATATTAATTCAGATAATCACTTCACATTGCAGACAGTAGGTACACTACATTTAGTACTTACTCTATGTACCTACAGCTGGCAGACCGCCAATAGCAGGCATGAATCATAACAGCCAGCGCGACCATCGCGATTTGTCATCATGCATGATACAACCCATGTGTGATGTGGTGCTTTTTTTATTTTTTATTATGGCTTCGCACGTGTGCATTTAGCCAGTGTCAAGTTATATTTTGCATCAAATTATGACCCGATTTTTCATAAATCGGGCCTAAAGTGTTTCAATACAGTCAAAGTCGTCATAGTCCGTCAAGTCAGGGGCTATAGTAAAGCGGTGGCAAGTTTACCATAACCTTAATAGGAGATTTGGAGGCAACGAGAAAACTGCATGTTTGACACTGATTTTTACTTTCCCTACACTTGTGCACTTTCACAGAACTAAATTGAATAACATTCCACCAGAATTATACAATTCAACTCGGGTTACATCTAAGTTTCATGAAAATAAAACTGCAGCACGACATATTGTTAACTCGTTCCCGCCAAAACTCCGATGTGGTGCTTGGACTTTTTATTTCAGTTGCTTAATTAATAAAGAGTAAGCGGTACAAATGTGACACTCTGTTTGAAGCATATAATTTTACGTTAGTTATGGTTTGAAATTCTTTGGTTAAGTAGGTAGGTAAAGTCGAGTTCTAAAAATACTATTATTGGAATGTTTTCATTTTAATAATTTTTGTTTGATAAATTGATGAGTTAGAAGACTATAAACTTCAACTAAAGCAGGTCTAGAATTTTGCTAGTGTTAAAAACATTCTTATAACAGCCGATTTGGAGCTCTATGGTGGGTCTGCAATTATGCAGACGACCGTACCTTAGAATAATGATTTTGCTCTACTTAGACACAGAGAGCTGATTAGGCTCTCTGTGTAAATAACAAATGAACTTCGAGTCATCTTCGATTCAATCAAAGATTGGCCATCGTCATCCAGCGGGGGAAATCCGCTTGTATTCTCGCATCTTTTGTGCCAGGAGTATCGCGGGGCGGTTTATTTGATATATATTTTATTTTATTATTATTATTTGTTTGTTATATGTCCTATATCACGGGACTATGGAGTCCCGGACCTTTGGAAGGCATGCGTTGGGCCGAAGCTAACACGTAGAGGCCCTTTACAATAACAAGTTTAATTGCAAAGTATCATGTAGACATCAAACCGGCGATTATCCCTGTCTGCACTATAAAATGCAGCCAAGGATAAACTCCGGTTTGAATAGAACTATTGATAAACTACAGGAGAAAACTACTACTTGGGCTATTGTGATGGGATGGTAGTGGACTAGATACTGGGGTATTGTGGGTACTATGGCACCTGCCGTAACAATGTTCAACAAACATGTTACTTATTATTATTGCTATTGTTTATTTTTATTTTTTTTTATTGATGATTATGTAGTACTATTAGTTAATAATAATGTTCTGTTTTTAATTGATATTTGAAATTAACTTCGAGTTACATATTATCAGAATTATTTATAAGATTTTTACAAAAGTACAAAGAACATCTACTCATACTAAGTAACAACTAAGTATATTGCATTTCACATAAGAATGAGGGTTTACTGCAAATGGTTGTGGCTTGGTAATACTCGGTAGAGCCACTCAGACGTTCGTATTAACTTTTACTGACAATGAAACCTTATAGTTGTCATTAAAACAATGACCTAAAGACCCTAAACTTTTTGGAGTTGATTACAAACATTAGGTGTAAGGGCTGATGTAGACTATTGAGTTTGAATTGACCGATAATATTGGCCTTTACATCCCTATGCTGAGTGTGAAGTGGATACTTTACCTTCCCTTTTAGAAAATGGTCGTTTACTCTCTGTAGATCCAGTGATCAAGATCCATTTGATTCCATTGAGAAAACTTTTTCTCTTTTTAGATCCATTTCTGATGATTTGGTTCTAACAAGAACTTTTATCATCTGTAGATCCAATGATCAAATTGATTTTGTTCCAGTGAGAATACCTTTTGTCTTTAGATCCAATTTTGTGTTCCGTTGGGGCAAAAAAAAATTACCTATGGCCAACTGTTGAAAAGTCGAATCCCTGGTTGTACCGTGGTTGTTTTTGAGACACAACTAGATTAGATGATCAATCTCATCTAATCTAGATGATTTTATACAGCGTCAGCAACTTTTAATCCATGATATTCGAAGCGCTTAAAGTTGCTAGACTAGTATTAGATGGAGTAGGCTAGCCCAGAACCTATACTACCCTCTCAGCTTACTGGACCGTGTCCAGAAGAAAGAATTAGTCAATACGTCTGGAGTTAACTAAGCCGCATATAAGATGACACATTTCCTGAACTCCACTCCGGCTTCGTCCTTAGTCGATTTTTTCGTTTGCCCTTAAATCTGACGATTGATGAGCTATCGACCAACCGTTCTGTCCGTAGTCTGCAAAACGAATAAGGAAGGGGTGATTTTTGTTTATAATTAATTTGCTCTAAAACTACTGGACCGATTTTGTTAAAACTTAGCATAAAGATATTTTTATATTAAATCTTGGAATAACATAGGCTACTTTTAATCTCAGTTAGCTATAGAATCGGGATTTACGCGAGGAACGAGAAGAGGCAATGATAGTTTAAAATTATTTTAATTTTTCTTACATATGTAAATAGAAGACTTCCTTTATTATATTTTATGAACCGACTTCAAAAAAAAGTGAAAGTTCTCAAATCGTCACGTAGGTGTATATTTTTTTCGACTTATTTAGATGGATCATTTTATGTTAGAAAGGGTATACCTAAGAGGGGTAGTCCCTAAAAATTTTGTGAGGATCTGATTAAAATCTTCGGATCTTCCCTTATGTAGAAATAGTAGATCTATAGGTATATTTCAAGAAACAAATTTGATCGAACCCATTTTATAATTTGAGTGACATGAAACCTAATTTCCGATATACGATATGTCGATACTTTGCTACTCCATTTGAGTTGTTTGCACAATAAACAGTCGATACTGATTTACTATACCTACCGTTGGAAAAAAAGTCCTTTTCTGTATCTTCCATCTCTTTTTTCTTCAAAATTTAAAAAAAGAAACGTTATAAAAGTAATTATTTTAAAATTCATAAGCGGAGAAAAAAACAGTCAAAATGTAAAATAATTAAAAAATAAACTTTCTATCTAGATAAGTTTTAAAGGACCTGAAAGAATCGACATACATATATATAAAATTCTCGAATCGAGTTACCAAACTAACCTCCCACACGGTTGATCCGATTTGTATATTTTTTTTTGTGTATATTTGTTAGGTCTAAGAATTGACCACATCTATTTAGTTTTTCATTTTATATGGCAATATAATGTTAGCCTGGACAGCTAATATTTCTTAACATAAATCTATAATATGCTTTGTCCTGAACGACGGACTGACAGATCAACTAAACCGCTGATCGTAGAGACCTGAAACTTGAAGGGGGTATTCTTTATATGACTTAGGCATTCGATAAGAAAGGATTTTCCAAAACTCTACCCCTTAGGGGGGACAAAGAGGGGCAAAGTTTGTATGGGACAACGTGATTCCTTAGTCCAATCTAGTAATTCTATACGAGGACGAAGTCGCGGGCAAAAGCTAGTTTCCTAATATAATAGTCCTAGCAAACTGACCATTGCAACTCACAGCTTAAACCAATGGAAATGTTGAGCTAAAATTGCCCTTCAGATAGAAATAACCATCCGCTAAAAAGGATATTGTAAAATTCAAACATTACGTGTACGAAATCGCGGGAAAAGCTAGTAGACTTTTGATTGTTTTTCTAACCGTACATCATATAATTAAAGCAACTTTACAAAGTTATGTTTGTAAAGAAGTTTCCGGTGTCAGTTACAAAGATTATCTATAACTGTGTTACCACATCACTAATTGCTTTTCCAAAGAACTTTTTATTGTGAAATCGTTTGGTATTTTAATAAGGATGACTCTAGTTGAATCTTGGCAATCAAAAATAACATGACAAAGCTTTCAATTAAAAATAAATAATCTACCTAGACGCATGTCACTAAAAGAGTGATGAGTATGAATGTAGAGGGATGGAGAGGAAGGGGACGACCTAAGAAAAGATGGATGGACTGCGTGAATCAAGATATGAGAGATGAGAGAGACGATGAGATGACGACTAACAGGAGTGAATGGAAGAAGAAGACATACTGCACCGACCCCAAGTAAATTGGGATAAGGGCAGGAAGATGATGAATCTACCTAGGCCAAGTGGTCCAACTAGGTAAATCCAACTTCGATAAAGAAGTCACCCGACGAATCCAACTCGCGGAGGCCTATGTCCTGCAGTGGACGTGTATGGGCTGATATGATGATGATGAAGATAAATCTATCATTTACTTAGATAAGTTTAGAAATAAATAGCACGCTTATATAGTGCGCTTCATCAAATAGTTTCTATGCGCTGCTAGTTTAAAAAATATACTATACTATTGTCCAAGATTTTTGATATCGACTCGAGGCCTCATTTTATTAAAAAACTAACTGCTGGAGCATTGGTATAGGTTCTTGCTACCTAAGTCTAATTTTCCATTAGAAAACTTTCCAAATCAAATCAAAACAACTAATCAAAAGGAATCTTCTATAATAGTATTCATTAATTCTTTTGAAACCCAACGATGCGTCGCTAATTTAGTATTTCCAAAATGCATCGAAAGATTGATATCAAAATTATGTCGATGTGAAATTTTAGGGTGACGATGTCATTATGGGGACCCTTTTATGTTTGAGACATTTGAGGGTGATGCCGTCCTTCTTATTTGTACGATTCACTGTAATTACGACTCAATAAAATGTTATAGTTGAATAGGAATTGTGAGTTAGTGAAATGGAGAAAGTAATAAGATGCTGTTAGGTATATCTATAAGATACTTCGGCTAGCATTTCAACACCATTTCACCACAATAAATACAATCAAAAGCTAGCGTTATCATATAGATTCGTGTTAGAGTGTATTGAGGAATTGTACAAAAAACACAATTTATCTTCTTCTATACATATAAAATGCTTTGTCCTGAATGACTGACTGATTGACGGATCAACGCACAGCCTTTACCGCTGATCGTAGAGACCTGAAACTTGGAGGGTATGTTTTTTGTATGACGTAGGCATCCGATAAGAAAGGATTTTCCGAAATTTTACTCCTGAGGTATCTTCTGTCTAAGATGTGTTATCGCTCGTGAGAATATCGACAATGTTCGGGATGTTACGTCATCGGTGGGCGGCGCCGTCTTTCCTACCACGCGATGTCACGCCACAGAAAAAAACGACGGAGCTTGGCTCATGGAAAACGGTCAATTGTCGTCGAGCTTCCAAGGAAGAAACAACTTAAGTAGTTCTAGTTATAATTGTTAATTAATCTGATTGGTTAAAAGAAAGGTATTGGTAAGCTAGAAATAAGTTAATTTAATTAAGATACTTGCGTCTATTTAATACAAATTATTCTAAGGTTATAGATAGTTTAGTTACAATGTAAAACCAGTGATTTAGTGTATTTAAGGTGTTGTTAGTTCTGAGTAATATTTCCAATAGTCCTTGCTCAATTTTCTCTGTACTTCTAAAACCGATGTGATTATACTATTTCATGATTAAACTACAAATGTGTTTAATTGCTTTATATCAGAAGTGGAGATTCGCATTACGCTCATTTTGTCGCAACATGCCGCGACGTCACCGACGCAGGAGAGCACGTTCATCGAGCTCGGACTCCTCGACTACGAGTACGAGCTCCAGCTCCTCGAGTAGTAGCAGTGCTCGTTATCGCCGCCGAAGAAGAGCTAAACGCCGCCGCAAGGAATCGTCAACCGTGAGTCAAAATGTTGTATTATCTTCAGTGATTCCCGAATTTGACCCGCTAGTCGATGACGTAGATAGGTGGATTGATGTGCTGGAGGCTAATGCTGTGTCCTTTGGATGGTCTGACCCAATGATAAAGTATCAAGGCCTCCAGAAATTGCGTAATACTGCTAAAACATGGTTAGATTCTTTACAAAAGACCGAAACTTTGTGGACCAAGTGGCGTTGGAAACAGTGGCGTGATAGGTTATCGGATACTTTTCAAACTAAGAGAAATATGTTTACATTGTTAAGAGAGTTAATAGAAACTAAACCTTCACCAAATCAGTCCCTTTATGAATTCTTTTTCCAACAAAAAGCCAAAGTAGATAGGTTGCAATTAGGATTTAGAGATCGTGATATAGTATCGATTATCGTAGGATCTATAGGTGATCCAAATATTAGTGTTACCGCCGAAGCGGGTAGTTTTCGATATTCTGATGATCTAGCTTCATTTTTACACGGTAAGGTTTACACTGGTTCCGAGAAAAATATAGCACACAAAAACAACCCGACTACAAGATCTATGTACCGTTCATCAACGTTTCAGGGAAATCTGAATTTAAAATCGGAACCTAACGTTTCAACTGAACCCTCAACTAGTAGGAATAATGCAATTGACAAAAAATTCACATGTTTTCGCTGTGGTGAAGTAGGTCATAAGAAAAATAATTGTAGTATTAAGGATGATGTTCAGTGTAGTTCGTGTAATAAGCGAGGACATTTAGAAAAAGTATGCCTTTCGAAACCGAAAAAAGATTTGAAATTAGAGGTTAAAATGGTTAGTGAGCCTAAAAGTAAGCAAAAATTCTGTAAGCAGGTATTACTTAATGATTTAAAATGTGAAGCCTTCTTTGATATGGGTAGTGAATGTTCATTGATTACCAGGGATAATGCTGAACAATATAATTTACAACCAGTTCAGTTAGAGTCTCCAATTAGTTTAATAGGGTTTACCAAAGATAACCATATTCAAGTTTTCAAGACTGTTGAAGTTAAATTAAAAGTAGATACAGTAGAATTAGTCACAGTTTTGTATATAATCGATGAGTTGACTGGTTGTGATTTGTTAATAGGTCGTAATTTTACAGAAAATAGTAGTATCATGTATACTCGCGTAGGCAATGCATTGACTTTTGAACCCGTGAAATCGATGACTGTTTTAAACATCAACAATTCTATTCATAGAAATGTCTCGGATAAAGATGAAACTTTGCTAAATTCAATTCTTTCCAAATATCCTAAATGTTTTTCTGAGGATTTGTCCACACTGGGTAAGACAAATTGTTTAGAGTTGGATATCGAATTAACTTCCAATAAACCAGTTTGTTTTCAACCATATAGAATGTCTGAATCCGAAAGAAAGGTAACTCGCGAAATTGTAGATAATTTGTTGAAAAATGGAATAATTAAGAATAGTAATTCAGCATATGCCAGTCCTGCTCTATTAGTTGACAAGTCATCAGGGGAAAAAAGGTTATGTATTGATTATCGTCATCTTAATAAAATTACAGTTAAGGAAAAGTACCCGATGCCGTTAATTGAGGACTTAGTGGATAGATTGCAGGGTTGTAAGTGCTTCAGCTCATTAGATTTAAAAAGCGGTTATCACCAAATTCCTGTTAAACCAGAAGCTGTACCTAAAACAGCATTCATTACTCTCGATGGTCATTATGAGTTTTTAAGAATGCCTTTTGGGTTATGTAATGGGCCATCGATATTTCAGAGATTGATGAATACTGTCTTAGGAAACTTGCGATTCGACAAAGTAATCTGCTATATGGATGACTTGCTTATTGCCACAAAAACTCGGGAAGAGAATGTTGTTTGTCTAGAGAATGTGTTACAAGTTCTGCAAGCAAACGGGTTGACTATAAATCTCGATAAATGTTCTTTCTTTCAAGATAATCTCACATTTCTCGGTTACGACATTTCGGAAAGTGGTATTCGTCCTAGTCCAAAAAAAGTAAAAGCCATTCAAGAGTTCCCCAGTCCAAAATCCGTCCATCAAGTACGCCAATTTTTAGGACTAATAAACTATTACCGTAAATTTGTCAAAAATTGTGCATTTCTTTGTAATCCCCTAACAAAATTGTTAAAAAAGGATGCTAAATGGGAATGGGGACCTAAACAAGAGCAAGCGGTAGTTGATATCAAAAAAGCATTTATTGACACTGCTGTTTTGAAAATATTTAATCCCTTTTTGCCAATTTGTTTGTATACTGATGCCAGTCGCGAAGGGTTAGAGTGCATAATGGTACAAGTCACAGATGATGGTGAAAAACCAGTTCATTTCTATAGTCGTCAAACTAGTAATGATGAGAAGAAGTATCACTCCTTTGAACTTGAACTATTAGCGATTGTGGTAGCTTTACAAAAATTTCGGCATTATTTACTTGGTGTTCAATTTAAAATTTTCACTGATTGCAACGCTGTTAGACACGCATTACAGAAAAAGGAAATAATTCCACGCATTGCTAGGTGGGTGTTACATACTCAAGAGTTTAGTTTTGAAATAATGCATAGGCCAGGTACTCAGATGCAACATGTGGATGCACTGAGTCGTAACCCAGTCATAGATAGTAATGTTTTAGTCATTGATAATGTTATGTCAATTACTGAAGGAGACTGGCTTCTATCCGTTCAGCTCCAAGACCCCAATATTTGTAGTATTAGGGACATACTGCTGTCAGGTGAGGCCGATACAAATAAGCAGATTTTTAATCAGTACGAATTACTTGGCAACAAAGTATACCGTCGAACTGAGTATGGTAGGAAGTGGTTAGTCCCAAAAGAATGTGTCTGGCAAATTATCAGAGCTAACCATGATGATCTAGGTCATTTTGCTGTAGATAAGTCTGTAGAAAGAATTAGGTCCAAATATTGGTTTCCGCACTTAAAGAAAACGGTTTCTAAATACATAAAAAATTGTCTTAATTGTATTTATTACAAGAATATTCACGGCAAAAAACCTGGAAAATTATACCCTATTCCAAAGTATGCTAGACCATTCCATACACTACATCTCGATCATTTAGGCCCGTTTATAAAATCCACACAACAAAATTCATATTTACTGGTTATAGTAGACTCTTTTACGAAGTTTGTATTCATCTCTGCTGTCAAAAATACTAAATCTAAAATCGTTACTAATGAACTGAATAAAATTTTTAAAGTGTTCGGTAATCCTAAGCGTATTATTAGCGATGCAGGTAGTGCATTTACTTCAAGTGCATTTAAAACGTTTTGTAATGATAAAAATATTAGATCTCATGTTATAGCCACTGGCATGCCACGTTCTAACGGCCAGGTCGAAAGGTATAATCTAACCATCTTGGAAGCATTGCGTAGTATGGGTGCTGATACTGATAACAATAAATGGGACCAACATATAACAAGCATACAGCAGGGCATTAATAGCACAATCAATAAGACCACGTCTGCCATCCCTAGTGAAGTTTTTTTTGGTTACCGAATCCGAATGAACAATGACGGGATTGCTGATGATGATGCGACTGAGACAACGGTTGATCTCACGGCGTTGAGGTGCAAGGTAGATGAGAACATTAAAAAAGATGCAGAGCGACAAAAAGCTGCATTTGATTCGAAAAGAAAAGATGCGCCTGCGTATAAAGTTGGAGACTTGGTTGTAATTAGAATACCAAGCCAGTCTAACGATGGACAGAGTACAAAATTGATGCCGTTGTATAAAGGGCCATTTCAGATCATGGAAACATTAGGTCATGATCGTTATAAGGTGGCGGATATGAGAGGAGCTGAGAGGAGTTCCAAGCGCTACGATGGTGTTGCATGTGCGGAAAACATGAAACCCTGGATCCAGATAGCAGATACGCCAAATGTTATCAAAAGTTAAAGTAAGATATTTAGTACCTCTACATTATTTATTGCAGCTTTGTACAAATAAAACAATAATACAAAATATTATTTATTTCAGATAATAACAATATTTTAATTAATTTGTTCAAGTAATTGCAGTCATTATATCAATGTGAAAATAGGTAGTCTCATGCAGTCGCTTCGAACATTTTCCCAGCGGAGCTAAGGTAGGGCGGAATTGTATGGTAGTAACGGATATCCACTGTGAACACTGTTACTCTAAATACATGGTGATACACAACTAAGATGATATTGAACATCACTTGGTTCAAGCCATTTGGTTGAGTTAGTTGGCCGGCGATGGGATAACTAGCTCCTCCGAAATTCTGTCCCTTAGCTCTGGTGTGTGAATGTTGAGGCCAGTGGTATTCTCCCCAAAATTCTGTTTTGCTCTGCTATACCAAAATAATCAGATTTCTTGAAAACCGAGACTTGGAAGAATCTGATAAATTTTGACGTACTTAATATCTAATATGGCATTTGATGATTGTTCTCAGCTCCTGCATTAGACTACATCGCTGTTCGAGGACGAACGCGACACCAGGACGGCCGAATGTTATCGCTCGTGAGAATATCGACAATGTTCGGGATGTTACGTCATCGGTGGGCGGCGCCGTCTTTCCTACCACGCGATGTCACGCCACAGAAAAAAACGACGGAGCTTGGCTCATGGAAAACGGTCAATTGTCGTCGAGCTTCCAAGGAAGAAACAACTTAAGTAGTTCTAGTTATAATTGTTAATTAATCTGATTGGTTAAAAGAAAGGTATTGGTAAGCTAGAAATAAGTTAATTTAATTAAGATACTTGCGTCTATTTAATACAAATTATTCTAAGGTTATAGATAGTTTAGTTACAATGTAAAACCAGTGATTTAGTGTATTTAAGGTGTTGTTAGTTCTGAGTAATATTTCCAATAGTCCTTGCTCAATTTTCTCTGTACTTCTAAAACCGATGTGATTATACTATTTCATGATTAAACTACAAATGTGTTTAATTGCTTTATAGATGTAACACGCTCTTGATACATCTCAGACCGCATCGTCACTTACCTTGCCTCGCAGTACGAATAATGAATTTTAGCGTTAAGGCATAAGTACGTCGTGTTACCCTAATGATAAGAACCCATGGACTAGACTTTAATCGCTTCATTTTAAATACCTTTCTAACCTTCAAAAATATTTAATCTTCACCATTTTGAGCATGATCACAAAAACCTTTGGGTTTCTTGTGTCTTGAGCGCGTTCTCAAGACATCCCAACTTAGTTTTTAAGACGATACAATTATTATCATGTGTTTTTTTTACTTACTAACTACGGGTGTACTTGATTTCCACCATGAAACGGAATCATACATCTTCGTCAGTATTCTTTTCTTTTCCCCCTATTCTTTCAGATCTTGTTTTACAACCAATATTTCCTTTTAAAACTAACATTTGAATAGTCCACAGGGGAAAATAAATCTCCCCCAAACCAAATATTATTTTTAAACTCACCATACAGACTCACAAACCGACATTTCCCTTTCCCATCTCGCAGTAAAATCTCCGTTTATTTAACCACATTAAGGTTGTAGGTATTTATTTTTACAACCTAAACATGCTTACGAATATTTATTGATATTTTATGGTCACTCATGTTAAGTGTAATTTTTATTATATCACATAAAGTTGTAGGTATATAACCGTCTTTATATCCTGGTAATTAATAGAATTATATTTTTGGTTGAAAAGAAAAAGAATATATTTAGCTTGTCAAATATTGTTGTTGGCCTCCTTGGCGTGGTGAGAGAACACCCGTCTGCGACGCAGAAGTTTATCGGTTCAATTCTTAGCTCAAAATTCGCCGAGTAAGCTATAGTTAAGTATTTTAGAAAATAAAAGTATTTCAATAGAGATACTTATAATAATAAGTATAATATTATCATGCCCCAAGCTAAGCCTACTTGCTCAGCTTGGGGCTAGATGTCATACAAATTTGACGACCCAGTTGGTACAATGGTCACCATGCCGGACTGCCAAGCACAGGGTTGCGGGTTCGATTCCCGCCACATACAAGTATTTAGTATATATTTGTCTGTGTTCTGGTTGTTTCTATGTATTATATGTATATATTTACGAATGAAAACTATATAAGTAGTATATCCATTGTCTAGCACCCGTAACACAAGTCTAGTTACTTAGCTTGGGGCTAAATGGCGATGTGTGGAATAATGTTTTATCTATAATTATTTATCTATATTTATTTATTAATTATTTAAACATACATAAATATTAAAATTGATCTAGTTATGTAACTAATAATTTAATTTAAAATTGGTTTAATTAAATAATTAGATCTAAATTTACCAGTGGTTATCGATTACGCAATAAAGGAGCAAAGCGTCTAATTAGGCTCACACCACCAAATATTGACATAAAACGTATTGTGTCATCAATTAATCGGATTGCTAATTTTGTGGTCTACCTTTGTTCATCATTAATTGAATCAAATGGATTCCTCATTACACTGATTAAATGCGGACTAATAGAATGTAATTACGTTTTGTTTGAACACTGAGCTTAAAAATTACCTTCAACCATCTGCAAGTAAAAACAAAAGCATATTATTAGAGTTTGATAAATTAAAAATATTAATTGCAATTTCATTTTCATTTGTTTTTTTTTATATGTTCAAAATGTTAAATTCTGACTGACTGATATAACAACCCACAATTTAAACCAATGCTATGGACGGATCGGTCTAAAATTTGGAATACTATTATCTTTGACTTTAAATGAGCAATTCTTGTATAAATATATACATATATATAATTGGAATTTCGGAATCGGCTTCAACGATTTTCATGAAATTTGGTATATAGGGGGTTTCGGGGGCGATAAATCGATCTAGCTAGGAATCATTTTTAGAAAATGTCATTTTATTCGTGTTTTATCGAGACTTACTTTTTTTTATCTGAAAAATATGACTCTTCCTGACATCTATTGGCGAACTACTAATACTATTTTTTGTGAGCAATAAAGTTATTCCAGTAGATGGCGTTGTTAAGTAACACTCGAGTCAATGAGTGTTTGCTTTGATGTTAGACTAAGTAAAAAAAAAACCGAGCAAAGCTCGGTCATCCAGGTACTCTGTTATAAAGTGGGAAATCAACAAGAAAGAATTTTGGAAAATTCAAACACTAATGGGCCGAGTTCGCGGGCAAAAGCCAGTCGACTCATATTATTTAAAACAGTGAAGTTAGATTTGGCCTTTTGATATTTTCAGCTTTTAAAATTAACAAAAAAACATATATTATTATTTTAGCTTTTTCCGTAAAAAGGTGCCTTGAAACACAATTTCGTATGTAAATACGTCAAATTCACAATAATCATGTTGACACGAAGCGCAGATGTTCGGTTATCGATCATTCGATCCCGCTCATTCGCCGCGAGACGCGACGTTCATTCATCAATCACTCGTGTGGAGCGGGCCTTAATCACGACCGAACGGCTCGTGATAATAAGCCCATGTCGACAAAATTAACTTTACATTAACTTTATTTTTGTATTTTCGATTAAAATGTAATAGCATATAATTTTTTCTGGAGATTCAAAGAAAAATGCGTCTCCCAAAATTGCACCACGAGACTCGAAATCGCAACCCTATGTTTATCGTATAGGTGCGCTACTAATTACGCCACACGGTCAAGTAAGTTTTTAATCATTTTCAGGAATAAAAAAGCCTAGTGCCAAATCACGCACTTAAACTCCTCATTCTTTTAGAAGTCTGTTTATAATATGATATTTTAAGGAAAAAATATAAAGATAATTCAACTTCATTATATTAAATGGTATGTTTTTAAAATGAATTTTCCATTAAATAAATTAAATGATCAACATAATATTGCTTCAAATTTTTTAACAAATCAAGAAAATTTTAAAACATGAATTTACCAAATGAACCCCAACCCTTAAAAGGAAATTAGTAAGACAAGACAAAATATGAGTTCCATTACGTATTAAGTTCAAGGGCTCATATCTCATCAATCAAAAATAAGGGGCCTGGGCTTAATTACACTGACATTGTTAATTACAAGTTATGATTTCGTATACATATACCGTGATTAGAGAGAAATAATCATAATTACATATCGTCTCGTATTAAGGCCATTGTTAACCGACTTCAAAAAGGTAGTAGGTTAACCTAGAATAGAACCTTTTTGAAGTCGATTATCAATGGCCTTAATAAGAGACAACCAACCTAAGGGTTGAACTTAAGAGGAAAGGGTACCGGGGGCTCTCTCCATACAAACGTAGTCGACTGTTTTCTCCCTGGATGACACAAGAGCATTTTTTTACATAAAACTTATAACTGCCATAACCATCCCCTATGTTTTTTTTTTTGTCTCTTTAATCCTAATTTCTATGATAATTAGAAAATGAAAAAAAAAACCAAAACATAGGGCTTGTCATGGCAGTTATAGGTTTTGTGGCACAAAAATATTTGTGCTAGTGTCATTATCCAGGGAGAAAACAGTTACGTTTGTATGGAGAGAGCGCCGGTACCCTTTCACCTTATGTTTAATTACTTTAATCTAAATACGCGATACGCCAAAAATGTACTTATTGACCTTTTGCGTTTTTGTAATTTACTAATGGTAATTCACGAGTTGACGAATCTAAACTATACGCCTAAAATATATGTATTGGTATTGTATTGGAAAGGCAGTTGTTCGCAACGAAATCTCTTTATTTGGGTTCTTTTTACGTGAGGATTGAGTAGGCTTGTCCATCACCTGTACCTACTACCCTATCAGCTTAGTCGACCGAATCGACTAAGCCACGGGGCAGGTTTCGTCACGAAGTTTTCCTTCGCTGTAAGAGCAATATAGTTTAGTTTAGTTTTACGGGGCTGTCTCCGTACATATTTTATGTTTATTCACTGATTACTCGAAGACGGCTCAACCGATTGAAATATTTTTGTTTTTTGTTATAATAAAAAGTGGATAGGTATTTCAGGAGTGGTCCCGTTTGGTGAGGATCTGATGTGGACCTTTGGAGTGATGAACAGAATTGCACCTCGAGCGTGCAGCCAATTACCATCGACACATTCACAACTGAAATTGGACACAGAATCGCAACTGGACAGAGTCATGAATTTTAAAAACTTTGAAACATTAATACACACCGTACATAATCCGATAAACTTTATAAATTGTAATTGAACAGTTTGACGAAGATATATATATTTATTTGTTATCTGTTAAGCCTGTGGACATCGAGTATCTGACAGGGCATTTGTCTTGGACCCACAGAATCTTGGCTATATCTTCGTAGTGGACGAAGGTCGATGTTTGTGGGGACTTAAGAATGGATAGAGGTTACATTTTTATTTACACATCATCAGCGCTCCGCGTTTCACCCGCGTAACTCCCGATCCCGTTGGAATATCGGAAGTTGCCTATGTTACTCCCACTGAATCAATGTATACTAATATCAAATATCATCGAAATCGGTCCAGTAATTTTGGAGTTTATTGTTACAAAAAAAAGAAACAAATCTTTTTAAAATATTTGTATAGAAAATATATTTGCATTTGATCTCATTTCACCGGGATGCTACGGTGAGGTTGAGGACAACATGATGGACGAGTCACTTGGCACATAACTTTGTCCAAAGTGTTTACGTTAGCTGCCACCGCTTGATTGTCTGCTCCTTTAGCGCCGCCCGAGGGTTAAATGTAGAACATCAAGGTTAATCCTACGGACGCAACTAGGCTTGTGCTATGGTGGCCTCTTAAATACTTAAATTATTTTTACCTGTAAATGTATTCGTAATATTCTTATTATAATACAGAAACCCCCAGACCAGAAACAATATAAACTTTTATATAAATACTAGCTGCGGTCCGGAATTTCACCCGCGTAAGTCCCGATCCCGTGGGAATATCAAAATGAAAAGTAGCCTATAGCCTGCCTCGATATATAGACTATCCAACACAAACTAGTAATTCCTGAGATCAGCGGGTTCAAACAAACAAACAAACTCTTCATATTTATAATATAGATTTGTTTGAGGCGAGCTACGAAGAAGTGACATTTTGCGTCGCAGCCAGGTGGTCGTTCACCGTGCCACAACGGTCAATAACTTCTGTTTTAGGTTTAATATTATTATAAATAAATTGTACAATTCTATAAATTGTAACCCTACGTTTTACTGTCATTTGTTATCTAAAGGAATTCTGTCCCGATATTCAATCATTGGGTTTTGCTGGTGGATTTTATGTTTCTAGTTTACGACGAAATACTTGTTCAATAGTCGAATATTGCTACTATTGTTTGGCTACAGTTTATACGTTCTATTACTGTTAAAAGTTTATTTTTCTTTAGGTACAATATTTTAACTTGTAAACGCCTTTAAAGTCAATCTGGCGCAGGTCGTCGCATTCACAATACGTCTTACGTTTATAGCTTGTGCCTTTCGCAACTTGTCCCATTTGCAAATTGACTACTAGACTTATGTTATGGGTGCTAGACAACGGATATACTACTTATATACTTTTTCTTTTGTAAATATATACTTATAATACCTAGAAACAACCAGACCACAGACAAATATCTCAGCATAAATACTTGTCCGAGGTGGGAATCGAACCCGCAACCCTGGGTCGTCATAAACAAAATAGCAAGCTTTTTAAATACTTAAAAACAAATCCTAACTCAAAATATACCTAAACACATTTTTTCATGCCTTGCCAAGCAAACAGTAGCTGCAAAACCTTGTATAAATATTTTTATAAGCAAAAGCTACTTTCAACTAAAAGGTTGTGGCAATTTTATAAAGCTGTGTTACTATAAACAGTTTAAAATAACAACAATTTACAAACGACAACTTTATTGTTTGCCGATAAAAGTATATGCGATACAGGGCGCTCTATTTTTAACAAAAAAACATAAATATGCATCTCCCAAAACGATAAAATTTCGAAATATAAAGTCGAGTACGCTTGTAAATTGACCCGAATCATTGCTTTGTATTTTTTAGTTCTAGGTTTGAACTGTTTGTGCATTTAGCCAGTGTCATTTTTTGCATTAAGCTTTTGTATTTCTTGAATTTATTAGTTGGACGTTTTTCCGAGTAGACGTTTCTAGAGCTGGACATTGTATGATCATGGTCATTTTTCTTTTTGAATATTAGTCGTCAAACCGCCATTATTAAATAAAATTATTTTTATTAATTATGAAATTTTTATCTAATGCTCAGCTTTTAAGTATTTTTCCTTATTACTTTTACGAAATATTTAGTTTTTAATTTAAGGCGGCCCTTATTACCCGCAGGCACTTGAACCGTTTTTAACCCCCGACGGAAGAAGAGGGGTGTTATAAGTTTGACATATGTCTGTGTGTCTGTCTGTGGCACCGTAGGTCCCGAACAGATGAACCGATTTTGTTTTTTTTTGTTTTTAACCCCCGATGCAAAAACGACGGGGTGTTATAAGTTTGACGTGTCTCTGTGTGTGTGTGTGTCTGTCTGTGGCATCGTAGCTCCCGAACGGATGAACCGATATTGATTTAGTTTTTTTTAGTTCAAAATTCTTATATCTAATTGTACTCGACCTGATTTTTACTCTATACTGATTTGTTTGAAACTAGAAAACAATAAACCTAATTAACTCCATTGGACATAACTTTGTGAACATCCTGTATTCAAAGAGCACTCGCCCGACACACGATATCTAAGTGCATCCAAAGTTGCTATCACGAATTTAGTTCCTAACTGCAATAAATATGGCTATATTAAATTAACTGTTGACTTTGTCTACAATTTAGTAGGAAGTCTAGTTAGAGTTTGTTTAAGAAAAAGTTTTACGTTTTGCTTTGATAGAGGTTGGTGAAGAGTTTAGTTACCTAGATATTATTAACGGGTGTCAGATTTCAGATAACAAAATATTATTACATCATCTTAGAGGTAAATCATTAGGTAAGCCATTGCCGTTTATTTATGCCGACATGTGTTCTAGATTTTTTTTATGGGTATTTTTTTGAAGTGTAACATGAAACCGCGAATAAAATAGATTCGCAAATTGATGACGTTGACGTTAATTATTTCAAAAATGACAGTTGGCGTTTTCGGCAGTAGGAGAGGTTAAATCACCTCCACTTTTTACAAAAAATGCTTCTCTTTTCACTCTGTGATACTCTGGGATTCCCTGCCTCAACCCATCCGAACTGCTAAGTCCCTACCCATTTTCAAATCTATGGTAACTGATCACTACCTCAGTACTGTCTAATATCCGTATGTATTCCTGTATTAATTATATGTATGTATGTATATTTTTTTTGCATATATATATATAATTATATATTTATATGTATTGTGTGTATGATTTGATATTTTAAAGCCATATTTATGTAAATACTTTATATTATCACCTGTTACAGGTTATGTTTGGTATCCTGCTTGAGTAAATTCACAACCTACCATTAAAGCTGAATCAGTTATTTTCCATCCAAAAGTTGCCTGAAAGAAATCGCTTTCAGCGATAAGGCCGCCCATTTGTGCGACTTTTACTTTCTAGCTTTCGTTTGTGTATATAGTGTTCTGTTTCTTCCTGTATTGTACAAATAAAGTTATCTATCTATCTATCTTGCGGTTTTAACCGCGTAAGTCCCAATCCCGTGGGAATATCATAATACAAAGTAGCCTATGTCACTCCCAATAAATCAATATAATCATCATACCAAGTTTCATTATGAAATTACGTACGTATTACAAGTTATTGCTGAAATATTAAACATATATACTATAACACTTTTTAAATCCTATCTAAATGTCTTTTGTTTCCGTTTCCATCGTTCTGTGTTTTTGTTTCGATCGTCTTTTGTTTTGTTTATCACGTCTTTTTTTTATTGCGAATCAAATTTCTTCTTTTATAAATGTTTTTAATAGGCACCTACTAAAGTTATTTAAAATGGGTTAATACTATATTTTAACTTTTTGTTTTCGTTTGTAAGTAAATTTTATCACGGGCCTTTAATTATAAATCGTGGCCCAACTAGTGGAATCAAGCACTTAGACCACCACCAAAAAATAGGCAATGAAATACCCAAATATTAAAACCGAAAAAAAAAACAGTTCAAGAATTCCGAAATTAAACGAGTCAGTATTTTATTACGCTGTTTCTTAGTAAGAAGTAACAATAAATAACATATAGAATATTTGATGTATAACTTGTCAACATTAGTTATGGGCCGGTTCGCTGTACAAATGGGTCGAGGTAGCCAATGCATACAGATACACTCAGCATCCATGATGTTGAACTTAATGGATGTGCCTTGTGGCAATATTAAGTTGAGATCAGCGATCATTGGATAGCTTTATTTGGACCACGGACGTACGGTTTTCTCGAATTGAACTCATAATAAAACTGTTTTTTAATACTTATACAGGGTCATACTGTTTTTAATTAAAGGGGTAAACTTAAACCTTGAAAGTATTGGAAATATAGGAATAAGGAATATATAAGAAAGTGGTTGAGAGCTACTTCTATGTAGGTACCTTAACAACCAACTTTGTTCTACGACTTTTGTAAATTCTAACACTTTTTTTGTCAATTTTGATGTTATATTTGGCCACTATCTCACCTGATGGTAAGTGAAGATGTGGTCTAAGATGTAGCACGCGTGTCTAGAAGTAGCCTTTCAAGGGATGACAGTAAAGGTACGAAGACGGTTCGGCAATGGAACAATAACTTTCCGAACTTTCTTCAATAATTTACAGGATAATTAGCGGATATTTCATATTTTTCTAGTTTTACGGCTTGGTTTCAGGATTTGAATTTACGAATTTACCGTCAAATTTACAAAAAAATGATCGCTATGTACCTACAGAAATGATTAACGGTGTCCTGAGGTCTTACAGCTTTTATTGACCGGGGATTATCTGTAGTTAGCCTACCTATATTGCTATTATTATAATATTTTAACTTTAAACTTAAATAAAAATAAAATAAACTTTACTTTTAATAACATAATAATATTGCAATTCAAGACTCCTCATTTTTTGGTGTCTATTTGTACGCACATGGGCCAAAACTGGTAACTCTCGAACCATCTTATCTGTTGCAATTTGGAGGTTACATAATTTTAATAGCTTCACGAAGCATTCTCAGTAAAGACCCACAGACGTATTTCCATAATTATTCTAGGTATCAAAACAAACAGGAAATCGACCATAAGAGCTTCTCAAGTTAATAATCAGTGCATGGTCGTATAGTGCAGTAATATACACTAATGCTACGGATTAACATTGGTTCTTAGGCTTGAATTTGCTATTGTCGGAGTACGTACACCTAAGTGTGGATCAGTCTTTGGACACAAAATGAACGTTGTGTCCAGTCATCGTCCAATGCTCAATACCGATGCAAGTTTTCAAATAAGTCCAAAAAAGAAAAACGGCGTCGTTTTAACTTTTAAAAATGAAGCCAATAAGTAGTTGGTTAAAAAAGTCAAAATTTATTTATTCATTTAAAAACATGCATTCCATGAAATTTCATGGAAACGTCATATGTATGTTAGGATGTGTGCCTTCCGAACGTGCCTTCGAATGAGAAGAAAAAACAAGGAAGGTATGGGACTATCTCATTTAAACTAACTTCGGCGCCAATGATCCAATATGACCACGGTATAAGGCACTTCTAGACAGGAGCCAAAGTCTTTGTAAAAAGGCCAAGAACAAAACATCCATATATTATTTCAATATGTATTGTAGTATCAATCTTTTAGCTTATTCAGCAAACTTTTATTCGTATAAAATAGGTGGCCATAGGTCCTAGGTCGCACGTGACTAGTCGTTGACATTTAGATTAATGTTCTAAGGACACCTAGGAGAGTGGAGTTCACGGTCGTGTGTAACCTAACTAATATTATAACCTGCCCTAAGCAATTTACTTCGTCATTCCTTATTCTTACTGCGAGAGAATGGAATCAGTTGCCTGCGCCTATGGTTCTTATGATGCGTAAAGACTTCAAGCCTTCTAGGTAAGTTTGCCACATCTTAGACCACATCGTCACTTCCCATCAGGCAGGTGTGATAGTGGTCAATCGCTGACGTATCGTTTGTAAAAAATCATCAAAAATACCTACTACTGTTTGTTAGTTATCTTTTAAGATCAAACGGATCCACAGAATTTAATGAAGTACATACATTGTAGTAGTCATGGACATTAAGGCGAAGAGCCTATCTCTCTTGTAAATAAGGTTGTTCGGTAGTGAAAGTCTGCGTCTATTGTACCATATCCTAAGAACTTCTCCAAACCGACATAAATTTTGATCTTTATCTTTTGTCGTAAATTTTACAAAATTAAAGAATGTCGAATGATTTTAATCGCAAATCGTCTATCTGGCAAATTGACTTTTTTGTAAAACGTCACTATAGCAGATTGTTCTTATCACAAATTGTCACTTTCGCATATAACATATCTATTTAGACATTATAATTATCCTACATGATTTTATTGGTCAAAAATCTCAAAATAAATACAAATACAAGGAATTAACTACGAACTAAATACGAGATATAAACAAATAAAATCTAAAAATTAAAACTAAACCTATTCGAAAAAAACCTCCCAAGCATTCCCGGTGCAAAGTTTGACAATATGCAGTCAGCGTTACCCCGCTGATCCGCTATCGACAGCCTTTGCACCAGTATTGCCCCGGAACGCGGATCAAACCCCCACCTGTGTTATTATTATCTTGTCCATATTTATTTTAGAGAAAAACGATTATTAACAAATTTCTTTTTATTCCATAAATTATTCATCCTAAGTTGAACATCACATTGTAGAGCAGATGTATAAGTTTGAACAAGACAGTTTATAATTAGAATTAAAGTTTGGTTCCTGTAATAAGAGGAACTTAAACTTTCTGGCTAAACTTGCAACAACCCCTCTGGCTGATTTGCGTGAGTTCTTTTGTTTTACGCCTTACTAATTACAACGAGTTACATTCAAAGACCCGTTATTTTAATATGCATTTAGTCTGAGGCATTTAGTATTATCCTCCTTGTATTTCTATCGTGTTATGAACAACCAACCCATCCCCTTCCTTAATTTTTGTCCAAAGGTTGCCTGGAAGAGATCGCTTCTAGCGATAAGTCCGCCCATTGTGCCATATTGTAAGGTATTAAATATGAATATTATTTTAGCAAATAGATAATATTTTGTTTTTAAGCTATTTTGTTTTATGTAATCATTTTGCGTTTTGTTTTTATTGGTGCAATAAACTGTTCATCTATCTATTTACTCACTATAACAAATATTAAGAATAAACTCTTAAAACGCACTGTCTAAGATAGGAGCGGAATCGGCCTAGTGGTAGATATCTCGACTTTCATTGCGAAGGTAGTGGGTTCGAATCCCGGTTGGCTGTTCTTAACTGATATTTTAATTAATATTGGTCTTACGGTAAAGGAGGACTTTGTGATGGAACCCATGGTTTTGTTGGCTCCAGACGTATTAACGAGTTTTCTTGGAAACAATCGACTAAGAATTCAGTTAGGCCCTGGACCGTGATGCTTGGAAGGGTGTGAAGGAGATCTTTGCCCAGCAAAGGAAATAGCAGCAGGATAAAAATACTATTCGAGAGTGGATTATATTTATACGGCCTGGAAGTCTGGAAGAATTACTTTATGTATTGTGTTCTTTGTTTCCTAAGTATTTTGTACACATAAGGGTAAATATCTATTTACTTGGCATTTCAAACCATTCCTTTTCCAAATTAGGTATGAACCTTAGAAAAAATAACCTTTATAAGCAGCTCAGCGTTTATGTACACGCCAATTTTCATAACCAGAACAGCAATTCACAGTAGCTTTTTGTTAAATATAAGGTATTTAACAACCGCGTTCTTACCATATCCCCAAATAAACTTCTCAAACATTCTGCCTGCAGCATACAATACGAGGCAGGCAATGAGATCAGTTAATTTGCATTCTAAGCCACTTGTATGCACAAAGATAACCAGAATTGAGCATGAATGATGCTCTACTAAATTTACTTTAACGATTATACGAAGGGTTACTATTGTTTTACGATTATTGAGGGTTGTTACAACCCTTTTAAGTAATAACGATTTTGTAAGAACATCTAACTGAATTTTTCAATGTTTACTTTATCTTTATGGAACTTTATGGGTACTCTGTGTTTCTTTATCTAGTCACTTATTTCGACAGCACAGTTCGTTGGTGATCAAAACTTGATACGCTTAGACCACGATATGGCCCAGCGTATACCTCAATAGTTATCTATTATCTACTCCAAATTGAGGTATTTCCAAGTTTCATGCCATATGAACCTTGGCTAGTGTTGAGACATGCCGAGGAGCAGCATCCTCGGCATGTCTCAACACTAGCATGATGTCAATTCTCATCAATCACATCTGTATATTCGATAAGAAAAGTGGATCATTAGTTCTTATGCCTTCTGAACCTGAGACATGCCAATTTTATACGATGATAATTTTGATCTAAGACAGCTGCAAATATTCGTTAAGAAAAGTGAGTCTGTTCTATGCCTTGCAAACCTTGGTAAGTTCTGACACATGCCGGCACATTATTAACTTTCATCATAGATACCTATCAAAAGTGAGTCATTGAACATGGAAAGACAGCATAGGAAAAGTGAGTCATGGACCCTGTGACTCACTTTTTCCATACTGAGGTTCTATGCCTTCTGACACTTGTCAAGAAAAATTAGTAAGTAAGTTTCTAAAACCAGAAGTAGCGGCAAGGCGACGTGTGTTAGCACAAGTTATCGCCGCAGCTTGAAGACAGCGTCACGTTATGTAGATTCCATTATGAATGCGAGCCCATACCGTGTGACGTACTGTACAAACTGTGCTTTGCTGTACTGGGGCCCTTATTCTATACAGCTTTACGATTTCGTGTCGTTTCGAATTCGTGACTGAAGAAAGCTCTTCACTTTGATATAAAGATACTTGCCTGCCGGAGTAATTTCTGTTTTAAGTGCTTAAGAACTCATATTACGCCGCAGGTTTCAGTGTAGCCACCTAACTTCATCCAGTTCAGTAATCGATCAAAACTTGTTCATTACAAACAAAAACATCTTTTCTTTTGTCATGTGATTATAATAACTAATAGTTAGAAATATCTTAGCGAATTAGACTACGATCTATTACAATCGTTAAAAATACTTAGAACTTAGAACAAAATAACTTTGCCATTAAATGTTAAAATTTAAATCTAACAATTTACACTTTTTCAGCTAGTTTTTTTAAAACACATGTGTCTCCCTCCATTGGTTCTGGGCCACCTCCGGCCAAGCTGGCTCGAGGCAGTCAAGGTTGTTTCGCCAAAGCTTTCGAAGAAGTATCTAGTTTGTTTCTGTTCTAGCCTATTTATGCCTTCTAAATATCATGGCCTACCATTTTAACTTCCCTGATTTTAACCCCACATCCGTTTTTTTGGTAGAAATGGAATAGTGAAATTGTAATACAGAATAAACACCTTGTTTGAATAGCATTTCAACGGGCAATATTGATGAAGGTAAGACACGATAACAGTTGATTTAAATTGTTAGCGACATCCATTTGTGATTGTGACACTGGAAACACTAGTAAATGTTTACATGTGTGAGTGTGATCACATCCTGATATGATAGAAGGTGGTGATTTTGGATTAACTAGAAATGTAATTTAGGATTTGAATTTGCCAAAATCGTTTCTTAGTGGATGTCTCCGTTATGAGAGCCTTTTTATGTCTAATTTTGACTAGATCCGTTCACTGTTCTAGCTGTCAGTTAGTCAGTCAGTCATTCGGGACTTTGATTTTATATTTTTAGATTAAGGAGTGGGACAAAACGGGCTGGTAAAAAAGATAAGCAATGTTATACAAGTTTTACTTTGTCTTATGGCTCGAAGTGTCACCTAATAGATGTCGCCAAAATACCAGCCCTCCAGCAAAGTGTTACAAGTCGAATTTTAAATTACCATGGTTATTTCCTTAAGAACCAAGCTTTTTTAAAATGATTAATTCCTTTTTTTGATGGTTTTTCGAAACATCGAGCTCCACAAATAAAAACACAAAAAAAAATCATTTTAAATAACTTTAGAAGTTGTAAAAAAGGATGCGAGTTCGAGTCTCGTCTCAGTTGCAATTTAAGAAAACGTATTTTCCTTAAAAATATTTTCAGTTAGCCCAATGCAGGATAGCCATGCACTATAAAAAAATAAAAAAATCGTTTAGAAGTTATTGGAATTTTTTGCAACAACTTCTAAAGTGAGTTGTGGTGCAATGGGTATCTAAAATATCTGAATCTATCTATAAATAGAATTGGTGTGGAACCGACTTCATTTAATGCTCAACTTTCAAACCAATTTAAATTGGAAATTCCTTCAAATTTCTAAATTTAATCAATGAATTCAATATTCTAAGCCAAATTGAAGTTATTCAAATACGTAAAAGCCTAAGTTTAAGAAAGTTTCGGATTGTTTTGTAACTGCAAAAGTTAAACTTATGAAATGCACTTAGCAATGTAAAACGTTCTACGTCTGTGAATACGAGAATTTCGTAGGCCGCTCATATTTATAACGGAGCTAGAAGACTAGCGATTTTATATTTATTAACTTTACACAATTCGGCAAACTCCATATAATAATCTATTACGTGGGTATAAAGTATGACGTAACCAATGACGTATCTTTAATACTAGCGGAAACTTTGTATTTGGGGACATCAGGCTCTTTGCTTATTTTCGCTCTGGGTCTTGTAAACCACCCGCAACTGCAACATTGTCCTTGGGGGATGATGGAGTAGCATTACGACTATAGGAAGCTAGGTGACTTAGGGACATTGTGCTGTTTACCGCATCTTGGATCTTCAGCGTGGTGACTGCCGCAACTACAGCATTATCCTCAGGGGATGATGGAGTTGCTTTAAAACTTGAGGAAGCTAGGGATTTGAGGATATTAAGGTCTTCTGCATGGTGACTCGTAAACCAACCGCAACTACAGCATTCGTAATTAGGATAGGTGTCAGACATACCGCCCTTAAAAACATATTGCTTAATCACTTTGCAGTATCAGCTTTTTAAAAAAAGTCATGTTTCCAGCCACTATAATAGACAAACGGAAGAGTGATGAGTTCCTGGAGATCCTGGTAGGGAACACAGATGGAAAATACTCGCGAAGTTGATCCTGGACGGATCAGCTTAAGAACTCATCAACCTTTAAGTTTCACAAATGAGAGATGCTATAAACAGAGGCCTATGGATACAGAAAAAATCTTTAATCTTCAGCCATGAGCGGTCTACGAGAGAGAGATAGGCAGATGATACAACTTTTAGATTCGAAGAGTCCAAAAAAAAATGGTTTCAAAAACTCTGAAACCGCTTGTTTTAAATCTTATGAGCGGTCTACGAAATGAAATGAAAATGAAATTAAATATATTTATTTGCCAGAATATGGTGAGTAAACGAGAGAGAGATAGGCAGATGATACAACTTTTAGATTCAAAGAGTCCTAAAAAAATGGTTTCAAAAACTCTGAAACCACTTGTTTTAAATCTTATGAGCGGTCTACGAGAGATAGGCAGATAATAGAACGTTTAGATCCAAAGAGTCCTAAAAACAGATTAAAAACCTCTGAAACCGCTTGTTTTAAATCTCCAAAAACAAAAGCAAGAGACAAAATGTAGGGCAAGCAATAGCAAGTCGAAGTTTCCTGCTGTGAGTGTGGAAAGTTTCCCTACTCCATACAGTACCTACACTTGAAACAGATATCTTTCCATCGTCTCCAATGTGATCTACTTGTGTGTTTACATTTCGATTTTATCTCCTCTACATTGCCTTTTAGAACATTTTGATGGAGATGGCTTTTCGGTTTTCCGTATATTTTGTTTCACCCGATTTATTGAAAGAGGGGTGATATAAGTTTGTCATTGTCTGTCTCTCTTAGCATCAACTTTTGTGATGACTATATAAAAAAACTATTTTTTTTCCGCATTTTTTCGTACACCTTCAAACAGTTTAACAAATAATCTGCTGAAATTGTATATAATAAGAAATCGTAAGCTGTTTGAAAACATGAACGTTGAATGTTTAATTTAATTTATTTGCTTTCATATTGTACCTATAATAGATCTTACGGAGGCAAAATAGTCCACATCATTTGAGCCCTGCCGGGCATCGCAATGTCGTAAGAATATTATGAGTTAGTTGAGAGTTTATATATATAATAGCTTTTTAATCTGAACAGTTTAACAATATTTGGTTACTGCAAAACTTCACTATTGCTAAGTCTTGTAATGTTTGGTTATCGCCATTATTAAGTCTAAGTTTCAGACCTAGTACTAGATTTGGTCAAGTCTCAAGCCCAGCAAACAACAGCTGCAAAACCTTAGGATATCATCAGTCAATTCTGTGTGTTTAGTTTAGTTTAGTTTTACTCGGCTGTTTCCGCACTTAGCCTCATTATTTGGGCAGTTCTGCGTGTTTATGAAACATTTTGATTAATTGTCATTGGACGGTAGTTTAACAACATTTCAAATTTTTAAAACTAAAGTCATCTAAGTTGGCTTATACCATGAGATCTGCAATGTTCTCCAAACATTAGGTTTTAATAAAAATATATAATAATAAATAAATATTTCAGGACATTCCACACATCACCATCTAGCCCCAAGGTAAGTAACTAGACTTGTGTTATGGGTGCTAGACAACGGATATACTACTTATATACTTTTCTTTTGTTAATATATACTTATAATACATAGAAACAACCAGACCACAGACAAATATCTGAGCATAAATACTTGTCTGAGGCGGAAATCGAACCCGCAACCCTGTGTTTGGCAGTCCGGCCATGGACCATTGTGCCAACTAGGTCGTCAAAAAACAAAATAAACGCGATTATATTCGTTAAACGAGTTTCATTAAAACCTTAAAAAATACTACATTAAAAAATAGTTTAACGAGACCCGATTCGTTTTTAAAACCTCATACTATGCAAAATTCAAAAAGGCAAATTGTAATACCTTTTGGTCAAAGTGTTAAAGACCGCAATATCAAACTGCAATATTTGACGCTTTTCCTTAATCATAACCAGACCTTTGAGTCAAAGGTGACAAAAGGTTCCAATAAAACTCAATGGAGGTCATCCTCGGTGTAGAAAGTAGATTAAACTGCACCTGGTGTTGCTAGGGTTAAAAATTACGGAACATAAAAGAGAATTTTTATTCTTCTTGGTAAATTGACGACCCAGTTGGCACAATGGTCACCATGCCGGACTGCCAAGCACAGAGTTGCAGGTTCGATTCCCGCCTCAGACAAGTATTTATGCTTAGATATTTGTCAGTGGTCTGGTTGTTTCTATGTATTATAAGTATAATATATTTACAAAAGAAAAGTATATAAGTAGTATATCCGTTGTCTAGCACCCATAATACAAGTCTAGTTACTTAGCTTGGGGCTAGATGGCGATGTGTGGAATGTCCTGCAGTATTTATTTATTTATTTACTTAAAAAATGGTTTGTTTTTCAGTCTATGTTTATACAAACAACAACTTATATATGCCTGCTGTTCTCCTAAACCAAATAAAGTGGCATTATTTTCTATGCCTAAACCTTTAGGTCTAATACCACAAACCATGTTTTGTGTAACAAAGGAATTTCAACACTAATTAGGCGTCTAAATATTTCATAACTAAGTAGTTAAAATTGTAAAATTAAAACCACTGACTTAAAATAAGCTACAAATTAGGTTTTTATTTTCTTATTGCTTTTATAAATCTATTTGTAGAAACATTAATTACACATAAAAGTACAAAAAATAAAAAAAGATAATTTAAAAACTAATTAAACTTAAACATAACATTAAATAATAATACATTTAGTTTTAAATTTGAATATTTTTTTAATACAACATAGCCTGAATAGAAACTCAAATACCAAGAATTTTCTAACTTTAGGTAGTAGGTACTTAGGTTAAAAAAATATTTATGATTTTTTTAAGGGCTGGCAACAACAGTCTGTATTCAACTTAAAGCCTTTCTGAATTATTCAAAGCGATAGTGAGCTTTTGAATGTGATGAAAAATTCAGATTAGTGCCAAGATTGGTACCAAAATTAAATTCTTTCAATTTTGAGTTGCACGTTTTATGAACTAAGTTTTATAGACAGGTTTTAAAGAACAAGTTCAATTTTATTTTAAACTTAACTATAAAACGAAATAGGATTAAAATCATTTTTTGAACCTATAAAGTATTAAGTTTATGAAACGTGAAATACCTAGTTTAAGTGGACGTACAAACTATGAAATTAAATTGTACTCCCACTTATTTAAAACTAGCTCTAACTCGCATAGGCATTGACAACCCATTCTAACCCAGTCAGCAATTTTAATTCTATAATTGTAGATTAATTTTGAATTGATAAGTATAAAATTCAAAAGCCTTACTGACTAGTAAATCAACGCACACTGCACAGCTCAATCTAATAAAATGGATCAAGCTAAAATTTAGCATACAAACAGCTACGTAGGCATCCGTAAAAATAAACAATTTAGGAAAACTCAACCCCTACGCGGACCAATAATTGAAAGCTTATAGTGAGTATTAGTAAAATGTCCTCCTCCATACTATGCAAATTTTCGTTTAAATCGGTCAAACTTGAGCAATATATACGAGTTGGAATTTTAAAGTTCAGTCTGTCTGGTTCTATATACGTTGCTTAGTAGATTTGTGCATAACCATGAGTCTACCCGATCCCACCTCTACCCGATTTCATTCTTTTAGTTCCATATAAAAACTTTGTCATTTCATCTCGATACAAATCATCGTTAAACTAAAACATGTTTCAAATCAAAAAGCACTTTGTTTTTTCTTAAAACTCATAAATCTCTGCTCAATTAAGTATTGGATCACGTGTTTCGGATATTTACAAATTTTTCGAGAAAAAATATTGAAAAAAATTGGACCCCATGTGGTGTTCGGATACAGTGGGGTTTAATGTGGTTTTTAGATAAACATCATTAATTTTAGGATTACTTGTGTGTTTGTCCTCATTACTTGATGTTAATTTGTTTATTCAGACTCTTTTAGAGGGTTTCACCTGCGTGATTGCCGATCCCGTGGGAATATCAAGATAAAATGAAGAGTGTGTTACTCAAACGGAATTGTAGTAGCATCATACCAAGTTTTATTAAAATCGGTTCTGAAGTTTTAGAGCGACCAAAAACAAAATACTTACAATATAAAAACAAAATTATTTGTCTGATTATTGTACCTACCTATTTTACAACTGAAACAAAGCTCTTTTGTCTCATGTTTCTTGGAAAACTTCAAACAATTCTCGAATGACTTCATAACGTTTTTTGAAGTCAGTTTTTTGAAAGATTTGTAAGGCAAGTACCATCATAATTGTGATAAAATATGTGTTGTCTTCTAACTTGGGTAAATCATTAGCGTTTCATCAAAATCGGCTCAGTAAGATATAATCATCGTTCCAAATATACGATATTTTGTTAGTTCGTTTATAAGCTTGTTTATTTTATTTTTAAACCTACCACCTCTCAACAACATTTAAAACTACAACATTTTAGGATATCAACTCTTTTTTAGAAACTCAAAATGTTGGATTAGAAATGTCTGTCCTACATGCTCTATGGTCTATGGATACACCGCCCCTTTCGATACTGCGTTTTATTAAAACGCGATGCGAGCGGAAATTGCTATCATACTTGATCTCAAACTGTCATTGAATAGGGTGTGTTCATTTTTAAGTTAAGCGATAAACTGAGCGTTTTAAATAAATCGATACCTCCGACGCAAATAGTCGTACAGGTAAACAGTGACTTTTCAGTAGAGCATTTCTAAACTTCAATATTGCCTGAATCAGCTTATTCACATCAAAACAAAAACATTATTATTTTAATTTAAAACAAAATTAAAATAATAATGTTTTTGATTTGATTGCGATATTTGCGTCGGAGGTATCGAAATAAATATTTCAGGACATTTCACAGCGTATTCTATCCTGAAGCTAGTTTTCGAACTCCAGGTAGGTATTATTATTTGAGATCTTAGTTCTTTTTTGATTAGTTATGAAAAAAGTTGTGAATCGAAATAGATTGAATACTGAGCAACAATGCCTGTAATGTGGAAACCAAACAAGATAAATGTATTCACTTTTTTTTTTAATTTATACCTTTATAATTTTATAAATACCCACACCAAAAATAATTAAATTTCTGTATCATAAATATAAATATTTTTACTACGGCGAGAATCGAACCAACCAACAGAGACCTTACTTGAAAATATTAAATGTCAAGATGTCTAAAGTGTCAGAAAAATCACTCTCTCAGGTGTCAAATAAAACTCAATCCCCTAATATTAGAAATCAATAACGCATCTGTTTGCTACTGGGGGCTAAAATGATATTTTTCAAATAGGTATCTTTCCTAAAACAAAACTGTCAAAAACATGTCAGTTCAACCCTTGGCAGCTGATAGATAAGTTATTTATTTCTACAATAAAATGAATCGCTCTCTTATAAAACCGCACCCTTACATATTGCTTTACTTTGCTTTCACAATGATTTGCTAAACCGAATCTAACTTTATTTCTTTGAGTTAGAATTCATTTTAGATTGACATGAGAAATAGGGTTGTCCATAATATAAAAATACTGCATTCAGAGAGATAGATTTGAAGTGTTTGGACAAAAATGTGGGTAGTAATGTATGTTGATATTTCGTGGTATCGTATTTGCTCAGCATTTTGTATTAGTAGTAGAAATATGTAGAATAGCCTTATTATTAATTATTAAAATTCAGGCAGCTTGTCTTCCAACACTTCGTTTCGTTTGTTTGTCAATGTTTGTCATCAAATCTTGCAATTATTTTTAGTCGTTTTATGCATATTTTTTTATTTAAAATGTTTGTAGGTATAAGCCTAGTTGGTACAGATAGCATTTGGGACCAATCACAACTTAATTAAAACTTAAAATTAATTAAGAACCGAAAAATAATTCCAAAGAAGAAATTGTTCAGAACATAGAACTAATTATTTTAAATTTAGAAAATGATTATCAATGTAGGGCCTAGTACTTGAAGGTCGTCGCGAATTCTGTTATTATTAAAAAATCTAATTAACTTTTACTAAGGACGAACGTAGATAGACGATGCTTTGGCTCTTCGGACTCACCTTATAAGCATTCATTCTACGAGGTGAGGTTACGGTGACGAATTTTGAATCGGAAGCTAATCGGTAACTGTTGAATTTGAAGGCAAACACAAACAACCAATCAAGTGAGAGTCGACCTTGCGTACCAAGGATTCCGTACCATGTTGTACGGGAGGAACTAAGCATAAATACTAGTCTGAGGCGGGAATCGAACCCGAAACCCTGGGTATGGCAGTCCCGCATGGTGACTATTGTGCCAACTGGGTCGTCCAAACCTTACAAAACTTTTAGGATAGCTATTATGATTTGTAGGCATCGGCTAAGAAAAGATTTTGGTAAAAGCTAGTCTTTTGTAAAGTTACTGTCAATATTTATATGTTAATAATCTTAGGTTACTTTGTTTATTCTTAAGGTTCCGTACCTCATAATAAAATAAAAAAGAGACCCTAACAAGGTTCCTCATATTATTATGTTAGTCTGTCGTTTACGATTATTTTTTTTGCTGATATCATCAGCAAAAACAATTTATGACCAATTTAGAGTTATGTTTCCATAACTCTAGAATTCAGAAGAACTAAAATCTAAATTAAAGACATCGGAACACAAAGACTCAGGAACCCGATACCATTTCCACGTAAAGATAACCATAAAATATCCCATGGAAATCAACCTCCAAAACCTCTCAACACGGTTATAAAAAAGACCAATTTTGGCATTACCAGTGGATTTGCAAGTGTACTATATAAATCAGCCTTTTATTGGTACCAAGAGAGCCATATCATTTCGCTTGATATCTATTCAGGCTTCTGTAAACGTGCTTAGAATTATATCCTATAAATCACATACTAACTATAATACATTACTGATAAAACTGTACGCCTTATTCCTAAGACAATAGAGTTCGATATGGTATGGTTTACGATTATGATATTGGGCATGAAATATTGGTAACTTTGGAGAATTGTATCCTCTTTAGTATCTGTCAAAGAATGAAATAAAGTGTAAATGAATTGGGACGTGTTTTTATGATGTTCGAAGGTGGTTCAAAGTTTAATTTTAGATTGAGTCTTGAGTAGTGCTGTTCATTTGCTTGCCATTATCCTAATTTATTTGATGTCAGGGCATTATGTCTTCTTCTTCCATTCACTTCTATTAGTCATCATCTCATCGTTCACATTCATCTCTCTTATGTTTTGTCTCACGCAGTCCATCTATCTTTTCTTAGGTCGTCCTCCTACTCTCCATCTCTCTACATTCATACTCATTACTCTTGTAGTCACATGTGTCTTCTCTATCATCACATGTCCATACCAACTCAAACGGTTCCCCTTTTTCTGCTGCATGCCTTCTTTCAATTTTATTCTTCATCGCCCAGCAGATTCTTCATGGTCACGGTTTCATAGATATGCCCTTCAGTTAAAGCTGTGTCCGTGGATCACTTGCCATTTCAACCACTTAGAAGTGGAAATAGAAGACGCATATGACTGGAAGAGTGATAAGTATGACTGCACTCTACATTGCCCTCTACATGGGGAGGAAGATTACGAACCAAGAAAATACGGGTAGATTGTGTGAAACAAAATATGAGAGATGGAATGAATACATCTGCGCCTACTACGGGCGACAACAAGCCACTGGTTGTCTGTCAAAAGCAGTGTCGTTCGGCTCATATAACAGAATATCGATGAAGTTTCAACATACAATTTAAAAATACTGTAATTGGAACAGATTAATCATTCAACAACACCATTAAACATTCACCAACAATCATATCCAGACCATAAACTAGCAAATCTATTTCTTCTTAAACGGTTCATTTAAAATTAGGAACACCGTTTCGGGTTATTCCACTTTTGATTATTAATTATTTGATCAGAAGTGGAATTTGTGTTTATGTAAAATGTACATATTTTACACAGTCCTTTTTTAGATGTATTTTTATTCTTATTTAAAGAGTTTTAGATATTAGAATACTTTCCAAAATAATTATTCCTTGTGGCAGCTTATTCCAGCCGCGTTAGATGATTGGTGCTCTTTGGTTTTAAGCTACGGGGATAATGTTTAACGGAGTAAAAGTTATAGGAACCTTTTTTCAAATTTACCACTGAGACTCGTAGCTACCGGAAACCTGAATCATTTTAAATGGACTTACCAAAACACAACCTTCCCTAAAGGGAAGGCTTCGCCGGAGTCGGGTAAAAGTAATTTGCACTGAAGAGAAAAAAATATTTTACTTGACTGAATACTTACATTTATTTTACCTAAACTTATTTTGGACAAGTTTTGGTAGCCTGAAAATGTTTGAATTAACAAAAAAAATAGGTATATGATTAGGCCATTGCATTGGACTAAAGTGGAATAACCCACGGCTACCCTGCAAACACCGCGTGCTATTTATCCCGTGTACTAGCTGCATTCAATGTTACCAATAAATACTTTACCTTCGAGAAACTTAAATAATTCGATTCTAAACCTTCCCCCTTTGCATTAGGAGCAAGGAATTTTGATTTTCAATAGTTCAGTTTAGCTGATAACTTGGTGAAAGAGCCTCAAGAAATTATAGCTAAGTTGGTAGTCAGAGGTTGCAGTTGCTAACATTTGGCACGATAACAAATGAGAACTTCTCATAATAGTTATTTATTAAAGACGTTTGTGAATATTTGCTGAATTCAATCGAGGGAATGAAATTGATAACATCGCAAAAATTAAAAATGGTGTAAAGAAATTGGATATGTTTTTCTCACACGTTTACATAATATCTATAATAGTTTTAACTCGCGACTTCGTCCATGAGAGATAGATAGATAACTTTATTTGTACAACACAAAAAGAAACAGAATACGATAGACACAAAGTAAAGTAATAGCTAGAAAGTATAAGTTGCTCAAATGGGCGGCCTTATCTCTGAAAGCGATTTCTTCCAGGCAACCTTTGCATGGAAAAGAACTGATTCAGCCTTAATGGTAGGTTGTGAATAATTTAACTTATAATATACACTATTTACATAATTTTGATTTTAAATATTAAATTAATAATACATACCAAATAATTATATTCATAGATACATACAAATAATTACATACATACATGTATACATACAAAAATAATACAGGAATATATACGGATATTAGACAGTACTGAGGTAGTGATCAGTTACCATAGCTTTGAAAATGTAAAATGTAGGACCATGTAGGATTTGAATTTTCAAAAATCAGTTTAGCTTACTGTATGCTAAGTTTTAGTCCGTCCATTGGTTTGAGCTGAATGTTGATGTGTCAGTCAGTCAGTCAGTTTCAAGTCAGGGCTTTGAATTTTCTTAATATTTATATATATTTCCTTGTATCCTATTCGTGTAACACTTTTTTATATTCTAAACTTTTAATGTTTCGACCATATTGCAGTAGCCGTAGTCACTGAATAGTCGTTAAATCCAAAAAGTTTGTTTATTTATTTGTTTGTTCCCTCTTCACGGTCACACGACTGAACCGATTTGGATAAAAATCGGCATAGTAGTGATAGTTTAGGAAATGGAGAAGGACATAAGATAATTTAATCCCGAAATACTCACGGGATCGGGACTAACGCGGGTAAAACCGCGGGGCTTAATTAGTTAAGTTTCAGTTTTCACTCTAATTTCACTTTTCAGTCCTAAAAGTTTCTGAAAAAATTAACAGAACGAGCTTTTCATAGAGTACGGTTAAAACCTTCGTGGGTTTGAAACGGGAACGATTCAATTTAAAAAGTTAGGTGTTGATTCTAAACTAAGTTGGTTTGTTTGTTTAACCGGTTTACCCTTTTTCAAAAATCTGGCAGTGATTTTTTAGAGACCTGCGTGGCGCGGTGGGCGAATACCCGCATGCGATCGAAACGTTGCTGATTCGATTCCTCCCTCAAAAAATGATTATGTACTAGGTATAGTTTTTGTTTTTGGTCAGGGAATTTTATATGTATAATAGTATATTACTGCACAAAAAAGTATTTAAGTACGTATAACTTGTCGGTCACCATAACACAAGCCTAGTTGCTTAGATTAGGGCTAGATGGCGCTGTGTGAAATGACTTACAATATTTATTTATTAATTTTTTTTTAAACAACAAATCACACTAATTATATTTTTTAAAGAAAAATGCGTATTCAAAAATTGCATTTGTATTCAAAGGATGCGAGTTCGAGTCTCGTCTTCGTTGCAATTTTTGAAGACGCATTTTTTCTTAAAAAACATTTTCAGTGCAGGCCAAAAATTTTAAAAAATAAAAAATCATTAATTAAATTTATTTTCTCTAATTTATTATACTTATTTTCTTTTTAGTAATCTACCGGTTTTTTTTTCAAATCTACCGTAGTCGCATTTTGACGTTCGAGACACTAAACAATGCAAACGAACTTATTTAAGTAGGCACTTACCTACATTTTCCTGCAAACAAAAACCCCATATCCTTCCGAAACATTTTCAAAAGAAAACAAACTCAAAAACTTGTAACGACGATATAATTTTCGTTTTTGAATGTACCCCAGCTCGCCGTTCCGAAGAAAATGGAGTAAAAATGGTGTGGTTTCAGTCCCTTTTCTCTTTTACCGTGTATTTATCAAAGGTAATGTTTTGTTTATTTTATTCTAGGACCTGGACGCAAAATGGACGCCCGCGCCGACCTGAAAGGAAAAGGACAAAATTATGAATAGACATTAGAAAAAAATGTAAGTAGGTACTTGAGTATGTATACGAGTATTTAGAATATAAATCAATTAATTCATGACTAGCAGTGCTCTGCGGTTTTACCCCCTATTCAGTAGAAATAACAGGGTAAAAAGGAGCCGGGTAATTCGTTACAAACAAACAAAAAAATATTTCCTATTTACACTAATATCTATATATATAAAAGAAAGTCGTGTTAGTTACACCACTTATAACTCAAGAACGGCAGAACAGCTTTGGGTGAAAATTGGTAGGGAGGTAGCTTAGAGCCAGGAGACGGACATAGGATACTTTTTATCCCAATATACCCACGGGATCGGGACTTACGCGAGTGAAACCGCGGGGCGCAGCTAGTTAAGTATAAAGAGGAAATATTTGTTTGTTTGTTTGTTTATAACGAATAGGCTCCAAAACTACTGGACCGATTTAGATAAAACTTGGTACGTTGTAATATATATAAGTGTAGATTATTTAATATCTAGCCTCGCATTCTGACGACCCAGTTGGCACAATGGTCACCATGCCGGACTGCCAAACACAGGGTTGCGGGTTCGATTCCCGCCTCAGACATGTATTTATGCTTAGATATTTGTCTGTGGTCTGGTTGTTTCTATGTATTATAAGTATATATTTACAAAAGAAAAGTATATAAGTAGTATATCCGTTGTCTAGCACCCATAACACAAGTCTAGTTACTTAGCTTGGGGCTAGATGGCGATGTGTGAAATGTCCTGCAATATTTATTTATTTATTTATTCTTACAATAATAATTAAATACTACACAATCCTTACTTCATAATCACTAAACTTTTGATCTCATGCCTCAAAATTTGATCACATTTTAATCATACATTGTATCTCATGCCTATAAAAAGATATAAAGTTAAAATTAATCTTTTTTGAAATGATAAAACAAGCATGAATACAAACTATTCAAGCAATTGACAAAAATTGCATAAAACTTGAAGTAAACAGCTAACCATGCCAAAAATGATATTCCGTCAAAAATGATATTGATTTGTGATCCCCATAAGTGATTTTTGCGTGAAGATGTAACAAGCAAACTATCTCATTTTTTTTAAACAAAATAGGCTTGCATTTGACCTCTCGGGAAGCGAAGCGAAAATGAGGTCGAAGATGTAGCCTGCTCGCGTAGAAGGTATCTATTTAGACTAGACTTGCAGACTCCAAGGTTGTAGTTTTGGGAAAACAGCGACGCGGGTAGAGAGTTCCACTTCTTAGCACCTCATTACCTCATTTACCTTATTATCTGTATATATAAAAGAAAGTCGTGTTAGTTACACCATTTATAACTCGGGAACAGCTAAACCGATTTGGCTGAAAATTGGTGGGGAGGTAGCTTACAATCAGAAGACAGACATAGGATATTTTTTTCGATATTCCCACGGGATCGGGACTTACGCGGGTGAAACCGCGGGGCGCAGCTAGTTAAGATATTTAGTAGATATACTTTAAATTTCTGTTCAATTCAAATGTAATTACATTTATTTCTGTTGAAAATCCTTGAATAATGTAAATGCCTTACAAATAACCAGTACTACGAACTCAATACAAACGAGCAGTAAGTTCAAGAGGTCTGTATAGGGCTATTAATCTGTTACACAGCTAGGGGCAGTTGATAATTACTTGGAGAAGCTATTAATTACTTTAAAAATAATGCTTTTTTGAACTATGGAATGAATTTCCATATTATGTGATTTTTTTCTTTTCATGAATTTCGCGGACACTCGTCAAATCTTGATTTATCAAATTAGAGTTAGATCATAACCATTTGGTTTGGTTTTTAATCAAATCAAATAATTTGTTATTAGCCTTCGATGTAAATCGTAAGAGAAACTTTTCATAGTGTTTGGTTTTTTCGTTCATGGGTTTCGCAGACACTCGTCAAATCTTGAATTTTTCTAATTATAGTTAGATCACAGCCTAAAATCTTTTGGTTTTTAATCAAATCGAAATTAAATAAGTTAATTTTATAAATCTTTTAATGTAAATTTAAATAACAGTGAGCTCGAATCGTCCAATATTATTTCAGGAGGTTCAGATTTGGCGCGTTTATAGCATTTAGCCCTTCTTCTTCTTTTGCTTCTTTTCGAGTCGGTGACGTTCGACCAGTCAAAATTTTACAGCCCAAAAGCTAGCCACTGCGACTGCAACAGCGTTGGCCTAGATGTCCTACACGTAACCATGTGGTGCTAAAGGAGATAGATGGATAGATAAAGTCTTTATTGCAAAAATTTTTTTAATTGACATAATTTAAAAACCAAAGCTTAAGTCTAAGTTTTACAAAGGGCAGCCTTATCGACAATCAAGCGTTAGAAGCTTTGACCGGCGGCTTCTAAAACCGCCCTCTAGATAAAGTCATGGTGCCAAATGACGCGTCGCGTTCCATCATGTTATCCAGGCATGCCGTTCTCCTTCATGGGAAGCACCTCGACCTCATCGTCTCTTCCCATCAGATAAGATAAGGTCAAATGCAAACCTATATTGCGTTAAAAATGTTCCAACTTAGGCAACAGTAACTGTCCTTTAAGCAGTGACATAATAATAGATTTCAAAATAATTTTCGCTTACAAAATCTTCATGATGGAATCCTTTCCCGTCCTCTCCGATGCTAAATGATGAATTATCAGATCCTAACGCGTGACGTCATCGTCTGACGAGGGTCCAACCGATGACACTCCTTCATTAAACGTATTCTATCAACAAATTAAATAGTGCACTCTACTTCTACCTTAAAGTGACGGTTTAAAGGTGATTTTTCAATGTAAACTTGAAAACATAATGTGTAAAATGTATGCTATCAACAAACTTATTACTGCCTTCTGCTTAAACACTAAAGTAAGTGAACTAAGGGTGAATTTACAATGAATACTTAAATATTTAAAGTGGTGTTTCCATCCATCACATTACGGTTTCATACTCAGAAGTAGATCGCTGTTTTTGATGTATTTTTTTAAATTATGTACAGATGTTGTCAGAGGTTTAGCGGTTCCATGAATTTTTACATGATGATGAAGAACGTGGGTCAATAATCGGCAGTTATAAATACGTAGTTTCATAGTAAATCTAAACTACTTATTTACTGCAAAAATATATATTATTCAGGGCATAGATATGATAGGAGCACAAAAAAAATCTCATTTTGTTGATGTCAAATGCTATTTTATTTTAGCGTGATCAATTTGGGGGGTTAGTCTCCGAGGTACACACTTTCTAAATTCTCGACAAAAGTCGCGAATTAAATAAATATATCTCCTACAAAAGTGTGCTTAATTTTGACTGCATCGTCACTTACCATGAGGCAGGTGTGATTGGTCAAACACTGGCCTATCATTAGCTAAAATCTTAACATTTTTTGTAGGTAATTATTTTATTGAAAATTTATGTTGTATCATTCAAATATAATTCTTGAAATAGAACTTTTTGAACTTTTCAGAATATAATTCTTGGCTCTAGATTCAACAAATAAAATAACATCACAAAATATATTTCTACAATACTTGCAGTACTTAAGTATAGCTAGATAAACTGGATTAAATAAAACCTAGCTCAAACAGCTGGTTGCACGGTTCATTGACTCCAAACAGAGAGACTTAAAGGTATTTCATACCGGATACCCCTCAAATTCGATTTTCATAAATAACTGAGTATTTTTTCGTACCCAGACCCAGTTGCATATTGGAATGTAATTTTCGTAAGTCGGTGACTCATTTAATCTTTATTTATAAGAACATTATAAATCTAATCAAACTATTACAGTGTATCTTAAACAAAATGCCAGTGCCATTAAAACAATTATTGAGGAACCGTATTCATTCTTAAGGTGTAAGGGTACCAGCGCTCTCTCCATACAAACGTTAATGACACTAGCACGAATAGTTTTGTGCCATAAAACCTGTAACTGCCATGACTATGCCCCTATGTTTTGGTTTTTTAATTTTCTAATTATCATAGAATTTAAGATTCAAAAAACAAAAAAAAACATAGCGGCATGGTCATGGCAGTTATAGGTTTTATGCAACAAAAATATTTGCTCTAATGTCATTATCCAGGGAGAAAACAGTCGACTACGTTTGTATGGAGAGAGCCTCCGGTACCCTTTTCTATACTACTCACCTACTTTTATGAAAGTCTTCAAAGCCTTCATTTACTTATTTAGGTTTAAGTGGGTTTTAGTGTTTGTTTACCTTAAAATATTTTTAAAATTATCTTTACCTCCCCTCATTAGATGTGAATAAATGCTTTTATAAAACATTTCTAACTTGGCTATTTTACCAAAAACAAAAAAAAAAATTGAATTTTCCGGCACCTAGTTCAACATCACCGTAAATGACACATTTAGAATAATACCAGTCATAATCCAGTGAAGGAAAAACTGCTGAACATTATCAGACATGCAAATTGCTGGCGATGATAATTTTCTATTGTCACCTAAAATTATATTTAATGTTGCATACCAGATAGGAATGACTCAAACGATTTCTTCAAAATTAAAGGTCGGTCTCTGTCGGACTGCATTGAAATGAGTGAGACATTAGATAAATATATGATAGTCTATAACATAACAATACAATTTATAGTTTACCTACTACTATAAATAAATAAAATAAATAAATATTGCAGGACATTCCACACATCGCCATCTAGCCCCAAGTTAAGTTACTAGACTTGTGTTACGGGTGCTAGACAACGGATATATTACTTATATACTTTTGTTTTGTAAATATATACTTATAATATATAGAAACAAGCAGACCACAGACAAATATCTAAGCATAAATACTTGTGTGAGGCGGGAATCGAACCCGCCACCCTGTGTTTGGCAGTCCGGCATGATAGATAGATAACTTTATTCGTACAACACAGTAAGAAACAGAACACGATAGACACAAAGTAAAGTAATAGCTAGAAAGTATAAGTTGCACAAATGGGCGGCCTTATCGCTGAAAGCGATTTCTTCCATGCAACCTTTGGATGGAGAAGTACTGGGTAGGTTGTGAATTTACTCAAGCAGGATACCAAACAACCTGTAACAAACAGGTGATAATATAAAGTATTTACATAAATATGGCTTTAAAATATCAAATTATACATACAATACTTAACAATATATAATTACATATATACATAGATACAAAAACAACATACATACATAAATAATACAGGAATACATACGGATATTAGACAGTACTGAGGTAGTGATCTGTTACATGCATGGTGACCATTGTGCCAACTGGGTCGTCATATACCTAAGTAGTGTATAAAAGAAAATTGAAAAACAAATCGAACGTGTGTAATACCACGGTGCGCAGCTAGTATTATGATTTATCGAATAAATGACATTATGAACTGTTAAATAATATTCTTAGCATTAGCTAAAGTTAATATTTAATTACGTAAGCTTCACATATCGGATTAGCATTCCGAATACAATGAATAATTCACTATATGTTAATTAACGTTTGCTTAATTCTTAATTGTATTATTGCTATAATCTATATATATATATATATATACCTAGTTCTACTTGTATACGGGTTTCGCAACTAGACGCAAAAAAAATTCGCACTAAAAGGACCGAACTCTCTTTACTTGGGTCCTTCATCCTCACGCAAAGAGTACCCAACTTAGTTGAGCTGTTTTGCGTGAAGACGGAGTAGGCTTGCCCAGGGCCCAGCACGTATACTTTACTAAATACACTATGGAATCGCGTTGTCCCATATAAACTTCGCCCCCCTTTTTCACCCAGTTAGGCGTAGAATTTCGGAAAATCCTTTCTTATCGGATGCCTACGTCATACAAAGAACACACCCTCCAAGTTTCAGATCTCTACGATCAGCGGTTTAAGCTGTGCGTTGATCCGTCAGTCAGTCATTTAGGACAAAGCATTTTATAAGTATAATTAAAAAAACATTTATGAAACACGCGGCTTTGTTGGCTCTGGCTCTGTATTGACAAGGTTTTTACTCTTAGTACGGGATCCCTTTAAGAACGACCTTCATCGAGCTGTTTAATGGATAAAAAGGGATGGGTTTTATTGTAAAACATTAAATAAAATACGTCAATAAATATTATGTAATTTTTAGACTTTTCACTGATTTGGTTAATAGACAAATTCCATAACAATGAAATACATTATTTTTATTTTAACTTAACTTTAATTCATTAACCAGATCAGTGCAAATGACTAGTATTGATTTACCTGCCTACCAGAGAGTTGAACAGAAAAAAATAGACAACCTAACGTTTGCATATTATGCTTCATACTTTCGATTGTTATGGAATTTGTCTCTTAAACAAACCACTGAAAGGTTTCATAAATAAATAAATTGGTCATTAATCTAAGCTAAATTTTAATTTTTAACTAAATTAATTTAGACGACTTATAATAATAAATAAGGCTATAAATTTAGTGACGTGTTTACTTTCATCCATTAAGCAGCTCGATGAAGGTAGTTCATAAAGGGATCTTATACTACTAGTTAAACAAAAAGAAGCAGGTATACATAACCTTTTAAAATTAATTAGAAATAGTAACAAAATAAATATTATTGTTCAGTTTTACTTTCAGTTTACCTACCCACTTAATATTCGTAAAGGCAAAACTAATACAATTAAAAACTCAGTAGTTTTAAACAAAGGGCTAGTTTTAGGGTTGCCCTAATTAACTGTAGGTAATTTTAGCGGTTAAATAATTAGAGTAAGGATAATCGAGTTAATTTTGGGTAACGATACTCACCTATTTCGTTTATTGTTAATTGTGTACCGGTTTGAAAGGTGTAGTATATTATTATTACAGGCACATGGGAAATTACGACTCCTAAGGTTTCAATGTCCATATATTCATCAAGATCGGTCTAGTAGTTTAAAACCATATTTATAACTAGCAGCGCTTCGCAGTTTTACCCGCATAACTCCCGATCCCGTGGGAATATCGGGATAAAAAGTCGCCAATGTTATTCTTAATGAATCAGTGTATCCCCATACCAAGTACCATCAAAATCGGTCGAGTAGTTTCGGAGCCTTTTCGTTACAAATAAAAAATCTTTCGTCTTTTTTAAATAATTTCACCCAATTTGTGATAACAGTAGCTTTATGTATTACTAGCTGCGCCCCGCGGTTTCACCCGCATAAGTCCCGATATATCGAATATCGGAATAAAAAAGTAGCCTATGTGTTCTCCAGGTCTCCAGCTATCTATATACCGAATTTAACTGCAATCGGTCCAGTGGTTTTAGCGTGAAGAAGTAACAAACATACAAACACACACGCGCATACACAAACTTTCACTATTATAATATTAGTAGGATTTCATAGCTCCAGCCATTTAGCTGACTATCAAATAAACCTAATAACTAATAAACTAGTAGTAGAGAGAAATAAATTGGGAATCGACTAAACGTTTCAAATATCACAAAGCAACTGAGACAGAATGAACCACGTCCCGTCACTCGTGCCCTGGCGTATACTTCAAACAACTCTATTTTTTACCAAAAGTACCATTGTCTTTACATGGGTGAAATCGTAGGTCGCAGCTAGTATTTCCAAAATATAGAGAAATTATAACACACTAGCTTTTGCCCGCGACTTCGTCCGCGATTTGAAGTATGTGGATTGGACCAAGAAATCACGTTGTCCCATACAAACTTTGCCCCCCCCCCTTTTCACCCCCTTAGGGGTAGAATTTCAGAAAATCCTTTCTTATCGGATGCCGACGTCATACAAAGAACACACCCTCTAATTATCAGGTCTTTACGATCAGCGGTTTAGGTTGTACGTTGATCAGTCAGTCATTCAGGACAAAGAATTTTATATGAATTCACTAGCTTTTGCCCGCGACTTCGTCCGCGTAAAAGTCGAAAATGGACCAAGTAATCACGTTGTCCCATACAAACTTTACTCCTCTTTTTCCCCCCTTAGGGGTAGAATTTCGGAAAATCCTTTCTTATCCGGTGCCTACGTCACACAAAGAACACACCCTCCAAGTTTCAGGTCTCTACGATCAACGGTTTAGGCTGTGCGTTGATCCGTCAGTCAGGACAAAGGATTTTATATGTATAGAGAAAAAGCATTATATGTATAGATTTTATATGTATAGATAAGCGTATAATGGTTTAAAGATGTCTTCACAAAGCGTAAGAGTCACTAATTCTAACCTCTTTACCTATAAGAGCGTCGTGAACGAAGGTCTTAACAGCTTCTATAGCCGTAATAAACTGTCAAAACCTCTACTTTACCTCATAAATAATTACTATTTCACAGTTAACTAAAGTTAAAATGGCATGCGCTAAGCGCTTACAAAGTTATCTAGGTTGTTAGAACATGTCACTTAGTTTCATGTTTACTTGACGTCGACCTAACTTTAACTTAAATAAGTACAGGCATTTCGGGTGAAAGTTTGATGATTAGTCTGGTTAGAATGAGTTTTGAATAAGGGATCGAGTTAGCTTATTTTTTAAAGACGCTTTCTGATTTCACTGTACGATCAGACAATATAAGTGCAGACCCATGGTAGAACCCGCTACTGCTATTATTAGAGTATTTTCAACTCCAGCAAGATTCTAAGGTCTTGCTTGAGTTGAAGGTTAAAAGCCTTTAAACTCATGAATAATTTATTTGACAAACAATATTAATTATATTTATTATCAATATTAATTATTTTTGACGACCCATTAGGTACAATGGTCATCATGCCGGACTGCCAAACACAGGGTGGCAGGTTCGATTCCCGCCTCAGGCAAGTATGCTTTGATATTTGTCTGAGGTCTAGTTGTGTATATATGTATTATAAGTATTTATTTACAAAAGAAAAGTATATAAGTAGTATCTCCGTTGTCTAGCACCCATAACACAAGTCTAGTTACTTAGCTTGGGGCTAGATGGCGATGTGTGGAATGTCCTGCAATATTTATTTATTTATTTTATTTAATATGAAAATAACGAGTGCTTTTAACAATCTGAGGACATCAAAACACGACAGGCTGCTAACTTTGATTGAATTCTATAAACGCAAACTTCAAAATTTCATAAACATCGCTTTACTAAAACGCAGCACTCGTCTCTAATAACCAAAATTTTGTAACAAAATTAGTAAAAATTCACCAAAGCACTCTTAATCTTAAGTCAAACTCAAGCCTCACTTCCTCGTAAAACATGACCACAAAAATTAATTTCAGCAATTTGTTTTAATACATTGGCAATTTCCAAGTTGATTCGCCCTATTTGTTACAGGGATGTCATTAGGTCTGAAAATTAGGGCATAAATCTTAGTGTCCAGTTTTTATTTTCTCTCTAAAGCGCTGCACTGATATAGTAAAATCAATGCACCATGCCACCAGAGACCGGCCTATGTGGCATGATGCGTAGAAAATCAGCGTATTGATGTCATTTACAGTAAGTAACCGATCTGGGGGTAAGTAATCAGTACATTTCTATTTATTGCTTAAGTTGGGTTACCCTTAACTTTTATAGATAGTCAAGTAATTTAAGTTCGGAATGTCTAAAGTGTTTAATTTTTATCGTTTCTTTGACTTTTAATCTAATACATAGTCATGTCCCAGGTACTAGAGTGTCCTGAATAGCAAGGATTAAAATGGCTGATGCAAGCTTTTAAATTTATATGACGATTTATAAATCGTCATATAAATGTAAAAGCTTGTACCAATCCTACTCCTTACAATATTATAAATCCGGAAGGTTGTTAATTTATTTGTTTGTTTATTCCCTCACAATCAACTAAACCGATTTCGATGATAATCAGCATAGTGGTATTTTAGGGGATGGAGATTGATTTAGAAATTTCCGCGGAATCTGGACTTACGCGGATGAAATCATGGGGTGCAGCTGAGCTTGCCACAGTTTACAGAATAACTCTTGAACGATATAACTGTACTTATAAATTAGTCTACCTACTATCATACATTTTGTGATAGCCCGGTAGGTAAAAAGCAAATATTTCAACCCTGAATCCGCCCCTGGACTTTGTATTACCTTGTTACGAAGTTGGATGTAAGTTATTTTGAGAGATGATTAGCAATTTATTCCTGTGAAAGATATTGGCGACTAGGGGGCCCTCTTAAATTATATATCTTTATTTTTAAGTTATTTTGCTATAAAAGTTACTTTGACGTTTTTCCTGGAGTTGCCTTTGATTTAATATTAAGTTATTAAAGTTTAAAAGTATTGAATGGGTCAACTTAAGTATTCAATTACGCACTTACTATTTTGTCCATGCTAGTACCTATCTACTAAAGGTTAATAATTGACGTTTTTACACAAAATAATAATATTTTTGTAACCAAAAAACCTATTAAAATAATTATCCAAAACGTGATCGCGACCTATTATTATAATAGCGAAATATTATTATGTAGATTGTATTCTTAGCATATTAATGATATTTTTGATATCTTTGATTATTATGCTAATCTACCTACATTGCTGGTGTATACTGAAAACTTAACGGGTATAATTTTTAACATCGAAGTGTGATTTTTAAGAGTATAAATTTATTTTACTGCCATCTATGACTATTTCCTTGAACTACTTAAATGTCTACTACACTAATAACATCTCGGTTATACAAAATGCGGTGTTCGTCTTGTGTTTTGTATCTAGATGTCGCTATGTGTTCCAAAGATCTTTATCAAATGGGCAGTCTTTATCCACGGATCTCGTGATCATGTTTTTTTACATTTTCATTTATGAACTATTTTTGTATGGAATACCATTCCATTTTAAGTAGACTAGACTTAATAGATATGATTGTTTTTAATATAAAAGCGCGCCATCTATGATTATTTTATTGAACTATTCAACAAAATGCGATGTAGTTCGCCTTTTATTTTGTAGATGTCTCTCTGTGACCGATTTATAAAGATCAGTGTTTAATTATTAAGTTTTTTTTTTTAAAGGAGTTTTGGCGGGAACGAGTTAACAACATGTCGTGCTGCAGTTTTATTTTCATGAAACTTAGATGTAACCCGAGTTGAATTGTATAATTCTGGTGGAATGTTATTCAATTTAGTTCTGTGAAAGTGCACAAGTGTAGTGAAAGTAAAAATCAGTGTCAAACATGCAGTTTTCTCGTTGCCTCCAAATTTCCTATTAAGGTTATGGTAAACTTGCCACCGCTTTACTATAGCCCCTGACTTGACGGACTATGACGACTTTGACTGTATTGAAACACTTTAGGCCCGATTTATGAAACATCGGGTCATAATTTGATGCAAAATATAACTTGACACTGGCTAAATGCACACGTGCGAAGCCATAATAAAAGAAAAAAAGTTTTTTAAACCCAAATCTCCTATTAAGGTTATGGTAAACTTGCCACCGCTTTACTATAGCCCCTGACTTGACGGACTATGACGACTTTGACTGTTTTGAAACACTTTAGGCCCGATTTATGAAAAATCGGGTCACAATTCGATGCAAAATATAACTCGACACTGGCTAAATGCACAAGCCATGCGAAGCCATAATTAATAGAAAAAACGGGTTGCACTCCGGGAGTGCCGGCAGAAGTGAAAACTTGATTTTTAACGTTGAGCATGTTTGATATTTTGGAATGGTTAGGGAATAATTTTGCACCAATTGCTTTATCAGTATAAAAGTACTATCATTTATGTGGTAGAATACAATATTCATTTATTGCGCTATCGTACACAAACATGACAATTTATATTACATTAAAAATTTAACACTTTAAAACTATTACAATTATTTTACATTAAAAAGTTTATCTCTCCGAAAAATCAACTTTCATCCATATTTTTTTTTCTTTTCTTTCTCTGAAAAACGGTGATTATTTATTATCATTTTATTTCATTTATTTTCATTCGAAATTATTTGTTTGGTAAACCTACACCGCACATGTGCTTATTGTGATGTTATGAAAATATAGGTTAATGCTATAAAGTATAAACATATTACAAACTAGCTGTTGCCCGCGACTTCGATCGCGATGTGGTTTTGGGTTATTTAGAATACCTAGCATTTTTCTGCATAGATACAATTTATCATTCGGTGTAAGTTATAAAAACAAAATAGGTAGTTACATTGTTTTTAAACTATATTATTAATTGATTTGGCAAAGGCAATTCTTATTCTAGGCTTACTCATACTACGAAAGTAGGTCTAAAGATGCCTGAAGAGCGTGTAGAAAGAAAAACTTTCGGCCCTAGGGAAAATCGCTTTCACTGACAGCTGTCATGTTAAATTATGGCTTCGCGCGGCTTGTGCAATGTGTTTGTAGCCAGTATCAGTATCATTACGCATTAGGGACTCCAAAAACCTAACCTCCTTGATTTAGGTAACACCGAAGAATAACAATTATGGCTTCGCACGGCTCATCCATACTGCCAGAGTTTAGTACATAATAGGTTTTTTCTTAGTACTCGAATTCAGGTAGATATATTTAGTTCAAGATATCTTATTTAATAAAATAAATGTAAAGATGAAAATGGTCAAAGCGACGTATGACCATGCTGCGCCTCTACCGGCGCCCTGTCAAGATGTTGCAGATGTGGCTTTATGTGACCGTGCGGTCAGTGTCGTTTCTTGAGTAAAAAATACTGGCGGGAAATGCTTGCATTTTGAATGATTTTAATTAGTATTATCTTTTGTTATTTTATTATGTTTTTGTGTTAAGTTTAATCTGGTTTTTCATTTATGATTGTGTATTTTGTGTAAATAACATTTTCTAGACAAACCGTGTTACAAAAACTGTAATTTAAATCTACGGACTTCGCGTCATCACTCAGTGTTGGATAAACTAATTTATAAAAATCTCTTCGGTTAGTATTCAACATGTTTTCAATACTCAAATACGTCGGGTATTTGAGTATTGAAAACATGTTGAAAACAAATAGCAAAAGCAAAAAATCTACATAATGTACAACCTCTTTGGTCCCAACCTTGTAAGAGGGTCAGGTAGTATGGAGTCTCTCATTCATTCTCGTTATTAGGAAGAATTTTATGTTTATTCGTAATGAAAAGCACAGTATTTACCTCGGGTTTGTTTTGTTTGCCCAAGGTGTGAAAGTCACTCATTTAGTCCCTCGAAGCATTAGCGCCCTCGCTACGCTCGGGCGCCAAACTCCGTCTCGGGACTCAATGAGTGACTTTCACACCTTGGGTAACAATGTACTATTTTTGTTAATTTTTCACAAATAAAACATAATAAACAACAATATGATAAGCTAAAACTAAGTCCAATTTCTATTAGCACAAAATGTCCTATGAATCCCATTTTCTGAATTCTTGACCAAAATAACCAGTTTTTTTTAAAAGGTAGCTGGCAGGGCTACGTAATATTGGAAAAAAAAAATATTTTTACAAATGACTATTACCTGTATATTTTTTAACCGACATCAAAAAAGGTGGACGTTCTCAATTCGTCACGTAAATATATATTTTTTTATGTATGTTCGCTGATTACTCGTAAACTCTTGGAGCGATTTGGATAATTCTTTTTTGTTTTTACTATCTAAGGTTTCCGCTACTTGAACTCATAATTCAAACTATAGCAGGAGAAAAGCGCGATAGAAGTGTAACATCGGAGGTCTTCGGTAAAGGAGATCGGTAATATTATGTAGTAGTACCTCTTTGTATTAACCTCATTTTCAGTTTCACGTAGGTAGTATTAAATGCAAACTATTTGGTTTTATGTCAGCTGTCATCTTGAACGGAGGCATGTACTGCACCCCTACCATGACTTTTTGAAGAACTCGAAATAAAAGAAACCCTTTTTCGATCACTCTTTTGTCCGTTTGTCTGTCGGTGTGTCACTACCGATATTCTCAGGGACGGGTGGACCTAGTAAGTTGATTTTTAGGAAGTTTCATAGTGTATACTCAATATAGTATGTTTAATCGAATACGTAAAAAACCCGTGGTAAGGGTACTGTTCCCTTCTGACGTTCGATTACGTTTTACCACGGAAAAATATTTCGATTTCTTATTTTTTAAATGTTTTTTTATCAAATATCTTAATTATTGTATTAAAGTTAAATTAAAACATACCCTAAATGTTATTCTGATATATTCTGAACATATTCGTGTGGACCTTTTTAAAATCTGTTCTGTAGTTTATGAGATTACCTGGTTCAAACAAACAAACAGACAGACAAACAGACAAACAGACAAACAGACAAAAATTCTAAAAAGTACCCTATCGTGTTCAGCTAACGATTTTAAGACGACCTGTGTATTTTTTTTCTGGATATCTTACAATTACAGATTTTTTGATGTCTACAGATTTATTATATGTATAGATATTACATTTATACTATGTAAGTTCATATGTATCTAAAGGGTGTAAAAAGACCCTTAACGAAAACGAAAACCACATATTCTGCCCATCATTGGGATCATTTTTTTCTTCTAGACAATACCTGGGAAACCACAGGTTCTGGAGATATTGAAGGTCAAAGTGTCCATTTTTTTTCAACTTTTTTGCAAAATCGAATTCTAAGCGTTAACACAAAATTTTCTTCCAAACAAACATTACCAAAATTTTTAAATTTTCTTAACAAATTACGCATTTGAAGTTACAGAAATGCAATGCATGCCCAAGCGCTCACCCACACTGACATAGCCGCGAGCTCGTTCCACGCACACACGCGCGCGGTATCAGCTGTGCCCGCTGTGCGCGTGACCTCGAGTCATTCGAGTTCAACGCATAAATGAATGCGAGCGGCCGTGTTACAACCCCGCGCACGGCGCCGTAGAGAGGGGATAGCTGTCTACTCTCCATCCGTCTTACGCTTTTTCGATCAGGTCACGTGTCCTGACGCGAGTTTAAGATTTTATACCCATTACAGAATAAGTGCTCAACGCCGCTAAAGAAGTTTTTACTTCAAAAAAAAGTTTTTTAAACGGAAGTTTGCTTGTCTCTTTTTATTTTACGTTTAAAATTTCGACTAGACATGTGCTTTAATTTACGCTTAGAAACATTATTATTGGATTGTTGGATATTATAAGCGAACGCTTTTGTTTTGTTTTTTAACCCCCGACGCAAAAACGACGGGGTGTTATGTTCATTACTACCAACAAATAAAGGCAAACTGGAGATGTGGAACAGTGGCTATATTCTGAAGTAACATGCGGGATGCAGACCGCGAGCTAAGCTAAGTTGGCTTATATAGCTCGCATAGCTGAATTAGTTTTATGTATGTTAAGTTAGCTCATTAATTGTCAGTAGACGACGAAGAAATGTTGGTCTGATGGATGAATCTCAACTTATTAGCTACTAGCTGCGCCCCTCGGTTTCACCCGCGTAAGTCCCGATCCCGTGGGAATATCGGGATAAAAAGTAGCCTATATGTTAATCCAGGCCTCTAGCTATCTACATACCGAATTTCAATGCAATTGGTTCAGTATTTTTAGCGTGAAGGAGTAACAAACACACACACACACAGACTTTCACATTTATAATATTAGTAGGATAAGATACTCTTCAAAGATCTTATACTTACAATCATCAACAAAAATATATTTCGAAAAAGATTATTACAGAATAGCCTATAGCCTTCCTCGATAAATGGACTACCCAACACTGAAAGAATCATTCAAATCGGACCAGTAGTTCCAGAGATTAGCGCGGTCAAACAAACAAACAAACAAACTCTTCATCTTTATAATATTAGTATAGATTAGCTGCGCCCCGCGGTTTCGGGATAAAAGTAGACTATGTGTTAATCCAAGTCTGCAGCTATCTAGATACAGAGTTTCATCGCAATCGGTCCAGTAGTTTACACACACACACGCACGCACATACAAACTTTCACATTTATAATATTAGTAGGATGGTAGACCCATAATAACACCCGCCTGAAGTTGCCCGGAGAGCACATTGATGCGGGAAGTAGACCGCGAACTAAGCTAAATTAGCTTTAGTTTAGCTAAGCTTAGTTGAGCCAGTTTTTCAGTTTTACGTAGCTTAGTTGGCATAATTTGCGATGTACTCTGGACGCACATGTGTGAAAAAATGGATCACAGCTAAGCGAAGCTCGCTGATCGTGTACGGCCGTGCGGGTTAAGCGACGCCTGGCGCGGTTATTACTTTGATGGGTGACCAATTAGTAGTGTGGCAAAAATGTATTTTGGTGAGCCCCTCCGTGCTTCGAAGGCACGTTAAGCCATTGGTCCCGATTGCTACCTCTAGTAGCAGTAGTTAGGTCAAGTTAAAGGCCTTAAGGCGATCTGAAAACTCTAACAATAGGTGAGCCACACCACTATACGAGAAGAAGAAGAAGACTATGCGAGCTTAGCTAAAGCTAACTAACGAGTAGCTTAGCTTGCGGTCTACATCCCGCATCAATGCGCTCTGCGGGCAACTTTAGGCGGGGTGTTATTAAGCAAAAAACACATGGAAATTTGTAGGTCTACCAAAGCTAATAAATTAAGATTGTGCGTCATAGCAACATTTCTTATTTTAGAACTAGGAAATACTTCGTGTTTGATTTACTATAATAAATAAATAAAAAATAAATAAAAATATTACATTGTTATTATCATATCAATTCTAAGATTGGAATTTATATTCGCTCTGTCGTATAGTTAAACAAATAATCTTTAAATTAATCCTATGAGAGAATAAACTATTTATTATTCATTGTGTTAATAGATAAATTTAAGCTTAAGTTTCTAGAAACCTATAGATCTCGTTTGATTGATCGTCGCGTCTGTCCTTGGGGTCTTATTTGTTTGAGTTCGGACTTCTATTTTAAACATTAATGGTCTTTATTTGTTTTTCCAGTAAACATAACCAAAAAAACTCCAAAAAATAATTAAAATTTTCGGCAAAAATAATAGGCGAGATTATAAAGAGGATTCTAATATTATAAAGGGGAAAGAACTTAGTATGAGGAAACATTGATTCATTGGGAATAACATAGGCTACTTTTTATCCCGATATTCCCTCGGGATCTAGAATTACGCAGTTGATATCGCTAGTAAGTATCTATAAAACTTGTTTTAAGGTTAAAGGGTACCGGCGCTCTCTCCATACAAACATAGTCAACGGTTTTCTCCCTGGATAATGACACTAGCACAAATATTTTTGTTGCATAAAACCTCCGCCATGACTATGCCCCTTGGTTTTTTCTAATGTGTTTATTAATTTATTATCTCAAATAAATAACTTTAACGAATTACAAATTGATAGTGTTTGACAGTTTGCATACAATTCTAATTTACTAATTATCATAAAAATTAAGATTTTAAAAGCAAAAAAAAAACAAATCATAGGGGCATGGTCATGGCAGTTATAAGTTTTATGCAACAAAAATATTAGCTCTAGTGTCATTATCCAGGGAGGAAACAGTCGACTACGTTTGTATGGAGAGAGCGCCGGTACCCTTTCCTTTTAAAAAGCAGCGCCTGTAGAGGTGTGGCACTTAAACACGTGGCACTTAAACACGTGGCACGTCTAGAACAATCCTCTGTTCTATCAATACCTTCGTTTAAACACACTGTATAAATAGTCTCCTACTAATTAACTCAATTAGGTATTATTTCTAGTTATTAATAGTAAGAGTCAAGTGGCGGCCGCGATGCAACGCGAAACGGAGTGTTGGGAGACCAGCTGCCCGGTGGACCGACGACATTAAGGGGGAGGCCTATGTCCAGCAGTGGACGTGTATGGGCTGATATGATGATGAAGAGGAAGAGTATTTTGATAGTTACTTCACTATATAGTATAAAACAAAGTCGCTTCCCATCTGTCATGCTTATAGATCTATAAAACTACGCAACGGATTTTGATGCGGTTTTTTTTTAATATATAGAGTGAAGAGAAAGGTTCTACCATGCATACGAAGTCGCGGGCAACATCTAGTATTTCATAAAATGTACTTTTACGTCTTAACCGTTATCCTTTACCTAATATAAAGTGCGCTAGATTTGGTATTCCAAAGTGTGCTAGATTTGGTATTACGAAGTTTGCTAGATACATTATTTCAAAGTTTGCTAAATTTGGTATTCCAAAGTGTGCTAGATTTGGTATTCCAAAATTTGCTAGATTTGATATTCCGAAGTTTGCTAGATACATTATTTCAAAGTTTGCTAGATTTGGTATTCCAAAGTGTGCTAGATTTGGTATTCCAAAGTTTGCTAGATTTGGTATTTCAAAGTCTGCTAGATTTATTTAGAGAAACTATTTTGTCATTTTTTTTCAACAGAAAGGCGATTCTTCGCTGCTGATGCTTTTATTAAAATTACGTATGTGTTCGAAACATGACACCCTAATGCATATTTTTGCCAAAAAAGTAATAAATCATAATCTCGGACACAGCAAATTATGTCCTTTTTAAAATACAAATTATTATTTTCTCATCTTTTAACATCTTATTTCATTAGGCGGCAGTAGGTAAAGGTATAGGTACTGTTTTCTAAAATCAAAGTATAAAACAGCTAATAGTTACTTATTGGTCAACCAAAGTTAATGTACAAAATGTTCTTAAAGTCACATTAAATGCCTGTTTAAATGACTTGCGGTTACCCAGTACCAACTTTAGTTGTCAGTTCTTGACACACTAAAGGGCAATTATTGCGTATGATATTGAACCTACTATCTACCTTAGGCCATGTCCAGAACAGAGTCTTCTAATGTCGAAATAACTACTGGCAATTTTTTCCAGAAAATTCAGTTCTTTTTTAAGATTTACGTAAAAATGTCACAATATTGAACCTACTATCTACCTTAGGCTATGTCCAGAACAGAGTCTTCTAAAGCGGACTAATCGGTGATGTCGAAATAATTACCGCCAATTTTATTCAAAAAAATTCTTTTTTTTTTAGATTTTCGTAAAAATGCCACAATAGAAACGCGATTTTTATGTAATTTCTAGCTGTGTCCCGTGGGAATATTGAGATAAAAAGCAACCTATGTGTTAATCGAGGTATTCATCTATCGACATACCGAGTTTAATTAAAATCCGTCCAGTATTTTTTGTGTGAAGGAGCACAAAAATTTATATATCCAGTAGTTTCTTCACGCAAAAACTACTGGATACATACACAAAACAAACATAACACATCTTTCACTTTTTTAATACCTATTAGTAGAAGTAGGATAGGATTTATTTTATTTATAGGCCACTCTGTCCTGCTATAGGAAAAAGGCCTCCCTCCCTTCTTTCCACTGTTCCCTATGTAGTGCCAGCTGGTTCAGTCTCTACGATGCGAGTCGTAACACCATCTTCTTCTGAGCCTGCCGCGGGGTCGCCTCTTTGCAAATACGTTCAACTATTGTTAATTACGCGATTAATGTTTATTGTCTTAAGTTTAAAACCTAATAAAGATTTCATTGGAAAATTATGTTCACAAAGCGCATTTCATAAAATAATGCTAAGTTTCGATTTCAAACTATTTTTACAAAAAATCTTATTTTTAGACATTTTGGCGTTGATGGTAAGTACGTTTTTCTTAATCAAGCTAATCGTAATCGACGTTGACCTTTGATTTAAGAATGGGAATGGATTATGCGGGGCTTACCCGATCCAATTTCACGTACAAAGCGTCACGCATCTACCTTTCTCTTGCGCACTGATATGAAATGGAAGCTCTGCTCGCTTCACTGTTCCGCCAAAACTAAGTGCAACTTCAAGTCTTCATGTATAGAGTAAATTCTCGCCTAGAGGTACCTTTTAGGCGGCATGCTAAATCTTCGATTCGCTTCCCATCAGGAAAGAAAAGGTCAAATATAAGCCTATTTTATTTAAAAATAAAAAACTGATCAGAAAGATAGTCCTCATGCACATTTACACCCATCGATGCTTTAGCACTCCACCATGCAAGACCTACGAGATTGTTCAAGAATCAATCAATTAATCATTAATTATTATCAATGCTCAATAGAACGATCAATCATATTGAAATTTTGATGTGATAACGTCTAAGAACACCTGCATTCACAAAAAAATGTCACGGTAATATTGTGTGTCGTCATGCGTCATGATAATATGACCAGACGCGTCAAGGTAACTTAGGAAACAGAGTATTTAATAATAATGTCGCTTATTTGGGCTTGTGTTATGGTGATGCAGTGACAAATAGAAGACCTTTATAAATGATAAACAAAAAAAAACTCAATTTTTCTTTGTTTTCTCATGACGTTATCACGTGTAATTATCGTCCGTAAACCGACTTTACGAACAACCATTGTTGTTTTGTTCATTTATTTATTATTTTAATATATTTTTTGTTTACACCTTATGTTTTAGAAGATTATCAATGAAATAAATACTCTAATTACATACCAGCCCATTTAATGTGTAAATAATTAGTCTTTTCAGATTCGTTGATGATATCGGCTGTTAATGTTATTTAAATACTGGTTAGTTTAAGGAAAATAAGGTACTTAACTGATAAAACCGGTATGTTTAGTTTTGAATAAAAAAACAAAAAATGTTAACTAGTTTATTTATTTACTTCAGGCAAAGGACTTGAAACAATAAATAAATACTAAATATTGCAGGACATTCCACACATCGCCATCTAGCCCCAAGCTAAGTAACTAGACTTGTATTATGGGTGGTAGACAACGGATATACTACTTATATACTTTTCTTTTGTAAATATATACTTATAATACATATAAACAACCAGATCACAGAAAAATATCTAAGCATTAATACTTCTCTGAGGCGGGATCGAACCCGCAACCCTGTGTTTGGCAGTCCGGCGTGGTGACCATTGTGCCAACTAGGTCGTTGAAACAATACATACCTATAGAGTAAATCTAAAGTAAAGTTCTAAGTAAGCCGGACTAGAGTTAGCTTTCTGTATCTATTTCTTTTCTCTATTTAGTGTATTTAATTATTTAGCTGTAGACTTTCCTAAAATAAGGAAAGGTAAGATTTTTTTTTAGTTTTTTGTGTGTAACGAATTGGCTCCAAAACTACTGAACCAATTAGCATGAATTGTTTCATTGGGAGTAACTTAGGCTACTTTTTATGCCGATATGCACACGGGATCGGGAGTTACGCGGGTGAAACTCCGGAGCGTAGTTAGTAATAATTAATCTCTTAAGCGCTGACTTGACTAGGAGTGAAGTGGAGAAGGATGACATGTTGTACCGTCCCCACATAGTGAGAAAAGGGGAGGAAGCAGAGATAAGCTTCCGGTCCATAAGAACTTAATCCCAAAATCTGCTTCCGGTCCAAAGAAGATACATTTCCCGAAATATGCAACAGAACTCCACGATGTAATTCTACCAACTCCTTTGTTTCGTCACACGACCAGGCAATCTGATATGCAGCACCGTTTCATGGTGGAAATACCAAACGTCTACACTAAGCGTTTTGGTTCGTCATTCCTTATTTGTACTGCAAGGGAGTGGTTCAGTTGCCGTCGTCTTTCCCGGCGTGAACAATTTGGGGGTCTTCAAGTCGCGAGTGAATAGGTATCTTCTAGGACAGCGTGCTACATCTTAAATCGCATTTCGTTACCTACCATCAGGCAGGTACGAGGGCGGCACTGAAAATTTCGGGAATCAAGGAAGTGACACAACATTACTATTTTAAAATGTATTTATTGCCTTTCGAAGTATTCTCCGCGAAATTTGACACATTTTTCCATACGATGGAACCAATCATTAAAGCAACCATTCCATTCGGAAGTTGGGGTCTCCAAAATGGCCGTTTTGTAGGCGTCCACAGCTTCTTCAGGTGATGAAAATCTCTGACCACGCAATTTATTCTTTATTTTAGGGAAAGTATAGAAATCATTAGGGCTTAGGTCGGGGCTGTACGGCGGATGGTCTAATAATTCTATGTTTTCTTGCTCTAAAAACTCTTTTGTTCTGTTCGCGGTGTGAGAACTCGCATTGTCGTGATGAAGGATGATGCGGCGGCTGCAGTTCTCTTTACGGAGTTCAGAAACGACCTGTGGCAAACAAATGCTAGCATACCATTCTACATTAACCGTTCTTTGTCCCTCAAGGGGAATAGTCACAACATGGCCGGTTTTGGAGACAAACGTGGCCAACATTTTTTTTGCAACACTCCGTGAACGAACAATTTTTGTTGGCTTTAACTCATTTTCGAACACCCAAACTCGTGACTGGTTTTTTGTTTCGGGTTCGTACGTGTATATCCAGGATTCGTCACCTGATACGATGTTGTATACAGCATTTGAGGATCCTGCGTGGAATCTTTCGAGAGTTCTGACGCACCAAGTAACGCGAGCCACTTTTTGCTCTTCACAGAGCGAATGCGGTATCCATCGGGAAAACAACTTTTTTACACCTAATTGTTCATGCAAGATTATTTGTATTTGACTCATGCCAATGTCTAAAGTTGCCTGAATTTCGCGGTATGTTACATGTCGATCTTCCTCAATCAGCTTACGCACAGCATCAACGTTTTCTTGGGTGAGTGCAGTTTTTGGACGACCTTGACGGGGATCATCACTGAGCTTGACACGTCCACGTTGAAATTCAGCAAACCAGCGATAAATTGTGGTTTTAGATAAGGCTTCATCACCAAATGCAGAAATCATTAGGTCAACACACTGTTTTTGTGATAAACCACTTGGAAAGTCATAATAAATCATCGCTCTTGAATTTTCTCGAGTCAATTCCATTTTCTCAACGACTAAACAAGTTTGACAAAACCTTGTGACAAGACCGAGATTCTTTTTTTAAATAAATAAATGGTATTCGATTCTTAAAACCAAGGAGTTTTAAAACCAAGGAGTTTTCAATTAAAAAGATTTAAATATGACAGGAACAGTGGAAATATTCCATTTCCGATACTTTTAGTGCAGCCTATGTATGATGGTGGTCAAACGTTTGTATAAAACTAGCTTTTGCCCGCGACTTCGTCCGCGTAACAGTCGAAAATGATTCTAATAGGATTGTACCAAGGAATCACGTTATCCCATACAAACTTTGCCCCGCTTTTTCACCCCTTAGGGGTAGAATTTCGGAAAATTCTATCTTATCCGATGCCTACATCACACAAAGAATACACCATCCAAGTTTAAGGTCTCTACGATCAGCAGTTTAGGCTGTGCGTTGATCCATCAGTCAGTCAGTAGTTCAGGTCAAAGAATTTTATATGTATAGATAAGAAGATATAATTTTCTCTCTCTACCTGTAGTCGGTCTCCCATCCCGTGTAATCATGGTTATCATTGAGTGTTAGAACTAACATTGGATAATTATTGGATAGGCATGTTTTGTGTTTGTAGAAAATTGATAGGTATAACTTTTAGTGAGACCAACGCGGGTAAAGCCACAAGGCGCTGCTAGTAAGGTAATAATTAATAATATATGTTAATAAGCTTTCTCATGCTTTTTGTTATTTTCAATGTTTTGTGTGTACAAATAAAGTGTTTACCTATCTATCTAACTAATAATAATACCAAAAGACCAATATTTATTAATTCTAATAAATACACATAGGTATTTTTTGTTAAGTAACACAAAGATTTCTTCATCTTTCACGGTTGGATTGTATTAAAGTGGATAACAATAAACTCGTTATTCGGCTGAACTTCATTTTAGGGTTCCTTAGCCAAAGAGTTAAAACGGGACCCTATTACTAAGACTTCGCTGACCATGCGTCTGTCCATCTGTCTGTCACCAGGCTGTTTCTAATGAACCGTGATAGCTAGACAGTTAAAATTTTCATAGATTATGTATTTCTTTTGTCGCTATAATAAAACAACAAATACTAAAAACAGAAAAAATAATAATATTTAAGTTGGGATTCTATACAACATGGTGCGGAACCCTTCGTGCGTGAGTCCAACTCGCACTTGGCCGGTTTTTTTTTTATTTCTAAGGTCGTCCCTTTCATCTTATTTTGTTTGGGCCTTGCATGGACTTGGTACAAGAATGCCATACAAGAAAAAGTACTTTTTTATAATACCTTAAAGATTGCGAAGTTTCTCTAGACGATGCGTCAGATAAAGTGAATACGGATATGAATAGAAGTGATGGGAGAAAACCAGACCCCACCATCCAATGGAATTGTTTAACTGCACAGGAAAGAGAGAAAGTGTTTTTTGCTGTCTTGTTCTTGTTGCCACAGATACCTAATTCAAGTGGTCTAACCCTATGTTTCCGTTGACTCGAAAATTACTTTAGAAGATAGATAAATTCTTTATTGTAAACACAAATTTTAAATAACATTAAATAAAAACAAAGCTTAAATCTAAGTGTTACAAAGGGCGGCCTTATCGCTCAAAGCGATCTCTTCCAGAAAAATAACGGAACGACGGAAAGAAAAAATAATTTAATGTATTATCAAGAAGATGACGGAAAGAAAAAAAGATTTAATGTATTATTATGGTACCATTTGCCAAGTGACCCTTCGCGTTCCACCATACACAGCATATACAGCATGCTTGTACAATATGATGGAACGCGAAGGCGTCCTTCTAGGCGAGCATGCTACATCCTCGATTTCATCATCAATTCCCATCAAGTGAGGTGAGGTCAAATGCAAACCTATTTTGCGTAAAAATTATCATGCGATTATACCTACCGACAAAATAAAAAGTAAATACCTATGACAATTATATCATGTCACTACCTTTTGGGTGCAGTATTTGCGCCTGCGCACTTTCACGGCCGTTTTTACGTCGAAGGCCAAAACGTTCTTTTTACAAAATCGGAAATTGAAGTGGAAATTTCACAATCACAGGTTCTGCTCGAAGTTTTATAATTCACTTAAGAACAGATTAAATGTTACTAAATTGTAAAAATTGCTTCTTTTATGTATTTTAGTGAAGTTAGCTAAGCAATAATTGAGTAAGTTTGCTCAATGTTGTAGTTTTATGTGCAAAGGTCTGAGATGGCCAATAAATTTCACGTGAAACGGAATGCAACAGCTATACATGCACTTGAAAATAATTCCGGGGGACGAATATAAGAAGACCAGTAGGTACCGGCCCGAAAAAAGAGCTACTCAAAGACAATAACATGATAATTATCAGAAAAAAACCATAGAATTTCATCTTCTATTTGCCCATATTAAAAAAAAATACTTTCAGCATCTGCCTAAGTTTTTGCCCATCGTGCTTTGACGTGAAATATCGTATGATCATTGCTCCTGAAAAGGACATACTTACTTAGGCTTAAAAATATATACCTAGCTATTATGCCTATAAAAATACATTGAAAAAGCTTGCCTAACAATTAATCTCACTTTTATAGTCATAGTTTTTTTAAATTTGCAAGCATATTTTTTGCAACAATATAATTTTAAAATGCTAAAATTCCGACACATTACCGCGGGCGCCGCTATGCGCCTACAAATTCGGATGTTTCCCGAGGTGACGATAAAATATGAAATATGTTTCAAATACGTAATAGCTAATAGGTTAACAATAACTATGCAACAAATATATATTTTTGCATTAATATATTTATGAAATTTTCATATTTGCAAATAAATTTTGTGTTTCTTGATAATTTAAATAATCTGCAATACTAAATGTCACCCCAGTCTGCAGTGACCATTCCAGTTCCTTCCGATGTCTATTTAAGTTTTTTGCAATAAATACCAGTATTTTTATATTACAACTAGCTGCGCTCCACGGTTTCACCCGCCTAAGACCCGATTTCGTGGGAATATCAAAATGAAAAGTAGCCTATAGCCTTCCTCGATAAATGAACTTTCTAACACAAAAATATTTTTTCAATTCGAACCAGTAGCACCTAAGATTAGCTCGTTCAAACAAACTGTTTAGCTTTAAAATATTGTATATATAATTATAATTAACCGAATTTAAAGAAGGAAGAGTTTTTCAATTCATCGTGTATATTTTGAACGGATATAGTTTAAAAACCGGTAAAAATATAAATATAGCCTAACGCAATATTTTTAATAAGCCGACTTTAAAGAAGGAAGAGGTGCTTAATTTAGTCGTTAAGTTTTTAAACGATATAGTTTTAAGGGCAGGTGCTAATAAAGCTACCAAAATCGACCTTTGTTTTAAGCAACTCTAAGTAATCAAATATTATTTTTTTGTTATTTGGATATAAATGGATATTGTAGTTTAATAACCATATTTTTGTTTATTGTGGTTTAAAACATGATATGCACAACTTCGTTCGATAAAAAAAATGTTAGAAAACAGAGAGTTATAAGATCGTTTATCGGGTTTTATTTAAAAATAGTTAACATTAAAATTTGTTTCTAAAAATGAATCAAATGATAAGTTTTGACCTCTAGGAACTATATTTGTGGATATTAATGCTAAAATGATTTGCATATCGATCAAATATAACAGTTAGCACGCAGCACGCTACGTTTTTGAGAGCGGGGGCTAAGGTAATGTGAATACCTACACACGGTACTGGAAGAGCGCCTTAATGAGCAAGTGTTCATAAATACAAAAGACAAAACGTAATTGTGACATAATGCCACAATGATGCATAAGGGGCTAAATAAACATAACTTATAGGCGTGGGCTTCCTAATATTCCTTATTAGTAACTGACATAAGCAGCTTTTAATCTACATATACTTCATCATATCAGCAACAGGACGTCCACTGCTGAACATAGGCCTCCCCCAAAGACTTCCAGAGCGATCGGTCGCATGCTCTCTGCGTCCAACGACTTCCTGCGACCTTAATTAAGTCGTCCGTCGTACCTATACTTATAAAAAATTAAAGAATTATAAAATATCTGTAATTGGAAGAAAATTAAAAATAAATTTTATTTGTCACTTTAGGTACACCATCAGTCTGAAACTATTCATAGCAATTTTTCAAGACCCATTTTTCCTGTAAAATATTTTCAGTTAGCCCACTAGGCCACGCAATGTAAGAATAACAAATCACTGTAGCTAATTCGTTTAAGATACTATTCTACTGAAAGTTTAAACTGATTTTAAACAATTTATTGTACGGCCGAAAATTTTAGTAGTACCTACATACAGTCGGCAACAAATTTGTAGACCCACTGTAGATTTATAGCAGTTTTAGAGTTCTATATTGGGTCTGTACTTTTGTTGCCTATTTGGTCATTTTTCTTAAGTAAAATATTAGTATACGTACAAACCGATGTGTATATTGTAATTTTACATAATGATTATGGCCATTGAATAATATTATTTCCAAAAAAACAGTTTGTTTGACCTTGTTATTGCAATATTAGTATAATGAACATCTTTTACACGTGTTTTACCTTTTTAATACTTATTTATTTAAAAAAAAACACACGTTTTACCTAATTTTGAAAACTTTTGTTACAATACAGGCTGATTTTTGAATGGGCCTTCTTTTAAATAATATACGAGATAGAAAAAAATGCTGAAATAACGCGCGTGCCGGATTTTTGTAAAAAAAAATCTTTTCGAAAATGCTACTCATGGATGATGGGTCCCATCACCCTCTAATATAGTTCTATGCCTACACAAAATGAAATAAAAAATAAAAATGTAGCTGTTCATTATTTTAAAGATAAGGGATGGTCTCATAAGAACGTTTTCTCGAGCGGTTGGAGGACCTCACGATTACGGGTGTATAATTCAATGAGAGAAAAACCAAGGAGGCGCCACGTTTGTATGTTGCGACAACACCGCCGATTCGCCATTTTATTGACCCAAATTTCTGCACTGTCAACCGTTAAAAATAATAAAGCGACACATGCGCAAAACTATCAAAAGCCCTCATTTCTTTGACTCAAATCCTTGAAAGTTTACTTGCAGTTTTTGTAAGTCCGTGAGGTGTTTCTAAGATCTTTAATATAGTGAACAGAATAAATAGAGTCAATCAATCAATTTCATAACTCTATTATAAATATTCAAATACACTATGTCATTCTGAACAACTGATCTGAGATATAGAATCGACGCGGGCGCAGTCTTTTGGGCTAAGGTCATGTAAATGTTAACATTTCGCCACAATGTTTTTTTATAAAGAAACGCGTATATCCTTACCGGCGGGTGTTGCAAGCTTTAATTGGACTAAATTCTTAAAATTGTGAATGAATATTCTGACTAGAAAGGCATAAGATACTTTTTATTAACCGACTTTAAAAAAGGAGGAGATACTCAATTCGTCCCGTAGGTATTTATGTTTTTTAAGTATGTTCCCCGATTACTCAAAAAGATGACTGAACCTGTTGACATGATTTTTTTAAATTAAAAAGTATATACCTAAAGGTTGGTCCCATAAAGTTTTGGTAAGGATCTGATGTGGATCTTCGGAGTGATGAACAGAATAGTAACTCGAGCGTGCAGTTAAATTGCTTAGTTTTCAAGGTAGTGCAGGATAAATGCCTTCCTTCCTATTTTTTTCATTCCGGTTCATTTGTACCGTGGGCCCGATTATGTATGAGCCGGTTCATCTAATATTATATCTTTAAGAACGTTTATCTAGAGTTCTTTTTATTATGGTAATGTTCTAGCTTCATCATCAGACCCTGTCCATCCATAGTAAGAACACTCACGGAACTTTCAGTTAAATATTTAAAAACTACATTTCAATTATTTTTAATAAAAGAGGTCTAACGTATAACACTCCTTTTTATTAAGGAGTATAAAAATATAAAAAAAGGTTTAGACAAGACAGTTGAAGAGGCTTCTCAGAAAGATGTAAGATTAACTACATTTACTTTCATCTTCGGCTGTATATCGGTCTGACATAGTTGATAACCCAAAAACGAGAAGCATGCGAGGACCCCAGAAAGAATCTTCGCTTCTGGTCGGAGCTTGGTTAACTGGGTTAGCAGTCGACGATTACCCACAATGGGCAGCATAAATTATATGACTTAACATCCGTTACATTTGGGGACTCTTCTGATCGATTGCAAACACGTTCCACGTCATGCTACTTACGAAATATTTACAAAAACATCCTTAGTTCCGGAATGAAAAAAAAAAACAACAAATTAAGAAAGGAATTGTCGAAGTAAGTTGTTTACCTTATATTTAGTTACCTTGACGTTCACCATTCGAAAATAAGAGCAAAAATGTTTCCGCGGACTAAACTGGATACATTGACGTCATGGAGTTCCAATGGGTGCAGGGCCATTACCACATGACGCAGTTCCGTAGAGTCCCTTTGAAGAAATAGATGTTTTAAAATAATAACGATATTAGGTGCTTGTTGACGTTTTATAGAATTGAAATAATAACTATCTTCTTCTTCGTCGTTGGCACAATTCAAATTAAATTTAAATAAAAACAGATTCGCTAACTCCGGTATTCTGCCATGCCTTTGAAATTGTTATTGGCCAACATTAGTTTTGCCAAGAGTCTCCTGCCTTTCTGCCCTAGCAGATTTATATGTGCTGCTTGGTTTGCTCGGAAGCTCTACAGTAGCGTTGGATTTGGCGATGTTGGAATTAGACCTTCTTACATTTGCCCTGCAGCGACCACCTGATTTCTCAGTGTAGTGGCTTCCACACTTGGCACGGCAAATAATGCTGAGGGTTTGTGCAGGGTCCAGGAAGTACAACAGTGGGGCATATTTCACCTTCCTCAGGTTGACTTGGGCAACTCCAACACCGTCAGTCATAATAACTTTGTAAAGGTAATGTAAAGTTTTTAACATGGATTTATTTATTATTGTGTTACGCAGTAGAGACTCTGGATGGCATCTTGGTTTTTACATCTAAAATTTGAAATTGGTGATGTTGCAATAAAAATATAATTAATTTTTGATGATAGGTAAGAATAAATCATAAATTTTCAAAAATGGCCCAGTGAGTGACCAATGGGTATAATTCTTATTTTATGGACAAACTAGTTCTAAAAGACGTAAAAAACACGAGTCAATAATTAAAAATTCCAAAGTGTCATGTGACAGCTCTGTATGCCTAAAAAATATTATTATGACGATGATTGTGGTGAGTTAGGCTTATTTTTACATGCAAAAAGTCGCAGATTCCTGTCGTAGAAAAAACATTGTTAAGTTGTCTCTAGTCTCAGAATACCAGAAATATCATCGGAGAGAGCATCCTGGAGAAGAAAATGACATTGTGATTATGACCCATCGTCAGAGTTATTGCAACAGACGTTACTTAACCTGGATGACTGTTTAAGATCACCAAGTGCCTGAGAGTCTCCGTTCACATAAAACCTGTTTTCATTATAAGACATATAAATCGATGTAACTATTTTTTACAGCGAGTCAGGTTTAGGGGAACGAACCCTTAGTTTGACCTTGGAAGGTCGTTGTTCCGGGCTATACCAGACCTAGGACTATTGCACAGTACATTATAGTTTAGTCTGCGGACATTTGTATCCCGACAGTTTACATTTGTGGGCAAAGGCAAAACAATTACATTCAGTAGCGTAGCGAAAGGGCAGGGCGGAGGGGTGGACCGCCCCAGGCACCATTAACAGGGCGGAAAATTGGGAAAAATGTTTTGTACGGTCACTTGTTAATTAATTTTTCAAGAAATCGGCTCTTACCCACTTGAACATCTTGAATGTCCTTCCCGCACAATACAGTTGTTGCAAATCACGAGTCGTCATGCATTCTTACATGGTTTGGAAATATTTTATTTAGCTCAATTCTTTCATATTGTTACGTTTTTTTTTCACAAACACCAACGTTATTATTTTTATGACGTCACAATGGTGGCAAATTTTTATTTTTAAGACAACAAAAGTGCGGTATATATGACCTGGCCCGCCCCGGGCGACAGTGACCCAAGCTATGCCCTGATTATACTGCAAGAAGCTGTTAACATTTTATAAGTTTTCTCTCTGAAGCAGAATCATAAAGTCAAAAAACTACCGAATGTCGCGAAACAAGGACGTCCGGAAAAAACAAATAAACGATCGGAAAACAAAACAAATTTCGTCATCATCGCATACAATCTATACTTATATATAAAAGGGAAAATCACTGACTGACTCACTCACTCACTCACTCACTCACTCATCACGAAATCTTTAATTCTTATTTTTAATAAAAAAAATGTTTAATTCAATCATATCCGTTTATTTATTACTTGACACAATTTCCAGCTCTGGCTCTTCAAACACTCCAAACCATTTTTCAACCCTCCTCTTTACTTATACGTGTCGGTGACCAAAAAAAAAAACGCTGAACTTCGCTTTCTCAAACTTCAGTTTCCTTAACTTCGCTCTCCGAAACTTGACTTTCCACGACTTTAATTTCCCACGACATCATTTTCCCAAGACCTCACTTTCCCACGAGACCCCACGTTCCCTTGAGGTGACGTAACAGCGTTTTCCATCGACACCGCTTTCCCTTAATACTGGCATTGCTAAACACAAAAACTACTATACGAATTGTGATGAAAGTAGGTATGCAGGCGTCTAGAGAGCCTACAAATAAGCTACTTATTATTCCGATCCTACGAGACTCGGACTTGCGCGGGTGAAACCGCGGGCCGCAGTTATAATAAATAAATAAACAAACAATAACAAAACAAACAGACGTCGAGAAAAAAATAAAAAAAAACGTCGGAAAAACAAACGAAAGTTTCAGGTTAGTGGCGGAGCGACCCGTGTCTGACTCTATAGAGCGAAAGAGAACTATATTTCACTATGTCCATAATAATGTCAGTTGTCACTTGCTTACAATTGGTCGTTATAACTAATATTAATATTTTACTATAATTATATATAATAGGATAAGATTTTAATATAAGAAGCGCTTTTATCTGAAGGGAAAAGCGGGAACTACTGCCGACAAATTGCTTTGCAGTTTGGCAGAGAGTTTTGTAGTAATAGATTAAGTGCTTTTTAAATAAATAAATATAATAAATAAAAAACTCACACTTTCTAAATAACGACTAAGAATATTTTTTAAATATAATACCATCTTTCTGAAACATCAGGAGAAACAATTGAAAAGTATGTTGTCTGCGAGAGCTTCTAGTCTCAGATTATTTTATCTACGTAGAATCCTACACTCCGGTTCTTTTCTAAATAAAGATCATAGCAACATCAATGCTAGAAGTTGGACTTAAACTACTATTAGTTCTACCTGGGATTTAATGTCATTTGCTAATGTCACTTAACGAATTCCTATAAATAGTACTTGTAGCAAAAAAACGGTTATCGAACCATATTTTTTGTAGGAAGTATCACTACAACCCACAATCTATTTTTAACAGTATCGAAAATTTGAATAACATCTATCCAATTTAAAGGTGTGGTCGGAAAATTAAGTATGCAAAAATTAATTTGACCACAACATAATATAAAAACCTGTACAGTTAAGCTTTAGCCAAAAACCGGTAAACTACGAAGTAAAATGATACTGTTAAGTACCTACTTGAAAAAATCTAGAACAGCCGGTAGATGTACCTATTGTACATACATACAAAAACTTAAAGTGTACCTTTATTCTGTCTATCCATAATTCGAAAAGTACTCAGCTAAAATATATATAATAATATTTATATACAATGTGTTTCAGCAAAGGGGTTTTGTCAACAACTTTTGGAAATTCAAACTTTTTTTCGAGAATTCTGAGGCAATTTTTACTTAAATAATAATAATAATAAGCCTGCAGGGCACCTTGAGGCGAGGTGTCGGGGAGTAGCGACCCCGCGGTTCCCGAGTGCTCCAGGGGGAAGCAACCGTTCCTCATCTCCGGCTGGCCTTAGTTGGCTGATCGGAGTGAAAAATGACGAGGAAGCGGTCCCCCGCCTCTGGCTTGCCTTCACCGGCCGTCCAGAGTGGAGTCGCAAGAATACGTTCGAAGGATATATGCCGCACGTCAGTGGTGAGTGGGCCAGGTAGGCTGGACCCTCAGGGAGCCCGTGACCTGAGTTTAAAACCCAGTGCGGTATCACTATCCTTAAGCCACTCTCGTCCCTGTTGCCCCCTTGCTGTAATTTACTCAGCTGATTAGGGTGGCCCAGTTTGAGAGTTGGCGAGTCTCCGCCTGCCACTTTTACATGTTTGTTGAACATTGTTACGGCAGGTGCCATAGTACCCATAGTTCCGCAGTATCCAGTCCACTGCCATCCCATCACAATAGCCCAAGTAGTAGTTTTGTCCTGTAGATTATCAATAGTTTTCATCCAAACCGGAGGTTGTCCTTGGTTGCACTTTATAGTGTAGACAGGGATAATCGCCGGTTTAGAATCCACCCCATTGCTTGCTATTATACTTGTTATTGTAAAGGGCCTCTACGTGTTGGCTTCGGCTCCACGCACGCCTTCCAAAGGTCCGGGGCTCCATAGCCCCGTGATACAGGACGTATAACAGACAATAATAATAAATCATTTATTTCAGGCTACAAAGGCCCATAGATACATACCTTATAGATACATATTTTATAATAATAATTGAATGTGTTAAAGAGATATCTTAGAACTATGTTAGTAGCACTTCCATGACACTACACTTTCGTCTTAGTCTGTTCTTGTGGAATTTGTCCGCGGAAGCGACGGAACACCACGTCCTTCGGCCAGAAGCGAAAGCTTCCATAACGCGAAGCAGATAGCTGTTAGGTACTCGCACCACAAACGCCTTGAAATTGACGTTTCGATGCGACTCCAGCATATGCACCCTCAGCGTACAACCCAGCTTCCGGCGTACGTAAAAATCAGCTGTTTCAAACAAAAACTTCGAACAAAGTGTTCGAAGATCCTGAAGTCTAGAACAAAAGTTGTTCGCCTAGACGTCTAGAACAACCCCCTTTTGTATTAGAACCCCATCGCTGAAACAAATTATATATAGTCTTTATTATCGATTTCAACGATCGCGATCCTACTATTCATTTTATTAGTTATGTTTAGTTATTAGTTTTATTAGTTAAAATATAAAATGTATTGAAAATGGTATGTAGGTTAAAAATAATCATATATATATTTTTTGCAAATGTTTTTGCATAATATATGATAATTTCGACAACATTAATTAAGATAATCAAATGTAAGAAGTTTATCTATACTAATATTATAAAAGGAAAACTTTAACTATTTGTAAATTTATAAATTGCGTCGAAGAAGCCGTTCACATAATTGTGGTCGAACTTTACTTGGTAAGTTCGTATGATCATTAATTTTAATGGGCTCCGAAAACACTGGACCGATTTTGATAAAACTTGGTATGATGATATCTGCACGATGCGTCTTTTAAAATATAAGTAAACCTATTTACTGAAAAACTGTCAAAGAGATAATTGCTATAAAAGGTTACACATTATAATAACTAAGCTCATTATAACTATGTTCGAAATAACTACAGTCATAATACCTACTGTTAAAAATACATAATGGTTGCTTCCATGGAGGAAGGAAATTATTGTTTCACATATTTTGGTAATAACTAATGAACGAAATACCTAATGTATGAAATAACTACGGTTCATTTAACTACAATCAATTCACCTACGGTTTATTCTACTACAAAATTCATCTACGGTTTTCCACCGTGTTAAAAACGTACGGTGTTAAAAAAAACATTTTTTTCTAAAATACAGGGTGTATTTTATAAATTGGACTTTTTTAAATTAAAATACCTACCAAGTAAAATAGGTAGAATTCGTTTCTAACACTCGCCGGCCGCTACCGCGGCGACGCTCGCTTCGCTCGCTCGCCTCGTGCGTTGTGGTCGCAGTTCTAACCTAACCTAACCTATCCATGTCGGTTCTGGATTTCCCTATTTATATTTTATAAAATTGTTTCTTTTAAACAGTAGGTGTTTCGTACATTAGGTATTTCATACATAGATGAAACATCCAATATCTTAAAAAAACTATTAAATCAATCGTTCGTTAGCTCAATTAATCTTAGTTGAATCAAACTTACGTAAATTACACAGTAGTTGAATCAACCGTAGTTATTTCAAACATAGTTATAATGAACTTAGTTATTATAATGTGTAACATAACAAAATGTACAAGTAGATACACATAAATAGATTAACATATCTACACAGACAGATGAACAGATAAAAAGTCTAAAAGTTTTATTGGCAGAAATGGTTTAAGCGTTGTATGATGATTGTATGTCATCAAATAGGAACAAAAAATAGTTGAACTTCGGAAAGACCAACGAACGTCATTAGAAGAGCATAGCCAAGTCCGAGTCGGACTGGTGAACGAAGGGTTCCATACCATTATATTCTTTTTAGTATTGGTTGTTATAGCGGCAATAGACATCATCTGTGAAAATTTTAACTGTCTAGCTATCACGGTTCATGAAATACAGCCTGGTGACTAGCAGACAGACCGACGGTCGGGCAGACAGTAAAGTCTTAGTAAAAGGGTCCAGTTTTTATCTTTTGGGTTCGGAACCCTAAAAACGAGAGAACACCGAAAAAAACAATAGGTAAATTAAATTAACCTCAAAGAAACCTCAGTAGTATCCGTAGAACAACAATGAAAACATAAAAACTTTGGAAAAGCGTCGTCGGAAATATGTAGGTATACGTCGTCGTCGTCAGATGGCGCTACGACAATTCGTAGCGCCATCCGGGTCCTGTCCTTACGATGCGAGTTCAATAACTCGCATCGTAAGGACTGGACCCAGCTGCAACTAGACCAGGAACCAGAGGAAAGAGGGGAGGGAGGCCTTTGCTCTGCAGTGGACGGAATAGACTAAAATAAATGTTTAAACGTAGTTTTGCATGATTCAGTAGCCAGACTTTGAGATATAATAATAAAATAAATAAATATTACAGGACATTCCACATCTCGCCATCTAGCCCCAAGCTGAGTAACTAGACTTGTGTTATGGTTGCTAGACAATGGATATACTACTTATATACTTTTTCTTTTGTAAATATATGCTTATGATACATAGAAACAACCAGACCCCAGGCAAATATCTAAGCTAAATACATGTCTGAGACGGAAATCGAACCCGCAACCCTGTGTTTGGTAGTCCGGCATGGTGACCATTGAGATATGATGACATAGGAATACCGACTGACTTCCTCTTTATTTTTGTACACTCATTCTCATGTTTATAATGTAAATGAGACATTTAAGTTGTCGTCGAGCTTGTTTAATCTGGTTCTATATAAGAAAAAGCGATAATGTTTAGAGGCACCCATAAAATGCCGGAAGCAAAGACTTGAAGACTTATTTTTTGATCTCTCCGATCGGAAGGTATGCTCTTATAAATCGAATCGGAAGGTATGCTCTTATAGATCGAAACGGAAGGTATGACCTTATAGATCGAATCGGAAGGTATGCTCTTATAGATCGAATCGGAAGGTATGCTCTTATAGATCGAATCGGAAGCTATGCTCTTATAGATCGAATCGGAAGGTATGCTCTTATAGATCGAATCGGAAGGTATGCTCTTATAGATCGAATCGGAAGGTATGCTCTTATAGATCGAATCGGAAGGTATGCTCTTATAGATCGAATCGGAAGATATGCTCTTATAGATCGAATCGGAAGGTATGCTCTTATAGATCGAATCGGAAGGTATGCTCTTTTGATCAAATCGGAAGGTATGCTCTTATAGATCCAATCGGAAGGTATGCTCTTTTGATCAAATCGGAAGGTATGCTCTTTTGATCAAATCGGAAGGTATGCTCTTATAGATCCAATCGGAAGGTATGTTCTATATATCGAATCGGAAGGTATGCTCTTATAGATCAAATAGTTCAAATTAAACTATTAATCTACAAAAATTAAATTCTAAGTAGTGACTGATATATTATAAACGCACAACACAGCAATTAGACCCTTTTTAGCCCGTACCTATACAAGTACAAGTACAACGCACAGCACAGCTTAAATCGCTGGTCCTTCTTTGTAAAATGTAGGTAAACACTAAGGAAGAGTATTTCGAAATTCCTCCCCTTAGAGGACGAAATAGCGAGCAAGTGCGAGACATACAATTTGGAGAGGATGTGTTCTTTGTAAAATGTAGGTAACCACTATTGGGTTTTCACATAAAGGGTTTTTCAAAGCTCCTGCCCTAAGAGGGTAAAATAGCGAGCAAGCCTGGACAGAAACAAGTTTTGATATAATTATAGAATTCCGATTCAAAATGTAGTAAGATTGGATTTGCCTATAGATACCCAGTTTATGGTTTTTTCTTTACAATTTCTTTTTTTTACAATATAGGTTCTTGTTACAGCACAGGGCGTCTCAAAATACCGAACTTTTATTGATGGCAAATAAATTTTTTAATGAACAAGCAAACGCGAGCAGATTCAAGTTTTGATGTAAATACTGATTTCAGATTAGAAATGTCGTAAAATTGGATTTCCCTATAGCCTATAGCTATCCAATAATAGTATTTTTTTTCAAACGTGTTTAACGCACTGGGTTTTTCACAATATAGACGCTTGTAACCACAGAGGGCGTCTCAAAATACCAAGCTTTAATTGATAGCGAATCAGTTTTTTAAACAAGCAAATGCGCGCAGATTCAAGTTTTGATGTAAATACTGATTTCAGATTAGAAATGTCGTACAATTGGATTTCCCTATAGCCTATAGCTATCCAGTAATGGTACTTTCTTTACAACTTGTTTAACGCACTGGGTTTTTCATAATCAAGGTGCTTGTAACTGCACAGGGCTTTTTAATACCAAGCTTTAATTGATAGCGAATCAGTTTTTTAAACAAGCAAATGCGCGCAGATTCAAGTTTTGATGTAAATACTGATTTCAGATTGAAAATGTAAAATTGGAATTACCTATAGCGTATGACTATCTAGTTTATGTTTTTTCTTTACAACTTGTTTAACGTGCTGGGTTTTTCATAATCAAGGCGCTTGTAACCGCACAGGGCGTCTCAAAATACCGAGCTTTAATTGATAGTGCATTAAAATGTAAAATACAATACAAAATACATCCTGTTTGTTGGTTGCTCAAAACATTGTAGGCAATTTTTCTCACCAAAAATCTTAAACAAATAGTTTTTAACTTTTGACAAATTTTAAGACATAGCTACTATTTTTTTATATTCTAAATTTATGTTTTAATATTAACGCCATTTTATGTATTTAATTAAACGAGGATATTACGTATGAATGAGGGATGTTTACATCCTATGACAGTAAATATATTGTCAATTAAACGAATTAATTTGGCAGGATATTTACTAATCGAGTAAGATCCCGCCTACCACCGAACTTTCGTGATTTTATAAAAGCTGAGAATTTCTCAACGCATGCCTCCAACATAGATATATACGATGTACTAACTAACTTCATAGTTGCTAGTAGTAGTAACGCAAAAACCATGTTAATTTTGCTAAAATAGACATATTATGCACTATTATTAATAATAAATAAATAATGACTTAAAATCCAGTGAGGCCTCTCCATCCTTCAGCCACCCACGTTCCTGCTTGCCTCCTTGCTGTAATTTACTCGGCTAATTATGGTGGCCCAGTCTGAGAGTTGGCGAGTCTCCGCCTGCCATTTTTAGGTGTTTTTTGAACATTGTTACGGCAGGTGCCATAGTATCCATAGTTCCCCAGTATCAAGTCCACTACCATCCCATCACAATAGGTCAAGTAGTTTTGTCCTGTAGATTATCAATAGTTTTATCCAAACCGGAGGTTGTCCTTGGTTGCACTTTATAGTGTTGACAGGGATAATCGCCGGTTTAGAATCCACCCCATTGTTTGCTATTATACTTGTTATTGTAAAGGGCCTCTACGTGTTAGCTTCGGTTCCACGCACGCCTTCCAAAGGTCCGGGGCTCCATAGCCCCGTTTTACAGGACGAATAATAAAATAAATAAATAAATATTGCAGGCCATTCCACACATCGCTATCTAGCCCCAAGCTAAGTTACTAGACTTGTGTTATGGGTGCTAGACAACGGATATACTACTTATATACTTTTGTTTTGTAAATATATATTTATAATACATAGAAACAACAACACCACAGACAAATATCTAAGCATAAATACCTACTTGTCTGAGGCGGGAATCGAACTCGCAACCCTGTGTTTAGCAGTCCGGTATGGTGACCATTGGGTCCACTGGGTCGTTAAAGTCTGTGTGCAACTTAAGTGTTTCTAAGATAAATTTGGCTTGGAGTTGGATTGGAAGATACATGTAGTATATCCGTTGTCTAACACCCATAACACAAGTCTAGTTACTTAGCTTGGGGCTAGATGGCGATGTGTGAAATGTCCTGCAATATTTATATTATTATTATTATTTTAGACTTGGAAAGCCAAGTCTGTGACAATACTTTGTCACTAAGTCGCTAATAAAGATTATAATCTGCATGAATAGATGCATTTGACTCATATTTTAGTCGTACCTATCAGATTTCTTTGAAGGTGCTAAATATTATTAAATTCTTTCCAGTAGTTACAATACTTGCTTTATAGTTTTTTTAGGTTATTGGTTATAGGTACAATCAACGATCAAAAGTCTCTGCCCACTGTAAAGTTTACAATCCTGTGCGTGCAGCACTATTTGAACATTATAACAACGTAACCTGTAGATCGAACCCACGTCGGTTGGTGTAGCGGGTGGGGGCTTATACCATTCGGCCAACTAATGACATAGCTAACATATTGAAAACAATAATCACACTGAGTACTTTTAGTTCAAGTATTTATGTTTGTGTGTAACGTCTATTAGAAGTAGGTCGTAAGTCCAATACTTGTTTATAGTATTATTGTAGCAAACTGATAGTGACTTCTGACGTATATAGTACATCCGGTTTATAAAAAAATGTTTTGTCAGTTATGTTGTTTACCTTCTTTTATTAATTTATTTGGAGTCGGCGCAGTTCAACTTCTATTTTTACAGATACTGAAAATACACATAAGGATATCAAGAATGCTATATCACCACGCAGAATAATAAGGAACGCTTATAGGTAAGCACAAGGTCTGTAAATCCCTTCTTCTTCTTCCTAGTTTTGTCCCATTTTGTAGTTAACCCGATGGAACGTACATGTGGTTTAAGATTTAAGTATTGACAATCTTAAATCGCTACAAATAGATTCCATTGCAATAAAAAACAAATTCATACGGTTATCAATTGCTAAAATCATGATTTAGGATCTTAAGGGGCACCCATCTCTTTTGTTTACACTATATACATCACTACACTAATATAATAAAGAGAGTTAATTTTTTGTTTGTAGGTCTCCAAAACATGGAAGAAGAATACAGCTTCACCGACCCCAAATAAATTGGGATAAGGGTAGGCAGAAGAACTACGAGTATGCGCATTTAATTACCTAATTTAATATTATAACAATTTATTATCATTAAATCAGGTTGACAACATACAAAAAATAACAATCGATATTAAGTAACAGTTTACCTAACAGATAATTTAATTGAAGGAATAGCACGTACTGGGTGTACAGGGTCATTGGTAATGAGAAAGCGGTCGAGAGTTAATTCTGTTCACCTTAACAATCAACGTTTGCTCTACGATTTTTTTTTTGGAAATTATTTAGGAATAACCATAATAATTCGAAAACTTTGCTCAAGAAAAATTAAAAGCGTTTAAGACCTTAAACATGATGAAACAAATATCAAAGTGTTAAAACTTTCAACCTTTATGGTTATTGAAATTGAATTTCAATTTAGAAGAAACCGTTAAATACATTTAGTTAGTATTTAGCTAAATTTGTTTAAGCACAATGTCATACAAGCCGCAACGATGATACGTTGCTATGGTTACCTTGTCAATAACGCTCACGTTCCCGTAACGTGAGCGTGACGTCACACTTTTTGTTAGTGCAGTACGGGTTTGCTCGATTAAGATTACATTATCACGTCAAAATTACTTTTAAATAATTAAAAGTACAAATGAAGTGTTAATAATCATATTTTATTTCAGAATTAATTCCATACAAATTAAATTAATCAAATTAAAAATATTTACTTATAATATAAGTAAGTATTTTTAATTTTTTTATATTCATTCATTATATTATAATGAAGAAATTCATCGAAAGTAATGTTATTTGTGACATTTAATTTTGATTTTATTTCGTCAAATTTATTATTATTTTATTTGACTTTAAATATTGACATTTTTCTTTTTACATTTTGATTCGATTTTTATTATTAGTTTTAATTTAAATTTGTTCATTTTTAGTATTTTCGATTATTTATTTTAATTTATTGTAATGTATGGATTTGATTATTTGAAAAAATGAATTGAATTGAATGCCAAATAATATTGCAAAATGCAATCCTCAATGATAATGATGATGATGTTAATGATAAGAAAAGTTTGTTAAAGATTACCAATAACCCTGTAGAAACCGTTATCGCTTGGACAAACGTCAGTGATATTATTGTTTTATAGCACAACGCATAAGGCTTACCTTTACATTTTGTTCCATGACAGTGTATGTGCGGACGTATCGCAGCATCCCGGCTAAATCATTGATTTTTCAATTTTCGAATATTTTTTTTTTCGCTAAGTGCTGAGTGGAGTGTTTGTGTTGGACTTTAGTTATTGTGTTTTAATAATGAATGGTAAGTTATTTAAAATACATAGAGTATATACATTAATATATTTAAAATAATGAATATTATTATTTTATTCTTATTTTTGTATCATAATTAATTTTGCATATTACGTTTAACATAATCGAAACAATACAACTTAGGTACCTATATTTTTTGTTTATACCTATTGTAGTAATTTTACGCTATCTAGATAAAACGTATTTCACCTAAAATCCTACTTTAGGATTTTAGGGGCATACTTTAGTTTAAGGTTATACTTGTACTTGAACGGGCTGTTTTCCGCCGTTAGACCGTTTTTAATTAGGTCCTATTTGCGTGAGGATAGAGTAGGCTTTCCCAGCACCTACTACCCTCTCAGCTTAGTCGACCATGTCCATAGGAGAAAACTTGTCATTACATCCGGAGTCAACTAAACCGCGGGTTTCATCACGATGTTTTCCTTCACCGTGAGAGTCAATGTCAATTAGCGCACATACATTTTTCATAAGAAAAATACATTGGTCCACGGCCGGTATTCGAACCCACGACCTTTAGAATGAGACTCGACTCGACTGAGCCAACACCGCTGTTCTGCTTTAGTTTAAGGTTAAGGACCTTCAACTAAAGTAGAAAACTTGAGTCAAAAAAAAACATTTTAATAGTAGCAAACTCAACTGTCTATAATTATGTTGCCGACCAAAGACAGACATAAGAGTCAAACTTACACAACCATTGTTTTGTTTTTCACCAAGTAAAAAAAACTATTTACCAAAAAATCCCCGAGAAGAAATCCCTACCATTGTCTAGACTTTAAGTTGAAAAAAAGGAAACATTACGATAGATATATACTTTTGGCATGATTAATTGCTCAGAACTGTTTTAAAGGCTACAATTTAATTCGCTTTACTGAATAAATAACTACCTATTTCAGTTAAATACCAAGTTATGAACAATATTATGATCCTACATTAATCTTTGATCTATCATTAAAGTTTGAATAAAATTGTAATAACGTAAAAACATTTCATCCTATAATAACAATGTATGCTTTGCTATGAAAAACTCCAATTAGATTGCGGTAGGTGTTTTTAGACTTTTAGATAGATAGATAGAACGCTTTATTGCACATACAGGTTACAGAAAAAGTACAATTAATTTAAATTATATAAATTTAAATAGTGGCACAATAGGCGGCCTTACGTTAGGATGGACAGGATTAGACGTAAGATTAGGGGCTCTTTTACGGATTCTTTGTAATAGGAAACTTGAACCCTATGCCTAAAGGTAGGACTTACGTAGGTACCTACACTTTGTTATTCACAGCCCGAGCTTTCTTTTTTAAAGGCCACTTTCAGTGAAATTGGAAATCTCAATTTAATTTTTAACTTAGATTTGTCATAGAGGTTAGACATAATTTTGACAAAAAATTTAAACGATTTTATCTTTCTGTCAAGATAATCATTTATTAAGTACTATAGGTAAATACTAGTTTCTACAAAATATATTTCTTTATTTTAGGCTTATCTAAACTTAAGTCGAAAAAAATATAGTTACTTAGGTGTTTTTTTATATTTATATTTGAAATTTTCGTCTTTTAATTATAGCAAAATGAATGAAAAGAACTTACCTACAAACGGTTTGCTGAACCAATAAGTAATATGAGTTAAAAAACATAATTATTTAAAATAAATTGTAAGTTGGGGGGCTACTTATGTTACTGGTTGAATGAAATATTACTATCCATTTTTTATAACTGTTCGGTTTACAATTAACTGTTAAGTAGGTAGTAGGTATGGTAGTAAGACTTATCAAACTAGATTTTTCGTAGACCATTCACCTTTGCTAATGCGTCTAATTATAGGTCAATAATATTTGTGGATCTTGCCGTAATTAATTAGCTAAAGGTTTTTTTATTTAGGTACCTTATTGTTTTTTTTAATTTATTTGAACAAATATACATACACACATACACATACTTTCACATCTATAATATTAGTAGGATTCTGTGACCCTTCTAAGTAAGTAGGTATTATAAACTTCTTGTAGGTACTAAGTATTTAACAATTTAAATTTAACGAACAAAAAATACAATTTACAGTCAGTGATTTTATTGTATTAATTCAAAATCCAAAAAGAAAAACAAAAAGGGTTAGAAACAAAAAAGTATGAAGACTGGCATAGTAGGGATCTTCAGGAATTTCGCGTTTTAAGTATTTGTTTAAGTTTCAGGTTTATGCTTAATATGTTTATAATAATTTACTTAATTTATGACGGACAGTATTGCAAACAACAAATGCCAAGTAAAAAAAATCTTGTTAAGAGTCAGGTTTGTCTGTTATTTGATGTTAAAAAAGAGTATTTTTGGCACACGACAGGAGAACTTTACGCGATTTTGTCACATGGCATGTATTAAATTTCTTGTTTATATCAAATGTCCTTTCTACATTGCCATGGGTTTGATCGTGACCGACGACCGTGCAACGGGTTAGTTGCATTTTTCCCCAGTTGCATTTTTCCCCGAAAAAAAAAGAAAAACAAATGCTAAACTAGAAGAATCATACAAATAATGACACAAGTGTTTCAATTCAATTTAAATAAATCAGTCTCCAACAGCAGCATTTTCTAGAAATAAATAAAAATAGCTTACTATGCCAGAATGTTACAACCACTTCGATTTACATTTGGGAGTTGCGAAGGCTAATATAACTAAGTCTACATAAGAAAACCAAAAAACTTCGGTTGGTCTTTATCGGAAACTGGTTTTTTTGTATAATAGAATAATTTAATGAAACAAATTAATTTTCATAACAAGTTTAGTTTATTGTTTTCAATTTTGGTAAAGCATACTGCGCATAGGTAAAATATTACTAAATTTAGTAGGTATATTATGTGTTTATATTATCGCATAAGTGAGCAAACAACCTTGAGAAGAAGTGTCGAGAAGAAATAACCCCCTGGATTCAAGCGTTCTATAGGGAAGCCATCGTTCCTCATTTCAATTACCTAAGTTTACCGATTTGAGTGAACACTGATGATGAAGCGCTCTACCGTTTCTGGCTTGCCTTCACCAGCCGACCGGTGACAAGCCAAAAATAACTATGAGCCTCTAATTTTTTCGATCGATAAACCTTCACCTATCAAAATGGGCGTACCTCTAGATAATAAAAACGACACAAACAAGACCCAAAACAGGTTATTGACCATATTTTATACTCAAAAATACTTTTTGATTCCCATAAAAAGCCAGTTTTTGCAAAAAACTGATTTTCCTCCACGTGATCTAAAAAGGAGTAGATGTGTGGGTAGATTTTTAATACGTATCCACTTACCTACGTATTCCTTTTAGTATATTACAATTCAAGGTAAACTCCAGTTCAAAAGATGTATCTTACCCATTATATAGGTATGTCAACTACCTGCGTAGTTTCACCCACGTAAGTCCCGATCCCGCGGGATTTTGGGATCCCAAATGTCATATATCCTTCTTCGTTCCGTAAACTACCCTATGCTGATTTTTATCCAAAATCGGTCCAGTCGTTTGACCGTGCAATGAAGATTCGAAGGAACAAACAAACAAAAAATAAAGGATTTATAATATTATGATTAGGATAGTTAGGATTAAGATGATCTTACCTATTTAGTTTTTGTACAAACCATGAAATGTTAACTGTCATCTTTCTTAATTTATTAGCAGCGCCCCCGCTATTTTTACTACAATTTTTTTGAACATTAAAAAAGATTAAAATTGAGAAGCAGATAGAGCGAAACTTTTATTATGAAAATTGACCGCTGAATCGCACAGGCGCCTAACATACAAATCGTACAGAACCTTCTATGTCCGATTCACATTTGACTTGTTATCTTAAAGAAGTAGAAGTAGGTTGGTACACTCATTAAAAAAAATATTGATCAAGTTGATCGGCTTGTTTACTATCGAATTTAAATTCGTTTACTTCAAAAAAAGGTCGAAGACTTTATTATAATAATATTTATAATTCATAATAATATTTATTGTTTACTCGCTGCACCCGGATGCCACCCGCGTTAATTCTCGGGGAAATTTCGGAATCAAAAGTATCCCATGTCTTTAATCTTCATCCCCTAAACTATTCCCACGACTATTCTCAGACGACCCAGTTGGCACAATGGTCACCATGCCAGACTGCCAAACACAGGGTTGCGGGTTCGATTCCTGCCTCAGACAAGTATTTATGCTTAGATATTTGTCTGTGGTCTGGTTGTTCCTATGTATTATAAGTATATATTTACAAAAGAAAAGTATATAAGTAGTAGGTATATCCGTTGTCTAGCACCCATAACACAAGTCTAGTAACTTAATTTGGGGCTAGATGGCGATGTGGTGAATGTCCTGCAAAATTTATTTATTCCAATTTCAAAAAAATCGATGCAGTCGTTTGATTAACCGACTTAATACGAAGGAGGAAGTTCTCAATTGGATTGTCTTTCCATTACTATTGGTTATTGGTAGTTTATTTAATATCAACCAAACTGGTGCATATTTTTTAAGATTGATTTATTTAATACAAATATCACAAAATTAAACAAACATCACAAATTTGTTTTTATAATGAATTTTCATAACAACATTTAACTTAAATATCAGTCATATTTTACGAACAAAGTTATTTCTAAAATTTGCTTCAGAATAAAACCCCCTAGAATTGGAATTTAAAACGATTATGGAAAAACAAGACATTTAAGAAATTGACGTCAGTAATCGGCTTTTACTAGTCATATGTATTTTATTATACCTAATTAGTTGCGGTTTAGAAAAAAAATCCTATAGGTTTTTTTTTTCAAAAATCTATATCCTATTTACGCACACAAGACCGCAGAGGGGAGAAACATGTTATTGTGCGCCGTGGTGCCATAAAATAATATGTAAACATAAAAGGGCGATATTTAATAAATTGTTTTTATTTTAATACGCATTAGTGAAAGCTTCATCCAAGAAATTATATATGATAAATTATTCTTTAGTTAGGTTTGTGCGTCATAGGTGGACTCCGCGGTATAACCCGCGTTAGTGTGTGAGTGATTTTGATTTTCTACAGACACAGAAACCATAGTAGTTACTAAGAACCCTTTTTACAAAATCATTTTATTTATCAAAATCGGATTTAGCAAAATCTCGTTTTGGTGAGCATCTACTTTCTAAAAAGAACCATTCATTTAAGAGCCCTAGAACTTATAGTTTCTGATATTTCTTGATGAGTTTTTTTCTCATTTATTTAAACCTATGAGTATAAATAGATCTAAACTTGCCAGTAAGTTTTGCAAGTTATCAAATAATTTATTAAATTATATTTGTATGAACTATGGAAGACGTCAAGACCCTATGATTATTTACATCGTAGGATATTCAACATTAATACGGCTTTGAACAAAATCGGACAAAAAAACTAATAAATACTCACCTACTCATTTTTAGTTTAGGTATATTTTTATTAACAAATTCCGATTTATTCGTTTTTTTCATCGTCAAAATTAAATATTCAACAAAACACTGGTTTTGAATAAATTTGATTTAAACACAAATTTTTAGTGTATATAACAAATACTGATTTATGCCTGATTTTTTATGCCTGATTTTCTTTTAATTTATTATTCTTTTCACAAAAGAAACTAATTTATTGGATTTTTTAGTTTTTTTTTAAATAAAAAGAGGTATTTTCCTTGCATGTTTAAGTTATGTTTTTACAAAAAAAATGCTAAACTATAAACTTTTAAGACTCTTTAGGGAATTCTCATTTGTTCCGATTTGCGTTTATTTTTATTTAAATTACAATATTAAATAGGTAATTAAATTACTTCCTATACGATGTACTTAACTAGAATTTAATAGTATATTTAATAATAATTGTGGAAAAACACGATTTAACCAACAAAATAGCTTTTTTATCAATACTAGAATTCTGTCAGGTAACTGAATGTCAAACTTGAAATTCTACTTCATTTTATTAACAAATTATGGTACATACTTACGGACATTTAATTAATAATGTGAAGTAAGTATATAGCGGCTAAGTATAGGTATACCTTTATTTATAAACATCTTATTCCGGTTTGGCGGAAATATTCCATTTAGACAGGTATGTTTTTCTATTGACATAATATATAAATACGTTACAGTTTTTTGTTACGAGTTATATTTGTCTTGCCGATTTTTTATTATATCAATGATTGATTATTCTATTTATTAACGCTTAGATTATTTATTAATTTATGTAAAAACTCAAAGTGGTGTAATTAATGTGTCGATGTGCTAGTCACTGCTGTTGTGTTATTTTTTTATTTTTATTGACGCTGTATCATTTTCGCTTTATTTTTGATCTCATTACATATTGAATTTATTTCTCGGCGTACGGGACAAATAAGTTCATCTTGGTGAAAAAGATGAATCTAAACTAATATTATAAAGAGGAAACATTTTTTTGTTTGTTTGTAACGAATAGGCTCCGAAACTATTGGACCGATTTTGATGAAACTGGGTATGAGGATACATTAATTCATTGGAATTAACATATATTTATCCCGATATTCCCACGGAATCTGGAGTTACGCGGGTGAAACCAAAGAGCGCTGCTAATAATTGATAACCTTAAAATTTTCATAAATTTGTTCGAATTTCCAAAAGTTGTTGAACAAAAGCTAATTGTTAAGGTACACTAAAATAGTCCTAAACGACTTTCTTATATAATTACCAATAACCCTGTTTATGCATAAAACAAAACAAAAAGATGTACATCCATACACTTGACATAACTTTCATGCAAATGTAATCGAACACCTGGACGGACCAGTGTTAATGACATTGATTATGTAATCTGTAGTTTGTTCGATGACTTGCCATGTGCCTATGCATTATATAATTGATATTACTTAGGAAAATGAGAAATCCGATAGTTTTAGGTTTGTATTGAAAATGCACTCAAAAAACTGATGGGATTTGGAATAACAGTCCCCAATGTTTTTTATTTGTGAAGTAGGGATCGTGGGTGCAAAACCACCGGGTCAAATATTCAATAGTTCTTGCAGCATAATTGAAAATTCGATATTTTGAAAATCTAGTTTTAGTTTAGTAATGTTGACAAAATTGTTTGAATATAAATACTTTTGTCAAAAAATTACGGCTTAGATTTAACTAAATTGGGATTTTGCAATTTTTGTGCAGCTATTGATCCTCAAAAAATCTACTGTAATAAAAAGGACACAACGCTATCTTACCCAAAAATATTGTTAAGTTCCAAGCTAGTTGTTCTGTAAACAAAAAAAACAGACTTAGTGATATTTTTATAGGTATTATTCTGGTCTGCTAATGACGTAAATAATTATTATGTATATTAATTGTTAGCTGTCAAGTTAACAACGTAATTGCATAGCTATCATATTTCTCATTCAAGCGTGCTGTTTAGTTTTTTAGTTCGACATCTTATATTATACCGCGGTTTTACCCGCGTTACTCCCGATCACGTAGGGATATCGAAATAAAATGAATTCCAATGAATTAATGTATCCTCATATCAAGTTTTATCAAAATCAGTCCAGTAGTTTCGGAGCCTATTCGTTACAAACATGAAAACTTTTTTTTTTCCTATTTGTAATACATTTATAATATATTAGTATAGATTTAGATAGAAAATGGATTGGTGGTGATGATTTGATTTATTAAAACGACTGGCTTTGCCCCGTAGGTTTTATGTAAAAAAAGTTTTTGCTATAAAGGGATATCTATAAAGGGGGAAAGTTTAAAAAAACTCAGGAAGAAAATATGTAATAAAGGTGGAAAAAAAGAAAGAAGAATATAATCCTACTTCCTACTAATATTATAAATGTGAAAATTTGTGTGTGTGTATGTTTGTTACTCCTTCACGCAAAAACTACTAGACCGATTGCGACACATCCTAACTTAGTTTTTAAGACGTGTCTATGTGATCTTTGTACCTAGGTATTAAGCATCCAAAGGAATAAAGAATTTTGACTTTGACTTTGATGAGACATGTAGATAGCTGGAGACCTGGATTAACACGTAGACTACTTTATATCCCGATATTCCCGCGGGATCGGGACTTACACGGGTAAACCACGGGGCGCAGCTAGTAATTAAATATTCAGCAATAAAATTTGGTACAGTTTTTACAAATGAACATTTCTAAGCATTGTTTTATAAAAACCAAATCTATATCAGCTGAGTATTCGGCATTGAAGAGTTCTAATAAGAAATTAATGCAGTTTGTTAGTGAATCACCACTAACCATTGTCAGTATTCATTTGTTCATTTTTGATTAGAACTTACGAACTCTACACTTAATATGTTTTGTTTCATTTTTGTGGTCACAAGTAGATTGAAATGCCAACAATCTTTACAAAATATTTTTATAGTGAAAATACATAATCCTCCCTTTTAGCGTTGCCGTAGTCGGGTAAGATCTAATCGTAGTCATTGGCTTCTTTTAACTATTTATGAGCAGGTCACCTAAATTTTTTTTTGAATTTGAGCAAAATGCCTAAAACGAATGTCTAAAAAAGAGTGTGTGTACTTATGTACACGCGTTAGAAGTTATACTTCTTTGGCGTATGGAAAAAAAATACTAGAATATACAACTTGAACATAGTTATCAATTTTCATACCACCTAGAACTAACTTCATGCTGTTAAATTTAGGTGTCGGTGTGCGCGCGCATCGTAAAAATTCACTCTCATCATTTTTCTCCATCGCGCCAAAAGAAGTATAACTTCAATAATAGTAGGTATGCCTGTACATGTACAGGGTTATTGGTAATTATACTATAAAGCCGTCGAGGGCTAATTCTGTGCACCTTAACAAACAACTTTTGTTCCACAACTTTTGGAAATTCGAAAAAAAAAATGAAATTGTGAGGTTATGTAAATTCGAAAAACAGCTGATTTTTAAAACAAAGGTCGTTCAGACTAAGAACAGTAGATAAAACTTAAGAAATAAGTAAATGTTTAAGGTTAATGACCTCTGCGTGCATGGAACAGCTGATTTACAGGTAAACCTAACCTCAAAATTTTCACCAAAAGTCGTAGAACAATTTTTTTTTTGTTTAGTTGCACAGAACTAGCCCTCAACGGCTTGCTAGTATAATTACCAATAACCCAATAATAAAGTGAAATGCATTACGGACTTTTATTTCCATTTTCCTACAGAAACGGGACGTGCAGGTGAAACTGCGGACCGCTGCTAGTATCTAATACAGATTAAAACTACCTTATGTGTCGAAATGTCTTGAGAATTGATAACATTATTTGCTCACGTTTAAACATTATGCTCTATTATTGTCCGCCCATTGTGTATTTTACTCAATTTTACTCGACTAACAAAGTTTTGAAATATTGATATCGCTTGATTGATTTGCCTTTTATAATAATTCATTGAGTAATCATAAGATATTGAAATCTTAATAGAGAATTATGACATTTTTCATACAAAAAAACTTTTAGTTTTTTTTAATATACTTATCGTTGTTTTTATTTTCTGTACAGAATAAACGTTTGTGATGAATTCAACATTTTAAAAATTTTACTCTTTAGTGAATTTTGATATTCAACATTTTAAGATTTCATAATTTCAACTTAACAAATTTAACTTAACAAATTTAAATAAAAACGGACCGAAAATCGTCTGCCGTTTGAATATATCGGTAGATAGGTGGACATCCTGGATATACTTACCTCCTACAGAGTTGGCCCCCGCAAGTTGTCAAGATTCAGAGTTATGCCCAAAAAAACCTTAATTTTGTAAGTTTAGATCTTGAGTAAGTACTAACCTGGTTCTAAATATGAAAGAGGTATGTCCAGGAGCATATTTACCTATATATTGACCAGCTAAAAAGTAACTGTTTTTACTGAATTACACCATGGAGAGCTCCCTTACTGCAAGCAAAAAGGAGCAAACAAAAGTGCTATATCTGCGGAAAGCAGCACGCATGCAATTACAAGCTTCGTAACTGTACTATTCCGACTATCAAAAATAAGCAGCAACGTTCACACCACAAAACCCTAAAAAAACTGGCGCGAACATTTCGCATACCATTCATGAGTCAGTACTATACAGTCCTTCTCTCGTACCTACATCAGCAATGAGCAAACAAATAGCTTCAATAAAATAATAAACAATAAGCCATAGAAAGGTCAGTGTTTCGTTTTGTAACAGTTATGTACTTAACCTCCATGTTTGTGTCCGACGACGCCCCGTAGGTCAAGGTAATATTAATAATACATTATTACATTGCTCGGCTTATAAATCATCAGTTACACGCGGCTTTCTTCAACTTAATAACATGGGGTAATTAGTAAAAGTCAAAAATATTATATCCAGATCAAAAGATTGAAGGGTACCGGGGGCTCTCTCCATACAAACGTAGTCGACTGTTTTCTCCCTGGATAAAATCTACTACGTTTGTATGGAGAGAGCGCCGGTACCCTTTCACCTTAAAAAATTAAATAGTAGGTACTTACGGATTGGTCCTACCCCAACTTCCCTATTTTTAACCCCCGACGCAAAAATAGGGTTGTTTGACATGACGTCTCTCTCAATTTTTGATCTGGATATAAAATATTTAACTTTGCTCGACTAAATAACATGGGGTAATTAGTAAAAGTTAAAAAAAATATATCCAGCTCAAAAGAAATTGATACGTCTTAAAAAATTTAATATTACTTACGGATTGGTCATACCCCAACTTCTCTATTTTGAACCCCCGACGCAATAAGATGTGTATGTATCTGTCTGTGGCATCGTAGGTGGATGAACCGATTTTGATTTTGTTAGAAAAGTTAATCATTCAAGAGTGTTAGCTGTGTTTGATCAACATCGGTTCAAGAGTTACATATATGCAATTTTCAGTCGGGTTTTTTTTAAATTTGTATGTTGAATCAATAGATATATTAGCTCTTACTTGTGATTTTATCCGCGTAGTAGGTAGTTGAATTATCCAACATAATTTCTTAGCGCTTACAGCTATATGTTTGCCAAATTTTACCCATTGATTTGAGCTGTGCGTTGAAATAATAATATCAGTCAGGTAATCGATTGGGACTTGAAATTAGACACTTTTACCTATATCTATACTTATATTATAAAGCTGAAGAGTTTGTTTGTTTGAACGCGCTAATCTAAGGAACTACTGGTTCCAATTGAAAAATTCTTTTTGTGTTGGATAGTCCATTTATCGAGGAAGGCTATAGGCTATTTTTTATCCTGATATTCCCACGGGATCGCGAGTTACGCGGGTGAAACTGTGGAGCGCTGCTAGTGCTTTATATAAAAAAAATATCCGCTTTACGAGGTGATTTTGTCAAAATTTCGTCATGGACAGGAAGTACCTAGGTACCTTCACTTTCGATGGTCGTAGATTCGAACGCCAGTTTCGGTTCGAATCCATTTTTGATACAATTACGAAAATAAACTTATAAACTCTAAATCCATTACCTTTTAAATGTCAAGACTGATAAGTGACGAATAGGTACTTACTTCTTTCATAATTTAAAAAGTACCTGGATGACCGAGCTTTGCTCGGTATTTTTTTTACTTAGTCTAACCTCAAAGCAAACACTCATTGACTTCGTGTTACTTAACAACGCCATCTGCTGGAATAACTTCATTGCTCACAAAAAATAGTATTAGTAGTTCGCCAATAGATGTCAGGAAGAGTCATATTTTTCAGATAAAAAAAAAGTAAGTTTCGATAAAACACGAATAAAATGACATTTTCTAAAAATGATTCCTAGCTAGATCGATTTATCGCCCCCGAAACCCCCTATTTACCAAATTTCATGAAAATCGTTGGAGCCGATTCCGAGATTCCAATTATATATATATATATACAAGAATTGCTCATTTAAAGATATAAGATAAGATAAGATATAAAAAATATACACACTTCTCATCGGCCGATGATTGCTAACTAAGAAAAGAGTTACCGCCTGCCTTCAAAAATATACTATCTGCGCCCTGCAGTTTCACCCACGTATGCCCCGATCCCATAGGAATATCGGGATAAATGGTTTCTATCTATCCACATACCGATTTTTATTGCAATCGGTTAAGTAGTTTTTGCGTACACACAAACTTTCACATTTAAGGAAATTGGAGAAAAAGACTCATGAAAACATCTCTGAATATACAAGAGCTACGAGTCTGAAACTTCACAATGGGGTTATTTTTAGGTCGTAGGGGAGCATCGGACCTCTGAAGGGGTATAAATAAATAAATATTGCAGGACATTCAACACATCGCCATCTAGCCCCAAGTTAAGTAACTATATATACTTGTATTATGGGTGCTAGACAACCATAGAGGTATCAGAATAGACAACGGATATACTACTTATAAACTTTCTTTTGTAAATATTTATACTACGTATTATATTATGTATAATACGTAGAAATAACCAGACCACAGACAAATATCTACGCATAAATACTTGTCGAGGTGGAAATCGAACCCGCAACCCTGAGTTTAGCAGTTCGGCAGGGCGACCATTGTGCCAACTGGGTCGTCTGAAAAAGGGCTAATAAATTGTAGTTTAGAACTATTATGTTTTCTGTATTCGTAGGAAATCAATATCATTTTTAACAAGAAACAATAAATAAATATTGGAGTACAAACACACAGCGCCATCTAGCCCCAAACTAAGCAACTAGACTTGTGTTATGGTAACTAGACAATCGATATAACACTTATATACTTTTATTCACCCAGACAAAAAACAAATCTCTGTACATAAATATTTGTTCGAGGCGGGAATCAAACCTACAACCTTCACCCGCCGCGCCACATAGGCCGAATTCTATCGGCCGATTGAAAACTCAATAGTCTGCTTTCACAATAAAAGTGCTGAATCATCTGCCATCTGCCCACTATGTCAAGGTTAAGAATTGAATATAATCACTAAAAATCGGATTTTATGCATTTACATAATATTATACGAACGCATAATTAACGTGATATTTAGAGTGTTGTTGCATATTTTACATATTTTAATAATTTAGATGCTGTTATGTAAAAAAAATTAGTCTCGAAGTAGGTAATTAAAAAAAATGTTTCAAACTCTGTTTTAAACGAAAAGGATCTTTAATAGTTAAATTATGTTAAAGAGGTCGTTTTCTGACTGTAAAATAGTTATAGAATTATAATAATCGTGAAAAAACGAAAATAAAATTATTAGGTATAATTAGAATCAATTTATTAATTATATTTTTTGCCTATAAAATAGTAATTAAAAAAAATAATCGTGGAAAATTAAAATATATTTTAAATACAAATTTATGTAGTATAATTAATTTTTTTTAAGATTAACTTATGTAATTTATGAAAAAATCAAATTCACATTAATCGTTACTATAGTAAAATAATCATAATGATAATTATTGTCTGGGTTGTGTTTATGTTAATTGTATTTAAGTTTATGCCGTTTAGGGTTTATTCTTAGGGTTTTAATGTAGCATTTGATAAATATTCGTGAATTGGTTTGATGATCAAATTACTCAGCCATAGGGCATGGCAACGATCATCCGTAGCTTTGACGAATTTATAATATTTGAAGTACTTAACTTAGGTATTTAAATTAGTTCGTTACAATTTATTATAGGTAAATAGTCCATGTCAGTTGAAAAGGTCATAAAATAATGAATTAAATAACACTTAAAAGCCAAGATTTAGTTTAGTCAACATATTAATTTGATCCTTTGTTCACATGTTAACAATGCATTTACTTAAAAAAAATAAAAAAAATCGTACACGTGCTTATTTTACCTTCTTGTAAGTGCATGCATATAATCCGATATCCAATAATTGCTGAACTTGGTTCGAGTCCACTTTATTGAACAAACTTTTTGAGTTTTTTTTTAGAAGTGCGTATTGAGTGTTGTCTGTTGACATTGAATGCAATATTGCGTAGCTTTGTATTTATATTTTGTAATATTTTACGCTCACTTGGTGTGTTTTTAGTATATTAAGTTACATAGACGCAAAAAAGACGTTCATTTACAAATCTAAGTATAATAAATGAATAACAAAATCCACAAAATATTTAAGAGGCTTACAAGGCCTATTATGGTCGGTCACTGTCGGAATGCATTGAAATTAGTAAGATGTATTTTTAATTGATATTTTTCAAGTAATTTAGTCATGTTTTGACAATGATGGTAGGTATTTTGTTTGGTAACAATTCGATAAAAACAGAATAATTGCTTGTATTTTAATACAGATTTATTGTTAAAAGACTTTTCAGTGGTATTTTCGTGATTTTTTCTATTTAAATATTAGTACCTGGATGACCGAGCTTTGCTCGGTATTTTTTAATTTTTTTTTTACTTAGTCCAACCTCAAAGCTAACACTCATTGACTTCATGTTACTAAACAACGCCATTTGCTGGAATAACTTGATTGCTCACAAAAAATAGTATTAGTAGTTCGCCAATAGATGTCAGGAAGAGTCATATTTTCAGATTAAAAAAAAGAAAGTTTCGATAAAACACGAATAAAATGACATTTTATAAAAATGATTCCTAGCTAGATCGATTTTTCGCCCCCGAAACCCTCTATATACCAAATTTCATGAAAATCGTTGGAGTCGATTCCGAGATTCCAATTATATATATATATTTTTGTGTATAACAATGCATAATGGCGGATATCTCGGAAATCGAGCGACTTTCATAGAACATAACTTTCATTTTTCTGAACCGGCACAGTGTCCTCTATGTATAGGTGCCTACTTATCCATTTATTACCGGACAAACTTTTATATAAATTATTACAGGTACCTGTGAATTTTGTTCCACGGAAGTAAATCGTAAAACGTAGGTATACTTTTAAGCTCGATCGATCGATCGATAGCTGACTGAGCGCGATTGATTTCTACCTTACTTATTTATAATATCAATTGTTTATTTTATTGTATCGGTTTAAAATATGTAAGTAGTCGAATTCTATTTGTTTGGTTTTTTATATCATTTATTTAAGTAACGAACTTAATCTATGTATGGCGAACCGGACAAATCTTTGTGATTTTTGGTTAGCTTATAATTTTCAAATATTGTAAAAATTTAATAAAAAATTTAAAAAAAAGAAAAAAAAAAGCGTTATTTGCCGTCGTTTAGGTCCTGTGTGCCCTTTAAGAAAATAATATTAATGGATATTTCAAGCGCAAAGGTGATTTATTAAAATGATTTGCAAAATTATAAAGTGGTTATGTCAGATCACTATTAATCTAAAAGATTTTCTAGTTCAATTGAATTACCGATGTGCTTTATAGATAAATCTAGAAAGAAATCAATTTATAGATAAAGATTAAATTTATTACGATGATATTATATTGATTCATTGACATTAAACTTTTTTTTATCCTGATATTCCTAATCCTACTGTGTGTGTGTATGTTTGTTATTCCTTCACGCAAAAACTACTGAACCGATTGCGATGAAACTCGGTATATAGATAGCAGGAGACCTGGATTAACACATAGGCTACTTTTTATCCCAATATTCCCATGGGATCGGGACTTACGCGGGTGAAACCGCGGGGCGCAGCTAGTGGATATATATGCCAGAGAAACCAAAAGGCGTCGCTTGTTCATTAAAGACGCAACAAAACAAATATTATTGTACATTTAAACGTATTTTAAAATAGAATACCTATGTGAATAAAGTTTAACGATCGCCAAGTTTATTACTACATATTATATGTACTATAATATTTTTTGTGTCTTTTTATTACAATTATAGTGCCGTATTTTTCGCTCTGATCGGAACTATTTAACATAATTTTATACATGAGGTGAAGTAGGACCTGAATAAAAATATTCCAATACAAGTAATTTTAGAACTCGACAGTAGGTCTAGAATTATGTTGCGACTGAACAGTTTGTAAGGTTTTTAGGGTTCCCTAGCCAAAGATCATTTTAACTAAGACTCCTATGTCTATTTTTCTATGAATTAAATAAAAAAACAATTTATTTGAGTTAAATATGAATTTTCTTTTAGCATATAGGTAGTTACTTAAGTTAGTTTTTTTTTTGTTATATGTAATCATTTTGGCTTTTTGTTTTTATGGTGCAATAAAGTGTTTATCTATCTATCTATGTGTCTGTCAACAGGCTGTACCTATATCATGAACCGTGATAGCAGACAGTTGAAATTTTTACAGATAATGTATTTGTGTTGCCGCTATAACAAAATACTCTTCTTCTTCCGTGCCTTATCCCACTTTAAGTAGGGTTGGCTCTCCTTATCTCACGGCGCCAAGACATTTTGTCAAGGGATGTCGGGTCGGATAATTGCTCCTTCTTAAGGAGTTTTGTCATACTGGTCCACCATGTCGATGGAGGACGCCCTCTTTATTTTATTTTATTTTATTTGGAAAACAAACAGTTACAAATATTCTGCTTATAAAACTAAAAATAGTGACTATGAACCAATTAAATGTTTTCACATACAAAATGACTATATATTCCACGACTAGTCTGCATGAAAAAGAAAAACTATAAATAAATATGATATAAATATAAACAGTTAACTGAACTATGAGAATGTACTAAATAATTTAGAATAATACTATCATGCTAATGCGACTAAATATATAATTTAAGAATGTGCGTCGAACCAGTGCCGTGTCAATGTAATTTTGAACGCAACCGGCTTAGTATCAAAAAGATCTAGTTCAGGAAAGTCAATCAGACCATTAAACGCATCAACTGCCCTAGGGAACTAGGGCCCTTAGGGTAGAGCAGTTGATTCCCTAGGGCCCTAGGGCCCTAGGGAATCAACTGCTCTACCTCTCTTGTTCTCTGGTAGGCTTTAACAAAATACTAAACTGGAGTTTTGGCGGGAACGAGTTAACAACATGTCGTGCTGCAGTTTTATTTTCATGAAACTTAGTTGTAACCCGAGTTGAATTGTATAATTCTGGTGGAATGTTATTCAATTTACTTCTGTGAAAGTAATAAATAATAATAAATATTTCAGGACATTCCACACATCGCCATCTAGCCCCAAGCTAAGTAACTAGACTTGTGTTATGGGTGCTAGACAACGGATATACTACTTATATACTTTTCTTTTGTAAAGTGCACAAGTGTAGTGAAAGTAAAAATCAGTGTCAAACATGAAGTTTTCTCGTTGCCTCCAAATCTCCTATAAGGTTATGGTAAACTTGCCACCGCTTTACTATAGCTTGACAGACTTGACAGACTATGACGACTTTGACTGTTTTGAAACACTTTATGCCCGATTTATGAAAAATCGGGTCATAATTTGATGCAAAATATAACTTGACACTGGCTAAATGCACAAGCCGTGCGAAGCCATAATTGATAGAAAAAAAAAAAACTAAACTAAAAATAGAATATTATGGTACGGAATCCTTCGAGCATGAGTCCGACTCGCACTTGTTTGTACACGATGTAGAAGCTCTACTATACTTAGTGTTTTTCAACAATACGAACTTATCTTATCAATTGGGTATTTTGATGAAGTCATTAACCTTAAGATACCTATGTGAAAAAATATCAGGAGAAACCCATGGACTTTGTACAAGTGACAAATTATACATTTACGTTTGCCTATTACGGCATATAATGATTAGCAGATGATAGATATGGTAAAAATGTAGAGTACCTACTTATCTAAATATATAAAAATGTTATGTTGGTTATGTTGGCAAAAACCTAAAAGTTCTGCACCGATCGAACTGAAATTTTAAAATGATATATAATCCGCATCAAGAATTGTTTTTATCTAATTTTTGCATCAGTCACTTATCCGCGCCACAGTGAAGCGTGGCAGGGTACAGCTAGTAAATTATAAATCTATCTCACTACTTGTCTAATGGATCATTATTTGTTACTTTGGACTTTTAAAATTTATTAAAAAATCAAGAATATTTATGAAAAAACTGTGTACAAGATAGATAGATGGATAACTTTATTCGTACAACACAGGAAGAAACAGAACACTATATAAACAAAGTAAAGTAATAGCTAGAAAGTATAAGTTGCACAAATAGGCGGCCTTATCGCTGAAAGCGATTTCTTCCAGGCAACCTTTGGATGGAAAAGAACTGATTCAGCTTTAATGGTAGGTTGTGAATTTACTCAAGCAGGATACCAAACATAACCTGTCACAGGATGATAGGATGACATGATGATCGATGAAGATGATAGTAGGTGAGTATCAATAGGGACATACAATAGTAAGTTACTTCAGTGAACCTAAATACAAAAAACCACGGGTTCTTACCATTGTATTCTGTTTTTAGTATTTATTGTTATAGAAGCAACAGGAATACTATACATCGTCTCTGAAAATTTCAACTGTCTTGTTATCACTGTTCATGACATAAGTACACGAAAAAGTTGTTAGTACTGTTTAGCATACAAATGTTAACTTATTGAGGAAATTGATTAATATGTAAAACTGGGGATTTCCATAAAGAAAAGATGAGACAAAGCCTATTTATTCTAGTGATGACAATCGTATAAGAAATGTTTATGTTATGACAAATAATTATGTTTATCATTACATAAATTATGTAGATACTAGGTACCTATATCTATCAATAGTAAAATTATTAATCATTCGATTAATTCATAAAACGTAAAACATTTATTTGTAAGTAGGTAGGACTTTTTATATAAGAGAGAAAAATATCTATCATCTCAGACATTACAAGAACTACGAGTCTCAAACTGGGGGTTCGTTTTATGACGTAAGTGCCCCCTAACAAATATTTTTTGGAATTTGAAATTCGACACGAACATGCGCTTTTTTTGTGAAAAATTCGTGGGAACATTGGTAAAAATATTATTAGCACTACTATTTATTACAATTTTCCCACGGGATCAAGATTCGCGCAGGTAAAACCGCGAGGCTCAGATAGTCGGTTTACCACCGTATCAGTCGTTAAAGCATGTTCTAAAAAACTCAACTGCTTCCGGAATACTCTACCATTGCGAAACCACATGATGACGTTCGATTTATCAGAAAATCTGTCATCTCAATTCTGTGGTAAGTGTCATAATTGATTCAAAAAATTCATAGTGACACTATTACCTATTATTACTACTACACTACTATTACTGTGCTATTACTACCAATACTACTATTAAATAATTAGATACATATATATCTTACTGAAATGACTGGTGTGAAATAGCTACAGATTGAAGAAAGGTATAGAGAGGCGTTTGGCCTGCATTGGGAATCTGTAGGCTCTTTTCGTACTATTATTATAAATGTGAAAGTTTGTGTGTTAGCGTGTGTGTGTTTGTATGTTTGTTACTCTTTCACGCAAAAACTACTGAACCCATTGCGGTGGAACTGGGTATGTAGATAGCTAAAGACTTCGTATAACATTTTTATTCCGATATTCCCACGGCATCGGAACTTACGGGCGTGCAGCTAGTAAATATATAAATAAAAAGTTTAAAAAATTATTACCACTGCTTCTAATAAGTGTGGTTTTTTATGTTTTAATTTTAGATTGCGCACTAAGTATTATGAATTAACGACCCTATATAGTAGACGTCGACTCTAATACTTGTCCGACGATTTAAATTTCTCACAACCATTCAATTAATCAACTTGTAAATATAGAGCATGCGAAAATTCTAACAATTGACATTTTTTTACAGTACCTACAAGTATGCTAATGTTAGTGACTTAATTCAATGCCAAGACAATGAGGGGTTTTAAAGAACTAGTTCTATTATACTTTTATAGATGGTGCTGCTAATAAAGAAGGTAGAGAGGAAAAATAACAAAATGGCCGGATTTATTTTTACAAAAATATATTTTTTCTTTACTCCCGTCAATTTTGGCTTGTATCCATCGTTTCTTTCATTTTGTTTTACGACAGATTTCAAAATTGTACAGGTACATAATATTTGACTTCGTTAACTGACTAGGTAAGTGAATAGGCCTATGGGCCTATGAAAATGTCTATGGATTGCAATCAAAATCTTTGTATATTTACTAGAAAAATCGAGATAAAATTTGAACTTTTTCCTTAAGTCAGACTATTGAAAATTACCCATATTAAAACCTTACTTATTCGTTACATTGACAGTTTCTTGAATACAGTTGAACATAAAGTCCGGCACTTAGCCAGACACAATTCTTAATTCAGACGACCGCGAAGCTATCTATCAAGCAATAAATCCTTAATTAAAAAACGTATCTAGCTAAAACAAACAAAAGCATTCCACTTAACTTTCAAAACTGAAGTATTCGAGGTATTTTAATTATAAATTGAGTCATATTACTTTTATATATTTAGTGGTAATGAGTTAGTCATTAGTGTAAATGTCTAATTGCGGTGTTGTGTCGCAACGTTGGCAATTTTATTGTCAATTTTTGTATTGTCTTACTCGCTGTTTACTAGATGTAGGTATAAAAAGATTAAGATAATATCGTGTAGCTATGTCTAAATGAAATATCTGTCTGTGAGATTGAATTTTTAGTGTCTCACCCATAAAAACATTGAAATTAGGGCTATGGCGCCCCGGACCTTTGGAAGGCGTGCGTGGAGCCGAAGCCAACACGTAGAGGCCCTTTACAATAGGTAACAAGTTTAATAGCAAAGTATGATATGTGTGTAAACCGACCGAAACCGATTATCCCTGTCTGCACTATAAAATGTAGCCAACTACTAATTCTTGTTTGAATAGAACAATTGATAAACTACATAATTCAAATTTTATTTTATTAGTAAAACTACCAAAAGATAACAATTTAAATGTAGTTATTTTGTTTTCATAATCTGTGACACTAAAACATTATTTTTTAACTACTATTTTAGTGGTAAGTAATTTAATAATATTCTTTTTTTATAATAAGCCGTTTATAGGTTTTATCTTAGGCTTTAATTCCAACTATCCTAAATTTAAATATAGTTCTTCGTTATGATTAAAAAAATAGATCAGGGTTCCTCAAACTTTTAACAGCGTGAACCCCTTTTAAGTAGGTAGTATATTATGTTTTATGATTAAAAAACCCTAATATAGATACTTATATATCAGGGTTTCTAAAACTTAAGTCGGACCCCTTTAAAATTCACCAGTTAGAAAGAAATTTCCTACGCAGAAACATTGTGGACCCCTTTCAAATTTACCAAATAAGAATAGAAAGATCCTTCCTACGCAGAATTCATCATTTGATTCAATAAACAAAACTACGTGAACTAGGCATGACAACATTACTTGTTTATCATTGAAAGAACCGCAATACAACGAAAGGTGATCGTTAAAGTAATGAAACAGTAATTTACTTGATTCTACGTTTAGAGGTCGTGTTGTATTGTTTTCTTGTACATTTTCATATTCTTACTGACAACGGAGAGACAAAAATTAAAGATTTTTAAGTGTTAATTTTGCGTTTATTTTGCCGTTATATTCCGCAGAGTCTCTTAGAGACGCAAAATTTTCGTGATTATTAAAATTATAGAGGTGATGACAAAAAAATCTTGAAAGATATGAGTAAATTAAAATTGCCCTTATACTATTCTATTTAATATGAAAACACAAAACTTTGAAAGTATTTTCAAAACTAATTAATAATAATAAAGGACATTGAATCCAGCGCCATCTAGCGCCAAGCTAAGACCTAGGCTTGAGTTATGCTGCCAAGACAAAGAATGGAATTGTTAGATAATTTTCAGAAAATAAGATAATAATAATATACTTTTTCTGTATCTGTACCAATCTAGACTCATAGTTGACCTATTTGAGATAGTACACGGCTTTCTTTCTTTGATGTCCTTTACATTTTTTAGACTGCAATATTTATTTATTCATAGAAATCTATTGTAATATAAAACCGCTTCGGAACGGAACGGAAATATTTTTACGTTACCGGAAAAACTTCAACGGGGACAACAGGAATAAATTTTAATTACTTTTATTGAGTCCCGCTGTCTCCATTAACAGTACACCGTCAATGGGGACAACGGGCACAATATTTTATGACTTCCCGTTGTTTCCGTGATGGGGACAGAGTCTATGGGAACAACGGGAATATACCAAATCTAGCACTTTACAAATAATAATTTAATAAAATTTCATTTATTTGACATGAAAGGTTCAATAATTCTTAAATGAAAAGAAAAATTATGTAAAATTAAAAAAAACTCAAAAATGTACCCAGCTTGGTTTTTATAAACTTGTTTCGAGACGGTTAGAATGTATGAACAATTTATTTGTAGATTTAGGTCTGATGTTTTTATAAAAATAAAATTTGAACCATCAATTTCTTCATCACAACACAATTAAATTAATTATTGTCATTGACATTTGTAATTAATATTATAATGGGTAAGTCATTGTACTCGTATGGTAGTCAATTATATACATCCATTTATTGATGTGACCTTTTCTATAAATATTATTAGTTTAGAAAGGTCACATATATAATTAAGCTAAATTTAGCCTAAATTTAATAATATATAGTGGTTAAATTTAGATTAAGTAATGTCGTGTTGAATTCTTTAAATATCAATATTTGCAAATTTTTCTCTTCTAAACAAATGGTGAAATATAAGGTTGACTCGGAATTTGGAAGGGTTGACAACTCTTCATTTTGTTAGTCCAATTATCCACAGAATTTTATTTTCAAAAAATGATATTAGATACTACATTTAATTTTTTTTTAATTTGAGAACAGTCCGTTGATTAAGGCAAAACTAATGAAAACAGTGTGAAAAATAATCGGTAATGATTTTTACAGAAAAATAAAATTAAAGCGATAAATCCGGTACAATAGTAATATTGTAAGACAGATAATGTTTTTTTAAACTAATCTATTACCTACTCTTATAAAGACACTAAGACATGATTTTTTTCCTCGACTGTATAAGAGCTTATAACAATTCGTGTTTCTGTTTAATTTCGATTGTAACTTTTTTGCTTTCATTCTTTTTTGCGTCTTTTGTCTTTCTTCAGGTTTTACGTACATAAGTACGTACTGTGACGCTACAACCCTCTGAGGTCTTGGCCTCCACCGCAATCTTTCTACATTTCACTCAATCGCTCGATATTGTCTTCAAAGTATTTATTACCGCAGAAAGTCTTCAAATGATTATTATGAGAATCATAATAAAATAGTTCTTCTCTACCCACTGTTAATTCTACACCTTACTGTAACACTCAAGGTGAGAAGTATAATATTGTACAATACGTAGATGCTGCATTGTTTTTACTTCGTTAAAACCAAAAAAGTCAAATGACGTCAAGATACTTGAATTTTTTGGCATTAAAATATTTAAAATTCACCCAGAACATCCAGCAAATTTTGATCTTAATCTAAATAATGAAAATGTCCTTGCTGATTGTAAAATTCCAAAACTCGCATAGTGAAAAGTTTATGCCTGGGAACTTTTGAATTGAAATGCATTTTACTCAATAGGTTATATTTAATTATTCTTAGAACACAGTTCAATCAATAAATCTAAGAAATTACACCAAGATAATCGGAATCGAAAGAAAAACAACAATGCTTGTTCCTGTGATATTTTTAAATCATACGTCTTCGACCTCCCACTGATTTTCAACTATATGAGCATATAAATTAGGTATATACTCTAATGTTAATAGTTTGTGATTGTAGTAGTTTATGGGTTCCTGTGAGATTGTTCTGAAGGCTGATGTTTGTTTTTATGTAATTAATTCGGACAATAGAAGTGTAATTGGACTCATTGACTTAGATTTGAAGATAATATTTATGTATGAGAGTTAGGACTTTAGAAGCGAAATACTAGAAAAGCCAATATTATAATAATAATAATATGAACTTAACTAAAGACCTAAAAATATAAAGATTTAAAAAATCATATTAGTTTTCTATACTTTATGTAATGGTTTTTTTATGACGAGAGACCATTAAAGCGTTTAATAAAAAAAATAATATATAAATTTAAAATAATAACATTATTATTGACGCATGACGCAATAGTATATTTAACGAATTTTTTGTAGTTTATCACATTTAACGATCCGGTTCGAATCAAAATAGATATTTATTTACGTTTTATATTTGGTAAGTTTTCCATTAAACTCTATTAAAATTAAAAATATTGTTAAACTTGTTTTAATTAGAATTAGGCACTTAATGACCGAAAAGTTTTTTTAATTATTATTGTTCCTTTGTTTTTACAATATACTAGTTGGACGTAGTACCTATCTAATTTGCAAAAAAAGTAAAATAAAATATAAAGATCTATAACTCGGTCATTCTATGCTAGCAAGTATCATAAATCTCGATAATATAACTTTTATCAGTCAACAATCATTAATTTAAACGTCTTGAAATCAATCAAAAAGGGGGCGTCACTTCCAAAACATAAGTTGCGGATGCGACATTATGAATTCGTAATAATTCGTAACGGACGGTACTAATCCAAACTCTTTGGGCTATCAAGTTTATAGCATTAAAATTAGAACCAAGGTTTAAACAAGAAGTTTTCACTGAAGATTTATTTAAAAACACTGACTTATAAAATGTAATACGAAACTACTTCCCGCCTAACATTCACTTCAGGAATGGTCGAAATGAAAATCCTATCTATCAACAAACAATAGTTAAAATCACAGCTTTGTGACAGTAGAAAAAAAATGGTTGTCTGTAAAGTCGGTTTACGGACGATAATTTTAACTGCAGGTGTTCCATCAATTTATTATACATTATCACGTCAAAATGGCAATGTAATTTTCGTTATTGATCATTTGGATATTGGTTTTGTTCATAAGTGACTTCAATCAACACCTTTAATTTTGATTATCCAAACCCAGTCTTAAACTTTTAAATATCTTCAGTTTCTTTTTAAATATAAAAAAGAGAATGTAATCGTATCATGCACGAATTATTTATTTATTCATTAATGCATTGGTCAAGGATATTTTATTATTTATTCAAATCGCTGGAATTAAATTTACAACTAATTCGAACGGAACTTACGAAATAGTAATACGTCATATGAGTGACCTTGAATTTTGCGGTTAAATAATAAATAATTTTAAGAAAATTGAAAAGTAATCTATTTTAATTACATATTTTCTCAAACCCGTGGTAATTATAAAAAACTAACGACACTACAGTTAATAACAACAAAGTAACTAACATCAGAACAGTTTGAATCCTTTACTTGTTAAAAAAGTGTTAAAGAACAGAGTTACTCAAACGCATAACCCTATGAACCATCAATTTACCAAATGATAAATTATAAAAAAAAAATAAAAAAACATTTGTGTACCGAAGTCGAAGATAATACAAAAAAATCAAACAATAGATAGGTACAATTACCTAGTTCAGTTGCAAAAAATGCAACGTCTACTTTGCCAAGACGCGCCCATCTCAGACCTTGACTTTACTTTAAATCTAAAATGCAAATCTCGATCAAAATAATTTATTTCGAAGAAAGTTTGATAAAGCTCTATGTCAAGTAGGCCAGTGTCGTCTGAAGGTTGATCACTTTTTCGCAATATTATAATTAACTTTTAATGTTAAAAATTGTTTAATGCCAGTTTTCAATAGTCATTTGGCTGAGATAGCAGCGTTTTGACGGTACAATATTTTCCGAATTTTGTGTTCTTTTTTTAAATTGGTGGTTGCTTGAGTGCATGTTTGAAGCTGATTATTTTGTGTTGAGCTTTTACTGTGTATTTTTGACCTGTGATAAATAGTTATTTTCAAACAAATAATTCTTATATTTTCAGCATTAGCTGATTTTATTTATATACGAATTTTTTTACGATTGGATAGAGTCATCGTAGATAAATCTTTGTAAGTTTAATCTAGATTTTTATTGGAATTTATTTCGTGTACCTTCATTTTTATTTGCCTACAGAAGCTTAAAAAATATACACAGTATATTATATTATTGCAAACATATTAATTTATTTTTTAATAAACTAAAATATCTAGGTGTAACTATAATATACTATAATAAATAACTAGGTGTTGTTATGGTCTAGTATTTTTTAATACTTATTAATAATTATAATGTTATTATAATTACTATGAAGGCTGAAATGCTGAATTTAGCTGTACTATCTATGTATATTTATTATTATTTTTTTCTGATGGGAAGCGACAATGAGATCGAAATTTTTTGTTTGAGACGAAAGTTGTTACCTTTTTTATCATTAAATAAATTATTAAAATAGTTGTTACTATTGATTTGAATGATATAAATCGTATTTTATAAAATTTTATTTTATAATAAAATTTTCATCCTAAATTTTCAACCTATGATCGAAAGTCCTTTCCTCACACTGAGACATTTACGCTGTACAAGAATTCAAAATTATCAAAGCTTTTTCTTTTATTTCCAGAGGCAGCAAACACTACAACGCTCAACATGTCGATAGTCGACTCTTATAAACGATTTATGGAGCGAAATAGCGGTAAGTTGGATTTTAAATTGCTCGTTATTACATAATAAATATTGCAAATAAATAAATAAATATTGCAGGACATTCCACACATCGCCATCTAGCCCTAAGCTAAGTAACTAGACTATGTTATGGGTGCTAGACAACGGATATACTACTTATATACTTTTCTTTTGTAAATATATACTTATAATACATAGAAACAACCAGACCACAGACAAATATATACTGCATAAATACATTTCTGAGGCAGGAATCGAACCCGCAACCCTGTGTTTGGCAGTCCGGCATGGTAACCATTGTGCCAACTGGGTCGTCAATTAATATTAAAATAATAATTAATATTAAATCGATAGTAAAAAATATTTTTATGACTTTTATGATATACTAGTTGCGCCCCGCGGTTTCACCCGCGTAAATCCCGATCCCGTGGGCATATTGGGATAAAAAGTATCTTATGTCCGTCTCCTGGCTCTAAGCTACCTCCCTACCAATTTTCACCCAAATCTGTTCTGCCGTTCTTGAGTTATAAGTGGTGTAACTAACACGACTTTCTTTTATATATATAGATATATACTGTACATTCATTAAATTAGGTACATATGAAACTAGAGTTAAATGGGATATTAATAGGTATCAAATACCAGTTATTAATTGACCTCTTTTAATTCAAAAGTGATAGGTACCTAATATATTGGACTCATACGTATGTAGACGCACTTTTAGCGGCTTGCCATTAAACTGTCTGACCGTGGCCGAACCTCCCTTTACCTCATAAATGCAAATAACAAAATCAATTAAGAACATTTCAACACAATCCACTATGGTCAAGTTTAGTGACTCAAGGGTGGAATGCAAAATGTGTTTACGTAACAACCGGTTAAATTTACGCGTATTATACAGAATTTTAATGATCTTATTAATTGTATTACTATGCCAAAGGGCGATGGAACGAAGTATTCTCGGGGTCAGACTTACTGACCGAATTCGGAATACCGAAATACGTTCCAAAACCCAAGTAGTCGATGTCGCCCAAAAAGCTGCCACACTGAAGTGGAATTGGGCCGGCCATGCCGTATGCTGGAAGAACTTTGGGCCAAATCAACAACTTTTTGGATACCCACCAACGGAAAAAGATTACCCGGCAGACCCTGTCGAAGGTGGTGAGACGGTATGAATAAATTTATGACAGATTAGCAATCCGTCGTACAAGATCGCGATCGGTGGAAGGGGAGTAGAGAGGCCTTTGCCCCGCAGTGGGATACTACAGGCTCTTAATAATAATAATAATTACTTAATAAGTTACAGTAATTAGTACATTTCAGTCGGTCCTAATACTAGATAAAACAGGTTATAATAAGTTGCCCAAATTTGAGTAATTGATTAGATCTAATATTTAGCACTTGTTTAAACAACTAATTATTTTGTTTAATGCTCTACTGAGTCAAGAATTTAAAAATTTGAACTAGTTTATTATGGTACGTAGACAATGACCAACCAAACCTATGTTTATTATGATCCAGTATAATTTTCTAGTTTTGTAATTTGAGCGTTTTAAGTTCGCCGGCCCCAACTTAACGACTCTTTGTCGGTGTCGCTAAAACTGGCAAACAAAAACATAAATCACAAAACTTCTAGAAATTAGTGAACCATGTGGGTATTTTACCTACAAAACTACTGCGTGTGCTGTGCTAGTAAGGAAATAGGCAATTATCATAGTTTTCCATCAGTACAAAATTAACATCTCGATGCTTCTAAATACCGGAATTGCGGAAGGCGAAAACCTCTTAAATAAATTTATTTTTTGTCGCCCTTTTAACAAATTGATTCCACAATAAAATATTTTATTTATCGTCCATAACTAACTAAACTTTTAACAAAATCTTTTGTTTGAGAATATTAACGATTATGGCAACAAAAATGTTAATAATTTTTTGAAAAAATAATTTATTTTATTTTATTTAACAATTATTGATAATTTAATTTCATTGACATAGCTTTTTATGTCGAAAAAAAAGGGGCGGGTCAAACATAAATTTAGGAACCTCTATTATACAAGATGAGTTCTAAAACTGCTTTTACTGACCTGCTGTAATTAACTGCCCTGTATTACTATACCGATTTAATACTGAGCGATTTCCTCCACAATTGCATTAAAAAAGCGTAGTAAAATATAGTGTATCTTAATATAGTCTTAACTAATCTATATTCAAGTGTGTGTTATGTATAAATTGCATTTAATATAAATATTTATTATATGTCTTATGAATACAAAACAAGTCTTTGTGTAGGGTCTTCCTTCTAAAAAATCTCAATCATTTAATATAAGTGTTATTGTAATATTACATAATGTTTATTATATCAAGATATATGTACGTATTTGTAATGCACTTATATCTACCGGTCTTACGGTAATATTTTATTATATTAATTATTCATTAAAGTAACACGTAGCCAGTCAACATAAATATGCGCGGTACTTAAAAGTAAATTTTAGAATTAAAGTTCTATTCTACTCTTACTTCTTACTCACACCCTTACTTTTTATATTCTATTTCTTCTTCAGCCTGCCTTGTTTCATTTTTTTTTGGCTCAGAATGTATTCTTCTTCCATACTGCAAAATGTTTTTTACGTCCGATCGCCTGCCTGCTTGACCTTAGGAATGCTTTGACGATAGCTTAGAGCAGCCCGCGCGGAGGACCCTATAAGATCAATAGTCTGCACACGTTCCCCGAATCCCTGCTTTTCATATTCCGCTCTAATCCACCACTGTCTTAGATTAATATCGACGACTCAGTTGGCACAATGGTCACCATGACGGACTGCCAAACATAGGGTTGCGGGTACGATTCCCGCCTCAGACAAGTATTTATGCTTAGATATTTGTCTGTGGTCTGGTTGTTTCTATGTATATTTACAAAAGAAATGTACATAAGTAGTATATCCGTTGTCTAGCACCCATAACACGAGTCTAGTTACTTAGCTTGGGGCTAAATTGCGATGTGTGGAATGTCCTGCAATATTTACTATTTATTTATTACTAGCTGTGCCCCGCGGTTTCACCCGCGTAAGTCCCGATCCCGTGGGCATATTGGGATAAAAAGTGGCTCTAAGCTACCTCCCTACCAATTTTCACCCAAATCTGTTCTGCCGTTCTTGAGTTATAAGTGGTGTAACTAACACGACTTTCTTTTATATATATAGATTAACAAATATAAAAAGCAGTGGAATCCGCTTTTTATACTGTTGTTCTTTAGATGCAGTAGTTCGGTTGTTAGTCCAATTATCAAAATACTGCAATATTTTTATTGTTAATGACCCGGTCGGAACAAATATGATAGAAAAAGAAAAATCCCTCATGCTGTTTTATATATTTGAAGGATATATATACATAAAACTTGTTGAGAACCACTGTTCTAAGGATACAAATAACATTTTTTTAATGTATAATAAATACATTTAATTAATTTTAATTACTCCGATTGCATTGTTATTTATTCTTAATTGATTTGCGTCTATCAGTAATTTTCCAACTATTTAATTCTGATATTTCATATATTAAATAACAATTTAGAAAATATTTAAGTACATAAATAAATATAGAAATTAACCTAAAAAAATAGTTTTCGTGATATTTTAATACTAATTATGCCTAAGCATTTTAGTAAAACACATTTTCACGCATTTTTACCCGATTATGGCGAAGCCAAAAGGGAGGGTCACTTTATTTAAGTATTAAATGCAAATAATATGAATAATTCCTTTAAGAGAATCACATACCAATGACATTTTTTGATCGAATTTAGTTCTGGGACCATCCCGTGTATTGAAACCAAATGTCAATGATAAGATGTCAATCGGTTGAAAAATTAGTTTTCTCGGCTTACAAAATTTTGTGGTTATTTCTTACCCCTAAAAGATCTACATCTTGTATTTTAAAATGCGACATTTACATCTTGATCACTCCGGTCGCGCTTCTCGACGCAGCGCGGCGTGCGCGTGCGCTTGTCAACACAAACAACATTATTATTTTAATGAGTTTACAGGTGTGCGAAGCGTGGACAGGCGGAATTTTCCGCATTTTTTATTGATGTTAAATCATCTTTCTATATCTACTTTTCCTAGAGATAAATACAATGTTACAAAAATCTTGTAAGTACTTGTATTTACGTAACCAAAACAATTAACAAAAAAAATAAGGTAAAAAATATATTTTGTTTTCAATTTTGATAGAAATTACTCTTATTTGCTCAAAGTTTAGGAAGTTCCAAATATGCCACTATTATATACTTGAAGGCCAGCTGTCTTTATCAATAATGATTCTGTCATATAAATAAATTAATGTCAAAATAAAGTTTTTAAGATTGTCATTTATTTTTCCAGACCCCAGAACGGAGAACTGGTGGTTCATGTCAGGCCCTGGGCCCCTGCTGACTATCCTGGCCACCTACATCTACTTCTGTACTTCGGCTGGACCCAGATATATGCGGGACAGGAAGCCTTACGACTTGAAGAATACCATCATTGTATACAACGTGTCACAGATTCTGATGAGCATTTACTTGGTTTATGAGGTATGTTTATTGTTTAGTCTTTCTCCTATCAACTGCCAGAAAAAATGTCCGGCGGTTTTTTCATACATTTTTAATATGGCGCCATCTGTCTACCGGTTGATAAAACTATGCAACAACATGATTCTTTTCGCACCCTGTCCGTGATCCACCAACACATGACCTGAGTGTACCAGGGTATTTTTTTCTTCCCGTGGTCTACCTAAAGATATCTGGGTGACCTATAGGGGTTCTTATTAAAATTTCTTTTCATGCTTCACCTTGCAAACCTTTCCTTCGAAATCTTTTATTTTACATGGGCCCAAGCTCCCGCCCTTTTACGTTTCTTTCTTTTAAAATCTTTTAAAATTATCTGGCGGTATCATATTTTTAACCGACTTCTAAAAATGGAACAGGTTATCAATTTATCACGTTGGTATATAGGTACTTACCTATGTATTTTTATGTATGTTTACCGATGTCGAAGACGGCTAAACTAGGGTTGGCCCCATAAAAATTTGGTGAGGATCTGAGGATCTTAAAAGTGATGAACAGAATTGCACCTACACCAAATTGCTCAGTTTTCAAGATCTACCAGTAGAATCGGTCCTTATCTTAATTATAATGTTATTTATGGTCAATTTTACAGCTTTTTACACAATCAAAGTTAATATCACAAGCATTTATAGCCAAGCACTTAACTCATTAGTTGTATTATTTAGAAACAATGTTGCATGCTTTATTTCTGTATCCCTCGAACGGAAAATGATTTGCAAGACATTAATCTATATAATAAAAAAAAACCAACTACTCCTCAATATAAATCTATGTATAGTTTTAAAGTCTAATATAATAAATAGCTATTAACAAAATAGTGTATATTACTTCATTCTTAATTCTTAAATTCTTAAATGACACCGTTAATTCTTAAATGACACCTTCACATTTAGGCTTTGAAACTTTTGGGATTGTTTCAATGTCTGTTATTTAAAAAAAACTGCATTTCATAAAATAATGATCCATTTCGATTTCAACATCACTTTAATTTATAGAAACTTCGAAACTGCCTTTTCATCGTATATTTATGCAAGGAAGTGTACTTATGTCCCTGCTTATGTTTGGTTCAGTTGGTTCACCCGTGTGACGTCTATTCAAGGACTACTTGTAACTTTTGTCTTTCGATAAATATTTTTTAATATTAGGTATAACACAAAAACTTCCTGCTTTTAACTTTATCACTCATAAAATCAACACGACATTTTTTCTCTATAAAGTGTTTTTTTATTTTATTTTTCAAATCTTATTTTGGATTTGTTGTAAACCTGTTGCCAGAGTCAAAATTCAAAATTTTGGTCAATGATCCCATAAATTTGATGACGTCTTTAAAGGTTCTTGACCGGAATTTTGAGGATGTGGTTTTTAGAAAGGCATTTTAATTATAATCATACTTTTTTCCTTGTCAATCAAAATAGTTATTCAAAATGGGACCGAAAGCTGAGAAAGGTGTTTTTGTTCTTGTTGTGCTACACTCTTGAGCATATTGTGATATTTTACAAGCATCATTTTCATGAGATCGGCGTCGTGAAAATGATGCTTTTGTTGCTTGTCCTGTTTTAAATAACATCAGTATGAAGGCGTTTCTAATATGTTTTAACGTACATTATTTGAACCAGGTCTAGGCAGTAACTTCAGTAACTCTAGGTATATGTATTTATATATGGTTTCAATTGAAATCGAATCACCATGCTACGGTCTAGTAGTTTTTGAGATTAACAATATACCTACCTAATACCTATTATTATCTTATATCTATTACCATCTTTTTGATATGTAATAATAGACAAGAATATCATATTACTTAGACTTGACCTTATTGTAAAGGTTTAAACTTTTATTTGTTATAATATTGTTTTTCACTAATTATTCATATTCATTTATTTCATAAAACATGGGTTAGCAATGAAGTTTCAAAGGGGTAGAAAATAGGTACATACAACCATGATTCGTTAATCGGCGAATGAAATTTTTATCGGTACAACTTTAATTTAAAATGGCCTTTTTTCTTTTATTTCTAGGGTATGGCCGCCGGATGGTGGAACGACTACAACTTCTCATGTCAACCAGTTGATTACTCCGATAACCCTAAAGCGCATAGGGTAATTATCAACATATTTTTAATATAGTCAAAAAATTCTAATATTATCAAAATACTTCGAAATTTGAAGTTTTGACCAATCAACCACAGTGATTTTGGCTGTTTGTTTGAAATGTGGATTTTTTAATTAAAATTTTTAATCGGTGAAAATCTGACCCCCTCGATACGTATATTTTTTTAGTTTATTAAAAATCTCCCGTTAGAAATCAAAATGTCAGATTATTTGTTAATCTGCAGAAAAATAACATAATTTCTTATAACCTAACTTGGCCTTTGCAATTTTCTCAAATTGAAATGTTTTGTATGAATTCTGAATTAACGGTCAGTTATTATAAATTGCAGTCAAATTATACTTTAAAGCAGATTCAAGTGAAGAAATTATGTTTTCGATTCGCAGATTACAGCATTAATTCATTTTATTACAAAAATATTAAATTTTCTTGGGCAAGTAGGTAGCATTCAGTTTAAGATATTCAAGTTCTAGTTAATTAACTTCCATCCAAAGGTTGCCTGAAATAAATAGCTATCAGCACTACGCCCATTAGTGTAATTTATACTTTCTACCCATTACTTTACTTTGGGTAAACAGTGTTCTATTATATTTAGATGGCGGCAGCTGTATGGTGGTACTTCGCAGCGAAGATCATTGAGCTCCTCGACACCATCTTCTTCGTTCTAAGAAAGAAGAACAGACAAATCTCCTTCCTACACTTGTACCACCATTTCATGATGCCAATTTGCGCTTGGATTGGCGTTAAATTCTTGCCAGGTACTTACACATACAGAACATAAAATATTTATTTAATTTTGATTAATATTCAATGTATTTCTAATTATGTATATCAAATGTAAATTCAATAAGTAATGGAAATTCTTTTGGATCAAGTTTTTGGAAAAACTGGTTACGATATAGGTACGTGAAAATGTGAGTCAAAGTCCAATAAAATAAAATTTAATCAACGTGTGAACCTCGGAGACTGGTTGCTCGAAGACTAACCCTTTATTTGGCACAAAATTCTATTAAAATTTCGTAATACTTACAATTAAATTATGTGCAAATTAGGTAATTTATGCACCCATACCATCCTCGTAGCTTAGTCGATTGTGTCCTGAAGCAAGAACTTGTTAATATGTCTGGTACTAAAGTTCCCTGAATAGCATGGATTGAAAAGTTCCTGGCGTTGTATAAATCACCTTGAATCTTTTTCATATTGATTTAAAGGCCAATTTAATATCTTATGAGGATAGTTTCATAACTATTCGTACACCTAGTTAAAATATAACCAAAGATTTTATTTGTATTCGTAAACCTTGTTAATTTTTCAGGCGGTCACGGGACCCTTCTCGGTGTGATCAACTCCTTCATCCACATCATCATGTATACCTACTACCTCATCTCTGGCCTCGGACCTCAGTATCAGAAGCTGCTGTGGTGGAAAAAACATGTTACTACTCTTCAATTGGTTAGTTTCTATTATTGTGTTAAGCTATCATAAATATGATTATGTTGTGTTAGAACCAAATACCGTATAGGAACTTAATTATCATGATAGTCAAACAACTATATTACAGTTGCAGTAAGTTATTAAAATCTTTCAGTAATGTGGTCATAAAACGGTTTTAGGATATATATATATATATATATATATATATATATATGGCCGGTAAATTTTTCATAATATAAAGGCTTCTTATACGCTACAAAAATAGTAAGACTGATTGAGCGACTGCCATACTGTCGTCATAATATAGATAATATTAAAGCTATTATTATGCTAACTTATAGTTGGAATTTTATATTTTCGGTTTTACTTTCATGAATACTTATTGATTAAATCTTTTTATGTTTCTTTTTAGGTCCAGTTCTGCATAATCTTCTACCACAACTTCACTGTAATGTTCACAGACTGTAACTACCCTAAGTTCATCAACTTCCTTCTCTCCCTAAACGCTAGTCTCTTCCTATACATGTTTGGTAACTTCTACTACCAAAACTACGTCAAGAGTAGAAGATTAGCTCAGAAAGTTAAAGAAGAAGTTCAAACTTTGAATGGAGAAGTTCAAAATGGCAATATTGCCAATGGAGTCGAGTGTAATGGCAAAGTTGCGAACGGAATTCAATCTAATGGAAAAGTTATTAATAGATTCTCCAACGACAAAGTTGTTAGTGCAGATACAAATGGAGTTTCACTTAATGGCAAAGAAGCACAAGAAACCACAGCAAATGGCAAACGAAAAGAATGCTAGTGATCAAAGACTTATATACTTATTGTGATGCAATTAGTTTTAATTAGTTTTATGTTACGGACAAATAGGTATTAAAATATAGATTTTGTTAGATATTTAAACTGCAAACTCTTGTAATGACAATAAAAATGTGATAATTTCGTATGAAATCTGAGAGACAAATGAAAATAGGCACTAAGTATGTAGAGACCCAAAAATACAGTGTGTGAAGTATATCCTGTATACCGTCTTGGGCACATATACATGGACTTTACAAGAAAAAAAAATAGAAAAGTAAGAAAAATGTTTTTTTCAGAAAGCTACTTGCTCATTCTGCTTTTATGTCGACCAGCTGAGTTGACTATCTGCTGACTGAGTATTCTGCTTTCATTATATCCAACTAAAATGTCTTTCAGTGAGAAGGTCATTCTTAATTAATACTCTAATTTACTTAGAATTTGGTAAATTTTCAAGATAAGCGGTGGGCTTAATGGTAAATGTCGTGAAAAGTTTGAGTCTAGCTACAATCTACACGTCTATATACTGAGGGATATGTATTAGTAAGGCGGTATTACAGGATTGTCATAGCACAGTGTCATAATTTTTTATTGTTTTGCCTGCATATCTAACTGTACCATATATAAAAGAATTTTCCAGTCATCTCATAGATGCATTTGCATTTATATTATGTAATTATTCGAACATAATAACATGAGTGACGTTGTTAATTCCATTAAGTCGATTATAACGATTATCCTCCATTGTGCTTGATAAAATGTTGGTAAAAAAAATACTGCACTTCAAAAAAGTGCTAAAAAGCTTATTGCTAGACGGGAAATAAATGTGCTAAACGAATATAAAAAGTGCAAAATTTTGCACCAAAGTGTTAAAGTGACATCACTGCATCTGGTACGAAATATGGTTATTACAACAATCTAGTAAAAAATCAATAAAGTAAATAAATAAAATGCAATTTTTACAATTTTCAAAACATAATAATAATTATATCTTAAAATTCAATATAGATTAAAATTGTAAACAACAAGATTATATTTACGTCTTATTTTACCATTTTAATGGTTAATGGTAAAACAAGAAGACGTAAATGGTAAATACGTAAATAAATATAACGTTATTCTTTATTTACCTATTTATTTACCATTGCTCACTAGTTTGTAAAGCGTTCTGGCAACAATCATGCAAAAAATCCTTTTTTTGTTTTAAAAAAACAATAGATAACTTATATAGTTTAAAATTACTTGTGTAGGTTCGTTCGATTTTTTTTATTTTAAAACCAAAACTTTTTTAATTTATTTGTGCAAATGTTTTTTTTTTAATATCCTTATTTTATAAGGTTCAAAGTCGATGATTAATGTCTGTTATACCTATTTATTTTGCATTTTTGTTTAGTTTTATTTCTTCGTAATTGTGATATTATTATTATTTATACAGTTTGCAACGAAAACCCTGTAATCCCTACCCAAAAATATAAAAAAATAGGAAAATAAGGAAAGAAAAGTTTTTATTGGAAAAGTAGGTAACTCTGATTTACCCAGAGTTTGGGGAATTTTTAAAATGTGACAATATCGTTATTTACCTGAGGCTACCATTATAATGGTGTTGCCCCGTTTTATGAATAAATTGTTGTTTTTTTTGGAAATTGGAAATTGAAAATTTTCATTAGCTTGAAATCTTTTATTTGTTTGCATTTTTTTTGTCCTACTAAAAGATATTACAGAGTTTTTGTAACAAACTGTATACCTAGGACTTTAAACAAACATGGGTTATTTTCACAAAATAAAGTTATTTTTAAAAAGGGATATTAAAACAACATGGTAAAATATCCCGTTTTAACTTTAAGTTATTATTATTTAAGTTTTTATGCTCATTTAATTTAAGTTTTAAATAAAAAATAATACTTACTAGATAAAAATTAATATATACCTTCAACAATAATTGTGAACCAAACCAATACTTAGGTAAGTAAGTACTTAATAAGTATACTTAGGTTTTGTATACAGAATGATTTTTTTAAATTTGCCTTAAGTGCCATTTCTTAAACTGTAAAAGATAGCTAAAACGCTGAAAAGAGCCGCGTGCCCAAATTAGCCAGGAATCGAACATTTTAATTTTGCAAATAAATAAAATAATCAACGTATATTGGTGTATCAATTTACTGATAGAGACATTCTTCAAAACAAATATAGTAGTCCAACTAAAAGTAAATAGTACTTTTTTAAATTTCTGCATTTTTTAGCTAAATTAACAGGATGGATTCCTGGCTAGGGACTTTTCCAATAATCGAAATATCTAAAGAATCTAAAGAACTCCTCTCAGCATTATTTGCTATCTCATATAGTTTAAGAAATGAATCTAAAGGACCATAAAAAATACCCTGTATTACTCTGCCACTATCAAGTAGGAACTTAAAAAAAATATGGTAACCTCTAATTATGATAGGTAATCTACCTATCATAACTATTCAGGAGCATAATACAATATGTTTCAATGAGGATAAGTACCTATACTAAAACAAAAGGAGGTTGTTTAGACGTCTAAGCAAAAATCTTGGTTTTTGTTTTAAATTAAGTTTATATTTACTAGAAAAAACAGTTGTTTTTGAAAATAAAATATCCGAAGAATCATGTTTAAAATATTTCGAACTCAATATACAAAAAGCTAAAACCCTGAAGTCATTGACCCCTAACTCCAAGAAACAGTTGTAAACCTAACCTTGAGATTTCCGAAAAAAGTTCGAATTTACTAAAATGGTAGAACAAAAGTTGTTCGGTTATAAAATCGTCGTTAAAACGCATTGTATTCGAGTTCAATTACGCTCTTTGGGTACGCTTTTGTGCCCAACACATGCTTTAACAGATCCGTCCTTAGTGTACACCCTGTATAAGTTTTCACTAACGGTAAATTCAGACTACAAACTATGCTGTTGGCCGATAGTTTTTATACATTAAGGTAAGACAAAGTCCCGACGAGGGACGAAGAAATGACCCGTAAAAGATGTTTAAAGTAAAAATTTTTAATAATCTTTAAGCCGTTTTTATGAACTATCTGGCGATTGAAAGTCTGTAGTCTGCTTTGGCCGCTAGCAGTTCCAAAAAGCCAGATTAGAATAAATATCTGAAACTCAATAATTTTACTGTGAATATAGTCAATATATTTATTAAAATAATAGCCCTACCATGAAATGCTTACGAACCTGATCAATCGTACCGTATCATGAATGTACCTGTATACATACAAGATAGATAGATAGATAGATAACTTTATTTGTACAACACAGGAAAAAACTGAACACTATATACACAAAGCGAAGTAACAGCTATAAAGCATAAGTTGCACAAATGGGCGGCCTTATCGCTGAAAGCGATTTCTTCCAGGCAACCTTTGGATGGAAAAGAACTGATTCAGCTTTAATGGTAGGTTGTGAATTTCCTCAAGCAGGATACCAAACATAACCTGTAACAGGTGATAATATAAAGTATTTACATAAATATGGCTTTAAAATATCAAATTATACATACAATACATACCAATATATAATTATATACATAGATACAAAAAAAAAAACATATATACATACATAAATAATACAGGAATACATATGGATATTAGACAGTACTGAGGTAGTGATCAGTTACCATAGATTTGAAAATAGGTAGGGACTTAGCAGATCGGATGGGTTGAGGCAGGAAATTCCAGAGTATCACTGAGTGAAAAGAGAAGGATTTTTTGTAGAAAGTGGAGTTGAGGGGAGGAGCCTGAAGGAGAAGGGATTCTGTTGATCGGAGTTGTCGTGAATGGGCGTCACTCAGGAACTTGAAACGTTCTCTGAGGTAGTGAGGAGAGGAGGGAGTGAAAAGGATTTTGTAGAGGAAGCAAAGGATATGAACATTCCGGCGAAGGCGGATACAAGCTTAGTTGGGTCCTTTTTGCGTGAGGATGTAGTAAGCTTGCCCAGCACCTATACTACCCTCGCAGCTTAGTCGACCATATCCAAAGGAAAGAACTCGTCAAAACGTCTGATGAAAACTAAGCCGCGGGTTTAATCACGGTGTCTTTCGTCACTATAAGAGCAATTATGTTAATTAGCGCACAAAACTTTTTACCATGAAGAAATGAAATTTTAAGACTAAAATCGATCAATACGCGAACCGTGACATCCTATATCTTAAATAAATCTTAAATCCTATAATAATACAAGAACTCTAGATTTGGTATTCCATACAAAACGTATTATTTTGTGCTAAATCAAAGCGCCGTCTATTTTAACTATCTACAAAATAAAATTCACTCTAAACAGAGATAGTGTTTTAAGCTCTATGTGTCGACTCGCATATTGGCTGATTCTAGTTTTAAAGGTAAGTGACAATACTCAGAACAGTAACTTTAGATTGAGTATCATAGATAGATAGATAACGTTATTTGTACAACACAGGAAGAAACAGAACACGATATACACAAAGTAAAGTCATAGCTAGAAAGTATAAGTTGCACAAATGGGCAGCCTTATCGCTGAAAGTTTCTTCCAGGCAACATTTGGATGGAAAAGAACTTATTCAGCTTTAATGGTAGGTTGTGATTTTACTCAAGCAGGATACAAAACATAACCTGTAATAGGTGATAATATAAAGTATCATATCAGGTTGAGTATTATGCCAGTTTAAATACAATAGTTCTACCCCTTTAGACATAATTATTTTCTATTAGCGATATCGCCAATTGACAAACTTTTTTTTAATTTTTTTGTATGAAATATTTATATGAAAGTATGAAAGTCACGTAGTCTTGCTTAAAAAAAATGGTAGATAAGTTCCATCTTATGTTCATTTTATACAATGTTTTATATCAATGTCATACAATTAAATCTATCGATTGGCGATATCGCTAATAGACAGCAATCTTGTCTAAGGGGACTGATCGAGTTCGCAAACAACTCGTGGTAAGGTAATGGTTAAATAATAAGTTATGTATAAAATATTTAGGTATGGTAACATATTTAGTACCAAAACCTGAATAAGACTTGTATTATACTTTGGAAAAATAAAAAAAACATATTAAATAAATTTTGTATTTTATTCCATACAGCGCCATCTAGCCCCTAAACTAAGTAACTAATAATAATAAGAAATAATTATTACTACTATTCCATCACAATAGCTCAAGTAGTTTTGTCCTGTAGATAATCAATAGTTTTTATCCAAACCGGAGGTTGTCCTTGGTTGCACTTTATAGTGTAGACAGGGATGATTGCCGGTTTAGAATCCACCCCATTGTTTGCTATTATACTTGTTATTGTAAAGGGCCTCTACGTGTTGGCTTCGGCTCCACGTACGCCTTCCAAAGGTCCGGGACTCCATAGCCCCGTGATACAGGACGTATAACAGTCAAATAAGAAATAATAGTAGACTTACGATTGGAGTTGCGTAATTTCTTCGATTTGCTAGATCAAAGTAAAATAATAGGTAAAAATGAATTGCACAAATTTAAATACGAATGGAAATAATGTCAAAGGTTATAAAGGAGCACAGTGTTTCGTACGACAAATAATTGTATATGAAAGGCAGACGGGATTTACGCGTAGGCAGAAGTACCTCTATGATTTACTACAACGAAAATAATATATATCATATTTAATAGATTTATTTATTGTGATTAACATTTAACATTTGAATTATTTTTCATTTTTATGTTGTTGACTACTATAATATAATTTCGTACCTAATTAATTTTTTTAAGTTACCTATTTTATTATAAATATATTCTACTAAAATACTGTGCTCCAAATCTGAATGTGCCTGCAATCGATCCTTAACCTGCTCATTGTCGAAAGCAATATATACTATTTGTCGCCTACCGATGGTTAAAATAACATTTTTCTGACATCTTTCCCATGGCAAAACCCTCGGGCTGATCCGCAGACTGAAAGTCACACAGAGAGTCATGGAATTAATTAGGTTCGTTATATCCCTACGAGCCAAAGTGCGCAACACAGCAACGTCCGGTAAGTAGAGTCGCTAAGTTAAAATGGTTGTAGGCCGGACCTGTCGAAGAGGAGATAGAAGGTGAAACAAAGCTGTTCTTGAATGGGGACCGAGAATCCGTAAGAGAAGTGTGGGTAGACCATCAGCAAGATTATTGTCTTACAATCTGGCTAGTGGTCTACCCCCCAGCCACCACGTTGCTCCAGCATGAGCTTTTAAGTCGTCTGACATTAAAAGCTCATACTGGGGCAGCGTAGTCTAGAAAGCCCAATGATTAGGCAAGGGCATTGTAATATTTGTAAGCTTTTCTTAAATAAATATATTATATTATTAGTGTAAAGAGTCTTATTGTAGAGGCCTATGCTCTGACTGGCTTAGGATGCAACTTACCTATCAAAAATATCACCCATGGTTGAGTTAAAGGTGGGCTAACAAATCCAGCTGAAGAAGAAGAAGAGACGAGCATTAATGATTTAGGCGGTCGACTGAGCTATTATGTCGGATTCTGAAGAATGATTTAGATTCAAAGCATTTGAATTTGGGTTAAAGTCTGTTTCTGAGTAGATCAGATTCTTATTGGGGCGATAGTTGGGTTACGTCAGATTAGTAATAGGTTAGTTTCGGTGAAAGGCTACTATAACTTCCTTAGGAAAATAATGTCGCGGCAGTCTAGGTAGCTTTGTTCTAAGCCTAAATTATATTACAACCTGTTAATATTCACCTTACATAATTATGCGTGATGACATTCAATAAGCGGTCAATAATTATTTAAACATAAATTTATTAATGGCCGTCCCTAAGTGACAGTCATTCCTTAGCTAATGATTACATAACAGGTTTCCAACAATTCCATGATCCATCACTCACTTACGTTTTGTCTTTAATACCGGTAACCACTGTCGGAAGTTGCGAAAAAATTGTGAAAAATCCAAAATGTCCGTGTTAAAAACAATAACTGAAAATTATAATTTCTTATTTTATGAATTGAATGGTAAGTTCAATAAACTTTGCTTTATTTTTTATTTTGTTTTGTGTTTTTTTTTGATAGTGTAAAAGTATTTTTATTTAGACATAAATAGTAAATTTCTTGTCAAATTTAAGTTTTTTTGTATGTAATTCATGCATTGATGACCCAGTTGGCACAATGGTCACCATGCCGGACTGCCAAACACAGGGTTGCAAGTTCGATTCCCACCTCAGGCAAGTATTTATGCTTAGATACATTTGTACAGACAAATATCTAAGCATAAATACTTGATAGAAACAACCAGACCACAGGGTCTGGTTGTTTCTATGTATTTCAAGTATATATTTACAAAAGAAAAGCATATAAATAATAATAATAATAAATAAATAAATAATAAATGTCCTGCAATATTTTTTTATTTTATTTATTGTAAACTAAATAAATGTCCTGCAATATTTTTTTTATTTTATTTATTTTAAACTATAGGCTTGTATTTATTTTTTATATAAATTTTTTAATTACTTGAAAATTATGAGTTTTTTTTTAACAATACAACACGTATAGTATTGTAAGCAAGTGGTGACGATGACTTTTTCAGATGATCGGACAAGGGACGCCTGGCCAAATTTAAGTACCTTAGTTGCAATATTAAGTTTCTACTTATATTTCTGCTTAAAAATTGGACCATTTTGGATGAAAGACCGAAAACCTTTCGATCTGAAAAATGTGATATTTTGGTACAATATTTTTCAAATTCTTATCAGCACGTACATATTTTATGGGGTAAGTATGTCCACGTTTTTTTAACTTTTTTTTTTAACTTCGCAAAATACGGCGGATGAATAGTGCGATAATAATGAATAAGGTGATGTGTTAATAGTGGATGTGGTATATGTGTTTGGTATTGAAAAGTAGACGGTAGAATGTAGATGGACCTCACTTGCTTAGTTCACTCGATCAATAATTCCTACCGGTCCCTACTATCCCTATCCCTGATTAAATAAATCACGAAAGTTACCTTGATCTCCATAAATTACTATCTATCTGTCTGTAGGGATGTAAACCGGGTAATTTTTTACCGGTTTTTACCGGGTCGCGGCTCTGATTACCGCTCGGGGTACATACGAAATTTAAATTAAATAAGTGGTATCCGCCCCGTGCATTGAATGCAATAAAACGGATCTATTCAACTCAAAAGTTACCGGTATTTTGAACGAAAACCTTTATTTTTCACTTCTTAAAGTGAACCAGTTAAATAGGGGGTTTGGTATAACGAAACTAAAAACAATTGATTTTTCGTACTCAGACAACTTTCCGCTAATATTTAGTTATCGGTTTTCTATCCCAGTGTTTTCAATACGTTTTCCTAATAAGCTGCTAAAGTAATTTTCATTCAGGACAAGCTACTCCTTAGGGTTGCGTAAGGGTAAAAACGGGAGCCTTTACTAAGTTTTATGTCAAACCCGAACTGACGCGTTTCAAAGACCACACATCTTAATTTCGTTTCCACACATCTTAATTCAGTTTTCACACATCTTAATTCAGTTTCCACACATCTTAATTCAGTTACCACACATCTTAATTCAGTTTGTGTAGGTAGTAGTCGTATGAATGATTCAGAATGAATTTTTTATTTTATTTTGACTTGACTTTGGTGAAACCTCGGAGCGTAGCTAGTACAAACCTAACAACGTAAATCAATTGAAATTTCAGTCACTGTTCCATTATTTATATAAATAAAATAAATAATTACTTACCGGCATACCTATGTACATTCCATATATTTGCATACTTACCTAATTAATGTTTGTTTGTATACATACGTCATCATACTACTCAAGTAGGCACTAATATCTACCAATAATTAAAATCATTAAACTAATAGAACAATTTCGCGTTTTATTATTTAAATAGAAGATTTGGAAGTTTTAAGAGTACCTATGGTAGGTAATATAAATCGCGCAAGCTACGGATAATAATGTTATCTAGGTATATATTATACTAACGTTAGTGATGATATAGATTTCCTACGAACACAAAATACATACAAAGTTCTTCTTCTTCTCGTATAGTGGTGTGGCTCACCTATTGTTAGAGTTTTCAGATCGGCCTAAGGCCTCTAACTTGACCTAACGACTGCTACTAGAGGTAGCAACCGGGACCAACGGCTTAACATGCCTTCCGCAGCACGGAGGGGCTCACGAAAATACATTTTTGCTACACTACTAATTGGTCACCCATCAAAGTAATGACCCCGCCAGGCGTTGCTTAACCTGATCAGCGAGCATAGCTTAGCTGTGAGCCTCCTCAAAGAAATATAATAAAATATACAAAGTAATAGATCACTAACTTTATCACCCCTTTTTAGCTCTTCAGAAGTCGAATTTCCAAAAATCCGTGTCCCATACCTAAAAAGAGTTTTACTCGTAGCTCTAGTAGTTTCGTTGATGGGTCTTTTTCTCTTCTTCTAGGTAGATACTTTAGATTTTTGATGATATGAATTTTTCAGGGTGCTATGATATGGTACAAGGAATACAACTGGACCTGTCAACCCGTGGACTATACGCAAAGCGCGACCGCAAACAAGGTATAATAATAAAATGATTATAACCGAAAAAAAAACCATTATATTCTGACTCAGGTTATCAAAGGACACTAAAATGTTCCTTGTAAGAACCTGGGTGATATTATCCAGATCCTTAAAGTTAAATAGACCAATAAACCAACAGTTGATATAGCACTAAATTTTTTAAGAAAATTTATAACGAATTTAACTGATTTGAACCATCAAAATGTTAAAAATCACATCATTTCTTCTTCTTATTCGGCTATCCCCAGCGTGAGCTTTTATGATGTTGGAAGATCTGACTTTATCTGCTCATACCATTTAATAGAGGCAATTACCTCTTAAAATTACAATATTACAAACCTGTAATTTTTCGGGATAATAAAAACATTTTTCTATTTGTAGGTAATTTACTTAGTCTATGTATATACAATTTTGAAACTAATCGAGCTGCTGGACACAGTATTCTTCGTGTTGAGAAAGAAAGAGCGACAGATTTCTACACTACACTTGTACCATCATTTTATGATGCCAATTTGTTCATGGATCGGATTTAAATATTATCCAAGTAAGTTGTAACAATAGCATTTTAATCTAGATGGCCAGCGCTAGCGGAACCTTAATCAAAGCTATTCAGGATATGTGACTGGAACATATTTAGTTTATAGTTATGCTTGTCCAGCACCTATACCACCTTAGCGTACTCGACCATGTACAGAGAAAAGAACTTGTCAATAATTTTGAAGTCAACTAAACTGAGGGTTTCATCACGATTATTTCGTTTCTATCAAACTAAGAAATATATCAAAGAAAAAAGTAAAGGTTTACTTCTGCGGGAGTATCTAAATAATTCAATTACAACTCAGATTTCAGGTTTACTATTCGACATTGTTCTTCTCGGTGATGTAACGCTTATTATACTTTCTTCTGTTTTGTTCTTTTTTAACGACTTATTCTTTCTTTTTTATTTAACTACGTACATACATCAGCGAGACGTCTTAAATGCAAAATATGCAAGTAACGTAATTCCTGGAACGTATCTATTATGTCTAAAATGCAAAATGGACGCTTTACTAACAAACTAAGGATTTTATTAAGAGTTACATCGTCGAGCCGAGGCCCTCTCAACTTTTCTGAGTAGACCTTTTCTGCATTTATCAAGATTATTATCCAGCAAGAACCAGCGGTTGTATTGTCACCAAAAATAACTTCTCTTATTGCATCTATCTCCAGCTTTTGATTAGTATTGTTATCATTAAAGGCGACTCGCTTAAAAGAAGCTACATATTTATTTTCTCGTTCACAGACGGCCATGGCACTTCTTTAGGAGTGATCAACTGCTTCGTGCATATGGTCATGTACAGTTACTACTTAATAGCTGGTCTTGGACCTCAGTACCAGAAATATTTATGGTGGAAAAAACATGTCACTATTTTGCAATTGGTAAGTACGGGAAGTTGAATGTTGAATTTTAAACCAACATTTTCACTGTTAATGTATAGATATAATTATATTTAAAACCTAGTTTTACTCTTAGCCATAATTTACACATCGTTTTTTCTTACAACTGTAGGTACTTAATAACTATAGAAATTATTTCCTTAAACTCCCTCCCTCATTCCAAAACGAGGTTTAAGAATAGTCCGAGATATGGATTTAAACCATAGATTTAGATATAGATTTACTCGTGAACTATAGTCTGACAACTAACCCTATAGATTATATAAGGAACTATTAGTCTAAACACTATCCATAAAGATTATGTAGTGTTTAGACTATAGTTCACGACTTAATCTGTGTCTAAATCTATGGTTTAAATCCATATCTCGGACTATCCTACTATTCTTGGAATAAGGGGGCATATTTCACAAAATGGAAAACAGAGGTGCATGTACTGCATGTTTAAACCTACTTATAATGAAAAAACTGAAGGGAAAAGAAGAAAAAAAGTAATACACCCTCTTTAAATAGATAGATAGATAGTTAAATATTTATAACAAACAAAGTAAACTGAGTTAATACACAGTGCTTTTACACCCATTTAAGAACTGAGCAATGTAGCATTAAATATTTTGCTCACATATTTTTTAAGGTGCATATCCATAATGTCTATCTCCGATAACTTTTTAGTAGGTAATTATTGCCTATTGTTCTTAAGTGTTTTAGTAAGTACCTGTGGTTTATGGCTGAATTAATTTCCTACATTTGTGTATAATTTATAGGCGAAAATTCCATTTAAGTTAAATCACCAATGCCGCGTTTTTTTTCATTCAAATTTGGATAAGCTCAGAAACGACAAACAGCCTCTTAATCATATAAAAACTACCTGCGCCCCTCGATTTCAAGTCCCGATCCAGAAGGAATTTTGGGATTAAAAGTATCATCCAAATCGATCCAGTTGTTTGACCGTGAAGAGAGAACAAATAAATATTATAAATGTGAAAGTTTGTGTTTGTGTGGCTATATTTGTAACTCCTTCACGCAAAAACTACTGGACCGATTGCGATAAGACTCGGTATCTAGATAGCTGGAGACCTGGATTAACACATAGGCTACTTTTCATCCCGATATTAACATGGGATCGGGACTTACGCGCGGGTGGAACCGCGGGGCGCAGCTAGTGTATGATAAAAATACGATCAGTAGGCATGAGATCAACCCGGTTGGATATAGGTAAAAATAAATTCAAAGTCTTGACTGATAGATTAACTTACTGACAGATATTAACGCACAGCTTAAACTAATAGACGGATCGAGATAAAATTTGGCATACATATACCTAGCTATTATGACGTAGGTTTTCGATATCAATGGATTTTGGAAAATCCAATCCCTATATACGCGGACGAAGTCGCTGATGAAAACTGGTACCAAAATATAGGTAAAGAACCTACAAACACAACACTTAAAACAACAATTATTATTATCCAGACAATAATTAACAATTATAATTTTAATATAAGGCAAAAGGCATTTCATTTTATTTATTTTTATTCATGTATAATAGGCATACAAGTTCACATATGAGGCATCTGTCGACCATTGCATTTGCGTGATGATAGAGGCTTGTCTTAGTAGCCAAATAAACTTGACCGCTTTGTATTTTTGCTCGGACGTTTTAAGGTAAAAAAAATGTTTTTTGTTTCAGATTCAGTTTTTCATAATTGCCGTCCACAACATTATACCTCTAGTTATTGGATGTAATTATCCAAAATGGATAAACGTCCTCTTAGGCGTCGCAACAATGCAATTTGTATACATGTTCGGAAACTTCTACTACGTAAATTACATCAAAAACAAGCAGAGTAAAGACAAATAGTGGTTAATTATATATTATTTTACTTATGTAGTTATCTTTTAATACTAATAAAATTTATGTTAAGTCACGTTTGTTTTCATTCATTTTGTCTTGTAAATGTCAAGTCGGTCGGAAAGAAGTAGAAAAAAAAACATTCAATTTTTTTTCATTTCTTTAACGTCGGCTTTTAAAAAGTCTTATGACGCGCAACCATTGTTGTCTTTTTTAACATTTTGTACAAAAAATAAATTAAAAACATCTCCATTGAAAAAACAAAACAAAGGGTTTTCCACGCAGGTCAGCGTCTGCCGATTTTGACCAAACATAGCTAAGAACACTCCCGACTAATTCACCTTTCAAACAAAAGAAACAAAATCTATATCTATATATCCGTTCGGGAGCTACAATGCCACAGACAGACACACACAGAGACAGACACGTCAAACTTAGAACACCCCGCCCGCGTCGTCGTTTTTGCGTCGGGGTTTAAAAAACCGTCGGGAATTTTTAGGTAAAAACGGTGCTACTAAATATTTTCTCTGCGTTTCAAGATCCGATTACGATATTTTTATTTATTTATTTATAAGTTAGTAACTTTTAAATGATCTCATAAGAATTAGGTGAACATCAGTTGTGACCACTTCGTGAGCGATAAACCCTTTAAGAGTACTAGGTAAAACTTAATGGACCACTTGGAACCACCGTCTCAAACAAAACTCCTTAAATTTATTGCTGGCGAATTATACTCCTCGCAGAACAACTAGAAGTACCTATGTTACGTAGGTAGATGGGGTCACTGACTTCATAAAGAAACTATTCGGATATAATCACGTACCTATATTTTGATTTTTTCTTAAAATCCGGCGTCATTAACTTCTGTTTTTTAAACCCCGACGCAAAAATGACGGGGTGTCATAAGTTTGTTCACCATGTTCTTCAAACCAAGTCACAGATATTTTTCGAAAAGCACAAGTAGGTGTTTCTATTTTTAAAATACCTTAGAGGTGCGTGTACGCAAAGTAAATAAATTTACTTACTTGGCATTTCCAGTTTCCACTTCCAGCCCCGGGCGTCATCTTGATGACGTACGTATGATAAAGTTAATTATAAGTAAAGCATTAAGAGCAGGATTTCCCAACCGTTTCTGTGTCGAGCCTTCCCAGACTATAAATAACATTTTAATACCATCTATTCGAAAACCTGTAGTTTGCTCCTGGATAAATGCGAACAAAATGGTACTTTAGACGCATCTATTGAGCAGGTAGTAATCACTTATTGAGGTTTCGTTTCGACTCCATAAGATACAATCTATTTAATGGCAAAACAAAAGCCTTTATTATTTATCAATTACAAATTGTTTGATATAGTGACCTACTAAATGTGATGTTATATTTTATTTTATTATCGCTATTAGCATATTTAAGTTATATTAGTATTCTTAAAATGGATTATATTCAAATTAAATTGCGTAATAATATATTAATAAAGAAAAGGCAGTGTAAAATAACATTTTAAATTGATTTTTCTTTTGAACCCCGTCGTATCCCCTGCCCCCTTGTCTTCTCTCTACGCCCCCTATAGAGCTGCGCCCTACTAATTAGGAAGAAATTTCTTATTTATATATATATATGAAATTTCTGTATAGAAATAGAAAAATTTCAGCATTTGTACTTGTTGACTAGTTGTCTTTGTAACATCTGGACATATTGACGCCATGAACATTCAGAAGGTCAATTCTCGTAAATAAAATCGTTAAAATTACATTGCAAGATCATTCCGATTGCAATTTGAATATAAAAAATATTCCAGAGAATACCAAAAGCTAACTTTGAGGACATTTTGAGCAATTTTTAATGGTATTTTTAACCCCCGACGCAAAAACGACGGGGTGTTATTGCAGTTTGACGTGTCTGTGTGTGTGTCTGTCTGTGGCATCGTAGGTCCTGAACGGATGAACCGATTTTGTTAGTTATGTAAATGCAATCGGAATGATATTGCAATGTAATTTGAACAATTAAGTTTACGAGAATTGAAATTCTGACCTTTTGACTAATAGAAGCCAGAAAAACCTCAAAAAATCCAAAAGAAGACGTAAGGAATACTATGGCACTTCACAGTAGCAAAGGAATTGTAGTTAAATATTCTGAGAAAAAGAAATAGTAAACAAACCAAGGACAAAAATGTAGTGACGTATTAATGCGGTTAACCCAAGATAATTTATGCATACGATATACGTGTTAAGACTCAATCCAATCATTATTTTTTCGCCTTCTGTGGCGCGGTGGGCGAAAACTGGTCTGTGACGCAAGAGGTTGCGGGTTTTAATTAATAAGGCTTTCAAAGAAAAACGACTAGTTCCTGCAGTGAACTACAGTGTGGAAAAAATATAATTTGAAAACAATACATTTGGAGCGAATGGAAATAATCCTAATTTTTTGGCAAATATTACATGTCACTGCTTTGTTTCAGAAGAATTGAGAACCATCTAATGAAGAGGTTTTTATGATACTCATTTGCTTACGCACTAACGGCTAACGGGGTGTGTCCAGTTTTCCATAAGTAATCAAGCTGAGATTCTAAAAACCCGTTTCCGGTGTTTGTTACTCAGCAAAACGTCATGTTAAAACGCGGCTCACAAGTCTAAGTTTTAATTGTTTAATTAGTTTAATCTTTGAACTTTTACTAATTGTATATAGGTACTTACCTATAACTATAAAATTTAAAGTTCTGACTGACTGACTGATAAACCAACTCAAAGCTCAAGCTAGAGGACGGATCGGGTTAAATTTTGGCAAATAGATAGCTATTATGACTATTATGGCATCTGCTAAGGATTTTGGAAAAAACCCTTACGCGGATTACGTTGCGGCTGAATGCTAGTTAATTCATATTTGAGGTAAAGACCTGCTGAAAATTATTCTGACGCTCAACGCCGGGCGACACCCGTAGGCAAACCTGTGACTTATTCGTACAAATCAATGCTTTTATGTTCTAGAATATTTACTAAAAACAAGAATCCTACACAGAAAAAAAAACCTAGAAACGGTAACATATGTAGGTAAGTATTTTCCATAAAATGACTTTCTATTTTAGTTATGAGTATTTTAAATTCATTTTATATTGAATATGCGCCTTGAACAGGCATAACTTCATATTTAGAAAGCGCCATCTATCGGTTGATTTTGAACTAATTTACATATAAAACTACTCAATCAACATTGATAATTAACTTGAAAGAAAAATACTAAATCAAAACAAAACGTTTAAACTCAGGGCTAGTCAACTTTTGGTAAATGCAAATCGACGGGAAGGTCAAGATGAAAAGGTCAAAGAAGAAAATGCAATGAAATGTAGCATTTTTACTTAGAATTATAATTGTTAATAAGTTTTCGAGCACAATAATATTATTGCAAGACATTGCAAAAAGCGCCATCTAGCCAAAAGAGCTAGAGATATATGGAAGATTTAAAGCTGTTAGGTAAGTTATTTGTAACTAAAAGAAATTGTTTTTTTGGAGACCAGTGGGTTCTAAGCCATACAGACACCTAGACCGAAAACAAATATCTGTACATAAATACTTGTTTGAGGTGGGAATCGAACCCGCAAGAGGTCGTGAAAAATGGCTCTAGCTAGACGTATTAATCAGAAAATAAATAGTAGAATAAAATTATGGATATTATCGATTAACGCGGGGATCCGCGTAATCGGATAAAACCCGGAACCTGTAGAAAGGGTGACTACGTAGGTGACTTGGCCACTGCCATGGTCATCACCTTAATATGACAAACTTTACCTAGAAACCCGCAAGGCTTCGATTGTAGTAGGTAAGTATGCGGTAAGATTATAATTGGTTATCCCATCCTATTTTTATTATATACATTTTTTATGTTTACGTTTGAAAGTCATTAAAAGCGGTCAGAAGCCGAGTGAACGTCTTTAAAAATCGTCACTAAAATCGGTCGGAGAAGGGTCATTTGCAAAAACCAAATGCGGATAATGACGTCATAAATAGTGTTGTCGATCGACAGCCTAATTATTGAACAAGTTATACAAAAAAATCAAATGGAATAATTATTACTGGTGAATAGACGTTGGAATATGTTTGGAATTATAATACTTATTTGGTTTACATAATTATGTATGCTTCCCTTTTCCCTTCACAAAAATAAATATTTTTAGGGTTCCGTATCAAAAGGGTAAAAACAGGGCTCTATTACTAAGACTCCACTGTCTGTCTGTCCGTTACCAGGAGTTGAAATTTTAAGAGATGAATTACTTGTATTTCTGTTGCCGCTATAAAAACAAAAAGGTACTACTAAAACAGAATATAATGGTACGGAACCCCGATTTTTGTAACTGACAATACTTATGCTATCCTACTAATATTATAAATGTGAAAGTCTGTGTGTGTGTGTTTATATATGTTTGCTCCTTCTTCACGATAAAATCACTAGACCGATTACGATGAAACTCGGTATGTAGATAGCTGGAGACCTGGATTAACGCATAGGCCACTTTTTATCCCGATATTCCCACTGGATCGGGACCGGGTGAAACCTCGGGGCGCAGCTAGTAGTCAATAAACGCAGCTTTGAACCGTTGTAACTATAGAAGATAAATAAAATTTACTGTAGAATTTTATTAGGCAAGTACCTTAGTTAGGTTAGATGTTTGGTACCAGACCTTTGCACTTATTATTTGACTCCAAAGTACCTAAGTAAGCCCATGAATTTCTTGTATCTTCTTCTCATTGGTGCGCTCGTTCCGAACACACATCCTAACATAGTTTTAAAGACAATTCAATGAGAATAATTCCAACTATATAAAGATTTTGCTTCGTACACGAATAAAAAGTAAGACACTTTAATCATAAAGGAAGTTCATAGTTTTTTAATTTTACCATACGTTTTTCCAGGTACTGACATTTGCATAAAAATGTAATCACAATAAAAATTGCAACTGAGAAATCCATAAAACTCAAGTTTATTGTATGAGACGGTTTATGGTAATAATATTTGTATTACAAGTAGATAGTTAGTTAACTTCGTATTGAGCCTTTGTTGATATTGCAACAATATAGGTTTTATTATCTTCAAATGTACTAAGACGCAGAACCAGTGATGTCAATTTAATGCGTTTTTTACCTCTTTAGCACATTTATTTCTCGTCCAGCGCCTTTTTTTGAAGCGTCGATCTATTAGATAAATTATTATTTTCGCAATAATTACATTAATCTTCCGGTCCCAAGTAAACAGGTGATTTATTAGCATTTTCTATACATTCGCAAAGTTGATACTTCTGTAACATTCCATACATTTTGTACATAGGTATTAGGTAGGTATAGGTACCTCGCATTTAGTAGCAAATCATACATTTTATCAAAATATCAACTTATTTGATTAAAAGTTGATATTTTGATAAAAGTTTTAAATCGCTAACAATACACTTGTTAGCGTTTTAACAAAAACTTTTATCTCCTAAGAAAGCGTGCTACATGTAAGGGCACATCAGGCAGGTGTAATAATGGTTAAACGCTGACCTTTCAGATGCAAAAACAGACAAGAAAGTGATCTTGTAAGGGTTTTTCTTGATCTTTGATTTACGAAATCCTAAAAATTGACAACCATTGTCGTTAAAAATATTCGTTTTACAATATTTTCTTCAGATTCTACTTATTAATGAACTAGCGATCTACCCTGGTTTCGTACGGCTATATTATGCACGTATTAAACTTAAAAACCTTCCTCTTAAATCATTCACGGCATCAATTTTCGTTGCGTAGTTTTTAAAGATCTAAGCATGCATAGGGTTTTACAGACAGCGGAAAGCGACTTTGTTTTATACTATGTAGTGATATGCCTACTACAAATATATGCAATGCAAAATTACTTTAATTTCTATATGAAAGAATGAGAAGGATAATAACCTAAATTAATTTCCTTAGTTTCTCTTGTTTTCTATCAAAATTTAATCAATAACAATGGAGTATGATTGGTTAACCAATAAAAAACTGTTGATGAGAAGTTTGACTGGTGAATTCACTGTGAATTATGCATTTTTTCTTGAAGTTTTATTGGAGGTCATTTAGAAGCACTGCGCAGAAGATAAAGTAATTCCCGTCAGTCAAGAAACTTTCAAACATTTTTGCTCTGTATTGTTCTGCATCACAAATAGGTCGCACTTAGCAACTAGGGGTTTTCAAGTGGACCAGTATGCACTAATTATAATTTTCGTAAAAAAAAAACACAAAATCGTTTAACGAATCTGCCGATTTTTTTTTTAATAGATATACCTTTAAGGGTTCCGTATTCAAGAAGGAACACCTACAGTTTCGCTATTTCCGTTTATCCTTTTTAACTTTTGAATATTTATTTTAAACTTTTCTTTTGGAAATTTTATATAGTTTACTTAGCCTCTTAATTTGGGTTATACTTGTGATGTACTTAAATATTCATATAGAAATTCACAGACCAAAAACAAATACTTTACATAAATACTTGTTCGCGGGAATCGAACAAGTATTTATGCGTCACAGGCGGGTGTTCGCCCGATGCGTCACAGAGGTCGTCGCAAATACCCAATTGCCGTACCGTACCGTAACGTATCCATCAATGTCATATCAATGTCAGTGAAAATGATATTGTTGCATACATTTTGTACCAGGCTATCCGTACTCGTTAGTGACAGTGCATCATTGACATCACTGAACGTCACTGTCGCTGGCCAGTGTGTGCCGTCACTGTCGCTGACCAGTGTGTGCCGTCACTGTCGCTGACCAGTGTGTGCCGTCACTGTCGCTGACCAGTGTGTGCCGTCACTGTCGCTGACCAGTGTGTGCCGTCACTGTCGCTGACCAGTGTGTGCCGTCACTGTCGCTGACCAGTGTGTGCCGTCACTGTCGCTGACCAGTGTGTGCCGTCACTGTTCTATGCGACCTTAAGTCTTCATATTGTGACGAGCAGCTACGGAACCCTACGCACGTACCTCAACGACACACACTTGACGCGTAATTTTTTGAGTTGGTAATCCTACTTATATTATAAATGTGAAAGTTTGTGTGTGTGAATGTATGTTTGTTACTTCTTCACGCAAAAACTACTGGACCGATTGCGATGAAACTCGGTATCTAGACAGCTGGAGAACTGGACAAATACATAGGCTACTTTTTGTCCCGATATTTCTACAAAATCAGAACTTACGCGGGTGAAACCGCGGGGCGCAGCTAGTATAACGTAAAAATATATAGTAAAAAAAATATATTACTACAAAACCAAAACAATAGCATGCGAAATTCGCAAGACTTTAGATCTTAATGACTATTTTCATTATCGTCATCATTACGAACGTCAATTAAAATACCAGAAATACTATAAAATAGTATAATATAAAGCATTAGGTACAATAATTTATCATTCGAATATTTAAGTTGCTTGCTACCAAATGCAACTGTGAAGAAAAAAACTGAGCAATTTTCTGCAGTCTTGAGGTGCGATTCGGTTCATCACTCCGAAGATCCTTATCAGATACTCATAATTTTTTTATGGGACCACTTTTGCGATATCCTTTTTGTGACACAAAAAATCATCTCAGAGTATTCAGTTGAACAGACCTACATAAAAAAAACACGAAGCGAATTGAAAATCTAATCCTTCTTTTTAGTCGGTTAAAAATTAATAAGGTCAGAGACAATAAGGCTTACTCAAAATGGGGGCTAGTTCCAAATTCTTTATTTTGCATGGATTCACCTATAAATTATGCAAATTCAAACTAAGGATTCATCCATAAATATGCAAATTAAAACAACGTAGCACAATATTATACCAACTCCACTTTAATTAGACGAATTAAAAAACGGATGAATCCATTTTTAATTTTTTACTATCCATTTCAAAGTCTGCCAAAACAAAAAATAATTTAATAAAAATATTCCTTGAAATTAAAAGAAATATTCCTTGAAATTAAAAGAAATATTCCTTGAAATTAAAAGAAATTAGAATAGAATAAATTCATACCTATCTATTTAATAGAGAATTTTTAATGTTTTTATATTTAAAAATGCAATATTTCTATGTTTTTATAACTTTTGTGATAATTAAACATTTAATTGACACATTTTTAAAAAAAGACCCTTTTTCATTTAATTATACTCAAAATTATTATAAAAACACTTAAAAAAGACATTATTTTATCAGTAACGGGTAGCACGATTTGTGTATAAATCTTTGATATGTAATAAACATAGCAACATAAGCCTAGATGCTTAGCTTGGGGCTAGATGGCGCTATGTAAAGTGACCAACCATATTATTATTGTTATGTTTAGTCTGAGAACAAACTTATCTGTTGTCCGTCCGTTACTGTCAAGCGTTTATGCTGTGGAATTGCATAATTTAAACTGCGTATAGCAGTCAAAGAGTCAAGATAAAATGTATTTAATCCTATATCGAAATTATAGAATCTCATTGAAACGTCTTAAAACTAAGTTAGGATGTGTGGCCTTTGAATGCACCTACCAATGAATGGAAGGCACAAAAAACTCATTTTAACTCAGGCCCCCTTATTCCAAAACGAGGTTTAAGGATAGTCCGAGATGTGAATTTAAACCTTAGATTTAGACACATATTTACTTGTGAACTATAGTCTAAACACAATCCCCATAGATTATATAGGGAACTATAGTCTCAACACTATCCCTATAGATTATTAGGGATAGTGTTTAGATTATAGTTCACGAGTAAATCTGTGTCTAAATCTAAGGTTTAAATCCACATCTCGGACTATCCTTAAACCTCGTTAACAGCATCGAAATATCGAGTTCCAAAAAATAAAAACATAGTAAATGTCCCGTTATAAATTTCTCTAATAGTGAAAATAAACGTGTTAGTTTAATAACATTCATATGTTTCCTTATTTTTGTTATTAAATTGGCTATACTGTCATATTTTTTACACCACTGATAATGTATATAACGGATGTTCGCACGAATACTAGAGTTAGTCCGATTTTGACGGTCACGGTGGAAACGCGTCTCGGAAATTTATGTCATGTCATACTAATTAATTTAACTGTAACGTCTGAAATAATTGAAATAGTTATTAAGTAATTTATCAAATTATCTTTTTTAATAAATAATGGCGACTATTACTCAACATCTTATGAAGAGATACAATTATGTATTGTTCGATTTGGCGGGTAAGTTTTTTACACTTTGGTTTTAATTTTCATATCCGGTTTCATCCCTTAAAGTATTTTTTTAAGGCCTTCTTCCTTTTACCGAAAGGGGATGTAACATTCTGGCATAGTAAGCGGTAAGCCATTTTTTTTGTCTATATGATAAGTAAATAAAAAACATATTCTTAAATATTTTTTTTTCATTACTTCACAAGTAAACCGGATACTTTACGAGATTTTGTTACAGTCAATATATTCGTTGTTTGTATGTATGTCCTTTATACACTGTAATAGGTACAAAAAAATTATATCGCACCTCCGCTCAAATAGTGTCATAACTCAAAAACAATATTATTTATTTAATATTTTCAGGAAACCTAATACACCATTTTATAAAGCTTAAAAATCATTCAAATCTATTGAAATGTTGATATCGCTAATTCAATTAGTTTTCAAATTTAGACCAGAAAACCAGAAAAAAACAGATTATTACTTTAGACACCTTTTTCTCGACAGTTTTCTTTTTTGAAATATGACACTATTTGAGCGGAGGTGCGATATGGCGGTCTCCATACTTATGTTCCTAATTCTCCATATTCTTTGATAGTTTATTATTAGCAAGAATTTTAATTAAAGTAAGTATAATAATTATTAAATAGTCCGTATTAGTTAATATGACTTAATAAATATTAGTCTCCTAAGAACTTCAACTATGACTAATCTTAAGTGATATAATTCACAGTGATAATTTACAGGCATAATAATTATCCTCACTCCTTATTGACATAGATAACTTTAATTTCTTCCGTTTTTGTATGCCATCCACGTTATGGTCTGCATAAACCCATAGAAACTTTTTAGTTTTACAAAAATGATGTTTCTGTCAATAAATGCCTTTCTTCATATTGTATATTAATAACAACTTTAAAAAAACTAATATTTGTATTTGATTTGACAGGAACAAAAAAAAACGACTTAAATGGATGCCATTTGGTACCTACTTAATTTATTTAATTCCTTCTAATGTTTATTTTGTAGAACTACTAATATTTGCTAATTAAAATTACCAATTACACTGGAATTTAAATGTTATGTAACTACCGATACTTGTTTTTTCATGCTTTTTAGTAACCTACAGCACTTTTGTTGATAGATACTTTAGTTTTGTATTGAATGCATACAACTTACACTTTAGTTTATCTTAAAGCAAAACTCCTAGTGTTTTATATTTATTTTTTATACAGAGTTATAATATTCTAATTAACGTTATACAGTATGTAATGAAAATCTTGTAACCCTTCTAGCCTTACCCAAATAAATATAAAATATAGTTACCTAAGTTTTTAGTAACTTTGAAAATTACTCATAATTACCTAGAGTTTGGCGATTTTTAAATAGTAACAAAATCATTATTTATCTATGGCCCTCTCAATAGCGGTGTTACCGCATCTTAAAAAAAATATTTTTCAGTAATATGGAGTCATTTCTTGAAACTTAAAATAATTCATTCATGCAAAAATATATTTTTAGGGTTCCGAACCTCAAAAGTTAAAAAAGGAACCCTTATAAGGTCACTCTCGTGTCCGTCTGTCTGTCCGAGTGTCACCACTGATTTTCTCAGGAACGGGTGGACCTAAGAAGTTGAATTAGACAAGATTGCTTTCTATTAGCGATGTCGCCAATCGATAGATTTAATTATATGAAATCAAAAATTAAAATAAAATTAGCTTAAGCTGGAACTGGAAATGACTGTTTGGTAAAGCGCTGGATCACCAGCACTTTACCAAACAGCTCCTTAGGTATTTATTATACAATGTAAAGTTTTTTTACGTTTTACATTTATGTTGTTTGCAATTGACATTAAAGAAACTAAGTCAACATACAGAACTTACATTTGTTCTAAGGATGATAAATATTGATATTTTGATCGTAAACTTGTAAATTGACTTTTAAAGTAATTGTTAGTTCGAGTCTATGCTCATTGCACGTTTTAACGTTCCGTACTCAAAGAGTAAAAAACGTGACCCTATTACTAAGACTTCACGTCTGTCTGTCTGTCACCAGGCTGTATATCATGAACTAGGGTAAAGTATTTAGAAAAAAAACCGAATATGAATAAAAATCATCATTAAAAATAAAAAATTTACATAACTTCAGAAGTATTAAATACTAACTGAAGTTATGTAAAAACAGGATTTTTACCATATTTTTGTTGGTTATAAAAAATTATTTTAAGTAACTCTCACCATGTCAGCTTAAAATCTATACTAATACCAGCTGTCCCGGGAAACGTTGTTTTGCCATTTACATAAAAAAAAACTAAAGGAAACAAAAAAAAATACAACCGATTTGAGAACCTCCTTTTTTAGAAGTCGGTTAAAATAGATAGTAGCCGATTCTCAGACCTACTGAATATGCATATAAAATTTCATTAAAATCGGTCAAGCCGTTTCGGAGGAGTATGGTTACTAACATTGTGACACGATAATTTTATATAAGAAAATCGGTCCAGGCGTTATCGAGTAATCCGCGAACATACATAAAAAAAATACGCGACGAATTGAGAACCTCCTTTTTTGAAGTCGGTTAATTATAAATAGGTAACGTTGGTAATAAGTTTGTCCTATATAATTAGGAGAATATTCTTACTTGTTACGTAATGTAGGTCGTTCAAGAAATTACGTGTTGATATTATATGAAGACTGGCGTAAAGTGCTGAATCGCAGTGACCCAAATTGACTAGCCGCGTGTTCAAGCATTTCTATACCTTACATCGGTTAGGTATCATCTTAGTTTTATATAAACAAATAACACAACTTCGTAGAAAATTTATATAACATTCTAGCAAACCCGGCGAACTCCATTTCGCCACCAGATTTTCCTGAATTTTCTTTGCTATAAACCTCACGGAGCCCGAAACCTTTCCAACGAATGCAAAAACGTGGAAATCGGTTCTTGCGTTCTGGAGTTATAGCGTCAGGAAGGAAAACCCGACTTATTTTTATATATTAGAATAAATACTAACTTCAATGACTTAGCTGAAATGTAATTCCTTAACTGCCAAAATCTAAATTAGACTTTGAAATTATTCCCAATTTAAATGTCACGATGCGTAATATTTCTTACCGAGCTACGAATTCTATTAAAAGTCAATACTACCGAGTCATTTTTATTACTAAATAGTACAAAAAAAGATCCTAGGTCCTATGGGGTGAATTTCACCTCATGGTTCTATAGCTGCGCCCCGTGGTTTCAGCCGCGTAATATAATATTCTACGTAATTTTCTCAATTTGAGGAGGCTCACAGCTAAGCGACGCTCGCTGATCGATCATGGTCGTGCTGGTTAAGCGACGCCGCGCCATGCGTCGCTTAAGAACGTTTAAGAACCTTTTCCTGAAAATAACAAAAAAAAAGAATTACCGAAATCGGTTCAGCTGTTTTCGAGATTTGTGCATGCGAAGGAAACATCGTGATGAAACCCGCGGCTTAGTAGGCTCCAGAAGTATTGACAAGTTTTCTCCTACGGAAATGGTCGACTAAGCTGAGCAGAAAAACAGCCCGTTCAAGTACAAGAACAAGCCAGAAGTCATCAGCAAAAAAACAGCGCTGTAGCAACACTTAGCTAATGCAGTGCTGCTCTTCCTATAGGGCACATTATTTTTTCTTAAGAAAAATTCATTGGTGCATGGTCGGGATTTGAACTCACGACCTTCAGACTTCTGGCTTTTGAAGGTTGCAAGTTCATTTCCCGCTTTGGTGGACCGTGAAGTGTGTGTGAGGGTGACTGTAAATGTGTGAAAATCAATGCAAAAGATTAGAAATAAGTATAAGATTAGAACTATGACGTGCTAATAATGCAAATGAATTCTTAATAAAAAAGACCAGTTTCATGTTTTTCCGATAGGTAGGTATTAAAACAATATTTTCCCATGACGACAATTGCCTGTTAAAAATGTCTATTGTTTAGTTTTTGTTTTTTAATTTCTGTGGCCGATATACTCTGCCTGATGTACCCACGCACCTCATAGGTTAAGGTTTTATTCACCGACTTCGTTTTTAGGGTTCCATACCCAAAGGGTAAAAACGCGACCCCCTGTCACCAGGCGCTTGCTCATGAACCGTGATAGTTAGATGAAAATTTCACAGATTGTGTATTTCTGTTGCCGCTATAACAATAAATACTAAAAACAGCTCCTATACAACATGGCACGGAACCCTCCGACTCGCACTTGGCCGGTTTTGTTCCGTCATTCACCAATTTTTTTATTGTTGTTCTTTAAAGAATGATTGTTGTTTATCTAAAAGTTGATTGTTGTTTTAAAAAAAATGATTGTTGTTTTTAAAAAATGATTGTTGTTTTTTTTAACAAATTATTGTTGTTTTTTAACAAATTATTGTTGGTTTTTTAAGAAATGAATGTTCTTTGTTTTCAGATCCAAGAACCAAAGACTGGTTTCTAGTAGAAAGTCCAGGACCTCTTCTTACGATATTAGCAGCTTATTTATTCTTCTGCACGTATGCTGGCCCTCAATATATGAAAGACAGAAAACCATTTAAGTTAAAGTACACTATTATGGCGTATAACATCTTTCAAGTTGTATTAAGTGTGTTTATGACATATAGGGTGAGTAATACTTAATTATTTTTTTACAAACAATGAATAGCTCCGCGATTGACTACTATCACGCTTGATGATGATGTGGTCTAAGAATTAGGACGCGCACTCGCAACTTGAAGAGCCCTCATATGGTACCAGTCATCTGTCGTCTTCGTACCTTCACTTCACTTGCGGTTGCACAAACGGAGACCTTCGAGGGATCGAAGGTCTCCGTTTATTTAGAGGTCTTTGAGTCATGAGCACTATTGAGCACCCATACGCTCATGATTCAAAGACCTTTTAAATAAACTTCATCTTGTGTGCTACATCTTAGACCATGTCGTGACTTACCATTGTGTAAGATAGTGGTCAAACGCTGATTAAGACTCTTATTATAAAAAGTAAGAAAATACAGACACAGGTAACTGATTCCATTCCCTTACTGTACGAATAGGAGCAAAGTGCTTAGTGGGAGTTTGGGATTTCCACCATGAATCGGTTTCGGACGAATGGATATGGAAAAGTTGGGTAATGTAATTCTGTTGCATACTCCTTGAAATGTATCCGATAAAATACCATTCCACCTTTGTTCTCACTGATGTTCAAAGGCTTCAGAGGCTTTTAAACTGCCGCCGCAAGCTGGCTGTAAAACTTGGACATAGAGGTTTGATCCACGCAGGATGAATGCCATACGCCATGATGATGAGAGGCTTTTAAACGTGATTCATGGTTATAGATGATGATTCACTGTGGCCTTTTGGTACATTGGTAAAAATTAGGCCGCGTGGGTCACAAATTGTATCAAAACTTATAGGAGATTTTTAAATGAATAAACAGTATTTCTTAATGTTTAAATAAATAGGAATTAATTTTTCACATTTTTGTTTTTCAGGGTATAGAATACATATACAAGACAAACTATAGGGGTCAGTGCCAGAATTTAGATTTCTCAGAAAGTGGAACGAGGGTGAGTTCTCTTTGCTATTTACCTTGTATTTTAAAAGCGCGGAATACTTCCGCGAAGTAGCTTAACCAGTTTTATAACATCATCCTACCACACTTTCTTGTTTCTTCATATTTTGTCAGTGACAATGAAAAGTAAACCTTTTCATCGAGGTAGTTATTAAAATATTGATCCACACTGCAGAAAGCACATAAAATGCTGTAACAAAATGCTGACTCAGGCAATTCAATCCATTTATTATCCTACTATATTATAAATATTATATATTATAAATGTGAAAGTTTGTGTGTGCGTGTGTGTGTGTGTGTGTTTGTTACTCCTTCACGCTAAAACTACTGGATCGATTGCGATGAAATTCGGTATATAGATAGCTGGATACCTGGATTAACAAATAGGCTACTTTTTATGCCGATACTCCTTCGGGATCGGGACTTACGCGGGTGAAACCGCGGGGCGCAGCTAGTATACCTATAAATTCTATAATGAGAAAGTATAAGGAGTTTCTGAAGAGATGCAAAATAAGTCAGCCCGCTGCCTGGGATCAAAAGACTGCCCAAAACACCCGGCAGTCGTCTCGTTAATCAGAATGTCTATGATTTTGAATCAGATAAGATGTGCTGATTTAGATCTCAAACGAGACGGGATAAAGGCTATATCACAATCGTAAGAAATGTCAGAACATTTTTACGATTTTGTAAATGGTGTGCTAAATACAAGACTATACGGCAGAACATTTTCTGCCTAAATCGAATACGTCAGTCAGGCCCAGCATCAATGAGATGAACGTCAACTGTGGCCAAAATTAGTCATGGAGCTATCATCATTACAATAACAACCATTATATTTCAGTGGGCATCAGGAATATGGTGGTACTACATTGCAAAGTTAACAGAACTGTTGGACACAGTATTCTTCGTATTGAGGAAGAAAAACAACCAGGTTTCGTTCCTTCATCTGTACCATCATACGATAATGCCGCTTATCTCGTATTATGGAGTTAAATATATTGGAGGTGAGACTATACACATTCTTAATATAGATACTTCATTCTTAGTCCAAAATATCTTATTTATTTATATTACATATACACGGTAAAAACAGATTTCTCGCAGTAAGAAAAAAGCTCTCAGAAAGTAATTTCTTGATTTTATAATTAAACAATTTTAACGGATATAATCGCTTTTATTCTATATGTTTTATTATACGCAATAATATCTGTTAAATATAGTTTCATTCTGTTAAATAAGTTTGAGTTGCATATTAGAAAATAAATTCTTAATTTTAGTTAACAAAAATCATGGAGCAAAAATCATCATAAGCAGTATTTTAAATTAGAAATATTTATTTTAAATTAAAATACTGCTTTTCATTTCAAAATATTATGGAAATAATTATTCTCACTGCGAGAAATCTGCTTTGACCACCGTTGAGACAGTAACCAAACGCGAATGAAGTCCGATCAAGATTTCTGTCTGATAAGTCTGACGGTAAATGACACACTTTCTTTGAAGATACAGATATTGGAATCCCACATATTGTATATTTCATCAAACAGATATTCCGTTACGAGATTGTCAACTCATGCTTAAGAACACAAAGAATCGACACTGAAAATTCTAAACAAAGCAGAAAGATTTAAAATCATACAACGAATCAAAACTTCTGCGTCTCAAAGAAATGTTTTGCTAATAGCGTACAAAAGATGGATCTAGTATCTAATATATTTTTTTACATTTTCCAGGAGGTCAAGGTATACCTGAAGGATCACTGAATTCCTTTATTCATATTCTGATGTACTCTTACTACTTCCTAGCCGGGCTTGGACCTCAGTACCAGAAATACTTGTGGTGGAAAAAATATCTTACTAAATTGCAACTGGTGAGTGCTGCTGGTGAAAATTTGATGTTAAATACTAAATAAATATTACAGGACATTCCACACCTTGCCATCTAGCCCCAAGCTAAGTAACTAGACTTATGTTATGGGTGCCAGACAACGGATATACTGCTTAAATACTTTTTCTTTTGTAAATATATACTTATAATACATAGAAAGGACTAGACCCCAGAAAAATATCTAATTTCGATCTCTACAAATATCGAATTAAGAAATCGAAACCGAAACCCTGTGTTTGGCAGTCCGGCATGGTGACCATTGTGCCAACTGGGTCGTTTCACTTCTTTCAGGCAATGTTTATTGCATATTTGACCATAATAAATCTTAGAATTTTATATGTAATTAAAAATTCGCACAGTTCAAGCCCACAGACGGGCCAGGTTAAATTTTTGCATACATACAGCCGTTATAATCTTATACTTTTTGTTCTTCTGCTCTGTACATCTCTTTTCTGAAATATTATGAAATATGTTGTTGTCCAAATAAATGTTTTACAATTCTATTCTATTCTTATAATTGTAGGCATCCGCTATGTTGCGGATGAAAGTTAACTTAGGTACTTTAAAACTAAATAGTAGAGTTCCTTTTTGTATAATTATTTGCCATCAATTAATCTAGATCACAAAAAAAAACCAAGTTACTACAACTAAGCTAACAAATCTTTTAACCTATTGATGTATTGGTCATTCCAGGTTCAATTCTGCATTGTGTTTTACTTAAACGTAACCGGATTCTTCGCACCTAACTGCAACTATCCAAAAGGACTGAATCTCTTCGTGGGTGGGAACTGCATTGCGTTCTTTTACATGTTTGGCATGTTCTACTACAAGAGCTACGTTAATTCTACTAAGAATAGGACTGAAGAAAAAGTGACTGAAGTTAAAGAAAAAGATAGTTAATTTTAAATTAATTTGAACACTTGAACAGAGTTGTTAGAATAGTTGGCTTCCATCTCCTGGTGAAACTTGATAGTCTAACTGTTATTTCCAACAGGCATTTTTTTTGTGGTCAAACTACTCAATGAATGAAGAATGAAAAAAACCAAAAGTCGATCGACACGGGAACATAAGACAATCAAAAAAAAACAAGTAACAATCGAAAAAAATACATTGGACAATCTAAAAAAAATCAAAGTAGAAACAAATCACTAGTTGTTTTTCTGTTTTCGATCGTATTTTGTTTTTGCCTTTTATTTTTTATATCGTCTTCTTTGAGTAGTTTGATCACAAGGCTTTTTTATACAGTAGGACAGACCAATTGCTATCAAGTTTGACCAGGGGGAAGAAGCCAATAATTTTGGAGTACAAATCATCCCAGTGTTGTGGAGTTATGAGGTCAAAATTACCCCTCTTTTAACTTCGACAATAATCAGCCAAATTATGTATCATCAACTATCGGGCGATTTCTAGTGTGTGATCTATGCCAGAATGTGCCAACCCATTTAATTTGTCGAACACTCAGCCGCATCGCAGGAGAATGCGAGTTCGACTTCTTGCCGTTAAACAAAATGTTTCAAAACATAGTTAATTTCTGGGTAACGGTGTATGTGTGTTTATTTATTTAAAAAACTTAATTTTAAGTAGACAGTACTTCTAGTTATCATTGTACAAAATATTCTTAAGTATAACTAGGGGCTAGACAGCGCTATGTGATAAATATTAGATTTTAAAATGCAGATACTAAAATACGTCCGGCAGTTTCACCCGTGTAAGTCCCGATCCCGTGAGAATATCATAATGAAAAGCATCCTATATTATTTTCTATACTATAGACTATCTCTAATCAAATTTACGTCTAAATCGGTCAAGCCGTATGATCGGAAACGGGTACGCAGTAAAGTCATTTAGCATTTTCAAGTTAAAATTCATTGTGATATGCTACATCTAAAAGTATTGTGAAAAGCGAAAATAGAAACTTCGCAATTGTAATATTACTTGCAGTAAAAAACTATATCTCATTAGTTATAAGTCGTAAAACTTATGTTTGTAATTATAATAATGTAGCTTTTTTATTTAAATGTAGTTAAGTTATAACTTTAGTGCCACTGGCAACACTGTTTGTTAAGATATTTAGGTTAAATATTGTAATGAATAAATTATTTTCAATTGACAAAATATTTTATAATTTTTATCAGCCTTCAGTTTTGTTTTCATCAGTTTTCATCAGTTTTGACAATTTTAACAGACCTTTAAAAAGGAAGACGTTGTCAAATTTTAGGTATATATTAGTTTTGAGCAGTGTTGGCTTAGTGATAGATACCTTGATTTTCATTCTGAAGGTCACGACCACGACCGAAGGTTTATATTCCGGACGGCCGTGCACCGATGAAATTTTCTTAAGAATAATATAAGTGCTCTAATCGACATTGCTCTTACGGTGAAGGAAAACATCGTGATGAAACTTGAGGCTTAGTTGGCTTCAGAAGTATTGACAAGTTCTCTTCTCTGAATATGGTCGACTAAGCTGAGAGGGTAGTAGTACACGCAAAAATGACTCAGTTATTTTTTAATAGAGTCTGATTGCGGAAAACAGCCCGTATACAAATACAAGTACATAAATTATTTTTTATGTATGTATACCAATTAATTCCAAGACCGACCGATTGAAATAATTCCTATTTTCATACCTATAGTCCTCCAAATTAATAAAGATTGAGAATCTAACGAAGGTCTTCAGAATAATGAATAGAAAATTGCTCTGAATTATTCTAATTACACTTTATATCATTTCGATTGCAAAAAATACCCTCAAAGTTAGTTTTTTTTTTGACAAAAAGACTTCTAAGAAGATATGCGCGAACATTCATGAAAAAAACATACAACCGAATTGATAACCTCCTCCTTTATTTGAAATCGGTTAAAAAGAAAAAAATAATCTCACCAACATAATCTAAACTCGGTCGGGTAGCCAAACTACAAAATGGAACGTAAAACTGCTGACTTCAGATTATATTGGGTTACTAGCTGCGCCCCGCGGTTTCACTCGCGTAAGTCGCGATCTCGTGGGAATATCGGGATAAAAAGTAGCCTATATGTTAATCTAGGCCTCTAGCTATCTACATACCGAATTTAATTGCAATTGGTTCAGTAGTTTTAGCGTGAAGGAGTAACAAACACACACACACACACACACAAACTTTCACATTTATAATATTAGTAGGATTAGTAGGATTCTATTTTCCCCATTTTTTAAGTCATTTAAAAAAACATACTTATTTCCATAGCTTGATATTCCCACGGGATCGGCACTTTACGCGATTTAAGGTTTTTAAATAAAACCTCGGGTCTCTAATAATTTAATACAATACAAAATATTGCAATTAACTTATTGATTGATGATTCAACTGAAGATATTTTATTCAGGGTTAGGTAAGACAGATATAAAAAAATAATGTATTTTAAACGTTTGTGCTTCACTGTCGCAATAGGTAGTAAGCCTGTAATTATAGTTATAAGTCATAAATAAATAAATAATATAAACACGACGCATCGTCTTTTTAAATGTATGTTAAAAAAGTGAAAATGTGCAAAGTAACGTTTGCAGTCAAAGCAGACATAATTATCAGACTGTTCAAACAAAACTTTTAACACTTGATCGAATTAAAATCATTCTAATAAATAGCTATTTTTTAATTTATGTGGTGGACTGATTTTTCGCCTGACTGTACTGACCTACTTTAAATTACCAAATTACCAAATCTATTGAAACTAACTATTGGTAATCTATTTTTAAATTTTAACCCAGATAAGTAATTGAGTAATTAATTAAAAAAATAAAAATAAAACTTTAATTATAATAAGCATGCGTCAATTTTATATAATCAAGTAATTGATAATTAAATTATTACTCAAATTAAATTCAATATTCATTAACAAAATCATAACCAATTTGGCTTCGCCGTAGTCTGGAAAAAACTATATTATTATGGTAGTATGCACTTTTATTGCCTGACTGTACCTCATAACCAATTATAGATAGATAGATAGAAAGCTATAATGAACACACAAAGATAAATAAAAAATAAAACTTCAAGATAGAGTGGCACAATAGGCGGCCTTACCACTGAAAACGTTTTATTTTTCATATAACCGTAGGATGCAGAGAATTCTACTATGTCGACTATGATAATAATTAAAAATATACCAACAATCGAAATACCTCCAATAAATACTTGGAATCACAAATAATATTGGCCATTACATTTATTGACGGAAATCCGTAGAAGAACCAAAGTCACCGACATAGCTCTCAGGATTAGTAAGCTGAAGTGTCAATGGGCACTATGGGCAGGTCATATAGCTCACAGAACTGACAACTGCCACTTCGGAGTGTTGGGAGACCAACTGCCCGGTGGACCGACGACATTGTAGCGGTCGTGGATAGTCGGTGGATGGAGGCGACTCAGGACCTCTTTTTGTGGCGTCGTTTGGGGGAGGCCTATGTCCAGCAGAGGACGTCTATGGGCTGACATGATGACATTTATTGAAGATGATTTATACAGCGTCAGCAACTTTAATAAATGCTATTAAAGGAGCTGTGATGCCTTGGACATGTATAAGATGGAGTTGGCTTGCCAAGAACATATAACACCCTCTAATTTTAGTCGCCCAGAGGAAAGAACTTTTCAATACGACTGAAGCCAACTAAGCCGCAGGTTTCATAATGATGTTTTCCTTCACCGGAATTGCAATATTAATTAGCGCTCATACGTATTTAAAGAAAAATTCATTGGTGCACAGCCGGGATTTGAGCCCACGTGCTTTGGAATTAAACTCAAAGTAAATACTACTAGGCCAACACCACTTTGACTGTGAGGTACAGTTTACTTTACCTACTTTGAATTAGTCAATTACCAAAACTATTGAAACTAACCTATTTCCACATTTAACCTAGATACACCTATGTAATTAAGTCATTATTAATGATTAAATTAGAATCAAGGTTTGTTAATTTTACTAAATTAGGTAATTAATTATTAAATTAGAATCTGAAAACATCAATTATATCATAGAGCTGCCTACCGCAAAATGTCCATCGTCGTCTAAAACTAAAATAGTTATTTTATGAATAAAATAGTACATATTTACCTTAGGTGTGAAAGTCACTCATTGAGTCCCGAGACGGAGTTTGGCGGACTTAATGAGTCTTTCACCCGAGGTAAACACTGTGCTTTTCATTACGAATAATACATAAAATTCTTCCTAATAACGAGAGTGAATGAGAGACTCCATACTACCTGATCCTCTTACAAGGTTGAGACCAAAGAGGTTATATAATGTATAACCTCTTTGGTCTCAACCTTGTAGTGTTTTGCAAAGCAAGGAGGTTAGGTTTTTGAAGTTCCTAATGCGTAATGATACTGATACTGGCTACAAGCACATTGCACACGTCGTGCGAAGCCATAATTTGACATGACAGCTGTCAGTGAAAGCGATTCTCCCTAGGGCTGAAAGTTTTTCTTTCTACACGCTCTTCAGGCACCTTTACACCTACTTTCGGAGTATGAGTAAAATATATTTTACATTTTCTATACAATATATCAATGGGATCTGTACCGACATTTCAAAATAATTTTAAGACTAATATTCCTATACATTTCAGAGCCTATATGGCATAAATATTTGGATAAGACAACACATTTTTTTATATCCTTATCCATACACCATCCCATAATCACCATAATCTATACACGAACGGCCAGATTGCATTTAACGGCTAAATACGCCTTTAATATGTACCTAGTTATTAATGGCAACTTAAACTAAGGGCAACTTCTATGGACACAAAATACGCTGACAACAAACCAATGTCTGCTACCTTATGTTAACAATATATAGCATAGTTTGTATGGGAAGACTTGGGATCGACAATTTACGGACCTAAATAATAGGATTTGAACAAATTTTACTATGGGTGTAGTGTGCTATTACAACTCTTTTATGCACTACTAACCTATTTTTTCGTTCACTGCTGGACATTTCCCTTCTATTTTTTTCCATGTGTCCCGAAAACATCCAGATCACCACGGCACCGTTTTTAGGTCTACCTTAACGAACTGACTTCAACTTTTAACTAGTATGATGGATCCCATAGCTGGGGTAACCATGCGCACCGATCTCCAGCTATTTCTGGCCACGCTGTGTCGAATTCATATGCCCATCGTTTCTTTGCCATTTTAAGGGTTTCAGTGGGTAACTCCTTTTGCCTATTGATACACCTGGCCAGCCTACATCCAAGTGCAACTAGGCTAGCGAGAGCTGAGAAATCTTTCTGCCAAAATAAAAATAAGGCAAATATGTGGATAGGTTTGTATATTTTTACGGAACACTAAATTGTGAAAGAAAAAAATGTTAATTTAATGTAAATTTGATTGAACCTAACCTTAATTGAATTAATGAAAGCATTGCGTTGTATTTTTACTTTAGTTTTCACACGATAACATTTCGGCACATAATTTAATATGACTTTAACGTAGGTATAGGTTTATTTAAGTGGAACAAGTTGTAGTAGAAATTTAATTGGAATTCGAAAAAATGGCGTTAATTTTAAGAAAATTGTTTGAAGCGTATCAAGTACTTTTTGATGATTTCGCTGGTAAGTACTTTTAAGTGCGTAATATCTAAAGTAGCTAGTTCAGTACCTACCAACAACGTGGCATGAACTATAGCAAATTAAATAAGTGTTATATTCCACCAAAAATATAACATTATTTGTACATATTTGTTATCAACTGCGTTATTCGCATTTCTGCTTTGAATTGATTGGTTCGTTCAAATTTTTCAGATGATCGAACGAAAAATTGGTTCTTAGTAGCGAAACCATTGCAAATATTTCCTCTGGTTGGTTTATATTTGATGTTCGTGCTGAAATGGGGCCCGAAATGGATGCGACATCGTCAACCGTTTAATTTGGACAAAGCGTTAATTGTATACAATGCAGCACAAGTAATAGCATGTATACATCTTTTTGTAAATGTAAGTTGAGTGAAATTATCCCATTAATGCAGTGGACAATCTGGAAGTCACTAAATTTGCTGTAGAACCAGGGTGGCCGTTACAGGAAGATCACGGCTAGGTGGGGCTTCTCCGGATCGGATACGTTGTGTGACTGTGAGAGCCGCCAAAATCATGTCGAACCTGACGGTCTGTTCTTTTACCCTCTTAGCTACTCTGCAGACGATCATAGCAGGGCTTTAGATGATTCGTGGCTAAGTGTTGACTAGGGTATTGTAACTATATTATCATGACGGCGTTAAACGCAGAAAAAAAGCCCATTTATATGTCCCGCAGCAGGGCAAGGGCTACTCTCACAGGAATTAGGTAGTCAGAAGCCACGGATGTCACCAAACCTAATTGTAGAATGTCCTATACTTTCGAAACGTGATCATTTCTAGGGCATGGCGGTTCCGTCATCAAAAATAAGCATAATTTTAAATGAACTTGAAAATTAAAAATTGGCGGATGATGAGTACACGTCTTTAAGCCCTAGCTTCGATTGCTCTCATTTTCCTTTTTTTACATATATTTCGGAATACCATAAAGCTGCAATATAAAGATGGTGTGTTTGCATTGGATATCAAAAAGATATTAGAATCTGACAAACCTTAGTTTGTCGAGTATATGTACTCACGAAGCTACGAAAATCCCACAAAAATTTGCGTGTCTGTACATTAGTTCGTTTATTAAATCTTTAAGCAAAAACTTCTGAAATGATTACGTTCTACCTTGGTATCTACGTGTGCCCTAGAACTACATACTACTTTTGAAACTAAATATTCTCTTAGAATCGGTACTTACGCGAGTAAAACAGAAGACCGCAGCTAATTAATTATACTATGATCAGAAATTATATATTAATTTTTCAGGCAATACGGTATGCATGGGGTTGGAAATACAAATGGATATGTGAACCAGTTGACTTTTCCAATAATGAGCACGCCATAAACATAGCCTCAGTTGTATATATGTACTTTATATTGAAGGTAGTTGACCTCATGGATACGGTAAGTGAAAAACAAACTATTGTTTATCATTAAAGTACCTATTATTAGTTAGACTTTTCGGTTTGTCAGCGTGATTAACGTGTTTTCTGTTTTCGAGCAATATTTTGAGCCCATTCATTTACGTATGGTCAACGGTGTGTGTTCACTAAGAAGTGCAGCATATCCTTATACGACCTAGTTTTAAACTGAAATGCAAAGGTAAAATCCTAATTAGTATATGACATTTGTTTTACGTACCTTTTTTTCAAAAGCTTTTATTCCATTGCCGTTTTCTTAAATCACTCGCGTCCTTTGAAGACCCCAGTTTTTTTGTTGGGTCTTTGGGTCTTTTGGTACAAGTATCATCTAGGAAAACGTGTTACATCTCATCACCACACCACACTTACTTATATAGTAATTAATTATTATTAAAAAAAATCTTTTATAGTTTATAGATAGACATTTTTATACCGAATTACCTCAATCAAAGATATTAAATATGATTCTATTAATCAGTGTATCCTCAGACCAAGTTTTATCAAAATTGGTCCATTAGTTTCGGAGCCTATTCAAAGCAATCAAACAAACAAAATCATCCCTCTTTATAATATTAGTACCAATATTTTAAGGTACCTTAGTCAAGTTGGGTCTTACAATCAAAGATATTAATATTTTTAATAAATCAAATTATACATGTTTTTGATAAACAATCATGTCAATTCCTAAATCAATGTTTGATTTGTATATCACATTTCCTCCGGTGGCCGTATCCTTAGATATCGTTAAGTTACATACAAATCGATACTCTATATTATAAAGCTGTAGTGTTTGTTTGTTTGAACGCGCTAATCTCAGGAACTACTGGTTCGGATTGAAAAAATATGTGCATAATTTTTTTTGTGTTGGATAGTTCATTTATCGAGGAAGGCTATAGGCTACTTTTTATTTTGATATTCCCACGGGACCGGGACTTACGCGAGTGAAACCGCGGAGCGCAGATCAAATATATTTTCTTTGATCTAAGTACTTATACATACATAGTACCTAAAACAAATTAAGTAGAGGTTACCCTTAAAAAATACATTTCATTGTCATAAAAATCAAAGTCATTATTGCAAAATTGTAAATTACTAGTGTCCAGTATATTTTTTTCTTTTCTGATTAAAAACATACGACTCAGTGTAAAAATAAAAATACATTACCTGTGGTTTTTTTTGTAGTTTCATCGTATTCAATTTGTTATTCTAAACAGCTGAACTATAAAAACGACCTTTGAGTAAAACAATAGCGTGGCCGGAGGGACTTACAACAGTTTCTAGCCATTGAAGTATTAAATGTACTCCCTAAACTTATGCAATTGATTTTAATTAAATATTTGTTATTTTTAAGCATGTTATTTTATTGTCTCTGATTTGTTAGTACCTACGGCTTAGATGACTCAACATTGACGAGATCTTTCAGGGGTTGACTAGGCTAGAAAAAATTAGGTGTTGGAAAGGCCTTACTGAACAGCATTTAGCAACAAAGTCACGTGACTTTGTACAAAACCAAAATAAATAAAAAACTGTCGATTCTCGATATCGATACTGAAAAATAATCTTTTATAAGGGTGCAGATAAACTAATATTACTCTACATTGACGAGTTCTTTCAGGGACCGTATTAACAACACAAAGAAAGTTCTGGTGTTTTTTTAGTTTTGATTTGATTTTAGGTATTCTTCGTTCTAAGGAAAAAAGGAAATCAAGTGTCTTTTCTTCACATTTACCACCATACGGGCATGGTGTTGCTGGTTTGGGGAGCTGTCACTTATTTACCAGGTAATTTTGCCTTTTATATACTTACCTATAATTCCACAGAGGAACTGCACTTATCACACCTAAAATAATATTGTAGCGTCATCATCATAGTTCTCAATCCTATAAGAAATTCCTTTTGAAGAAAAACAAGTTTTACAGTGTAATCCTGTAGGGATTCCTACAAAGGCCTTAGTGCATATGTGCAAATATTCATGTGCTTTACAAAAACATTTTTATCTACTGACTATTTTCAAGTGAAGCATATTGGCAATTGCAGGAGGACATGGGACACTGATTGGTGTGATCAACTCGTTTGTGCACATTGTGATGTATTCTTACTACCTCTACACGGTGATAAACCCTGCCGCTAAGAAGTCGATATGGTGGAAAAAGCATATAACACAGTTGCAGATCGTAAGTATTATGCTAAGTTTTTTAATTAAGACCCTCACCCCCTTATTCTACCTTCTCCATCCTAAGGTTGCCTGGAAGAAATCGCATTAAGCGATAAGGTCGCCTGTTTGGACAATTTCGTAGTTAATAAGCTTTCTCGTCTTTTTTGTCATTTTCTATGTTTCGTGTGTTGTACAAATAAAGTGTTTATCTATCTATCTTATTCAAAAAAGAGGTTTAAGGATAGTCCGAGATGTGGATTTAAACCTTAAATTTAGACACAGATTTACTCGTGAACTATAGTCCCTATAAATTATATAGGGAACTATAGTCTAAACACTATCCATAAAGATTATATAGGGATACTGTTTAGTTCACGAGTAAATCTGTGTCTAAATCTAAGGTTTAAATCTACATCTCGGACTATCCTTAAACCTCGTGTTGGAATAAGGGGGTCAAAATTCTAATATAATATATAGCACGGCGAGATACTATAATATAGCGTTACTTATTTATATTTTCAACTGTGTCATTTTAACGATAAACCTAACAAAATATTGCAGGGGTTCTGTATATTGCCATAAGCAAAGATGTTTAACTTTTTCAGGGTCAATTCTTCTGGTGCGTTATCCACATGGCAGTCATAGTCTTCAAACCCGACTGCGAATACCCCCGTTGGACAGCCGCCGTGTTCTTGCCTCAAAACTTATTCATTTTAGTACTTTTTATAGATTTCTATATAAAAACCTATATAAGAAAACCAAAAGCAGATAATAATGATAATAATACGAAAGTATGCAATAAAAATGAAATGAAAAGCTCTCTTAATGGTACTACAGTTAACGTTATTGATAACGATAACCAAAATGGGGAAATTAAACTCAAAAAACCTGACCTAAATTATAAAAATGGTATTTTAGATGGAAAAGTAGAAAATCATTGTAATGAAAAATCTAATGGCATAGAAAAAGATGGTGGAACTTTTGGTACAATAGATAAAAATGGGTCACTCAATGAAAAAAATGAGAGTAATGGGTCAGTGAGTGAGGTAAACAAGGTCATTATCAAGGGAAACGGGCATATAAGCGATAAATGTGGTAAAATCGAATGAGAACATAAAATATTAAGTTCAGTCTAATTTAGTGAAGTTAACAGTCGAACAGAGCTTCAAGAAAACTACGTTTAGGCACGCGATGTCGTGAACAAAGCTTTATATCCCACTAAGGAAGATTTTTTTGTTGTCAAGTACCTTGTTTTGCTTTTTGATTGTGCTCAGAAATGTTACCTAATAAATGAAATTTGTAGCAAATTCACTTAATAACACTTACTCTAACGATTCACAACGCAAAAGATTCAGTTAGAAACATTTCTGAGTGCAACCTATAGGTATTATCTCATAGTTTTAAGGAATTAAAAAATTTAATAGTGCGCAAAATCAGAATTAATATAAGAGTGCTAAGCTAAATGATATGTTGTTTTACCAAATGAAAAAAGTAATAAATTTATTAATAAAAAGTTAAGGCCATAGTTGTTTTAGTTATTATCTTTATTGTAAAGCGTTAGTATACTTTTAATTAGTGTAATAATCTACAAATATGGCAAGACGAGGAAAATCGTGGACTCTAGCATCGTCATCAAGGACTTTAGTGAAAAACACCACCGTTGGACACTCAAAGGCTACTTGAAGTCATTCATTTTATAAGAACAGGTCGCAATTTTTGGTTTACTCGTAATTATTTTAATATTTATCCGCGTCATTCATACATTTTTTAATATTTATATTTATTTATTCTGTGACTTCGTGTTTGCTGGGACGCGTTCGAGTCGTCATGGGCGGGCGGCCGGAGTTTTGTCGAGCGGCTGCAGTTTTTCGTTGATAACTCAAGTTCTACTAAGTGGATTTCGATGTATAGTATATCACGACCTTTTAGAAAATAGAGCTAATTAGTTAAATCAGGCGTTACTTTTAGGAACTCCATAGCTGTAATGGAAGTAAAACCCACCTAAAGAGGCATGCAAATGAGCAATAATTAGTGATATTTCATTGATACCATTCATTAACCACTCGACACGTGTTTCACGTCTACACGACGTATCATCAGGATTGATCCCGACCGCGCTATTTGGGTGACAAACGTAGATACGACGTCGCTCCCCGAAATGTTGTCTCCCTGAACGCTGGAACAAGAGCTATTTAATAATAAAAACCAGATTTCAATTGGTATAGCCTATTTTAATTGTTTTATTTTAATGTAACAGACAGATATACATGAAATTTAAAAACTATATTTTTGTTCTACTACTTTTTCTAAGTCTTCTAGACATTTTTTTTAATTTGCTTCCTTGCTCAGACATTTAACCTCTCTTCCTTTATTATAAGTACTTAAAGATAAAAAATATACTGATACTAATGGTGCATGTCAAAAACATTAGGCCAAAGTTTCTATTTTCATAAAGATGTGACATAGCAACTTTACGTATACCTACTGGTTTGTCCAGACACTGCCTCGGTTTTCCATAAATAAGTAAGCAAAAACCCCGCAATTTATTTAGTCTTCAAAACACCGCAATGCGCTAGAATTTCAGGAGTCGTGGTGTCAACAGGAATTAGCCTGACACCATCAATTTATGTTTGCCAGAAATTTAACAGAGTTTATAAAGATAATCAAAAAAATTCCCATTTTACAGGAGACACAATAATATGTATATCTATACTAATATTATAAAGAGGAAAGATTTTTGTATGTTTGCAACGAATAGACTCGGCCGATTTTGATGAAACTCAATATGAGAATACATTGATTCAATAGAAATTACATAGGCTACTTTTTATCCCAAAATTCCTACGGGATCGGAAGTTACGCGGGTACGCGTTATGATTTGTAAATGCAAAGTTTGATCCTGTTAATAATGTAATTAATTAGATAATGTTAATAGTAGAGATATTAGAGGTATGTTAATGTTAATGTTAATATTAGAGGTATGTTAAGGTATGTTAATGGTAGAGATTAGATAATGTTAATAATAATGTTAATAGTATTAGATAATGTTAATTAGATAATGTTAAAAGTAGATAATAAATATTTACACTATTAATATAGTTTAGTTTAAACATAGTATAATATTAAGTTTTTTAGTGCAAAAGAGTAATTTTTTTTTCCTTAATAAAATAAAATGTATCTTTGAAAATTTATCACAAAGTAATTACAATTATTACTTTAGTAAATACCAAACGTCCGCACTAAGCGTTTTGCTTCGTCATTCCTTATTCGTACTGCAAGGAAGTTAAATCTGTAGCCTGCGTCTGTCTTTCCTGACGTGTACAATTTAGGGGTCTTCAAGTAGCGAGTGAATAGGTATCTTCTAGGAAAGCGTGCTAATTCCTATGGCGCATCGTCACCTAACATCAGGTAGGTATGACAGTGGTCAAAAGCTGACCAATTTGTTAAAAATTATAATAAAAAAACCTATTTTTATTAGTTTTGTTCTTAGACAACTTTAACAGAACCTGTCAAACTCTACTAGACTCTCTTTGTCTTTTGTTTCTGTTTCGAAAAGTCACGGTATTATTTTTAACACGTAGATTTAAAATAATACACTATTTTATTTATAATTATATATTAAACTGTTATCTGCACCTTAGAAAATCTAGGATGAATTGGGAATAAGTTTTTAAATGGTATCAATTGGGAAAGTAGGATAAAATTTATGGCTGAATTGAAACTAAATCGTCACAAGGGACCACTATGCCATGGATTGAAGGAGAAGAGAAATAGTTTGGGGGCAACGATACTTGTACTTCCCATTATCGTTATAGGTTGCCTCGAAGAGATCGCTTTGAGCGATAAGGCCGCTCTTTGTAACACTTAGACAAAAGTTTCGTTTTTTATATTTTATGTAATTTAAAAATGGTGTTTGCAATAAGGAATTTATCTATCTATCTATTTATCTATTATCCCGTGAATTTTTTGGATGATGATACAAAATTCGGATTCCCCAAATAGGAATTTCGGGATACTGAGCAAATGCTTCAGAGACTCTTAGATTCATCTATTCTATATCTAATCTTGCGCTGTTCAAACTCTTTACAAGAAGAATAAGGCAAAGACTTCCACGTCAACTGCTCCTTGCCTACCTTTCACTTTTATATCTTCTTACTTTACTTAAATCCGTTACACGTTATGGCGCATTTATGACGTCACATTTCTTTTTTTTTGAGTTTGACTATTTTTAAATTTTCAATTCATGATGAATGGCCAGGCAACTCTGCCCATATTACTTTGCAATTCCGCCATATGAAATTAACGAAGATTAGCCTGCAAAAAGAAGATTTAAAGGTATTTTATGAAGCTGAATCATTTAAAACAAACAGACACGGTACAAAAAAACAGGCCAAGCACGATATTCTGTTTTTAGTATTTGTTGTTATAGCGGCAACAGAAATACATAATCTGTGAAAATTTAAACTGTCTAGCTTTCACGGTTAATGAGATACAAACTGGTGACAGACATACAGACAAGCAGCGCAGTCTTAGTAATAGGGTTTTTACCCTTTGGGAACGGAACCCTAAAAATATTCAAAATCAGATAACTTTGTTTTTTCAAGAAACTCTTTTGAGTTCTGAACTTCAAAAAAACACTTGCAATAACCCATTACCCCAGTAAAGAGCAGGTAAAGAGAGGGATTTAGAATAGTACATGGACAAGAAAATGAACAAAAAAAGAAAGAAAATTGAGTTTGAATTTATCTATCTATGTATAGAATAAATTATTAGGCACAGTATTAAAAAATCCGGGATGCCAAGTGCTTCCCTCAATGGACCAACCTCGGCTGAAATGCTTGAAATGATTGAAGTAAAAACTACTTCGTGTCCTACTGTTTGTTCTGAAAAATAAATTGTATTAGTAATAAGTAGAACATCTAAGGAGTCCTATGTGGATCGCGTGTTCGTATAAACCCGGTCGATATACCCACTGCAGTGTTGTTCGGTAAGCCGACGGAACGACACGGTCGCAACCCGGTCGCACCCGGTATTTTGACGTTTACCAGCCGGTAAGTGAAGTAATCAAAACACAAACGGAAATTGAGTACTCCATTTTTTTCCAAATTGGAATAGTGCGTATTGAATTTGTTAGATTTTTTAATTCAATTTGATAAACTTGGATAAATATGTAAGTAAATAAATTAGATGCTTAAATCAGTTTTTGATTAAAATGCAATACGAATTATTTTGAAAAATATCGAAATTCCCATTTATAAATTAATTTATATAATATAATTTAATTAGGTGAATTTAATTAAAATCTCTTTAGCTATTAAATTAAATGTATATAGGATAACACTACCTTCAGTGCCCAATTTTAACTTATAAATGAAATAAAAACACTCTTTTAAGCTAAAATTCAGTAGCACTTGATATACGTTCAGACTGACTGACTTACATAATCTTGCCTTTATAGTTTTTATATTGCTTTTTTATATTGTTGAATCATATATTCAATTTATAATACTAGTAATTTCGAAACAAATCTAAGGTTATTCTGAAATCCGTAGAAAAAAATTACGTGTTTGTTTATGTAGGTATGTGGAATCTATTGAACCGATTGCGATGAAACTCGGTATGTAGGCAGCTTATACACTGAAACAGAGTATATTTAACTTTGTAATCGGATTTCCTTTCCGAAGTAGGGCTTATATAGCTGAAACAGCTGGGCTGGTGATAAATATTGCCTTGTTTGCGTTGCGGTTGATAAAGTTTTCCGACACTGTTTTATGGCTGAGACATTGTATTCTTTATTCTCTACTCAATTTTTATTCATTGTATTGACGATCAATTTAAAAGTATCAGTCAATTTGGTATACATTAAAAATTTGAAACATGCCATTAAACTTAGGTTTTAATTTAATTTTAATCAAATTAATATTTATAATTATCAAACTTGCATATGGATTCACTAATAATCAAACTGTGTCTATTATTTTTTAATCTGAAAGTAAAAAAATGTATTATTTAATACTATCAATACAAATTTAGTGGTCACGTCACACTTTGCCATTAAACTTGTCATTATAAAGGGCCTCTACGTGTTGGCTTCGGCTCCACGCACAACTTCCAAAGGTCCAGTGCTCCATAGCCCCGTGATATGGGACACATAACAGACAAATATTATTGAATATTAATGTTGCATAAGTCATAAAGCAATGTGACATAGTACAAACTAAAATGTCAATGTATTTCTATTCTTCAGTTATTTAAAGGGAGCCATACTATTCAATCTTTCAACATATTATTTGAATTTGAATTCAATATAAACAATACCACTGAACTAGAAGAATACTAACTAGAAGTAGAATTAATTCATAAATCTATACCAATATTAAACCAAAAAATATTTGTTGCATCCATTTTTTGTTTATGATAAACAGAGAGATGCGTTGAAACTACTAAACCAATATTGATGAAAATTGGTATCAAAACGCGGGCTAAACTTCAGACAACAGCTACGATGTAGATACTGAAACTAATACAATATCATTTCATACGGAAATACCAACCAGAAACCCACTGAATAATGAAAATACCAAATTTAGTGTAGGTATTTCTAAACAATACATTTAGGGACGGTGACTTTGTGTCGAAACCAAAGAAATCTACATTGAATGGCTGTTATATATACCTATCTAATTCTACAACCACTTTCATTTGACCCATTTTAGTGACAATTTACCAAATTGATTAAATACAAGGTGTAACTGCGACGGTATTATAATCCAAAAGTTGTTCCCTATTAGCTAAATGAAATTTCGTTTAACCTCTCCTACTGCCGAAAACGCCAACTGTCATTTTTGAAATAATTAATGTCAACGTCATCAATTCGCGAATCTATTTTATTCACGGTTTCAGGTTACACTTCAAAAAATACCCATAAAAAATATCTAGAACACCTATCGGCATAAATAAACGGCAATGGTTTACCTAATAATTTACCTCTAAGCTGATGTAATAATATTTTGTTATCTGAAATCTGACACCCGTTAATGTTTTTTATAGAAATTCTTATTTGAAAACAGGTACCTCCTAATAAAGCTAAATCAGTTCGTTTCCATCCAAAAGGTCCCTGGGAGAAATCGTTTTCAGCGATAAGACCGCTCATTTGTTCAACTTTTATACTTTCTAGCACTACTACTACCACTTCTACTAGCTACTTCTTTATCTTTTCTTTTGTACTTTGTGTACAAGAATTCTATATTTCTATATTCCTTATTGTGTTTTATAAAAAAATTATCTATCTATAAATTGTTTAGAAATTAATTCTGTTTTTAACGAATATTATATTTAATGCTTTTTAATAGTAGGTATAATTTGTTCACATAGATAGTCAAATAGATATATTTTTCATATATGAATCTTAACTTGTTTAGGCTAAGGTACAATCTTTAGAGTATAAGAAAACAGCACCACGTAAACCGTTGTTATAGATTTTCCGCTTCGGCCACATAATATTTGAATAACCTTGAATTTAGAGGAAACAGTCGAGTTCAGGGTCGTGAGGGGAGGCTTAAACAGCAAGCCTCTTGGGCTTAGACAGGTCTACCTTAATAGTTATATAGCTGGCAATAGAGTATGAACGAACAGGTTGCAGTTTTCAATTCACACTAGTACTGCAGGACTCATAATAATTTTAAAATAAAACGCGTGGCATTCGGGTATTGGCGCGGTAAAGCTATAGCATCGTGCGAGCTTCGTATAGTCGTACCATTTAAATACACGTTAAGCAAACGCTCGGCCGAGCTACACAGTAGGCGGAGTTTTAGGCAGTGTTAGGTTTTATCTTCGTTACGGAATTCTTGATTCGGCTTGATTCGGTCGCCGCGCTAAAAGCTATGCAATAGCTTGATAAATAAAATAAATACAGTAAGACATTTCAAATATCGCCATCTAACCCCAAGCTAAGTAACTAGACTTGTGTTTTTGGTGCTAGACAACGGATATACTACTTATATACTTTTTTTTGTAAATATATACTTAAAATATATAGAAACAACCAGACCACAGACATATATCTAAGCATAAGTACTTCTCTGAGGCGGGATACAAACTCGCCACCATGTGTTTGACAGTCCGGCATGGTGACCATTGTGCCAACTGGGTCATATTATGGAAACTTGTATGCCTATATTATGTATATAATTTTTTAATAACCACCTATTTTAGTTTAATTTAATTTATATTTATACGCTATCAAATATTAATTGAAGTAATTAATTAATTAATTTAATTTCAGTAATTAAAAATCAAATGCATTTTAAATTATTGTATACATTTAAAAAATAATTTGACTTATTATTATGAATGCAAATAAATGAAATACGTTTTAAATAAGTTATATTGTGCTTCATACAAAATATCAGACGTGTTGATAGTAAGAACAATTTATTAAATCGCGAAAATAGTGAATTGTGATTTCGTAAGGTTCTCCTATGTTCTGTCAAATAAAACAAAGAATCTGAAATAATTTTTTTAACACCAAATAACAGGGAAACGAGATTTCATTAATAGCTTTTGTTGTTTGTATTATTGTCTTTTATACATTTCCATGAGTTTGAAAGGAGGCCGCGCAGGAAATAGATTGAGGGGACTAATATGCCAGTCTGACCTTTATATTACTACCCCTTTTTAAATGTGACCTTCAGAAAATTTCACTTAAATGTAAATACTTTCAACAATTAAAATAAGACTTAAACATCTAAATTTTTTAATGTTTAAGCTATAAATTTTCAAATGACTGAAAAAGTTTTAGCAAAAACGATTCAGTAATTAACTACTGCAATGCGGGCATAAAAGTTTTAAACCGTTTTGCTGAAAATTAGATAAAGTTAGTGTTGGAGAGCTTTCGCATTGATACGATGTTTTTATCGTGTTGTAATTTTATTTTATTTAGAGACTAGCTGCGCCCCGCGGTTTCACCTGCGTAAGTCCCGATCCCGTGGGAATATCGAAAAAAATATCCTATGTCCGTCTTATGATTGTAAGCTACCTCCCCACCAATTTTCAGCCAAATCGGTTTAGCCGTTCCCGAGTTATAACGTTATTAATGAATAAACTGAAATTGAAGATATTTATGTAACATACACTCATCCATAGTTCTGATAACAACATAATTAAGAACTAATGTTAGTATGCAATTAACAACAACAACAGTTTACAATATTTTTTGGCAATATTTTTTGTTAATTATACTCCCGAAAGGCCAGGCAAAAAACTTTAACCGATACAGTCTCGTCTGACACACAATATTTTTTAGGGTTTTTTCCATTTGACGGGGGTAAAAACAGAATATAATAGTACGGAAAAACTATATTTAAGTAAAGAAAAAACAAAAAAAACAACATTAAATTTTAAATCATTTTAGTAGGATGGGTATATTCATTGCACATTTATTTGTTCCATATATTATCATCATCAAAAAAGAAAATCATTATTATAATTAGCTTTTATGTTTCTAGATCTTGTTTGGTTTCGGTGTTTCTGTATAGGGAATCTTCTATCTATCTATATAAATAAAAATGAATTGTTGTTCGTTAGTCTGATTAAAACTCGAGAACGGCTGAACGGATTTATCTTATCTTAAAATGTTCATGGAGGTCTAGGGAAGGTTTAGAAGGCGAGAAAAAAACGAATAACCGATATTGCCACGGGATCGGGACTTACGCGGGTGAAACCGCGGGGCGCTGCTAGTATTAAAATAAGTATTTTACAAAGAAAAGTATATATGTATATGTATCCTATTCTATCCGTTATCAGATCACCATAGCACAAGCCTAGTTGCTATGCTTGGGGCTAGGTGGCGCTGTGTTATGTCTTACAATATTTATTTATTTCTAAGAAGACCCAGAATGAAATTTATTCAAAACACGGAGAGAATTTTATTACAGCTAAGAGATTAGGTTGTGGATTGCCGCATTGCGTCCTTAGCGTGAGATACTAAGGGATAACTCATGGGGGGAGAGTTGGGGGTTAGATTTCCCTCAAAAGGTCAATTGAACGTGGGATTTTTGGGGTTCCGTATTTACCTCAAAAGGTAAAAAAGGAAACCTTTATAAGATCACTTTCTTGTCAGTCTATTTTATCGAAGTTATTGATTCAAAGAGCATTCCTTTCACAAAACGCTCGGTGTTTCTGTAAGTTTTAGGAAACTAGAGCTTTTTTGTAGGTTCCTTTTAAAATAGATTCTGTGGTAAATAATCTCGATTTTTTTTTAAATATCCATAGATATTTCTACTTGTAAGTATATTTTAGTTTGAGAGCTCTCTATATGATTTAGTGGTGATGGTACCGCCTGCTTTGCATGAAATATTATTAAGTGGGGATCTATATCAGATAAACTATCTTATTCCAAGTTGTTATGGGTTCTGAATTTTGGCGCGTAAAAAGGACCCAATTAAAGAGGCCTAATTGCGGAAAACAGTTCATGTACAAATAGCTTATTTATATATATGGCCTTTTATTTATCCTTTGAATATTAAAATTACTTTTAAAATATATACTTAATTTACTGTAAAAATTAAATTGTCCGTTATTCAAGGATCTCTTTTTGAGTAAAGGCCTCCTCCATGGCTACAAATAGCTTATACATCGGTCGTAATGTTGAAGCCATTGACAACCTATTCTACGTACGTAAAAGGAAAGTTCTATTAAACTTAGGTAAAGGTATATAGGTATGTATATGTACCTATTTGCTAACATGAATGTGTATAAAATAACATTCACGGCCATCAAGCCCTTGATCATCAATTCTGATACTAACATCTATAATTGCGATCAGTGCATTAGGAACTCTTACAATTTTATAATACGAACCATTTAGAGTCCATTTTCACAATGTTTTCTACAAATATTGTACTATTTACACTGCAGAAATTCTGGAAACATGATCGACAAAAAATGATTTTTTTTGTTTCAAATTTTGCACTCGCGACCTCTGGCTTAAAAATAAAAAAAAATATTACAGAAATTCATTGTTAATCCGATTTTTAAAAAAGGAGGAGTTTCTCAATTCGGGGAAATTTTTTAGTTGTTTTTGTATGTAATTTAAATATCAGAAAGGAAGTAAAAGCATTTAATAACACAATTCCACTGTATAATATCACTTTACCGATAATAATTTAGCAAATAACACCTCCACTTATTTAAGCTGTTTATTTATTAAATACACTTACCTGTACCAGAAATATGCTTACCAATATCTGAAAAATCATAAAACAAACAATACGTACTTCTCACTTTTTTCTTACATTTAACTGAATACTAGTAGATATTCATTATCAAATTAAAAATAAATTCAAATCATCATTATTATTATTTTATTGTATGTATTTGAAAAAAAATAAAAGGGAAAGGCAGAAAAACAGGTGGACAGACAGACAATCGAGTGATCTCCCTTTTCTCTTGAGTTAGGTACGCCCTGAATAACACACCTGAATCCATTTGCTCGTAAGTGTAAATTACAATTCGCCTCGCTAGTTACCACCTACGTTAGTCTGAATGACATTATTGTTCTGTGGAATGCGAATGGGCCGAATCACTTGGCCTATTCTAGTTGTATTCTACAGTAACTGCAAGAAGATTGAGGAAGGAAAGCACTGAGAAATGTAGGTCCTTTTATAGTGATGATTTGCAACTTAGTTAAGGGCACTTATCAATCATTTGGTTGGTACCTTATTTAATCTTATGTTTAAGGTGCTATAAATTCTTAATCGTCTGTCCCTGTCGGATTGAATCGGATTGAATAAGCCAGATGCTAAATTAGTCGAATTTTACTTTTTTTGTTGGTAGGTAAGGTACTCTGTTTCCACTATTTTACTCTTTTTGGTATCTTCTATCTCTAGCTATAAAAGAGAATGGTTTTTTTCAGTTGTTTACTAACATCTTTAAACAGAATAGTTCGACTTAACGATATGAAATATCATTGGCATTGCATTGCAGCTTTTATAGTGCCAGAATTTTTGACTACTATAAAGTTAATTCTTTCTGTTGACGACCACCTCAAAATGTGTGTTTTTTGGATATTTTTACGAAAAGTTTAATATTGATTTCTATGAAGCTAAGTATTTTTTTGGGATCGTGTTTCGGTTTCCTCAAAAGAATAGAGTATTTTTTAAACTGTCTTTTAATATAACTTAATATCTATAAAGGGTTAATGGTAATGACTATATAACAAAGCGTTTGAGGGCTATTTCTGGGCAGCTTATTAGTCAACTTTATACTACTTTTAGAAATTCGATGTATTTATTTAATTTTGTGGTTAAGTTTACCCTTACCACAACGAAAACCGTTTTCTTTTTATAATTACCAATAACTCTGAATACCTATACCTTCACTCTTATAACAGTGGTGTTTCTGTGGTTTTGACAAATGTGTTATTATGTTATGATGTTTGTGGCTATGTTTCCAGGAAAATCAGCTGTTTTTAGAAGACCATTAATGTTTAAAATAGTCGTCCAAATTCAATAAAAAATAAACCCACAAGATCAATGACGACTAACTCCAAGAAACTGCTGGATTAAATATTATGAAATATATGATAAAATTACCCTTATTTACGTACTTAGAGTTTGGGAAATAAAAACATCATTACGGGCATTTGCCGAAAATGATCTTGTAAAGGCGGTGTTGCTCATATTGAAAACTTAAACTTTCAGTATTTTTTTTTCGATTTATCTTAAAATGTATCCTTTATTAATTATTTTAATTTCATGTTCCTTATCTTTTATCTTATCTATATATATTATAAATATATAAAAGAAAGTCGTGTTAGTTTCACCATTTATAACTTGAGAACGACTGAACCGATTTAACTGAAAATCGGTGGGGTGGTAGCCAAACTAAAACTAGATACTTTTTTCCCGATATTCCCACGGGATCGAAAATTGCGCTGGTAAAACCGCGAGACACAGTTAGTATTATAAAGATTATAAAGTTTTCATTACACACTGTATACGTAAAAGACAGGTCAGTAGATCATCGGGTCGTTTGAGGACATTACCGTCTAAGGAATCCTTAGAAAGTCTAGTCTAATAGGTGACCTGAAAACACTGAAAATACTGAAAAACATACTTAGAATGTGGTAAATCTATCTATATTTTCTCCATATTATATAAAAATGAATCACTATTTTCCTTTGTCACGCCATCAGGCGTGAACGGCTAGACCGATTTCGCTAATTCTTTTTTTGTTGTGTTTGTTATTATTCTCAGGAGAAATTCTTATGAAAAAAAATTATCCTGCAGGTGAAACCGCGGAGCGTAGCTAGTAGACAGATACACTTTGAGAGTTCCTTATCAACAGTCCTCAAGGGTGAAGGGAATCTACCAATTTAGCGAGCGCCAATAGCAAGTTCTTAGCGCTGTCTAAATTATCCAGATAGATGTAAATGCAAGAATAACTAAATTTCGAACAAAAATTATTTGTTTGCAAGGAGGTTAGGTTATTGAAGTTCCTATGTGTGTAAATAGCATCAATTGTTGAAGAAAATAAAAAACACGTGACTTAAAATACTTATATCTGTTTTGTTATTAAATATTATTAGTTTTATTGTAATCTAGAAAGACGGAGAAATTTATCATTTAACTCTTATTTGTGTAGGTATATTATGCCATTATTATTCTAAAGTTAAAAAAATATTTTACTTAAAGTATTTCTAATCAATTAAAATATAAGACTTATAGTTAAAATAACTATAATTCTTTCCATTGAACCGTGACACATTAGCTTCTAATTAACAAAGTAAATGAATACTTGGATAGTACCTTGTTAGTTACCTACAAGGTAAGTACAGTGAACTTATATATAATCAACTAAGTACCATAGTAACTTTAACTGTGACTGCTTAATCCCTATTTTATTTATAAAATGTTTATTTTATGTTACTCGGAAGCGTTTTATTGAATTATTTTAATACGTAATGAGTCTAATAAGTATGGTTGGTATCAAACGGAAGGGCTTCATAAGCTGGTTCAATAAAAGTACCCGCAATTACCTTTCAGTCAATGTAATATGTTACCAAGGCGAAACCAAATGGCTTGCACTGTCAAAAAGTTATCATGGCTCATCGTGGCAGTAACACTACCGTGCTACCAGGTAAAAAAAAATAAGAAAAATAAGGCGTTTATTTACACAAAACTTAACCTTATTATTACCTACCTATCTTAAAATAATTTATAGAATCTTAGTATAGGTACTTACAATATTTTTGTTTTATGACAATTTTAATTTAGATAAGCATGTTCACAACTATGATGCTCAAAAGCACCCTATTTGTTAGGTGGGGATTTTTATCAGCTGCTTGTGCAAATGATAGAGCGTGTCATCTATTAAACGGCAATCGTGTAGATACAATCGGCAATGCAGACGCACCGTAGAGTTCTTAAATTCTCACTATTGTTAGAATGTGATGAACTTTAAAGCCCTACTTGAGTTGAAACTTAAAACTTAAACTAAAGCATGACTCCGTTGAGAGTAGGGAATACACATGGCCTACTTTATACACTGATATCCTCACAAGATTGGGTTTACGCGGGTGAAACCACGGACTGAAACAATACCTATGTTTAATAATTATTTAAGTAATGGAACCTACAACTAAAAATACCAACAAAACTATCAAGCAATAAATAGATTTAATAGCCGGGATTTCCAAAATAGAGACTTCTAAGTGTTGATGGAGTTTTCCTTTCAATTGAATTATTTTTGAAATAATTGTGAGAAGTAACATCGGTTGATGGCTTAGAGTATGAATTCCTACTAAGCACATGCTCGGAAGGTATAGAGAGTTAATGGAACTCATCGTCAATTAGTCGCCGATCGTAAGAAGTTACAAATCGCGTTTTCCTAAAATTATAAACATTAACTAACTTTTACACGCGACATCGTCTTCGTTGGGATTAAATTATCCAAGATATTTTGTTAGCTGAGCCTATGACATACCTTTATCAGTATCTATGCCAAATTTAAGTCCGATTCGTCCGTTGGTTTGAGCTGTACAGCAGTCATAATCAGTCGGTCGGTCAGGACATTTGATTTCGCATTTTTTGATGAGAAGACATTTAATAACATCAAATACTTATTTTCATTTTCACAAAGAAATAAACTCTGCAGAAATATACAAGTCTGACAAATACAAAGGAGCTAAGACATGACTCATATTGGCGCAAACCTTTCGTACTCCGTTGCAAGCTCTCTATACATTAATATCCTTTCTCTAAGGTTGTGGAAAAGACCACGAGTTTCCTAGTATTATATTTATAGTTCTAACAAGACACCCGTGGCGCTTATTATCGATACTTTTGTTATAGGAGGACTTTGCCCTGTAGTAGGACTTAATAATAGGCTAACTTTACTTTTTTCAAATGATCAAATGGGTGAAAATAGAACTTTAGGTTCAAAATAACTTGTGGGTCACAATTTATTTAGATTTTTAGGATATACTTCGGGATAAAGCATGTCTTCGTCTTGGGCGGTTTGAACCCCTTGCTTCACTCAGGAGCCTCCATAAATCGCGTCCAATATGCCACGTGGCCTCCAATGACGTAAGACATTGCTTTGCTCCCTTGGTGCATAATCTACTATTATTATAAATACATAGGCTGCACTAAAAGTATCGGGAATGGAACATTTCCACTGTTCCTGTCATATTTAAATATCTTTGAAAACTCCTTGGTTTTAAAAATCGAATACCATTTATTTATTTAAAAAAAGAATCTCGGTCTTGTCACAAGGTTTTGTCAAACTTGTTTAGTCGTTGAGAAAATGGAATTGACGCGAGAAAATTCAAGAGCGATGATTTATTATGACTTTCGAAGTGGTTTATCACAAAAACAGTGTGTTGACCGGATGATTTCTGCATTTGGTGATGAAGCCCCATCCAAAACCACAATTTATCGCTGGTTTGCTGAATTTCAACGTGGACGTGTCAAGCTCAGTGATGATCCCCGTCAAGGTCGTCCAAAAACTGCACTCACCCAAGAAAACGTTGATGCTGTGATTGAGGAAGATCGACATGTAACATACCGCGAAATTCAGGCAACTTTAGACATTGGCATGAGTCAAATACAAATAATCTTGCATGAACAATTAGGTGTAAAAAAGTTGTTTTCCCGATGGATACCGCATTCGCTCTGTGAAGAGCAAAAAATGGCTCGCGTTACTTGGTGCGTCAGAACTCTCGAAAGATTCCACGCAGGATCCTCAAATGCTGTATACAACATCGTATCAGGTGACGAATCCTGGATATACGCGTACGAACCCGAAACAAAAAACCAGTGACGAGTTTGGGTGTTCGAAAATGAGTTAAAGCCAACAAAAATTGTTCGTTCACGGAGTGTTGCAAAAAAAATGGTGGCCACGTTTGTCTCCAAAACCGGCTATGTTGTGACTATTCATCTTGAGGGACAAAGAACGGTTAATGCAGAATGGTATGCTAGCATTTGTTTGCCACATGTCGTTTCTGAACTCCGTAAAGAGAACTGCAGCCGCCGCATCATCCTCCATCACGACAATGCGAGTTCTCACACCGTGATCAGAACAAAAGAGTTTTTAGAGCAAGAAAACATAGAATTATTAGACCATCCGCCGTACAGCCCCGACCTAAGCCCTAATGATTTCTATACTTTCCCTAAAATAAAGAATAAATTGCGTGGTCAGAGATTTTCATCACCTGAAGAAGCTGTGGACGCCTACAAAACGGCCATTTAGGAGACCCCAACTTCCGAATGGAATGGTTGCTTAATTAATGATTGGTTCCATCGTATGGAAAAATGTGTCAAATTTCGCGGAGAATACTTTGAAAAGCAATAAATACATTTTTAAATAGTAATGTTGTGTCACTTCCTTGATTCCCGAAATTTTCAGTGCCGCCCTCGTATATTTAGGAAATGTGTAATAACTTATCTATATACTCAATTTTTCAAGTAGGTTTAACTATGGTAAAACTTTAGAAATTTGCAAGACCTATCTACGTCGTGATGAAACCCGCGGCTTAGTTGGCTGGTATTGACGAGTTATTTCATCTGGACTTGGTGGGCTAAGCTGAGAGGACCTATCTAGTACATGTCCCAGTCATTACAGAGCGCCCTGATTAGAATGGATTAAAGTTGCTGGCGCTGTTTAGTCATCAGAAAAAAGCCAATATATTATCTATTTCGATTTTGAAACGGCCTACTTGATTTTGTTTACAAACAAACGCTAAGAATAAATGTATGAAATAAATGGCATTTGGGACAGTGATTTGGGAAGCATTTGGGTTAGAAGAACAATCAAACCTCCTTGGTCTAGAATACAAACTCCTTTTATAAAGTGTACCTAATTGATATAAAGAAATAAAACATTAAACGTTGATGACAGCTTGTGTCATTTCGTGACGATTCATTGACGTAGGTTTTTTTGCTTCATGTTTCATTCTTGAAGCGACGTTTTGTGAAAATATAAAAAAAACCATAATTCAATTCTGTTTTATTTCAGAGCATGAGTTACTTAGAAAAAATGGACAGATATTTGGACTCGCTCAAAGTGGGAAAAAGTAAGTACCTATGTATAAAACAAAACCTACTCGAAAAATATCATAGTCAATTCATGTGGCTTACCTTTTTTTATTTAAAACATCGTTTTGGTATTTTAAAGAAACGATAGAACTTGAAACTGTACTTGAATTTCACTTTCAGTCTCGGCTTTCAGTTCATTGTATAAAACATCACTGAAATTGTTGAAAAAAGTTAATGAAAATTGCAGAACATTGTTCAATATTATAGCGCCAACTAGCCCTAAGCTAAATAACTAGGCTTCAAAATGGTGTCAAGTTAACTTTTATACTTTCATTAAATAAATACATATTTACACATCACAACTAAATTAAATAAATACATATTTACTCAGACCAGAAAATAAATGAACAAAAATATTTTTAGGATTGTAATCTAATTCGCATCCCTTCTGCGTTGCTGGTGGATGTTACCCCACCGCGCCCCAGGCATCCCCGAAAACATATTAAACGACACCCCGGCTGTCAACTGATCTAAAAAAACAAAGCAATTTGGCTTTTAACAATTTACACGCCAAAACTTATATTTTTCTTTAGGTATAGTTTAATTTACCAATATTTTCGTTATCTTCAGGTGCCCTAGTAGACTCATGGTTCATGATGTCCAGCCCAGTGCCGATTCTCTCCGTGGTGGTAGCGTACCTGATCCTGATCAGAATCGGTCCTCGGTTCATGAAGAATCGGCCTCCACTGATGCTGAATAAACTAATCACGTATTATAATGCATCACAAGTTATACTTGCTCTGTTCATTTGTTATAAGGTAAATTATCTATATATATAAAAATGAATTGCTGTTCGTTAGTCTCACTAAAACTCGAGAACGGCTGAACGGATTTATCTTATCTTAGTCTTGAAATGTTCGTGGAGGTCTAGGGAAGGTTTAAAAGGCGAGAAAAAATCGAATAATTTCCGGGAAAACCCTAAAAACAGCCCTTTTCTATTTCCCATACAAACGTTTTCTAGAGTCAATTCCTACGGGATCGGGACTTACGCGGGCGAAACCGCGGGGCGCAGCTAGTTATATATATAATTAGTACTAATATTATAAATGTGACAGTTTGTGTGTGTGTGTATGTTTGTTACTCCTTCACGTTAAAACTACTGAACCGATTGCAATGAAATTCGGTATGTAGATAGCTGGAGGCCTGGATTAACATATACGCTACCCTTTTTTATCCCGGAATTCCCACGATATCGGGACTTACGCGGATTAAACCGGCTATCTGAATACCAAGTTTCATTGTAATCGGTTTAGTAGTTTGTGCGTGAAAAGGTTGCAAATTAACAAACGAACTTTCACATTCATAATTCTTTAAAGCTAGTTTATTTCACCTTTGTGATATTTCAGGAATACAGCACAATAAATATCAAGTTTCATGGCAATCGGTTTAGTTGTTTTTACGTTAAAAGATAATTAACTAACATACGGATTTTTATTTATTATTCAGGGATACTAACTTACGGCTAACCCCTTTGATAGGCAGTCTTTGGCCTTCGCTTTGATCTAGTTAATTTACTATTAAGTGACAGTTTGTTTAAAACTACTATGTTTTATTTGTTAAAATATTTTACCTTTGGATAGAGCTGTTTTATAACTTTTGATTTGATATATATTTACCCGCGATGGAACAGAGGACGGACATTTAGCGGGTGTTTGTGTACTCAAATGTTCCCCTTTATCTTCATAATGGACCGATTTAAATACGGTTTTTATCTTGCATTTTCAGGTTTCAAGATTAAACATGTTAGGCGACGGCTTCATGTATATGGGCTGCCGATATCCGTCCAACTCACAGAATTTAACCGTAAGTACAATTTATTTTATTACCTAAGCTAATAAAAATTTCACAAAAAATTGTCAATCAATCGTTTATTGCTTTCATTGACTTTTGCAGCAAAACTGTAAATTCTCAATCAAAATCTTAAAAATAATTCTGCATTTAGCAAAATCGAGACTTGGATCTTCAATCAAAATTGTGCATCTTTTTAAGGCATTGTAGAACTTTGTTGGTAATCACTGAAAGTTCAAAAAAATTATATTGTTTATTTCATTCAAAATGGGTTTACCATAAGCGATCCTCATGAGTTTCTTGTGCCTTTTTTCATTAGTGGGCGCGTTCCAAAGGCACACATCCCAACTCGGATTTTAAGACGTTTCTATGTGATTTCATGCAAATTGAGTGATTCCAAATGTATAAAGATTTTTGAATTGGAAATTGATTTTGATTGAAATTTACTTGACCCTTATCCTTGACTATTTTATTTCTGATTGATTGATTGACAAATGACTACTATTTTTATTCTTGACTATTTTTGATAAAACAAACAATAGATTATACGAGACTTTACCGAACGTTTGGTATTTTTGCTAAAGATCGTGTGAACGTTTGGTCGAAAAACTGCTCATATTTTTATCGATTTTTTCAATTAGGTTTAAGACCACTTTCCGGTAACCACTTTAGAACGGTATTATATTCCCTCGTATTTTCCGCTTCAGTATACGAATCAATTATTCAAATTATGATTCTCACCTACTTATTAATTGTGGCTGATGTTAGAGAGGGTTCACTGGCAATTGTAGGCACAAATACAGGTCATTAATTAGTATCAATAGAAAGCAGATTTTTTGTACCTTTGTAATATTTTCGCTTCTTTCATAGTTTTATAGCTATAGAGAAATACTAGCTGCGCCCCGCGGTTTCACCCGCCTAAGTCCCGATCCCGTGGGAATATCGTGATATAAAGTAGCTTATGTGTTAATCTAGGTCTCCAGCTATCTACATACAAAGTTTCATCGCAATCAGTCCAGTGGTTTTAGCGTGAAGGAGTAACAAACATACACACACACACACACAAACTTTCACATTTATAATATTAGTAATATATCTTTTAATTTTAGAATGATTGCTGACTAAAATTTTATTAAATAACTTACCTGTTTGACCTACGTATTCCATATACGAAAATCGGAATATAAAGTAGCCTAAGTAACCCAAGGGATCAATATCTTCATACTAAGTTTGTCAATTTCGTAAACAAAAAATCTATAAATATGTAATTTAAAAATCTGATTGACTGATATATCAACGCACAGCTCACGGATCGGGCTTAAATTTGGCATACAAATTCAATTATTACGCATACATACACTAAGAAATAATTTTGGAAACAAACCCTACGCGGATGAAGTTGCGGGCAAAAGTTTTACTATAAAAAACGAAAGGAAATAAAAATATGAATTTCAACTTTATTGCTTTGCTTCCGACCGAAATGGCTGTATGTGTGCGTATTATAAGTACAACCGTTTTCAATCACTTGTGAAGCCACCCTTTGTGTTACGGTGACTTGAACTCAGTTACGTAATTATAACCTTAAGGGTTAGTATTAGTTAGATATTACGTATTTCCCCTGAAAATCGATGCAGGCTACCGACAATGATTTTTATTATGAAGGTATGAATTATTAAGTAGAGTGACCGCAACATAACATGAACTGTTTGCATCTGTTTATACTTCGCTACATACAAATTGTCAGACATGTTAATCAAGCGTGTTGATCTGCAAAAAATATTTATTCTTTGGTAAAATTTTATGCTCACTTGCATGCACGGCTATTGGAAGCTTAAATAAAAATAATAATGATTTAACATTACGATTTTTACGATACGATTTATAGCAACTGTCAATCAGCCAAAAGGACGACGAGTAACATTAGCACTCTAAAACGTCTAATACATCCTCTAACGTACGAATCAATAATAAATGAATGACTCAACAAATTTTGTAACCATGGTATTTATGAATACGGTTACTAACAAGAAAAACCCATGAGTTTCCTGTGGCTATGGTGTTATGTTAGTTTCTTCTAAATAGAAAATACTTCAAAATACTTCAAAAATAAATAAATATTGCAAGACATTCCACACATCGCCATCTAGCCCCAAGCTTAGTAACTAGACTTGTTGTATGGGTGCCAAACAACGGAAATACTACTTATATACTTTCCTTTTGTAAATATATGCTTACAATACATAGAAACAACCAGACCACAGACAAATATCTAAATGTATTACCCTTAACCAAATAAACTTGATACAACGCAATTAACTTTAATTTTTCAGTTGCTTGAAGTTGGTTGGTGGTATTTCTTCGCGAAGTTCACAGAATTACTGGACACTGTTTTCTTTGTACTGAGGAAGAAAAATAAACAGGTAAGATAAAGTATTGCACGTCAATTACTAGCCCAAGATATTATCGAGCGACCGAAGCGTCTCTAATTCAAGTTTGGGATGCTTTTCTCTTAATATGTTGATACTCTTCTACAGCTAGTGTTTTTACTACAATCTAGACGAAACTTAGTATACAGGTTTTAAAATGTTATAGAATCCTTTAGATGTCAGGGATTTTTGATTAAAGGAGTAGTTCTCCCAAAAAGGTATTAAAAGGAGGCTAATGGATAATTATCACCGCCTAATGAAATCAGATTTCGATGATTCTTTTTTTTATTTGAAAAACAAGTCACTTTATGTTGATCTTCTAAAAAAATTGTGAAGATCTGATGACGATCTTCGGAGTGCTGAGCAGAATAGCTCCTAAAAATGCAGTAAATTGATCACTTTTAGATTTTGACTAGTGGAATCGGACCTTTAACTACTAGGAAGGGGCTGACAGAGCAGTAGGAAGCACTTTTCAGCACAAAACTTCTCAAAATCTGTGCTCGCGAAGTCTACTGTTAATAGAAAAGCTATTTTTCTTTCTTATTAGGTACAGCTATTTAAACTACCAAAATACAAAACAAAAAACAAAGCACAGTTTAACTTTTTTTTTACATAATAGGCTAGCATTTGACCTCATCTCACCTGATGGGAAGTGAAGATGAGGTCGAATATGTAGCATGCTCGCCTAGAAGGTGCCTATTCACTCTAGACGTGAAGACTCCAAGAAATAACTTACTTACTTGAAATTACTTTCAGATAACTTTCCTCCACGTATACCACCACGCTGTAATGGCCCTCTACTCCTGGAGCTACCTGAAGTTCGCAGCCGGTGGTGAAGGCGCAGTCCTGGCTCTCCTAAATTCAATGGTCCACGTTGTGATGTACAGCTACTACCTGCTATCAGGGTTGGGTCCGAGGATCCAGAAGTATTTGTGGTGGAAGAAGTATGTGACGAAGATGCAGTTGGTAAGTTTAGAATATTTAAGCACGGGGTTTGACAGACATTAAACTTTGAACTTAATGAGTTAACCGAGTTTTAAGGTTTTTTGAGGCTGTAAAGCTTACCAAACATTCAATTTAAAAACAACATGATTTACTAGGTATGATTTTTTATTTAATTTTGAAATAATATAGGTAGCTAACTCATTAATTCGGTTTGTTATATAATGTATACATATATGTAGAGTTTCTCTTGAAATTTATACTAAGTCAGACTAAAAGTCCGACTACTCAAACGACTCTCAAATATGTATGGGTCCCCTATTTATTTTGACGCGTCCTATTGAAGAATACGCTTAAATATCATTTAATCGCTACCTAAGATAAGTAGCCTTTCAGTATCCGGGCGTAAATCTATCTAATCCGTTAAACCGTTAGAATGAAACAATATATGGTTAAAAATGATTTACTTGATACAACTTAAAATTTTCAAATATAATGCTCATTTGATGTGGTAAAACAAACTCCAATTTATTAAAAATCTTTTTCTTACTTCCAGCTCCAATTCACGTTCATGCTAGCATACTGCGCGTGGACTCACTACTCACCACGCTGCCAGTACGCCGTCGGCTTCACTTACTTCATCTGCACCAACATCTCCATCTTTCTCTTTCTATTCCTCAACTTCTACTCCAAAAACTACAAGAAGAAGAGTATCCAAGAAAAAGAAAAAACAGAAGAAAATGAACATCAAAAAGGTCAAAGTAGCGTCACTAATGGAATTCATAAAAATGGTGTCACAAGTAAAGAGAATGGTAAAATGGAAAATGGTAACGCTAAACTAGACAATGATGATAAAGAAAATATACCTTTTGAAGTAAATAAGGCTTGCGGTGATTACATTAAGGATGGTAAAGTTTTTCTAACCAGACGTACGGCTAAAGCTGCTTACGGTACTGGCTATGATTTTGATAGTATAATAAAGAAATGATTTCTTTTAGAAATGCAAGGCTTCACTGAGACTGAATATGTGATGGTTACAGATGGCTATGAATGTTAGTGTAGGATAAGTTATTTAGGGCTAATTCAAAAAGTTTTTTTAAAGAAACAAAGAGGACCATCCGGTGCTTGTAGTGTGTTCTTAGGATTCGTCAATATTTGAATAAGCCCTAAATTTTATGATAAGGAAAGACGAAATTCTAAAGATACGCATATCGTAGATGATAATATTGTTTTTTTATTATTGAATTGTGAGAATACGCTTTATTAAATTGTATGAAAACTGTTGAATTTGCCAACCGCACAATCGAGTTAAGAGAAGTAGTTAAGGTTTGTTAGTAGCCTGAAGACAATGTATGATATTGCACCGTGCTTACTGTTTAATTAACCGGCGAAATCTTTCATACAAACGTAATGTGTAATTAAGAATTTGTAAAAATTCCACCTTACTTTGGTGTTATTCAGATTAGAGAATATTTTTCTACGTTTTCTTCCATACCTTTTTTTCTAACCCATTAATCTCAAACGAAAAAAACAAACCTATATTTATTTCTATATATTTCATGCATTGTCATGGCGTAAATTACATGTTTACTTGCGTATAAATGGTTAGATGCAAAATGTGCAATTCGCAAAATGAGCATCGGTCATAGAGGGTGAAGCTCGCAATAAGCATCTCGCAAAATGAGCTCTATTAAATTATGCATTAGACCACAACATATAAAAGATTTTGGTTTTGCATATTCATTAAATTATAAATTAAAGATGATCATGAAAAGATAAATTAAAAAAAATACATACAAACGAATCGAGAACCTTTTTTTTTAAAGTCGGTTAAAAATAAACTAAATAAGGAATATATCATATATTACAGACCCGTGCTGCACCTAGGTTCTTCACCTAGTATGGTAAACATAGAGTACTTCACGTCCACGTGCTCCAACTGATAATATTTAAGTACAACCATAATATTTCAATGATATATCACATTTTGGGTGTCAAAAAAAAACAAAAAACGATCAAAACGGAAACGAAAGACGATCAAAAAATACGAAAGAAAATCTAAAACTATTAGCTTGGTTAAAAGTAAAACATGGTTATCAAAACATGAACATTATATCTAACTTCATTTAGAAAAAAAACAGTTCACGATTGACTATCCCCCTAACGGTCTCCCTGCACATATATTTCCATATATATGTTTACTCTATTTTCTCAATGACTGGAAATTGAAAAAAATTAAACTAATAAAGATATAAAATAGATATTAAGAATTACTTAATCAAATTTTAATTAATTCGTAAATAAGTAGTTTTAAAATGAAGAAAAAAGTGTATTTGTAATTATTTAAAGTATCGATTCTATCTATTTAAGTAATATTTAAAAAATAGGTATTAATTTTATATACTACTAAATAAATAAAAACGAACATGAAATGAAGGATCGCTTGAATTATCGAGTTAATATTAGACGAAACTAAAATATACCTTTTTTCTACAGTGCAAGGTTGTGTATTTCTAGTTGATTGTGGCCATCTGATTTATATTTTTGTTTCTAATTTGTAGTAATAGCTGTGGGTATTCCTAAGATAAAAAATTATATAAATAAATATTTTTTCAAATTTTGGTTTGCAACAGCATGGCTCAGTCTGCGAAGTGCTTATTTTGTGAAGTCCACCTTTTGCGTCTAACCTGAAATTTAGTTGTAAAGACTTATTTTGGTACGTAGAACGAACACTATCTAAATCCAATTAAGACCTTTATAAGGTAGAATATTCTCTATTACGTTAGAATGAAAAATTTAACTGCGCCAGCCCCTTAATATGTTATGCTAAAATATATCCTTTTTTTTCTTTATTGTTTGGTAACCAGATGTTGCACTACTTAAAAGAAAAAGTTACAGACTAACCCATTTAATAAGCCTTCTTTAGTTGAAATGTGTTTTGTTACTTTCGCACTTTGACAGACGACAGGTGTGCCAAAGTGATAAAATTCATTTTATCTAAAGACAGCATGAATGTTTATCAATGTAAATATAAATCGTTCCTTACTTAATCCAGTCGGTTTCTGATACCTTTTATGTTATTATTACGTCCTCATGACGGCTATGGGTCCGAATAAGATAGACAGCGCAAGCGCTTACAGTGCTAAAGATCAAATCTCCCGGTCCGAAGGCGTGAGTGCTTATTGCTTATTTAACACCACAACCTGAGTGACAGAAATTATATTCGTAACGGATTAGGCAAAGTAAAGATACGTCATTAATGTTGCGCTTTAGAGAACATAAATTGTATATTTGTAACTAGAAGATTAAAGAAAAAACTATAAGTATAACTGATAATGAATTTCTTGGATCTTATTTTTTTCTAGCAGTGCCCTCTGGTTTCAGAAATCTACCATTTAATTATATAAGTTCATTTATTCTTTTTTACATTGAAGGAGTAAAAAATTTTTCGTATTAAAATTACGTAATAAGTTTTTAAATTTTTATTTTAAATCTTAGTTTCTAAAATTAAGCAGTTATTGATAGTTTTTTTTGTGTTTTAATCACACAATTATTATTCGATTGGTAGAGAATAGAACATAAAAGAGAATGGTTCCAGACGTCTAGGCGATCACATTTTGTTCTACGACTTTTAAAAATTTCATTTTGTTTTCTAATATTATTACAGCTGTTTTGGCAGAGATACTACGACTTTCATTCTGAAGGTCATGGGTTCAAATCCAGGCCAGCCGTGCACCGATGAACTTTTCTGGAGAAAAAATTATGTGCGCTAATTTGCATTGGTCTTATGGTGAAGGAAAACATCGTGATGAAACCCGCAGCTTAGTTGGCTCCAGAAGTATTGACAAGTTCTCTCCCCCTGGAAATGGTCGACTAAGCTGAGAGGGTAGTAGGTGCTGAGCAAGCCTACTCCATCCTCACGCAAAAAGGACCAAATTATAAGGGGTCTAATTGCGGAAAACGTACAGGTACAAGTTCAAGTAATATTTTAATATTATGTTTCCTGAAAATTCTACTGTTTTGGATATAATTACCATTGATGTTCAAAATAGTAATCCGAAATATAAACTGAAAAGCAGCTGAATTTCGAGTAAGTAAATACTTGGTTTTCGAATTTCCAAAATTCGTAGAACAAAAGTAATTTACCTAAACGTCTAGAAACTCTAAAAAAACCGCCATTCACCCAAATTAAATGATGAATGAAAATATTGTAGACCTTATGCTAATGCTGTTCAAGTGATAATTTACTTTATTAGGCGTATTTAAAATAAGCCTAACAGATCCAAATTTGTCATAAATAAAAAAATATAACAGTAAAACTTGTATAAGAGATTTATACGTAAACATAGAAAATGCTTGTCGATAGTTAAATAGATTTAATTACTAAAAAAACTTATACTTGACAATATTTCACCATCTTTAAAAAGGAAACCACCACTTTTCATATAAACTCTAAAGTCATAAAATCACAAGGCATAACGTTTTTGCATAATTTCACTAGGCATAACTTTTATGCTAATTAACATTTGACATAAACTATTTTGGCATAATTTTTCATTTTGCATAATAATTCTTTTACCATATAATATTTTTGGCTTTGTGACTTTATAAAATTAAAGTTTATGTGAGAAGTAATTTACCCTCTTTAGGGAACGGCTATGCCGAAGATGCATTTCACATCGAAATCGCACAAGTAAACACGAAGCAGTGCGGCGCGAGAGAGACGGGCCAATGTGACTTTGATTTGACCAATCATGATCCAGAGCACATCGATGAACATCATCGCAGTGATGCATCTTTTGCCATGTGACACCCTATTTTTGACACCTCTATTTCCATATATTAATATGTAGTTTACATCGAAGTCTGACGTACTTTATATGATGTGCGATGCATCTTCGACATAGCCGTACTCTAGTTGCTTTATGGAATTAAAAATGGTAAAATGTAGGGAAGTATAAACAAAATGAAATAGAAATAAATAAAATAAAAATGTCCAGTGATCTAATAATAAATGATCGTATTGTAAGTCCAATATTAAGTGAGCTTTAAGATATCACGTTTTACTTAACGTCAAAATGGCGGGACAGAACTCGTGCTGAGCTCACTGAGGGCGGTAATTTTCCCACCATGCCATATTGACACCGACCGGTCTTTGTGTGGCATGGTACACTGAATCTCGAACTAATAAGGGCAACTAAAAGGTTTTTTAAAAACCTTGATATGTAACGAAATGATATCTCCTTGACCGATTTCGGCCACAGTGACTATTTCTGGCTACTTATGCAGAAGTTCAGCAGCTCGTCTATAGTGTGCTCTTTGGTGACTGGCGAATCCGATCTTTGCAGAAAATGTTCTATCGCATATCGGGCACGTAAGCAAACCATTTACAATATTGTACGAAATGGCCGAGGGTGGTTTGGCCTTTATCGCGTCTCGTTTGAGGTCTAAATCAGCACATCGTCCTGATTCAAAATTAAAACATATCAAGAAAATAAACAAATGAATTGTTTTTCGATTGACAATAATGCAAATATTTATCTTTTTTCATAGTATAATTAATATTATAACTACAATTAATTTTCCCTTTTATTTTAATATTTTGTTTTTTTATTAAAGTGGCAGGTGGCCCTTATTACCCGCAGGCACCTTACTATTTGATATCAAAATTTTGAAGTTGCTAGACCTCTTTCGTTGAAAAGATAAAAACTGTGGTCCCGCTATTTTGACGTCAAAGTTGCAGAAATCGGAATTAATAATCATTTATATACATTTTTACTACCTACCTATTTGCTACCAACTAAACTGTCTTCTACTGTAAATTATATAAAGGAAAAATAAATAAAGAAATAAATAAATAAATAAATATTGCAGGACATTCCACACATCGCCATCTAGCCCCAAGCTAAGTAACTAGACTTGTGTTATGGGTGCTAAACAACGGATATACTACTTATACATACTTTTCTTTTGTAAATATATACTTATAATACATAGAAACAACCAGACCACAGACAAATATCTAAGCATAAATACTTGTCTGAGGCGGGAATCGAACCCGCAACCCTGTGTTTGGCAGTCCGGCATGGTGACCATTGTGCCAACTGGGTCGTCAAAATGGCACCGCCGTTATGGAATTTAGAAATCATTACTTATCCTTTATTTTATTTTGCTTTATTTTTAAGAAACTTGTATTTATTTAACAGCTAATTGCTATCTAAGTTAGCCATAATATATAAGTACCCCCTTTTTCATAAACATTTAATATAATTTCTTTAGTTAACGTGTTTTGTCACTTTCGCACTTTGACAGAAGACAGGTGTGCGAAAGTGACAAATCACATTAACTAAAGAAGGCTTTTATAATGTTAATAATATTGTTCAGAAATTGATGTACAGTCGGCTGCATAATTGCAGCCCTCAGTAGAGTTCAAAAATTACTATTATTGGAATGTTTTCATTCTAATAATTTTTGTTTGATAAATTGATGAGTTAGAAGACTTTAAACTTCAACTAAAGCAGGTGTCTAGAATCTTGCTCGTGTTGAAAACATTGTTAAAACAGCCGTTTTGGAGCTCTACGGTGGATCTCCAATTAAGCAGCCGACCGTACAAGTCAATAACTTTATTGAAACGCAGCGACGTTTTGTATTGTTATAACTTAGAAATATAAAATAACGTTTTTTGGAATTTGGTTGTGCATTTGCTGTGTGAAACAATTTTAATTACAGTAAACAATAGAACCAATATTGAAATAGGTTACTATTATGTAAATTGTAATAATAAATGGGATGATATTTATTTGTGTTTATTATTCAAATAGGAAAATATTATTGGATAATAAAAAACAGCCAAATTAAGAAACTTAATTTTTTGAAGTTGGTTCAGAAAATACTTCTTCATGGTCAACTTTAGCCACGGAAAAAATAAAAGGTATTATTATTAGTTCATTGTCATTACTAAAATTTGACACCGCCAGAGTCATCTGTGAAATCCAACCGCAACCAGAAATCCGGAAGTCCGGGTTAACACCAAGTGGTCAAGTGTGACTAGGCCCTAGTCACTAGGGGGTATTTCACTGGCAATCTAGTTGCAAATATTTACTTAAAAACTAGAGGTTTTAGTAAAAACATGAATCATCATTTGATACATTTGACGTAATTTTAACGAGTATTTCATTACCTTTTTTAGGGTTCTTATTACTAAGACTTCACTGTACGTCCGTCCGTACAACCGTCACCAAGCTGTATCATGAACCGTGATAGCCAGAAAAAAATAAGTTTGGCTCCTAAACAACATGGTACGAAACCCTTCTTGCGCGAGTGCGACTCGCATTTGGCCGGTTATTTTTAATTACTTACTAGGTACTTAAAATACGAATTAACGCTAAAATTGATATCCGTTGTAGAGTGGTCAGGAAATATCGGATCCCACGTATTTGACCTGTCGTTAGACAAAATACGGTTAATAATTAACAAAATGGTTACCTAATTATATTATTAAGACACATTTTTCCGCTAAAAACCAAGGATAACTTCCACGTCCACTTCCATAAAAGATATGGCTTGCACTTAAATATTTTTCATTACTCATACTCCGAAAGTAGGTGTAAAGGTGCCTGAAGAGCGTGTAGAAAGAAAAACTTTCAGCCCTAGGGAGAATCGCTTTCACTGACAGCTGTCATGTCAAATTATGGCTTCGCGCAGCTTGTGCAATGTGCTTGTAGCCAGTATCAGTATCATTACGCATTAGGAACTTCAGAAACCTACCCTCCTTGCTTTAGGTAATAAATAAAGGGTAACACCAATGAATAACAATTATGGCTTCGCACGGCTCATCCATACTGCCAGAGTTTAGTACATAATATGATTTCAATCAAATTCGAGTAAGTAGGTAAGTAGGTATATTTGATAAAATAAATGTAAAAATTAAAATGGTCAAAGCGACGTATGACCATGCTGCGCCGCTGCCAGCGCCCTGTCAAGATGTTGCAGATGTTCCTTGAGTAAAAAAATACTGGAAATGCTTACATTTTGAATTATTTTAATTAGTATTATCTTTTGTTATTTTATTTTGTTTTTGTGTTAAGTTTTATCTGGTTTTTCATTTATGATTATGTATTTTGTGTAAATAGCATTTTATAGACAAACCGTGTTACAAAAACTGTAATTTAAATCTACGGACTTCGCGTCATTACTCAGTGTCAATAAACTAATTTATAAAAATCTCTTCGGTAAGTACCGACGTATTTGAGTATTGAAAACAAATAGCAAAAACAAAAAATCTACATAATGTATAACCTCTTTGGTCCCAACCTTGTAAGAGGATCAGGTAGTACGGAGTCTCCCATTCACTCTCATTATTAGGAAGAATTTTATGTTTTATTCTATTCGTAATGAAAATCACAGTGTTCACACTCGGGTAAAAGATGCATTAAGTCCCTCGAACTATTAGCGCCCTTGCTACGTTCGGGCGCCAAACTCCGTGTCGGGACTCAATGAGTGACTTTCACACCTAGGGTAACAATGTACTATTTTATCATTTAGATTCAATTAGCTGCGCCCCGCTGTTTCGCTCGCGTAAGTTCCAATCTTGCAGGAATTTCAGTATCATAAATGTCCTTCTCCATCCTTTAAATTGCCACTATGTAAATTTTCATCAAAATCTTTCCAGTCGTTTGGAGAGGAAAAAAAATGCTTTGTCCTGATTGACTGACGGGACCAACGCACAGCCTAAACCGCTGATCGTAGTAACCTGAAACTTGGAGGGAAACCTGAAACTTTCTTGTATGACGTAGGCATCCGATAAGAAAGGATTTTGAAAATTCAACTCCGACGCGGGTGAAACCGCGGGGCGCTGCTAGTAAGCAAATAAAAAACAAACTTCCGAATTTATAATGTTACTAGCAGCGCTCCGCGGTTTCACCCGCGTAACTCCCGATCCCGTGGGAATTTGCGACTATAAATTTAAATGTAAGCTATCCTATCTTTCAAGTTGGGTCGAATTGCACACGGTGTGCAAATCAAATTAAAAATCGGTTCGGTAGTTTAGGAGTCCATCGCGGACAAACACGTGACACGAAATTTTTATATATATAGATTTATATATATTTTTTTAATGCATGACAACTGTTTTGGCAATTGTTACCTCCTGAAAAACGTGATTATTTTTTCTAAAGGTGAAAAGGTATTCATTGTTTTCAGATGATATTGTGTGCGTAGTCAAAAAAACAATTATTATACCTACATTTACAATTGGTTTTTTACTATATTGTTTTTCAGGGTTCCGTACAATAAGAGTAAAAACTCGCTTGTCGGTCTACCTCCGTCTGTCAACATTCCTTTCTCAGGAAAGGGTAAAGGGTAGTTAGTGGAGAATATATTTAACTTATTTAACCGACCTTAATAAAAGGAGGAGGTTCTCAATTCGGTTGTATGTATTTTTTATGGATGTTCGCGTATATCTTTTTTGTTTATCAACTGAATTAGATGATTTTTTTTTAAATAAAAAGAAGTGAACTTCGTTATCTTTATCATCCTAAGATATTTATATACTCTCACAAGATCCATAAATACAAGACAAGCTATCGATTTTACATTAAAACAATAAGACATTTCAACAATAACACAATGAAATCACAGTACCTACATTTTTATTTAACTTCATACTATAATATAAAAATGAATCGCAAAATATGTTGGTAAGCGCATAACTCAACAACGCCTGGACCAATTTGGCCAATTCTTTTTTTGTTGTCTTTGATATTATTAAGAGAAGGTTTTCATGAAAGAAAATATTAAGAAAGTTGCGCAGAAAATGATTACGCAGGTGAAACCGCGGGGCGCAGCCAGTTTATTCTAAAAACGACGCGACGGGGTGTTTTAAGTGTGGTTATAAGTTTGACGTGTCTGTGTGTGTGTATGTGTATTTGTGTGTGTCTGTCTGTAGCATCTTAGCTCCCGAACAGATAAACCTATTTTGATTTAGTTTTTTTTGTAATAAAACGTATCTTTTGGAATTAGCTCAGAACAAAACCACAGACGTATTTTAAGCTGATAGTACAGCAACAAAGAGATGGCTAAAAATACATCGCAGACAGATCTCCTGGTAGAAATACCATAAAGATATAAAGAGGGGCGGTGTTGGCTTAGTGGTAGATACCTCGACTTTCATTCTGAAGGTCGTGGGGTCAAATCCCGGCCGACCGTGCACAGATAATTGAACATTGCTCTTACGGTGAAGGAAAATATCGTGATGAAACCCGCGGCTACAGAAGTATTGATAAGTTCTTTCTTTTGGACAAAAAGGGTGTTCCATACTCTTGCAACCAGCCTACTCCATACTCTTGCAAAAAGGACCCAATTAAAAAGGGTCTAATTGAGGAAAACTGCCTGTATACAAGTTAAAGTACAAGTACCATAAAGATATCTTCTAGCTCTCTAAAGACTTCTACTTAAGGCATTCATTTTTTTTATCTAACCCTTAGTATCTCACTGCTGGCGAAAGGTCTCTCTCATCACCCTCTATCGTCGTTCGCGGTCCTGGGCTACTTACGGCCAAGCTGACTTGAGACGGTCGAGGTCGTCTCGCCAATGCTTTCGTGGCCAACCTCGACGTCGTTGAACACCCGGAGGTGTCCAGTCCAGCTTGTTGCTCTTTGAGCCCATTTATATCCCCGTCTCTTCTTGATTTGATTGAGAATGTATAATTAATCCACTACTTATTCACCCGTTATTGGATTCGTATATTTTAGGTGGGTCTTCCGACGCATCACCGCCGCGAGAGACGTGCCCGAACATAGGGTGACCAGGGTCAGATACGTGTGGATGTTTAATGTTCAGACGTCATCCGTCATAGTCCATGGTCATAGCCATGGTCATAGCTCATGGTCCTTCTTTAATCATGTGGTCATAGATTTGTAGTAATCTATGGGTCATAGTTTGTAATTGATGTTGCTGATCTGACCTCTTTGGGTTACAATAAAAATTGTTTAGTTTAACCATCTCTATGTGGATTAAATAAACTTTAAGCAAAGCGGTGTTGGCCTAGTAGTAGATACCTCGACCTTCATTCCGAAGGTCGTGGGTTCAAATCCCGACTGAGTACCTACCAATGTATTTTTCTAACGAAAATATATTATAAATACGCTAATAAATATTGCTCTTATTGTGATGGTCAACGTGATGAAACCCGAGGCTTAGTTGGCTCCAGACGTATTGACCAGGCCCCTATTTCCCACTAAGCGAGCACGTGATCGATGGGGATGAACCTTACCAGATCACTAAACAATAACCGATGTTTATTACCAAAAAACTTTTTCAATTTGAACCTTAATTACTGGTTACAATGCCTTTTTTGCATTTTACATAAAAACAATAATTTGTCGTAAAACCAATAATTTAGAATAAATCTATACTTAATATTATAAAGCTGAAGAATTTGTTTGTTTGAACGTGCTAATCTCATGAACTAGTGGTTCGAATAGAAACATTTTTTTTGTGTTGGATAGTCCGTTTGTCGAGGAAGGCTATTTTATATTTCGATATTCTATCGGGATCGGGAGTTACTAGTAACTATTATCCAGGGAGGAAACAGTCGACTACGTTTGTATGGAGAGAGCGCCGGTACCCTTTCACCTTAAGTTGCTGTCGATGTATAAAGCATGATGTATAAACTGGATTAGTTGTAAAGCCAATATTATTAAAATAATTTTACAAAATTCTTTAATTGCTGGTGAATGATGTTTATAATTTTTTTGCTTAATTTGTGTCTTAATTACGCTTTTTATGATCTGATGACTTCGACCATATAGTCTGATGATGATGATTTTCTAATTTTATACCAAATATAGTTAAATTCTTATAATAGTTTTTGGATTTCCAAATAAATAAATCAATCATCATCATATCAGTCCATACACGTCCACTGCTGGACCTAGGCCTCCCCTATACGACGCCACAAACAGCGGTCCTGAGCCGCCTCCATCCACCGACTACCCGCAACCGCTACAATGTCGTCGGTCCACCGGGCAGCTGGTCTCCCAACACTCCGTTTCGCGTTGCATCGCGGCCGCCACTCGATAACCTTTACTCCCCAGCGGTTGTCAGTTCTGCGAGCTATATGACCTGCCCATTGCCACTTCAGCTTACCAATCCAAACCAAATAAATAAATAATAAAATTGTAAGGAACCCTCTCTTCGGTCCTCGAATCCTATCGTCACACTTGACCGGTTCTGCATCAATTAATGGGTTATTCCCAGGCTGACGACCATTTGATTACTAAGGTTGAGATTAAAATAATCAACTGTTATTGAAGAAATACTAGTCCATTCGAAATTAAAAAAACTTCAAAAAGCTTACATAAACTTGATGTAAATAAATACTAAGAATGAGTGACGATGTTTTTCCCCAAGGTATGACGTATGCGCTCGCGACGCGACGACGTTTACCGCAACAAAATATTTAACTTAGCTGCTTTTGCCAACAAAATCTTAGATTCAACTGAGAAGTGGACGTGTGGCAGACATTCTTATTTATTAAATTAATAAATTTAAAAAAATATTAATTTTTAATTGTTAATTTGTTTGTAGAAATTAATAGTTTGTGTAATCACTTACTGTGTATTTTTTATTGTGTATAGTTTTAAAGTAAGTACTGATTTTTTTTTCTTGTTTTTAAATTTTTACGATCTGTATGATGCAGTGTACGAACACCTGCGAAGGATGCAGGTTCGATTCCCGATGTTATAAGACCAGCATTTCCTTTCAACGTGGTAACGCTGCGAGCATTCTACGCTCGCTACAAAGTTGTGAGGTCCTTGAGTTGTGTTTATAGGCTATTAATAGGTACTTGCTTAGTTTTATATTTATTGATTTTATAGCTATTATAGTTAATTAGCTGAGCCTCGCGGTTTTTCGCGGGAATTTCGGCATAAAAAGTATGATATTATGTCCATTTCTTGAACTACCACTATGCTGATTTTTATCATATTCGGTCCAGTCGTTTGATCGTGAAGAGGGGACGAAGGAACAAATATACAAACAAACAAATAAAGAAACAAACTTTCGAATTTATAATATTAATTAGGATTAGGATAAGATATGCGCATAAATACAGAATAATGTTATATTTTCGATTTCTAACTTGATCATTTTTAGGGTTCTGTATCCATAGGGTAAAAACGGGACTCTTTTACTAAGACCCCACTGTCTGTTTGTGATATTTTGGCAGTTGACATTGCATAGCTGATGTATTTCTGTTGCCGCTATAACAACAAATACTGTAATGGCACGGAACCCTTCGTGCTGAGTCTAACTAAATAATAATAATAAATCTTTATAATAAATAAAAAAAATAAAAAAAAATAAAAAAATAAAAAATAAAATAATAAACTTCCACATGGCCTGTTTTTATGAAACGTAAAACTCTTTTTATTTACATCTAGAATTAATTTTCAGATCTTTGAATAATTCTACGTTTGATGAAAACATGATAAAGCATTTTTCATAATAAAAAAAAGAATTTTCCAAATCAGTAGACGCGTTTTCAAGTAATCGGTGAACATACATAAAAAAAGATATACCTACGTGATGAATTGAGAACCTCCTCCTTTTTGTGAAGTCGGTTAAAAACCGTGAATAATAAAAAAATCGTAAAAATTACACCGTCGTTGATTTATGATAAATTTTTAATGTTAAAAAATATTTTCATAATAAAAACTCTAAATAATAAAAAATCGTAAAAATTTAATCGCCGTTGATTTATGATAAAGCATTTTAAATGTTATTTTTAGAAAACGGTGTTTTCTAAAAATATTTTCATAATAAAAAAGCGTAAATAATTAAAAAATCGTAAAAATTAAAATGACCAGCATCGTGAAACTTTCTTGTTGAGATAGTCATCACAGTAATATAGTTTCTGAATTGGTAATTTATCAGTAATTGAAGATTTTCTTTAATGATCTATCAATTGTTATAGTAAAAAAATACATACAACCGAATTGAGAACCTCCTACTTTTTTGAAATCGGTTAAAAAATCGCGCGTATCGAAAGGGTAAGAAAGAAGTAGCGTTAAAATATCTACTGCGCTCGATATCAGCCTTAAGCGATTGCTTAACCTTAACACTTAAGGTTAAACGGTTTAGTTGTCGCTTAAGAGAAAAGGTTACCAGCTTGTTCTCCATACAAACGTAGTCGACTGTTTCCTCCCAAGGATAATAACACTAGAACAACTATTTTTGTAGCATAAAACCTATTAAACTACCATGGCCAATGACCATGTCCCTATGTCTTGGTTTTCATATTCTAATTATCATAGGAAGTAAGAGTCTTAAAAAATCTTCTAAGTTATGTGAATTTGAAAATCAGCTGATTTTTTAAAACAAAAGTCATTAAGAAAGCCCGGTGCAGGCCATGCACTTTAAAAAATAAAAAATCAAAGGTCATTCTTCTATTTGTATGGAGAAAGAGCCGGTAATATTCTTCCCCGAGTTTTTTAAAACAAAGGTCATTAAGAAAGCTCGGTGCAGGCCATGCACTTTAAAAAATAAAAAATCAAAGGTCATTCTTCTATTTGTATGGAGAAAGAGCCGGTACCATTTCTTCCCCGAGACATGCACAAAACTTACCCTAAAGCCATAGCTTAAACAATTCAGATGAAATAATAAATTAAAATTTACGAAAATATCGAAATTTTATCGAATACCTTTAAATTATTTTCATATAGGTATTTAGTTTATGCACCTGAAACCTAAAAGCCACTGAACAATCCCATTGTTTGTTAATTAATTATTGTTTTTTTTAATTATTTTGTTAAGGAAATTGTCCGGTGAACATTATTTAAATTAATTTCTTCGTAAATTTAATGAATTATAATTTAATTGTTGAATAGCTGCATCTAGACTATTATTTCCGTTACTAAACCAGCAACGAAAGTATTACGTTTTTTAATTATAATCTTATATTAAAAACTCAAAATATCTATAAAATATATCTTACTGATGGTCCTAAAAACCCACACTCTGATATACCCATATTTCCAACATTTTTCGTGTTTTTTTCTGACTCTCTTCCATATTTTCGACCTTTGACTTTGTATAACTTTTTTAGCAGATGTGGGATCGATGGGGACTTTTGACATTTTTTTTATAATGGTGTTCGGAACACTCGCACAAATTGCTAGCACCCTGCAAATTATAATACCTCTATTTGGTTACTTTGACTGATCGAATATTCAATCTACTTCTTCTTTAACTATCTCTTATTATTAGAAATAATTTTTGGAAGGACTATTTCGAACGCCATAATCGAAGGTGCGACATAATATCGTGCGTACAAAAAAAAAACCTTTTTTTTTCATTTATAGCACTTTAGACCTACCTACTCAAACTTTATTACATGAATACACGATAAATATTTAAAGGTGAAGTAAAACATCGTGATGAAACCCCCAGCTTATTTGGGTCCAGTAGTATAGACTTTATTTCCTACATGGTCGAATGATAGGATAGGTGCTAGGTAAACCTACTCCATCTTCACGCAAAACGGACCCAACGAAAGACGTCTATTTGTGGAAAACAGCCCACATGGATGTACCACATGGGTAATATTTTGAATTAATATCAACATTGTAGTTTGGCCTTTGAGTTTTAAAAGTCATTTGTTTGATTTATGTAAAAACAAACAAAGCTTTAAAAATTTTCAAAATAAAAAAAAAGTTTGTCATAAATCGTTTTTTTTTCGAGATGGTTTCAAGATATTCCACCTTAAGTAAGATATGCACTGGTCATTAATTTTTTACAAAACATAGGCTTGCATTTGACCTCATCTCACCTGATGGGAAGCGAAGATGAGGTCGAGGACGTAGCATGCTCGCTTAGAAGGTACCTATTATAGACTTGAAGACTCCAAGGTTGTAGTTTTGGGGGAACAGCGACACTGGTAGAGGGTTCCAGTTCTTAGCAGTGCGTTATTATTACTTATCATTTATACCTAAGTATTAGCAATAAATTACTAAATGGTCAACGATGACGTCATTTAAGTGATTAACTGTTAGAAATTTAGTGAAATTTGTGAACTCGATTAATTTAAACGTGTCTTGTTGCAGTTGTTCCTATCAAAATGAATAGTGTGATTGGTTTGAAAAACCCGGATTGGGATCTTAACAAAAGCAAATGTGAGTATTTTTTATTTTATTTCGACCTACGTACTTATTAACTGTTAAAAAAGTGCTAAAAGTTTGGGAAAAAGTCCAAAAGTAAGAAAATCGTCGCAAATTAAACAGTCAAACTTCTCATCAATCGTTTTTCATTGTATTGATAAATAAAAGCTTTTAAAAAGTGCTGCGCTTCAAAAAAATGCAAAAACATTGGTGCTAAACGAGAAATTATTATGCTAAAACCATTGAATTCCACGTTCGTAGCTGAGCCTAAAAGCATCAAATTGACATCACTTGTGATCAGGTGGCATCCGGTTATAACCCTTATTATGCAGCAAGCATAAAATAAGAACTCTTTCTATGAAGATGCGTCAAGGCATTGCCCTATCGCAAGAAAACAGGATTGTGTTCTAACGTCACAAATCAAGCCGATAAAAACCAAAGACTATATATACATGTGATTTTTTCTAATTAGCCTTAAATTATGTCTACGATAAACAAAAAATGCTAAAAGATTTTAAAAAAAACTTAAGAGTTGTCAAGGTACACCCGGATGAAACGAAGTTTCTTTCGATTAATTAGTGAAGGAATTGTAATAAAATCAAAAAGTTACAACTTTTGTTCTTAATTTTTTCCTTCTAGCCCCCTTTCGCAACGCGCGATAAAGAACTTCATTCCAAAGCTGCCCTCTTTGATTTAAACCTCTACAATATATATCTTTAGATCCTTAAATAGTTCAACGTCTGATAAAAACATAATAGCATTTTTTCCGAGATAGCGGAAAAAGGCTGAAAGATTTAAAAACATATGCCTTTTTTATTTAAACTTGCTAAATTTGCAAAAAAATAATCATCTTATACCAATCAATAGTGTACCTGATAAACAAAAATTAAATAACACATTTCTGTAGTCTGAATTATAATACCCCTGAAAAAAAAACACGGGGAAAAAAATGTACTGCAAATATAAAAACAAAGACGAAGTTAATGAACGAAAATTATATTATTGTCATCTCTAACAATTGTAATTTCAATATCTCTGGTGAAAACGAGTTTCTCAAGTTCAATACAAATTAGTCCAAGCAAACCGGTATACCTACTTAATTTTAATTAGTTTTACCACATTACTCGTGATTTCTAAATAATGTAATGGCATTTCTTAGTTCTCGAAATTGCTTTCAAAACAAAGGTTCTAAAGAATCCTAAATATTTTAGTATATGTTTTACTATCATTCTCATTTGAGTCGTTTTTCACAATTACACCACATTTTATTATTTATATTACAGTTTTTATTTCATAAAAAAACTGACCTTAAGCATTTTTTAAATTTTGATTTCTTATGACTTGCAAAAACTAAATGACGTATGCGACGTCATTAATACGTCATAATTTACTATTTTCTAAGGTTTTTGCGACTTGAACTCAGACTAATTGACATCTCGGTATGGCTATGATCATGGAATCGGCAAAAGTCTTGTAACTAATGCATATAAATACATAATAATACAACAAATACTAAAAACAGGAATAAGAAATTTAAACAGAAAAAGAAAGGGAAAAAAGGAAGAAGTGGGGCTCCCGAACAACATGGTACTTGCTTTTGGCCGGTTTTTTTTTAAAGTTATTCTAGTTTCCTTTAATAGTAACTATGTAAATCAGTGGTTTAATAACTAATATTTAAAATTCCAGATTCCCAAATAGACGAGTTACCTCTAATGGCGTCAATAGGACCTGTAGTCACAATATTGGCTATCTATTTCATATTTGTTCTCAAAATTGGACCAGCACTGATGAGGAAGCGGGAAGCATACAAACTGTCGAAAACTATGGTCCTATATAATGGTGTACAAGTGGCTATATCTGTGTATTTAGTTTATAGGGTGAGTTCTTTTTTTATTATTGGCTTTACGACTTGTGTATAATCAGTGTCAAGTGAGGGGTTGTAACATTTTGATATAGAAACGTCACACCTGTTTATTTAATTTTTAGTTGCGCGGCCATCTTTAATATAATGAATAATGGTTGTAGGTACTCTAAGGAAACCTGAAAATTTACAAGATCTTGTTACATAGCATTTGCTGTTTGTATAAACAATTAGATTTTGCTATATAGCATTTGTTGTTTGTAGGTATAAACAATTATACAAACAAAAAATGCTATGCAACAACATCTCGTAAACTGCCGGGTAAAGTGGCAAGTCTCCTCTACATATCTCCGCTGCCCCTTCCTCCCTCGAAAGGAAAAAGGGAATCTATGGAATTTGCCCACTAAAACCCCACCAGGTTTTCTATCAAAAGGAATTAACCTAAAACGCCAAAAAAATACGAAAATTTAAATATGGGGTTTTTCATGATGCCCCATCATAAAATGTTATTTTCCCTTTTATAGTTTTTTACTTCTTTTTAAAATCTTTAATATCTATACTTGCTAAGTTCAAATACCGGATTTCATAAATAATAAATAAAGATTTATTTAATACATAGTTTCAATATTTAGTAACATATAAGTGTCTGAACTACGAGGTGACAACCTCATTGAGTTATTCAGTTTATTTATTTTTTGGTGTAAAAACATCATGGTTTAACGAATCTACTGCGGCTGCGTCCTTGATATAACCTACCCGATTGTTTGATATCACAATATAAAACGCTGAACTTTAGACTTAAAAATTTGTTTTCATACATAAATACGACATATTTAATGTTCAAATATTATACGAAAGATATGTTTAATGAACGTGAATGTTCGTTTTGATGAGTTAATATTTGACAGTAATAAATATAATTAGTATTCTCGAGATGCTTCTGAAGTTTTTTTGTCAAATAATGAATAAGACGAATCGATTAAAAATTATCAATCGTATATTTATAAGTAATGAAAACTGCACCAATGGGCACTTTTTTGGAGGCTTTCTATCGAAAGAATTAAATAAAAATGTTTTTTTTAATAACCATGTTTGTTTAAAATTTAGAATGTTTAACAATTTGTCAAACAGAGAAACAAAAATATTTTATAGCCTTGACTTATTACCTATTTCATATTTTATTCACAATGAGTTACTTATTGTCATAAAAACTTTTTGTAGGCAATGTTCATTTATTTTTTAGGCTTGATGACATTTAAATGTATATATTTCCGCCAATTTATTGCGTTTTTAATGATACTGTGAAACTAAAATAAAACATATTTATAAATATGAAGTTTAAAGTCCTGACTGACTGACAGCTCATGCCTACATTATAAACAGCTAGCGACTTAGTACAATCACTATATGTATGCCATATTTTAGCCAGATCCGACTGACTGACTGACTGACTGACTGACAGTACAGCTTGGTTGATAATATTGCGTTGAGTCCTGATTGACTGACTGAAAACACAGCTCAGTCAGTCAGGACTCATTGCAACTTTATCAAAGCACAGCTTAGAACACTTGACGGATAGTGCTGTTTGGCTTATAGATAGTGTTTGGACTAAGTCGCTAGCCGTTTATAACGCAGGCATCATATAGATTACTTACCCATGTAATTTTGAAAAAGAAAATCATGGCTAGTGTATTTATACCCGACTGAGCGACACAAAGGAGAGTCATGTTTATTAGCCTATGTATGTACGTATTTATTTATTAAAATGTTGCTATTTTACACAATTTCAGATAACTGGACCTCTGTTTAGGATGGGTCTGGTGCCAAAAAAATGTTTTATGCATGAAGAAAGCTCGAGGAGTCAGGTACAACCCTATCATTTGTTTAATTTATTATTTGCATACCTAAAACGCAGTGAGCCGAAATCGTGTTATGCCTAAATGTATACGCAAAGTCCCTAAATCCCGTTATGCCTAAATATATATTAGAGTAGTGTTTGAAAGTAAGTCGCTATTCGTCTATTTCGTCATTATATTGTTACTTAATTGCCTATTATTACTAGCTGTTCATTTGTCACCATTTTCTGCACTAAGCTTTAAATTTTTTGTTTGATTATAAACAGAAGTAGTTTGACAAAGAAATTAATAATTAGGTAGATATCTACTCGTATAAGGCCTTTTATCATCCTTTTTAATCTTCTATATATATAAAAATGAATTGCTGTTCGTTAGTCTCACTAAAACTCGAGAACGGCTGAACGGATTTATCTTATCTTAGTCTTGAAATGTTCGTGGAGGTCTAGGGAAGGTTTAAAAGGCGAGAAAAAATCAATATTCCCACGGGATCGGGACTTACGCGGGTGAAACCGCGGGGCGCAGCTAGTCTATCTATATATATAAAAATGAATTGCTGTTCGTTAGTCTCACTAAAACTCGAGAATGGCTGAACGGATTTATCTTATCTTAGTCTTGAAATTTTCGTGGAGGTCTAGGGAAGGTTTAAAAGGCGAGAAAAAATCGAATAACCGATATTCCCACGGGATCGGGACTTACGCGGGTGAAACCGCGGGGCGCAGCTAGTATTTAATATTTTTAGACTAAAGTATACTTATACTTACTTTCTCTAAGTAAGTTCTTACTTTTATTTTTCATTTTTCTTACTTACTTTATTTTTGCTACTTTTATGTAGGTAGGTAACATAAAACGATTAGAGTTTTTGCTCTTGAGTTTTTAAAAGCGCAATTTATGCGTTTTTATACTTACAACACAATAAGCTTGTTGCTAAGACGATTTAACAACGTTTTAACGTCCATAGATCATCCAATATTCTAAATTAAACAGTTTATTACTATCTACTTTTTTAATTAATGTGTTTTTTACAAATATTTTACTGTTTATTTCAGATTTTATTCGATACATACCTTTATTTCGGTGCCAAAATAACAGAACTTTTAGACACAGTATTCTTCGTACTAAGGAAAAAAGACAAGCAAATCACATTCCTACATCTCTACCACCATTCTATAATGGTGATCGCTGTTTGGGCAATGTTGAAATATTGGCCCTCTCATACCCTGATGTATATTGGTTTCTCAAACTCCATAGTGCATGTGTTTATGTATACTTACTACGGGTTGGCGGCGCTGGGGCCTAATGTGGCGAAGTATCTTTGGTGGAAGAAATATATGACTAAGATGCAACTTGTAAGTACTCACTGGCCTACTTTATTATCTCTCTTAAAAAGGATCATTTCAATCGAAGTTGCGCAGGTGTCATGCAGTGCTGTATATGTATGGGATTTAGCCCTAGATGTTCTCCTCCTCCTCGCGTCGATTCTCCAATGCTGGGGGTCATGACCTATCAGGGAATTAACTTCTCTCGTACAATGTTGCGCCATCTTTTCCTGCTTTCATGCGACATGAACCGCTCCGGCGATATTCATGTTGAGAGTGGTGCGGATCTGGTCACTCCAGCACATTGGACTTCTACCGTTTCTCTCAAAACGGGATGAGTGAGTTAATCTGTCTAGGTTTAGGGTGCGAGGCTTTATGCATGTTTTTGAATCGCAGTGCAAACCATGCCACCAGGAAACTGTGATCAGTAAGGTAATCATCACCGGGATAAGTCTTGACATTAGATACAGATGACCGCCAGCGACAATCAATTATGATATAGTCAATCTGGTTCCAATAACGATCACCTGGAGATTTCCAGGTATATGTTACACCTAGGTGTCTTACACCTGACCAATTGTGCAAAAGAAGCAATCTCATGGTTTGGCCTCGGCTTGTTACCACCCACCGGCCTAAGTCGTATCGCCAAGGAACTTGCTTGTGTTCCGTAAGAGAACAGCCCCCTTAGACAAGATTGCTTCCTATTAGCGATGTCACCAATTGATAGATTTAATTGCATGAAATTGAAAGAAAGAAAGAAAAAAAATTATTCGGTGCAGGCACACGACAACTTTAAAATTAAACACACACAGAGAAATAGGTAACATTATACAACAAAGAAAGAAACAAACACTAAACCTAAGAATTTAAGAAACCATGTGCTGCCCCAATTGGGTCGACCTCAGCTGTAAGCCACAGTCAAGCGTAACTTGGCTGCAGCGCTGGTCTTCCGGCCAAACCCGCTGCCGTCGTGTCGTGCGTCGTCGTACTTCGAATTGACATAAATCATTGTACAAAATTAGCAGAAGATGGAACTTCTCCGCCATTTGATTTTTCTCTAACGCAAGACTACGTGACTTTTCTTGGCTTGTGTCAATTTCATCCAAAAAAATAAAATTAAAAATCTGTCGATTGACGATAATTATATCGCTAATAGAAATCCATCTGTTCTAAGGGAGCAGATCGGAAAAGTTTTTGTTCCACTGCCGTCTTCCTACCTTCATTCTGGAAGGCCCCCGTTTATTTAATCACCAGCGTATAGGTTTCTTTTAAGAAAGTGTGCTACTAGACCAGGGTCGATAATTTTTGAAACCAAAAAAAATTACAGTAGGATGAAACCCAAATGCAAATGACAGTTTCGGCAGTAGGAGAGGTTAAACATACTATTTATGAAAGAAAATATTACTTTATTCAAAGAATCGTTTAGAATCTACATAGCAAGGTAAACTACCTGTATTTTAATCTATATTAATCAACTTTAAAATAAAAATAGTAATATTTTCTTTAATAAATAGTATGTTTAACCTCTCCTACTGCTGAAAACGCCAACTGTCATTTGCATTTTCTGAGAACATTTCCTATATTAATGTATATTTTTTTAAAAAAAGCTGATATTTTGACGTCACAATTTTCGATTGAAAATTAGGGTGCTTTTTTGATATTAAGTTAAAATAAGGCGAAATCAAATAAATTACAGTGTATTTGGGACATAATAAAGTAAGTTTTCACCAAATTTCGTAGAAAAAAAAATTTTTTTTTCAAAAAGATATTAATAAAAAACTGAACTTGGTTTTTTTAATTTTTCACCTAAATTTTGAGGTTATGTGAAAAAATTGCAAATACAAAAGCTGTAGATCTTTTTATTACCTACAACTTTGCTATATAACTTTTTTCCATAGGACTTGAAGTTTTGCCGGAAATCAAGGAAAATCATTTTTTACCCTTAAAAACTCACCCCCTCCCACTTCCCGAACTCGGATCGACCGTAATTTATTTTACCTTTCATTTTGATCATATCCCTCTCCTTTTCTAATGGGTTTCATCCTACTGTAAAAAAAAATCATTTTTTACCATTTTTGAAGGCTTCGGCCCTGGTCTATACATCTAAGACCGCATCGTCACCTACCATCGTGTAAGATAGTGGTCAAACACTGACCTATTTATTATAATAACCTTCTACTCAAACGTACATTTAAACTACATAAAAAACTGATAAATTAATCGCGTAAGTAGGTAAATTATTTTAAATCCATATTACCTACGTTTCCTGACCTCAAACAATGGACTTTGTTAACAATATGACAATTAAATAATTAATAATTCATTGTTATTACTTAGTAGTTCTTTTTGCTGTTTGGGTGCGTTAGTCCTTCAGCAGCGGCATCAGCAACCTCATGAAATTTTTCACGGACTCTGGTCCTCGAAATTGCATTTTGATTTTTTTTCAATTTTACGGCGATTGTAAAGAAGAAATAAGAACAAAATTTATATTTTCATATACCTTACATCAAATCACATAAGGTAGTACAGATAGTTTTTCACTAAAATATATGTTAGTCTTTTAATTACATAGAACAGTTAAAATGGGCATTTTGCGGCGCGCGGGGGAAAGGGATAGAGTCATCGCGTGGCGCGCGCGTTGGAAGGGATAGGGGTTTTCAGGTCCTACTTTGCCTTAAGATCTAAGCCCCTAATAATTATAATTTGTCAGAATTACTCATGGATATAGATCTCCAACAATGAAAAAACTAAAGAAACCGTCCCATTCTCATATTCGACAGCATTTGTTACGCCATTTTGTTGACCCAAGTCTTTGTGCTGTCATACGTTAAAAGTTTACGAGCAACACATGCACAACATTCAAAAGTTTATATGTTTGCCGCCGTTTTATTGGTCCTTTCTTAACTCGCAGTTTCTGTGGTAGGTATAACTGGTCTTTTTTTTTCTTTTTTAGATCCAATTTGTGACAATGATCATCCAATACACAGCCGCTGTCTGTATGTCCGATTGTCCACCAAGCCGAGGGGTCGCTATCTTCGTCGCCTGCAACACTGCTTTCTTCCTAGTGCTATTCTTAAACTTCTATAGACAAAGTTATTCAAAATCAAAGAGGATGAAATCTTGTCAACCTATGTGTGTCAAAGATGACTAATTTTAGTCAATGATGTGATATAGAAAACGCTTAAGCCAATACTTTGATGCTTTGACCTGTTTTGGTAAAATTAACATTGTATCTACAAATGTTATGGATTTTTATAATTTACTAACTTGTCTAATGGAAGGTCCTTGCCCTTTAGTGGGTATTAATTTGCTTTATATTTTTGTATCCTGTAGTGGGATTAATTTGACTTACATTTGAAACTATTTTATATTTATTTAGTTAAGTAAGTAGGATGAGTATTTTTGTATGGCTATGAATGCGGCCATGTGCGTGCAAGTGGCCGCATCTTTCAAAATGATGATATTTTTATAAATCTTTATAAATTATGGTAAACACTTATTGTTTTTTTAAGTAAATTTGATTTTAGATCTTTGTTTTTCATTTATCTTAATTCAGGGACAATTCATTTGTCCCGCTTTTCTAAACTAATATTATAAGGAGAAAATATTTTATTGTTTTATTGTTTATTTGAATTGAATAGGCTCCGAAACTACTGGACCAATTTTGATGGAACATTTATTTTATTGGAAGTGTTATACCTTTAATCCCGATATTCTCACGGGATCGGGAGTTACGTGGGTAAAACCGCAGAGCGCTGCTAGTTATATGTATTCTTACTAATATTACAAAACGTCTAATGTCAAAAGGCTCGATCAATTAGGATAAAAATGTATACAAAAATACTTCAAAATGAAAAATACATCTTATGCTGCTTTTTATTTTGACATACCGCGTATGAAATCGCGGGGCACAGCTTGTAGATTTATTCGTTCTGTGACTGCTTCAAACATTTTCAATATTAGTACCTATAGCTCGAAAAAATTATGTACCTTCTTACTGTACAAAATCGCTGTCTTGTGGGATGAATTTGTGTTTTACGCAGAGAAAAGTTTTAGTAATTATGAAAATTGTCATACTGCTGTATTATATTTTATGGACCAAGTGTTTAATCAGGGCATTATACACAATGCCACATTATGAATAATGACAAGCTAATTTGGGCAAAGTGATTAATTATCATCTTAACGTTAATATCACACTGCCTGGGTAATATGAATACTGTTACGTGATCGTTGGGTAATGTGATAATAGAAATAGACTCTATGGGTTAAAGAGCTCCTACGCTATTTTTAACAGTCTGAACCTAAACGCTTGCTTCACTCGCACGTGCTTGTGCAAATTTTGAATTAGAGTCTTAAATAAAAATAACAGAAATAAAACATGTATTTTATTACTCTTCCTAATAGGTGACAGACATTATGTATAATGCCCGAAAAATATAATTATTTCAGTAGTTATAATCACATTGCACTATCATATTGGTCATTATTCATAATATATTGGTCATTATGGCATTATGTATAATGTTCAATTAATCACTTGGTCCATAACATATTTACCTTTAATCTCCCTAATCTACTAGCAATCTTTCTGAAAACGTATGATTAGAAATAGGTGGAAAAAAAACAAATTTCCGAAAATGAAATTGGTTTAATGTAGGTAATAACTATGTATTTATGGTAGGTATATAAACAAAAATTGTTAAATAAGTACACATAAACAAAACTTCTAATATGTATCGAAATATTAGAACTGATTGGTTACACTATTTACTTAGGTGGTAAAATCGTTTGGTCTATTTCGGTGAAACATCTACTTTGATGAGAATTTGACATTTTAACTAGATTGTTTACGACTTTATTTCTTTCTAAACTAGTTCCAAATCACTCCATATCACGACCTAATAAAAATACAAGACAGTCATGCATGTAGTCAAAAAGAATACAAGACAGGCATGTAGTCAAAATCGAAACTAATCAATCATCTCACAATTTTTGTCGTTTACGTCAGGAGTTGAATGTAGCCAAGGTATTTTTATTATAGGTACTGTACTATTCATTATTAATCATTTATTTAAAAGGATATATACATACAATGTCTTATGAAAAATTTAACAAATGCCAGGAAACCTGGGTTTGTCTTGGCATCAAAAGTAACTAATTAAAACGAGTGCTTAGACCTGGCCTTTGACCGAACTTCAAAAGGTTTGTCATAGAGCTATAGAGAGCAGCAGCATGCTACAAAACACCACTCTTCGCTCGAAGACCGGACTAGCCGATATAGAGAACTGCAAACCACGTGAGTCGAATGCATCCCGATAGGCGAAGATCGACACGCATTGGGTGCTGGAAGACGGACATCGAAATCGACGTGAAGTACGCTGAATTCGTCATTCTTCTTAACATCATCCTCTATCAAGGCACATTATCAAATCTCATACCTCCTGAGTTTCTTGTGCCTTCTTCTTATTGGTAGGCGCGTTCCGAAGGCACAGCCTAACTTAGTTTTTAAGACTATTCAAAGTAAACCCATGCAATTTTATGATTCTGCAGCTAATGCTGTAACCATTTAAGCAGCACACTTTACTCGTAGATCGTAGTTTTGTCCTTTTTTTAATTTATTCTTAGATAGGTATATTTAATTTATGTTGTACCTTTCCATTTTTATTCTACTATTGTGTTTTATGTTTATTAGCTTTAACGTAGAGTTTTTGTTTGTACCTATATCTCGACCTACTTGGAACTAGTTTTTTTTAAAGCCTATCATTATCTTGTGTTATTTTTTATTTGACATCACCCACAACCCGCTAAAGTTTACAACAATAATTTTCCGCTCAATAATCAACTTTTACAATTGTTAATAAACCAAAATAAGGTAAGTTCAAATAGATGACACAACTCGTTTAGTTAATATATCTAAATATGGAAGACAAATTGTTTAATTAATCAAGTATTTATATTGCTAACTAAATATCTACATAACTTACGAACTTTAGTCAAAATACCTATAAGCAATATCAAGAATAGCTCGAATAACAACATTTTTTCTAATACGTTTAAAATTTAAAATTTGTTTAAATTATTTAATTTAACTGCTTATTCCAAAAATCCCCTGCGTCAGTTATTTCTGGACTTTTTTTCTTAAAACGTTTGCTCAACAGATGCCTCGCCCAAAGGAAAAGAATAGAGAATTTCCAGAAATGGTTCCAGAAATGTCCAATTTATATATTTATTATTATTATAGTCAATTAAAACGATACATTACCATTTATATTAATTGACTTAGATAAAAAAAAATTTGATCACGCTAACATGCATATCTCTCACAAAACTTCAAACATACTGACAATATCGATCTCCACTCATCCGCAAACAGATCACATTCAGGTTCCGAATCCAGGAGAGCGTTAATAGCGGTTAATAGGTCCATATTCATTTATTTACGCTAAAGCCTTTTGAAAATCAAATACAAACAAGTAAGTAATCACAGCTAAACATAACAGTTTAAAATTAAGAAAACAGTTGAGATATAAATTTATTTTGGAAATAGAAGACTTAATAATTGACATAGGTTTATTATATGTAAGCAATATATCTAGCGATTGTTAAATACATTTAAACACAATTTTACAAAAACTACAGCTGTGCATTTTAATTAAAAACATAGACTTACTATACACTAAAGTACTGGACAGGCTTTCTAGCTAAAATCATCAAACTGTGGCAAAGGGCAGGCTCGCTAGTTTTCAAAAAAAGTATTTTTGCCAAGAATTCTTTTTTTAAAGACTCAGTAATAGCAGTTAAACGAATAAAAGTAAAAAAGATTAAGTCCGCAAAAATAAAGCATTAGAAGTTAAAATTGCGAAAACCTTAGAAACACTAGATTGATCGATTTTACACATACGTTCTAGTATATCCAGGTAAAAATATGCTTAGCGATCACTTATATATAACAAAATAATATAATATCCGGAGCCACAGACTCCGCCATGTTTAGATTGAAAAACATACATACTTACATACATTGCAAGTTAAATGAAAGCTTTTAAAAAGGAAACAGTCCAGATAAAGTAAGTCTATGATTAATTAACGCCCTCTATCTAGTGTAAACTCTACATTATTAAAAATATCAGCTGAGAGTCTTGTTTCTCGCTTGGAAGAACAGTTTCTTTTATTAATAAAATTTTAAACCTAATTCATAATATCAATGGTAACTTTCTTAAACATACAACTAAAGGTATTCGTCCACTATACCGTGCCATAGGAACGTTACCGGTACGTGAATCTGTATGAAAATACGACAAAGTACACCGGCTTAGTGGGCGAAGATCTTTAGAAGATACTTATAACTGGTATTAACGATATCCAATATACAAAAATAATTAAGGATCTTTCGAAATGTAGAAAAGAAAGAACTTAAACGTTCTTAAGGTTCAAATTCAGTTAAAATAGATCCTTTTCAGGCTGGTACATTTAAATTAAAATAACTCGAAATTTGAAACCCTAAATCATTTAAATAGTTCAATTAAAAAATAAACTCTAAACGAAGACTTATGATTTCTTTGAGCAAAGTTAATATTCTAATTTACATCAACCGAAACTGAATATTTATGCGTTATAATAATGCATCAACCGCATGATCAATCAAGCCTCAAGCATGTTTATACATACTTATTGCTTATAAAACATAACCTAATTTGGCTAACCAATTCGTATTCATTATTTACACCTTTCTAAAGAGCAAAATTTTATATTTCTATACTACAATCACAGTATGCCGATGTATCTACATTTTTCATACGCTAGTCGCAAGGCTAGTCAAATTCAGTAGAAATTATTCAGTCTAAGAATGCATGTCACACCGTTAGAAACTCTAAGGGCGAATTGCTGGAATATTTGAATCTATATTTGGTAGAATTATTCACGAATAATGACCACGAGGTTTCGTGATTTTAGTTTAAATCTGTCAAAATGTATGGACGAATTTACATTTAATAAAATTAGTGGGACGTTTGTTTTTAGACTGAAAAATCTCTTAGGCGCCAACAGGTCAATAACGGAGTCCAAAGCTTCGATTATTTGGTAAAAGTTAGGTCATCTGTCCCCACGTGATTATCTTCGACTTTCACTTTATGATTGTAAGATATCTTTGCAAATAGCTTTAGGGGGTTCTGGATCTCCTTAGCGTTACTTTGATCCTCATACTAGCATCATTGACGCTTTAGAATACACTATACATTTGACATATTTTAAGGCGTAGTTTTAACATGTTGAAACTATTTGAAAAGGTTCTGATTCTTTCTTTTTTATACTGTAATTAATTTCTCTTCTTAAATTTCTAATATCTAATCAATTTTCTTGCCATTCCCATTGGCATAACCATTAGTTTTAACGTGACCATTGCTTTGGTCTTTCTTGTCTTGCTGCTGTTTCTTCTTGTCCCCTGGTCTTCCATAAGCTTTATAGTAGAAGTCATAGAAGAGGTAGTAAAAGAAGATAGAATTAGGTAGAGTGAAGACGACGGACCAGCGGGGGTAGCCGCAATCGTAGAAGAGAAGTTGGGAGGAGTGGAGGAATGCGATGCAGAACTGGAGCTGTGGATGGAGAAAAAGATGTGGTTAATAAAATAATATGTATTTTATATAGGTACAGACTTTCAAGGCCAATTCCTTAAATTATAAAAGATTACTTACCAAAACAAGTAATAAAATAAAAAAATCGACCCTGTTAATTATACAAACAATACATCATCCTCCTCCTACTCATCCTCATCCTATCTTGTTATTTCGACAAATATGCTGATAGAAATAAAATGATGGACACAAACATAGTGAATCATAGAAATAGTTAATGAGAACTTCATTTCATGTCTTCTACTGTTATACTATATTTTATCATATAAAGATGCTTACCATCTGCAAAGTCGTAATGTACTTCTTCCAGAACAAATATTTCTGGAACTGCGGCCCCAAAGACGCTAACAAATAATACGAGTACATGATGATGTGGACAAAGGAATTGATCACCCCGATCAATGTGCCATGTCCACCTGGATAATACTTCGTAGCTCCCCAAGATATCATCGGCATCACCGTATGGTGGTACAGATGTAAGAAGGTAATCTGACGTTCCTTCTTTCTAATTACGAAGAACACTGTGTCGAGGAGTTCTGATATCTTCGCTAAGAAGTATGTGTAGACTCCTCTGGCTACCTGAAATTATTTAAAAAAAATAAATCAATTTGGTTTAAATTTCATCTGATCTTCTAGGTAAGCATGCTACATCAAAATGCTGTCCATGATGTAGCACGCTTACCTAGGTAATCACTTTTATTTTTATGATCATTTGACTATTTAGAAATTGGATTTATGTTGCATTGAATCACTTCAACAAGATTGGTATTTAAACAATAAAATCTAAGATTGGCATTTAATCTATAGAAGCAACTTTTTCAAAGTTAGTTTAAACTAATATACCATGTGTCATAATGATTCTTACGTAGTTATGATTAGAACCTAGTTTGTTTGAATTAATTTCCTGTTTAATACCATAATTAACATTTATCATTACTTGTCTTGCTTCTGCAATAATTAAACAGGTGCGTAATATGATATTAACTCGTACATTATGTTCATGATCATCCCTGCATAATTTATTAACAACACTGAGCAAAGTTCATCTGTCGTTTCTAGAATGCACTGTTGATTCAATATCTTGTATCATTTCCTATTTGCTAGATATTTTTATAATGAGTTAATGATAGAATAATTAATTATCTTTGAGGAAATGACGACAACATCAACCAAGAAATCCATATGATTTAGTTGAGGTTCTTATTTAAAATTGTTAACCACATCTAGACTTTGAGCTTACAGTTTACAGAAAGTGGTTTTGTTATTGTTATTATCAAAAGCTTACTCTCATAGCCTCAGGTGAATTCGAGTTATCGACTGGCTGACATTTCCAGCTGTATGTTCTCAGCCATCCAGCTTCAAGACCCTGGAATTAAATAAAACATAATTTATTAGAGAGCGCTAAAAGTAGAATACAATTAAAAAAATCATTCGATCTGACAATATTGTAATAAATTTGTGAAGGATGCGCCTTCGTACAATATTATTGCAAAAAAGTAAATTTAGGGATGGACTACGAAATCTTTAATCAGTATGTAAGGTTCTGTTTTTTAATAATTGGCTTTGTTAATTCATGTTGAAGTCCTACCAGCTGGATGTATTTAGATTTTTATATCTTATCGAGAGAGGTGCTGTTATTGAGCTGATACGAAAATGACTTATCTACCTTATGACCAATGACAACTTCCAACTAACGGTGGTTGTTGGTTGACGATTGCAACATTTCAATACCAGGTGTTGCGTAATTGCTTTTGGTCCTTAGATATTTGTGTAATTTGTACACAATGTATTTATTCTCTTATACTGTTCTCTCTTTAGGAAAGAGTAGGTTCTTATAGGCCCCTTCTAGATTTTATACATAGTGACAGGGTTCATCATTTATAATATTACAAGCTTTCATAATATTTAAACGACATTAAACCGATTGTGACTGGTAAGATCATGCAGAATAGGGTGATGAAAAATGATATCTTTTTTCGTACAGTGGAGCAAACTAATAAGCATAACATACCTCGTAAAATAACCAGACGCTGAGCAAGACTTGAATCAAATTATACACCATCAATGTCTTCCTTAGCTGGAAAGGTTTCCGGTTCTCCATGAATCGAGGGCCCCATGATAACGTGAAGTACAGGTACAGACCGATGATGGTCAGACCTGGTATTGGACTCGTTATGAGGAACCAGTCATTGGTGCGAGGATCTGGAATACAGGAAATTCTACATTAAGGCGGAGGTAGTCGACACATTAACACAAAGGAACTATACCGAAAGAATGTCGACATCACTTAAAATTTACATACAGAAACACCCATACCACAATAAGTATTTGATTACCTCAACAAATATCTGTAGGTGCACAACTAGACGGGTGTTTACCCACCGTGCCACAAAGATCATCACAAATGACGTAGTACGTACGGTAGATACACTATCTTACAAATTTGTGACAGCTACTTTTGCAACAACAATCTGTAGTGTAGATAAAAGTCATTCTATACCTAGTTGGTATTCCACACAATTAACTATTATCAGTTTATAATATAAGAAGCGTATAATTGCAATAAAACAACATAATTTACAATTTAAATGGATAATTAGTTGATCGAGGATGTTTTAAACAAGTCATGCAAATGCAGACAATATTCTTTGCACTTGAAATTATAATCTTCCACGGTCCAGTAGATTTACGTCAAACCGCATTGTAGAGATAATGAGGATTACTCAGATTCGATTGTTTTCTGAAGTATTTCCGAATCGTTTGATAGGTGGCGCTAGGATCTACTTGCAGGATAACTCTGGTCATGATAGAGCATTCAAGGCATTTTGAGAAAGTAAAGTATGCTAAGCTTTCAAATTTCGTCGATAGTGGCCATGGACAATAACGGACATGCTTTAGTTTTTTTATCAGGTTCTAATATGGCGCTGCTATCTATTGAAGCATAATGAAACTAGACGTCTAGTTAGTTCTGTTTTAGTGTTTTCATCATAAAGAGAAATAGGTACGCAACTTACATATCGTAATAAATTTAATTAAATTTAAATTAAATTAAATTAAATTAAATTTCGTATCTTTGTCGGCCTGAAGTGTTTACCCAATAACTAACCAATTATGTTTTGCATGCGCTTCAATTTAACAATTTCCTTTAATTTTCTGTGTGTATCAACTACTTATTTCTAATGTAATTTTCAGCATAATTATTAGCTTTCAAAAATAACCTTCTTTTTTCCATATTACTTGTAACAACGGACGGTACTATACCTATGCACTGACACTGTAATCTTGATGAAATGACGATTTGCACAAGGTTAGCACACTCTTTATTATAGTATAGAAAACATATTAATAATAGCAATTTTGGATCTCTACAGTGGGTCTCCACTTTAGTAGAATAGTACTAGATCATAATATACTGCCTGGGATATGTTATCAGATGTAACTTACCAGCTAGTTCGACGAAGAGTCGATGGTAAGTCCTCGAGATTGTGTTGTTGGAGACATCCATGGTGATGTATATATAATGTCGACTTCGAGCTTCGCTATGAGTAACTGTCCTGCATCTTACAAATTATTCTTTGGTGATTATTTCTGGAAAAGAGACAGAACAATTATTATTTTATCATGTTGCTAGTCAAAATTTTGTAAGAACAGATTTTGGTACTAAATACTGCGTTTATAATAAACGATTGAAAACATGATATTTGTCAGACAAAAGTGTTATAAATGCCTGCACTCAGCAATTGATTTCTAAAAATATTATCAAAGTAAAATACATATACAAAAATTCAAAAGAGGTCGCGAGTTCATAAATATTATCATCGAGGTCCAGACATAGGCCCTCGAATATCCAGATATTATTATGCATTTTTACCAGAAAATATTTCATATTTTTCTGTTGGACTATATATTACATATATACAAATGGCAATGCTTCTAGCATTATGGGAACCTTTACGCCGGGTACGATAAGGGGCGGGTTATTTGACTATCTGGTAATTAATTTTTGTATTTATAATGTTAAATGTGTATGTATGTCTTTTTATATTATTAAAACCAAATAAATTCTAACTTATATACAAATTATGTATATCTCGATATTTTGAGTGAGAGAGCATCAAAAAATCATTGTGGACTGTAATAATAATTCCGATTACCTAGATGTAGAAAATTATAGGTGAATTTAAAATGAATTACTATGTGTGTACGTAGAGTTTAATGGACATTACTAGAGACTGCTTGTTAAAATATAAGCAAAAGTAAATGTTATTATATTGTCATCTCACTAACTGATAAAAAACTAGGTAAATTCTAATCTAATCTATTAAGATTTTTATCAGTGGCCAAAACTTAATTATACCTTGAGTTATTTTATACTGTTTTAAATCAACTCGTTCTTTTGTTCTAAGAAAAAGTAGGTGTCAATACGTAGAAAAAACATTTATTCGATTAATATTTATATTTTACTAGGTTCGTCCCGCGGTGTTGCCCTCGTAAGTCCCGATCCCGCGTGAATTTCGGGATCAAAAGTATCCAATGTTCTTTTCCATCCCCCAAACTACCAATATGCCTGATTTCCATCCAAATTGGCACACCGTGAAGAGGGAACAAATCAACAAATATTTTTTTTTAGGTATTTATAGGTACTCGTAGTTAGGATTATTTCTTAAAAAGAAAATTTTAAAAAATAATAAAATAGGTAGAGTTTTATTTGTTTCGATAAAAGAATATGACAATTTTCATATTGTACAAATCTCATGATCTGAGGTACAAATGGTTCTTAATTTTTTGCGCAAAGCACCTCTGCACTGAACACAAACGTCACACTAGACTGAGCGATTTTGTACTAGAAAGTCAGAAAGTGCAGTACAATATTACAGTACTTACTATTGTTATATATGGAGCTGATCAGAAAAATAACATCTAAAAGATGTTCATGACCAGAAAATTTTCTGAATTTTCAGACAAAAACCTCGGAGTAAATCACAACAATTATTGAAAAGTATATTTTATTTGTTTTTCTGCCACCTAAATTACAAAGCTAGTTGTTTTGCCTGGGGCTAGATGGCGCTGTATGCGAAGATATACAATATTTTTTCCATACCTCTTCATTATTTGTAACAGTTTTCGCAGCCGCTGCAAAACTGCATAACTACCAGTAGGTAAGTATGCCTACGTCAGTATCTTAGGCCTTTGACCTTTAACCTCAACAAATCACCAGTACTTTGGTAGTTAACCTAGATTTATGTACATTAATCATATTTTTGTAGATAGGTATAGGTAGAGACGCTATTCAGCATAGCTGTTAATGGATTTTTTGTTTTTTTTTCTGAACTAGTGCAGCTACAAAAGGAAGACGGGTCAGAATACTTTTTGTTCCACTGTCGTCTTCCTATCTTTACTCGAGTCTCTTGAAGGCCCCAAGTTATATGAGAATCTTTAAGTCATCCGCATCGTCTGCTATCGTCTGAGATAGTGATCATATGCTAACCTATTTATAAATTTAAAAATAGTAGGTAGGTAATACATAATCGCACGACGAATGATTATCTAAGTGGGAATTGTCTTTGGGCATGGTCTGGCCAAAGAAGCTGGTGGCCAAGAAATATTAATTTTAAAATTCGGAAACTTGTAAATGTCAAAGTCATTTGCATTTGTATAAGATTATGGTACTTAGTCTGAAGGACTTTTTCAAAATGTTTGTCGAAAATTAAGTTATTTCTCTTATATGTATGTAAAATACCTACAAAAAAGTCAAGATGAGTTAAGAATTCCATTACTATATAACGACTTGTAATCAGATGAGAAATTGAAGTGTCCTCTGACCACTAGTAATGAGATCGGGTGGTCAGTTGGTCCGGAGCGAATTTATCTACATATAGTCAGATTCAATCGAAAAATTTACGGCTGGAAAGAGGAACAGCAGAAAAAATAACCTTGAAAGACTTACAGCATAAATTCACCAAACAACCAATCACAAGACACCATAAACATCAAAAATGACACTGTTCCAAATACAAATCTGAATTTCTTTGTAAAATAATGTAACACAGAACGTGAAAAATGCTTCGAAATGTAAAAGCTCGAAGTACCACGGAGACGTCCGATCGTTAGCCGACCGGAGAGGGCACTGAGCTTTCCATAGAGCGAAGCAGTGCGATACAGGAAAATTATATGTATATTGTGAAGATGGAAAATCTACAGCATTTTTGGAACGAAGTTCCTTATGGCGCGTTGCGAAAGGGGGCTAGACGAAAAAAATTAAGACAAAAAGTTGTAACGACACTTTTTGATTTTATTACAATTCCTTCACTAATTAATCGGGTGTCCCTTGACACCTCTCAAGTTTTTTTTTCTATTTTACAGCTCTTTGATTAAAAGTGAAAGAATGTTTAACTCGAACTTATTAACCAAGAGAGTATAAGTTGTTTTTTTTATATTTATGATTAACTACTTATTATTTTATTTTTTGTTTGTCCATTTGTTTTATTTTGATTCTGTGACATTTTGTAATAAAATTTATTTAAGTAAGTTAATACTTTTATTTAATTTTAGTTTATACTAATTTGAAAATGGGTCGCAATAGATCTATTGAGTCACATTTTTTGAATATTTTTCAGCAATTATTTAGTCTCAAAATAACGAAAGTAAATTATAATTTATCCTACTAATATGTGAAAGTTTGTGTGTGCGTGTGTGTGTTTGTTACTCCTTCACGCAAAAACTACTGGACCGATTGCGATGAAACTCGGTATCTAGATAGCTGGATACCTGGATTAACACATAGGCTACTTTTTATCCCGATATTCCTTCGAGATCGGGACTTACGCGGGTGAAACCGCGGGGCTCAGCTAGTATACATATAATATACATATAATTAATTATAATATAGGTATTTTTTGATTAGAGTACATAACATCTACCTACTTTAAAAAGTAGCCATGACACCATTTGTCTGTTAATTTTTATTTTATTATTTTCCTTCAGGCGATTTGAGCTATTAAAATTTTTATTTTGTTTTTGGTATAGTTAGCAGAAAAAGCATTATTTTTATTTTTATTTCGTGATAGGTACGCAAATTATTAAAGTTCTATGCAGCACAATTATTGCTGCTACCCCAAATGGGCAATCGAGCACGGGTTGAAAGGGTGGCAAGAATGGATCGGCGAGGGTGGGAGGGAGGTAAACGCCTATTTATTTTGAAGGGTGCGAATTCCGTAAAACAAGCTTAATTCGAGAGTCTTCAAGTGACAAGTGAACTGGTATCTTGTGGGTAACCGTGCGAATCGTCACATATCATCAGAAATAGCAAAATTTGTATGTTATATTGTTTGTTCAGGGTTAAACAAATTATGGATAAAAAACCTCCGGATGGTGAAACATCTAATCTCAACAATATAAAAAATAATAATTTATACGGTCGGCTAAGCTGAGAAGGTAAGCTGTCTGGGGAAGCCTACTTTAACTAATACATGTCCCAGGCACTTCTACAGGTACTGAACAACTTGGATTATAGTTGTTGATGCAATATAAATCTTCTAAATTAGATGTAATGGCCAAATATTACTTCCTTATAACATTTATTACAAAGTTGTTTACGGTCGGACTCAGAAGAATTGCAGATCTACCATACAGTTCTAAAATTAATATTATTGTATTTATTCTAAAAATATTTATCTAATAAATTCGTGAGTTGAAAGACTTTAAACTTGAACTCGAGTAAGACTATAAAATCTTGCTTGAGTTGAAAACATTCTAATAATAGCAGTTTGAAGCTCTACTGTGGGTCTGCAATTCTGATTCCCAGCGTACACAAGTATCTTAAATGTAGAGTAATTAATCTATCAACAATAACTTGCTCATTACAGGCATGCAATAGTATTCTATAATAACTTTTACTTTTTATATATTTATAACATTGTATACTATATAATATTTATAAAATTTATTTAATAATACTCATTGCATACAATTTTATAATGATTGTAGTGATCGATTATGCTGACCTTACATTTAAACTAAGTTGCAAATAAGCAGTATGTTCTCGCTTACACAACACTTAAATACTTTACTTACCTACTTTTGCATAATGTTTGACGATGCTATGTTCGGAGGCAATGGAGATGACCTACTCGTTTCATGTCTATTTTACTACACTTATGGGTATTTCATACCGGGAGCCAGGCAAATTCGAAATAAATACGTTTTTCGTAAAAGAGTTAGAAATTGAAATACAAACCGCTTATAATTTTATTTACAATTATTACATCATTTTCCAACTAATCAATTCTTCATCATGCTTATAAACATTTCCAAAATTAAAATAACAGTGGAATTAACAATAATTAACAGTTGATTTTACTAATAATACTTATTTTTTGAGATAGTTTCAAAGTGTAATAAAGGATTTAATAGTTAGAAAATTACGTCCCACATAGTTTATAAAATGATATTTCGATTTCTAACTTGACCACTGTTACTTGTTGTTGTTTTGTTTAATTTATATATAATGGTTTATTATTTCTGTTACCCATTGTACACTTTTAACTATTTTAATTATTAGAATAATTATTGGGAGGGTAGACGGTAGCCATTCCGTCTACAACGTTTTGATACTTATCCCTTGATTAAAAATATTTAAAATAGTGTTTTTAAGTGCTAGTACTGTAAAAATGTTACGGTGTTCCCATTAACCGAGCACCAAGTGGAGTGCTTGATGCGGCGCCCGCGGGAGGAGGCGCTGGCGCATCAGCGAGACGGCGGCGCGGCCTAGGCAGGGTCCGCCGCTGCCGGTCCCGGGTGTCAAGTGCGCTCCACCAGTACGGCTGGGTCGCTTCTAACGGAACACGAGCGAGCCGAAAAAGTATTGGGCAGCGACTCCGTTAAGAGTACGGGGCATTAGTCAGGTCGTAGCCTTGTTTGCGAGTTGCGTCGATAGAATTTTGGACGTCGAAAGGGAGAGGCTCATCTTGGACAACGACTTCCCGCTGTGGGTGGGCAGATCACTTGGACATCTCGGCGGGTGCTGGGCCAGAGAGGTCGTATACATCTTGAAGATAGGCTAACGGTGTTTTCACGTTTTTTGGTCGGTATTTTTCTTTGCAAAAGTGAACTTGAGGTAAACAAACAATCACCCTCCACTTCGGAACACATCTGCTTGACAAGTGACACTGACAGTTGGTTAAGCTTTAGTCAATAAAGTGCGGCGCGGATATAGGCCTTTTAAACCATTTTTTTTTTTTTTTTTTTTTTGTTGCAACTAGTTATAAAATTTTAGATTTTTGACATTGTTCTATGTTTAAATTATTGACATTGATTTTTTAATTGTAGAAAGGTAGCGGTAATTAATTGTGATGAATTGATTATTTTTGACATTTTTTTATTTTTTTTAAACCTTTTTTTTTATAATACGAATTTAATTAATTTTTTTGTCTCTTGGTATTGTTATGATTTAGAATTATTTTTTGTTAGTGTGATAATATTAATTTGATATACTGTTGACATTGTACGTTATTTATGGTCTTGTTACTATTCAATTTGTGATTTTTAATATGATGACTACTGTTTTTTTTTTTGACAATGTTTTAATTTAATTTTTTTATTTTTATTTTGAAATGGATATCCAGGTGAAGACCACGTGTCCTCATTGCCCCAATTCTTCACGTCTTTTTTCCCAGCACGGTCTCAGGGTGCATATTGGTCGTATGCATAAGGAAGTTTCGCCATCGTCTGGGTCCCAGGGGGCGGCGCTTGTTGGGGGTGGGGGGCCTAGTGCTCAGCAGCGTCCATATCTCCAGCATTGCTGTTTGGAAGACCTGGGTTTCCTGAGGAAAAATGTGCCCGTGTTGCGGCACATTCCCAAGGCGGCGCGTAACTCGGCGGCAGGTCGTTTAGGTACTTTGCTGGATAGGTGTGTGGAGTCCAACAGTGCTGAGGATTGGTGCACCTTGCTCACTTTCTCGTACCGGGCCTTTAAAATTCCGTCCAAATTGGGTGGGGGTAATCTGACGCAAAAAGTTAAGGAAAATATATTATCGCTGGACACTTCTTTTCCGGTTGAGGCGTGTTTGGGTGAGGGTCGGTCTGTCAGTCACTCTGTGCCGAAGTTTGTGGAGTCGAAGGTGTACGAGGGTGATTTGGCTGGAGCGGTTCGGTTGCTCGTTTCGGACGACACATTTGCGGAGGCCGGTCCCGAGACTCTCGCTACCCTACGTGGTAAGCACCCCTCTCCTTCCCGTTCTTTGGGGTTCCCGGACCCTCCTGATAACTTGGTCCCTCCCTTAGTGGTTAAGAGCGAGCAGGTAGCCCAGGCTTTGGCCTCTTTTCGGGCTGGTTCCGCGGCTGGTTTGGATGGGATAAAACCTTCTCATCTTAAGGAATTGGTGTCAGGTTCCGCTGGGGATAGTGGTCCCCGGTTCCTGGAGAGTCTTACCAATTTCATGAATTTTGTTTTGAGTGGCCAAGTTAATGTCGAAATCTGCCCATTCTTGTATGGGGCTTCCTTGTGTGCCCTTAGGAAAAAGGATGGTGGTTTGCGTCCTATTGCGGTGGGCAGCACTTTTCGAAGACTGGCGGCGAAATTAGCTTGTGCGTCGGTGAGAGAGGGAATGGCGTTATATCTGCAGCCCCACCAGTTGGGGTTTGGTACTCGGTCGGGCTGTGAAGCGGCTATTCACGCTGCTCGGGCTTTTGTAGTTGACGCGGATAATGCAAAAAAGGTTTTAATTAAGCTGGACATACAAAATGCCTTTAACTCGGTTGAGAGAGATGTTTTGCTTAAGGAGGTTCAGGAAAACATCCCCTCCCTATATCCGTTCCTGTTTCAGATATATAGATCCGCCTCCCACCTCTATTATGATGGTAATAATCTGATTTCATCTCAGGTTGGGGCCCAGCAGGGGGACCCTTTGGGGCCTCTTGTTTTTAGTCTTTGTCTCCAAAAAATTATCGCAAATCTGGGGTCTCCGTTGAACATTTGGTACCTCGATGATGGTACTCTTGGCGGTACCCCTGAACTGGTTCGGGATGACTTGCTTGTTTTGATTCCTCGTCTTGCTGAGATGGGGCTAAGGGTAAACTCCACCAAATGTGAATTTTTCTCTTGTGGTCCTGAGGCGCGGGAGTCTTTTACTCTGTTTAATTCACTGCTTCCCGGGCTTAAAGAACTAACATCGGAGTCATTGTGTCTTTTGGGCTCTCCTATTCTCCTGGATGCTGTACCTGCAGCTTTCGAGCAGCGTACGTCTCTTCTTCGGGGGGCTGTGACTCGCTTGAGGGATCTTTCTAGTCATGTGGCTTTAATTCTTCTTCGAATGTGTTTTGCTGCCCCGAAGGTGATGTATTTGTTGCGTACTGCTCCCACTTGGTTGCATCCTGAAGGGGTTGCGACTTTTGATGCGGCGTTGAGGGGGTCTGTCGAGGAAATCCTAAACATAAAGCTTGATGAGGGGCAATGGGATCAGGCATCATTGCCGATTAGGCTCGGGGGCTTGGGAGTGAGGCGTATTGCGGATGTGGGTCTGCCAGCCTTTCTCGGGTCGGCGCATGGGGTGAGGGGCTTGGTCACTGATATTTTGTCGTCTAATGGTGGTCAGGTCGTCATCCCTTTTGTGTCCGAGGCTTGTGAGGCGTGGAGGGCCCGGAATCCGGAAGCGGAGGTTCCAAGTACCCCGGAGTTTCAGCGCTCGTGGGATGAGATTGGGGCAAAAAGGGTTCATGACCGTATGTTGGAGACTACGGTGGCGGTCGATTTGGCCAGACTCAGGGGGGTGTCCAGGTCTGAGGCGGGTGCCTGGCTGCATGCCTTGCCCTCTCCCCATTTAGGTACTCTCCTTGATAACGATTCTCTGCGTGTGGCCGTGTCTCTCCGTTTGGGGTGTGACGTCGGCGAGCCTCATGCGTGTGTTTGTGGGGCGTTAGTTGCGGCTAATGGGCATCACGCGCTGAGTTGTGGCCGGTGTGTGGGTCGCTTTCCGCGTCATTTTGCCCTGAATGACACAATTCGGAGGGCCTTAATTTCGGCAAATATTCCGTGCATGCTCGAGCCGGCAGGTCTCTCCCGTACTGATGGGAAGAGACCGGACGGGCTTACTTTGGTGCCGTGGGAGAGGGGCAGGTGCTTGGTGTGGGACGCCACTTGTGTTAATACGTTTGCGGCGAGTCACCTGGCTCGCACTTCTAGGGTGGCTTCTGCGGCCGCGGAAGCGGCTGCGGCGTCCAAACATATTAAGTACGCTCCTCTCCAAAATAGGTATTTGTTTGTCCCTGTGGCGGTGGAGACGTGTGGGGCGTGGGGGAGTGAGGCCATTGGGTTTGTCCGGGAGATTGGGCGTCGGCTTAGAGCGCGGGGGCTGGATCATCGCTCTGGGGCATTCCTGGCTCAAAGATTGGCCATCGCCATCCAGCGGGGGAATGCCGCTTGCGTTCTCGCATCTTTTGTGCCGGGAGTGTCGCGGGGCGGTTTATTTGATTAGTTATTTATTTATTTTATTATTATTTTTTCATTATTTTTATTATTATTATTTTTTTTTTTAATTTTTGTTATGTATTACTTTTAGTTAATAATTATTGTATATGTTTTTATTGATTTAATATTTATATAAGCTAGATTTTGTATTTGAAATGCTATATAATAAAATTGAAATCACAATATTTATTCAGTTGAATACTAAAAAAAAAAAAAAAAAAAAAAAAATGAATTAAATTAAATGAATAAGTGTTTTAATTATTTAAATTATTTCCTTTCCATAGAGATCCGTCGGCAGAAAACCCTTCACAAAGTTAGACTTAATACCTTAGTATATAACTTTAGAATGTGTGTTAATTTTTTGTATCATGTGTACCTATCAATTATATTAAATGAAAACAAAAAATTGAATTTGGTGCGCCGTCAGATCAACATCACCATAGGTAAGTTTGTACTTACAAAATGTAACATGACTCTCACGGTCGCCACTAAATTTTATGTAGCAATTACTTAGCTTTGTTTTAAAAACAAGACTTTTTGGAGAAAGGCTAGTTTGACTATTTGACGTGATAAAAAATAGTGACAATCTAGGTCATTATTTTGTCTAGAATGTAGCCCCGTTGACTTGGTAAAAATAAGTGAAAAAATACACAATTTTCAAAAAAACTTTATAGGTATACGTGAAAAACAACCTTATCTGCTACTAGCTAGAGTTCTTTAATCAATAAATAAATGGAAGTTCACTTAGTTTTAACTTGATACCTACTGAAAATGATTGGAACCGGCATATTAATGTGTATAGTGAGTGTAGACCTTTAGATTCACGAACAATTTATCAATAAATCTGCATCAATCAATTAAAAGAGAACCAATTAGAGATCGAGTAGGTCACTTCGATGGAAAGTGATCGTTGGTTCAACAGTTTCGTAATTATTTTACACCATCGTTTTCGTTAATATTAATCATTCTGTTAAAATGCCCTTTATGGCATAATCATACGCTCGAAAGCAGATACAAATTAATAGAATTAACCGAATAAGACTATGTATTGGACAAAAAATGTTATGCTAAAAGACTCTTACGACAAAACATAATTATATTACCCTGTGAACACATGGTCTGACTGCTCAGTCTGACCGATCGGACGACGTAATGCCAGTAGACATCAGGCTAAAAAGAATTTTGCAAAATTAAGCTATACCAAAACCAATTAAAGGCAGGAACTGGTATGCCAAACTAATTAGGGCATTTAAAATTATGCTAAAAGTGGGGTTCCCGTCGAATATGTCATAACGTTTCACTCATTGAGACTGTGTTCGTTACAGCTATTCCGTTTTTATTTTATCGGCTAGCAATCAGCTGACTAGCCGAACGCCGTGTAATCTATCTATATTCACGCCAAAACTTAAAAACAGAATTCTACTCAAAGGAAAAGTACCTCTTTGCTAAAATATAGACTTATCATTTGACTAGAATACGCACAGAGAATATAATAGATTTCACACGTGTACGTAGAATTTGACGATCCTCTCCTCTGTATAAGGAAACCGATCACTCCACAAGTTTAAGATTTCGCCATGTACGGTCGGCAGTATAATTACAAACCCACCGTAGAGTTTGCAAATTACTATTATTGGAATGTTTCTATTCTAACAATTGTTGTTAAATAAATTCATAAGTTTGAAGACTTTAAACTTCAACTAAAGCAGGTGGCTAGAATCTTGCTTGTGTCTTAGGGCAGCCATTTAGGAACTTTACAGTGGACCTGTAATTATGCAGCCGACCGTACCTGTAGTGTGCCTGTAGCTCTCATTATGTCATGTTTATATTAGCAAGTCAGTCAGGACTTAAAAGAATAATGGCTAAATTTCGAACAAATATTACTTGTTTGCAAGGAGGTTAGGTTCTTGAAGTTATTATATTATGTTTAATAGTGTGAGATGCTGATGAAGAAAATGAAAAACACGTGACTTTGAATGCTTAGGTATATCTTTTTTCCACACGAGTGTGAGTCTAGTTCACGAAATATTATCAATTTGATTGTATTCTAGAAAAACTGCGTATTTTATCATTAATTTTCTATTTGTATATGCCATCATTCTTTCATATTGCCATCATTCTTTTATATTTTGACGACCCAGTTGGCACAATGGTCACCATGCCGGACTGCAAAACACAGGGTTGCGGGTTCGATTCCCGCCTCAGACAAGTATTTATGCTTAAATATTTGTCTGTGGTCTGGTTGTTTCTATGTATTATAAGTATATATTTACAAAAGAAAAGTATATAGGTAGTATATCCGTTGTCTAGCACCCATAATACAAGTCTAGTTACTTAGCTTGGGGCTAGATGGCGATGTGTGGAATTTCCTGCAGTATTTATTTATTTATTTTTTATTTTATATTTATAGATATCTACAATTGTCAACTAAGTCATTGCGAATTTAATAAAAGCCAATAAATATCACAAGGTACAATAAAATTAAATCTTCTCCAACATTTTCAACATCGATACCTACAATAATTTCACAATAACTAGTCATTCATACAAACATCGTTAAGCTCCTTGCAAACCTCTACCATCATAACCTGACACTTCATTCTAGAACATGTCTTACAACATCTTTGAACGGCAGAGGTCTTGTTACATTCGTTAGTTATACACAGGTTGTTTAAACTACATGTTAAATCAAACCTTGTGGTTTACAGGACAAGATTGAAATTTTAATAACATTGTGTTTGCCCAGTTGTTTGTGTTGAAATTTCCACGGTTTGCAGGTGTCCTGAATACTTGTGAAGAATTATTCGGAAATCCCATGTTATTTTAATGATGTGTGTATTTTTAATTGATAATTGAAGAGATTAAAATAACCACAACATTGATTTAACTTATAGATCAGTAAAATAAGAAGATAAAGCTATTTATCCAAATGTTTTTTTTTACCAATAATTATAGGTCGGCGTTTGACCAGTATCATACCTTCCTGACGATAGATGAAGATGCGGTCTAGATGTAACACGCTTTCTTAGAAGAAGCTCGCGACTTACAAACTCCTAAATTTAACACGTCAGATAAGACAGACACAGGCCACTGATTCCATTCACTTGCTGGAGGAATAACAAGCAAAACGCGAAAAAAAAGATGATGTTTGACCTTATTGTTAGACTTTCCAGGCCTCCCTTAGGTCTCTAACTTGGCCCAACAATTTTTTGCCACACTTGTAATCGACCTCCCAGTTAAGCTAAACAGACCTTATCCATCCTAAGGTTGCCTGGAAGAAATCGCTTTAAGCGATAAGGTCGCCTGTTTGTACAATTTCGTAGTTAACAAGCTCTCTCATCCTTTTTGTTATTTTCAATGTTTTGTGTGTTGTACAAATAAAGTGTTTATCTATCTATCTATCTAATCGGTTGTCAATCAAATTAAAGACCCATCAGTCTCTCAAAGAAGATGACACTAAAGTACCAGGAAAACATATCCACATGGTATATACCGGAATCGACAAACGACATTATTATATAGCCACTGTCGAGGCACTTGCATAGGCAAAAATATTAGCTCATTCAACGTCACCTTTTTCTTTCTACCCTTATTCCAATTTACGTTTTTTCATCCATTCTCCTTCATTTGTCTTATTTCGTTGTTCACATACATCTCTCCTTTATTCTGTCTCACACAGTCCATAAATTTTCCTGTCTCTTTTTTTTCATATCTACAATATGCATGCTCATCATTATTCTAATCATCTAATCACTTACATCTTCCTCGACGAATAGGAAACCGTTATTAGTAATATCGGTTTCCTTTTATTTCTTTTTTTCGAAATTGGCGCTTCTTTCAGTCTTCTTCCAATATACTCGTGTGGGATCGGAAATGTATTTTTTAGCTTTACGCCGATCAGTCTTTAGACGTACGAACAAGGCCGCTCTTCATTTTTATTTTATTTTTATTTATTAAAAATAAAATAAACTCTTTTGTTGGATATTAATCTGTTCAAACGAATTCATCGTATTGATTTGAATGTACTAGTTGTATCCAGTGTACGCGCTGCAATTGGGAAGGCAATGCATGTTTCATACGTAAGAAAACACCCAAACAACGCGTTGGTGCCTAATACAAGCTGTATTAGGCACCAACGCGTTGATATTTCATTTCGAGTATAAAAGCCCCCATGGTGTAGATTACCTATAATTGAGAGAAAGGGCAAGTCGTTTTGTTTTTGCTACAAAGTTATATTACGTCATTTGTTGTAACACATTTCCACTGAGGTGGGAAGTAGACTGATTGACAATTGTTTTTCGGCGAAGTTACTCGTTTCTAGTGAGAGCGGAAATTAAATTTCGGATATTATTTTGTTTTGATATTTACCGACGAAAACAGAATAGAATAGGATAGCATTTATTAGAAAAGCAAACGGACAAACAAATACAAAATAGGCAGACATAATTACAAAAAAAATAAAATAAAAATGAAAATAGAACAGACAGAATTAGAAAACAATCTATAGACTTAGATAATAGGCATATAATAATAATAAAATGAGGAATTCTCAGAAATAAGAAATTATTGATCATACGTATTTTGATCGTCTTTTGTTCTTTGGAAAATTGAATCCATAGCTGGGAAAGAGACTTGGAGAGCCGACCGAATCTATTTTAATATCATAAAGCTTAAGAGTTTGTTTGTTTGTTTGAACGCGCTAATCTCATGAACTACTTGTGCTACTGGTTTGAATTAAAAAATATATTTTTGTGTCCATTTGTCGAGGGAGGCTATTTTATATTTCTATTTTCCCACGGGATCCGGAGTTACCGCGAAGCGCTGCTAGTGATGGGATAAAGCTCGAAGGAAGAAGACGTATTTTTCTCATTACCACGCTTCCAAATAATTGCCAATATTTGCAAGATCTTTAAAGCTTTTAACATTTTAGGTCAATAACACGTAGTAGGTACGTAGATATTTCAAACTATTTAACCACTAAATACGAGTTGAAACCACGAGAGTGTTTAGCCGACCACAGAAGTATATAACGTTTAGGTTTAAGTTACCTAGTATACCTAACACAAGAGCTAGGTTATATTGTACTGAAATTTAGCATTAAAATTTGTATCTTAACAATCTACTGAAGTACATTTTTGCAAAACTATTTACTACTGACAATTTGATTTTGATTCCTATATACATTTTTTACCCGACTACGACAAAAGGAGGGTTATGTTTTTGACCGCAATGTATTTTTGTATGTTTGTCTGTGCCCTCATAATGTAAAACAATCTGTAGCACTGGTAAAATGATTTTGATTCATACATACGTTTTGTGAAATAATCTTTACCGTGGCAGGATAATTTTGATTCCTATATACGTTTTTCTGAAATAATCTTTACCACTGGCAGAATGATTTTGATTCCTAAATACGTTTTTGTAAAATAATCTTTACCACTGGCAGGATGATTTTGATTCCTCTATACGTCTTTATAAAATAATCTTTACCACTGGCAGGATTATTTTGATTCCTATATACATTTTTGTAAAATAATATTTACCACTGGCATGATGATTTTGATTCCTATATACGTTTTTGTGAAATAATCTTTACCACTGGCAGGATGATTTTGATTCCTAAATACATGTTTGTAAAATAATCTGTACCACTGGCAGAATGATTTTGATTTCTGTAGAGGGTTTATTGGTAATTATATAAGAAAGCGGTTAAGAGCTACTTCTGTGCACTTTAACAATCCACTTCTGTTTAACGACTTTTAGAAATTCTAACTTTTTTTTGGAAATTTTTGAGATTCTGTTAATTCGAAAATCAGCTGTTATTTTACTAAATTTAGAATTAAGTACGTAGGACGAGTTTAAGGTTTAGTCAACTTCACAAATATCTATGTTTAGAAATCAATACCAGCCAGATGTAAGCTACAGGTTGCGAAGATAATTAATTCAATCTTATGCAACAAAAAACAACGAAATTTTAACCACGAAAGTAATCGAACTGGTTCTACGAGAGACTGTGACATAAGGGTCAAGTTAATGAATAATAATTACATAAAATATGTTTGTAGAACATCTGCAGGTCGGAAAGAGAACTGGTATTGGTTATAGGTAGGTGGTATGTATTTTGAGACCTAATGAAATCGATAGATATACAGGATTATAATTAGGGAGCTCTCTAAATGATTTAGGTGACCGTCTTGGTAACGTATGGCATTAAATATCATTGGTAGTGCCTCAAGTCGCATAAGATTATGACTTTCAAAATCGAATTTCTTCAAGTCAAAATTTGAAAGGAAGTCATTTTGACTGGTCCGGAAATCGTTCAGCCGTTTTAATATATCATAATTTATATGATCCTGGTCTTACCTCCAACTAAGTAAGAACCACGCAAGTAGTCAAAATCCAGTTGCAAAAAAAAGATTTTAGCTAAACAATCAGTTAAAAGTTACTTCTGTACATCTTAAAAAACAACTATCTACGATTGTTCTACGATTTTCATAAATTGGAAAAAATAATCGAAAGTCCGCTGTGAAATATCTATACATATAATAAATCTGTAGACATCAAAAAATCTGTAATTGTAAGATATCCAGAAAAAAAATACACAGGTCGCCTTAAAATCGTTAGCTGAACACGATAGGGTAGTTTTTAGAATTTTTGTCTGTCTGTCTGTTTGTCTGTTTGTCTGTCTGTTTGTTTGTTTGAACCAGGTAATCTCATAAACTACAGAACAGATTTCGACAAGGTCCACACAAATATGTTCAGGAAATATCAGATTAACATTTAGGGTATGTTTTAATTTAACTTTAATACAATAATTAAGATATTTGATAAAAAAACATTTAAAAAATGTGAAATCGAAATATTTTTCCGTGGTAAAACGAAATCGAACGTCAGAAGGGAACAGTATCCTTACCACGGGTTTTTTACGTATTCGATTGACATACTATATTGAGTATTCACTATGAAACTTCCTAAAAATCAACTTACTAGGTCCACCCATCTCTGAGAATATCGGTAGTGACACACCGACAGACAAACGGACAAAAGAGTGATGAAAAAGGGTTTCTTTTTTTCGAGTTCTTCAAAAAGTCATGGTAGGCGTGCAGTACATGCCTCCGTTCAAGATGACAGCTGACATAAAACCAATTTTTTTTTTTTTCATTCGGTCTTCGACCAAATATTTGGCTACCAAATAGTTTGCATTTAATACTACCTACATGAAACTGAAAATAAGGTTAGTACAAAGAGGTACTACTACATAATATTACCGATCTCCTTACACTTCTATCGCGCTTATCTCTAATTAAATAGTTTGAATTATGAGTTCAAGTAGTGGATACCTTAGAAAATAGAAAACAAAAAAAATAATTTTCCAAATCGGTCCAAGCGTTTTCGAGTAATCAGCGAACATACATAAAAATATAAATACGCGAATTGAGAACCTTTGAAGTTCGTTAAAAAATAGATAGGTATTTGTAAAAATCGATTTATCATTTTGTTTTTTCCAAAATTACGTATACCTGCCAGCTACCTAATAAAAAAATGGACAATTTGGTCAAGAATTCAGAAAATTGCGTGGTATGTTATATGTTATGTTATGTTTTTTGCGCTGTGATTTTAGACCCGATGAATAAATAATGCCCTTACGCTTTATAGGTTTTGTATGAGGGCATTATTTGTTCTTTTCGATGGGCATGGTACTCAAAGTGAACCGGGCACTTTTGATAAATCATGGAACATCACGTTTCCTCAATACCCTGTATCCAAGACGCTTTAGAGGTTTTTTTTTTTTCTTTTTATTATGGCTTCGCACGTGTGCATTTAGCCAGTGTCAAGTTATATTTTGCATCAAATTATGACCCGATTTTTCATAAATCGGGCCTAAAGTGTTTCAATACAGTTAAAGTCGTCATAGTCCGTCAAGTCAGGGGTTATAGTAAAGCGGTGGCAAGTTTACCATAACCTTAATAGGAGATTTGGAGGCAACGAGAAAACTGCATGTTTGACACTGATTTTTACTTTCACTACAATTGTGCACTTTCACAGAAATAAATTGAATAACATTCCACCAGAATTATACAATTCAACTCGGGTTACTAACATCTAAGTTTCATGAAAATAAAACTGCAGCACGACATGTTGTTAACTCGTTCCCGCCAAAACTCCCTTTAGAGGTTTGGTGTTATTTATTATTTGTTTTTTTTTTATTCCCTCTATCAATAGGTATGACTCTCAAAGGGCGCCGTGCACTTTTGTTAAATCATAGGACATGACGTTCCTTCAAATACCCCGCTTCCGAGACACTTTAGTGTTTTATGTGAAAGCATTTTTGTTTAACGTAATACCTGCTATCAATATGTAAGGATCGCGTTATTTTATGTAAAAGTATTTGTTCTGTCCAATGGCCTTTCTTTTTACTCATTAATATTAATATTTGAAAATAAGAATAATATAAAATATTATTTGCACCAAAATAGATTATTAATTGCAGGATTTTGGTGTTATAGTATATAAGTATAGAAGAGGTTATAGTGTCGAATAGGAATTGGACTGAAATAAAAAAAAATACTACCTACATAAGTGCCTTCGCTAAACATTTAAAAAAATATAGTTTAAAAACAATGTAACTACCTACTTTTAACCGACTTCAGAAAAAGGAGGAGTTTCTCTATTCGTCGCACATATATATATTTTTTATGTATGTTCGCTGATTACTTAAAGATGCCTGGACCGATTTGGAAAACTCGTTTTTTGATTGAAAGGGGATAACTCACAGGTGGTCCCATAAAAATTGGATGAAGATCTGATGACGATCGGAGTGAGGAACAGAATTGCACCTCAAGAGTGCAGCAAATTGCTCGGTTTTCGATTTCCACTGATAGAATTGGGCCATAAACGAATAATTACGGATAAATGGAACATCTGAAACCACCTTCTCATCAGAAAACTCTTCAATCGGTTACGATTACATTTTACAATTTGAAGAATTTAGTCGCCAGACTAGGTTTGTATGAATGTTGATAGAGAACCATATCTTAAATAAGATCCAATGAGGATCTTCGAAGTGATGAACAGAATTGTACCTCGAGAGTGCAGCAAATTGCTCATTTTTGATTTCCACCAGTAGAATTGACCCATAAACTAATAGTTACCGATAAATGGAATACTTATCTGAAACCACCTTCTCATCACCAAACCTCAATGGGTTACTATTAGGTACAGGTTGCAATTTGAATAAATAGTCACTTTCGCCTCATGGTGTAGAATTTTCAGTGACAGCAGCACTAAAATTTTAAAAACCGACTTCAAAAAAATTTGAAAACTTTTGTTTTAAAAAAAAAACCTGAAAACAAAATCTTAAAAAAAACCTGAACCATGTGACACTATGTTTTCTATATACCTCTCAACATTCAATCCAACCCAGTCCGACTTCCAAGTAGGTTTCTGCTGTCTTAGTGACCCGAAATGGATTATTTTTCACTTTTTGGTTTTTATTTTCAGGTTTTTAATTTTTGTTATTATAACTTACACCGAACGATAAATAGTATTTATGCGGGAAAATTAGGCATTCTAAATAAACCAAAACCACATCGCGAACGAAGTCGCGGGCAACAGCTAGTATATAAATAAATTTTAAATAAACGTTTATTGTCACAACAATAAAACCAATTTGAAAGATTTAATTAACCACTCAATAAAAGTAAGTACCTTAGACTTTACACTTCATTGATTCATTAATTATTCACGGTATTTTAAACTCTAATTACTCGTATTAGAGGTCATATTGCAATGCAAATACAGGGTCAGTTACAAACCAGGATTGCGCACTTAGCAAATACCTAGCACTAAGTGGTTGTTAGTAAATGGACATTGGACATTTCTCTACGCACCAATGACCTACATATGTATGCTGTGTGGTAAGTGCAGATTGCTACCTACGTATTTTGCTAATTTTCATCACACATAGACTAAAACACATACCTGCACTAAGACTGTCTGTCCACAGAAGCGGAGCGGATCGGTTTCCACCAATAGAATTGCATAAAAACTCTAAAGTTGTTGCGGAGCGCTATTGATGGAAACGCCGCTCCGCTACCTCGCTCTCATGTGGACAAGCAGCGTAAAGCCACTCAAAGCGAATCAGCATTCATAATAGAAGCCACTAGCAAAATATATTTCGCTTAAATATCAAAATTGTGAAAAAGTCTCTTGAAGTGCAGTTTCATGTAAAAATCTCTTATATTTTTTTTTACTTTGGTAAGTATAAATAAAATTTAAAATTCTGACTGACTGTTATCAACGCACAGCTCAAACCAATGGACGGATTGATGATTGATTGATTAGATGACTGTTATGACGTAGGCATCAGCTAAGAAACTATTTTGGAAAATTCAACTCGTTTGTATTCTGTGTGTGTAGAAAATAATAATAATAAATATTACAGGACATTCCACACATCGCCATCTAGCCCCAGGCTAAGTAACTATACTTGTGTTATGGGTGCTAGACAACGGATATACTTCTTATATACTTTTTATTTTGTAAATATGTACTTATAATATATAGAAACAACCAGACCCGAGACAAATACCTAAGCATAAGTACTTGTCTGAGGCGGGAATCGAACCCGCAACCCTCAATTGATATTACAAATCAATATTACTTTAAAAGAAACACTAACCCGGGTAAAACAGCTAGGCGCAGATAGTTTTGGTACAAATAAAATTCACCGACTGACTAACTGATAATCAACAGATAGCCCAAACCAATCGCCGGGACATACAGGTAGCTGGCATAACGTAGGCATTCGCTGAGAAAAGATTTATGAAAATTCACTCAAACTTCCAAACTTCTATTATATTCTTCTAAATTCAAACATATTTCGACCCAGTTGGTGCAATGGTCACCATGTCGGCCTGCCAAACATAGGGTTCGATTCCCGCCTCAGACAATTATTTAGATATTAGTCTGTGGTTTGGTTGTTTCTATGTATTATAAATATATATTTACGAAAGAAAAGTATGTAAGTAGTATATCCGTTGTCTAACACTCATAACACAAGTCTAGTTACTTAGCTTGGGGCTAGATGGTGATGTGTGGAATGTCCTGCAATATTTTGTTTTGTTGGTTTGTTGTTTATTTAATAGTAAAGTTTAAAAAACTTTCAAGTTAAGTTAGTATTTGTCCACAGTGTAAGTACCTACCACATGACAGAAGCGTAGCACTTTCCCTCGTACCCATCAATCATCTCGTTAGTTACGCTAACTTGACCTCCTTCACTATTTACACTGTGTTAAAACTAAACGTAACTAAATAGACTTAAGTTACTTATATCTATTAGATTTTTACTTTCTTGTGACGCTAAGAAAGTACACGGGTATTGCTTCTTGCATACAAGTAGGTATTTCCCGAATTCCTAAATTCAAGCATTCCATTATTTTCTTTATAAAAATGTTCTCCCTATTCTCTCCATACACATATACTCCTATTTTCTCCATACAAGTTTTCCACTATTTCCTTCCTAAAAAATGCCTCCCGAGAAATATTTTTCTTTACATAAAACCAAGGTTTGCTGTACATAATAATGCCCTATGTTTTACTTTTTTTTAAACTAATTACTAAAGGAAAAGCTTGTGAGGTACGAACGTCAAATTCTATGAGGAAAAGCTGTTTAAAAAAAAACTTATAGGTATACAGCGAGTGGAAGGAAATATTGTATGGAGTATCTAAGCAATACCCACGTACTCTTTGAGAAAGCCCCAGACAGCCCCAGATACCAGTCCGTCTCATAAATTACTAAACACTTAATAAAATAATTTAAGACTAAACTATTGCTAAAACCAGTAGCCGTACGTCGCGCGTATCAAATCATCATTCATCATCATATCAATAAAAAAAAATTATACGTCATAAAGATGATTTTATGACGTGAAAACGTTTAGTTCCGTAACAATTCCTTTGATTTGAACACTATTTGTAAGACGATGCCTTTTAATTTTACAATTACAATTAGTTAAAGAATGTGAAAATTATGTGAACAATGAGGTTTTGTGAAATCTTGACCCTTTGCACGACTATCTGTTCAACTACTTAGGATTAATGTAGAAAATGAAGTTTGAATCAACTAATAGCTAGATCGCGAATCGCGATCAATGAAAGGTAGAAAGGCATTTGCCCTTCAGTAAGAAAGTTAAACAAATATATAAATGAATTTTTTCCAACATTAATTTTAACTGACACGAATTTTTAACCTGCATCCCCAACACACGTCATTACAAATGACAACAAGAAATTCATTTAAAATCTAAGAATCATAAAAAATCATCAACGACGAAATTATTAAAATGACAATAAAATAAAATAAAAATCTTCTTCTTCTTTAGTGTCATTGGCTTCTGTTAGGTTTTTGATTACTGGGTATCAATCATAAAGTTAAAGTAAAAATAAAAAATAAAGTACCTAAATGTGCAAAAATTTATAATCATGATGACAAACTCATCAGAGTTAAGAATTTTTGCTAAATGGATAACACAAGGTTATGCAACCACAAAATCATAATCTTAGAAAATCTACTAGCTTCTAAGTCTAAGTTATGTGCGTGCAATGAAAATAGGCTGTTTTGGAAGCCTTCGTGCACGGTATGACGTCTAATATGAGAGTGAAATTACTGTTAAGATTGAGATCAGGTAGCGTGAAATTCTATATTTTTTGTAAAAAAAACGACTTTTTTGTTACGAGGTAAGAGTTGAATTAGATTGACAAGTGGATGTTCAAAGCATTGTTTATTTCATTCATAGTTCTCAAAGGCTCTGACAACTAATGGCAGTGATGTGACTCTAATAACGCAACGTGCATAAAATAAAAAAACCATAATCGTTAAGTTAAATATCTACTTAATTCATGAAGTTAGCGTTGCGAAGGTCGCGTGATTAGTGGCTTCGGTTCATTCCGTGATTATTTCAAGTTCTTCCTCTACAAACGACTAGCTGTGCCACGAGATTTTACCCGCGTAAGTCCCGATCCTGCGAGAGTTTGGGAACAAAGGAATCCTATGTCCTTTTTCAGCCTCTATACGACCACTATACCGATTTTCATCTAAATCGGTTCAGTCGTTTAGCCGTGAAAAGGGAATAAACAAACAAATAAATCCTAACTATACTTTTCGGATTTCTATTAATATTAGTTTGGGTTTTTGCAGCCACTATTTCTCCAAAAACTGCACCTCTTAGATTTCGGACTCATAAAGATGGTATAAAGATAATGATCGGATATGTGTAGGTATGTAAGTAACTTTCAAAATATCATTATATAATACTCTTAAATCATCTAATTTTAAAACCGCGTTACCGAAGTTACTTTACGTTGAATGCCGCGTCGGAGATCATATCGTGAAAGCAAATGAATGCTGACAAACTCTGTTAAAACTTATCTAAAAGCATATTTTTTTAGGACAGAAAATACAATTAGGGAAATATTTTTTTTTAAAACAAATAATCTCTATTTTCTATAATTTTAAATGGGTTGATTAGGGGTTATAAAAAAGGAGGTGAAGTTCACATCACTGATTGTGAAGGTTTAGACTGAGCATTATATTGACAATTTCCTTTAAAAAAACATACCTCCTTTTTTGAAGTCGGTAAATGTTTGAAGGTTGTTTTGTTTATGAACCAACCGTTCTAAAGATCCTATCATAGATAGAAATTTGCTTTTTGCAGAGACCCTGCCCACAAGTCATGATTTACCAAGGCCAATGTGAAAGTCACATTTGACATAACAGACTGAGGATACAGATTGTTCGCTCGCTACAGAAAAAATCTAGGACATGATAGAGCTATGCCAAATTCAGTGCGACCACGGTGCTCCCGAGCAAACCATGCATCTCCTACTAATCTGCTACTCCAGCCTTAGGTTAACGACTAACGATGACCTAATGTCAGCCAATAATAATGCCAAAACCCTGACAGCATATTGGAGTAAACGAATCTGACGAAGAAGGTGGTGAAGATAGACATAATAGGTATATTTTAATGCCATATCTATTATATATCTATCATATCTCATATTTAGGCTAAGGTTACCGAAATAAATATTTATTATTATTATTATATCAACGTTTATTTTGCTAAAATGATGTAATATGAAATTTCTAAACACATCGCAAATAATTGACTAATATTTTTAGTATTTTGCATTGACAGCTATTTGATGTTTGACCCTGATTAGAATTTTTTTGTTGGATAAAATAACTTTACAAATAATAGAGACACCTCTAATAAATCTTACGCAAAAATGATCCAACTATCTATAGGTCTAATGGCTGAAAACAGCCCGTATTATAAGTACAATAATATGTTTAGTTTTGATACTCCTTCACGCAAAAACCACAGGACCGACTGGGATTTTAGCTCTATATTTCTACGAGATCAGTGAGTTCATTATGGAGATGAAACCAAGGGCAATAGGTATTAAAAATATTAAATAATCAAACAATGTCGATTGGCATAGATTACGATATCGTATTCTAATTTAAATATTTGACAACATCTTAAGTTATGTGGTTTTATTTTGTTTTTTATAATGGTTAAATAAATAAGTTTAAGGTCTAAAAAGATTGAAGCGTGATAGCCTGTTAATTGATAAAAGACTCCATTAAACTGATATGACTAATAAAAATATTTATAAAGTAATAAAAATCATAATTATTAAAACACGTGGCATATTAAATTCCAAAACTGGTTTACACCTAATATCTTACAAAGAAATTAATTCAAGTTCACAATTCATTCATACTCCGAATTGCATACAACAACCACACTTGAAAACCAATCCTATACCAAGAACACAGAATACAAAATCCTTTGTTCATGTAACTATAGATTTTAAAAGTTATGTCACTTGAAAACCAATTCTATTCTAACTGTGCTGAGTGTAAAATCCTTTGTAATTGTAGATAGATGTAAAAATTCGCGTGTTTCTAACTTATTGGCAGGTATAGGTCGGCCAACGAATGATGGCCCCCAGCGAAAATTGGTGGGGATGGTTTGCGCATGTACAATCACGCACAGAATTACTACAGCCTAATCGTCTAACTTTACCCTCGTTTAATATTTTGCCCAACCCGAAAAACATTCCTTTAAATTAGAAAATTAGGCAATGTATTGCACCGAAACTAAAAGTACATTGAATTTTAATGTATAAGTTAATCCGATTTTTTCAATTTAGACTTAGGCAAAATTAGGTGTGTGTGGGTTTTATGTGCGCAACAGTACTTAGACGAATAAATACGTGCGAGAGCGGGATTTATCCCGCTCTCGCACGCTCTCTAGCCACGCTCTAGCGCGACTAGAAACGATTGTGTGCAACAGAGAGGCATGATGTGAGCAACTGACCTTCACTTCACTCCTGTCCCCCCGCCAAACAGACCTAAAAATGGAGCTCTGCGCATACCCCTTCCACTTTCCGCCAGGGGCCATAATTTGCTGTTTCACCTATACCAACGGAGTATTTACAGGTATTTATTATAGAGACTGTCATTAACATCGAGGTTAGAGAAAAGGAGGTTGATTTACAGATTAATAGGTCACTATTGTGTTGAGAATATTATTATCTTTGCAATAATAATGTTTAATTATCTGAATAGAGAGGCAGGCATAGACCAGTGAGATGTAACAGTTATAAACGATTGTTGTCCAGCTGGGTTGACACTCTGCTGATCGGGTATTCTGATGCTTTCGTGTTATCTAGCTGAATTGTCTTGCCCGTTTAACATGAGCTCTGAAACTTTATTTTAAGGTGAAAGGGTACCGGTGCTATCTCCATACAAACGTAGTCGACAGTTTCCTGCCTTGATAATTATTATCGCCGAGTAAAAAAGATCAAGTGTTTTTAGAAGATTAAATGCAAAGTAATTAAATGTGTTTAAACCGGTATGCACAGTCGGTCACATTTTTTTTCATTTCAGGCCAGTTGTTCTACGAGTTGGTACATCTATCAAAACACGATCGAAACTAACTGAAGACAATCGACCTAATTTTTTTTTTGAAAAATGTACCTAACTGTGAACTTGTTAACGGTAAGTTGTTAGGTACGGGTTTCGTCAATGAATTATGTTTGTAATCTATTGAAAATAATTGTAATTCTGGCTTTTGACAAGTTGGCATGACAAGTTGCTTGAACTCAAAGATCCACGTCATGAGACAAAAGGTGCATGACCAGTGACTACCTCTACTTGTTGGACTTAAGTTGCTGTATTTTTTTTTTAAATATGGCTTCGCACGGTTTGTGCATTTAGCCAGTGTCAAGTTATATTTTGCATCAAATAATGACCCGATTTTTCATAAATCGGGCCTAAAGTGTTTCAAAACAGCCAAAGTCGTCATAGTCCGTCAAGTCAGGGGTTATAGTAAAGTGGTGGCAAGTTTACCATAACCTTAATGGGAGATTTGGAGGCATCGAGAAAACTTCATGTTTGACACTGATTTTTAATTTCACTACACTTGTGCACTTTCACAGAACATTCCACCAGAATTATACAATTCAACTCGGGTTACAACTAAGTTTCATGAAAATAAAACTGCAGCACGACATGTTGTTAACGCGTTCCCGCCAAAACTCTTAGTTGCTGTTATTAGCACGTTTTTTTTTAAATAGAACACTTTAATGATGCCAAAAGAAGGCACAATTTATTACCTCCTTGAATAAAAAAAGAAAGACTTTGAGGTGCAAATCATTTTTATAATAGCAACTCCGCAGAACGTAAAAGTTCTTACACAACTTAAATTTAAAACAGACAGACGGACAAGAAAATGATCTTATAGGGTTCCTATTTTACCTTTTGAGGTACGGAGCCCTAAAAACTACCTCATTTAACTATTATCATTTATTTCATTTCAATTTTGAACGTCAAAATCCGGCACGCAAATTTCACTTTTATTATTTTTAGAGACATTTCTTTAACCACGAATCTAGGTTATATTTTGTTGTTTATAGGCTTCCTTTGTAATGTTACCGACTGTTTTATAGTACCCAAATAACTTGTGATTTAACTTTTTAACACAATTATCACTTGCATGCGAATAATAACGGTTACTTTGGGGCCCAATTCTCATAGTTTACGATAGACAAGCTGTATTTCTTTCAATTTACTTTCGTTTGGTCAGTTTGATTATCTTTACAGTTCTATGTTTGTCGTGATAGACAATATCTCTACCGATAGAGAATCGAGGTTCTTTTAATGAATAGTGTTTTTGATTTATCGTAAAAATTAGAAAGTCTGCATTTTATTTATCCTAATGCTTGACACTGAATTTAGTGTTTGAAAAGTTCTATAAAATAATGAATTACTAAGACATTTTTATTGGACAGTTAAAAAACTATAGGATTACCTACGGAAGTAAAAATACTTATTGTTAAACTAACTTAGTTTCATGTGTGTTGTTTGTTTTTTTTGTTTAATTAATTAAGTATACCTAGATTTACTTATTTCTGCCTAGGACAGTCTTAAATTTAGTGCCAATTTGACTCATGCTAAACAGCTGGTTGTAAAAAAGTTCTTGACAGGGGGACCATTTTCCGTAGGGGGATCGTTAAGGGGACCGTTCAATAATAATCGGCCTATATAACAAATTATTATCGGCCTTACCGTCCTTTCATAATATTATAATCGGTACAGGTTCCACTTAACAATTTGAATTTCAAAAATTGTAAAAAAATCATTCCATAATCCCATACTAACTTTTAACTATCGGTAGACTGGAAATCTACAGACTCATGTACAGACTGCGTGTGCAACTGATTTTTTGCATTCTCAAATAAATTTTTGTTTTTTATAGTGCGTTCCGAATGTTATTAGCAATTTAATAAGAAAACTACCGTTGTGCCGACGTTATCAGCTCCACGATATATAATTTTGATACAATTTGACATTGATGAGAAGCAAGGTCATTAATTACAGTTATTCGACGAACGAACGTGCGCGTGAGGTCGTCGCGGATGTTCTTCGGAAAGTGACCTAGTGAGTAAAAACAAGTGCAGCCTACCTTCATATAAAATGCCCATAGAAAATGCCTATTAATTAATTTGATGTCGAACTAACGGCCAGCCAAATCTGTACTTTAATTTTACAGACACGGCACGCAGCAACACACTTCGCTGGCACGAAGTATACTAGTATAAAAAAAACTCCAGCACACAATTTATAAAGAGTTATTGGTAAATATACTAGCAAGCCATTGAGGGCTACTTCTGTGCCCCTAAAAAAACAACTTTTGTTCTACGACTTTTGGATATTCGAAAACAAATATTAAATTTTGAGGTTAAGTAAATTCGAAAAACAGCTGATTTGTTAAAACAAAGGTCTTTCAGACTAAGAACAAAACTTTAAAAAATAAGTAAAATTTAATGGTTATTGACCTCTCCGTGTATGGAACAGCTGATTTTCAGGTAAACCTAACCTCAAAATTTTCAAAAAAAATGATTGAATTTCCAAAAGTCGTAGAACAAAAATTGTTTGTTTAGGTGCACAGAAGTAGCCCTCAACGGCTTGCTAGTATAATTATCAATGACCTTGTATAAAGCTTCTTGGAAACGAGATATTAAAAGAAAACCATAGGATACCACGTTTACTTAAATATCCCGTTTCCTAGACGGTTAAAAGGTTTGGTGTGAAGGCATTATTTTTCGCCATAATAATAAACTATACCAAGCTCCCTTAGTAAATTTCAGGACCCCTTTATGAATAAGTGGATGTATTTATAGAAACTTCCGTATTGCACTCGCCATTCTGACGTGTATTGAAATATTTCATGGTTACAGCAATTAGTGAAACTCGATTGAATTTCCATTACAAAATCAATACCTGTGCGTAGGTAAAGTTACTAAACATCCTTCTATGTGCAAACACAACACCATCCGGTGAGTTACTAGACTTATGTTCTATTCTTATTGCTTAATTCATTGATATGGACTTAACAATCATGATTTTACATTTGATTTGTTGCTATTTTGAGTCTAGCTGCTTCTTCGTATCGATATAATAAACTAGCTGTGCTTCACGATTTGATAATGGTCATTTGTATTCAAGAAAATATAAGTGCGAAAAAAACTAACCGAAACCTTAAAGCTATTCCAAATTTAAATGTTAGAAGTTGATAATCGCAAATTATTGCAAAATATGCGCAACATTAAGGATCATGTCCTCTCCATATAAAGAACAAAAAATAATTAAAGTCAATAATAAAATTCATAATTTATTTCTAAAAAAAAATTATAAAGTTCAATTAAGCTTTTAGTACTTTTGAAATTGTGTTATAGAGTTACAGATAGTATTTCGTGTCATTTTTTTTTCATGAATTTTTGCTGGAATCCGGGTAGCACATTTGATTACCATTGCTAATTTGTTTATTTAATTACCGTAAAAACTGAGTTCACACTTTCTCTACAATAAAATAATATTTATAACAGAAGTTCTGCTATAAAATTTATAATTTAATAGATACCTACATGGTAAAAACTGTTACATACATCCATCATTTTAGGTTATATCCACGTCGACGTTTTCGGTTCAACATAAGTTAAAAAAATAAAGTTTAGGCTAAAATGATTCCTAGAATACAAGCATATACAATGTCAGATAAGTAATTACCTTATTTACCTACTTGTACTTGTATACGAGGTTCTTTCCGCAACTAGATCGCTTTAGCCCTTTCGCGTGAAGATAAACTTGAGAACACTTGCCCAGCACTTATACCACTCTCTATGAGTAGTCAACAGAGTCCAAGAAAGGACTGTCAATTCATCTGTATCCAACTAAGCCGCCGGTTTCATCACGATATTTTCATTCACCGTAACAGCTATATCAATTGCGCCCCGCTGTTTTACCCGCGAAAGTCCCGATCCCGTGGGAATATCGGGATAAAAAGTAGCCTATGTGTTCATCCAGGTCTCCAGCTATCTAGATAAAGAGTTTCATCGCAATCGGTCCAGAAGTTTTTGCTTGAAGGAGTAACAAACATACATACACACACACACAAACATAGGATCACACATAAATCCAAAGAAAAATCAGTGGACTTAATCTAAATCGGTATTTAAAATTGTACTTATGAAATCTAAAACCATGAAACCTTGCACTATTAAGATAATTATCTTTTTAGGGCAATTGCAGACTACATAACAGCTCCATTGATCACCCCCGAATGGATGCCACGTATAGACCACCAGTGCAATACATACTTGCTCTTAAATCGTTAAAATCGTATGGTGTTTGTGGTTCTACTCCTTAGAAGAGCTAAACCAGTAAAGTCTGTTTATGAAGGGAGGCTTATCACGTATCCAAAAGTCTTAAATCTTATTTTCGTCAGTACATAGTCCAGGAGTATGTATGTATGTATACGGGCGTTTTTTCCGCAACTAGACTCTTTTTAATCGGGTCTTTTTTGCGTGAGGATGGAGTAGGCTTGCCCAGCACCTACTACCCTCTCAGCTTAGACCGTGTCCAGAGGAGATAACTTGTCAATACTTCTGGAGCCAACTAAGCCGCGGGTTTCATCACGATGTTTTCCTTCACCGTAAGAGCAATGTCAATTAGCGCACATAAATTTGTCTTAAGAAAAATCCATTGGTGCCGGATGAGAGTCCAAGAGTAATTTTGAAAGTTTTTGAAAGGCAAACAAAAAACAAAATTAATAAATATTTTAGGACATTTCACAAAACACCATTTAGGTCAAAGCTAAACAACTAAGCTTGTGTTATGGAGACCAGACAACCTCAGACAACGGATATCATACTTACATACTTTTCTTTTGTAAATATAAATACATTCAGAAACACCCAGACGTCACAGAGGTCGGTCGTCAGAAATGAACAATTTTATCATTAGTATTTAAAGTTGTTTTATCACTTATGTATTTTAGTTTATTCTTACTTATTGTATTTTCATTTTTGAGCTGATTTTGAATTTTAATTTGACTATTTGTAACACTAGTTGCGCCCCGCGGTTTCACCCACGTAAGTCCCGATCCCGTGGGAATATCGAGATAAAAGTACCCTATGTATTAATCCGGGTCTCTAGCTATCTAGATACCGAGTTTCATTGCAATCGGTCCAGTAGTTTTTGCGTGAAGGAGTAACAAACATACACACACACCAGTAGGATAGGATTTCTCCAATATATTACATTGTATGCCTGCAATAAATGACTATTTATTTATTTATTATTATTTGGCTGTTTCATTCTAACTATCAGTCAACTTCAAGTTTTTATTCTGAGTCCGCCCTTAGATTGATGGTGACAACAACTGATTGGCTGGTTACAAGCATGCCATGGATAAGTACATGTCCCATAACCGCTCATTACAAGCGAAAGTGAATCTTCATTTTCATTTTGTAAAGGCGATGCACTTCGTGAATGACGTCATAATTTATAAGTGTCAGTTGTTATACCAAATAAGGTGAGTAAGTACAAAATAAATGTAATTTATTTTTCAATTTCATTATTTTAGCGTCAAAATTGCATCATTTATGTAGTACTATACTATATTCAGGTCAATGAATATGCACGTAAGTATGCAGGTGTGTTTTTTTAATATATACTATTTCTAGACAATGTACACAGCGCCATCTAGCCCCATGCTAAACAACTAAGGTTTTGTTACTAGTATAGCCAGATAACGGAAAAAATACTTACTTTTTTTTTTTGGAAATCTATACTAATAGAATAGAATATAATTTATTCGAACAAACACACGACAAAGTATAGATACAAATAAGAAACAGTAAGAGATGGTTACAAATAAAAGAAATTACAAAAAAACAGACAATAAAAATAAAAAGTATCTGAGAAGTCGTGTATTGCCCGAATGAGTAAAGCCTCAGCATATGCTGCAGATACGCAGGCGCATCTGCAGCGCCTAATCTGAACCTTAATTAATCGCCTAGCTAATCTAAATCTTTACTTAAAAATTTAGAAAAGATTTTTATGTTTGTTTGTAACTAATTTTCTCCGAAACTATTGGACTTATAGAAAACTAGCTGCACCCCGCGGTTTTGCACACGTATGTCTCTTACAAAGGTGATTTATTTGCAAACATAGAATACATTTAGTTACCCCATGAGTTTATAACACCACCAACCAATGAGAAGAAGGCACACTTTCTTCTCATTGGTGGGCGCGTTCCGAAGGCACACATCCTAACTTAGTTTTTAAGTCGTTTCTATGTGATCTATGTATAAAATATACATAAGCATCCTAATGAATTAAGATATTTGACTTTGACTTTACTGTGAACTACAAACTTCATCAGTCTTTAGAGGTAAAATTTGTAGAATTTCTTTCTTAGTGCGCGCTTACGTCCTAATAGAAACCTTCAATAGAAGTTTCAGACTCGTAGCTCTTGTAGTTTCAGAAATTTCTTGATGAGTCTCTTTTCTCTTTTATATTTATAGTATAGTTTTACATCTGGCGGTACCTAACTACATACACAGAGAAAAGAGGAAACAATTACCGAGCAAGTCTCACCTAATTGGTCAATCTACGTGTAAAAGTGCATGCAATTCCTAAGCGATTACAAGATTATGATAGCTTAGGTTGTCATTAAACTTGAATTCTTACTTACTTATTAAATCATAGACTAATTGAGGATCTAGTTGAAAAATTAAACTTTATTATATAAGACTAGCTTTTGCCCGCGATTTCGTCCGCGTTTTAGCCAAAAATGGGCCAAAAAATCACGTTGTCCCATACAAACTTTTCCCCCTTTTCCTTCTCCTAAAATGTAGAATATCAGAAAATCCTTATCGGATGCCTACGTCATACAAAGAACACACCCTCCAAGTTTCAGGTCTCTACGTTTTGCGGTTTAGACTGAGCGCTGATCTGTCAGTCAGTCATTCAGGACAAAGCCTTTTATATGTATAGACTAGCAGCGTCCGTTCTTTTATTTGCGTAAGTTCCGACCCCGTGAGGATATCTGGATAAAAATTGCATTACCTACTATACCTAGCTTATATTACTTCCAATGAAACAATGTATTCTCATACCAAGTTTGATCAAAATCGGTTCGGTAGTTACAAACAAAAATCTTTTAATTTCTTTTTCTTTTTTAAGAGGTGAGTTACACGGGTTATTAAGAGTTAGTAGTATCCCACTACAGGGCAAAGGCCTTTCAAAGTTTGCGATCTTCTGCAATGAATTGAACTCGCGCCCCTCGAAAGTCCTCGTTTATTTGGAGTTACAATCGTATAGGTATCTTCTAGGAAAGTGTGCCTAGAAGAAGAAACAACTTAGACAGCATCGTCACTTACCAACGTATGAGATAGTGGTCAAACGCTGACCTAGTTATTATAAAAAACATTGCCAATCTGTCTTTTTGTCCATATAGTAGAATATGTATTTGTCCTTTTACGAAGTGAAATATGAGAATGTATGCGAATTATCATTATAAAAATGAATGCGAGTTATTGAAATAGTTCAATCTATAGAATGTTAGAGAAAGCGAAATGACCTCTCAAAGGGGAAAATCGTGAAGTCAGTTGAACATTGAACCATGCACGAACTGTCAAACATCTTACGTCTCACAAGACGTCGATGATATTTCCTTCTTAGAGATAAATTATAGTATGCAAATTATGACCACTAAATGCATAATAGTCCATTAGTGGAACTTACAAGCATGAAAACGTATATAAGCATAATATGCTAAAACAGGCATTTTTGAAACCTGAACCAGTGCAGACTTCAAGAATGATTTTTTTAATAGGTAAAGGATTTTTCCTTTTGAAAAAGAGACAAAACCTAACGCAGACATTTTAGCGGTCTTACTGAATGACGGTACCTATCTATTCTAAGTAACACGGTGTTTGTATCTTGTAAAGCATGTCTCAAAACTAGTTGAAATAGAAAAGTAGATACCTACCTGTTTCAAACGTACGGACAATTTTTTATTATAAGTACGAATGTTCTACTTACACACTTAAATGAAACTGACACAAGAAGTAACGAGTATCTGTGTCTGGTAGATTTCCTAGCAAATTAACGTTTTTCATAAGTAGATACAGGATGATTTTTTTAAGGATATGAGCCTTTAGAAATCCTTTATCCCAGAAAGCTGTTAAGCTAAAATACTACTGGGCGGGACATGTTTGCCTCTTGCAGATGAACAATGGGCCAAAATAACAATAGGCGGATTCCCATAGGGATACGACCACGGGGCAAACCAAGGCGACGATGGCGAGATGATTTTGACTCCTATAGGAATGACTGGTGTGCAATAACCACAGATCGTCATCAATGAAAGAAGGGTAGAGAGGCCTTTCCCCTGCAGTGGAGCAGTATAGGCTCTTAATCTATATTTATATTATAAAGCTAAAGAGTTTGTTTGTTTGTTTGAACGCGCTAATCTCAGAAACTACTAGTTCGAATTGAAAAAATCTTTTTCTGTTGGATAGTCTATTTATCGAGGAAGGCTATACGCTACTTTTTATCCCGAAATTCCTACGGGATCAGGAGTTACGGGGGTGAAACCTCGGAGCGCTGCTAGTAATAATAATAATTCGGGGTTATTATTATTACTAGCAGCGCTAAAATCATTATATTTCTTGAAAAAGCTAGCCAGCCTGAAATCGTCTGGACCACAATTCATTATTGTTGTATCTCAAATAAAACCCGGAAATTTATTAATTACGGTTTATTAATACTAGGCACAAGTAGTAGTTGGACTGACCGGACAGAGAGAGAGAATGACATATTAGACATTGACAGTCTACTATCAAAGATGCGTTCAAGATAATATCTCACAATTATGATTCCCTTTTTTATAAATTCGTTTTTTTTTCTTGGCTTTAGTAATGATAATAACTTTTCTAAAAATCTAATGATGCAGTTTGAGTTTTCAAAATTTGGTCACTTAAATTCTTTCAGTAAAAATACTGAAAGAATTTAAGTGACCAAGCTATCTCTTATAGTTTCAGAAATTGTCCTACAGGCTTGTTTAAAAAAATCATCCTGTATATCATGATATAATACGCGTATTACGATTTAGGAGTCATTTAATTTGCATTATTTGTAAGTTTTATTTTACTTTTAGAGAAAAATCGTGGGTGGTATCAGTAAAAATTTAGGTCACTATGAATCAAAGACAAACAGATACCATCTTAAGGTTATTATTCTAATAGGTCAAGCTTATGACCTAAATAATAAATATGGATCCCAAGAAAGGACATAAATTCAGTAGTTGGATGACGAAGTTACGCCTATAGTAGAATGGAGGAAGACATTTTTGATTGACCTTTGTCAGCATGATTACAAAAAAATAAAAACTTTTCTTGTATTTTTACTCGTCTTCTCATTGGTGGGCGCGTCTCGAAAATCACATCCTAACTTAGTATTTAGACGATTGAATATGATTTAATTTCAATGATTGTAACTAAATAAATAAATGTTGACTTTGACTACATTTTACAAATTATAAGAATTTGAAGTTCCCCTTACTTAAATCGTCTATAACTTAGATAGAGACAGATATTAATATCATATGATATTATATGATATATATGATATATATAAAGGAATATAGAACAAAATATGAATCTAGTCAATAATATAAAACTATAATAAAAAATATATTTTTTTATCATTTCATTCATATTTGACGACCCAGTTGGCACAATGGTCACCATGCCGGACTGCCAAATACAGGGTTGCGTGTTCGATTCCCGCCTCAGACATGTATTTATGTTTAGATATTTGTCTGTGGTCTGGTTGTTTCTATGTATTATAAGTATGTATTTACAAAATAAAAGTATATAAGTAGTATATCCGTTGTCTAGCATCCATAACACAAGTTTAGTTACTTAGCTTGGGGCTAGATGGCGATGTGTGGAATGTGCTGCAATATTTATTTATTTATTAAAAGAAAATACGTAAAACTGCAAAATATAAACAATTAAATTCTTACAAAACAAGCCTACCTGCTTACCTTATCTTTCGCCATAACACAGAAGTCGAATCACGATTCATCAAACTACGATAGTAATAGAGAGTTCCAAATATTATATAATATATAATATTCTACATACCAACGTGTTGGTACATAAATAGTAATTTATGAAACCGTCCATGAGACCAGTAAAAGTGGGCCTAAACAACGCAAGTTTTTCTTAACCATGCACTTGTGAAATGTCAAGAAATTCAGATACAAGTTTTAGCTGGGCTGTTATCTGAATATTATTAAATTCAACCCAATCCTAATTTAATATTATTTAAATACGAAAGTTTGTTTATTTGTTGGTTTGTTTTCCCTTCACGGTCAAATTACTGGAAAGATTTCATGGATGGTTAGGGGATGAAGCAGGATATAAAATAATTTTGATCACGAAATTCTCGAAGAAATCGGGACTTACGGGTGTTTAAATATTTTTTTAAACCGTAGAGATTTGATACGGTAAACATAAATTTTCTACCTTTCATGGAACTCGAAGTGCATATTGAAAAAAATCGAGAGAAACAAAACCGACACCTCAAAACACTGATAAATACTCACGCGTTCTTCAAATTAAAAAATATACTTATTTCACTTTTGAACTAACCTTTATCCTGTTGATGTGTAATTCACTCGCGTATATCGTACAATGGACGGTTAACTTAAGTTAAAGTTGAACGCGGGTGTTTCGATCAACAGTTAAAACACAACTAAAGCCTTCGACTGAAACTGCGCCTGCGGCTTCTTAAGCAATAGTACCTTCTTCGGCTTTAGATATTTTTGCTAATAAGTTGGTTTTTAGGTTTATCGGCTCTTACTCAATGTGTATGAATTATTTTGTGGAATGATTTAAAGATATATTTTAGTATTTATTTATAAAAATAAGAAATGTACCTATTTTATTTTTATGTTTTTCTGCCAATACATTTTTTTAAATTAATAAAATATAGGCATATATAAATATACGCATATAAATCTTCATTTCAGGTGACAGCTGTCAAACTTAACTACGATTGATAGGACTACGGATAATTTGATTATGTGATGAAAATGAATTAATTTATACCAATAAAACTACCTCATTCCAAATTCTAGACTAGATTAGTCATCATGTTTATTTTTTTATCCATAACATATTAGTCTATTGTGTAACATACAAACATGTTTTAATTCACATTGAAAAGTGTCGAAATATTGAGTTCAGAATAAACAACGCCATCTAGTAACACATCACTAAATAAATAGGGTACCTAAATGTACTTATCACAGGACAGTGGTTCCTAAACAGTGGTCCCTGGAAAGACCCCAGTGCACTGATCTGGTTAATAAATTAAAGTTGAGTTTATGTATTTCATTGGTTTGGTTTTTTTTTCCATTAACCAAACCAGTAAAATTTCTATAAAAATTTAATATTAATTAATCATTCTGGACTGAAATTTTTTAGCCAACTTATTTGCAATATATTTATTGACCTATTGAATTTGATATAAAATACTTTTCATCCATTAAGGTGAAAGGGTACCGGCGCTCTTTCCAAACAAACGTAGTCGACTGTTTCCTCCCTGGATAATGACACTAGCACAAATATTTTAGTGCCATAAAACCTATAACTGCCATGACTATGCCCCTATGTTTTGTTTTTTTTTCGTTTTATAATTATCATAGAAATTAAGATTTGAAAAACAAAAAAAGAAAATATACCAAAACATAGGGGCATGGTCATGGCAGTTATAAGTTTTATGCTGCAAACATATTTGCTCCAGTGTCATTATCCAGGGAGGAAACAGTCGACTACGTTTGTATGGAGAGAGCCCCCGGTACCCTTTCCTCCTAAGCAGCTCGGTGAAGGTCGTTCTTAAAGGGATCTTATATTATTAGTGTGTTTGTTAATTGACCCACCTCCTGGTCATGTTACAAGTCGTATTAGATCCTACTTCACCAAAAGTCTATTCAAATCTTTGGTTTTTATTCCATAGCACTGTCTTCTTTAGGACTACTCTTCAAGCTGTCAAGTTTATTAATCTTCTTGTTCTGATAACTTTGGATATAGAAGTTGAGGAAAAGGGGGAAGAAAGACATGATCAGTGCCATTGTGAAGTAGTGAAAGAATGTTGGGATGGGACAGGGGGATAGCTTTTGTTGGTAATGAAGATCGAAGATCACGAGGATGAACTGAACCTGGAAAAGAACGATTTTATATTTGAGGCAAGTGAAAAAGTTTATCTTTCCTGACGTGTACGATTTGGGGGCATCAAGTCAGGAGTGAACATATTTTTTTTTGTAAGCGTGCTACGAGTACATCTTAAACAGCACCGTCACTTTTACTATCACATCCAACTAGCACCGTCATACTGTTAAAATTTGGCCGAAAACAATCGCGTCTTCATCCGCACGATTCATTTACCATTTCAAGAACCGTTTGACCTTGAAAAGGGATGATACAAGTAGACTTTCTCATTTGAGAAGATTTAGGTGAAGTTTTTCAAACATTAAAATTTATCAATAATTTACTTTAATTTTTTTATCAATAAAGTCTTTTACTTGGGTATTCATTCTTTATTTATTTATACTGCAAGATAATTTAATCAGTTGCCTGCGTCTGTCTTTCCTAACGAACCTGGGATCTTTAAGTCACAGGGAAAAGGCATCTATTAATTACGCATGCTATATCTATCGTCACTGACTATCTGCTGATTTTTTAACTGTAAAAAATGAGCTAATGATTTATTTAAATGACTTACCAATTGAATCTTAGTCAAATGTTTCTTCCACCAGACATACTTTGCGTACTCCGGCCCTAAGCTCGAGATGCCATAGTACGCGTACATCAACACATGCACGAAGCTGTTCAGCATGCCTACCACAACGAAGTTGTCTGTCGGATGATACATCAGATGGAGCCAGGTCCAAGTGAGCATGGCTGCGTGGTGGTAGAGGTGGAGGAAGGTCACCTGGAAGAAATAAAATTACCCACCATTCGAGTTTTTTGACTTTGGGATACCTACTTACATTTTCTTTTGATAATGCCTTCACACCGAACCTCTAAAGTGTCTCGGAAACGGGATATTTAACCAATTTGTTGTTATCCTATGATTGTTAAAAAATGCGCGGTACATTTCGAGATTTATACTATAAAGTTCACGAGGAAATCTGTATCTAAATCTAAGGTTTAAATCCACATCTTGAACTGTCCTTGAACCTCATTTCGGAATAAGGGGACTTGAAGTTAGACTCGAAGCTTTACTTCAGGGCTGCCTTCAAGTTTGATTTTCTTTTACCTGATTATCCTTCTTACGTAGCACGAAGAACACTGTGTCTAAAAGATCGAGATGCTTAGCAATGAAGTATGGGTAAATGTTGTCTAAAATCTGCAAAAAATATTATTATAATTATCTAATTATTTAAAAAAAAAATTGGAAATTTATTTCTTACACACCAGGAAACTAGAAATTTTAGCATATTTTAATCAAAGTTATATCACGGAAAAGTCGTTACTGAAACGTTTATATAAAATAATAAGAATTAATTATAGGAAATTAAATTGTAAATTATAGGAATTATTTATTTGCAATGTTAATTCTTACCTCTTGAATATCAGAACCCTTTGGACATCTGGTGGTTATCACGTTGTACTTATAAATATATTTCAAATACTGAAAAAGGAAATTTATTCTTAATAATAATGTCACATCAAAAGTTGCCTTTTATTTTAATACGAGCAAGATGATCATAGAGCCTTAACTATGTTTTAAAAAACTGCCGCATTACCTGACTGTTTAAAGAAATAAACAAAATGGCACATATTAGACTTTTTTTAAATAATTAATTACTATGAGCAGGCTGCACTCGTAATTTGATTCTGACCTTTTTTGTGTAAAAATAATTTATTTTTAAATATTCTTTGATTATTTTGCGGAGCTCGATATTTCAATGGTGTTACCATTACCATTGTCACGAGACTTGGTGTTATTGCGGGTAGATCTTGATAGTTTGAGGCGATTTGATTGATTAGAACCTTATAGGGATTATTTGCCGTAAAGTGTACGGCAAATAATCCCTTTTTAAATACCTGTACCTGATTACTTTAAATTAAAAAAAATACTTACAATAAACACAATGTAAACTGAAAATGCAACTTGGAACCCGTTGTACGCTAGTAATAAGTTTTTCAGCGTGTAAGGCTGTCGATGTTTCATGAATGCTGGTAATATCTTAGTTGTTAAACTCAAGTAGATGAAGATGACGACAGCCACTCCGGTGAATGTCTCTGATGCTGTCCATGTTTTTATTGGAGCTGTAACGAAGTCTTCATTATTATACAAATACAAATCTGTACACTTAGCAGTATGTTCAGCCAAGTTTAGAAGAAAAAAGCAAGGAACGCGCCCGGTCTTAAACTCGTGATAACTTCTAAATGAAATATCCGATTCGATTGAAATAAAAAGGAATTTACTGAGAAATAAATAGTCTTGATTGCAGTGTAATTTAATTTTACAAAAGACCTGACTTAACTATAATAGATAATAATAAGGTCTCTTCTCATTGGTGGGCGCGTTCCGAAGGCACACATCCTAACTTAGTTTTTAAGACGTTTTCAAGTGGTCTATGTACAATTGTATTAAGCTTCCAAAGACTTTGACTTTGTCTACAAACTTTTAAAACATTATTTTGTTTTATCATCAACTAGCTGCGCCCCGCGGTTTCACCCGCGTAAGTCCCGATCCCGTGGGCATATTGGGATAAAAAGTATCTTATGTCCGTCTCCTGGCTCAAAGCTACCTCCCTACCAATTTTCACCCAAATCTGTTCTGCCATTCTTGAGTTATAAGTGGTGTAACTAACACGACTTTCTTTTATATATATAAGATTAAGAAGTAAAGTACATTATGTTCTTACATGTCTAAGTACGTATATTCGTCTAAGTATCACGATTCAGATTATAATTAGGTTAAGTCTTTCTTAGGAGAAACTATAGCTTTCGCCCGTAGCTTCGCGTGCTTATTTCACCTTAGGGGTGTTTTGAAAATAATTAACCATGGGGAAATAAGATTGCTCTGACTTAGAAACAGGCCCTACAATACAATTAGCGTTGAATATCTACTCTTATAGATAAATATAGTAGGACACTATACACTGCGCCATCTAGCCCCAAGCTAAGCAACTAGGCTTGTGTTATTGTGGTCAGAGCATCAAACCCTCAACATTCGGAGTTCGTCATTTTTCCTCCTCGGTTTAAACAAATAACTATCTTTAAAAATTAACTAACGTTCACTGTTGATCACCACATTTCCAAATTCCTGTGTGTAAGCCGTTTCCATTTTGAATGCTGCGGCTGTAGGTTTAAATAAAAACAATTTATCAAAGGAATAATAAAAACAAAATAAAACACATGTTGTTCTACTTCGATAGCACTTTGAATTGTGTTTCTATGTGATGTAGATGGGTACAAACGTAGAATTTATTTATTTCTAATCTGAATATTGTAATAGGCATTAGTCGCTTACCATTGTATTCAAAATTGTGTCCAGTTCCTTTATAGAGGGCGTATCGAGGACTACTTTTTGAGGGGCACCTAAATACAAATTAATTAATAAATAATAATAAATATTGCAGGACATTCCACACATCGCCATCTAGCCCCAAGCTAAGTAACTAGACTTGTGTTATGGGTGCTAGACAACGGATATACTACTTATATACTTTTCTATTGTAACTATTTGCTTATTATACATAGAAACAACCAGACCACAGACAAATATCTAAGCATAAATACTTGTCTGAGGCGGGAATCGAACCCGCAACCTAATTGATTTGCAGTTCAAATATAGCATTAGTAGGTTTTTTCGATCAGTATTAAGCCTACCGTAAAAGTCATTGACAATTAGACTTGGATTCTTACCAAATGTGGATTTGTGTCTTTTCAATTCTTCGGGGTTCTTTTTATAAATCTGGTAAAACTTTTAGCTTTAAGCCCATGATGTTTCTCTCTTTTTACGACCCTGTACATTTTTACAAACCCAATTCCACTATTAAATGATTCAACAAAACGACTTAAAGATATTTAAAACCCTCCACGAAGTAATTGAATTGGGTACCTTCAAACACTGACTTCACAATATCTAAAGAATAGCTGTGCCCCCGCGATTGCACCCGATTAAGTCTGGATCACACGGGAATTTCGAGATAAAAACGAGCCCATGAACTTCCTCATTCTTCGAACGACCCTTGTATAAATTTTCATCCAAATCGGTCAAGTCATTTAAGAAAGAATAAACAAACTTTTATATAATATCCCGGCAAACGTTGTTTTGCCATTTACAAAAAAAACTAAAGGAAATAAAATAAAAAAATAGATATTAGCCGATTCTTAGACCTATTGAATAGGCATATAAAATTTGATAAAAATCGGTCTTAGAATATTTGGATTGGGGTTGTATAAGAAAAACGCCACCAGGAATTAATGACATAAACTGATAAATAGACTGAAAAAATACACTTAAAAGTCTTTGAAAAAATATCCTAACCATACCTACATAAAAATCATTTTTTTATAAGTCTTTTTGAAATTCAGACTTGGCGTCATGACAAAGACGCGTCCTAGAGCCCGAGGCCCGAGATGACTAGAATATATACCTAAACATCTTAAAGAATCTAAACGTAAAAATCTTTCATAAGAACAAGAACCGTCCTACAGAATATTTACTACACAGAAATCGTTAATACAATATGGGAAAAAATTGATTTTGATGCTTTATTATCATCAGGCGTTATATTTTCACAATAAATATTGCTCTTACGATTTTGTAGGCAAATTTAAAATACATGTATATAACAATATTTATATAAGTAAACCTTGAACTCGTTATACCCATAGCACCCATAGGTACCTACGTCACGGTCCACGCGGGACAAGTTTGAGTTAAGTATACTTACTAAGCAAAAAAATAACTAACCATGAGCGGTGTTGGCTTAGTAGTAGATACCCCGACTTTCATTCTGAAAGTCGTGGGATCGAATCCCAGCTGGCCGACAACCAATGTATTTTTCTTAAGAAAAATTTAAGTGCGCTAATTGACATTGCTCTTACGGTGAACGAAAACATCGTGATGAAACCCGCGGCTTAGTTGGCTCCAGAAGTACTGACATGTTCTCTCTTCTGGACACGGTCGACTAAGCTGAGAGGGTAGTAGGTGCTGGGCAAGCCTACTCCTTCCTCACGCAAAAAGGACCCAATTAAAAAGTGTCAATTTGAAAAAAATCTGGAATTGTACCAAGTTTAGTGTCCCACTTAATGTATCTATACAATGTGTTTCAACGAATGGGTTTTAATACGAAAGGGAGTTGTTCTAGACGTATAGACAAACAACTTATGGAAATTCGAAGCTTTTTTATTTGATAATTCTGAGGGAATTTTTATTTGAAAATCAGCTGTTTCATACAAAAACTCCGAACAAAATGTTCGAATTTCCAAAAATCGTAGAACAAAAGTTGTTGGCCCAGACATCTAGACCCCCTTTCGTATTAAAACTCTTTCGATGAAACACATTATATGGAGCCCTAACGGTTTAAGCTGTACGTTGATAAAAGTAAGTCAGTAGAATAGAATATCATTTATTGTATTATCTGTGTACATAAATAAAATTAAATAAATAATAAAAAAAATTGCAGGACATTCCACACATCGCCATCTAGCCCCAAGCTACTTAGCTTACTAGACTTGTGTTATGGGTGCTAGACAACGGATATACTACTTATATACTTTTCTTTTGTAAATATATACATATAATACATAGAAACAACCAGACCCCAGACAAATATCTAAGCATAAATACATGTCTGAGGCGGGAATCGAACCCGCAACCCTGTGTTTGGCAGGCCGACATGGTGACCATTGTGCCAACTGGGTCGTCAAACATAAAGGTCTTAAAAATAATATAGTGTAGGTTCAGATAACTCATTCTTAGCATACAATATTAATTAAACATAGGTAGCACTAATACTAAAGTAGGTTCAGTCGGCTGCATAATTGCAGCCCCCGGTAGAGTTCAAAAATGACTATTTCATTCTAATAATTTTTGTTTGATAACTTGATGAGTTAGAAGACTTTGAACTTCAACTAACGCAGGTGTCTAGAATCTTGCTTCTGTTGAAAACATTCTTATAACAGCCGTTTTAGAGCTCTACGGTGGGTCTGCAATTATGCAGCCGACCGTACATACGCAACCTGTAGGTTTTTTATTTTTATTTTTCGTCGTCTTCGAAAGTTTTTGTATACCAAGATTTTAGTTTTTTTTTTGGAAACCGACACTTTTTAGTTGTTTCAGATGCAGTAAATCAATCAGTATTTGATTGGGTAGATGGACAGATGGACATACCTATTGTTGAATTTACATCACTGTCGTGTTGTCAGCCTTGACCTCTGATGGTTGAAGATTGCATTCAAGTTGGTGTTTCCGATTTAATATAACTGGACAGATGGTTAATAAGAATAACTATTTAATTCAGTTTTTAGAGTGCCTTACCTCAAAAGGTAAAAAAGGAACGTTTTTAAGATCACTCTCTTGTTCGTCTGTCCGTCTGTCTGTCGGTGTGTCATCACGTTAATCTAGTTGACGAAATATTTAGCGTTTACCCATACGTTGTATACGTACCAAATTCACTAGGACATGTTTTAGTTTGTAATTACCTGTTACAAGGGGACTAAATAAATTAGGCAGATTATGTTGATAATTGTTATCTCTTTCTAACGAACAAAAAATAAAAAAATTAATACTACGTAAACAAAACTTGAGCGACCGATTGCTGTGGAAGTCTTTGGGGGAGGCATATGTTCAGCAGTGGACGTCCTGTGGCTGATATGATGATGATGATGGTAAAACAAAACTTTGCAAAGAGTTTGAAGTTGCAGTTATCAAGATGTTTCACGTGATTCGGCATTGATTCGTCATTTTTCGCTTGGGTACCTTCTAGGCATGCCACATCCTCGACCTCATCTCCGCTTCCCATCAGATGAGATGGGGTGAAATGCAAGCCTATTTTGTATAAAAATAAATAACTATACCTAACCTCCATCTCTGCTCTGCTGTCTGCAATATGCAAAAGGTTGCCCATACTTGGATCTAGATCTCTAACCATACTCGAATCGAATCGATAAAGACGTAGATATGTAGTAACTTTGCCACATGAGGCACTATTGCATCAAAGTAGGACCTTAGCTACTAAAGGCAATCATATTATTCCGAAACCATGTCAGATCCTAAGTGCTGGCAATTTCCTCAAGAACGTAGACTTTTTGATCGAGCGACAAGTCGATAACAGTTCTATTCGATAGTATTGACAATCATTTGATATTTTTATTACTTGTACTTGTATACGGGCTATTTTCCGCAATTAGACGATTTTTTTATAAAAAAAAATCGTGCTGGGTAAGCCTACTCTATCCTCATGGATGGAGTAGGCTTACCCAGCACCTACTACCCTCAGCTTAGTAGACCATATCCAGAGGGGAAGAACTTGTCAATACTTCTGGAGCCAACTATGCCGAAGGTTTCATCACGATGTTTTCCTTCACCGTAAGAGCTGTGTCAATTAGTGCACATAAATTTTCTTAAGGAAAAACCATCGGTGCAAGGCCGGGTGGGATTCGAACCACGACCTTCAGAATGAAAGTCGAGGTATCTACCACTAAGCCAACACCGCTCTATTTATATTAGATATTTTTATTAGTCTTCATATTAAACGATTTTGAGTGAGCTATTGGCCGATCAATTAAAATAACCTAGAGATGCTGAAAAATTTGAAAAACTGTAAGTCTATAAAAGTAACAAAATAACTTTTTGCGTTTGTTCAAAATAAGCAAGATGTTGGTAGTCTGAAGGAAAATGTTCGGATTTCTCGCTAGTTTTTATTTGTTATTTTTTTTAATTCCTATAAGATTTTCCATAAAATGGTAAAATTAAAATTATCCTGGTCCATGAAATGTTTTAGTTTTTAGTCACTCTTTTGAACAGCACCATCTGCTGCCAATGCAAAACTCCTATATAACAGTAAATAGTTAAACATCATTTAATTTAAAGTTACCCTTGCCGATTTACAATCACTCGAAGATTAAGACACAGCAGGGTTGTGAAATAGCATCGCCTGCGCCTGCGCATGGTTCTCTCTCAGTAGCGAACGAACTGTGGTAGGATTTGAGCCACTCCCGCGCAACAACAGCCAACCTTGGGGGTAAGTGATGCAATGAAAACTTGACCTTGGGCCGCGAAAGCCGGCATTTCAAATGTGTTTGTTATACGCCTAAAGGTTAAAATTTCTATATTTATTAATATTAATATTTTTTTGTAATAGTTTTAATTTAGGGTATTTTGTAAGGCCTACTAATTGTCTGTAATTGTTGGTTTTTTCTTCGGTCTTTTACGTATTTGTTTCGTACTAGCAGCGCTCCGTGATTTCATCCGCGTATGTCCCGATCCTGTGAGGGTATTGAGAGAAATAATAGCCACTAAAACGTCTCAAAAATTGAGCTTTCTATCTATAAAAGAAATATCGAAATATATTATCCATAAAAATTTTTTGTCGGTCAAATAATTTCAAAGATTGCCTCTTTCAAGCAAAGAAATTGAATTCCTTTTAGTTTATTTTTGTGTTTTTTTAATCCCTAACATCAATAGCTTTTTAGTCCTACTAGATACTTACCTAATTAAATATTTATATATACGACTGCATGTTTTTGACTGACCCAATTGTTTAAGTATTTGTTTTTTTAATCTTTTTTCTTTTTTGCGACAAACGGCCTGATTGATCTTGATGAAAATTTGTAAAAATTGTTAAAAAATTACGTTGTTTTTTTTTTTTTTAGCCATTCGATCATGGTACTTTTTATTTTTCTGACATTGAGAACTTCCTTCATTTTGATGTCGGTTTAAAAAATAAACTGTAATCTCATGTGCCGTAATTGCATAATATAAACAAACCATTAAATGTCATCTGAACGTCGATTTCAATAATATCAGTCATAGAAGTACGAGGGTGGATTGTAAAGTTTACACGAAAAGGATTATCAAGTTACGATGTTGTAAATCGACAAAAAAAATCGGTAATTTCAAGAGTGACCCTTGTCTTCTTACATACCTAGCTACAATCCACGTGAAATGACTTTGAGGCATTAAAAATAGATACTTATTTACTTCTATCCCCTTCATCATCCTCTTTTTTTGAATAAAATGTCAAGTGTGAGTACATCCAAGAAAAGTGTTTTATTAAAGCTTTACTAACCATGTTGAAATTCATTTTCCAAAATCCTTTCTCTTAGCTATTGCCTACGTCACAAAATAAAAGCCAAATTTTTCTCGATTTGTCCATTAATTTGAGCCGTGCGTTGACAATCAGTTAATCAGTAAGGACTTTAAACTTTACATTTATAGATATATTTATAGGTTAGTTTAAATTCTAAACTTTTCAATCGCCCCTTTTATTTATTCTAAGATTACCTAAATACCTACAGAGTACAACATTTTACAAGTTTACGTAAGTAAACTTTTCCGCCTGACTTCTCCTGTAACTGTAAATGCTGTAAATCTATAGACGCTAGATAATTATTTCTTGTTTTTAGTAAATATTCTGGAAAACAATAAGCAATATCCCTATATAATTATATTAGCAAAGCGTAGAGGACTAGTTCTGTGCACTTAAACAAACAACTTTTGTTCTACGATATTTGGAAATTAGAACTTTTTTTTTTATTTTGATAAAAATCAGCTGATCCTTACACGGAAAAACTTAAAATTAACTAGGATTAACCTTAAAATTTTACTTAATTTTTAAGTTTAATCTACTGTTCTTAGTCTGAATGACATTTGTTGTGAAAAATCAGCTGTTTTTAAAATTTACATAACCCCAATTTTTTTTCATGGGTCGTATAACAAAAGTTGTTTATTTAGGTGCACAGAAGTAGCCCTCAACGGCTTGCTAGTATAATCACCAATAACCCTGTATATAATTCTCGGATCGCGGTGTTAGTTAACTATGTCCCCCTAAACAGCTAAACCGATTTGTATGAAATTTTTTGCATATATTCGTTAGATCTGAGAATAGAACTACACTTTTTTTATGTTGACCCTTGTTTATTTTATTTGTAAATTGCCGGGCCATAGCAATTCATTGTAATTTTTTTTTACTAAATACATGAAATTATTTTGTATAAAGTTTATAGGGAGAATTATTCATTGATTTAAAAAAATAAAACTTTTTTTCTGTGTAGAGAAATAACGATGTTTCGATTTCTAATAAGGTCATTTTTACAAAAAAAAAACTTTTTTTTAAGTTGGCCTTACTTATTTAACTCTCGCAATACCGAACTCTCAAAGTAAATTTCTTAAAACTAGTTTAGTCTTCACTCAAATTTAAACAGAGGCTTAACTTTTTCCTTTAGAATACACTAGAAAAGATACATCAACATCAAGGTTAGATAAGATTTTGTTAGAGGCACATTATGTATGAGTTATGTACTTTACTACATAAATAGTTATCTTTTAACTGTTAACTTAAAACAATTGAATGTAATAAGTATCAATAAAACACAAACAGCACAACGTGGTTTCACTTGAGTAAGTCAAGGGTAAGAAATATCGGCATAAAAAGTAGCATACATGCAAGCATTCACTGTATTTTCATACCAAGTTTCAGAACTGAGGGGTACTCTATTGCTAGTTCTAGATCGCTTCATAGATTCTCGCCCTTATAGCCACCGTAGTCTCTGATCATTCTAATCCTAAACCTAATCCTAAATATTATTAATCCTAAATACTAATATTATAAATGTGAAAATTTGTGTGTGTGTGTATGTTTGTGACTCCTTTACACAAAAACTACTGGGCTGATTGCGATGAAACTCGGTATCTAGATAACTGGAGAACTGGATTAACACATAGGCTTCTTATCCCGATATTCCCACGGGATCGGGACTTACGCGGGTAAAACCACGGGGCACAGCTAGTATTATTATAAATCCTAAATTTTGTATTTTATGTATTTGTTTGTTCCCCCTTCACGGTCAAACAACTGGACCGATGTATATAAAAATCGGCATAGTAATAGTTTAAAGGATGAAGAAGGACCTAGGATAAGAAGGACTCTTGACCTCGAAATTCCCTCTGGATCGGGAATTAGGCGCGTGCTACGCAGCGCAGCTATTAACTAGGTATATATTTTTCTAATTTTCCCCGGTCAGGGAAGGCTTAGACTGCTAAGTGAGCGCTTTGAACCACGTCTCCACAAAATCGGTCAGCCCATCCTAATGTTTAAACCAAGCATGAGTTGAAATGTACAATTAGTTTAATTACCTTGCAATATAGACCCATAAGAATTTCGTTCTACCCTCAATCACATTGTAACGTCCAACCAGGGTCAAGGTACATCCATGTTTGAGGGTCAAAACAAATGAAGTGCAATTATAAACTGACAATTATGGCATACAGGGCAAATTTAATGAGTTTTTGTCACGTATTGACATAGCAATTGCTAATGGCTTTTGTTTTGATGTTAGAAAATTGAACTTCAAGCAATGTGTAATGAAATTATATGGGGAAGTAATCTGGATTGGGATAATCTCTCTCCACTGTCCCAATTATGAAGATTGTGACTCTCAACGGCTTGGTACACCTCATTTAACACGCGTCTACATCAGACATCGGGCAGAGTCCATTGGAGGTAGAAAGGTATCCAAATGATGGACCAAAAAAACACCAGAACCTGGTGTAGTGGATCATTTGTCCTGTACTAATGAACACTGTCCGATGCCTGATGTAGAACCGTGTTGAGCTATAAATCCAGCCGTTCATATACCTGGTATGTGTTAATCCAGGTCTTTAGCAATATAATTACAATTTATTCAAAAATATTTAAATTAAAAAACACTCAAATAAAAATTGAATTACACAAATAAAAATAAAAAATAAAATTCGCGGCATCGTCCCCAAGAGACTGGCGGCATTCCCCCTTTGGATAGCCAGGCTCACCCTTTGAGTGAAGAAGCCGACAGCCCTTCGGTCACCTGATGCCGCACAAAGACGCCCCGCCAGGTCCTTAAAAAAAGTCTTTAGCTATCTACATTCCGTGTTTCTTTGCAATCGATTCAGCAGTTTTTGCGTGAAGGAGTAATAACATAAAAACATTCACATTTATAATATTAGAAGGATTATGTAATATTTTTCTGCAAATTTTGGGCACAACGAATGTAACAACATTACAAATCTAACTTCAAAAATATTTACAACATCTAAAAAACAAAAACTGTCAGACATTAGTCAGACTACACTAATGCAAGACCTAGACTAGACAACTCTTTCATTTTGTCTTCAGGTTACAAATTTTAATGTATTTGCGTCATCCTATCATTATTGCTTTACTTGCTATGCTTTGCGGATTCACCCACGTAGGTTGATATATCACGATCTCGTGGGAATTCAATTAATGATTTTTGAATACTCTCTAGTGTTAAATGTCACTATTATTATAGGCATGCAACCGATCGCTCTGAAAGTCTTTGGGGGAAGTCTATGTTCAGATGTAGACGTCCTGTAGCTAATATGATGATGATTATTTTGGTATTCTTTTAGATAAATTTTCTAAAATCAAACCATTTACATTTATTTTTAATTATTGCTGAGCTTACGTCATTTAGTTGTTTCAGAAAGCTTTCAGCGTGAGCTTAATTGTGGTCACTTTATTACACACAGTAACCTCGCTTTAATACCAACGACATACTAAGTACCTCTTATTATTTATTTAATTACAAAATTCGTGAATATACCGATATTTTCACAATGTTTTTGCAAATAAAATGTATCAAAATGTCAGACAAATCAAATTTTTATTTTGATCTTATAAATATTTGTTAAGATGCACCTAATCCAATTTTCTACAGCTATGATCTCTTTAAAATAATCATCGTGTTTAAATTCGAATTACTAGTTTGTAATTTGTTTGACCTTGCGTTTTTATCAGGCGCATCGGAGCTTTATCCACGTAAAGCTCCTTTAAGTGCTTGAAACTCGTAGTCCCAAACATGCAGATCTAACTTAGATAAAATAGGAACACAAAGATCAAAGTCCAAAAGATTAAATAGGAAAACACGACATTCCGATTCAAATATCCGGTGAGGTGGTCCGTGAGTTTCGCAAGAAAATGTCGCAAGCACTGGACACCGCACCGGTGAAGGTTGGACTACAATATTTGAATTAATATTTTGTAATTGACTCGTGATAATTGAGGTAAGTGCGATTTACTGTATGTTTGAGAATCGTGTGGCGTGATTCGGCAGGTCAAGCTTAAGGGGACGTTTTAGTTTTACCTGCAAGGCCGTTTCGAGCTAATATTACATGGTCATTTTGGAACAATTGCACCAGTATAATTTCTTACATTACGGTAAAAAATGGCTTATTTATATTTCCCTGATGCCCATGATTTTTATATTGGGAACGAAGTTCCTTATTGAAGGTTGGCGAGCCTAGCCGAAAATAGTACATTACGATATAAGTGTGGTAAATTGATCATTGCATAGAGGCGATTTATGACGCGCGAGCGGCAGCGAGCGTGTTAAAGAAGCCAAGATGCAAATATCAATTCCACACGTATATCGTACGACGTTTTTTATCACAGTTGCGAATAAAAGAAAAGACTTGAAAAGAAAACAAAATAATAATTAACAAAATATTTGTGATAAGTCTATGTTTACATTTTTTAAGGCAATATTTTTTTGTTAATTATGCTCCGGAAAGACCAGGCTAAAGACTTTTAACCTATATAGCCTAGTCTGACATACAATATTTTTTAGAGTTTTTCTATTTGTTTTTGCGTCGGGGGTTAAGAACAAAATACAATGGTACGGAAAAACAATATATTTATGTAAAGAAAAAACAAAAAATAAACTACTTAATTTTAATCGTTTTTTAAGTCATTATCACGTTAAATTTTCGTTCGTAAACCGACTTTAGAGACAACCATTTTTGCTAGCTAAAAAACTCTTTGGTACCTACCTTTTTTATACATCAAAAAAGTATGTAATTAGCAGTAAGATACGTATTTTACTAATCGGGATAACTTTACAGCACTAGGTTGGCAATGTAAAACGCACGCGTGCATAATATGTTGGATTATGAGCCTAAAAGCCGTTGAATAAGATCCACTTTATGAGCAACTGTGATAAAATTCTACTAATATTAGTAGATTTTTTTATAGATCACATTTATAATATTATAATGAATGAATGATCTATAAATCGAAAATGTTGACTCTAGAATATAATTGCCAAATTCTATTTTAATTTGACTTTAAAACTACCTTTTTTAAATGGATATCCTGAATTATGTTTTTGAATTCAGTACATTCTTTCATTTGAAAGGAAGGGGTTGACCACGCAAAAGATGGATAGACTGTGTGAGACAAAATATGAGAAAGATGAATGTGAACAATGAGATGACGACGAATAAATATGAAAGAGAACATATTGCACTAACCACTGACCTTTACAAATTGGAGGACAAGAAAAAAAAGTAATAAGAAAAATATACCAAGAAGTATCCTCAACTCACTGCAACAATCATTACAAAATATCAATAACAAAAATATTGATGAATGCTTATGTCAACAGCGATACAACAAATCAATAGAAAATCTTTCTAGAGAATTACACAACGAAACTTATGTTAGGGAAACAAAATGATTAATTGCCGTTATTAAATTTAAGTATAGTTTTAAACAAATTATTTGTTAATCAAAGAGAACGTACCTACTTTAAATGATAGTACCTGGATGACCGAGCTTTGCTCGGTATTTTTTTTTTACTTAGTCTAACCTCAAAGCAAACACTCATTGACTTCGTGTTACTTAACAACGCCATCTGCTGGAATAACTTTATTGCTCACAAAAAATAGTATTAGTAGTTCGCCAATAGATGTCAGGAAGAGTCATATTTTTCAGATAAAAAAAAGTAAGTTTCGATAAAACACGAATAAAATGAGATTTTCTCAAAATGATTTCTAGCTAGATCGATTTATCGCCCCCGAAACCCCCTATATACCAAATTTCATGAAAATCGTTGGAGCCGATTCCGAGATTCCAATTATATATATATACAAGAATTGCTCATTTAAAGATATAAGATGAGTACATATTGCAAGAATCGCAAGTTTCTGCATTGACGAATAAACTTGTTTACCAGTATTTCTTCTTAACTCTAAAATAAGCTGTTCCAATAAAAATACTGATTCACTAATTGCACCATGACTATAATGATTACTTAGATACTTGATGTCAAGCCATGTTCTGGTCAGTTCATGTATTCTTCCTTATTAGAACTAACATTTCCATGGTGACTGATATAAATATAAAGCAAGCCAGTTTCTGAATATTTCCACTTTAATCAGCTTTTGTTTTAGTTTCGATAGTCCTTTGTTTACATTTCGATCGTCTTATGTTTACATTTCGATCGTCTTGTGTTTCCATTTCTATCGCTTTTTTGTTTCCACTTTGATCACTATTTATGTCCATTTTGATTGCATTTTGATTCCTTTTTGAGTTAGAAATACTATTTCGGGTCAGTTTGAAAATACGGTTACATTCGGAATGTATTTTTTTTTGCTGTTTTTTCTAACCAAATTTAGAAAAAGTTTCTTTGACTACCAAGAGAATTCATTGAAAATGTATACGGGAAATATTTGCCAATGTCACTAATTTCGATGCTTATTTGTTTTTAAGTTATTCAGAAGGGTATGATAACCAAACCATGTCATAATTATTTTCAAACCATTTCCACGCAATAATTATCCTGAAATCCGAAAAATAATCGGACCCATTTTGATCTCTAAGATAATCTATAATATGATAATTTACATTTCTGTGTCATAAAATTCTATCATGAACTTCACAGAATCTGTCTTATTTACGCAGAGTTTATTTACACAACATTATCTTCCAAAGCAAACAATCTTTAGTCTTTAACGATATAAATGGAAATACCACGTAAGACAAATATTTTAAGCTCATCCGGTCATTCGCAAACTAAAGCAATGTTTTACATCAAATAGACCTTGCGAAGAAAGGGCGCGGTCAATGGCAAATTGCATAAAGTTGACAAAGAATAAGTCAAATAAAAGCTTTAATCAGTTAACAATGAGATGAATATAGACATCATTAAAATTTATGAAGCCTCAACAAGAAAAGATTTAAGTAGCAATATACTTTGATTGGTGCATTATTAAGAGATGATAATTATTCTTGCAAAATCAACAGATTGTCAAATTTAAATAAAATCGTAGGGCATCAAAACCAAGACTCTTTCAATTTCCCATATATACTCTCGCTGTAGGTATTGTACAGTATAGCAAATCGTCGTTATGTATCTTCTTCTCGCCTACACACTATTTTAGGTAAATATAGCTATAAGCATTTGTTAGAGCTGCTGAGATTCTGGCAATCTAAATATCTGACCTACTCAGAAACCGACCAAAAAAGAAACACACTTCTTCATATTTTGACCTAAAATCTTAATTGAATTTCTTCGTATCTAAAATCTTCCACCTAAATCAATTAAAATTCAATTTCCCTTGTACAATTTCATATTATGTGAAGTGGAATTTGCATGGTTCTTAGTTCATATTGAACTAAAATTGGAATTTTTGCAGGCTTTCGGAACCACTGATTTAGGCATTAAATCATCCTGTATTCCCTTTATTGTTATTTAAAAGAAAACAGATCACAGAACTTCATCGTTTTCTTTATATATTTACGCCTATTTGTCCAACATTCCACAAAAAAACATCACATAAACATAGTTATGGGCAATTGTATAAAGTTCGGCGCAGTCGGTCAAGGGCATGCGCGCGCGCTGTAATTTACGCGTCGGTCGATGACAAGCGGACCGCTTCTTACGACATTACTTAGTATAACCATACTGAAATAACCGCTACTCGTTTTATTTATATTTAAACTAGCAACCCGATCCGGCTTCGCACGGGTAGCAGAGCATTAAAGCATCTTTTTTTTTTCAATTATATTTCAGCATAAAACCTCAATGAATTATACACATAAACATGAATCCCTTCATCCATTAGAAAAAATTAGATGAATCCATTCAGTTGTTTTAGTAGTTTATCGTGTTAAGACAGACAGTCTTTGTGTTTTGATAATCCAGGTATGCCTTTTTAAAAGAATCGTCTAAAACACATCGATGAATACACGGTACAAAGCTGCAAGTAAGTTGCATTGTTAATTTTGCTACAGCATATCCAAACCATTATGGTTTTTTGAGCAATCTTCGCTCAACATAGAGTTAGCCAAGATACTTTGTTAACCAACACGTTCCGGACAACATCATGTTGGGGCAGAGTCCTGTGATCAAATGACATAACTGGAGTCGAACTAGGCGCGTTAAATTTACAGGTTACAGACGACGAGTCGCCTTTAAGGACTTGGTGCTTGTGTAAATTCACAGGTGCTTAAAAGATACCAAAACAATCTTTTGAATGGAGTCGCCTTTAAGGACCTGGGTGCTTATAATTATACAACCTCAAACTGTCGCCTGTAAGGAACTGAGTTGTATCAGCCAGTTCCTTATAGTGGAATAGATCATCCGAAAGCTGGTGCAAGACCTAAAGGCGTAAACAAATATTCTCAACAGATATGGACTGATAAGGAGACAACGAGTGTGATAGATGAAGACAGGAACGTAGATGCAATATCTTGTCCCGAAGAATATCTATCGGAAGAACAACCACACCCACGTAGTTCTAGAAAGGTGGATGTAGACATTAGATGCGTTGCGCAAAGACCGGATCGTTGCTCCATAGTCCGTAGTACCGGTTACCGATCTCAGATACAGGTACTTGAATATGTCGCATGTTTGAACAGGTGGAGTTTACTTCACTCGTCATTTTTGTCTTATGATTTTATTGGTGAAGGCCTATTTTTAAATAAAAACATTTTTTTTACAAAAACTAAACTTTACCCGAGGTTTTTTTTTCTTTGACAATACTTACATATTAAGGTTTAAAAAGTCTGAAATAGGAGCCGAAATCAAAATGCCATCCGCCTTAACTAAAATTGTTAAAAAAAATTATTAGTGCTTTATTGGACTTTTTTAATGGGCATAGAAACGGCAACGAATTTTCGTCTTAAAATTTTATAATAAAATGTAGGAAAAGAACTCGCCTATAATAGGCACACACAACAATAAGTTAACATGCAATTTTTTTTATTTTTTTTGTATTTTATTTAATTTAATACTTTTTTTTTAAATTATAAGTTGTTGTCAGAGAAAATAAAGGGGAAGATTTGTAAAATGTAGTTTTTTATCAAACAAAATACTGTTCACAAACCAGACTAACAGCCGATTGATCATATGAGGGCTGTACCTAAATATTCAAAGTAGAAGTACAAAACATTATTTGCTAATTAATAGCAGTAATGTAAGCAGAAATCCCATCAAGAAAACCAGAATTAAAAAAACCAAAAAAAATTCTAGACGCAAAAACAATCAGGAGAACAAAAGAACTAAGAACAAAATACAAGAAATAATTTGACGTTTCCACGATGTCAGTTTAAAATTTTAACAAACCTTTGTCAACTGCTTCCTTCGTATCTCACGTGCAAATCTATTCGTGATATTAATATACATATTCACAAGTAGGTAGCATTAGGTATTCTAACAAATTCACGACAAGCTCTAGAACTTTGTCCCGTTTATGAGGGGGGTTATGGGGTTCTTATCATTCTGATTTTTGCAAAAGGGAAGGTTATGTTTTTGGGATATAATTATGTATGTATGTAGGTGGGTATGTATGTTCATCTGTTTTAAATTGTGAGATTGAAAATGTAAATTGCAGCGCTCTCTGGTGAGTACCTAATCACCTTAACAATTATCTATGAACCATCTCCAATGAATTAAGATCGTATCTTAATCGGTTCAGCCATTTTGGAGATAAATGGGAACATTTGAGTGCAATAAGAAACACCCTCTTATCCTATAATTAAACTACGGGTCGCGGGTAATTAAACTACTTATATTGGCAAATGTGGTATTGTTAGATCTCGTTGTTTTAATGTGAAAGGGTACCGGCGCTCTCTCCATACAAACGTAGTTGACTGTTTCCTCCCTGGATAGTGACACTAACGCAAATATTATTGTTGCATAAAACCTATAACTGTGACTATGCCGTATTGGTCTTGGTTTTTTTTTCAGTTTCTAATTATCATAGAAATTAATATTAGATAATTAGAAATCAAGCCCGATATCCTTTCTTCTTAATGTTTATTTAATCCTAATCCTATAAATAGGTCATAGAGTCACAGAGCCAAAAAGCAGTAGAATTTTTCGTTGATAATAATAAATTTTCTACTAGGAAGACTAGATATAAATTAAACTACTGCTTTTTCCAAAACTCTACTCGCTTTATTATATGCTTTTAGTCCTTCATTATAGAATATAATAGAAAAAACTTTATTTGATTTGATTGTATGTATACCTACTTACGTTTTGCTTAATTTACTTTTAAGCATTTTTTTTTTGTATTAAGTTTAATTAAGTATTACGAGTAACCTTTCCATAACTTTAAGTTATTATTTCTATTCGCGGCACAAACGACAAAAAAATACCTACCTACCTTAATAATGACATTACGTATTTACGTCAAACAATGACGTTTTACAATAAGTACATTATAACAAAATAATTATTGTTTATTATCATTGTGACGAACAATGAAAAATTTTCCAGGAAATGAAAATAAGGTAACTCGAGTTCGGGGTCAGAGTATCTACTTGGCAGATGGCATATGTAATAACTTACTTATGTATGTTCAGATTTTTGTATCGTAATATGCGTAATACTTATAAAAAAATATTCATTAATTAATTATACTTTATACATAATAAATTAATTATAGTTTATACATAATAAATTAATTATACTTTATACACATATAAAATATTTAGAAAATTATTCTAAATTACCCAGTGGTAAGGGTATTTTTAAGATGAGGCAACACCATTACTGACAGTGTGCCCTTAAGGTAGTTATTGGTGTTGTTACATTTAAAAAATTACATATAATGACAAAAAAAATATAAGCTAAAAAAATCAGACATCCCTATACTGACCTGAAATTTACTTAATTTTACAATTAATTAAATAGGACTTTCAAATACATTACACAAACAAAATAATAATGTTAAAAATGTGTACTTTGTAACACTTTATTTACTATATTTTTCTCCACTAAAAATATCTTAGCTGTCAAGAATAATATCTAATAATTGTTTCTAAATTAACCACAGGATAGATAATTTTTAACCACTTCCTAAGAAAAAACTTGGTAAAAACTCAGTTTGTCATCTAGAATAGGTCATTCGTATCATTATTAATTTTTTACTTCAAAAGACAAAATTGTAACGTCGTACATGGTAGGTAACTTACTCATTTTTCCTTGTTTTGATAAAATAATTGGTTTTTTACGCGTGTTTATATTTTACATCACAGACAATAACTGACATAATAAATAAAAATATTGTAAGACATTTTACACAGCGTCATCTAGCCCCAAGCTAAGCCAATATACTTGTGTTATGGTAGCTAGATAACGGATAAAATACAGATTAGAAACACAGACCAGATATAAATATTTCGACGGTTAAAAGGAAATAGGGCATAAGCGACATTTTTGTCAAAAATGACTTTTGAATGCCATTCTACTCTTATAAATAAAAAAAAAACAATTAATACTTTCATTTTTCTCGATTTTAAAGCTGTTTTCATTTTTACGTTACGATAATAAATAAGAAAGTTGTGACCATTGTTCTGCAATTTCAAACTTTAAACAGCTGTCCTGAACAATTTGGTTTTTGGCGGTTATACCCTATTTCCTTTTAACCGTCGATTTGTAAGAGACGGGAATCGAAACAGCCACCGTCTGCATCGCAGGTGTTCGCCCACCGCTCTGCAGAGACCGTCAATATTACGTTATATTTAATAATGTATCTTTTTTTAATAAATTCGGATAGGTACCTACTAGAAATATAAATTTAAAAAACCGGATCCCCAACATCGTGGCACCCAGTTTAAAATGGTACGAATACTGTTCTAGGAATCGATTAATTTTTTAGTTTTAATTTATTTTAGATTGTAACAAGATGTGTTACTCGTGACAAAGACATTTATAAAAAATACCTTTTTTGCACGTTTTTACACATGTCACCAATAGTGCCTGACTTAAAAACCTAAACAAAGTGATTCAAAAGTACCTGTGCCTCGGAATAACACTAAAACCGAAGTGATTGTTAAGAATAGTGTCAAAATGACAGGACTATGGTGGTTAACATTTTATGTGAAGTCAGTTTCATTTTCGCGGGAAATTGGTGACACTACAACCATGTGAAGAACATATCAAAATGACAGGACGGTGTCTCTCTTGGTTGGTGTGGCAACGTCACAGTATTTCGCCGTTATTTTTGTGACAAAGTGGTGACACTGCGACCATCTGATGCCAGGACCATTTACATTTTACATAACAACCATGTGACAACAGGACAGCGTCACTACATTAATTTGCATCATAAAGTTAAAATTTATCACTTCATGATTGTGAAGAATTGGTGACATTACGACCATGCAAACGTTCGATGATCTCGATTTCATTCACGTAACGTAATTACAGTAATCTTTATTAGGGAAATACCTGTAACTGTAATGAATGATGGGAAACACTGAAGACGGTCATTAGAATCATGACACATTGATGATATCTACAGAGCAATGTACTAGTTAAAAATTTCCACGACAAGATTCAAATTTAGAACTGGCTATACTCATCTGAACTTGGTAGGTACCTATCGTAATGATGTAGGTAGGATGACGTAGGGATAGCGAGATAAACAATATATTGCACCATAAAAAACAGAACACCAACAAAAAGATTACATAATATATTAAAAATACTTAAACAGAAAAGTTTTATATAGAAAAAGATCCAAGCGTGTCACAAAGTGTGGACTTATCGCCTACGGGTGATCTCTTCCAGGCAATCATAAGGGTGCGTTTTCACTAACGTGGAATTGGGCGTAGTGGACCGTTAATTGGCCAACCAACTGTTTCCACTGATGTGACGAGAATCAATGGAGATTACGTGCACTGTGATTAGTCAATTCAAAGCCCGCTCCTCTCGAAACGTACCCTCAACCCTCAAATTGGACGCGTCAGGAAAGACAGACTCAAGCAACAGTTTTCAATTCCTCGTGGTGGCGAATAATTAATTAATATGGCCGTGCAGTTTAGACGCATACTCCCCGGTTTTTTTATCATCTAACCAAAAATAGGCAGATTTTTTAATAATATTTTTCCTTGTTTCAGATTGAAAAGAGCCATAGAACCGCGATGTTGTTTAGCATAATAGTATACCTGTTTTACTATAGTGCCTATACTATCTTGTTGGCGATAGCTGGGCTATGGTGTTTCGAAGAGTGCACGCTCACTGAGGAAGAAGAGTACGAGTTCTATAACAGTCATCGAGCTATGCCGTATTGAGCTTTGACGCTAACAAGTAAGTAAGCCCATAATCTTATCAAAGATCTGTCGTGTATTAAGGGGGGTACATACGCCAACAACCTTTATACACAGCCTACTAAATAGTTACTACAGGCACAGGTCGCCTTCGTTGGTGAAAATTGTTGATTGTTACACATGTGTTTTGTTTTTCTCAAAAGTGCTGAAATGGAATTGTAGGTGAGATCTTTACCGACATTTCGGTGTAACTTTGAGCCAAAAATTCCCTATAGTTTTGAAATAAAGAATTAAAATTAGTCTAGCTTTGCAACGACAAGGAATTTTGGTCTTTTTCCCCAAAATATCGGTAAAGATTTCACCTACAATTCCATCTTAGCACTTTTGAGAAAAACAAAACACATACGTGCCATACGATACAATCAACAATGTTAGTTTTAAGCGACGTATCTATGTATTTGACGACCCAGTTGGCACAATGGTCACCATGCCGGACTGCCAAACACACGCTTGCGGGTTCGATTCCCGCCTCCGACAAGTATTTATGCTTTGATATTTGTCTGGGGTCTGGTTGTTTCTATGTATTGTAAGTATATATTTACAAAAGAAAAGTATATAAGTAGTATATCCGTTGTCTAGGACCCATAACACAAGTCTAGTTACTTACCTTGGGGCTAGATGGCGATGTGTGGAATGTCCTAAAATATTTATTATTATTTATCTAGCTTATTTAGGACACCTTTTAAGGAATCCGAGATATGAACTCCTGCGATTGATAATGATGGGAAAACTTGCTGGAAAACGGAAAGTCGGTCGTAGGAAAAAATCCTGGTTGCGGAATATTAGAGAGTGGACAGGGATAGCGAGTGCCGCACAACTTTTTAGCCTCGCGAGGTATCGGGTCAAATATTCTGAGCTGACTGCCAACCTACACTAGTTATAGAGGTACCCTGAGAAGAAGAAGACCTATCTAGCTTATTTAGAGAACTATTTATTATGTTTAATCGCTCGAAATAAAAGGAAAGCTAGGATTGTTTTTGTAACGTAAATAAGCAAGCATAAGCTATTTTCTAAATAATTGCAAATATACATCCAATTAAGAAGTTCCTTCTTCTGTACCCGATTTCAAAACGAATAGGTTCCTAATTCGATACTAAATAAATATTGATAAAACCAATAATATCAACATGGTTCGTATATCAATAAACACGTTTGTGCTAATTTAGAAATATAAATAATTATAGTTAAAAACGGACAAGGTTGTGATGTTCTTTTTGCAATAAATTTAACTTGTTTGTCAAGTTTACTTGTTTCAAACATTTTTTGAAACTCTTTGAGGTTAGGTTTACCTGAAAATCAACTGATCCTTACACAAAAAGGTCATTAGCATTAAAATTTTACTTAATTTTTAATTTTTATCTAATGTTCTTAGTCTGAATGACCTTTGTTTTAAAAAATCAAATGATTTTTGAATTTACATAACATCAAAATTATCAAATATTTTTTTCGAATTTCCAAAAGTCGTAAAACAAAAGTTGTTTGTTACGGTGGTGCACAGAAGTAGCCCTCAACGGATTGCTAGTATAATTACCAATAAACCTGTAAGTATAAAATACTCGTGTCGGGTTGTTAGTTGCCAATCTCCACCAAAACGGCTGTACCTATTAGTATGAAATTTTTGTGTACCTATATTCGTTAGGACTGGGAATCTAACAATATCTCATTTTTTCTCTTTTATTCCTTGTATTTGTAAATGGTAAAATGACGTTTGCCGGGACAGCTTGTATTTTTATTATAGCTTGTAAAGAAATAACAATTAAATGATAAAAACTTAAATTAAATAAACCTACCTACTCTATTTATTATACTTAGTTTGTATAGGCTTAAAATATGTCTCTATATTTTAAAAAATATAATATTTACCATGCTATAATAGGCATGAGATTTAAAAATGATTAAAAATTAATTATAAAAAGACGATAAATCGTAATGAATTAATAACACAAAAAATAAATCAGATAATAATAATGAAAGCTATTTCTTTTTGTATGCAAAAGGTACATGATATGAAATTCTCTTAACAATTAATACCTAGGTACTAGTAAATGATTTCATAACAGTTGAAATTACCTAATTACCTAATCGGTAAAAAATCAATGAACACGAATATTTAACAAGTATTGTGTATCAATGTGTTAATCAAACGGATGCAGTATCCTTAGCAGACCACTTTACCTACAAGTGTGGCCAATTTATTAGGATCGGCTTCAGTAAAATATTTTTTAAAGCTCCAATAGGATTGACACTGCAGTGTCGGTAGACCGACTGGTCGGTCTGTGTGTGAAATAGTGCATAGAATATTTCAAACATTACACCCGAACCGGAACACTGAGTGTCCCTTTAGTAAAAACTATACAGTATGTAACAAACATCTTGTAAAAGCCATCTTACCTCTTAGGTAACTAACCCTCTCAGTTACCACCAACATAGCCAAAAAAATTAAAAAATATGTATAAAAAATTGTTTGTTTTTCTCAGACTGAGAAAATTACCCTAATTTACTACTTAGGCTTCACAGACGTGCAAAATTTCGAATACTCGAAAGCCAATTCTAAAAACAAAAACTGGAAAATATAGCTCAAACAGTCGTTCGTAGTTACGTATCATTTTATACCCGTGAGATCCTAGACTAAGTTAGTTTAGCTTAGCTGGCATAGTGTGGACGCACATGTATGAAAAACCGACTCAACTATGCGAGCTCAGCTAAACTAACTCAGTTTAGTTGGCGGTGGATGATCGCCTTTTTATTTTATAAACTAGCAGCACTCCACGGTTCCACGGCGCGTTTAAACTAACAAACTCTTCAGCTTTATAATATTAGTATATTTAACAGCTGTTTGATATCCGAATAAATAAATAAAACAATCAGATTACATAAGAAAAATATTGAAGGTGCCTTATTACGATTTAGGAGTGTTATTAACGTTGATTTCACAGGAAAAATATTAACTTATTACGATATACGGAGTGTTATAATTAACGTAATATTATTCTAGCATCCTGGATCCATTGACCTGAAATGTATTCAATATATTATTAAAAAAAACATCAGTATGTATTCGAAGGTTAATCGGCTTCAGGGCTTGTAATTACCTAGGCTGTTTATGAATATAAGACATGCGAAAAGGTTTTAATATGATTTTTTAATAATTTCGGTTCAGTTTTAGGTCGTGCATGCAATTAAAGTCCCAAATCTTTTATTATAAATAATAATGAATATTGCAAGACATTCCACACATCCCCATCTCGCCCCAAGCTAAGTAACTAATATATATATCGGTTTTTTAACTCTTACTTTCTATGATAATTAGAAAATGAAAAAATCAAGACATATGGGCGTAGTCATGGTAGGTTTTATACAACAAAAATATTTATGCTAGTGTCATTATCCAGGGAGGAAACAGTTGACTACGTTTGTATGGAGAGAGCTCCGGTACCCTTTCCTCTTAAGTACTACGAACAGTGAAATGTGACAGACGAAATACAAATTTTGCAGCCTTTTATACGCCTTTATGAGTCGAATTTCCTAAAATACTTTCTTAGTGCTCACCTAAGTCCTAATAAGAACTCTCATGCGAAAATCCAGACTCTTGCAGTTTCAGAGATCTTGATGAGTATTTTTTCATCAAATAGATATCTGACTAAACTTGCAAAAAAACACTTTCATAAGCAATTATTATTAACTAACAATAACCTATTATTGCTTAAGTTTTACGTCATTAAAGAAATCATACTGAAACAAACAATTGTAGAGTAAACAACATTAGAAACGACAAGCATACATAAACACACAGTACTCAGACAATTTTTTTCCAAAAAGTACATGTGGGTAGATGTTGAAGCTTCAGAAATGACACCAGTGTGTATTCTAATTTTGAGTTAGTTATTGATTGAAGACCACTTTAACAAACTGGGTGAGTTCAGAGTTTCTGGGTAGTTTCAGAGTTTAGAGTGCTGAGAGAGAGTTTTGTAGAAAGAAAGATATTGATAGCTGGTATTTTGTAAGATGTGTAAATATTAGCTCAATTTTATTGAAGAAAAAACTCAGTTGAATTAGGAACTGTTATAAAAACACAAAATAATTAATAAGCTGTCATAGATTTCTAAAAAAAATGCGTATAAATTGTGTTGAAAACATCTGTCATAAAAACACTTATTACGAAATAAATTACTTGTAATTTATACAAGGTCAATTACCAACAGACATCCCCTCTCAATAGTTAATGAATTAAATGCCACCTCTATACGTTTCAGTGCTCTATGCAAAACGGTTACGGACAGAACAAAAACTATAAGAATTTAAATTTCATATGTTTGTGAAACTTTAAAATATTTTCAAACAAACTTTTATATTAAAGGGACGTTTTCCAAAAATAAATAAATTAAAATATTTTAAATAATTTGTCGACTTTTGAATAGTATTTTAAAGCTATCCAATTTTTTTTTCTAAACATTTGTTTTAATTACTCGAACTTTGAAAATAAATAATGTAAAATGGATTTAATGAAAGTGATGTGTTTTCTACTAATTTGTGAACTGTAAATTAGTGAGAGAGACATTTGTTTAGTGAATGATTTTTCAGGTACGTTTTTTATTTCTATATATATATATCATACGTTTCAGGTTAGGTTATAGTCGGTAATGAAAGTACTTGATCATTTTCAGGAAAATTAATTCAATTAAGTAAATCTAAAAACTTTTTTTATAAAACTTTACATTTTTATAATTCCTAGGTAGGTAACATCATAAATTAAAATAATGGAGGCAGGTTATAAAATTAGAATAATAATTAATAGTCAATGAAATAAAAATATATTTATTCATAAAATGAAGTACAAAAATAATATAACCAACGTTAAAATTAAATATGACATTTACTTTTAATTAAACAATTAAATATAATTACAATAAAATATTAATTTACAATAAATTAAAACAAATCGAAAAATAAATAGGTAAATAATTTACTGTAGATATTTATAAAATATTACACATTACAAATACATATATATATGCGATTATTTTTCTGACACTATCAATTTTCTAATTTAAGAACTACCTGATGCAGGGAAATCCCTATCATTCAACTTTGATTTGACATCATTAAAATCATCGTTTCAATAAATCGCAAATGATGAAATCGTTCGCAAGTTGATTGTCTCACTTGATTGAGACAATTATGTCTCACTTGTACAAGAATCAAAACATGATCATGATTTATTATTCAATCAAAAATAATGGATCAACGATGATTTGATTTCTGAGAAAAACCGCATTTTTCTGATACCTACTCGCTTTTGCCTGCAGCTTCGCCTGCCATTTCACCTTCTTGGGTATGGAATTTCAATAAATCCATTCTTAGTGGACTTGATTTTTATGTAGAACACACACTTCGAATTTCATGACTTTACGGCCAGCGGTTTGAACTATGCGTTGATATCAGTCAGTCAGGAACTTGATATCTGAAACAAAATATCATTCAAACATTTGTCTAGTAGCAGGAAGACTAATACAGAAAAAAATATGTGCATTAATTTGACATTGCTCTTACGGTAAAGAAAAATATCGTTATGAAACCCGCGGCTTAGTTGCCTCCAGGCGCATTAACACGGTCGACTTAGCTAACAGAGTAGTATAGGTACTGGGTAAGCCTACTCCATCCTCACGCAAAAAGCATTCAACCAATGAGATCTGCGGAAAACAGTCTGTAAACAAATAAAACAAAATCCTATATGGAGACCGTTTGTACGCAGCGAGATAGAGTTCGGATCGGGAGCTACGAATATTCCTACGAATGTAGCAATTCAGGGGATGTTGCGAACTTCGTAGCGTTTATGCCTTCAGTGCTAACTATGCCTGAAGCTTGGCATTGTGCCACAATGCCCCAGCTCGTTTGCTGTCAGGTTCAAATATTAAAGAGACGAAGGCTAGAGGCTGAAGAGACTACCGTAGAACTTCTGAAGTGTCTAGTTTTATACATACGTTAGGATGATTGCAGTACCATATGAAAGAATTAGAATGGTTCTCTCTTTGAACTTTGAAGTTTGAGCTGCAGACGAGTAGATTTCCTCACTCTTATACCTAAAGATATTATTATTTATAAAAAGTTTTTTTTTAAATAGTTCATGATTATTTGTCACATCAAAATATTATAATGTTAAAAAACTTGCCATCTTGGAAAATAAAATCAATCGTATCTTCCAGAACAACCTTATCTTACGACCTTATAATTTACATTCTATAATTTAATATTTAAAAACCAATAATATATTAAAATATTATAACCGTTTCATGGTTGAATTTATAATAAATCTCTATAGAAATGTGGTAATAAGGGTTTGGAATTTCATCTCTTGCAGCATTTGCCCTTGAATTTTATATGGGGATGCCAAGGTTGAATACATATTAGATTAAAACTATATTATTAGAATGTATAGGCCTTATAATTATTTTCGATATGCCGTCTATTTTGACGAAACAAAACATTTTGAAATCGCAACTTTTTATGCAGCTGATTTAAGAGGGTTACCGCGTAAAATCCACCAAAAAAAGAAATAACTCTTTTTGGCTAAATATTATTCTACGATTTCGATGTTTCTTAAGCGCTAGTTGAAATACTATCATTTCGCTGAGTTGGGATCCGTTTTGAAACAATTCTTTTTTTTTTTAAGCTTAATATCTTTTTAATATCTTTGTGTTGCAAATAAATAATGTTCTATTCTATTTATTTTATTCAAATTTTTTGTAATTAATTAATTAACTAGGCTGGTATTAATTCTATTTTTAATCTATATGTATAACGAGTATATATCGACTTTTAAGAGAGCATTTCTAATAAATTCGACTCCTAATGGGGTAAGAAAGGCTGATAAAGCTTGTAGATTGTATTAACTATTATGTATTGTCAGTACTGCACTGTGTCAGTAGCTACAAGAATACGTTCGGTGGCTAGAATTTATTTCGATTTTTTACGGCATTGACAGTTATGTGGGTGAAACCGAAATCGGTGCTATTTATTTTTGTGTAAAAAGTACGGGTTTTGTAAGTAACCCTCTTAACAAATAGTCTATTTCCCATATCTATACTACTATTATAAAGCTGAAGAGTTTGTTTGTTAGTTTGTTTGTTTGAACGCGCTAATCTCAGGAACTACTGGTTCGAATTGAAAAATTATTTTTGCGTTGGATAGTTCATTTATCGAGGAAGGCTATAGGCTACTTTTTATTTTGATATTCCCAAGGGATCGGGACTTACGCGGGTGAAACCGCGGAGCACAGCTAGTAATTTAATACATCATAAATACAAAGTAGGTAGGTAAGTTTTTTCACAAAATAAATTTATTTTTTTATTTAGCTTTTGTATTACAAGCTAGAATTTACAAAATTTTTGTAGGTTAGGTTAGTTCTTAATTTTCCTTATTCACTAATTAATTCATACACTCGAATATTTAATTGACATATCCGCAAATTCTACGTATAATAATAGCCAATGTCAAGTTCAAAATAGTAATTTAAGCAAATTTATTGACTAGATATTGTTTCTTTTACATAATTGTACTTAGTTTCAGTTGGGTGAATAACCTATCACCTTGCTTCATTTACATACAATGGATTACTTATGACAAGTGAATTAGCTAAGATAGTACGCAAATATTAAGACATATTTTTTTCTACAAACAATTTTTTTTTGTATCAATGTAATATGAACCTCCAAAAACATTTACATGGAAAATGGTGCCAATCACTTGCCTCGTCTTAGGGGGTGCTGAAAAGTGCAACAAAAGCCTTTGGGAACATGCTATCCGTTTTCCAAAGTTTTTCAAAACATCTTTTCCCGTCACTTCCGTTTCATAAAAATCCGTTTCCCGATAAATGAGTTACCCGCAATGTACTTTTTCCAAAACACAGGTCGGGTCGGAACAATTTTTGTTCCACTACCATAATCATACCTTCAATTGAGCCCCTCGTAGGCCCCCGTTTTATGGGGGCATTTGAGTCGCAAGCGAATTAAGAATAGAGTTTTAAAATTACTTTTATTTGAATGTTTACATTCTAATAATTTTTGTTTGATAAATTCATGAGTTAAAAGTGTTTAAACTTCAACTAAAACAAGTGCGTAGAATCTTGCTCGTATTGAAAACATTTTTATAACAGCCGTTTTGGAGCTCTACGGTGGGTCTGCAATTATGCAGCCGACTGTAAATTCTAGGAAAGCGTGCTAACTCCCGCATCGTTACCTACCATCGAGTGAGATAGGATGGTCAAACTCTCACCTCTCAATAAAAAAAATATGAAACTGGTTTTTATTTATTGAGAAACCGTCTTTTTAGCGGTACGGAAGACTGACGTTTGTATAAAATTATGCACCTTCAAGCCAATAAAATTAAAAATATATAGCAATATTTTGCAACGTTTGCAAAACAAACATGTGAACATTTTCGAAAGGTCCAAAGAATACTGTTTGAATTGATTAGCTATTTTTAAACCTAAAACACCTGGGGTCTGCGATCAATGGTTGTACAAGGTTAGCTGATGTATTTCACATTTTGTTAATCATATGTGATATAACGGTGTTGTTCTAGAGGTACCTTTCGTTCCGAAGGTCGGGTGTTCGAATCTCGGCCATGCATTAATGGATTTTCCTTACGAAAAAAAATTGTAGGCTGTAATTAACAATTTGTAATTAACATTGCTCTTGTGGTGAAGGAAAACATGACTCAGTTGGCTCCAGACGTACTGATGAATCTCTAGACCCAGTCGACTAAGCTGAAAGGGTACATGTGCTAAGCAAACTTACTCAATCTAGTACCAATACCTACATGTCCCAGGCATAACAGCCCTGAATAGCGCAGATAAAAGTTACTGGCGCTAAATAAATTGCGATTTATTAACAAAAAAGTTTAAAAAAAAGTTAAATAACAAAAATAATAAAATATAGACAAAAAATTAACTAAAAACTATAAAATTATAACTAAAGCAGGAAGGGAAAGATTCTGATTTCTATGTGGAATTATATCGCTCAAGAGTATTTTTCATAAACTGTGGCAAGTTCAGATTAAAGAGTGGCACAAATAAATAAATTTATTTATATATTTATTTATTTATTTATTACTTAAATATTTATTTCCTATATTAGTAATCAAAATAAAATAAAACACTATAAACATAAAAAAGTGGCTTTATCGCCTTTGGGCGATCTCTTCCAGGCAACCATAGATTTTGCAATCTAAATGTAAAAGCCATTAATAAAGTGAATCGTGCAGGTGAAGCACAAAATTTTCCACAACATATTATCTTCCTTCCAATCGAGCTCGTTAGAATGTATGAAGCAACTTCTTCCACTGGCTTCCGATGATCGCGGGAACTGTTTTCGCCACAGCGTCCTTGGTTTAACATCCTGTTAGAAGTGTACTGACTGCGTGCACATTGCGTGTTGCAACTGCACTGTGACAGGATTTAGAACAGTTAAGTAAAAACTAGTGCAGCGTTCGTTATAATGGTAAGATTTAAAATCGAATCTGCGAAAATTAAATTTCAGCTGTACTTCGAAACGATCTTGAAAAAATCTAATAAGATGGACAGACGAATTAAAGTCGCGGGAAGTCGTTGGACGCAGAGAGCATGCGACCGTTCGCTCTGGAAGTCTTTGTGAGAGGCCTATATTCAGCAGTGGACGTCCTGTGGCTGATACGATAAATAAGATTAATTTTGTTTTCTGGCGTTTTAAGTTTGGACATTTTAAAAGCAAGGTTGTATCAGCTTTGACTATTTTTCCAAAACTTATTTTTCTTTATCTATCAAAACGGCCATTGATGGGCCGTTTTTTTTATTAATTTGGTTCTGAGACCGTTCTGTGGTTGGCAATTGGCTCTGGAAAGAACCCTTTTGGGCTATTGTGGTAGAAGTATTGGTTATGACTCTCCGATAACCACTTCTAAGAGTGAGTCTTGGAGAGTCGTATCTAGTGTACCGGACACTTATGGTAGTGTTATCAAGCCATCATAATATAGGGAGGTTCCTTCTATGCACCCCATTTTACAAGAACTTGAAGAGGATTGGGATCGAACAAATTTATTTATTTAAATTTAAGTTAGAGGTGAATTTTAACCATTTGCGCTCTTCACACATTTCTCCTAACACCTACACAGAATCAATAAATTAAAGTCTATTGCACAAATATTGCCTTAACTAACTTGACCATGAGGCCCTATAGTCAGCAATGCCAACAAACTTGTACAACACGATTTTTATAACTATTCATTTCTGACTTACAAAGAACAGCCATATATAACTTAAAAATTGAACTAATTTAAAGGGTTTCTAATGATACGACTACTTTAATAAGATTTCATCCCTTTAATTCTAGGTATCGTGGAAAGATCAAACTAAAAAAATAATAGCCTTTTTAGGCTGATATTATTATCATTCCGCTATTTCAATACTTGGGTTGATAGAATGATTAATTATACACACTTAAAATAAACATAATTGTACAGCCTTAAATTACAAAACATTTTCCCAATTTGAAAATTTACTAAGTATTATTTTAGGGTGCAATTAAATCTCAAAAATATTTGTTTTAATTTTTTATCATTACTAATTTTAAACCTTGTAGTATTCTTTTCTTTTTTACCTTAAACCTTTCTCTACATTTCTTAAGAGGAAAGGATACCGGGCTCTCTCTCCATACAAACATAGTCGACTGTTTCCTCTCTAGATAATGACACTAGCACAAATATTTTTTCATTACTCATACTCCGAAAGAACGTCTAAAGATGCCTGAAGAGCGTGTAGAAAGAAAAACTTTCAGCCCTAGGGAAAATCGCTTTCACTGACAGCTGTCATGTCAAATTATGGCTTCGTGCAACTTGTGCAATGTGCTTGTAGCCAGTATCAGTATCATTACGCATTAGGAACTTCAAAAACCTAACCTCCTTGCTGTAGGTAACACCAAAGAATAAAAATTATGGCTTCACACGGCTCATGCATACTGCCAGAGGTAGTATGGAGTATGGAGTCTCTCATTCACTCTCGTTATTAGGAAGAATTTTATGCATTATTCGTAATGAAAAGCACAGTGTTTACCTCGGGTGAAAGACTCATTAAGTCCCTCGAACTATTAGCGCCCTCGCTACGCTCGGGCGCCAAACTCCGTCTCGGGACTCAATGAGTGACTTTCACACCTATGGTAACAATGTACTATTGTTGCATAAAACTTATAACTGTCATGACTATGCCCCTATGTCTTGATTTTTTCATTTTCTAATTATCATAGAATTTAAGATTTAAAGCATTTAGCTAACTTTGCGTGTATGAGATGTATGGTTAAAAAACTCCGGCTATAGTAGATGACAGTGACCACCTTAGTGGAAGGTCGGTTACGCCACAACTTTCGTAATGCTTTATAATTTTAGTTGCAACGATGGCTCTTGGGTCATTATCAAGTGATAGCCTAACGTGGCCTTTAGTTAAATTTTGTTTTGTGTGAATTAAATTAACTGGAGGCCATTTTTTTTTTGATGAAATTTTTTGCACTTTTCGCGTAAAGAATTTACTTTACAATGTCAAACATTAAAAATGAAAGTTTCATGACACGAATTCGTGTGTTTTAAAGCACCAAACAGATTTTTCAGTTAAGTACCTACTTCCATTTGCTTCTAAAATGAGCTTAAGTAAATAAAAATGTGTTTTTACTTGAAAATCATAATTCCAAACGTTTCTCATGCAGATAATATTAGACAATATAATCGAGGTTTTTTTCATTTTGTGAAGTTATTAATATTAAATCCTCATCAATTTATCCTAACCTACCATAACTAATAAAATTTGGTATGTATGTTCTCTCTTCACAGTCTAACGTCTTGATCAATTTAATGAAAATTTATACATGTAGTATAGGTTGTCTATCTATAGAGCAGAGAAAGAGATAGGCTACTTTTTATTTTAATATTCCAACAGGACTTACTTTGTAGGTCGTAGCTAGTATATTTAAAACAAATAAATCTTTTTTTTTTTGCAAAAATATTAGTCACAAACCTACGCACGCCGCGCTGTCTTCACCGAACAATATAACTGCAGATGCTTCGGACCTCATCCAATTAATTCAAAATATGTCTCCTTCAAAAGACAACCAGTGAAAGGGACAGACAGACAAATTACAGTGCAATTCTGACACAGATGTTATTTGAACCGTAAAATGTGCAATACTATTTACTTATACCTAATTAGGAAACGGTGTATTGTTTAGCTGTTTTATATGTATCGTTAAATTTTATTAGCTCGTATCTTTTTTTTTCTTTTATTATGGCTTCGCACGTGTGCATTTAGCCAGTGTCAAGTTATATTTTGCATCAAATTATGACCCGATTTTTCATAAATCGGGCCTAAAGTGTTTCAATACAGTCAAAGTCGTCATAGTCCGTCAAGTCAGGGGTTATAGTAAAGCGGTGGCAAGTTTACCATAACCTTAATAGGAGATTTGGAGGCAACGTGAAAACTGCATGTTTGACACTGATTTTTACTTTCACTACACTTGTGCACTTTCACTAACTAAATTGAATAACATTCCACCAGAATTATACAATTCAACTCGGGTTACATCTAAGTTTCATGAAAATAAAACTGCAGCACGACATGTTGTTAACTCGTTCCCGCCAAAAAACCGCTCGTATCTTCTTTTGTTTATTTTTCAAGAGTAGTAAATGTCATCCTATAATTAAGAAGTATATCATTTTTTTTTCTTTTTAACGATTTTATAGTTTGACGAAACACTCCTATGGCTAAACGTGTAGTTTGACTAAATACACCCATGACAGTACGAGGTTTTGACGAAACGTATATTTTGACGAAATACTCCTTTGGTTAAACGTGCACTTCGACCAAACACACCCTTGACCAACCGCCCCAAACCCGTTTATTGCTGTCTCTTCTTCTTTGCCAGTTCCCATTTCAGATGGGGCTGGCTCTCCTTATATGTTGGCGCCAGGACATCTTATCCTGGGTTATCGGGCTTGATTCATAGAATTAGTACTAGTAGACGGGTCATGCTAGTCCATTATGTCGACGGGGGCCGACCTCTGCCTCTTTTTCGTTCTGGGATGTAGGCCTCTAAAGTTCGAAATATTTAGTGAAATTAAAATAAAAGCTTTTTACCCAAGCAAGTGAGGCTAATTTTTTTAACACCCATCTTCATCTACAGGTACCTCTAGTATTTTAACGAGCTTTCACCCGAGCCTTTGGCTGCGTAGGGGTTGATTTTTCTTAATTGGTTCTTAGCGGAAGCTTACGTCCTAATTAATATTTGACATTGCATAGCATTGGCTTAACCTGTGCGTTAATAAAACAGTCTATTCGTTGGGACTTAAAATTCGATGTTCATAGATTTATTAATCCCGTGATGTTCACCCGTTTAAGTTAAGATTCCGTGGGAATATCGAAAGAATAAAAATTGCCTATGCAACTACCAATAATTCAATGTATCTTTATATCAAGTTTCATTAAAATCGGTTCAGTAGTTTTAGAGACACAAACAAAAAGACATCTCTTTATTTATAATAATATTTTGTATTTAAATTCTAACGCACAGATTGATTAATACGTTTAATTTTTCTGACTGCGTGTCAGAATAATTTAAAAGTTAAATTGACCATTGAAAGAAATTAATCGCCAAAACATGACCAACCGATGTAGTTTTAGAACCTTTCGGAAAGTCAATCGCATTGTACATAATATCCAATTTATACACTCAATATTTAATACATGAAATTAACAGCAATTTAATCGTATAAGTTGCATTATGTTGCAACTATATATACATACTTAGAACGCAGCATGATAAATATCTACGGATATCTAATATGAATTGAACATTTTCAAATAATACACTTGCGAGCAATGTGCTTATATTTTACAAGTTACAGCAGTTAGATGTAACAATTATAGAGTGGTTATCTCTGAACTTTATATTCCTTTATTGTGATACAATAATTTGACGTGTCTTCGTGCAATATGCGAAAACACCCGAGGCATTATTCGAGGGTGTCAATTGCTTTAATTTCGTGTGGTCAAGCTTAATTCGCAAAGACGCATCTACCTTTGGTTGACATATCTATGGGTTACAGGTGAAAAGTTGCCTTTGAGGATCCGATTCTTAAGTAAATTCACAGGCGGTTAAAAGATACTAAAATAATAAATTTGAAATAATTAAAATTTAAATAACTTTTAGGAACTGCTTACTATTCGCAAGTCCATAAAGGACACTAAATTATCGCTTGTAAGCACGGAAAAATATCTGTCCGTAGACAAGTTGAAATTGAATTAATTCCAATTGATAAAGACTGTTTTTTTTATATGGTTTGGCACGGTTTGTGCATTTAGCCAGTGTCAAGTTATATTTTGCATCAAATTATGACCCGATTTTTCATAAATCGGGCCTAAAGTGTTTCAAAACAGTCAAAGTCATCATAGTCCGTCAAGTCAGGGGCTATAGTAAAGCGGTGGCAAGTTTACCATAACCTTAATAGGAGATTTGGAGGCAACGAGAAAACTTCATGTTTGACACTGATTTTTACTTTCACTACACTTGTGCACTTTCACAGAACTAAATTGAATAACATTCCACCAGAATTATACAATTCAACTCGGGTTACAACTAAGTTTCATGAAAATAAAACTGCAGCACGACATGTTGTTAACTCGTTCCCGCCAAAACTCGATAAAGACTGTTGTATTATGTAGATCTACCAAATGTCATCTGTCAAATTTTTGCAATGTCATAATTGTCACCCCGCGCACCTCGTGAATCTATTTGTTTTCGCAAATTTATGTCACTCTTTAAATAAATGCCCATAAAAATATCTGGACCACCTTTCACTTTATTTTTTAGCATTTTAAATAAGTTAATTATTTGACATGACATTGTGTTGTTCAAATTGTATTAAATATAACTCCTACTCTTTTGTCTACATTTAGCAATTTAGGCTTCTAAAATAAATGAAATTATATTTTATTGATTTATAGTCACTCTAAAATAAATTAGTTACATCAAGCCACATCTTTTTAATTATTACAACACATTGGGATAAGAATTTAATCATACATTCTAATTCTATTGTAAGTAATTATGGATTTTATTATCTGAAATAAATTATTTATCTTTTAAAAACTCATCATACTAATAACTTTAGATATCATAAATTAATTTAATGAATTTTCAGAAACTTGCTGCCAATAAGCCACGTAACTTTAATTTATTTTGAATTCCAATTCCAATTCAAATGTGCTAAAAAAACATTTGAGGAAATCTTAGAAAGCACACAGATGACGAAAATCAATGACGTTCTCGCTGATCCGAATTCAATGCTCTAAATATGGTTATAAAGATTGCAAAATGTTATGTGCAGTTGCATAGTAATTTGTTTTAAACATTTCAAGCAAGCGTTTCTATTGCATGCTTTAATTGCTTGTCATTGTTAACAAGGTAGTTTTAACGCTGCCAGAATTATAAGCAGTCTCAGTTTCTTTGTGCTATAAGTGCAATGATATTTACCAATTAAATGAGTATTTAAGTATTTGTTACAGATCTTTATGTTTAAATTGTGCAATATTTAATAGGCGAATGGAATCGCTGTAAACGAAATCGGTTTAGAGATGATTGTTGAATGGGCTATGCCATTTAATCCTGCATTTTAGAGCTACCGCTGATAGTATCCTTTCGCCTATGAACCATGTTTTTTCAGTCTTGTCACCCCTTATGACCTCTTTTATCAGCTTATTCGAATAGTAGTTTTACCCCGCGCGGGGGGAATTACTCTCAAGTTAGGAACCGGTGGAGCGACTAGAGATTTATTTTACTTCTAGTAGGTAAATCTCTAGTCGCCTTCCACCGTCAGACTCGAAAGATCCCCACCTACCCTCGCTGGACGCCAGGATGACGCAAAACGGCGCATATGCTCCATCAAAAAAAAATTAGAAACCGTGGCTTTATAAGATCAATAATCTATCAAAATATCTCGATTTTCACACACAGGGTGTGAAAACGGGTGCACATGCTGAGGCTGAACCAACGACATTACTTTTCTCTGCAAATTTAAATCTGTGTCTTATTGTTTCATGTGTGTTTATATCGTGTGTTTGTTCGAATAAATTCTATTCAATTATTCATTTTTGACACTAGGGTACGTATCTGATCTTTAGTTATGAAGTAGGTGTGTCACATCACATCAAACATTTCGTACGAAGTAGGTCTAGGTTGGTCACATCTTATCAAGCTTAATTTACTAGCACGTGCATTACACAAGATGCGAAAATTAAACTTCATACTCGTTCAAGTGATGTAAGAGTGACCTTAGCAAAATTTTGACGAATATATCGTACGATGATTTCGACATAATATTCTTATATTTGTAAAAAAGGGAAAAAGTAAGCGTAGTCCATTATCTCCCACTACAAGGCAAGGGCCTTCTCTTATTAAGATGTTGGTAGTAAAACGCCAAGGGGTCCTGCTCCAGATTGGTGGATGTCCAATGCTACCTAACCATGGTGAGTTCCAGAGTATGTCGGTTTCCTTTACTATAAAACCATTTATATATTGCAAACGGAAAATTAATCTTGGAAAATACATTTTTAGCTATACCTCTTTTCTACCAAAGCGCCATTTTGACTCAGCTTGGCAAAGCTGCACGTGTAAAACAGATTTTCCACCTTTGGATTCGTCAGTTTCTTAATTCTGTAAACCTATTTAAATTGTCTTAAGTGTACCCATTTAAAATGCCACTTTCTCAGTAACAGTACCAAATAAAAAAAAACATACACGTTAAGCGAACGCTCGCCCGAGCTACATGGGAGGCGAAGGGGGGTGTTAGGTTTTATTTTCGTTACGGAATTTCTTGATTAGGTCGCCGCGCTCAAAGCCCGCGATCAAAACTTAACAGAATCAAAAAGCTTAGCTTAATAGGGGAAGGTTTTCTAAAACATCTTCTCGTAGCTAATATTTTATGCCCAGTGTGGTGAACTGTTGAGAAAATTACTATCCTACCTATTTTAAGCATTACCATCGGCTTATGTACGGTCGACTGCATAATTGCAAACCCACCGTAGAGCTCCAAAATGGCTGTTATTTGAATGTTACCAAAACAAGCAAGATTCTAAACACCTGCTTTGGTTGAAGTTTAAAGTCTACTAACTAATCAATTTATCAAACGAAAATTATTAGAATGAAAACATTCCAATAATAGTAATTTTCGAACTCTACCGGTTGAGGCAATTATGCAGCCGACTGTACAAAGTTTGATGATAAATGTCGACTCTTTACCTTTGTTTAAAGCAAAATAATCTTTAAAAAAGTCTGCGTTGCCTCTTTTAATGGCAATTTCTTTGGCCAAAGTAGAAGCCAGCCCTTCGGTCAACAACAAAGTCTAGTACCTTAGTATAGTTGACGACCCAGTTGGCACAATGGTCACCATGCCGGACTGCCACAGGGCAACACAGGGTTGCGGGTTCGATTCCCGCCTCGGACAAGTATTTATGTTTAGATATTTGTCTGTGGTCTGGTTGTTTCTATGTATTATAAGTATATATTTATAAAAGAAAAGTATATAAGTAGTATATCCGTTATCTAGCACCCATAACACAAGTCTAGTTACTTGGCTAGATGGCGATGTGTGGAATGTCCTGAAATATTTATATTTTTATTTATTTATTTACGTACTACTTATTTCGCGTGTAGTAGTTTTATTCGTATCAACCTTCGTTACCGTTTGCATTGTTTTCTCTAACCGAGGCCGTGAATTCGTGTAATTTTTCCCTAAGTTGCATTACATCCTTATTGTTGTAATAATCGGAAAATATTGACTCCAGCACACGCGTAATTTATGTAATTTATTTGTATTGTGTATGATTTATTTATGAGATGGAAGTAATTAATTTATTCTTAATCAGAAACAATGTTAATTAAAAATGTTCTAGAAATATTTTGCTCTTTATAGGGTTCCGTATACAAAGGGTAAAAACGGGACCCTATTACTAAAACTCCACTGTCCGTCCGTTCGTCTGTCTGTTGTCTTTCTGTCTCCAAGTTGTATCTAACGAACCGTGACAGATAGACAGTTAAAAAATTTTTAAATCATAAATTTCTGTTGTTTATTTTTTGGATCAATTTCACTCATAGAATAGATAGTAGTTCAATTATGATGAGTCGCTTCATAGACGACTTTACATTGAAGACTAGTTGCAAATTAGTCCACATGATTTTAAGACAAGTTGCCGCTTAAGACGACTTGCGTTTTAAACCATCTAATACTAATACGTTGTAACGTACTCAGTGAGTCATAATAGTTTATCAATGCTTTATGTGGCATGTCTAGTATTTAAATTAACTTTAATTAGATTATTTCCCAATGTAAGTGAATTATAAATTCTTTTTTGGGAAAATAAACGTCTTAAAATCATAGTATTTGTCTTGCTTTTGCAGTGAACTTTTCGTCTCTTTATAAAACTTGACAGATGAGAATCCTCACCACCATCGTCACTTATTCGACCATTATAAAATCAAAATATCTATCTATTAGTGTAAACTGTCCATTTTTGAACGAAAGCAAATGTATCAGAAATATGACTTTCTAACCCTTGCCTTACTGATGCTGAAAGGTATAAGATAATTTTGATTCAATCATAAGTTAAGTAAGGTTTTTGAGGAATTCCTCGAAACACATCCATTTTAAAGCGCATCTAATGAAGCCTTAACCTCAGAAATACCTCAGGTTTTTAAGTGTAACGGTGAAGTTTTATACTTTAATGTGAAAGGGTATCGGCGCTCTCTCCATACAAACGTAGTCGACTGTTTCCTCCCTGGATAATGACACTAGCACAAATATTTTTGTGCCATAAAACCTGTAACTGCCATGACTATGCCCCTATGTTTTGGTTTTTTTTTTCATTTTCTAATTATCATAGAAATTATTATTTAAAAAACAACAAAAACGCAAATAAAAAACATAAGGGCATGGTCATGGCAGTTATAAGTTTTATGCAACAAAAATATTAGCTCTAGTGTCATTATCCAGGGAGAAAACAGTCGACTACGTTTGTATGGAGAGAGCCCCGGTACTCTTTCCTCTGCTTTTTATTTTTATAGACTTTCTTCAAAAAATGAATCGATTTAGTAGAACTAACAGATAGTAAGAGGCGTTAAATTATTTAATGAATTTAATTACACGATTCGTCAGTAGATATAAACACGCTAACTGTACGATTATTACCTTGAATTCGCAATTATTTTATCGTAAGATGTAAAATTAGTGTGCGTATAATAATACTTGAAAATATAACGGTTCTTAGAACAATAAGGTGTTCACTGTTCATTCCTGATTATGTTGTGGTCAGATCATGAAATTGATCATTACCATAATGTGAACAATTTCACGAAATGAAGGGCTATTTCATAAAATAAATATTATTAGTACATTACGATACAAGTGTGGTAAACTTTTTGCATTGCATAGAGGTGGTTTATGACGCGCGAGCGGAACGCGAGCGTGTTAATATGCCGAGTTGCTTTGATCAAAACCACACGGGTATCGTACGACGGTTTTTATAACAGTTGAAAGTAAAAAAGACTTGGTAAAATAATAAAAAAATACAAAATATTTGCGTTTAAAAATAGAAAAAAGTAAATATTTTTTTAATATGTTTTAAGGAATTTTAGGTTATATTTACAATTTTTTAGTAAATATTTTTTTGTTTATTATACTCCCGAAAGGGCAGGAAAAAGACTTTTCACCTATACAGCCTCATCTGACGTACAATATTTTTGGGGTTTTTTCCATTTTTTTTTGCGTTGGGCTGTTAAAAACAGAATATAATGGTACGGAAAAAATATACGTATTTCAGTAAAGAAAAAACAAAAAAAAACTCAATTTTTAATCGTTTTCTAAGACGTTATCATTTTTACTGACTTAAAAACTCTTAGTTGGTACCTACCTTCTTTTATACATCAAAACAGTATAACCCAGTTAAATTAATAATGTTTCATCTACATAACACGCAATTACGCAGTAAGCAGTAAGATACGAATTTGACTTACCAGGATAACTTATTACAGCACTAGTTGTATCATGGTAATGTAAAACGCACGCGCGCATAATACCTTGGATTTTGAGCCTAAAAGCCGTTTAATAAGATCCACTTTATAAGCAACTGTGATTAAAATATTACACACGCCTTCTAGCCCCAAACAAAGCAAATTTGAAGTAGATTGAACTAAAGACTCACGTTGTCCCATACAAACTTTGCCCCTTTTTAACCCCTTAGCGGTAGAATTTCGAAAAATCCTTCCTTATCGGATGCCTACGTCATACAAACAACACACCCTCCAAGTTTCAGTTCTCTACGATCAGCGGTTTAGTCTGTGCGATGATTTTATATGTTTAGAGAGATAAGGGCGCGGAAAAGTTGAAAATTAAAAAGGTATACTTACAGATTTCTAGGTAACGTGATTGTAAGAACTTTTGAAAGAACAATTTGTATTAATGTATAAATTAAAATGATAATTCTTACAATCAAATAAATTCATAGATTTGTACAGTTTGCAACAAGACTACCCACCCACCGTAGAGTTTTAAAATTGTTATACCTAATTAGAATGATTTTATTTGCCTAGCGGAAAATAGGAAAATAACAATAATAACAAATGATTTTATTTTGCTAGGAAAATAAAATCATTCCTGAATGACAATACCAAGTCCAAAGACAAGGAACCACTGTTCTAAGCAGTAACTTAGTTACCTACCTCGCACATTGAATATGAAGAATCTAATCTTCTATAAATCGTAAACTCAGTAAACAATACTTGAGAATCTACACGAAGGTCAACTTTCCTAATAACTTAACTCTCAATTTAACTACTAAAGTGGCAACTATAGCTCGACTCTGTTAAGATAACGCATCAAAGTTTACTATAAAATAAAAAAACTATTATTCAGTTAAAATTATTCGCATGAGATTACATAGAATCATTTAAAAACCCAAGTATGTTACGATGTATGTTTTCGGAACACGCGTAAATATATTTTATTTTATTTTCGTTATTAGAAGAGTGAACAGGGCCCTGTGAACACGTGGTCCGCCTGCTTAGTCCGACCGATCGGACGAAGGGGCATGTGCAAGGCCGTCTTTAAAATATTGAAGGCTTTGGGCATATTAGGATTATACGCCTAGGGCCCATATTTCTATGACAACACTATTTTATTATTTATTCTAAATTCTTTTTTTTATGACAAAATATTGTTTTGATGTAAAATACGTAAGTAGATAATATCATAAAATACGTATTGTAGTCAGTAATTTAGGTTCGATTTATTCGAATTAAAAAAGTTTTTCGGTTATTGAACGATATGAACGTATAGTGAACGAATTTAGTGATCTGGCTAGCCCTTATTGATCTCGGGGCCCTAGGCACTTGCCCAGAGTGCCTAGTGCAAAGGGGGGGGGGGTCTGGGGTGTACAACAAATCTAGGTTTTATGAATTAAATATTGCTCTACTATACGGGAAAACATTTGTATGCAGAAGCAACACATAATCACCTATTTATGTATTTGAGATTAGACCCTACAGCTACGCGCATGTTTGATGTGGTTTTACTATATCTACAAATAAGTAGGTAATATAACATACTAACAAAATGTATGTCAAGATCAAAAATACTAGTTTTCATATGAAAAAAAATTGATGCGTCAAAAGTTTGTGCACACAAAACTTGGATTTCGTTTCATAATGTTTATTTTAGAGTAGATAATTATATGTGACAATGACACGTCTTTTAATATTTATTTTATTGAGGAAAGTTGTGTTTTTATTTATTTTAGTGTGGGAGAAATACAAGTTTAATATTATGTAATTACTAGGTACCTGGCTACCCGCATAATTATAACGAAATTCAGGCAGTTTAACTTAAGGCGTATATATGAGTCAACAGCAAAATGCTAATTATTGCATGGAAAATTATTGTGAAATATTGTTGAGTTTACCAATTGTAAGCAAAATCTTTTCCTACATTACGGTATAATTTAAAGCCTAAAATTACTTGGCATTTTAAAGTTTATTAGTAAAAACTTAAGTCGAAAAAAGACCGCAAGTTTTGCCTAAATTGTCGTCTATTTTAATTTTATACCAAAATGTACGAAAATAACTCACATACAAATTGCAAACACAACAACAGTTTTTCATTTTAGTAATCGACATTTACAGACTGTCATTTGAAACCTACATCTTATAATTAATTAAATAATTTAAGTTATGCAACTTATAACTTAAATTACTGCGATGGAAATAAAAATAAAATTTCTCGTGAAATATGATTTTTTTATAAATCGTAATTCTAATAATTTCATTATATTAAACTTAACCCTAAAAACAAAGCAACATTTCATAAAAAAGAGAATCTAATTATATTCATCTATTATTATACCTACTTATTTCTGTTATACCTTGATAAAAGCCATAAATCATTTAACTTTTAAACTCAAAAGAACGTAACGACAATAACAAGTCTATAACTATGTTTATAACCATTTCAAAATTTGACATGACATGGTAACATTGACTATGAAAAAATGTAGCCCAAGTTCATAACAGCGAAAGTTTATAACAACTTACGCCATCTGTTAGAAAACCGCAGAGTTATACGACATTGCGGGTCCACATGGTAGGAGAAATTGAGAGATGTATCTGAGGATATTTCGTTCGTTTCACCGTTGAAAAAGTTTACCGAACAAAACCTCTAGGAAATAACAAGTCACGTCATTATTATTTTTACGACAAATTTGCCTAATATGCTAGTAAAAAGTTAATAAAAAAGCACCTTATGTTTGAACTCTAATGTCTGTAATACAATTTTTTTTGAACGAAAAAATAAATTATTTTTATTAGAACGGGTTGCAGTCGATTTGCCTCTGGGGGGTATTAGTCCAAAGGTCAAAATGTCCAAGGTGTTAAAATTGTTTAGCATCTGTGTGCCTAAATTGAGTTATAATGTCTAGATGCTAAAAAAATAAGTACCTAATCAATAAGTGCAAATGTCAAAATATTCAAGGTGTTAAAATGTCCAGTAGGAAGGTTGTCATAATGTCCGGTTATCAAAAAAGCCAATTACCACAAAGAAAAATTTTCGATATGTCCATTGTCCAATTACACAAATGACGGAGGTGTAAATATATTAAAAAGTGAAAACCACAGTGTTAGTTTAAAATTTTATTCCTATCTACACATTGTCATAATTTTATAGCAACTATTTTTATTGATTCTTTGTTTTTGTTTGTTACAAATAAGCTCCGAAACTTCTAGACCGATTTTAATGAAACTTGGTATAAGCGTGCATTGATTAATTGGAAGTAATATAGGGTTTTTAAAGACTAATAACGACCTGTTAGCGTATCATTAGCCCCCCCTGGGTGTCAGTCAGACAGCCTTTTATCACCACATTCCCTCTGAAACGAGACTTATACGGGTGAAACCGCAGACACCTGCTAGTTGAAAATAAAACATTAGGTAAATGTAAAAATTTTGATGTTATAAATATCATTACATAAACTTTAAAACATCGATACGATATTTAACATCCACTCAAAATAATCTTATATTTATAGGAGGTAAGTATCCAGTTACCGCTACAGTATGTATTAGAGAATGAAGGCCGTTCGAAGGTCCGAAGACATGTTGCTAAATAGCAATCTCTTGTGCACCGACCGCTCGGCCACCTTTCAAGTGCAGACCCGCGCTTGCTCAACCGAAAGTAATGGATTATGATTTTACTATTTACTCTAAATATACTGACTTAAATCAAGACTAAAATCTCATAGAATACCGGCCGGTCGTCCACCAACCAAAAAAATAGATTATGATTTTACTATTTACTCTAAATATACTGACTTAAAAACCGATAAAAATCTCATAGAATCCCGATTTGCATCAACCAAAAGTAATGGATTATGATTTTACTCTAAATATACCGATTTAAATCCCGACTAAAATCTCATAGAATCCCGACCTGCACCGACCAAAAGTTAAGATTATGATTTTACTATTTACTCTAAATAATTATACTGACTTAAATCCGACTAAAATCTCATAGAATCCCGACCTGCACCAACCAAAAGTATTGGATTATGATTTTACTATTTACTCTAAATATACGAACTAAAATCTCATAGAATTCCGACCTGCACCAACCAAAAGTTAAGATTATGATTTTACTATTTACTCTAAATAATTATACTGACTTAAATCCGACTAAAATCTCATAGAATCCCGACCTGCACCAACCAAAAGTATTGGATTATGATTTTACTATTTACTCTAAATATACGAACTAAAATCTCATAGAATTCCGACCTGCACCAACCAAAAGTTAAGATTATGATTTTACTATTTACTCTAAATAATTATACTGACTTAAATCCCGACTAAAATCTCATAGAATCCCGACCTGCACCAACCAAAAGTAATGGATTATGATTTTACTATATACTCTAAATATACTTGCTTAGATCTCATACAATTCCAACCGATTTGATTTTTATTACGAACAATTTATGTGCGCTAATTGACATTGTTTACGGTAAAAGCATCGTGCTATAACCCGAGGTGTAGTTGTCTCCAAACGTATTGACGAGTTTCTTCATCTGGACACACAGTTAAAGTCAAATTTCTTTACTCATTGGATGCTGTATGTTTATAATTTGTACAAAGATCAAATAGAAACGTCTTAAAAACACGGTCGATTAAGCTGAGCAGGTAGATGCTGAAACCTCCTCCATTCATCACGCAAAAAGGACCTTACTAAAGAGATCTAGTTTTGGAAAACAGTACGTACAAGTACAAACACGAGATACTTGCTTAGATTTGAATAAATAAACAAATATTGGACGATAATGCACACAGCACCATATAGCGCGCGGTTGAGTTTAGAGGATCTGTTAGGGTCAACTACAAGTATCCGTTACAAATTATAACATCTAAGTTACCTTTTCTCCTCCCTTAAGTCTCATGCTCTTGTAGGGGACTTTTCTTACCTATTTTTAAGACGTTTTATTTACATGTCAAAATAGTTTTCTCTCTTTTAAAACTACGAGTACTTTTTTATTAAATATGAATTTTAAATAAGACTAATAACATTACAGTTGTGTAACTTCAGCTTTCACCGTATTTTAATTGTCCATTATATTATGTAATATATTTAGAACTAACCACAATATCTCGTTATCAAAATATGAAAGAATAGTATGAATTACAAAGGTTTTTCTTAAAGATTTTGATTGTCTTTGGTTTCTGTTCGATCATCTTTTGTTTAATTGCGAATCATTTTTATTAATTACGGGTCTTTTGGAGTCCATTGTTGGTCCCGCGGGACCTAGTTGGACAGAGTATTATTTTACCACCCAGTTGGTACAATGGTCACCATGCCGGACTGCCAAACACAGGGTTGCGGGTTCGATTTCCGCCTTAGACAAGTATTTATGCTTAGATATTTATCTGTGGTCGGGTTGTTTCTATGTATTATAAGTATATATTTACAAAAAAAAGTATATAAATAATATATCCGTTGTCTAGATGGCGATGTGCGGAATGTCGTGCAATATATTTATTTATTTTTTTCATTTTTGTTGGCTAGTGAATTTTTGTTGACTAGTGGCTCTGAAACTACTGAGCCAAATTTGATAAAAACTTAGTATGAAGTTACATTGAAATCAGTTCAATAAAATATTTTAATAATAAAAATCTGCAATAAAAATACTAAAGAAACCAATGTTGATAATTAAAATTTCTAAAAAAATTACCAATAGATAATACTCTTTATTATTGACTGTATTTACTTTCCCTGATCGTTTGGTAGAAAAGCTTAAGTTATAAACTATACCTAGTATTTTTTAACTCCCGACCCAAAAAGAGGGGTATAAGATACAATTACATACTAACCTATTTCTACATATTTACAGCCTGAAATAATCATAGATGGAAAACCATATCATACATCATTATACACCTAATTGGTATCTACAGTGGGAATACCCGTAAAATGCATAATAACAAATAAAAAAATTAAAAAGAATTAAAAAAAAATTGAACGAAATACGACCTTGTCGCGGTATAATAGAGCGGAATCTAGTTTGTTCTCGTCGTGTTTATATGTCCTTGTGGCTTCGTGGGAGAAACGCGGGTTCTGATTGGCGCTGAGAGCGCGGGCTATTCAATTGAAGCTAGGTGGTGTGCGCGGGAGCACTTTCGCGAAGCTCTCAGTTGAATTTCGCTTTCATCTGCGGAGATGAAGTGCGTGTGCGGTTAACTTTGTTTTATTTACTGTTTTCTCAATAAAAATGAAGGGATTTTTGAAGAAGACTGATAGGTATGACATATTGATTATATTTAAAAATATTTCTAATTTTTTTTAATTTAGGCTCGCTGAAAATCTGTTAAACCTCTTTTTAATAAGAACAGTGATGTTCAGAACTAAGTTTTTTTCTTGTTTTAGAATTTAGTCTTGTTTTATTGAATGAAATGTAATATTATTTTTTATAAAAACTAAGTACTTATCTAGTGTTCAAAACGCCTTAAGTAATTTGAGATTATGATCTTGCAAAGCAGTGAAAGAAAGACAGATATAATGGATGTATCAAATAATAGTTTTACTAAAGAAAATATACAAAAGAAAAATGTCACAATCGTTTACAAACTGTTTATATTTTTTTAATAAGTATCTTGTGCTTTACTTGTGGTGAAAACAACACACTAACTAGGTATGCGTTCTTTGTAGTGAGAAGTTTTATGATTCCTATTTTACCTACTTAGTTTGTTCTGCTCCATGTTTTTAATATTTTAATAAATAACAGGTAAGCGACATTATTGTCTTGTTAAGAATAAATATCTTTAAAATTTATACCAATATTTATTTAATATTAAACTACAGTTAAATCTATAATAATTTAAAAACATCAATAAAAACACACTACAAAATACCAAAAAGAAACACAAATAATAACCATCATCAAGCGCGTCTCCCCAAAGCATTGGTCCCAGAAGGCTGGCAACATTTCCCTCATATTAAGGTTTAGGTTAGAGTTCTATTACTAACAAATTCAGTTTCATTTAACTGACTTAACAATTCCGTAAACTCATTACATAAATCAACAATTAGAAATGTGAGCCTACTTATTAACATAATGTACAACTTCATAAATTATTTAGGTAAAGTGAATACGATTTTACTAATTAAAACTTTGAAAGTTACTGAAAAGGTACAGTCACATTGCTTGTTAAGTATTCAGGCAGATTTTTACATTTGCATTTCACCTATTAATACATAGTAAAATCAAATCAAATATCTTTATATACAAACTATTATGCTATTATGCGACTCTTACTCCTACTTTGGTTGGATAACTGTTTTGCAGAAGGTAGTTTCTTCCACAAAAAAAGCAAATTCATAAGTATTGTAATTAATAAAATAAATATCATATATTTTACAATATATCATGATTTTGTTGGTCATACTTTCCCTACTTGGTAATGAGATATAATTGATTATTTAATTAATTTTATCGCAGCCTTAGTAAGCAAATTAGTCGCAACCTGGGAATAATCCAAATTATTTTGAAAATCTTGAGAACTTAAAAATAGTTAAAGTTTTTTTTATTTTTTATTGGAATCGATCGCATGAGCTCACACTGAATAGTCTTAAAGTTAGTCATCTAATTGACGGATAACCCAGTGTGTCCCACTGCTGCCCAAGACCTTATAAAATATATGAAAGAGAAAGAGACTCATCAAAACATATCTGAAAGTACAAGAGCTACGAGTCTGAAACTTAGCATAAAGGTTTTTTTTTGGAAATTCAACCTTTATGGACAAAAAGGGCTATTAAGTTTTTAGTAACTATTATTTATTCTGTGTTTTTAGGAAATCGATATCACTTAACGCGAGTAAAGTCACGGGACGCAGTTAGTTATATAAATTACTTATTTGATTCTAATATAATATTTTCCTTCTATTCCAGGTGACAAAGTTAAACGACGAAACGAAACTGACTTTGTGAAGTGCAGTGTTGTGTAAGAACAGTGTTATTTTTCTGTGATATTTATTAAAGTAACAAAAACAATCAAAATGTCCGGTTTTGTGAAGATAGCCATAGACGATTACTACTCGGATAGCAATTGGACAACCATCATTAACAAATATTGGATGTTGGCTGAAAGAGTATCAGGTAAAATAAGTTCCTATTTTTTTAACTAGCTGTAAGTCCCGATCCCGAGGGAATTTCGGTATCAAAAGTATCTTATGTCCTTCTTCTTTCTCTAACCTACCACAATGGCGATTTTTACACAAATCGGTGTATTCGTTTGACCGTTAAGAGTTTTCCTTTTACTAGACTCCCAGAGTAAATCAAGAGTTAAGATTACGCGGATATTGCTTTAAGGATTCCGTACCCAAAGGGTAAAAACGGGACCCTATTACTAAGACTCCACTGTCTGTCTGTCTATCACCAGGCTGTATCGCATGAACCGTGATAACTAGACAGTTGAAGTTTTCACAGATGATGTATTGCTGTTGCCGCTACAACAAAAAATACTTAAAACCAAACCGGAACCCGTGGTGCGCAAGTCCGACTCGCACTTGGCTGGTTTTTTTTACAAATTATAAGTCAGCATTTGACCATTATCACACATGATGCATGATGGTAGGTGACGATGCGGTCTCTTTAAAGCAAGTAGGAAAAAATGCATAATTACATGTAACTTAGACTGCTTAAAAGAACGACCTATTATTAAAACACGTAAATATAGATAAATAATGTATGGTAAATAATTAATTTTAATCATAAATATATTTTAATTCAAATTTATTTATTTCTAAAAGTATATAATATTATAATTATAATTTATTCCAATTCAATATTACAAATATATATAGATTATTAAAAATACAAAACTAAAACTTACACTAAAACTAATTACAATAAATATGAACACAAAAAACAAAATATAACACATAAACAAAAATCAAGCTAACCGCCCCGAGTCACCCCTGACGCAAAAGACCCCATCACACTAGCAGCATTTTAATTCATAAATATTCAGTATTTATAACAAGAAGCAAGTAGGTTAGAAAATGATAAATCTAGAGTATTTTTTTTAATTGTTTGTTTTTCATTAGTAAATTAATTACACAAAAATAGGATTTATGCACTCTTAAATTTATCTCAAATTTGTTAAGGCCTCAAAATTATAAAGCAGCTAGGTTCACATCAACAAGATTTTATAAAAACTATTATTCTAAGTTTAAAATAGGCAGACATTAACCAACTAAAAAAAAAGGCAATTTTTTTTAGATACTTAATCGTATTTAGGCATTTAGAAAAGAAACTGGTATATATTTTAAATTTAACTAAACAAACAGATTTATCAATAAAATAAAATAAAATTATACAGCTTTTATATCAGCTTTACAGAGCGTAACAAGCTCCGTTTTGTTTGTTACCTATTAAATAGAGCAACAAAAATGAACGTAACTGACTGGTATGTTAGTATCAACCTCACTCTAAAGTATAGGCATACCTATACCAACCAGTTAAGAGGAAAAGGTACCTATGCTCTTTCCATACAAACGTAGTCGACTGTTTTCTCCCTGGATAATGACACTATAGCAAAAAAAAATGTTGCATAATAGTACATTACGATATAAGTGTGGTAAAGTGATCTTTGCGTAGAGGCGGTTGACGCGCGAGCGGCAGCGAGCGTGTCATAAGAAGCCAAGATGCAAAGATCAATTCCACACGTATATCGTACGACGTTTTTTATCACAGTTGCGAATAAAAGAAAAGACTTGAAAAGAAAACAAAATAATAATTAACAAAATATTTGTGATAAGTCTATGTTTACATTTTTTTAAGGCAGATTTTTTTGTTAATTATGCTCTGGAATGGCAGGCTAAAGACTTTTAACCTATACATCCTCGTCTGACATACAATATTTTTTAGGGTTTTTTCTATTTGTTTTGCGTCGGGGGTTAAGAACAAAATACAATGGTACGGAAAAACAATATATTTAAGTAAAGAAAAAACAAAAAATAAACAACTCAATTTTTAATCGTTTTCTAAGTCACGTAAAATTTTCGTTCGTAAACCGACTTTAGAGACAACCATTTTTGCTAGCTAAAAAACTCTTTGGTATCTACCTTTTTTATATCAAAACAGTATACTGTTTTGATATAAAAAAGGTAGAACATTCTTAATTTATCTGGGTTATAACCCAGATAAATTAAGAATGTTTCACCTACCTAACATGTAATTAGCAGTAAGATACGTACTTAACTTATCGGGATAACTTTACAGCACTAGTTAACAAATCTAAAACGCACGCGTGCATAATATGTTGGATTATGAGCCTAAAAGCCGTTGAATAAGATCCACTTTATCAGCAACTGTGATAAAAAACTTATAACAGCCATGACTATGCCCCTATGTCTAGGTTTTTTTTTTAATTTTCTAATTATCATAGAAAGTAAGAGTTAAAAAACAATATATAAAAAATAAGACATAGGGGCATGGTCATGGCAGCTATAAGTTTTATGCTACAAATATATTTGCTATAGTGTCATTATCCAGGGAGGAAACAGGCGACTACGTTTGTATGGAGAGAGCGCCGGTACTCTTTACTCTTAAGGGCTTTTATGTTCATCAATCAGCTTAGAGCTTTCTTTGAAAATCTTAGCTCGTAGTCGATAGTGCTAATTGAGACAATGTAAGCTTTCTCAGACGTTTTATGCTTTGACACGTTTAAACCGTGAAAGCGTTGGTTACAATATAAAATTATGGAGATTAGCTATCCTTTGGTAGGTAAATTTATAAAACTAGTTGCGTCTCTTAGTTTTTTTTGTGTTAGTTCTGATATTGTAAATAATTCGGGATAAATAGTAGCCGCTGAGACGTACTCGCTCTAGAACGGGCCACAGATTTTCAGAATTTTTACTTGGTAACTTGATGTAAAGTATTATACCACGATCGTTCCATTAAATAGAGAGATCTTAAAGTGGAAACAGGGATGGATTGTATTGAATTGCATAGACAATTGAAAGACAAAGAAGACCTCTAGCTATTTTAATTTCTTCCATGTTCAAAGGGGCATTTATAGGAGCTTGGCATAGTGATTATTTTTGCGTGGTGCACTTTGAGAAAAATACACACCGATAGAGGGCATTACAGCAAATGCCTTCACACAATGCCTTCAAACCTCTAAAACGTCTCAAAACAGTTATTTTAACGAATCGTTGTGTCCTATGATTTTCCCAAAGTGCGCAGCGCATTTTAAGTCACATATCCATTGGCATTTTGGTCTCTTAATCCTAACTTTAAACTGTAAAAATTAAGTCAGTATGTACTAGATTTTTTTATTAAAACTCTATTTCATTATTCCGCATTATATGACAAAAGTAAGCAGATTTATTTGGTAGATACAAACTAAATAAATCTTAAAACCGGAAGCTTAATAAACCTAAATAACCATCGAAATCGAAAGTGTTTTACCACTCACCAATCCATACCAAACGAAAACGAATGCTCAACAAAAAATGTCTTTGGACTGTCTCTTACAAAACTTGACACAATTCTACATGAAAACATTGAACCTAGACACTTATGATGTTATGATAGAAAGTCGAAGGCATTTCATTTCAACGGACAATGATATACCACTTTCTCTGGCATGGTTGGTTATACTATCGGTACATTTTTCTTTGCTATTTTCCTTTACTTTCATGGTGTCTAGATCATTTTAATGATCAAACCGTAACATGAACTTTTAAGGGAATCATTTTAATAGTTTTCTGTAACAAAATTGACATAGAAATTTTCTAGAGTGAAGAGTTATTATCGAAAATCTAACTATATTTTTAATTTTTGTCAAAATTTAACAAGGAATTTTGTTGTAAATATTTGCATGAGATCACATTGAATCGTCTTGAAAACTAAGTTAGCATGTGTGTCTAAAGAATGCGCCGGCGCGGCGGCGACAATGAGAAGAAGACAAAAGAAAGCCATGACTCAGAGTTTTTTCGCCATCTATTTTATCTCATTTAAAAAACTCACACTATGTAATGGCAGCAAACATTTCTACCTTATCATAGGTACTTAAATGTTATCCGGTTTGACATTTTTCGTCTTATTTGACGTATTTCTTGTGTCAATGATTCTGTAACGTTTTATTGATTATTTATACCTACTATTATTTATTACTGCTCGCCTTCCACACAGACCGCGCTCTAATGAGAATTAAAAAAAATATCTCAGTACTCATCTAATTTTTTGGTATTTAGGAAACATCTGCATATTTCTTATTATTACCGCCTGTACGGTTTTAATTAGTCAGTCAGTATCAAAAATCAGTATTTCTCGCAATTAAATAACATAATTTAATTGTCAAGACCCTTACAATTTGGAACCTCGAAAGGCTTAATAACTTTATATTTGAAAGGCTCTCGCTTTCTCAAAATACTCAATTTACGTGTCGCCAGTAAATAATTTCGCATAATATTACATAAAACACTTTGCTTTACTATAATCAATTCTTCGGAGCTCGACTTTTGACCTTTACAGGAATTTACGAAAAGGTTGATATTTTTCCTGGTTCATTTTAATAAAAAATGGTCATGTATTACCGTTGCTTGTTATATTAAATAACAATCACTTCATTTCTCTGTATTTTTTCATATATGAAGTATTTTATTATAAATAGGGTTTAATATATTTTCAAGTTAGCATGAAAAATATATAAATTATCGTATCTTCTCAAAATCTTCTCTCGTAAAATATTGTGTATATTTATTTAGTTCCTTAATCCTGAGCATAAAAAGTATTTATTTTTTAAGTCTTTAAAAGTGTTTTTTTTCTGTTATTTTTTTTTAATAATTAGAAATATATTAGGTTTATATTAAGTGTAAAATATTAGTAGTGAGATAAGTAATAAATAATAAAAATAAAAAAGATTAGGTACTTTCACAATCGCAAGGTTATGTAAATTTTTCCTCTTTTTAGAGTTCCGTACTCAAATTGTATAAACGGACTTACTAAGACTTCACTGTCCGCCCGTGTCGGTCCATCCGTCTGGCTGTCACTTGGCTGTATCTCATGAACCGTGATAGCTAGAGAGTTTACATTTACAAATTACGTATTTCTGTTGCTGCTATAACAACAAATACTAAAAATAGAAAAAAAAATAAGTAGAGCTCCCATACAACATGGTACTGAACCTTTTGTGCGCGATTCCGACTCGCTCTTGGCGGGTTTTTATGTAATGTAACTATTTATATTTTGATTCACCCATTAAATCACTGGATTATAAAAAACAAATCTAGGTACACAATTTAAACACAATAAACATCAATAAAAAAATATTAATAACTAATCAAATTAAATTGAACATTTTTAAATGGGGCGCACGCGTTGATGTCTTTTACAGGTAAAATATTTAATGTTTTCGTGGTTAAGGTTACGCGGGTTTTGTTTCCTCAATAATAATATAAATATATATTCCCTTATTAACTTCCTGAATAATTCCTCTAAATCATTATTTTTTTCACAGAATTTAGAATATATACGGTCGGCTGCATAATTGCAGACCCACCGTAGAGCTCCAAAACGTCTGTTATAAGAATTTTTTCAACACAGGCAAGATTCTAGACACCTGCTTTAGGTGAAGTTTAAAGTCTTCTAACTTATCAATTAATCAAACAAAAATTATTAGAATGCAAGCATTCCAATAATAGTAATTTTCGAACTCTACCGAGGGCTGCAATTATGCAGCCGACTGTACATAGGTTTTCTGTTTTCCTTGTGTCTAACAACTAATTACAAATACAAATAATATCAGCGATTATTTGTCTATGGCTATGGAAAGAGCTGTCCTCATAGTTTCTCTATGTGATAGAATCCGAAATACGGCAGTAGAAGAACAAAAGTCACCGACATAGCTCTCATGATTAGTAAGCTGAAGTGGCAATGGGCAGGTCATATAGTTCGCAGAACTGACAACCGCTGGGGAGTAAAGGTTCTCGAGTAGCGGCTACCCGGTGGACCGACGATAGTGTAGCGGTCGTGGGTAGTCGGTGGATGGAGGCAGCTCAAAACCGCTGTTTGTGGCGTCGTTTGAGGGAGGCCTATGTCCAGCAGAGGACGTCTATGGGCTGACATGATGACATTTATTGAAGATGATTTATACAGCGTCAGCAACTTTAATAAATGCTATTAAAGGAGCCTAATATATACAAAATTCTCATGATTAAGAACAATGATAGCATCGACTGTTTTTAACCGACTTCAAAAAAAGAAAAGGGTTCTCAATTCGGTTGTAATGCAACAATTCAAATTCAAGATGAAAAATACTTATTTCATAAAATTAATGAACGCCTTTTAGCAAAAACAAAAAACAATAATTATAAAATGTTTTTAATAATCAAGTCAATTGACTAATTTATGACGTAATATGTAACGTTGTAACGTTATAGTTAGTTAAATTTAATTACACTTTCTCTACAAGGGCCGTTTCAGATGATAATGACCGAGTCATTTGTAACAAAAACCGGTTTGAATCTGCTTGCGAATTAATTTTATATCGTTACTAGCTTATGCCCGCGACTTTGTCGGCTTAAAAGTCTAAAATGGACGAAATATTCACGTTGTCGTATACAATCTTTGCCCCTCTTTTTCACCGCCTTAGGGGTAGAATTTCGGAAAATCCTTTCTTATCGAATGCTTAAGTCATACAAAGAATACACCCTCCAAGTTTCAAGTCTCTACGATCAGCGATTTAGGCTGTGCGTTTATCCGTCAGTCAGTCAATCAGGACAAAGCATTTTATATGTATAGATTAAATTGTTACATTTGAAGAGATGCTGTTACAAATAGCTGTCAAGTAATTGTGAGTGTTTTTATTTCGATTTAATGAGTATTTATGGCGTTATAGGGTTCTGTACCCAAAAGGTTAAACGGGACCCTATTACCAAGACTCCATTGTCTGTCTGTCACCAGGCTGTTTCTTATGAACCGAGAGAGTTGAAATTTTCACAGATGATGTATTTCTGACAAAAACAGAATATAATGATGCGGAACCCTTTGTGCGCGAGTCCGACTCACACTTGGTCAATTTTTTTAATCGTTTTCATTCTTATTTAATGAATTAAACTTTAAAATTAAGGTGAAAGAGTACCGGCGTCTATCCATACAAACGTAGTTGACTGTTTCCTCCCAGGATAATGATACTAGCACAAATATTTTTGTGCCACAAAACCTACTGCCATTACTATGCCCCTATGTTTTGGTTTTTTCTAATTATCATTGAAATTAAGATTTAAAAAGTCAAAAAAATTTAGGTGCATGGTAAAAAAATATTTACTCTAGTGACGTCTAGGCTAACGACTTTTGTTAACGTTTTTTGAAATAAAAGCTAATTCCAAAAACTATCTTACAATTGTAATTGTGAATGTGAACCAATTAGTTCAAAGAACAGTTTATTTTATTTGATATTCGACTTTATAAACACATGAGGTAAACTAAAATGAGGTAAACTCTGGTAATTTAGTTTTTAGAACAGAACCAAAGTTATGTCTGAGAGATTTGCGTTGACTCAAGCTCAGTATTGTTGTCTGAAAGCAAAAACTATGTGACAATCATTAATTAATTTACACCGTTGTAGGTAATTGTTAGTGTTAAAACAGGTTTTCTATTGTTTTTCATGTGGTCTTACAATCTTTTAATTTTACTAAATAGTACCTACCTACATAATAATATTACTATTTTGTAAGAATTTAACACTTCGGTAAATGGTGATTTTCTCAATATGGACCAAATAAAAATTTGTTCAAAGAGATGAAAACTTAGCGAAAACTGTTCAAAGGAGTTATAGGGCGAATTTATCAAAAACAAAAACTGTACCCTTATATTTATTGAATAAGTTATTAACCTGCCTCAGTATTCGTACCTACATGTAGTCTTTCAAAAAATAATCATCCTGTATTATTACAACGATAGTATTTGTAAATCCTGAAATTAATCATAGTTTGGCAAATCAATAAAAATACCTCATTTTGTAGTTTTTTTTTCGCCACACAAAGCACCACGTTGGACCCTAAACTGAAATCGAACAACATACTTTTCTTTCTAATTCTAGTCTTTTTAACCCCCGACGCAATAACAACGGGCTGTATAAGATTGCTGTGTCTGTTTGTGTGTGTTGTGTCCGAACGGATGAACCGATTTTGATTTCTTTTGTCTGAAAGGTGAACTAGTCGGGAGTATTCTCAGCTATGTTTGATTGAAATCGGTTCTGCCGTCTATAAGTTAAGTCAGGGGTTTTTTTAGTTCAAAATTTTTATTTTTGTTCCCAGATCCTCGAGTCCAAGGATGGTTCCTCTTCGACACGCCACTGCCAACGTTGGCAATGGTGATAGTATACCTTGGCATCGTCATGATCTTCGGACCTCTTTGGATGGCGAACAGAAAGCCATACAAACTACAGAACACACTAGTCGCATACAACGCCTTTCAGGTGTTCTTGTCATCATACATGTTTTATGAGGTGAGTTACTGTAGCTTTACCACGTCCGTATTCACAAACAGTACATAAGTTGCTTTTGGATAAGTGAACGCACTGCGCGAAATGCGGCCCTATGATTGGTTAATTTCGTGCCTCTTCACTCTAGCGAATCAGCGTCTTATTTGCGACTCTATGCGTTCGCGCATACTATGCAATCTCATAGAGTTGATTGTGATACGGGTGTTAATGTGAGTCCTTTTTCGTCTGAAATACAGGAATTCCTACTTCAGGCATATGTGTTATTTATTGTTCTCTTGTATATTCAGTGTTATGTAAAATGTGTTTTTAACAAATATTATATAATTATTTGTAACCTATATTTAAATACATTTTAATATATTTGTAACGTAGACTCTTCATTCAATAGCATTCTAGACGTATTAAGCAATTTTAACCTCTAAACGCAGCCGACAAGTTAAGAAAGTAGTTTGAGGTTGAATTATGTTCCTTAATATGTTGTACAAATAAAGTTATCTATCTATCTATCTTTGTACTTAAAGACGCTGCTTAGCTAGATTATTTGATTTACTGCTTTTCTTTTCAAAGAAACAAAGAAATTTCATAAAGAAATTAATAATAGTTCCCCAGTATCTAGTCCACTACCATCCCATCACAATAGCTCAAGTAGTTTTGTCCTGTAGATTATCAATAGTTTTATCCAAACCGGAGGTTGTCCTTGGTTGCACTTTATAATGTAGACAGGGATAATCGCCGGTTTAGAATCCACCCCATTGTTGATACAGGACGTATAACAAACAAATAATAATAATAAGCTACAAAAAGAAATGAATTCCTAATCTAAACATTATCTATAAATAAATCTTCAAAACTATCTATATATATAAAATTAAAAGTCTTGACTGACTGACTAATATATAAACGCACAGCTCAAACCAATTGGGATACAAATAGCTATTATGACGTACAAATCTGTTAAAAATAATTTTGAAAAATTCATTAATTTCGCGGACGAAATCGCACGTAACAAGTAGTAAGCCATAAGATTCCTCATTACATAATTTAAACTCGCATAATTCTAAACAATATGCACGATAACTTCATGTCCAGTCTACGCAAAAACTCGTAACAATGACGTTGAATTCAATCAAGAATTTGAACTTAATCACTCTAGTAATAAGACACAAGGTTCGTTAACGTCACGGATGTTTAACGCGTACAATTGCACACCTTGACATCGTCTGTAGTTACGATGCGTCCTGTAATCTAACTGATGATTGATTGATTCAATCAATTGGTCAGTTTTTAGTGCAACAGTCCTCTTAGGACTGTTGCACTAAGATCCCTTGAATAAGAGTATTCGTACTAAGTATACGTAGTTTACAAGATGGCTTTAGATCTCCTGAAGTTCTCGAAAATTTTCAAATACCTGCAATAGTTAGATACATACTACAAACTAGATCTAAAAATAAGTATAAAAAAACGTCAATGAAGTTGGTATCAATGATTACATTGACAACGAAACAGATAATGAATTTTACAATAAAACTGATGAAAGAAACTATTCGGTCAAGGTTTATTGAGTTGCTATTGATTTTTTCGTCGATTTAAGAGAAATTTTAATTCCATATTAAGTAACAAGTTCCTTTGGCATTGAATCGGAACCATGTCTTAATTTCATAATCAAAGAAGTAGTCCCATTTGGAGCTTACAAATCAAAATTCTGTATTGCAACGATACTACTGCTGTATTCTGCTATTGTTTAGACATTACAAATAAATACAAAACATTACTATTACTAAAGAATTACATGATGTTATTTTTTCCACAGCACCTAATGTCTGGTTGGTGGGATGATTACAGCCTTACGTGCCAACCAGTTGACTACAGCGACAGTGAAAAAGCCAGGAGAGTAAGTACAAATTTAATAATATAACTTACACTAGCTGCCCGAGGTCCGCGTAAGGTATTGTAAAATTGATGTATGTATTTCTTTACTTTGTGTTTGCTAGGACGCGTCATCACTGACTGGCGGCCGGGGTTTTCTCGAGCGTCTGCAGTTTTTTGTTGATTACTCAGCTTCTACTAATTGGATTTTGATTTTAAGTATACCACGACCTGCCTGGAAAACCAAATTTCAATTGGTTTAAAGGTTTTTAATTGTATACATAACAAACAGACAGACTGACAGATAGACATGACTACTTCTTTCCCCCTAGACTCTTTTTTTTTCCTAGTACACACTTTTTGACCTTTCTTCCTATATTATCAATGAAAATACAGATAGAGATAGATTAAAGAATACTTTAAATGTAATATTATTCGTACCTACATTGTTAAGTAAGGACAAATATATAACAAATGCTAATTACTAACGGCTTGTTACTAAAGTCGTAGTTAAAAAAATGTTAATGCGTAAGTAATTATCAAAGCAACTGGAATCTGTTTCTACAAATAAAAAAGTAAACGAAAGTTTGTATTTACGCAACGTTATTCAAAATAAAATGAGGAAAGTTGAATTTAAAATGCTCGTGAGCATTAGATTTAAAACGATATTTTCAAAATTGTAGGTCAACAAAAATTGTACAAAAATATAATAGTAGGTAAGTAAGTAACTTGAAAGTATAACAAGTAGCAAAAGTCAAAATTCAATTAGCACAGTACTTAGATATTATATTTCAAAAAAATTAATTGCTAGATAACACCTAATTAGGCGATCATAAAACCTATTTTTGTTGTATTATTATGTTAAAATTACCCTTTTTGTGGTAACAATAAAGCCTATTTTTGTATAACAAGTTGTTAACATAGAACATGCAATAGAAAGTGCGATCTGATGGTAACCATAATCAAGATAACGATTGTAGCTGTATACAGATACAAGAGCATGTGGGAATTAAGTACTTTCTATGTGACGTCTTAGTTTTGAACCGATCAAGTGCTATTGGTGCTATTGACCGGAAAATTGGATTTTAATTTAAATGGGGAAAAGATATGCCAAGAAAAATAATCACCAAGATATTGAGAATCGTGACACAAGTGGTTTAGTACATGCTTTTTTTGATGTAGGAAGTTGCATTGGCGGCGTCGTCTTCGAAAACCTAAACATGCATTTTGATTTAACTTTTACAAAGTAGTTCCAAAAAGTTATTCAGACCAAATTAATACATTATTGTCTGCATTTTTATTTGCATCTACTTTACATAAGTCTTTCATTGTCTTCTTGTGATCGATTGCAAATATTTAATAGATTAAGTTGAAATAGACTTGCTCATTTTCCGCCTAACTATTAACTGCTGTAATGTATTCTGAAGATCTAATTTTTAAGTCGTAAAACAAATATTGTTCACCTAGACCTGTAGAACAATTATCCTTGTCCCTTTTCACAATAGTTAGGATTATGTCTAGACTGCATCAAACCAATCGATCATATCATCGGTCAAGTTCACACCAAGATCTATGCCATCGTCACTTGTTCCACGCTAACTTTCGAACGTCAAAAGTGAAATGACAGCCCATTGTGTACACATAGCCTCAGGGAAGAGGCGCGGGCGCAATGCGGATCTACGAGCTACACCGTATTTTACTTGCACTGTGAGATGACAATACGCATCTTTAAATATTTGAGAATCAGAAGATCAATAGCCCCTAATTTTATATCTATGAAACAATCACTTGTTTATATCAGTGAAGGCATGAGTAAATCTTTATGCCTTCAAATGGCACATGGCAGCAATGATGAAAAGTTAAAGAATTAATTTCCGCTGAAGCGAATTAAATGTCACTACTTAGGTCAAGTTTACAAATATTATCAATTCCAATTAATCTCTAGGTATTAGTATTTTGTCGCCCGTTTACTACAAGTAACATAATCATCAAACTACAGCAACATAATTTACTCATCGTTACAATACTGTCGTTTTCTCAGTAATCAATTAGCATCGCAAACGATTGTTTCCCGACCTTTCTAATAATGATGGGGGTCAGTGTCAGATTCAATCATTATGTTTAGTCGACGGTTTTGCGTTTTGTTTGCACTGCAGTTTACATTCGCTAATATTATAAATTCTAATATCTAAGTAAACCCGAAAGGTTTTGATTATGTTGAAGTGAATTATTATGATTTAATGTAAAGCAATAATATGATAGTTTATAGTTAGGCTAGCTCAATATTTGATGCTTTAAAGCTTTAAGCTTTAAATTGCAGTCTATTCAATTTTAGACCATTGTAAACGGTCTTATTAGCAGCTCTTTAATCTCAACTCCACATAAAAAGAAACGTTTCATTCTAAAGTACTAAACTGTACTGTAGGGGGGATCGTGCTTTTTAGGACATAAAGTGATGTCGGTGCCAAAAAGGATTTTATCTGCTTATATTTAAAGAAATATCACCCTTTCCCACTGATTGGTAGTATATAGTCGCAAAAAAAGCAGTTACGTAGTACGTGACTACTTTTTAAACGACTATGCTACCTCAAAATATACGAAGATTGAAATTCTCGCAACAAAAACATTTTATATTACCAATCCCACACATCAATTATCAACAATTTTACGCTAAAAACAGTTAGATGAAAAAAATCGTGTTAATAACCTCTCAGCCTTCAATATTAGCTATATTACATAACTTTATTATTTTTTTCAAAAGTGGTTAACTTGGCAAACTAGTTATTCAGATTATTTATGATTCTTTTCCGTATACAAGGTCATGGTCCGTACGTTTGAGTTTTTTTGTATTTAATTTTGACATCACGTAGTTTCTGATGTTTTACAAATTACATAATTAGAATTAAGGAAGCGTAACTTACCTACCTAATTAAGGTTGTCGTGAAGACATTTAAATTTGATTTATTGCAACGTTGACTAATGATAAGATTATGGTTTTTACCGACTGTGAGGGAGTTAAATTTTTTAAGATAATCTTTAGGTATTTATTTATTAAGTTCTGAATTAAGCACATGCATTGAGGACTTAAGTTCTTATTGACAAGTGATTAAAGGGTATCAAAATAATAAGTTAAATTGAGTCACTTATGAGGTTCTGGATGCTTATATTATGTATTCTCAGGTCCTTGAAGGACACTAAAGTGTCGCTTATAAGCACCTGGGTCACATCATCCAGGTCCATAGTAGAATAGACCATACAAAAACGTTTCCTGACATACAGCTGGGACGCAAAAGCTTGCATTTCATTCTCCATCGTTGACCAAACAGTTCGTTTCATCTGCAGATATTTGTTTTGTAATCCAGGTGTTTCTAAATGTAGTCTTGTGATCATTACAAGCTTAGTTAATTTGATTGGGAATAGATAGCGCTCTGTATAATGTCGTTTATTATTGATGATGTCTATGAACAAAATCAGTCTCTATGAGATACTTAGGTAAAACTTCTGTAATCAATACTTGGCGTATCAATGTCGTGAAACATAGCACTTTTACTTTAATCTATGATAATATAGACGTAGCGCGTAACATGGTAGGTTCTCTGAGGCAGGCTTGTAGACATCAATCAATAAGCGCCAAACTTCGTTAGTTTAACGCGGAAATTGTTAATTCCAAAATGCATATATAAAATTCTCGTGTTAGTTAGTTACCAATCTCCACGTAAACGGCTGAGCCGATTTGTATTAAATTTTTGTGTACTCGTTAGGTCTGAGAATCGAACAACATCTACTTTTTATTTCCTTTATTTTTTTTGTAAATGGTAAAACAAATTTTATACAATTTGAAGGCGAGATCTTTACCGAAATGTTGGCATAAAGATAAAAAATCCTTGTTGTTTCGAACTTAGGGTTTCGAAACCTATTTATGAAAAGTTTCTATCTTTTCAAAAGCCTTTTTTCATGAAACAACTAACAATTTTCGTTATAGAATTTTGTCACTCTGCAACGCCATGCGTCACTTTCCCGCACCCTGAAATTGCTTAAACAAAACTAAAATAAAGCATACTTCGTCGTAAGAGTGTGAAAGTGGATTATTTTTATTAACACTATATGAAGACTACAAAATAAAAACCTCAATTGTTTCCCTTTAATAAACAAGTGTTAACACGAATACTTTCTCCAATCGTCCACCGTTTACATTAATTACAAAATGTTAACCGTCCTTAACACCATTGTTAAGACCGATTAAAAGATTCCTTTCAAGAATACCAAAAGATATTCCTCATCGCGAAGTAATTAATTTAACCGTATCTTCATTTATCCACATTTTAAAATTGTATATAATTGTATTATTCGTTCTTAATGGCTTGCAATGAATGTTATGATGTAACTACAGTTGGCACTTTTTGATGTGAAACATCTATAGCCGCACGTAAAACCGATTTCTGGCGTGGCGACGCATGCCGTGGCGACGCGCCGCCACGGTATATGATGATACATATATATATACAGTCTATATGCAGTAGTGTGTACGGGTTACTTTTACAAAATAATGTCGATGTTTCACATCTGCCAGGCGTCCCGTGACGGCTCACATTTTTTTATTTGCAGTTTTTGTAAACGCTGTTTACTTTCGACTATATCTTCGTCATTTATATTGAAAAACTTTCAAATGAGATATAAAGAGAACAAACACCATATAATAGACATGTGGTAATTATTAGAGGCATTGAATATTAACACGTAGGTGATAAACAAATAAAAAATGGTAGCTGTTATAACAAAAGACGAGAGCGACCTCTAGACATGCCATATTAAAAACTTCTAATTTTGTTTGACTTTTCTTGAAGTCGTGGTGTCATTATTAGAAAACAAAACACCTTGTGTGGATGTCAAGAGTTATTAAAATGCTAGACTCTATTAAACTCAAAGAATCAGTATCGATGTTCAACATGGGATGCTAACCTTAGCTTCGGAAGACCCGCAAATGCTATGTTAGCAGTCTTTTGGTTAACTCTCTTTGGGACGACTCTTGAAATCTTCAAAATAAGCGGTAGCTTACATATGAAACGAAAGAAAGGTGCTGCTAGAATTTTAAGCTCGCTACTAAATTGTAACTTCGAAATTCGCAACGTTAACAACATCGAACGCTGCGAGCAATCGAGCTTCTTAGAGCAATACAAACACTTAAATCAATCAACTGTTCGCACTTGACCGTCTCGACGCGAGACATGAACTTGCACGTTTACGTAATGTAGAAAGTACCATCTCAGTGCGCCCGAGGCGGTGTAGCTGTTAGGTCTTAAGATTGTGGGTCAAGCTTACGTCATAGTTACTTGCTATACAACTTGAAAGTATGGTCATTTTGCTGCCATTGATTTCATACGCTTTCTTTATGAGTACAAGGTTTAAGAATCAGTTTATTTAGTATTTATTCAAATAAAATTATATCAAAATTCTTTATTTCTTTAGAATCATACAATGCATGACATCACTTTGGACGTCTTTAAATTTAAGTTAGGATGTGTGCCTTCTAAACGCGCCCACCAATGAGAAGAAGGCAAAAGAAACTTATTCCAATCTAACTTAAATTACCAGACAAAAGGAAAGGGAATATGGTATTGTCCATTAATTTCTTTACAAGATGAATATTAGGCTTTTGTAGACTTCCTTATGCATCCAATATTTTTTTCCATAAAAAGAACAATTCTTCAGTTGATTTCTTTGAAAATCGAGTAATAAAATGATTATTTTTATAAACAAGGAAGACATACTTTTTACTATATTTTATTTTTAACCTAATCTGTTTCTCATTGCAGATGCTACACCTCTGCTGGGTGTACTACTTCTCCAAACTGTCAGAGTTTGCAGACACGATTTTCTTCGTGTTAAGAAAAAAGAAGAGTCAAATATCGTGGCTACATCTCTACCATCATTCGTTGACGCCTTTCGAAGCTTGGCTACTGGTTAAGTTTATCGCTGGTAGGTTGATTATGCATCAAGTACTATTAAAGATTTTAAAGAAATATTAAGAGCAGCTTATAGACAAGCCTGGCTGACGAGTCACTCCTTGCGTCATAAGAGATATTTACTCTCTTCTGATTCTGTGCGTTACTAGGTTCACAACTTGAAATCAGAACTTATTTCTGTGGTTTGACGACTTATAAATCAAGCATTTTTACCCTATATTTATGGGTTAAAAAATCTTTTGATTCTAGGTGGTCATGGAACATTCTCGAACATTGTGAACAATTTGGTCCACGTCATCATGTACGCGTACTACATGGTGGCAGCCATGGGACCCAAGTACTACAAGTTCCTGTGGTGGAAGAAGCACTTGACCACTCTTCAACTGGTAAGTTTTTTTAGAACATATTACTTACATTTTATTACTTACACCTTCCATGATTTTTTTAGCTAATGATGATGATGATGATGTCTCCTTGACCGATTTTCGGCCACAGTAACTATTTCTGGCAACCTATGCAGAAGAAGATGACGAGCTTCGATGTTCATCAGCTCGTCTATAGTGTGCTCTTTGGTGACTGGCGTACCCGATTTTTGTAAAAAATGTTCTATCGCATATCGGGCACGTAAGCACACCATTTACAATATTAAACTATATGGCCGAGGGTGGTCTGGCCTTTATCGCGTCTCGTTGGTCTAAATCAGCACATCGTTTTTATTCAAAATCAGAGACGTGCTGATTAACGAGAAGCCTCCACTCCGGGCTTTGGGCTGCCTTCAGCTTCCAGCAGGCTGGCTCATTTTTGCACCTTAGCTAATAGGTAACCCCATACGTCCGCTTTGGGCCGAACAGTCCCCTGTTTCAAACTGTTTGTCCCGATGTCCCTGGCGAGGTAAAAAATGTCCCACTTTGATATTGAAGTAAAGTGTCCTTGAACGTTGGGATGACTTTTGAGAAAATCAATGTAGAACCGACAATCTACACCAATTTTAATTATTGGAAACATGAAAAAAACTTAGAGAACTTCTAACTAACTTCTAATTAATTAAAAGGTTATATCATTTCGGGCAATTGAATTAGTGTATGATTCCCACAAGTATCACAATATTATTTCATTATTTTTAACTTAAAAATAATATTTTTCATATTTTTTTTTGTTTTATTGCAATATTGTGCAATTATCCATCTCTATTGTAAAAAAATATGATCATGTATAGGATAGCTGTAGAAAAAGTTGGATTAATTGCTCAATAGATGCGCCTACGGCCATCATTGCTGCAAATATCTGAAAACGCCATCTACCAACTTTTTCGGAACTATTTCTGAATTCAAATAAAAAAAGACACCGTCGTTGGTAGAGCAGCAATAAAATGACAAACGACCTTGTCAATGCAAATATCTCAAACGAAAGTGTTGTCTGTAAAAAGTTACGCAATAAATGAACCAGACCGTACAGCGGGGAGCAATTAGTGTTTCAGAAACGATTCGTTAACCTAGGAACCAAATGCGACCTTCTTAAAGGCGAATCAGCAATTTCTTAATGAGAACTTTTGTAACTCGTATGCTACATAATTTTACTGTCTTAATGTTAGCACATTCAAGGCTAGACAAAGTGTAATTTAAGTGTTTTTAAGTGCTCTTATCTATTAAAGCTTATTATAATTTATATGGCGAAAAGAAGCAGAAGGTTGTGAATTCGATTCCCACTTGAAACAAATATTTATAAATAGATATTTGTTTCTGGTCGTCAGTATGGTCAGACCATTTATCTATACTAATATTATAAAGCTGAAGAGTTTGTTTGTTTGTTTCAACGCGTAATCTCAGGAAATACTAGATCTAATTGAAAAAATATTTTTGTATTGGATTGTCTATTTATCGAGGAAGGCTATAGGCTACTTTTCATTTTGATATTCCCACGGGATTGGGACTTACACGAGTGAAACCGCGGGGCGCAGCTAGTACCTTATAAAGGGTTAAGATATATTTAGAAAATAAAAATAAACAGTTTAAAATTATTATATTCAATGTCTGGCCACTATAACAGAAGCCTAGTTGCTTAGCTTGGGGTTAGATGGCGCTGTGTAAAGTGTCCTACAATATTAAGAAAAAAAAATTTATATCATAAGCTCTGTAACTACTGGACCGATTTAGGTGAAACTTAGTATGAAGATACATTGAAATCTAGGGAATAGCATATTTAGCTACACTTATTCGAGTAAAACTGTGGGGCGCTGCTAGTGTGATCTCTAAACTTAGATAACGTAGGTTACAAAAACAACCGAGTCTATAAATATGTCTGCACAAGTTCCTTTAAAAAGTGAAACTATACAGTACAAAGGCTTAGAGAATTTGAAAGTATGAATGATAAATCAAATATTGCTGGAGGCAGCCCAAAATATCTACAGTTCTTTTATTTTAAATTAGAATCTAACTAATGCATTGTTGTTTAAAAATATTTAAAGCAAACATTAGTATTTCATGCATTTTTGACAAAGCTGAAATCGTATTTTTATGAAAAAAAGCGATACTAGATTTAAATTAATATTCTTGCATTGCTTTATAAAATAAAAAAAGAGTCAAGTGCGAATCGAACTCGTGCACCGATGGTTCCGTCAATATAATTGTAAAAATATTATTATTTAACATAAAAAGGAATGCATCATTATAAATAGAAAAAGACATACATATTTAACATTGTAAATACAAATAAATGAAGTGACCAGTTAGTCAAATAACCCGTAATCGTACCCAGCGTAAAGGTTCCCATAATGCTAGAAGCATTGCCACGCTGAATGGCGATGGCTAACCTCTGCCTCTGCGCCAGAAACGAACCGGAGCGGGAAGTACCCCCATTCCCCCTAATCCTATCGCCCAATATTTAATTGATTGATTCGTGATTGATTACTCAAAGAACCTTCGAAAGTTTTCCGTAACCATAAAACAACAAAAATAACAAATAGGACGGTCGGTACCGCGCCTAGATTTCTCGCTAACGGGATATGCGTTTGCGCAAGCCTGTTAGGATATACGATTAAAAAGGCTTGTTTACACTGGATTTTTGATTAATAAAATAAACAGATTAATTATTCTGACGACCCAGTTGGCACAATGGTCACCATGCCGGACTACCAAACACAGGGTTGCTGTTTTGATTCAGGAATCTGAGGCGGGCCTCAGACAATTATTTATGCTTAGATATTTGTCTGTGGTCTGGTTGTTTCTATGTATTTTAAGTATATATTTACAGTAGAAAAGTATATAAGTAGTACCAATATCCGTTGTCTAGCACCCATTACACAAGTCTAGTTACTTAGCTTGGGGCTAGATGGCGATGTGTGGAATGTCCTGCAATATTTACTGGCGTTCAAAAGGTTAAAATAATTTATTCCACTAAACCTTGCAGTATGATCGCTGCCTTACAGTACGCAGGGGCAACTAAGACCCGTCTATTTCAACACCCTACGGAACGCCGTATCCTTTCTCCATTTGCAACATGTATATACCCACATATTTAGCAGTGAACACCTTGATCTTTGTACCTTCGGCTTCGTTTTGTAAGGATCAATAATTAACATAAATTATAGGGGTGAAGTTTTACATGATTGATATTTTATCAAACATAATCTTCTAAACGTTAAAGTTGTCTATAGGTACTGTCGGCTGCATAATTGCAGACCCACCGTAGAGCTCCAAAACGGCTGTTATAAGAATGTTTTCATCACAAGCAACATTCTAGGCACCTCCTTAGCTGAAGTTTAAAGTCTTTTAACTCATGAATTTATTAAACAAAATTTTGAATGCTTTTATTCAAAATTAATAGAATAAAAGCATTCAAATAATAGTGATTTTAGAACTTACGATTGGTCTGTAATTATGCTGCCGACCGTATATACAAAAAACAATTGCTGAATTTTTGTTGATAATCAATAGGCGGTGAAATAACCGGACCAATTATGATGAAGCTAGATAATATTAGGATATTCGGTAGCATTTAGTCCCATTCTCAAAACATTATTTCATAAAAAGGCCCATTCGCACAATGTTCTATTCGTAGACGATCTCACTAATAAGTAGATCATCTTTATCATCATTAACCAGATTTTCAGAGTGACAACCAGATGTTCAATGGCATCTCTTCTTAGCAATTGCAATGTTACTCGGTTCAATAATTTGTTCATTCTGTGGCTCTAATATACGGCATATTTACCGCCCTAGGTATATTCTCCCTGAGAACCTTATTGCACCTTGAGATCTTGTAGTAACAGCATTCATTCCTCAAGAACTTAACTTTTATCTAATTTCTCTACCTGTGTTTGTTTGTAGTGTACTTTTTGTCGGAATAAATCTATTTTATCTATATTAAATAGTTTTATCCGACACTTTATTTTTTCATTTTTCAGGCGCAATTCTTCATGGTGCTGTTCCACTCCATCAGCGCTCTGGTATATGACTGTGGTTATCCAAAGTAAGTACATCTGATATACTTATCCTATAATATAATTGCTCCTAACTAACAACGCACAGACTTAACTACTCATCAACACGTAAATAAAAAAGAGTAAAACTGTAGTCTTGCAAACAATATTTCTATCATTATACATAGCCTGCAATGCTTTAATGGTTAATTACTTTACAGTCGAAAGTTCTATTACTATACCGTCTTATTTTATAACTTAAATAATCGCTAATTTTATTGACAAAAGAGACAGTATCAATTTTAAAAGCAAAATTAGTAATTTGAAAATAATACTTAGAAAATAATATTAAATTAAAACTTTCTTCGTATATACACTGTTCAAATACTTTCGCTTGTTGTATATAATATGTTCTACTATAATCTTATTCTAACGATTATTTAATATTTAATTGTGATACTAATAATGAAGTGAGATTATTTATAATAAAATTAAATAGTAATGAATGATATTCAAAAGATTTTGAAAACTACCTTTTCCTGGGTCGATTACGCTGATAATTTTGGTTTTGGAAACAAATTGGTAAGGCTATATAGGGAGGCACGCAACCACAATTGGTGCTCAGCTAAGCTTAGGTCGACAGAATTTCGATAGGTGTAGCTAATCCAACTTTATTGTTAAAAAGCTAAATACTTATATCCGTTATCGTAATGTATGACGTTATGTCCGCATTCGGGCTTAGTGGGTAATCCCTACTCTTCCGACGTTTCTTTTTGACATCTCAAAAAAACCAGATGAACTTTCAAATACTTTAAAAACTCTCAAGTAACCGCCATATAAAAAAATAATGCCTACGGTTGAAGATATTGTAGTACATAATTTCTCTATTATATAAAAATAAATCGCTGAATGTGTTGCTAAGCGCAAAACTTGAGTACGACTGAACCGATTTAGCTAATTCTTTTTTCTAATATTTCTTAAAGTACGAAGATGGTTCTTACAGAGAGAAAAATTGCCTGAAAAACTCTAAAACCCTTTTTTATTTACTCATAAAAACTCGAGAACGGCTGAAAAAGTCTAAAAACATCATTTTTCTATACTCCCAATTCCCATACAAACGTAAAAATACTTAAAAGTCATTTTGAATTTTAATACCATACCATAAACTTCAGGAAGGCAAAACAATTGAGTGACGTTAGTATCATATGATGTCAATCAATCGTGTCGCGGTGTTAGTTGGCAAACCACCTAAGCGGCTGAACCAATTTGTATGAAAATTTTGTGTAAATTCGTTAGATCTGAGAATCAAACCACATCAATATTTTTTATACGGCAAAACAACGTTCGCCAGGACAGCTAATGTGTTATACAAGTAAAGCCAACTTATAGCAATTTCTATTACGTTGGCGAAGTCATCTTCATTTTGACTGTCACGTGTTGTTCCAAATTTCAACAATTTTCTTCGATCATAACGAATCTGACGATAAGTCATATTCGACAATTAAAGGTTAATAATTGAATCGATTTATTACTCAAATCACTTTAAAACATTTCAGGATCATCGCGTCAGGGCTCATCCTTCATTCGTCGATCTTCATCGTTCTGTTCATGAACTTCTATATTCAAGCGTATAACAAGGAACCAAGACGACCAAAGGAAACTAACAACAATAACGAACACACAGTCAATGGCCATTTGAAAGAAAACGGCCATGTTAGCCACACTAACGGACATGTTAGCCACACTAATGGACATGTTAGCCACGGCCAAGAAAACGGCCACACGGTCAAAGAAAGCCACGAATACGCCAATGGTTACACTATGAGTAACGGCTACTCTAAATACCAAAATGGATACCTAAATGGCTATTCAAATGGACATTTAAACACAGAAAAAGATAAAGTGCAATAAAATGTAAAGAAAGTTTAGACTCTTAGACTTCTGGGATTTTTATACATACTTTAAAAAAGTTTAGTTACCAAATTGGTACTTTCAAAGGTAGTGAGAGGCTGTTTTTGTTTTTTTTATGTTGGTTTGGTACTCATGAAGTGTAAGACAAAAACTTTTTAGTTAATATGTCATTGATAATATTGTTTTTAAGTTTGTGAAACGTCTTTACTCAGGTGTAAATATAGTTTCTACAGTATTTTTATTCAATTGACTTAGATGAAGACCATAAATAGGGACCTTTTTATTCAAGGTTTCAAATAAATAATTTAATCTAATATCATGATAAATCTTAGAATGCATTGAATGCTAACGTGACCTTGTCTGTATTATTTTAGGGTTACTTGTAATGTAAAAATTAAGTTCAGATTGCCATCAATCTAAAATTTAATTTACCAACAACCAAATATCTAGGTCGAAAATTATATGATCCAGTTATTTAGAAATTATTGAATAATGTCATATATTTTACCGACTGACAATGTTTTAAATATGTAATTGTTTCCATTTTCACCATGAGGGTTAAGATCAAATTAGTTGTTATACAAAATAAGATAGCTTTTGTAAATAATTATTTCTTTACTTAAAATGTTTAACTACCTCACATGTACTGACTTTCTTTTGTTTAAGATGTTTAGAATCAACCTTATCTTATCTTTTATCTTCAATATTGCAGAATAAGTATTAATTGGTAGAATATTTAGATCTTTTTAATGTTTCTTATGAAATTAATAACATTGATCATTCGCCTGATAAAGTATATTTAGCACAACCTTCTTTGTATTATTAGAAATATAGATTGTGTTAATTTGGTTTGTGGAAATTTAAAATTGATCAAATTTGTTTATTTTATCTGAGCAACATAATTGTCTCTTTGGTTTGATATATAATTATTATGTAAATTGTTATTTTTATAAGAATTGCTCAATCTTATGTGATTTTTAGAGTCATCGTCAGTGTTGTGATCAAAATTTATATTGATTTTGTATTTTTTTTTACTTTAAAACCAAAATTTATAATACTTTAAATATTTCTAATTGTATCTTTTAAATATTAAGAGTCTTCCGTCCCTAAAAGCTTTATCTAGTTTTAAGTCGTAATAAATGATTATTCTTTAATCAGGTTTTCCTGTCTTCTATATTACATGTGTTTCTTCAAAATTGTATTTAATCAGTTTTGGATCATATTTCTTTTCAATTTTGTAAAAATATACTGTAAATAATTTTATATTTTTGTTATTGAGATTGTTTTCATTATATTGACATGCTCTAGAGTGGATTGAAAGTTGAAACATTCCAGTCAGGTTTTATTACTTTTGTATAAATAGTTTAACTGTAAGAGAATATACATACACAGTAGTTAGTAAATGTATTGTTATATTGTATGACTTTTATACTAAAATATGAATTATTGACTTATAAACAATAAAAAGGGTTACAAACAATAAAAACAAATTTTTGGTTTCATTTAATTTTTAATATACATTTAAATAACAAAGGGGCCAAATCACGATCCTTGAGGAACTCCAAATGATATCAATTAATAAAATTTACGAAGAGATTTGTATTGACAGTAATGTGTCTTAAAACTACAACTTAAGTCTGTTAAACATATTGCTCGCAACGACATCTAACATTTTTTTAGAAAACTTAAACGCGAGCTACACCGTTACTTAACATCAACTTAGAAGAAGTAAGTTACTGAACTTAGAAAACAGTATTTCAATTAGATGGCGTTGGTCTATTAAAATAATAAGTATTCATTAAGGAATAAGTTATGCTACAAAAGTTTTACCATTTCAGACAACAATATTTTAAAATATTTAGTATATTGCCGATCAACAAATGGAAACATCCTCTTATCAAGTTTGTATGATCAAATAAAAATTTTATTTCTTCATCATATAAAAGTTAACAACCATACCATTTACCATAATTTTATACCCAATTGAAGTTGTTAATTGAAACAAAAATCTACTCTAAAATTTAACGTCGTGTCGATAGCCCAGGAACCCCGATAATCCTTAATTATAGCTCAGCAAAATGTCAATAAACCTGACGTTCGAACGATTTTTTCTCCCCTTTCTAATTTGTTAGCCCTAAAATCGTAGGCTGTAACAATCCAGAGTAAGGTGATCTCCGACACCTACAAATTAACGACCAAAAGGAACGTATGTAAAGTTCTGGTTGTGTTGGCCGATAGAATCCTCCATTGAGAAGGGTGAATTCGGGGTAGCAATACTCCGTGCCGCGTGACCGTGTGAAAGAGATGGATGTGATGTCGCTAATGTCTGCCGACGTTTCGACTTACGCAGAAAACATTCTGTTAATGGTTGTCCTAATCATTTTATATTTTTGTTATAACTATCTATGGTTTTCCTATGATAACATAGATATTTTATTAATATTTGAACCATCTTAATTAATGTCTTAATTTAATGGTAGACAGTTAAATATATTTTATTAAGACCACAAAAAATATCTTCAATTGTCGCATGGGAATAGAAAAATATTATTAGAAATTACTTATTTTTGCGTTTGATACTATTGATCTATTTCAGGACTCTTTTATTATTAAATTACATTCTATACAACACAGCCCAAACACATTTTATTCGTGAAATAGAACGGTTCATTCGCCGGCCGGGAAACACGACAACCCTCGCCCAGGGAAGGCGAACCAAGTCAGTCGACAAAACGCCACCGACGCGAACGCACGCGTCCCGTCCGCACGTTATCAAACACAAAATAACCCACAAAAATCTAACAATAAACTATGATGAAATACAAACAGTGTAACCCTGTGCTGTTATTGTGATACCAAAAAAAATATAATGTGATTAACAAAGCAATGTGGCATGTAAGACTTTGCGCGGAGCGTTTTACAATCGTGAAATAATATGAAACAACATTTTGTTTGATAAATCGGCTGTAACAGTGTGTTTTAATCGTCAATGTGTTGTCGAATACCTTACTGTTATATTGTTATATATTACACTTGTTATCTTTGCCGCAAAGAGGGTGAGAATCCTATGGAATATGCTAATAAGCTGGTTTCTTTTAACCCGCACACAAAAAGCTCTGCACTAGAGTCTGCAGTGCGATTTGTATTGCAAATTTTCACGATTTATTTCTTTCTCTATTATGAATGTTCTATTTTGGTTCATTAGTTAGACACTTGCCTTTATTATAAAACAATATCAATAAAAATATGTAATACATTTATTAGAATTCCTTGAAAGATGAGTGTCCACTGCCCACTAATGTTATAATATCAATTTTTAATCAGTTTAATATTAATTTGTATTATACTTACTGAAACGTTAGCGTTAACGATTGCTCGGCAAATTCACGAGTTTGTCGTTTTCAGCAAACGCTTCGTATCTCAGTTCGTGATAAACCGGAGTAAAGTGTTATTTCCTTTGTGCCAATAGACTGTTTGCGCTAATTTCCTGTTTTTCCAGTTATTAACCTGTCCGCTTCAGATCTAGATTTAGATCTGGGAACAATGGTGCCGCATTGACGTGCTCCTTATGATAAGAATAGAATGGAATGTAGATATAATGAAAATAGTGAAGCAGAATTCAACTATATTCTTATTAGTATAGGGAATGTTTTCGTTGATTCTGAACAATATACGAAGATAGTTGAAGTTTAGACCAGTAATTTTATATTTTCTTATAACAGGCATTGACAGACTTAAGGGTCTTATGTCCAATATAATACTTTACAAAAAATATCGTCTTTAGTCCTTTCCCTTTTAAAAGCTTCTTCTTACTCAGGTGTAAGTGGTCTTACAAACATTCAGCAGTTGTTATCACTTCACTGCAGGATGTAAACTTGTTATCTATTACGCAATTATTCACTGGGCACAAGTCTTATCTTTTCCGAAACGGATATAAACACTGCCTTAAATGGATTTAGTAAATCCTTTAGTTGCGAAACTAGAGCAACTCAGCAGTAAATAAAAAAAATGTTAAAGAAAACAGACTTCGATAAACTAAAAATAAATAGGAAATAAGTATAAAAGTACTAAGAAGATGAATGTACAACAAACATGCTGTGCCTACGAAAAAACAAAGATTTCTATCAAGATTTCGATTCAGCCAAAAGCTTAAAACCGAACAATAAAGTCGTAATAAAAATAATCCCCAAAAGAAAACCCAATACGTCTGCAATGTTCGAGCCAAAAGGAACGAAAGCATGTGAGCCCAACAAAAAGAAATAGACTATATAGTCTACGACTTATTTCTCTCAGGAAGTTAACGCTGTCTTTCGACCGGTTCTGTACTACAACAATGAGCTCGGCTCTAACTCACAAACGAAATTTACATTAATCCAGTCACTGGTTCTACTGGAATCATGTTATGATCATCGAATTAATACACGCTTAACGACTATTATGACCGTAACCGCGAACAATTTAATGAAAAAAATACTTAACTTACGTTAATGTTTAACTTAAGTTCGATTAAAAAATTATAAACAAATGTTAAAATTATTCTTATACACTTGCCAAATGGCAAAATGCCCAGAATACACTGCAGTTGTCTTCCATCAACCTCATACTGCTTACTTACTCAAATATCCTTTCACCGGGATGGACAAATTCCCTCATAAAATCTACTAGCGTTGGTACCTACTTGAAACTTGTCGAGTCTAAAGTTACAAGAACAGTCGAAACGAACCTTTGTTCATTTGTAGATTCATCGATCAAGTAGCCAGTGAATTCATTTCAAGATGCTATCATTCGATACAGTTACATAATTACAAAACTAGTCGAGTCCGAATAGTTTTTATCGATCCTATTTTAGTTCGCTTTGAATCCGGTTTTGGTTTGATGGAATTCAATCAACGGCCTATGTTCCCCTTCTTAACACTCAATTGGCCATCATTCTGGGGTTACATTAAAATCTGATATAAAATCTCACGGGCCATAAAAAAATAATTTGTTCGCAATTAACGAATACGTTTATTTTTCTGTTATGACCGTCTTAACTGTTATTTTTTTTAAGTTTTATTAAAGGAACTCTGAATTACCTATTACTTATCGGGTTGATCAGACCACCCGCATTTAAATAAAATAGTCATTGGTTTCTTTTGTTGCTATCAAATTACACTAACCACTGAACTCAAAATTGTCAAGATAGACAACTCAGGGGACTGCTGAGGTGGAACATTTTAGATATTTTCGTAGTAGAATTATTTTTGGCTCTGTGACCCTTTGCCCTAGATACGTCAACAAAAAAAAACAGAAATCAAACCATTTTAAGACCCTCCTCACGAAGTTTCAGATACATCTTAAAGTAAATTCCAAATTCTGTGATTCAATTTCGCAACCAGTTTTATTTAACCTTAAACAGGTGTGCAATCACGCGAAAAAGTGGATTCACGTCTAGTTGACACTTTTATCGTGACTAACAGACATTAGGAAAAGAAAAAGCGCCCTTATGTTATGAGCAATAAAAGTGACAATGCGTGTAATTAAAATTATGGGGCAGAACGAGCGCCGCACGTGGCAGTTTTCTGAGGAAAGATTGAAAATATAAAAACTAGAGAATGGAAGAGAGATGACATGCGATGCATGTAATGTCGTTTAGTTCGCACGATTTGTTGTGCCCTTTACTGGGCTTAAGGGGCTATATATACCTACCTCCCAGATATTGTTTTAGGAGACCATGCAAATATACTATGTTTTTGGGTACCTTTATTAAATCACCCTTTTAATATTTATAAATTTTTGTAAAATAATTTTCTTGATTCATTATTAATACGTCCTAGAATAGTTTACTAGTTAAAAATTATAAGATGTCTAAAAATATAAAATTGTTTTTGTATCTTTGAGACTTTTTATCGAGATATTGCACAAATTGTGTTTTTAATCAAAGATTTTGCTAGTCTATATCTTTTATATATCTTATAAATTTATTTATTATAAAATCTTTTATTTTTGTATGGTTTTAAAAACCATTTCAATGTAAAAAAAAATCTGTTGAAAACGTTTTGTGAGACTATGACACCTTAACGTATAAATAACATTTATCACCTCGTTTTTCTATTTTTTATTCCCATAGATGAAAACCAGTATTACGAGATAGTACGATTCATGCCTGGGAGTCTTTTGACAGTAGTGAATGCAGCAGATGCAATGATCATGGCGGTGATATATTTTAATTTTACTATCACGATATGGCTTGACATTGTGCGGTATTGGCTTAGTGGTAGATACCCCGACTTTCATTCTGAAGGTCGTGGGTTCGAATCCCAGCTGGCCGTGCACCAATGTATTTTTCTTAAGAACAATTTATGTGCGCTAATTGACATTGCTCTTACGGTGAATACATTGTGATGAAACCCGCGGCTTAGTTGGCTCCAGAAGTATTGACATGTTCTCTCATCTGGACACGGTCAACTAAGCTGAGAGGGTAGTAGGTGCTGGGCAAGCCTACTCCATCGTAACGCAAAAAGGACCCAATTAAAAGAGTCTAAAAAAAGCCCGTATACATACATACATGGCTTGAAATTTCAATGTAGATTCAACGTTTTAATCGTTTTATAATGAGCAATTAAATGTCTACGGAATATTTTTAAATTAATTAAGGTAGGTACCTAATGGAATCTTTCAGCTTCAGCTAAGAGTCGATTTTTTAAGAACAAGTCATCATCCAGCACAAACACATAGTTCCCACGAATTGATAACTGAACGAACATAATCGTTACCAGTAAGAATGCAATAAAAAATAGATCTACCGAGACCCTACAAATAAACATACAAACAGAGCAACCAATTGCGGTCGTATACAATGGGATAAATTTAACAATAGTATTAGAAGGGACCACTACGAGCGTTCCAGTAAGGGATTACAAAATATCTGATATGGTTTTGATATTAGAAGACCGGCTAAAGATCGTTTAATTGCTTTCGCTGGAGATTGTATCGGACATTGAAAAGTAGAACTACGTTTATATGTTACATGCGTCAATCTAAATACGTCGGTCTCCATACATTTTAATGGAAACTGGGGCCTAATTCTGCTAAAACAATTGTGTTTCAATAGAGTGTCGATGGAATTGTTATAGACATTTAATGTCAAAAATATGACATTACATGTCAAATTGGTATTCTTCTGATGTTAACTATTCTATAATCACAACTGATGCACCACTGACTCACTAAGGTATTCTGCTCTAGAATCTTGGCTCAACGGAAGCTCGATAGTTGTCAGAACGGTATATCGCCTAGCAACATATACCATGTTGCTAGGCAACACCAGCGACTTCTCTATTACCACTCCATTGAGACTCCATAACGATTCTATTGCGATGTTATTAAAACTTTAGCAGAATACCAAATGAAGTAACAATCTCGATATAATATCATCAGAGTCTCGATATAATGACAATGGTAAATCCTTTAACGCAAAATAGGAGAATAAGGCCCTTGTAAAGACGCAACACTTTGGAAGTCTCTAAAATGGACCACATTTGTGTAGTTCTAGCTTTAAACAAATATAGTACATAACTCTCAATTTAAAATATAACCCAAAATATTGGATTACAATAAATGACATCTGTGAGTGCGACGATTATTTCCGTCAGTTGCAATTTCAATGTTTTACTAAATTCCATTAACAATACAACAACTTTATCATATAGAGCAGTTTGAATGCTCAACCCACACGTACAGCTTATATAACACATCAAAAGGCCTTAGACACATTCTAATATACTGGAGATAACTCATGTAAAATAAAAAAATAGATTTTCCTAAATATGCCAAAGAGAAAATTACAAATGTAACCCCTCTCGGGGCAGATGTAATTTTGTCTTTCTTTTGATTGTTTTGGAGGGGAGTGGATTAAAAGTTTTCTTCAAATTCATCTTTCTCATTTCGGTCTCTCAAATCACTTTTGCACACTTTGCAATATAAAAATAACGATAGATTTAAAACAAACAAATTGATACGTTGTTCTTAAATTTATATTTGAAAATCTAATTTACCAGTCAAACAACGTGCATCTTGAATAAATCAAATAGATTTAAGATATTCAAATGTATTTTCGTATGACTGTGACTCGGAATATAAAAATTCAGAAACAAAAGAATCTACACAGACTGAGTCAGAATCACATCTAAAATTAACTGCAACTAATGTTCTTTTCGAATATTTACTTTCGATCGGATGACTGTGTGATTGGCACGCGTGAACCGCGACAGAAGCGGACGGACCGCTACCAAATGACAGCTGTCATTGTCACTGTTACCCCTTGCAGTGAACAAGCAAATGTGTTACGAATTAGTACATTACGATATAAGTGTGGTAAATTGATCTTTGCATAGAGGCGGTTTATGACGCGCGAGCGGCAGCGAGCGTGTTAATGAAGCCAAGATGCAAATATCAATTCCACACGTATATCGTACGACATTTTTTATCACAGTTGCGAATAAAAGAAAAGACTTGAAAAGAAAACAAAATAATAATTAACAAAATATTTGTGTTAACTCTATGTTTACATTTTTTTAAGGCAATATTTTTTTGTTAATTATGCTCCGGAAAGGCCAGGCTAAAGACTTTCAACCTATACATCCTCGTGTGACATACATTATTTTTTAGGGATTTTTCTATTTGTTTTTGCGTCGGGGGTTAAGAACAAAATACAATGGTACGGAAAAACAATATATTTAATAAAAGAAAAAACAAAAAATAAACAACTCAATTTTTAATCGTTTTCTAAGTGATTATCACGTAAAATTTTCGTTCGTAAACCGACTTTAGAGACAACCATTTTTGCTAGTTATAAACTCTTTGGTACCTACCTTTTCGGGATAACTTTACAGCACTAGTTAACAAATATAAAACGCACGCGTGCATAATATGATGGATTATGAGCCTAAAAGCCGTTGAATAAGATCCACTTTATGAGCAACTGTGATAAAAAATGTATTTACGGCTCCGTTTAATCTTGAGCGTCAATTGAGCAATATTTGTGATAGATAAATAATTAAATATCAGATGAGATTAAGATGTTTATGTTGACGATTTACTAATAGATTATGATAAGCCTTATCTACATTTGGATTTATTACGTTCATTTTCTAATCAACAAAGGACAAAAATCTCATTTCGTAACACAGTTACAAACTCGGGAAAAAAACTGAATTAGTCTCTAAATCCTTCAAACAGCAATCTGGCTCGCTAACTCCGTGCATGCAAACAATGCATTCATATTTCCACCGAGCTCCGGCCGGCTACCTCGTCCATTGACCGGTTTATTCGAAACTAGACCGGAGCAACTTTAACCACGCAGTGTTAACTGCCAACTTTTATTGCAATAAACGTCTGTTTGGGAAGAACATCAAAGCAGTCAATTGTTTTTATTGAAACCAAATATTTCTGTTTTTATTAAGTAACTTCTTTGATTTTGGTATTCATTGTTACAAGTATTAGTAAGTGTATTGTTAAACTTAATAAGCGCATCCTTATCTTTCATTCGATCAGATTTACAAAAGAAAAGTAGGTATATAAGTAGTATATTCGTTGTCTAGCACCCATAACACAAGTCTAGTTACTTAGCTTGGGACTAGATAGCGATGTATGGAATGTCCTACAATATTTATTTATTTACTTATTATTTACAATGAAGTATCACGTCAAGTCTTCCTACGGCTGCTAATGTATTTGTTACTGTAGTATTTAAAGCACAATTTAAAGATCGTACATATCTAATTATGATGAATAGTGACATCTTACTACATCTAAAGCTTATTATTATTCCATCCACTTTCCTACATTTTAACTTTAATTGTATTAAATATTAAATAATTATTTTATTCAAGAGGTCAAAGTTGAACGGTAATAGGATTATTAAAATGGTTGGCGAATAGAGTATTATTACTTTACCTACTTTCTAATCCTTGGAGAGTCCATTGTTGAGCAATATAAAATATAGGTAATTTATTACAGGCTATAATTTTAAACCGAATATTTTCTACAATTAAACGTACCTACTTGATAATAAGATGATATATAACTTGAAATCTGTCTTATTTTAAATTAACGCAATGTTCTTCATAGCGCCTTGCCTAGATAAAGATGTATGGTTCCGCTGTATAATTTCAAACAGAATTTAACCTCTAAAACCTAGCTCTGTCAAGTCTTTTTAATTATATGGCGTAAGAAAAGACGTATAATTTTAGGTTTATAGATCAATATTTTAAAGGACTAATCTTTAAATAATAATAAGCAATGGTCGCAATTTGTTCAGGAATTTAAACAGTAGGTAAAAAGAAAAGAAGTCATAAGTTAAAGTCTGCCATACAGCCAAATTTATTTATCTAATCTACCTTCCTAATGTGTGTTTTCATCTTACCATAGCTTATCCATTTAGTAAACTAATGTTGCTCATGATCTCACACATAAATTATTTGACACAAAAAGATCAAAAATCGTAAAAGAAACTAAAACACCTGCTCCAACACAATGCAGCAACATAAATTCATATTATTTCGTTTAAAGGTGCCTGATATCTTTCTTGTTTGACCGTTGTTAGAATGAAAGTTAAATACATATTTTATGAATGTATCTTATTTGGAAAGTATGAGTAGGTAGTTTTTACTACTTCCGGTGGCAAAAGAGACTTAACCCGTACTACGTTTATTCTGATATATTCTGATGTATTCAAATAAAAGCATTTTTCAAAACGTATTATTTGGAAAGGTTCTATGTATTTTCATAAAAAACAATCAATTCGAATGCTAAATCAAACATGACCTGTTACATCTATATATATAAAAATGAATTGCTGAACGGATTTATCTTATCTTAGTCTTGAAATGTTCGTAGAGGTCTAGGGAAGGTTTAAAAGGCGAGAAAAAATCGAATAACCGATATTCCCACGGGATCGGGACTTACGCGGGTGAAACCGCGGGGCGCAGCTAGTCTAACATATATATCTGTCCCTGTCACACAGAATAAAGTTAGGTAGGTGTTCAAATAAAAGGCTATGAAATACTATTTTTTAATCAATGTTTTTTTACGAAATGTAGGTACAGGTTCCAATTCAAATTCTATGACGGGAGTTTTGGCGGGAACGAGTTAACAACATGTCGTGCTGCAGTTTTATTTTCATGAAACTTAGATGTAACCCGAGTTGAATTGTATAATTCTGGTGGAATGTTATTCAATTTAGTTCTGTGAAAGTGCACAAGTGTAGTGAAAGTAAAAATCAGTGTCAAACATGCAGTTTTCTCGTTGCCTCCAAATCTCCTATTAAGGTTATGGTAAACTTGCCACCGCTTTACTATAACCCCTGACTTGACGGACTATGACGACTTTGACTGTATTGAAACACTTTAGGCCCGATTTATGAAAAATCGGGTCATAATTTGATGCAAAATATAACTTGACACTGGCTAAATGCACACGTGCGAAGCCATAATAAAAGAAAAAAAAATCTATGACGCCAATGTTTACCGCTGCAACTCATAAATCATCGTTATTTAATCATTTACAAAAATCCACATCCTCCAAACTCATACCATCACAATGCCGCCAAAAATTCTATAAAATCCTAACTATCGTCAAAAGTTCAGCTTCTGAATAATGTCCACTCATGGTCCTTTTGACAGCCTTCAATGGCCAAATGAAATGCGAAGCTTGAAGAGGCCATACAAAAGAATCTAAAGAACTGCTTACCTGGATATTTCAGATGAATGTAGTTTTTATACTACCACCTTTTATTGAGAGATTTAAAAACCAATTAAGTTATAAAAGGTGCTCCGTGTTTGTGGGATGGAATTTTTAGATGTTTTTTATGTAGGTTTATTAAGTAATGTTGTTATTTGTTTATCATATGTGTTTTTTATACGAATAAGAAATAACCATTAGCTTCAGTTCTCTGTCAATCACAAATTAACGTACTTAGGATTCATCTATAATTCTCCTAGATTCTAATGAACTTATAATGATTAAGTACCTACATTATTTATAAACAAAGTTAGACAATTTCAAACAATTTACCTCACTTGTTGCGTATTAATAGCCAAAAAGACATCTTCCATAAGTGAAAGTCACATCGTTTGGTTCGCATCATTCCACATTACAGCTGTTCGAACTTTACCTATTCCCTCGAAATCTTCTAACGTAATACCATCAACTTTAAGCCAGCCAAGTTCTAACGCATAAAACACTCGATCAAAGCGACATTTTGAGACAATGACTACACGATAATTCTCCATACTACCGACAAAGTTTTCTGATAAAAATACAATTTCCTAAAAGGTCGCATTTCAAACTCTACCTCATTGGAATAAGGGCTTCAAAATTGTGCTGATCACTCCCTTAGACACGCGATCACCTTGGTTGAACAAAAATAACATTATTAGACACAAAAAAGCGTTCGAAATTATGACCGCAATGTGTTCAATCATACCACTATTAGAACGATAAGTTTCATGTTCGTGATCGTTTTTGGGTCATTTTGACTACAAATATACCTAGTTTCGTGTAGTGTCTTTATGCGTCAAGTTTAAATCGGGGGTTGGTCGGAGGGACGACAGAATTATTTGACCGCAGCATTCCCATCGAGCTGTTAATACCGAGAATTATTACATACCTCTGGTGCTATAAAACCCTGCGTTACCGCACTCCGTATAAATATTTGAGGCATCGTGTGTGAAGTTGGCTGTTCGTTGGATTAAGTTGCCGGATCAGGTCAAGGTGTTGTCGCGAATCCGTAAAGTCGATAATTAAATTCCATTGCCGATGTCCGTGAAGTGGAGTCGATTGAATCAGATTAGAGATTAAGGGTTTCCAGAGCAGTTACGTAATAAAATACCTTTGAAGTCGAAGTATCTTTGATATCAAGTCTGTTCATTGTGTTTTGTTGTTTTTGGTTCAAACAACTCCCTGTTATAAATCATTATTGTTTTGTTACCTACTTTAACTATGTACTTGGTCCTTGTAGACACGATATTGAAAAAACCTTGATTATTATTATACCTACCTTAACAACGTGGATGATTAGACGTATTCTTTGTTGTACTTACGCCCTAGGATCTTAATTTTACAAATAATTTGCTAACATATAGGCGGCACAAAGGACGACCTTATCGCTCATAGCAATTTCTTCCAGGTTTTTTTTTTAAATGTTTGTTTTAGACTGTCCTTGAAACCTATTTCAGCCGAATAACCAGATGCTAAACACAATTGTTATGTAAGCCTACAGTAGCATCGTTTCAGGTAAATAAGGTTCTGTGACGTCTGTCATCTGCGTTCAATAACATAGATGTTTTGAAACAGCAGTCATCTTCATACATCTTTAAAGATACTTACTTACTTTAATTGTATGCAGATGACAGCTGTCTGTCACAGAACCTTTTTCTTAAACACGTTACTTTAGTGAAAGAAACGCAGCTTTCAAATAACGCTCTATTCTCGGTTTAAATATGCCTTATTTCACCCTTACACGCATTCATTTTATCTTTTCCATCATCAATTTTAAAACTAAAAAGATTAACCACAGATTTTTGACAAATAAATCCATTCTTTATTAAAGAAGAGGGATAAAATCCTGAATAAAATTCACCTGTCTCAGCTTATATTTCAATGAAAGTTTGAAAGAAATCAAAACCACTTTACTGGGATGATTTAAAAGCGGTGCTTATCGCAGATCTTTCTGATTTATAGAGGTCACATAGCTATGGGCAGGTGGAGGGCTGAGGACCACCTGTCTGACCCCTTTACCCTTCGATTTGGGTTCGTTTTTTTAATAAAAACTTTACTTTCAAGAACAATAAGAATTTTGTAAAGCATTTTATTATTTTAGCACCGTCCTTTTGAGAGGATGGTTCTTGAAAGTTAGTCGTAAATTAATAATACATACTTTATAAATAGGCTTGTTCTGAGGCTTGCTCAGAACTAAAGTAAGCCTTCACAAACCTTACATAGGTGGGTGTAAGTCAGAAAAATAAGAATACATAGGATGTTTACATACTTTATTTCCATTGTTACATTCTTTGTTTCAAGTGTAAACAAATCTTCCGCATATTTCAACAGCACATTGACGACAATATGATCACAGCAGTTATGAAATCACAGAAAAATTAACTAAAATATTATCAAGGAAAAATTAAGTGTGAAAAAGTTTAAAGTCTCGCGACTAGTGGCAAAGGTGACGGTGTCGGTTCTAACCAATGACATTGCCACAATGGATCGGCCGTGCAGTGATCGGTACACACCGACAGTCAGACATTTTCACAATCAGCCGGAGCTGCAGCGAGGGAGTGCCAGTCTCATGCTGAGGTGGATACTCTTTATCTGGTTAGCGAGTTGCAGCCCGTTGGGGAACACTGTGAAGCAAGATGGTAAGTCAGAGTTTTGTACAATGTGTTTTATTTTAGCTCAATATGTATACAGACTAGTTTTTACCCGTCTAGGAGTTGAACTTAATACATCAAAATAGTATACCAAATTTTAGGACGACGAGGACCAGAAGCGCGATAGAGGAAAAAATCTAAAAATCTTAAAAAATCGTCAGATTTTTTTAATTTTTCATTGTCACGGCAATCGTAAAGATAAAACAAGAACAAAATTTATATTTCCATAAAGCTTATATTAAATCCCATAAGGTAGTACAGATGGTTTTTCACAAAAATGGATGTTAGTCTTTTAATTACATAAAACAGTTGAAACGGCCATTCCGCGGCGCGCGGGGGAAAGGGATAGAGTCATCACGCGGCGCACGCGTGCGACAGGGATAGGGGTTTTCAGGTCCTACTTCACCTTTTAGTCAATCCACCAGGACATTTTTCATATTTATTTATTTTTTAAGTTTGTATTACACTTATGGTTTATACAGGTATTTAGCGGCTTCTGTGAACTCAAAATTCGAGTAAAATAAACGTTGAGTAGGTAATTACTGTTAATGAATAGGTATTAGCTCTCCAAAGAAATGAGAATATAATTACGGGTGTCTTTTTAAATGACTTTATCAAATGGTAGAGACGATCGAGTTTATATATATTTTAAACTAGCTGCGCCCCGCGGTTTCACCCGCGTAAGTCCCGATCCCGTGGGAACGATTTTTTCTCACCTTTTAAACCTTCCCTAGACCTCCACGAATAATTCAAGACCAAGATAAGATAAATCCGTTCAGCCGTTCTCGAGTTTTAGTGAGACTAACGAACAGCAATTGATTTTTATATATAAAGAAGACTAGCTGCGCCCCGCGGTTTCACCCGCGTAAGTCCCGATCCCGTAGGAATTTTTTCTCGCCTTTTAAACCTTCCCTAGACCTCTACGAACATTTCAAGACTAAGATAAGATAAATCCGTTCAGCCGTTCTCGAGTTTTAGTGAGACTAACGAACAGCAATTCATTTTTATATATAAGATTATAAAACCTTCAACTTTTGAACGGCTCAACCGATTTCAACATAGAAAAGAAAACTGCACCTTATCCTTTAGATCCAAAACGAATCAACCGATTATAAGCCGTTTACCGCTTAGCATAGTCAATTCATTTCGGAGCTACAATGCCACTTAAACAAACAGACGAGCAAACATAAATAAACATATTTCAAAATTAATAGTTTAAGCATCAGGTGACTGGTAGTTTGGCTAATGGAACCAAAAAGTCAATGCCGATTCATTTTCGAAACTTATTTGGATTTATAACCGACTTCAAAAAAAGGGGGAGGTTCTCAATTCGGTTGTATGTATTTTTTATATCTTATACTAGAGAGTAGACGACCGATCGCTCTGAAAGTTTGTAGGGGAGGCCTACGTTCAGCAGTAGACGTCCTGTGGCTAATATGATGTTCTATTTTAATGTACTGAAAGTCATATTGAAACCCAATATTAATTCTGGCTACGAGGTTTTCAAAACTAAAATCTAAAAAGTTACTCTAACAAACTATCAAAAGAACGTTCAAAAACTCCACTCTCAGATTTCATATTTGCCATCCAATCAAATGCTTTGAAAATCCTTCCAATCCGGACGAAAACAATAAAATCGTGTCACAATTAACCGACACGGAAACTCAATTCGTCCCGTCGTCTGTTGTATAAATAAACCTTGTTTGTCTTTAGTACTGTCTGACGAACAAAACTACTGTGCGATAGTGTACAGTGTGGGCTATTCTCTGCTCGACGTTTATTTTATTGTGATGCTGTATGAGGTGCATGGAATGCTACTGGTTTATATGTTTATTGTATAGGCCTTCGATATTATCCGAATATGTAAATAAAAAGCGTTTTCTTTAGAGGATCAATAAATATTGGCATTTCCAACTTATCTTGATGATTTATACGACCCAGTTGGCACAATGGTCACCATGCCGGACTGCCAAACACAGGGTTGCGGGTTCGAGGAAAAGTATTTATGCATAGATATCTGCCTGTGGTCTGGTCGATTCTATGTATTACAAGTATATATTTACAAAAGAAAAGTATATAAGTAGTATATCCGTTGTTTAGCACCCATAACACAAGTCTAGTTACTTAGCTTGGGGCTAGGTGGCGATGTGTGGAATGACCTGCAATATTTTTTTATTTATTTTATTTATTTATTTCGATTGCAAAAAAAATAGGTCAATTCTCGTAAAAATTACATTGCAATATCATTTTGATTACATTTCAATTACAAAAAATATTCTTAAGAATATCAAAAGGTGACTTTTAGGGTGTTTTGGGCTACTTTGAAGGTATTTTTTGTAATCAAATTGCAATCGGAATGACATGGCAAGGTAATTTGAACAATTTTATTTACGAGAATTGGCCGAATGGGCGCTGTTATACCTGGGACATCATTTAGATGGAGTAGGCTTGCCTAAAACCTATACCTATGACTATTTATTTCATTTGAATTGATATTTGATTATATATTTATACTAGCGGCAAACGTTGTTACAAAAAGATGTTCGATTCTCAGACCTAACGACACAATTCGGTTCAGGCGTTTAGGTAGAGATTGGTAACTAACACCGCGACACGAGAATACATGAGATGATAAATATACGAAAATATTTATCATCTAATGAGAAAAAGCTCAACGAAACCTTCAAAAAAGCACATTAGTTAATTCCTCAAAAAACTTTAATGGGCTATCTAAATAGTTATTTTAACAGTTACTTTTTCGTAAATTTACTACGAACTGACAGCTACTAAGAGAATTTAACAAAACAGAATAAGCCGTGTGCACAATGGAGAAGCCGAACCATTAGTTGTGGTCTGCTTAGAATATACAGCTGACCACGATTCGGTTACTCCCCTTAAATTGGAACTGTGATATGTCACTTGTGTATACGGCTTTAGGCATCTTGCGCTGAAGGAAATATTTCATGGTTGTTGCCGTAAAGTTCAACGCCCATTTACTTTCACTTTTGCCTACAGATTGATAATATGGTATCTGCGATGCTACCAGTTTGCCCATATATCTGACGACCCAGTTGGCACAATGGTCACCATGCCGGACTGCCAAACACAGGGTTGCGGGTTCGATTCCCGCCTCAGACAAGTATTTATGCTTAGATATTTGTCTGTGGTCTGGTTGTTGCTATGTATTATAAGTATATATTTACAAAAGAAAAGTATATAAGTAGTACATCCGTTGTCTAGCACCCATAATACAAGTCTAGTTACTTAGCTTGGGGCTAGCTGCCGATGTGTGGAATGTCCTTCAATATTTATTTATTTATATCGATAAAATGGTTTAATTTTTGCTTTCAGTTTTGCCTACAGATTGATTAAATGGTCTTTTCGCTGCTACCAGTTTTGTTTACCGATCGATAAAAAGGTCTTTTCGGTGGTTCCAGTTTTGCGTACAGATCGATAAGATGGTCTCTTCAGTGCTACCAGTTTTACCTACAGATCGATAAAATAGTATCTGAGGTACTTCCACTTTTAATGTCTATTCGCTGCTCCCGGTGTTGCCTATAGATCAATAAAATTATTGTTATTGGCTATCTGATTTATATTTTTGTTTCTAGTTTGTAGTATTAGCTGTGGGTGTTCCTAAGATAATAAAATAAAATAAAATAAAATGATCTTTTTGGTGTTTCCACTTTTGCCTACAAACTGATAAAATGTTGTCCCAGACTCCCAAACTACCTTTCTGATCAACCATACAAATTAGAGCCTCCTTTCAGTATTTCAAAAATGTATATACTTTTTATTCGGTCACTGTCCATGTTTATTTAATTTGAATGTGCTTGGTAAACAATGTTGAAAGCCCTATCGAGTACAATCACCCCACTTTCGATACAAAATCATTTCGGAATCATCAAACTAATAATTTAATATAGGCAAAATCATGCCTGAAATAAAAGTCAATATATTTTTCCTACAATCGATGGGTAAAACAATATTTTAGTTAGATCCTTATTTACTTAACTTAGGTACCTACATAGAAATATGTTGCTTTTGATTTATGTCATTCTTTTTATCTTGAGAGAAGGTAATACCGTAGTTTCCTGTAACATTATTTCTGTAAAACATGTGACGCTCAGGATCCCCGAATAAGGGTAGGTTCGGTCAAGGTTGGGTTTTTCACTATACTTAATATAATAGACATAGGTATTATTATATTTACGTAATGTCATGTGAGTAGGATCATCTATACATATAAAATGCTTTGTCCTGAATGACTGACTGACTGACGGATCAACGCATAGCCTAAACCACTGATTGTAGAGACCTGAAACTTGGAGGGTGTGTTCTTTGTATGACGTAGATATCCGATAAGAAAGCTTTTTTTCGAAATTCTACCCCTAAGGGGGTGAAAAAAGGGGGCAAAGTTTGTTTGAGACAACGTGATTCCTCGGTCCATTTCCGACTTCAACGCGGACGAAGTCGCGGGCAAAAGCTAGCGTTAAGATATTATCAATCAATATTTGCAAAAATATATCGTCTTGAAAAATTGGCCCACGATGAGACTTGAACTCCTTAGTGGAACTCTCTACCCGCGTCGCTGTTCCCCTAAAACTACAACCTTGGAGTCTGCAAGTCCATAGTGAATAGGTACCTTCTAGGTAAGCATACTTCATCCTCGACCTCATCTTCGCTTCCTATCAGGTGAGATGATGTCAAATGCAAGCATATTTTGTGTAAAAAAAACTCGTAACCCATGTTTTCCATGTAGCATTATAAACTTTTTCTTTAGCGACATCTGTTGGTGGCAATTCAAAACCCAAAAAAACCCAGTGCAGACTCATCAAATATATAAAAATAAGTCGGGTTTTCCTTCCTGACGCTATAACTCCAGAACGCACGAACCGATTTCCACGGTTTTGCATTCGTTGGAAAGGTCTTGGGCTCCGTGAGGTTTATAGCAAAGAAAATTCAGGAAAATCTGGTGGCAAAACCGAGTTCGCCGGGTTTGCTAGTAAACTATAAACATTAAATCATTAATATTCCCTACATATCTGAATTTATTTGTAATCGCAAACTTCTGTTTACTGTATAGATTAAAAACCCAATCCATATTGAGCACGCATGGTAACAAATACAAGTAATAAGAATAACATTAAAAACATAATTTTTAAGTAAAATTTTAAAATATAATTGCTTTAAAATATATTTCACATTAGTAGAATTATAAACAACTGTAAGAATTTGTAACTATTATCATTTTATTTTTAATCATTTATTTTACGGCTGATCAAAATCAAACCTACATTTATGTATGTTAAACCAGTTTTTATAGCACTGTAAAACTTTCAATTATCTAGATCGGAATTTCGATTATCTTAACAAAATCTTATGGTTTGGTAGTTTTCTAAGGTATTTCAAAATTCTAAAAATATGTAATCAAAGTCAGACAATGTCTAGTGAAAAAAAGTGCCGAAATAATAAATTTCCGTCGATCTCATTATTTAAATCACCATCAAATCGATATGCTAACAACGTACACAATCACTACAAGCGTGTCTCAAAATTTAAATTCCAAACTTCAAAGACCGAATGAACGAACGAACGAACCAATCTCATCGCAGTGTTCGTTCAATACGGACACTCTTGTTTCCCTGCCAAATAAACGTCAAGTCGCACTCAACATTTTTATAGCAGGAACGTAAAACTAAACGCGATTTTACGAGACGATTATGTCTCTTACGAAACAGGGATCTTTTAACGTGTTTAAAATTTTAAGAATTTGTTTTTATACGTTTTTTATTGCGTTCGGCAGATGGACAGGTGACTAATTAGATCGTTCGGTAACGAATGTTTGGGAAACATAGTGAAGATTAAATTGTTTATTTAGATGAAGAGGAAACCAGAAGCTGGTTTTTTTTTCGGGAAATGAAAGTCAGATTTGAATCTTTCGCTTAATTTGTTTTTGGAGTTATGTTTGTAACAAAGTGGGTAACGTTAAAAAAAGAAATGTAAAGGGATATTTTGGTATTAGCTGGCAACCCAATAATTGTGCGTGAGAGAAAATATAACGCAGGACAACACTGAATCAAGTGATTATAACACCCTCCCCGCACCCTGTCTATGCCCAAGGAACGTCATAAGTTACCAATATACCAATATAATGTATGTAGGTACCAACAGTAGGTACTATTAGTACATTTTCTGGTACATAAAGCAGTATACACATGAAAGTTCGGTTTAGTAGAATAGAACGAACGCTGGTGACATGTTTACAGCCTCACAACGAATTTACAGCCTTTTTGTGAATGTCACGTTGAACGGATACATTTAGCCGGGTACCTATTTCGTTATTTAATATTTTATTTTATTCTATAAAAGTCTGTAGAGTATCTGAAGTTATCAGAGTTTACTGAATTATCAGTGACCTGCGATATGATTTTTTGCTGGAAACGTTTTAAAATAAGACGTTACCTAATATTTTAAAACAAAAAGCAGTGTTGGCTTAGATGGAGATAACTCTACTTTTAATGCAAAGGTCGTTGGTTCGAACCTATTATAAGGTACTAGCGACCCGCCCCGGCTTCGCACGGGTGCAATGCCATTACATTACACTACATATAATTAAGAAAGAATACTATCATACATTTTCGAATATATATTTTTTTAATTTATCATTCGGTAAGCACGCGCCGCCCCACGGCCCTCCGCCCGGTACCGCCGCATCCTCTATGTCCCTGCATTTTAAATCTGTAATATCTTCGAAAATATTCATTTAAATTACACGCTGTAAAGGGTCATATTGATCTATATTAAATGCACAATGTATTTAAGGTACTCAATTGGATAAGGATTAATGCTGTATTACTTAAAATCGCTTCGTAAATATGTCATTAAGTTTAATTGTTAATGGTTAATATAAAAGTGGTTATTGTGAGTTATTGATAAGAGATAGACATATACCATTGCGGACAATTTTGTAGAACTTTTTAAGGTGTATAATACTGTAGTACATTCATCATCATTATCATCATCATGTCAGCCCATGCACGTCCACTGCTGGACATAGGCCTCCCCTACCCACCGACTACCCACGACCGCTACAATGTCGTCGGTCCATCGGGCAGCTGGTCTCCCAACACTCCGTTTCGCGTTGCATCGCGGCCGCCACTCGAGAACCTTTACTCCCCATCGGTTGTCAGTAGTACATTATTTTGATCTATCTCGTAGGGTTTAGCCAACGTTTGCAGTGTAAGCGCACAAAAATACGTTTAAATACCATATCACATTTTAAACCTCTAAAACTATCAGTGTTCCTCTACTATATGATGCATGTATTATAGCTATAAATTTTCCTGATAAATCACTCTTTCTTTTAAAAAACTGCATCAAAATCCGTTACGGAGTTATAAAGATTTAAGAATACATAGGGACAGACAGACAGCGGAAGCGACTTTGTTTTAAAATATGTGTAGTGATGATCATGTAAATTGATGTCCACATTAAGAATTTACACACACTATGTTCTCATAGTGAAGGAAAACAACAGGAAAAAACTGGCATGCCCTAGAACTCAACACGAGTCAAAGGCATTGAACATTTGTCAATCCGGAGTAAGCAAGTCTTACTGCGTTACTGATATTTTCAGAGACATAAGAGGACGCCCATAGTTTACAGAGGACCTTTAAATGAGTTAACCTTACTATATACACCAGGAAATTTTCCGTGCACAATCGGAGAAGCACGGACGAAGCACGGAGCACGAATAGTACGCGTGAAATCAAGCACGCAATAAAAATGTCAACATGCCTTTTCAGACAGATAGATATTTAATAGTAGATAGAAATAGTTTCAATTGATTTATATTTCGCTGTTTTATGTGAACTCATTCAGACTGTAATACAATTCTAATGCTATTTTAATATACATTACTTTTGTTTGAACCGTCACATAGTTGTTTGCTTTATATTAAAAATAAAGTTTAGTACCTACATAATTGTGTGGATATTTATCGGGATCAATAAAAAACTCATCAGTCAAAAACTTCGCTTAAATTTTGAGTTCAAAAAGTTTACAGAATAATTACCTCCCAATACAGCTGACACAATTAAGCAGTGAACTTCATATTAGCGCCGTATAATATCGATCAAATTTTTTCGTCGGACATTCAAAACAAGCCCATGGTGCGTGACGGAGGGTTCCGCACACAATAGTAACAAAAAAACAGCCTATTGTCTCACCCTCGCCGCTCTGACAGCAATTAATGTTTTATTTCACCTCTGTACATTGCTGGCCAAAGGAATTGGATCGTTAAAAATCTGATTTATTCATCGTTTGTCCTAAAGTTTTGTCCCACATTCCAAAAAGTTCCTAGTTTGTCCCATATCACTATTGAACTTGTGCTTTGACCTAAAATACAAGTATTTAAAAAAATGGTTGTCTGTAATGTCGATTTACGGACGATAATTTTACGTGATAACGTCATAAGAAAACCATGAAAAATTTAGATTTTTTTGTTATTCCTATAAAGATATATATTTTTATCTTTTTTTTCCTTTATATTTAAGTCTTCTATTCATCACTCGTCGCCATAACACAAGCCCAGATGAGCGATATTATTATTAAAATACTCTCATGTTACCATGACGTCATGCGTCCCGTTCCGGGAACGGAAACATGACACTTTTGTGTCAATTCAGGTGTTACATCAATTTACTAGACGTTATCACGTCATAAAAATAAAGTGGGTACATATAAATCTACATAGCTTTCTAAGTTACCCTGCACGTGACAAAAATAGGTACTGCAAAAGTCAGATTGATTTTAACAAATATTCAACACATAAAATACTACAATTGCTATTATTTATAACTACAAAAGCCGAATTCGAATGACTACTTCAAAAATCTTTATAAAAAAAACTGCAATAAATAATTGAAATAGGTAACTACATAATTAATAACCACAAATGAAGAACAAGTTCATTTTAAACAAAGAGAATAAAAAGTTTAATTGCTACGTTGCATAGAACAAACTTGATGCATCCTGTCGCTTCATTAACTTTGTAAAATAAGAAACAAAATATAAACATACCATCTGTTGTAAGATTAAATAAAAAAATCTACGTTTAGAACTACAAAAAAACGAAGCTACATTGAGTTAAGTAGTACTTACAGGTAACGAGGAAAGATTTTTGACGTGATAACGTCTTATAAATCGATGAACACCGGCATTCACAAAAAAGTGTGACGTCATCGCTCACGTTCCGTTATTGACAAGGTATTACCATCAATAAAATAAATAAATAAATAAATATTGCAGGACAACCCACACAGCGCCATCTAGCCCCAAGTTAAGTAACTAGACTTGTGTTATGGGTGCTAGACAACGGATATACTACTTATATACTTTTCTTTTGTTAATATATACTTATAATACATAGAAATAACTAGACCACAGACAAATATCTAAGCATAAACACTTGTCTGAGGCGGGAATCGATCCCGCAACCCTGTGTTTGGCAGTCCGGCAAGGTGACCATTGTGCCAACTGGGTCGTCAAATCAATATTTTCTTTTTGTTTTTTAATTGCTACTGGATCAATTTTGATGAAGCGGGGTATGAGGATACATTGATTAATTGGGAGTAACAGTAACATAGACTACTAGACGAATTTTATCCAGATATTCCTATGAGAATGGGAGTTAAGTGGGTGAATATTTTGAATGGGCTATTTTAATACTAAAACGGTTCTACACTTGTCATTCTAAATAACGGTCCCACCTTATTCAAATGATAAACAAGTTACAAATGTTCCCCGAAGCGACGAGACGCTCGACGGTAAAACAGGGTAAAACTGCATTGTCTATAACCATCGGACATTCAGTTAGTTTACTAAAATAATAGTGTGGACAAGACTTTAGTATCGATACTACTATTATTTTGGAACTAAAAGTTGGTCGTACTTTTTAACCGACTTCAAAAAAGGAGGAGGGACTCAATTTTTTTAATCCTTAATATTTAGTAGATAGTATATGGGCTGTGAAGGTAAAGAAATGGTCAAAGCATAGACTCTTAAATATTCTACTCTCGTTATAAATCATTTTGACAATACATAACAGCCTAAAGTTCAATATTTTTTCGAATTCAATATTATTATAATACGGAAGACCAAATGTTAGTTTAGGCTTTTTTGTTCTAAGAGTATCAAACATATGAATAGATACTTAGAAAGACTACCGCTCCGGATCGTTCTTGGTGCAAAGGTTAGCCATCGCCATACAGGGAGGTAACGCGGCCAGTATTATCGGCTCCTTTGCACCGGGTGCGGTCAGGGGCGGTTTATTTGAATGACGCTTAATTTTTATTTTAAATTATAATTATATTATTAATTTTGGAATAAATACTTAGAAAGAAATATTTAAAAAAAGCAAACAAAAATTCAAACATAAGAGTGATTAACCTTTTCCTTGCAGTCGGCTAAAAATTAACATAAAACGAAATTCAAAGTCTAAATGTATTATTCCTTTGGATGCTTAATTATATACATTTATACATAGATCACATAGAAACGTCTTAAAAACTAACTTAGGATGTGTGCCTTCGGAACGCGCCCACTAATGAGAAGAAGGCACAAAAAACTCATGGGCTTTTTTTTTCATGTGATCACGCTCACAAAGGTCAATATTACAAATATTTGAAAAGCTTATTAACTAAAACATTGTACAAATATCCACATTATCTGTATGTGAATTTGAAAATTCCCAGTAGAGGCACATGTTTATAATTCACTCGGCCAGCAGTGTACACTCTAATAGAGCTATAACGAGTGTCTCACCTGCATGCGGAACCCCAAATGGGTTAGTTCGGCGGTACGGATATTGTAGTAAAAACAGGAAATTTATTTTTAATTGTGTGCCTGTGTTCGGTTCACAGCTTCCCCTAAATAACGTACTGTATTGTTAATTAGGAATTAGCACTGTCTTTTACTTTGTTTTCGGTGCTTAAGGCTGGCTACAGATGACAAATATAACCTGACCTAGTGTCCAATCATAAACTCTGTGCCGCGGTAGAAGAAAGTCACGAGTTCGATTCCCACCGTCAAAGCAAAAGCGGTTCAGGACCTTAACAATCAACTTTTGTTCAACTTATTTTTATCGACTGTTATAAATCTGAATGAACTTCATTAAAAAAGAGCTGTTTTTAGAATTAACATAACTTAATTTTTTTCCAAAAGATGTTCGAATTTCTAAAAGCCGTAGAACAAAAGCTGATTATTAAGGTGCACAGAAGTAGCCCTTAACCGTTATTTCTATACAAAAAAAGTATTTTTTAAATCTACAATAATGCGATGAAGCTTCTTCCACATCAGCTGTCACTGAACACAAAAAGCTACGTAGTAACCATCATAATATTATTTTAAACTTTGACATATTCAAAGAATACGGAACCCGTGCCCATGGGCACAATAAATCGCGTGATAAATCGTGGCTGTATGGGGAAAACGTCTACCTGACCCTATGGCTAAAAATGGAACTCGATAACGTTGAGATTGTTGTTGGCGAGTGTTTGATAAGTAACAACATATTTAGCAATGACAATGACCAATTTAAAAACTTGGTATTATATCCACAATTTCTACTTCTTATCGTGTCAAGCCTTTAAATTTTATCTGACCAATATTGCGCCGCAGCTACGGCCCCATCATTGCCTTCATTTACGTCGTGCAACGTGTTGAGGAATAGTGGACATTGTAGGAGAAGGTCTATCGAATCCCTCCTTAATACCTACCCCCCCCCCCTAGACGCGACCACATAACTTGCTGAAGTGGACTGTTCCGGTTATTTGGTATGGTTCGCTATCTTTTTATAACTTCTAGATACATCTTCTGTATCAAATTTTTCTTGTAACTAATCTCCCATGCTGTACACCAAAAACGCTGTACAATAAATCAAATCCAACGCTCGGTAGGTTTGTGGTTGTAGGGGTCGAAACCGTAGTATTATACCCACTGAGTAGGTATATCTACGTCTACAAACGTGTAGGGACGAAATAATATTCGAAACAAGATAACAACCACCCGATTGTAAGGGTGATTGTAGAATGGAAAAATCTTTGTCCACAAGTTTTTCTACTTATTATTGTACATTTCAATTTATCTGAAGAGAGGGGCGATGAGGTCGAGGATGTAGCATGCTTACCTTTGGAGGTACGAGGTGGTATGTACCTCCAAAGGGAAGATCTTCCACCAGGAGTTATACCTGATGATGTTATACCCGGTAGGCCGCGGCCCAACGATATTTCGTTGGAACTTGTATATGAGCTTATCTTCAGAAAAACTTCGCTTGCGCGATCTAGGATCAACGATGGGTTTAGTGGCGCCATCTGTCGGTGGCGATGTGAAGCGTCGCCACGTACCTATTCACTATAAACTTGAAGGCTCCAAGGTTGTTGTTTTGGGGGGACAGCGACGTGAGCAAAGAGTTCCACTTCTTAGCAATGCGCACCAGAAAGGTTGATGCGTGACGTTTTGTAAGCGAAATTGGAACATCTAATATATTTATGTGAATAGCAATCATCTTGTGGAATAGCAGATTATGTTTAAAAGACACCTGTGGGTCCGCCCGGATTCAATACACGTACCAATGACTGAGGTGGGCGGCTCACCAGACATAATAATTTTGAACGCACATTAATAATTGCTAGCGAGCGCCCTAGTTGGGCCCACAGATAGGGGGAAGCAACAGGGAAGCAACTATTTTGCCTTCAAAATAAATATAAACGTCCAGTAAGTCACCCTTCGAAGTATTTTAGTTTACCTTGCACTTCTACAAAGCAAATAAAAGCATTCCTTTTGCTCTCGAACTCTATCGATATCGATCACTCCTGAATTTCAACTGAAATTTAAATTTACACGATCCAATGTAAACTCGCTCTCTGATAACGAACCCAATACATAACTGTACTCGAATATCGATAGTATCGATACGAGAACACTCGTATTTCGTACGGAAACAAATAGTAGAGATGCAACGTTAGATTCCTTCTGAGTCTCTGAGGGGGTGATTGAATCGATAGTGTACTCGAGTTGTAGGAAACTTTAAATGTGGACTATGGACTTGCAAGGGACGAGGCGAGAGCGATTAGTGAACTTCATTATCGATTCCTTTGTCAAACCATGTGTGAAATTACGACTTGAATTAGTATGGAATTCATTCTGACTTAAGCCGAGTCCAGCACGTAAGCACGCCAAGTAGCGTGTTGACTGCTAAATGAATCATTTTGATCGTTTCTGTGTACGGCATTGATTTCACAATATCTTTCACAAATTACCAATTAAAACTTCTGCCTCCCATCAACCCTATTTAACTAAATAATTAAATTATTCCACCTGCGAAGTCATCTTGTCACCCGAAAAACACAGTTAATGACTCAAAAATAGGGTCTAAATTAGTTAAATTGGTAACTAAACACTCTAAGAATAATAATGGAACAGTTGCCTAGAGTGCTTTGCTATGTCACCATTCATCATCCTACGAAACAACTACATTAATATTAAGACAGATCGTGTTTTCGTCCCTATGGTTTTGTCTCTTTCACGCGAATGGTAATATCGGAGGGTATGCCTGAAACACGAGATGAGATGTAAAATGGATGGTTTTAGTTGTTACGTCTTTTGCAAGTGCTTAGTACGCTCTTTATTTTAAGGTTTAGAGAAAAGGTGGTAACACGTAACTTAGACGGTTCCTTTGGTGATTCCAGGCTCCTGAAAGGGTGACATATGACAGTAAAATGACACACAGTTAAACGAACTTTCGAGCCTATTGACGTCATATCAAAACACTGTTCCCGCATCCCATTTGTAATCAAAGCCACTAATAAATTACAACAGTTTTAAAGAAATACCTATTGATTGCAAACCAGCACTTTCCATCACATACAACTGGATAAAAATAATCATTTCCAGGGTAACAGAAGTGGATAAACAAGAAATCCTTACAAATCAGTTTTAAAGAAATACCTATTGATTGCAAAGCAGCACTTTCCATCACATACAACTGGATAAAAATAATCATTTCCAGGGTAACAGAAGTGGATAAACAAGAAATCCTTACAAATCAGTTTTAAAGAAATACCTATTGATTGCAAAGCAGCACTTTCCATCACATACAACTGGATAAAAATAATCATTTCCAGGATTATTTTCCTTGGAAAAACAAGAACTTCTTACAACGATGACAAACCAAACAAACAGTAAAATATATAAACCGGTAAAGAATCAAGTTTATACGTTCAAATACTTGATTAATGTGGTAGTATATAAATTACAATGTCAGGTGCACATCGGTTTTTGCTCCCAGTTTCCTGGGGCGACCCTAATGGCACTTCAGACAGGCGAAATAGAAAATCTATTGCATGTTTTATCTGTATACAAGATTAATGGACGATGCCCTTTATCTGTTTTAGGATAAGTTGTTTTTTTTTTAAGAAAAATTTAGAGTAAATTTTTTTTTTTAAGAAGTTAACCATCATGCGCGTATACAGTCCAGTAAACTAATGTATGCTGTTTCTTTGAACTTGCATTAACAATGTGGCAAAAATGTGCTTTGTAAACAAGAAGAACGGTCACTGTGATCGCTTATCTAATCTAATCTAATATCTAATATCTTTAAACGAGCAATTCTTGTATATATATAAATGGAATCTCGGAATCGGCTCCAACGATTTTCATGAAATTTGGTATATAGGGGGTTTCGGGGGCGATAAATCGATCTAGCTAGAAATCATTTTTAGAAAATGTCATTTTATTCGTGTTTTATCGAAACTTACTTTTACTTTTTTTATCTGAAAAATATGACTCTTCCTGACATCTATTGGCAAACTACTAATACTATTTTATGTGAGCAATAAAGTTATTCCAGCAGATGGCGTTGTTAAGTAACACGAAGTCAATGAGTGTTTGCTTTAAGGTTAGACTAAGTAAAAAAAAAATAATGAAGAATGTTGTGGGGATATAGTAGGCTTGCTTAGCACCTTTACTTACCCTCTCAGCTTAGTCGACCGTGTGCAGAGGAAAGAACTCGTCAATACGTCTGAAGCCAACTAAGCCGCGGGTTTTACCTATCATGTTTTCCGGTGTCGCCGTAAGAGCAATGTCAAAAGGCTAGTTCATTTTAGTGCATTTAAATAAAAGCTTGTTTTTTAAAAGTTGTTTATTTTTTATTACATCAAATAGTTCCATCCCACTCAAGACTCAAAATTTTGTGATAAACATAAATTAAGTACACACTGACTTATCCGTCAACGGAAAACTTGATAATCAAATAATATGACAGTTGTTCGGACAGAAATACGCCCTTGATGAAACACTGCGTGACTATAGTTAAAAGCCTTGCCTTACTTACAAAAGGGTGGATAAGTTAACTAGTTACGTGTAAACCCCTGAAACTACCAAAATTGGCCGTTCAAACGTGCGATATTCTTTCAAACACCACTGAAAGGTGCCTCTAATGTACCTTGAAAGCTAAGTTGATTTCATCGAACTACCGAAGCGGTTTTGCAGGTTGGTTTCACTTCACTTTTACGGTAAAGCTTTTAAGCAAAGCCTGTAAAACGGTGAAATATTTGTTATGAATTAATAATGCTTAGAATAACCTCTAATATCCGTTATTTTTAAGGAAACGTGGCTCAGGAACTGTTAAAGGTCTACCAAGGTCATAGATCAAAACTTATTTGTTAAGAGGAAAGATACAAAGGTAATCGACTGTTTTCTCCCTGGATAATGACACTAGAGCAAATATTTTTGTTGCATAAAACTTATAACTGCCATGACTTACTCTATGATTTATTTTTTGTTTTTAAAATCTTAATTTCTATGATAATTAGAAAATGAAAAAAAATCAAGACATAGGGGCATATTCATTTGGCAGTTATAAGTTTTATGGCACAAAAATATTTGTGCTAGTGTCATTATCTAGGGAGGATACAGTCGACTACGTTTGTATGGAGAGAGCGCCGGTACCCTTTCACCTTAAGAGCCTATACTTTCCTACTGCAGGGCAAAGGCCTCTGTACCATTCTTCCATTGATCATGATCTGAAGATAATGCACACCAGTCATTCTTAGGAGTCCATAATCATCCCGTCATCGTCGCCTTGGTCTGCTGCATTGTCGTTCCCTATAGGGAACCATTTCAGTTGTTATTTTGACCCATAGTAATCTGTAAAAAAGTAAATACAACCTCTCATCCAAGTCAAAATCAATTTTTTTGTCATTTTGCATGAAATCACAATAAAACTTTTTAAAAATTAAGTTGTGAAAAACACTTTTCATAGGCTTAAAGTAATACTAAGCTATTTAAATGAAAACTTATTTAAATTACTGAAGTAAATTGCACATACATGGCTTGGTATCAAAGATCGGCCAAAATGTAAGATTTTTATCACAAGGCTTGTTCCACTCGGCTCCTCCTGTTTGCACCTACAGAATTACATGTTATTGTAATTTATTCCCGTTAATGTATACTACAACGCAATTCTTGTCGGATAGTGAGAATTTACGAGGTAACCGTGAATAATTTGAATAAATAAGTTAGTTTGTTTTCATGGTGTAAGCACTGTATTTTATATGGTAGGGTATTGCATATCCCTTATGACTCAGTAATTATAAATATACTGGATAAAAATATATAAATATACTCTTGTATATTTATATATATATATTTATAAAAATATATAAATATACTCTTGTATATTTATATATTTGTAATAATAATAATCGTTCTTTGATTTGATTTGATTAACACGTATCTAGTGGTCTTAGTCTGAAATATCTTTTGTAAAAAAAAATGGTTGTCTGTAAAGTCGGTTTACGGACGATAATGTTACGTCATAAGAAAACATTTATGGTAACCATAGCAACGATACATGATAAATAACGGAACGTGAGCGATGACGTCACACTTTTTGTGAGTGGTACCGGTGATAATCGATTTATAAGACGTCATCACGTCAATAAATAACTTAAACCAAAGTAAAGTTACTCAATTGACGACCTACCATGCCTGTTTTATTACTTACTTTATATAGTATAAAAACGTATAAAAAGGCCTAACAAAAGATAGGTAACATACCCTTTACAGTTCCAATAAAACCCTTCTAAACCCAATAAATAAATTTTAATTAAACTCTTTAAAAACTTTGTCTCTACGTAACCAATGTAAATATTTGTACAGTCCCAATCCAGCGAACTCAATCAATTTCTATTAACTCTCGAAGTTTCATTGAACAATGTTCCATGTGGAACACACTTGTTTCCTCTACCCCTCTCGTTAGCAAACTGTTCGGCACTTTTTTGACATCTCTAGAGGTCTCGATACGAGTATTTGTTCAAGGACCTTATGGTTATTGATACAAAGCATACAATCCTTTGACAAATTCTTGTAGACTCGTACTCTGCAAACGTAACTGGATTTTTGCTAACAAATAATATTTATTTTGTATCGTATTGTCATTGGTTAAGGTTCCGAATTGAATGTTTTTTATCGAGCATTTACGATTTTTTTGTTTGCGCCCTTCTGGCTTAGAGAGGTATCATAGATTCAGGACGAATATTATTTATTTTGGGGACGAAAATTTACCCTTTTTAGGGCTAGGTTGGTATTTAAAAACTCGTTTGTGGATACAAACACTTAAAAATTGAAATGTTTCAAAGACTTCGATGTTTATTTTTACAGAAGCATTAAAAATGGTAAAATATTTGAGTAAAGTCGTTGCAATTAGCAAGAACTCAATATATTTTTAATTACAGAACATTTCTATGGATTCTTATGAAGTGAAACCTATAAAACAAAAATAATTTTCTGAACGATTAAAACTTATAAATGACGCGATTTTTTCTCCAATTCAAAAGAAGTTCTTGGAAGAATGTTAGGTTGATTTTATAATTGGTTCTGCAAAAGATAGTGTACTTATTAAACTACTAATAATAAAAACCCATGGATATGATCCGTTTCAAATATACTTCCAAAAAGATTTGTAATCTTGACCTTTGTAAGCATGATCACAAAAACCATGAATTTCTTGTGCCTCTCATTGGTGGGCGCTTCTTGAAGGTAAACATCCCAAATTTATTTTTAAGACGTTTTAAAGTGACAAATGATAAAATAATTTAGACTTTGACTAAAATCCACAATTGGAGTTGGTACCATCGCAGATGTCTTTCCCCACCTCTCAGGACATCTTAGAGAAAACCATAAAAACAAACATTATATTATATAAACATGTTAACAAACCTGCGTACCTACAACCCACCTAAAACACAAGTAAACTCTAAATCAGTTAACCTTAAAATAAGAAAACACAAGCACCGACAGAGCAAAACCTTTATTATACAACACCCACAAAATCCAACGGTAAAATCTTTACATTTTCTTCCTAAACACACGCATCAAGTAGGAAACAAACGACGGGGTAGGGTAAACGTCTAACCCTGCTTATAATATTATTATTTTCTCCACAATATGATTTTGTCTATAACAGAACTATGGGTGTCTTACCTTGATCTGAAACTACATTATCATATTTCAAGATGGTTTGTACAGTCGGCTGCATGATTGCAGCCATGATTCCAGATTGAACGATATAGTTCAAAAATTACTATTATTGGCATGTTTGCATTATAATATTTTTATTAGACTTTAACTATAGCATGTGTATAGAATCTAGCTTGAGTTGAAAACATTCTTATGACAGCCGTTTTGGAGCTCTACGGTGGGTCTGCAATTATGCAGCCGACGTACCTGCCAATTCGTCTGCGGAGACGTTAAATTATCCAAAAATCATTTCTCAGTTCGATGGCAGTAAAAATAAGTTTGTTTAAAGCCTCATTTTACACCTGCTCTTTGTGGACTAACTACACGCTGCGCGCTGTGAAGACCCTGCAGGTCCAGTACAACAATGCTTTCAGGTTGCTGATGGGGCTGCCTCGGTTTTGCAGTGCATCATTGATGTTTGCAGAACCGGCGGTTTTCCCTGTCTGCACTATAAAATGCAGCCAAGGACAACCTCCTGTTTGAATAGAAATATTAATAAACTACAGGATAAAACTACTATTTGGGCTATTGTGATGGGATTATAGTGGACTGAATACTGGGAAACTATGGGTACTATGGCACCTGCCTGTAACATATTTATCTTTATTTGAAGTCAAACGTCAGCAGTTGTTAATTTTTAGCAATCATAATCTCAAAGTTTTAACACAACAAACTAAGATCAATACAACTGTTTTTGGTGTCTTCTTATAACGCAGATATTGTCGCATTTTTGCTACAAAGCCTGTATAGTATACCCAACAAAATCAATACCAAGAACCCTAAAGGGCTTAAGCCAAACGAATGTAACACCTGCTTAAGACCGGATACCCCCGGGCTCTCCCTTATTTCTCTAACAACAATAAATTAGCAACCGCATCGTTTTCGATACATCTGTGTTTAGGTATATTTGTCCAGTCGATTCCAATTATTAAAGGGTGAAAAGATTAGGACTGGATATTTATTTGTTTAGATTTTAGATCGACTTTGCAAGAGTTTGAGTAATTCTAGACCTTTTTATTCTGCTGAATACACCTACTATAGGGGCAGCGCGTTATTGAGTAGGTTCCTTGAGTAGTATTGGTAATTTTAAATACTGGAGAACAACTTAACTTCCATGTTTCTGTGGCGACACTTCACATTGCCACCAACAGATGGCGCCACTAAGCCGATCGGAGATCCTAGATCGCGCAAGCGAAGTTTTTCTGAAGATAAGCTCATATACAAGTTCCAATGATGAAACATCGTTGGGCCGCGGCCTACCGGGTATAACACCTGCCCGGTGGAAGATCTTCCCTTTGAAGGTACATACCACCTCGTAAACAGTGTAAAAACGGCACATACTTATGTCTTTTCTTTCTTTCACACACTTCAAAGGCCTATTACACTACGTGATATCAAGACTGTCTAGACTGTTTCTCAAGACTTAGACTAAATTTGATCGCTGAATTTCACACGCTTACTAATTCGCAAGGTATAAGTCACCGTAGACGGTTAACAAGGCGAAGATTTTTAAGCTTTTTCAAGTTGCTGTGGCTCTTACCATGATTAATATAAGTTGGAATAAAAATATAAGAGAAATACGGATAAAAAGTATTTACTTTTACGAGAAAAATCATCAATTATGCAAATACAGAGTGTTTTTGACTGGCGGTAACTTAACGATCTTACACCACAAAATATTCAGACTAAACACAGCTGATTCCAGTCTATCGGTCTAACTAAGACCGGATAACTGTCTGACCTTTCACTACGCTAGTCTTAGTAAGACTGTCTTGATATCACGTAGCCTTTTAAGATCAACGCAGCCTGCAGACTTAAAATCAACCGAGAGCTAATGGATGTTCAGCCCTCTTAGACAAGATTGCTTTGTATTAGCGATATCGCTAATCGACAGTTTTTTTGTATGAAAATGACATAAGCCATCGAAAAGTCACAAGGTATTTGTCTCTACAAAAACATAGTAGACAAGTTTCATCTTATGCCAATTTCAAACAATGCTTTATGTCATACAATTAAATCTGTCGATTGGCGATATCGCTAATAACAAGTGATTCTAACTAAGGGATCAGGTTTCTTTTGTTAGTTTGAAGTCTGCGTTTGCCCTTGCTCATAAATCTTATACAAAATTGACGTGTCGTGACTTTGTATATTCGTTTAAGTTCGTTCGGCAAGAAGGCAGGAGTCGGCAACTAGTAATCTAGGTACCTACCAAAGTTCGATCCACACCAGTCACTGGTTTAATTATCACCGTACTGTCCGTCCGTTAGTCACTCGTGAACGTGATTAACCCAATCAATTTGTCACGGAGTTGAACTGACGCGCCTTATTTGAGGCAAATAGGCTTTCCGGTGTGAGTAAAGCCTTTTGCTAGGACCTTCGACCGGAATAGAGCGTACTGGATTATGTCGTATACAATTTACTATTGGCATAAATGGGATTCTATCTCGATGGAAAGGTTAACACTATATTGTATGAAAAGAATATACCTACCTAACAAATTAAAATGATTTTCAGGTTTCCAGTTTCTTATCTTATTTCGGGGGCTGACAAAGCCAGTAACTGTTCGACCCAGTAGGATCTTTTGTGTTTACCTCTAACTTAATGTTTCTAACTCTTTGAAGAAGTGGTCTTTTAACGTTGTGATCCCACTAAGAGGAAGAAACCTATAATAATAAATAATAAATATTGCAGGACATTCCACACATCGCCATCTAGCCCCAAGCTAAGTAACTAGACTTGTGTTATGGGTGCTAGACAACGGATATACTACTTATTTACTTTTCTTTTGTAAATATATACTTATAATACATAGAAACAACCAGACCACAGACAAATATCTAAGCATAAATACTTGTCTGAGGCGGGAATCGAATCTGCAACCCTGGAGGCTCACAAGCTTCGCTGCTTAGACGTCGCATTCACACAGGAAGTGCTCCATAGTTCATTATCCCTTGTAAAATTAATTAAAAACTTTGATAAATTTCCTTAATTTGCATCTTTGGAGCATTGACTTACTATATGTAAGACTTTTACCAACTGAATGAACCTACTCAGTTACGCGCGAACACTTTATTATTACACATTAACATTTCCTACGAAGCTAGGCAGGTACTACGTAACTCAAATCAAGTGCCTACACATTCAGTATAGCATATTCCATTTACCTGAAAGCCTAAGTCACTTTCAGTAGGTAGGTATACCTACTTGCCTAAACCTGAAACGTACCAGCAAACTCACCCGCTGAAATACTTTAATAATATAACTGAAAGTGTACCAAAACAGTTCTTTATGAAGTTAATAATAATAAGGCGTTTAAGATACGACACGCATCGTCTGAAGGTGGCCTTAACAAACGGTAGCCTGAATCTTGCTCCGAGCGGCCTAGGCTTAGGTTTTACAAAATACCTACAAAAACATTGTCGATGTTTAAGGGAAGGAAAATATGGAATCCAACAATAAGTCTAAGAGAAAAGTCTTAGATAGACAAGTTGGTTTGACGAACCAGACGTTTAATAGTAATTAAACAACCCAGATGTTATATAACTTTATGTAATGCAGGTAACGCCACAGGAAGTCGCTAGTCACATATCATAAACCACCTTTCGACTGAAACATTAACACTTCGCCGTTTTAGCGGAATTAGCCGTTCTTACTCCGTTTTCACTTATTCTCATTTCGAGAATAATCACATAATTTGCCAATACTCGCGTAGCTTTATTGCTTGTGCGTCGTTTAACTTTCCACATGGCTTCCCCTTATGTGTGCTCTCTCTTTCTTCCATGAAGGCAGTATGGATTTGTTTTGAAATTAGCTGAAATGAGAAATTGCTAGTAAAGTTTTTATTTGAAGGGTTAAAGCAAATAACAGATTTTTCAATCGGCCGATGGCTAGTCAATCGGTTATTTTAAAGCAGAAGATGAAGCATTACTTTTGAGAAGAAGACGACAAAAAAAGACATACGATAATTAATAGGCAGTAAGCCTATTCATATAAAATTATTTGTCCTGACTGACTGACGGATCAACGCACAGCCTAAACCGCAGATCGTAGAGACCTGAAACTTGGAGGATGTGTTCTTTGTGTGACGTAGGAATTAGATAAGAAAGGATTTTAAAAAATTCAACCCTTGTGGGGGTGAAAAGAGGGGGCAAAGTTTGTATGGGACAACGTGATTCCTTGGTTCATTTTCGAGACCTCAACGCGGACGAAGTCGCGAGCAAATGCTATCTACATATGAATTAAATGAATCTAGAAATAGGCAGATATTCATTTCTTTGTTTTCAAATAGTCTGTCTATACAAAGAATCACGAGTAAAATTCTGTCCGATAGTTCGTTTTTGAAACGTATTTTATAATTACAAGACATATACAAATATTACGTCACAATTCACATATACAATGCTATATGTAGGTGGGTTAGGTACTATAGTATGCAACGGTTCCCGGACTAAAGATAAAAAGCCAGGGATTAAGCTATCAGTCCCGGCCACTCTTGCTTGTTCTCAATACTGTTTGATGACGGTCGAGTTCAGACTCCGAAATCCCTTTTTATTCTCTAAAGCATAGGTGGTTAGAAACTGGCGCGTTGCAGACTCGGTATGGCTAATAATTAAAAAAACAAATTAAAAAAAAATAAAAAACAATTCGAAAAATTAAAAATATTACGTCCTCTTTTATGTGTAAAAACGGGACGCAATTACTAAGACTTCATTGTCCATTCGTCTGTTTGTCACCAGGCTGTATCTCATGAACTGTGATAGCTAGACAAAGTGGGGCTATCATACAACATGGTACGGAAACCTTCGTGCGTAAGTCCGATTCGCACTTGGCCGGTTTTTTTTACGGAAAAGTTTGATTACATTATTTACAAACTAGTGGCAGCTTCACCCAATTTTGTGGGGAACTCTTTAAAAAATAAGATCTAGTCTCCCCTACCCCTCTATACCTCAATATATCTCAGATGTTGAACACCTATGACGTCCTGTTAACTCCCCAGATCGGTCGGCTGCATAATTGCAGACCCACCGTAGAGCTCCAAAACGGCTGTTATAAGAATGTTTTCAACACGAGCAAGACTTGCTGTAGGGAAGTTTAACGTCTTCTACTAACCCATCAATTTATCAAACAAAAATTATTAGAATGAAAACATGCCAATAATAGTAATTTTTGAACTCTACCAGGGGCTACAATTATGCAGCCCACCGTAGTACCTACGGTGCGACGCCATTTTAAAAATTGGCCCGCAAAGTTCAAAATGTTGGCCACCCCTGTTCTAAATACTGGACGATCAAAGTAAGTCCATAAATAAAGTCAGTGTTTTACGTGACATACAGTCAGTTTTGTTGATGCACTATTAGCTTGAGGTCGGACATTTTTGACAGAATTAACGTAAGTATTCCTTAAGCCTGCTTGATCTCTGGACCTTTTGACAAAACCTTTAGCTACATATTTTTTTAACTGACGAATCTTAATCCTACGAATGTGTGTGTATATATGTTTGTTAGTTACTCCTTCACACAAAAACTACTGGACCGATTGCGATGAAATTCGGTACGTAGATAGCTGGAGACCTGGATTAACATATACTTTCTATCCCGATATTGCCACGGGATTGGGACTTACGCGGGTGAAACCGCGAGTGCAGCTAGTAGTATAAAAACAATGTCATTTTTCGCTATTAACTGCGCTCTGCGGTTTTACCAGCGTAATCCCGATCCCACGGGAAATTCGGGATCAAAACTATTCTATGTTCTTTTCCGACCCCTAAACTACCACTATGTCGATTATTATCCAAATCAGTCCAGTCGTTTGTCCAACAAACAAATAAATTCACAAACTTTCGAATTTATAGTATTAGTAAGGAAGGATTGCTACAATAAATTTAAGATTATCAACTTATAAATCACTAAAATATGGAACTGTAATATTTTTTTGGTAAGTAATTTAAAATATACAAACAAGCTTAAACTAGCATTTAAAGAAGAAGAAAAAAACGATAAATGCAAGTGCTCCAAAAAGCAAAATCACCCGGCTTAAACTTGATATACTGAATCGGAATTCAATATCGATTTCACGGTAAATCGATAGGTTACAAGAATAAAAAAACAACTTCATTTTAAAGTGTATGTTTCCATTGGCAATAATAGAACATAAGAAATGGTTTAATGTATTTTTGAGTCCGTGGTATAAACAATAATTAACATTATAATAGCATTATTCAAAACTCCGCTTCAATTTTGAATCGTATTTGGTGTATTTATCGCCGAACTATGACTTATTATCCGATATATTTGGCTTAATGAAGCCAATGATGCATAATGGCGCAGTTCCGGTCACACATTAAAGAGTTTATTTTATCTGACACGAAAATAATAAGAAACGCAGAAGAATAAGAAGGCTTTTCTTTTATCCTTGGCTCTATACACAATGCTATGTCAGCAAAAACCCTTAGCCGGCTATATAACATATGATGCATCATGGCGCAGTTCCGGTCACAGTTTTGAGGGTTTATTTTATCTGACACAAAAATATTAAGAAGCGCAAAAGAAGGCTTTTCTTTATCCTTTGCTCTATGAGTACAATGCTATGTCAGCAAAATCCCTTAGCCGGCCATATCTGTATATATAACAATCTTGTGTCACGATGTATGTTGCCAATAAACTCCAAAACTACTGAACCGATTTCAATCAAATTTCACATGTACCCGTATTTACGTCTAACTTACTGGATAGGATAGTTATCATCTCAATTATTCGCTTATGTCGTAAATGTACGAATAAAATGTATCAATTAATGGTTTCTTAAGCAAGTGTTTATTTACTGTTTAGTTTTATTAAGTTCTCATAGATAGCGGTGTACGTTGATTCATCGATAAAATTCGTCAATATTGTTTGACATCTAGGTTGCAAATACACCCAATAGATGGCGCTGTATTCGGGACATTTGAGGGTTAATTTTATCTGACACGAAAATAATAAGAAGCGCATAAGAAGGTTTTTCTTTTACCCTTGGTCCATACAATGCTATGTCAGCAAAATCCCTTAGCCGGCCATATTACATCAAGAGGAAAGAACTGGCCAATAAAACGGATTCCCATGATACAAAAGTACTCAGTATAATGAAAATAAACCCTTCTATACCAAAACGAACTCCCACGTACGATTCTACAAATCTAAAACATCGCATCAGTAATAAATATGTTTTAGAAAAATAAAATAATTTATTGTAACAATATTTGAATTTCTATATCTTTATCTTATTTGATATTATGTTTATATCAAACAGGAAAGCTTAGTTATCATGTCATATTAGTTCGGATTTGAATATAATATCTTTTGACATCTTTATTATGGTAAAGTAGGAAGAGATTATAAAACTAAGCCATTGTGAAAAACCCTATGAGTTTCTTGTGCCTTCTTCTCATTGGTGGGCGCGTTCCGACGGCACACAACTTACTTAATTTTTAAGATGCTTCGAAGTGATGTATAACTAATATTGAATAAAAAAAATTGAATTTGAATTTGTGAAATGGAAGAAAATACTATTTTAATTCTACTTTTTCGCATTTTTTTTATAATTGTGTTGACTAAGGTATAACTTATAATTTAGTAATTTTACAGACAAACAAACAGGATATATAAAGGTATTTACTTATTTTTTTATTACGCAGATTATGACTTTGACTTTGTACAGGGGGCTGTGTTAGAAGCAGTAGGCCTAGGTGGTGAGGCAAATAATATGGTGGTCTAAATAAAATCTAAAATCATACAAATAAGTTTTACCAAAATGTCTTATCCATCATCACGACAAGACACTAATTAATAAAACAATTATTCAAGTAACAAACTTTTGTCAGAGAACTCAATAAGCAAAATTACACTCAATCACCGAAAAGTCCAAGAAATATGGAAATATTAATGAAAAGTGTATTAAAACAATTTATATTGATTAGTGGTTGTGGAGAGTGCCAACTATGGGACTCCGGGCTACTCTGCAGTCCCTGGAGTCGCATACGTCAGGCTCCCGGATCGATGCCGGGACTTTCCTTTGTACTTTTTCATCTCCCGAGGATTAACTAAACTTCGCCGTTTCAACCCGCATCGTTCTTATTAGTTCTACCGTTCTGTTTGTTGAAAGGTTTAAATTTTAAAATATTGGAATGTTTTGTTAAAGTCGAGTGTGAAGTTTCAGAATCGATGATATATAAGAAGCAAAGCAAGACAGTGCATAAAAAAAAACGTGTGGCACTCAGGGACTGCCGCGGTAGCATCGTGCGAGCTTCGTACAGTCGTACCATATACATACACGTTAAGCGAACGCTTAGCCGAGCTACATGGTAGGCGGAGTGGGGGTGTTAGCTTTTATTTTCGTTACGGAATTTCTTGATTCGATCGCCGCGCTCAAAGCTATATAATAGCTTAAAAAATTCTTAAAGCAAGAAATAATCCCCTCCCCACAGACACTAAAGAACAATTTTTTGTTTTACGTAAATGTTCTTAAAAAACAGTATTTTAAAAGCTCTTATTTAACTTGCAATGGATGTTTGTTCGGTTGGAATCTGGCAACTTAATTTTAATCCAATTCCCGATTACCACATGAGCTAATTTTTTTAATTAAAAAATACTGCTTTTTGAGAATATTGCTTTTTTAAACTAAGTATAATGCTTAGCCTGTTAAGAAAGAAATTATTCTTTAGCGTCTCTAGCAAGAGGATCATTTCTTGCTTCAAGAAACTTTTTTTCTGTGTAGTCTGTATCAAGAACAGAACTTCAGTGTAGTCGTGAAACTTAATCGATGTAGCTAATCCAAACTTTTTATTAGAAGATTAAGGCATGAAGCTTAGATTAACTAAATCCATTTTCATAACATCCGTTACACGTTATGATGCATTTATAACGGATGTACCGTTACATTTGGTTTTTGTATGTGACCCCTACTATTTTAAGCTATAGTTACAGAAAAGTAAAACAGAGTAAATAACAATTAAATTAGAAGAAAATGCTATTTATTATTAGTGCACTATTTTATTAAGTGAAAAAAAACGAACATTGATAAAGTAATAGTCCTGTCCAGTCAAAGCTGTATAGTCTTCTTAATACCCAAACGTCATTGGATCCAAATATGGAGAAATACAAACTGAATGCACGCCAGTCTCGATTGAGGACCATTCAACCGTTTTGATCCATGTTCCTGGCATTTCAGCCAGTATTGTTTACCGTTTCTCAGAGAATAATCCGGTGGCTGTAACAGATCGGAGCGAGATTTTGTTATGCAGATCTGAATATCGTACGATGGTCGGACACCAATTGACCGGTTGTCGTAACTAGGAACGCGGTAAATGCCAATTTTGGTATAGTCATAAAATACTGTATGTAAATAAAAACAACACAACTTTGGCCACTGGTACCTAGTATGTTCAAAAGAAAGAAAAACATTTATTTGGTTCAGGCACACGACAACTTTAAAATTAAACACACACAAAGAAATAGGTAACATTATACAACGAAGAAAGAAACATACACTAAACCTAAGAATATTTAAGAAGCCATGTGCTGCCCAAATGGGTCGACCTCCGCTGTAAGCCACAGTCAAGCGTAACTTGACTGCAGCGCTTGTGAAAGACGCTTTATCTATATGCTTTATTCACAATTACAAAATTAAAAAACCTAAAACATAATAAAAATTACACAGATGTCACACTTATAAATTAAACAATTTTGGTACTTAACATAGGCACCAGTTATGTCACTTATACGACCTCAATAAAGAAAAAGGTTCTAGATTCGACTGTGTTTTTAGTCATATAAATCATATCATAAAGTTCACCAAATTTTTATCAAATGGTGAGTCCATTCGAAAATGTAGATATATAAATGAATACTAATGCATTTTTTATTTTTTTTAAGTTGTTGGCACTGACGTCCGGTAAAACTCTAATGAGTTTATGTGGCGTCTTTATTATTTAATTTTATGTATTTTGTTTATTTGTATATTAAACAAAGAATACTTTTTTGCACTACATAAACATAAAACATTATTAAACAGTATCTAAATAATAAAACAGAAAAAGCTAGGTGCAGCAAACTTGTGTCTAAAAAATATTTAAAATTGTCACATACAGAGTCCTAAACTAAGACAATTGTAACTAATATTAGCCAACGAGAGCGCAGATGGCTGCTTGCACGATGCCTTCAATACCATAACACTGAGGTTAGCCCTTAGCCACGTTACTACAACCAAACACGTTGTGACATATTTATAATTTGGCCACAGCCCACAGTCTGGAAATAGGACAGCGGTTTTGTGCCGGAAACGGAAAGAATTTGCCTTCGATTCGAGCAATCTAGTTTGTGATTTGTACGGTAATTTTAGGAAGGTGTTTTGACTGTTATGCGATTTTGTAACTCTGATCCAAACGGACGGGTGTTATAATGGTTTTGTACATTGATTCATTGGAAGTAACATAGGCTACTTTTTATCCCGGTATTTTTATTTTTTACCGTAAATATTCACGGAATCTCATAACTAACATAATTAACATTATGACAGTGGGTCATAATATTATGAAACCAGCAGCGCTCTGCGTTTTAGCCCGCGTAACTCCTGATCCCATGAAAAAATCGAGATAAAAAATAGCTTATGTTACTTTCAATTAATTAATGTCTCCTCGTAGCAATTTTCATCAAAAACGGTCGAGTAGTTTCGGAGCCTATTCGTTGCAAGCCACCAAAAAAACAAAAAAATATTTCCTCTTCATAATATTAATGTAAAAGTAGATATTAGAAACCTCAAACCTATCCCGCGCTGATATTTCAAGCCAGATGATGTCTTTTAATGGTTTAGTATTTTGTTAAAAAAAAATAACATAGAACTTTTCGATCGATTTGGTATTTTAACCTGTAATTCTTCCCTCGATCGAGAGTCTAACAAACAAGTAATAGGGATACTTACCTATAATTATCTATCACTAATTCTATCATAAAACCCCTTATTTTCCAACAACTTTACAAGTACAATAGTAACTAACCATTATTCAATGAGACGGTATCATCAGAAATACGAACAAGCGAAACAAGGCGCTCTTATACAAATTACAAGTAGGTATACCGACTCAAACTCGAGAGTCGAGACAAACTTTATATTGGGGACAATTAAAAATGTTCGGTTACAAGACGATTTTTGAATGAATAATAAGTTTAAGTCAAGTGGTAAGGTTTTTCTGAAGTGAGGTGTGAAATAGGTTGCAAGAATGGTTTTCTGAGGTGTGAAGTAGGTTGCAAGAATGGTTTTCTGAGGTAAGAAATAAGTTGCAAGAATGGTTACTTACACTTGGCAGTTGGCAGTGAGGAAACTGAAAACTTTTTACAAAATGCTCAATAGATGAATCTATCTATACATATAAAATTCTTCGTCCTGAATGACTGACTGACGGATTAACGCACCGCCTAAACCGCTGATCGTAGAGACCTGAAACTTGGAGGGTGTATTCTTTGTATAACGTAGATATCCGATAAGAAAGAATTTTCCGTAATTTTACTCCTAAGGGGGTAAAAAAGGGGGGCAAAGTTTGTGTGACGTGTGAAAGAAAACGTGACTCCTTGATTCATTTTCGACTTTTACGCGGACGAAGTAGCGGGCAAAAGCTAGTTAGTTAATAATTTAGTGGTTCTAATCACAGACTCTTTTTTTAGGTTATTTTAAAGTACGGTGTTTCTTTTGAATTTTCAGTAGCGTATTATTACATGCATTATAATGAAGTGTAAAGTTTTCTACGTAATGATTAGTAATTATTGTATCAAGAGTCCCTACTCTTGATACAATAATTACTAATCATTATACTGTAATACTGTATCCATCTGTTACTTGGCCCCTAGAGGCTAGAGCTAAGTTTAGGTCTAAGTTCTAAGGCTACTATAACTTAGAAAGCCGGTATTATGTTAGAGAATATACTGTTTATACTAAGGGTAGTATAAACAGTATATTCTCTAACATAATACCCATAATACCGGTATTATGTTAGAGAATATACTGTTTATACTACCCTTAGTATAAACAGTATATTCTCTAACATAATACCGGCTACTACCCTTAGTATAAACAGTATATTCTCTAACATAATACCGGCTTTCTAAGTTATAGTAGCCTTAGAACTTAGACCTAAACTTAGCTCTAGCCTCTAGGGGCCAAGTAACAGATGGATACAGTAAGCAAATGATCGAATTATACCAACATGTACAATATTAACTTAACAGCTATTGATATCGCCTTAAGGAATGTAACTTAGAACTTAAGTAACTTAAACATAAGTGTTAATGTTAGGATTGGTAGGAAGTGGGTTGGTGAAGTTGACAACTGTAGTAGCTTTTAACGAGCTAAGTTATTTAGAGGCATTAGTGCCATTACTTTGTTGAAGGACGATTTATTGTAACACTGAGACCTAAGTAACCATTGGTTTTAATGACCGTTGCACTAGAAAATTGCAAGTCGTTGAGGAGTTTTGTGATGAGAAGGTGGCTCCAGATCATCCATCAATCTTAACCTATTAGTGTAAGCGTCGATTCTATTGAAGATCTTGAAAACTGAGCATTTTGTTGCTCACTCGAGGTGCATTTCTGTCCATCAATCCGAAGATCCTCATCAGATCTTTACTATTTTTTATGGGAGCCCTGAGGTATCTCCATTCTAAAACAAAAAAATAATCATCGCAATCGGTTGAGCCTTTAAGTAATCGTTGACCATATTTTATATAAAAAAAATGAAACGGTTTTTTTTCTTATGTTAAACAGCTCATTCATTTCGTATTGATTCGGTCGTGCAACTATTTATTTCTTAAAATAGATCCAAAGCCTTAAATTTTCTTTAAAAAAACTCATCAAAATATTACATAAAAATGGTCTATCTTTTGAAATAAAACATCATTTATTATCTTTCATTTATAAAAAGGAATATTTTCATTTTAAAACCGGAAAAAGACAATTGAAGATTTCTCCGCAAATTTTCCATTTTTCGATGCTAAAAATCAGTTCACTGAATTAAAGACAACCAAATTGATTGAAATCCAATGAATGGGACTCGATTCCTGAACTTGGATTTTATTTTTCCTCCTTGATTTTCTTTTTTATTAACCACTCAATACTTACAAGAATTTTAGATATCTAACGTATACCTAATGTTGATTTGTATTGTGGCTTCAGACAAATTATTAATCATAGAACAATTATTATTGTTGTTTACTAAATTGTGAAATGCATAGGTAAAATTAATTGGTAATCAAATAATTTTACCCATGCATTTAATGCCAATTATTAAGGACGACGACAGTGCTTTTCTCTGCTCATTTACAAATCTCTACACTGCTGAATTCTATTACGCAATTTGATTGTCACTACTGTTCGTGGCAAAGCATCCACCTTGCAGAAATCGCTTTAAGCGATAAGGTCGCCTGTTTGTACAATTTCGTAGTTAATAAGCTTTCTCATCCTTTTTGTTATTTTCAATGTTTTGTGTGTTGTACAAATAAAATGTTTATCTATCTATCTATCCTTCTCACATTGCAGGGAGTAGATTTTTTGGGCGTTGCTGTTCCTACAAACTCCAACCTTGGAGTCTTACATTTTGAGTGAATAGATAATATTTTCTAGACTAGTATATTACATCTTCAACCGTATCAATGCTTCCTAGCAGACTTATTTAACTTAAAAAATAAGACTAGTTTACTCGTCCCTACCAACGTATCCCTCCTGGTAGGGAAGAATGAATTTTTCCAGCTATCTCTACTGGGAGAGATACTTGGAAATTCACTTCCACTTATTCCTACCAATTGGTTTCAAATGAAGAGGCTAAGTGTGGAAATAGCTAAACTAAAATAAGTACATTTCAGTTCATAAGTAGTTTAGGATAATAAAACAACATGAGGCACTCGGAGACTGCCACGGTAAAGCTATTGCATCGTGCGAGCTTCGTACAGTCGTACCATATATATACACGTTAAGCGAATGCTCGGCCGAACTACATGGTTGGCGGAGGGGGGGGGTGTTAGGTTTTATTTACGTTACGGAATTTCTTGATTCGGTCGCCGCGCTCAAAGCTCGCGATAAAAGCTATGCAATAAGACGATCGAAATGGAAACAAAAGACGATTGAAAACATAAACCAAAGACGATCGAAATAGAGACATAGACGATCGAAAAAAATAACCCTTTCCAGACACTTTCAAGTAACTTTTAACTAAAACTAAAAATAAATGTTTAATCTCCTCGGTCTTGAATATACAATTTGAAGAAGGGCTCCACTGGACAGTGACTGCGGTAACAAGTGACAGCCTCCAGCCAGACTCCGGAGCCATGAGAGATGCTCTCAAGAGAATGTGAAGGAAAATGTAGAGGTATTACAACAACGAGACGACGTGACGTGTAAAATAGAAAAAAATATCTTAGAAGAACATTTTAGCGACTAAAATAGCACTTAAGTATTATAATGAGTATTTAAACGGACACAAAAAAGAAGAAGCTTTTCATTCCATGCGAATTTTTCACAATTTTACGTCTACTTTTTTAAACAATGTTTTTAAAATACTCATATTTATTTGAAGCTCATCATAGTCTCATTCTTAGGTATATTGTAGTCGCTATAATAAAATATATTATTATTTCTTAAGCAATGTTGATTTGTTATGTTTCTGGCCTTAAGGGTCAGTTTATAAAGAACGGAAGGAAAATTATTCTTCAATTTTTAATGACCACCCGTTGCCTGCTTAAAAAATCTAAAATATTCTAATGGATTCCTTTACTGTAACATCTGTGCCTTTGAGAAATACCTAAATACCAGAAGTACCTACTGAGATACCTATTGGACATCTCTAGAGGTACTTACTTACTTACATACTTACCCAAAAAACTTCCGAAAATTTATTCTGAAGGCCAATTCTTCTCGTAAATAAAATTGTGAAAATTACATTGCAATATCATTTTGATTGCATTTCGATTACAAAATTCCCCTTAAAGTCTTTTGTTTTTTTTTCAAAAAGCTGACTTTGAGGGCATTTTATACGTTTTTTTTTCCGGTAGTTTGCAAGATTTGAACTTGCGTCTTTATCATATCGTTGGGACAACGCTCTAACCAACTGAGCTACAGGCTTTCTTTTTCCGAAATGTAAAGTAAAAGAAAAAACACTTTAATTTATAAACTGAAAGTTAAACAGTATATAAACAAAAGACAGAGTATAAACAAAACTTTTTCTCGTATAATATACCTAGCAAAATATTCCATCAATATCTAACACGGTTCACCTTTATGAACTCTTGAACATTTTAATTTCACAAACGAGCATCTAATTGATGGATGTGCTTACCTTACTTAGTTATTGAGAGAACTCGTATTAAGTTACCTTTACACTCTACACATTATAAGTTATTTGTTAAACAAATTCAAAACATAATAGTCCTCTGTGTTCCAAGGCCTATTCATTGGCTAAGCAATTTGATGTTGATCGACAATTGGCTGATTATTAACTATAAACTCTAATCTTATTAAATTGGCCTTATAATATCAACACTTCTGTTTCCGCAACAGATAGTCCGTGGTATGAAAACTAAAAAGAATTTCTTCTTCTTTCCCTTTTCCAACTACAGTATTTTATCCTTCTTCACTCCCCGTCAAGTCCGCATTCTAACTTCTCTTTCCCCCAACGCAATCACCCACCTTTTCTTAGGCTGTTCTCTCGCTCTACGACCATTTGCATCCAAGTCCTATACTTCTGGTGACATGGGTATCCTCTCTCCATCACGTGACTAAACTGCTGATTTTCAACTTGCCAGTAATTACTGAACAAACCTACGGCCATTCTCGAAAAAAAAATTGTTCAGATTATATTTCAATATCATTCCCATTGAAATTTGATGACAAAAAAATCTTAAGTCTAATAAATATGCCTCTTCAAGTGGGGCCGGTGCACATTACATTTTGTGTTTTGACACTAGGTTCGGAACTAAAAAGTAAATATGAATACTTCCATTACTTTTCAAAATACCAAAAGTTGACTTTGAGGATATTTCGAACTGCTTTGATGGGTATTTTTTGTAATAGAAATGCAGTAGGAATGATATTGCTATGTAATTTGACAATTTATTTAAGAGAATCGGCCTTCAGAATGCCCAAGAAAATCATCAAAGTAAGGTGACAAATGCCAGTCCAGACTCTGGATATATCTAACGAAATAGGTGTTAATAGATAGATGAAATTCTATCAGATCTGCAGGCACCGTAACTTAACTTACCTAACCTACCTGTGGTAGTAATTTTAAGTTCCAACTAACTGGATAACTTTGTCATTTCACGTTTTGTCTGCACGGTACGTATTGTCGGCTGTAATTCGCTGAGCTGTTAACTCGACAGAGTTATTAGGGTGGCTTTGAAATTGAGTAGAGAATAATGTGGAAAGGTTTTATGTACTTATTCGTAACAGTAAAATTACAAACAGTTTCTAAATGTTTTGAACGCACATGACACGATCAGCTGTGTTCTATCAAAAGAGAACACAAACCGCCCCATGAAACTTTGCAACCGTGAAAAGACATTTTTTTATGGTATGTTGCAACCCATTGAGTTAGTACATACTAGCGTAGTTGCAACTACGTAATGTCATCAAGCTGTACAGCTGTTCATTCAAAGGCCTACTGACTAGTATTCTAACTATTATTACTTTATTAACTACTAGCTGCGCCCCGCGGTTTCACCCACGTAAGTCCCGATCCCGAAGGAATATCGGGATAAAAAGTAGCCTATGTGTTAATCCAGGTATCCCAGCTATCTAGATACCGAGTTTCATCGCAATCGGTCCAGTAGTTTTAGCGTGAAGGAGTAACAAACACACACGCACACACAAACTTACAAACTCACATTTATAATATTAATAGTAGGATTATTTATCATTTTGAATATGTTGTACCTAGTTGTTAAGTATCTAAAATATTGTAGAGTACTTACTCGCACACCAGACAAATCTTAGTGATTTTTGGTGTTGCGAATGTTTTTTTAAAGTTTTTTAATAGTTTAAATAAACAAAAAAAAACTACGCATCTTTTTGAAGAGTTAGCTAAAGTACATGAAATGTCAAATGCTAAACAACATTTTGATAATGCACCTAATCATATGTTTAATATATATTTTACTAGCTGCGCCCCGCGGTTTCACCCGCGTAAGTCCCGATCCCGTGGGAATATCGGGATAAAAAGTTGCCTATATGTTAATTCAGGTCTCCAGCTATCTAGATACCGAGTTTCATCGCAATCGGTCCAGTAGTTTTAGCCTGAAGGAGTAACAAACACACATACACACAAACACACGCACACGCATACACAAACTTTCACATTTATAATATTAGTAGGATTGGAAAAGGTTGGGAAAGGTTTTGATAGCAGCAGAAGCCCTAAAAGTATTGTCTTTCAACGCTTGTAATACAATACTATAATTATAATGAAAGTTATATTAATCAAACCCCAAAATACCAATACTGCCAACGCTAAATCTAATATTTGAACAAATTCCCGTGTGTAATCAACTAATCAGAAAATAGTTGAATTAGTTGAAAATTGTAACCGAGGTCGGATACGGCAACTAGCACTAATTGAATCTGTGACCCGATTCACGGCAGGTAATAGGTATTTGAATAATTATTAAATGCGAATGAGGTATGTATACTTTAGTGATTTTTGGGTTGATTTGGTTTCATTTGCGTTGGAGGTTAGATTACTACCACTATGCTGGTTTTCATCCAAATCGGTCCAGTAAATTGACCGGGAACAAACAAACAAATAAATAAACTTTCGAATTAGTAATATTCATATAAGTTCATATTATCTATACATATAAAATCCTTTGTCCTGACTGACTGACGGATCAACGCACAGCCTAAACAGCTGAACGTAAAGACCTGAAACTTGGAGGGTGTGTTCTTTGTATGACGTAGACATCCGATAAGAAAGGATTTTCCGAAATTCTACCCCTTAGGGGGTTAAAAAGAGGGGGGGGGGCAAAGTTTGTATGGCACAACGAGATTACTTGGTCTATTTTCGACTTCTACGCGGACGAAGTCGCAGGCAAAAGCAAGTGTGATACAAAATACTGCGCATTCGATTTAATTCTTGGACCAAACGTTTATGTTTGTATCTGAAACAATTTGTTTTAGGTCTAGATATTTTTAAGCTAATGCATAGCTTTTATCGCGGGCTTGGAGCGCGGCGATTGAATCAAGAAATTCCGTAACGAAAATAAAACCTAACACCCACTCCGCCTACCATGTAGCTGGGCCGAGCGTCAGCTTAACGTGTATATATATGGTACGACTGAAGCTCGTACGATGCAATAGCTTTACCGCGGCAGTCCCCGAGTGCTATTATTGTTACAAAGTCTTTTTTACAATGTAATGTTATATTTAGTAATCATTGTTTGTATTTAAATTAGTTGGCTATATTAGACAGTAATACAGTCCACCGCTATTTCGTAACTTGCTTCTCAGACGTGCAGTTAATAGATAGATTTTTATCAGTCCTCAAAACTTATTGTATCATCTATTATACCTATTAATCCAGTTTTTATTGTTCAATAAATCTGCTACAACGTGATATTTATTGCTCACAATTCTTACAATATTAAACTTTATATAGTTGCGATAAAGCGCTTCGTCTTTCTGACGTTTTCCGAAATAAAAATGCCATTATCTCATTAGTCAGATATTTCATTGGATCGATCAAAAAAGATGACCCGTATAAATTAAGGACATTTATACACTACGATTTAATAATTACTTTTAAATCGCTAATGCACAAAGTAGATAATGGTAGAATGTAGATAGAACAAAATGTTTTATTTACCCTAATATAAAGAGAAGCACACGAGAGCGTTTTATTTATTTATTTAATTAATAATTTTCACAGTAGATTACAATCACAATAATCTATGCCAATATTATAAAGCTGATGAGTTTGTTTGTTTGAACGCGCTAATCTCAGGAACTACAGGTTTGAATTGAAAAATTATTATTGTGGTGGATAGTCCATTTATCAAGAAAGGCTAATACATTTTGATATTCCCACGCTTTTTTATATCTATGTTACACTCATTAGAACAGATAAACGTTAACTTACATAATAATTATGTATTTTATGACATTTTTAAAGTAAGGAAACATTTAAGAAGCGGTCTTATCCTCTCTACGACCGCAAATATATTTTTCATCTAAAATCGATATACGATTTTAATTATACGGAGCCGAGGTTACTGTAAGAATCGTATCGTAACATATAAATAGTAAAAGTTTTGAACTACGATTTTTATCGGCGGCAGGCTATAAATCCATTCGGTTCACATTAGATTAATTGGAGGCTTTAGACCAATTCGTTAAGGGCGAAATATTTTAAGATGGAACAGATAAAAAGCTCTAATATTCGTGATAATTAAACATTTGTCAGTGAGTAGGTACTTATTATAGAATATTTAGTCGATAGAGCCCCTAAAGCACTTAGGTACGGTCAGCTGCATAATTGCAGTCCCACAGTAGAGCTCCAAAACGGCTTTTATAAGAATGTTGTAAACACAAGATTCTAGGCACCTGCTTTAGTTGAAGTTTAAAGTCTTCTAACTCATCAATTAATCAAACAAAAAATATAAGAATGAAAACATTTCAATAATAGTAATTTTCGAACTCTACCGAAGGCTGCAATTATGCAGCCGACTGAACATCAGAATTTAGTTCGAATATTTACTTATTAATGAATTGTCTACTTTATGAATCTCTTCTTGTTTGTATCTATAGCACAAATTAAAGGGAAATTGATTAGGTAGGGTCAGATCCGCTCACTCTAAAGTGCTGTCAGGTCTTTGGCTTGAATCTTCATAGTAAATAATGATCTTCTCTTTTTCTTTGTATCGATAGCACAAATTAAAGGTGAATTGATTAGGTGTAGTCGGATCCGCCCACTCCAATGTGCTACCAGGTCTTTATTTTTGCTGACATCAGCCATTCTGCGGTATAAGAATGACAGGTATGCAACAGCCACAGATAGTGATCAATAGAAGAAGGGTAAAGAGACCTTTGACCTGCAATATGATAGTGTAGTCTCTATAAACTAGCTCTTGCCCGCGACTTGGTTCGCGTAGAAGTCGAAAATTTGAAGTAGATTGGACCAAGGAATCACGTTGTCCCATACAAAGTTTGCCCCCCTTTTTTACCCCCTTAAAAGTAGAATTTCTGAAATTTTTTCTTATCGGATGACTACGTCATACAAAAAACACACCCTCCAAGTTTCAGGTCTCTACAATCAGCGGTTTGGTCTGTACGTAGATCCGTCAGTCAGTCGTTCAGGAAAAGCATTTTATATGTATAGACAAAGAATTTTATATGTATAGATACTAATATATAGTTTAAGTCGTATAATATAGAGAAGTTGTTGGATGCAGAGAGCATGCGACCGATCGCTCTGGTCGTCTTTGGGGGAGGCCTATGTTCAGCAGTGGACGTCATATGACTGATATGATGATGATGTATTTAGTTCAAAATTATAGACTAATTTTAATGAAGAATTCTGGACAAATCAATAGACACACAGTGTTGTTTAAAAGGGTGATGGAAAAAACAAACTGAAAGATGTCTGACCAGATAATTTTAATCTCAAGACTATTTTGCGAATTCAGTCAATTCAATCTTCAGGCTTCAGATGAACGATATCTTAAATTTTGACTTGAAAACGTCGTTTATTTTGTCAGAAGAGCCACTGGCAAAAATCACATATAATGAAAACGTGAAACGAAAAACTGTACGAGAAACAAATCTCCCACATTAATAATAATAACTTGCACTATTCAATTTATTATACGAAAAAAAACATTAACTACAATAAATTAAAAATAATAAAAATAAGATATCAAAAATAAAATGTCAAAATATCTAAAAATAAAATAAATAAAAATTTATGTCAAGCAAGTCAAGTCGGTCAAAATATCTAGTAACTAAAGCTAAACATTAAAATAATTATATAAAATAAAATGAAAAAATTCCAAATAAAATAATTAAGTAGTTAAAATAGGTAAATAAAATAATTCCAGTGAGATGTAACAGTTATATATCTCCCATATATTGTATATCATAAGAAAACTAAAAAAAATAACAAAAAATGTAAAGAGACTTCGTTCCAAATGCGTGCCCCACGTCACACAACGGCGATGTGTTTATTTTTTATTTACAGCAATAAATAGATACTTAATAAGTAGCTTATACTAATAAGCAGGTACTAAAATCACAATAATTTATAGTTATTACTTATTTAAACACATTTTCGTGTCGTCTTCAAACTTAATGGAAATTCAATATACCTATTAAGTATATTTTTATTATCTCTAAGCTAAATTAAATTATGGTTATGTTTAGGATTTTGTTGCCCTAAAACAAATAATGTTGGCAAAAGTTTCATTATTAAAGGCGCATCGAGGAAAATTATAATTAAGCATAGCTTTGGTGGAATTTTAGATATTAAGAAATATTAAAAGCTGTACAATATGACTGAGCTTATAGTATGCCTTGATAAAAAGAAAGTCCTAAAACTGCTACAACGGTCAAACTCTGAGTTATTAACTAAATATCTATAAAATAAAATATCGTAAAAAATAACACGAAAACTTTTCAATTAACTAACATCATTAGTAAGTACTTAAGTACTATAGAAACATAAACAAAACGTTCCAAAAACTACGGGCAGTGAAAAGGACTCTCAGAAGGACCCTCCATTAACAACTGACTTATTTACATCCGGCGGATTTGCTTGAGATTCTCATTTTGTATAATTATGTACCACCTTTTCTAATTCTATTAAGAACATATATTTAGGTTTTGGATAAACCACGGCCACGTTAAGAGGAAAGGGTACCGAGGGCTCTCTCCATACAAATGTAGTCGACTGTTTTCTCCCTGGCATAGTCATGGCAGTTATAGCTTTATGGCACAAAAATATTTGCTGTAGTGTCATTATCCAGGAAGGAAACAGTCGACTACGTTTGTATGGAGAGAGCGCCGGTACCCTTTCACCGGAAAAGGTTTTTGAAAGTCACACCAGCTTCAACAAATAGTCCAGCAGAGGAAAGAAAAATCATAACCCCACCTTTTGGCTTCGTCGTAGTCAAATCAAAATAAAATCAAAGAAGAAATACCTTTTTCATTTTGAAGAAAAATAACCTTTTTTTAAGAGAAAGTACATCTTTTCCTAGATTTTGTGATCTGCAGGCTCTACATGGTAGTTGTATAACCAACTCCAGGTCCAAGTGAGTCGTTGGAGACAAAATATGACTCGATGAAGTTTCATTTCAGTTGACTATTGTACTCCTGAATGTGGAGTGAACCTTTATGAGGCCAGGGAATTGAAAGAATCTTCGGATGCCCTGAAAGACTCCACAGGACAAATGGAACTCGTTATGGAACTAGGTGATCCAAGCTCAATAGAAAGGAAACCTTACAATGGTATTGTTTGATAGACTAATATCAGATGATAACATAGAAGAAAATGTAGTATTAGCCAAAGACGCTGGTGTTGCTGTTCTAAAATACAGCAGGAGCTTTTGACATGATAAGAAGAAGGGACACATTAACCAACGCGGGTTACTTATTGTGACGCAGATCCAGTAATCTAATAATAAATTTATTTTTTAAATAAAATGATATACTACGAGCTTTTTGACCTACAATCAAGTGCCCGTCTCCGAAAGTTCTATCCTGAAGGACAGACAGACAGGACGAATGTTTTTGCTGTAGGGATTTATAGGCAGAAAAACGGGGCGCCTAATTGTAGGTATACAGAAAAGATTTTGCGTTAATTAGTCGAGTCTCGTTAACTGAACAAACTCCGCTTTTAGTGCTTAATGTAGATTTTTTGGTGTATTAAATTATTTGTAGCAATCATGCTTCTTTATTACGAGTAACCGAATTCTAAAAAGAGAGGTACTTTTCTTATTAACCCCCGACGCAAAAACTATGGGGTGTTATAAGTTTGATGTGTCTCTATGTGTGTGTGTGTGTGTGTCTGTCTGTCGGTGGCATCGTAGCTCCCGAACGATTTTGATTTTTTGGATTTTTAACGTCGTATTCACTTCGGCATGTGAAGTCCGGTTTGAATCATTAAGATATAACTACCTACTCTTACAAAACACTTACAAACTAATTATAATATTATATTAATTTTTTACAAGTTGTGCTTATCGGTGATGCCTGAAACATGTATTAGATAGAGTAGGCTTGCTAGGTTAGCACCTGTACCTCCCCTCTCAGTCACATCCAGAAGAAAGAACGCTTCAATAAGTCTGGATCCAAATAAGGCGAGAATTTTATCATGACGTCACCGTATGAGTTTTTCATTGGTGCACGGCTGTCCGAGATTCGAACCTATGATGAAAGTCGAGGTATACTAAGTATTTATGAAGCAAAGCATTTTCTAAAAAACACTCACAATTTCCTTTTATATTTTGCTAAAATTTTAGTTTTACCAAAATTTTACCCAACACCGTGAAAATTTAACGAATAGGTAGATATAAAGTAGGCCACTCAACGACCAGATGACCTGAAAGATCTAGATTCTAGGCTTTAGTACTGAGATAACGGGCTTAAAGGGTTATTTTCCGTAATAGGTATTCTTGCTAAAGCCTGAAATATTATTAGCTTCTGAACTTTGGAGAACACGAGTGTTGCCACATAATTCTAGGTTGTTCTTTGAATTCGTTTTTTAAACTTGCAGCACCTGCGGCTTTAATCGTATAAGTACCTACGTCATCATCATCTGGCGCCATATTCTAAAAAAGGTCAGCGGTTAATTGATGTTTGTAATGAAGTCTTTAGCCGCACTTTTGAGTTAAGTTAATACGTAGTAGGTATAAAGTACGTGGGTATTTTTTTAATTTAATTTCATACAAGAACGATCTGTGAAACGTCAATCTATACAAATATTGTAATGAGGAAAGTTTTCATAGTTTGTTTGTAACGAATAGGCTCCAAAACTACTGGACCGATTTAGATGAAAGTTGGTACGTAGATAGCTAGAAACCTGGATTAACACATGGGGTATTTTTTATTGGTGAAACCGCGGAGCGCTAGGCGCTATTTTATGATAGGAGAAAATATAATTTACTATGTTTTTTAACATTTGAAGCTACTGAAAGATTATTTAATTTTTCGTTGCATATTTGGGCGAGTACTTATACGTTTAATTTGCAAGCAAATGTTAAATACCTAAATGGCGATGCAATCCTGTTATAAGTAAGACGAGCTTTTACCCACGACTTTGTCTGCGTAGAATCACGTCGTCCCATACAAACTTTGTCCCCCTTTTTCACGCCCTAAGGGGTATAATTTCAGAAAATCCTTTCGGATGTTATCGGATGCCTACGTCATACAAAGAACACATCCGCCAATTGTCAGGTCTCTACGATCATCGGTTTAGGCTGTGTGTTGATCCGTCAGTCAGTCAGTCAGTCGTTCAGGACAAAGCATTTTATATGTATAGAATACATTTTTATATAAAAAAGAAAGTTATTCAAATACATGAAGTTGTTATAATATCTACGCATAAAAATTTAACTTTAAAATTGCAATTAAATGATTCCAACTAATTTGCAGCCAAAACCGAAATAGAATTTACGGAGTGAATTGAAATACATACGTTGCAATTTCTTAAATAATTTTTCTTTACCTATCGGAAGAGGAATCGAGTACTTTTACTTTTTATGCACTTGTTAGCCTTTTTCACCAATTTAAAAAAAAACTTGTAGTATATTACCTAAGATTTCAGTTTGTGTATTTTTTTAAATAAATAAAAACTCATCGCAATAAATACAATTCATATCACTTTGTTATAACATTTGAAAATAAAGGGTGTTCTCGTAATATTTCGCTACAAATAGAACTCTATAGACTAAGAGATTTAAAATATTGTGAAATAGAGAATTTGAACGCGAATCCAGTAAAATTAGAACTAAGACCTAAACATCCTACCCCAAGATAAGAGGATATTAAGTAGGTACGATTTTGAATTTAATATATGGATATGGAAAAAAAAATGTTAAAAAAAATCAAAAATCAAAAATTAAAATTAAAGTTATAAGGTAGGTAGGTATAGTTATTAGTGTAAAAAAACACATAACCCTCCCTTTTTGCTTCGCCGTAGTCAGGTAAATAGTCAAAGTTTGTCAGTATTTAAGCGTTACATCACAAAAAGTACATCACAAAAAGTAACGATACGGATAGTAACTGAATAAAAAAAATATTCAAAAAAAAAACGAAAAAAAAAACGATACGATAAAAAGTAACGATACGGGTAGTAACTGAATAAAAAAAATATTCAGTTACTATCCGTATCGTTACTTTTTGTGATGTAACGCTTAAATACTGACAAACTTAGATAGGATAAGAAAAGCCCTCGGTGACGTCGGAAAAATGGGACCCTTTGAGTAAAACTCTACTGTCCGTATGTCTGTCAACAGGCTGTATCTCATGAACCGTGATAGCTAGACAGTTGAAATTTTCAGAGATGATATATTTCTGTTGCCACTATAACAACAAATACTACAATCTTATATATATAAAAGAAAGTCGTGTTAGTTACACCATTTATAACTCGGGAACGGCTAAACCGATTTGGCTGAAAATTGGTGGGGAGGTAGCTTACAATCATAAGACGGACATAGGATATTTTTTTCGATATTCCCACGGGATCGGGACTTACGCAGGTGAAACCGCGGGGCACAGCTAGTATAATATAATGGCGGTAGGGTTCCGCCCTTCGTGCGCGAATTAAACTCGCACTTGGCCTGTTTTTTTTTCATTATGTTCTCTCTACTTCAATATAACTTTAAATATATTTAACTCGATACTGCGGCAGTCACCTGCCTTCGAACCCCTCGGCACGGTACGTCGTACGCCATCAATCCTAAACCAAACAATGCCTGATAAAAGCTGTCATATCAATGTGATACGTTGCTTACATGTGGTACAAGATGTTGGCTTTAGTCTTGCGATCTTTTAAATTGAGTGAATAAATAAAATAAATAAGCTGGTCAATTTTTATCGCGTGTATTTTAAATGGTTTGTCATTTTCAGAGTTGGCCAATTTTATTTGTGGACATTGTCTTTGGACAAATTTTTTTGGCATTAGTAGTTCGAAGGCAATAAATATTGTTGGATACTTTACACAGCGTTGTCTATCCCCAAGCTTAAAAACTAGGCTTGCGTTACAGTGGCTAGGCAATTGATAGAATATTTATATACCTATTTTTATGTACTTAATAATTAATAATGCATATACCTACTTAATATACATATAGATATATATTTTTCTAAGCTGGTGTAATCTTAATACAAGGCAATGACAATCTCTTATAAGAATTATGAAAAGATTTGCACGACTATAAAGATTTTAGACTCTTAACTTTATGAAATTGCGAAACTGAATGAGAAAATCTACATTCACGCTACACTATTGAAAATGAATCTTCTATATTTTATAAATCTAAAAAATAATACACTGTGGTATTCATGCTACCTGATACTTCTTTCATAAATATTAGTCGAGGAGCGCTCTCGCGCAGACGAAGCAACTCAAGCTGGTGTGACCCCTGGCGACTACAATTTTGCTCCTAAGTCGCTCTTTCACAGCTTAAATTGTATCTACATATAACACTTCGAGTGTAAATACTATGCGACTAGGCTTAAAAATACACATATATTACATTTTTACATTGCCTATGGGGCCGCGGCGTAAGAGTATCGACACCTCCAATTCAGCCCGTAGATGTCGTAAAAGCCGACTAAGGGATTCTACCAGAGGAAGGGCAGCAGCTTCCTTCTGAGTGGTCTATTTACACATTCAAGTTTACATAAATTCCCATAAAGCTGAATATTGGCATAGTTGTTCAAAACATCATTATAAAGAAAATCTCAAAAGTCCTCATCGTTCCGAGGTGTGCTAAAAATTTGGCACGGGGTCAAAGGTCAAAAAAATGAGTTTTTTGCGATTTTTAGCGAAACGGTGAGTTTTTTCGCAAAATTACCCCAGTACAAAATTGTAGATCACAAAATTCTCTACAAAAAATATATCAATAATTTTTTTCCTAAAAGCCACCATTTTGGAGATATAACGTTCCGAAAAGTTGGATCAGTCGTAATCCCTCTATTTTGCACACGTTTCCACGCCACCTATGAGGTAGTGTACAAAGCGCGTTTTTTTTAACGTGGTTTCCCCAGTAGGCCTATTCCACGGGTCTGCTGAGATTTTATATGTTTTAAAACTATTGCAAAATAATATTATATATTATAGTGGGCAAAAACAACGGCGGTGTAATTAAATAAAATACTTAAAATAAAAAGTTAGTCGTCTGATTCATAACTGTCCAAGATTTCTGTTTCTTCTTCTTCTTGATCTTCTTCTCCTTCTTCTTCCTGTTCATCCTCTTGTTCTTCTTCTTCTTCTTGTTCTATTTCACACGTAAACTGCCCCAATAGCGATTCCTGATCGGTATCAAACGAATCTTCAAGAGTTGGTGACTCAACATTCGAGCATGATCGGCCTTGACAGTGTGTGCATGCCAGGGAACAAAACAGTCCAACTTTTCTGCAACCACATTTTGCACTACACCCTTTCTTGCAGTTGCAAAATATTGTGTTGAGAAGTTTCTCAGGTGCTGGTGGAAGTAAAGTTTGAACTGGCTCTAGTGTATTGTCGATCAACTTCCAACCCCAGTCTTTAGGGTCCAGCTGATTACCAAGCCACACTTGAACTTGGTAATATACCCGAAACAGATGTTGATGAGCAGCTACTGAGGTTGGAGGAAGAGAAGCTAAGTTGACTTGTTTTTTATTACGCGTATTTTTCACGAAAGATGTGTATCGCAACTTATCTAAGCAAGTGGTTTTTTTGGGGGCTCCGTACATAGCAAGAATAAATTGAACTCCGTTGGTGATAACATGTTGTTGAGTTGAATTACTATTTTTAAAAACTTCAGCACATTGTAGTAAATCTTTTTTTTCAAACATTTTGAAAACTGTTGTTTTTCCTCTCCTGTAAAAAGCAGATGTCGTATCGCAGCCAGTTATTGCGTGTAGAAACAATACATGATTTTGACATTTAGGAAAATTGGATAAACTGTTTGATGAATATATTTTCGATTGATTTTGGGCTTTTCCGGGTTTAAAAAAATAAATAATTTTTTCAGTTGGAGTTCGAGCAGTAAGCAAGACGAGTAAATCAACATCCTCACCAACAACAACAGTTGTATTTGTCACACTGAATTTCTTTATCGCTGTTTCAATAATCAATACATCAGCATCATCATTAGCTTGTTCAACGGATATATTCTCAGCAGTAAATTTTGCTTTCAACATCGAAATAAACCTAGATTTATTGTGATTATTTGCAAAGAATTTCTGTTGACTGGTAGGAACTGTCATTGATTCATCGAATATAATATCAGAAGAAGTTGATGAAGCAGCATTTCGACGGCGTTGCTCTGCTGCTTTAATATTTCTCGTATAATCATCATATCCGTCAAATACGACAGTAACTCTAGAACCAAAATGTCGACGTACATATTGAACGTATTTATCTAAGATAACGTTAAATGTTTCCTCGCTATCCCACACCACTCGATGTAATAAGAATCCTCCGTCAATTATGTACGTTGAATTAGTGTTATTAATATCAACATTTATAGTCTGAAAACAATCGTAAATAGCCGACTTCTGGGTCTTGCGCATTCCAATGTCATCAAATAATGTTAACGGATAAGGAGCTAATTCATACTCGAAATATTTCTCAATTTCATCTTGAAAAGCCGCAGTAACACTCATACGTTGGAATAATAACACTGGGTCAACAGGTACTTTTTCTTCGTGAACTTTTACGGTGCTACTCATAGCTAAAAGAGGAACAACTTTGTCAGCGCGTTTAAGTTTAATATCTTTAAATGTCAGTCCAGTTATTTTAGCAATAGAGATAAGCCCAAGTTCACGTGCTTTATAGCAATTAATTGTATTATCACCAACGACACCACTTGCAATCGAGATGACTTTGTTAACCTCTGGGAAAGGATCATGAATCGAGAACCACTCAAGAAGCATTCGTATGTCTTTAGCGTCTTTTTTTACACGTGAATCACTGGCATCAACATGCTGTTCAGTCGTATCCATCCTAACATTAGCAAGATCTTCTAATTTCTCACAAACTGTGTTCATTGCATGCATGCTGTAAACCCATTTACTGATTACACTTTGTTTTGTACTTCTTCCTCGAGCAATACCTCCATCTGTCTTCATGGCTTTCATCATAGACTGTTCGATAACCATGTCTGTAGAAGTTCCACAACTCAATTTATCTGAGCGTCTCACGGTGAAAAATCCTTCGGTAAATTTTTCGTAAACTTCAGGATCCATCGAGTCCTGTAATTGCATCATGTCTTGTAAATACAAGTGTGCAGATTTAGCATATGGAAAATGTCCTGACGAGTGGAAATAAGGTAACATTTCTTTTACACAACTTAAATGAGCTTTCCAGTCCCCCATACGCTCAGCTCTCAAAAATTCTTTTGCAAGTGAAACCATATTAAAATATTGTATCCAAAGTTGCGCTGTTGGTCCTCGTTCCTCAAAATCTTTCAATTTCATATTAAATTTATGAAGTAAAGCACCTGATACTTCATTATCATTTTCAATATCTGAATATGAAAGAGTGCTATCTAATATATGGTCAATATTTATGATTAAATCTGCTCCCATGATATCATTAATATCTATTGTTTTTAATATTGTAATTGCTAAAGCCAGCTGGAGTAGTGTATGTGCTCGAACAGCTCTTGCGTAAGCATGACCATTGAGCATTTTTTCTAATGACTTTGGTGCATAGATTTCTGAGAGTACTTCTTTTATCCCGCTACCTTGCATAATATAACCAATTGCTCCGAGATAAGACATGAGTAGATGAAATCCTCCAAGTCTGACAATAATCTTCGATACTTCAGAGCCGTCAGGTGCGGCTGATACAATTTCTCGAGCTTTCGCATACAAGGGTTGGTCGAAAGTCACGATGCATACAGTGTGGCCGTAACGTTTCGCGTTCTCTAATGCACAAAGTAAAGTCGTATAGACAGTATTATAGTTACTAGCTGGTTGATGGATGAATGGTAAAAATGTAATCTGAGATTTTGAATAATTTGTATGGTAATTTGTTAAGCGCTCAATAAAACCGTTCCAACCAGGTAATGATGTATTTTTCCACTTTCCATAAAACCATACTACATCAGAATTTTTATGAAAAGATACTGTTTCAGTTCCATATCCAAAATCTTGGACATATATTTTACTGTAACCAACTACATCACTATTCTGATAGATCTGTATTGGCACATGAGCTTTTGCTTTGAAGTGTTTTGCTGAAAGAACTTCTTTTATTCGTTGCATAGGTTCTTCTAGTAAAACAGAGTGCTTTGGAGTTACAATTTGAATTATACCCATTATGTGGAGTGAATTGTTACCATCTAGCGTATTAACATTTATATCAGCATTATCTGCAACGTATTGAATAAGTGTGCCACTTTCAGGTGGTAGGACATGAGGAAGAGGATGAAAAACTGCTGCTGACTCGTACATCAATGTATCATTATAAGAAGCACACAAACCAAAAGACGACAAAATTTGTATAAGACGCTTAGACCCGAACCTCCGATGAAAAAAAACTGAAAGACCTAACTGTAATTTGGACTTGAACGATCTTGGTCGAATAGCAGTCATGATACTATGACAAATATTGGTGCATACTAGTTTTAAATGATCGAAATTTGATCGTTTATTTTTTAAGATCATTTGCTCCAAAAAAAATGTCAGTGACTGTGGGATGTCATTATTTAAATCTTCAAACATTCGACCTGGTGGAGGGTAGTAGGAATTATCAAATACCGAGGATTGAATATCTTCTCGAATAATAGATGCTGCTGCTTCTAGAGTTTTTAATCGTTCTTCTTGTTTATTAATTTTTTTATTTTCGGACCAAGATTGATTTAAAATTTCATGGTGACTGTTTATCAAACATACAAATGTTAACGCTCCCGGTTTTTCAGTGATAATAATTTTATCGCCATATTTCAGTTTAAGTCGCAGCTTAATAGTCCTGTTATCTAAAGTTAAAATTTTGCTAACATCTTTTAACTCAGCCAAAGTAAACTGACAGTCATTGCTACTCTCAATGTATGTAAATATTTCCTGCATTGCCAGATCTGTTGCTTCATCTTTAGGACGACCAACTGTACCGCCAGTAGTCGGTTTCAAAAAAGAAGTATAACATTCTTGGTGATACTTTGCTTCAGCAGCAACTAAATCATAGTCAAATTCGATTCGAGCAACAACAGCTTTCGATATAGCATCGGAACGAGTTCGTGCTACTTCCAAAATTGAATGTTTGAATTGGAGTGTACTTACTTGACAAATTTTACTGCGACGATCTAAGGATTTTTTTCTCTGCAACTCTTCATTCAATTTATTGCCACAAAATAAACATAGTTTTTTAAAACAAAAAGCTGAATCACTTGAACGGGATCTAGTACGAGGAGGACTACTTACTGTAGATCCTGTAGATGTGTTAGCTTCTTGTTCTTCGCGTTTTCTTTTGATGGCAGCAGCAATAGAACACTTCCGCGTATAAATTTTACGACAGTTGCTATGTATTGTCACAGATTTTTGTTTTTTAAGAAATTCCGAGTATCCATCATCTCTTTCAGCACTTGCATTAATCAGTGTCTTCATACCACGATCAACAGTTACAGTTTCACTTTCAGTTAAAAGATGAGTACAAATAAAACAATATTCTGACATTTTTCTTATAAAAATCTAAAACGCACAAAATAGGTTAAAAGATAGGTTAAGATAAGCACACAGGTTAAGATAAGCACAAGCAAAATAGAGGGATTACGACTGATCCAACTTTTCGGAACGTTATATCTCCAAAATGGTGGCTTTTAGGAAAAAAATTATTAATATATTTTTTGTAGAGAATTTCGTGATCTACAATTTTGTACTGGGGTAATTTTGCGAAAAAACTCACCGTTTCGCTAAAAATCGCAAAAAACTCATTTTTTTGACCTTTGACCCCGTGCCAAATTTTTAGCACACCTCGGAACGATGAGGACTTTTGAGATTTTCTTTATAATGATGTTTTGAACAACTATGCCAATATTCAGCTTTATGGGAATTTATGTAACCTTCCTCCTGATTTTAGGCTTAAATAGACCGGACTTTCCGCCATTGGACCCTTTTTAATTGGGTCCTTTTTGCGTGAGGATGGAGTAGGCTTGCCCAGCACCTACTACCCTCTCAGCTTAGTTGACCACGTCCAGAAGAGAGAACTTGTCAATACTTCTGGAGCCAACTAAGCCGCGGGTTTCATCACGATGTTTTCCTTCACCGTAAGAGCAATGTCAATTAGCGCACATCAATTTTTCTTAAGAAAAATACATTGATGCACGGCCGGCCGGGATTCAAACCCACGACCTTCAGAATGAAAGTCCAGGTATCTACCACTAAGCCAATACCGCTCTTACTGCGATCACCAATCCGCCTGCCAAGCGTGGTGATTATGGCGAAACCCCCTACATGATGTCATATGAGGCCTATGTCCAGCAGTGGACGTGTATGGGCTGATATGATGATAATTACATTTTTATTCATTCAAAATCTCTTTCCATTTATATCTTAGACCCTTCTATATTTTCGTACCTGTATCAAACAAACTCGATTGACACGAATACGGTGATTCTCTCCATCATTATATATTTCCTCTACTGTCATTGTTCTGAATGAAAAGGAAAACTGACAGCATGTTCAAAATATTTTCTGTTTATTTATATTTAGCATCTATATACAATAGTATCTATCTTTCTTCTTCTATACTTACCTATAATAAAAGAAAAAGGATAAAAATTATTTACTTGTGACTTGAGTGACTAGGGGTCTTAGTAAAAGGCAGTAGAAGACAAATTTGTAATATTTAACTTCATGTCTGTGTCTTATTTAGCTATACAATTAAAAAAGAATTAAATCTGAAAATGAAATTTTTATCACTCGATAGTGGTATTTTCTAGGAAAATCGTAGTATACCTACTTTAATCAAAACTCACCAAACAGAAACGGAATTACTCACGAAAAATTGCGTCTTAAGAAAATGCGCTTTGCGGCTACATTTATCCCAATTTCCCTACAGAATCGGGACAAATGCGATTACCACCATGGGGCGTTGGTAATCATAAATATAATGGATACCAAAAAAGAATCCAATCCTAGATAACAATGGAAACTTTACCCCGACTTGCTACAAGTTTGATGCGTCAAAGAGAGCTCGTGACAATTTTGACATGCAAGTTCACGGCAAGTCTTTTCATTTGAATTTCATACTTATATTATTTTTTCTTTCTTTTTCAGGTATGTGAAGTTACTAAGGATGGCATCGCCCCACTACGCTATCTCTGGTATTCTGTTATATTTTTGGGTTTGATGCCACAAATGAATGAGATCATAGTAATTATTGTCCCGGGTATTAATCGCGTAATTTTTATTTTTATTTCTCTTACCTCGACGTTTCGGCTATGTTACAATAGTCATGCAAAATAAAAAATACGCGATTAAGACCCGGGAAAATAATTACTATGAATACAAATCGTGTGAGTTTAAAAAGTTTATGAATGGGATCTTTTAAAGGCACGGGACTCCGTCTGCTCCTCCGACTCCTCTTTCAGTCCGTCCATCTATCTTTGTCATTTTTAAGTTCCTGGGATAGAATTTAATAACGAATTACCTACCCTTAGCGTCACTCTGCAAGAAGATCAGTCTTTATTTCTTTCAAGGTTTTTTTTTCATCGTCATCATCATAATCAGCCTGTGTCAGTCCACTGCTGAACATAAGGCCTCTCCCGAGATACGCCTCTGAGTCCGATCCTCGGATCTTCTTCTATTTTTTTACTAATACCAATTTTGGTCTTCATTTTTGCGACCGTTATTTTTTCCTACCACATTTATAACTGTTGGTTTTCAAAGTAACAAAGTATATTTTAAATTAAATAAAACAGATCCAACCGAAGTATCACTCGCTGGAATATTACACCCACCATTATTGTAGGTAATTATGATTGAGTACGGTACAAATATTTGAGCAACCTTTAACTCGATTCAGTTAACAAATTAAAATTTAAACCGTTCTGTTAAGGCACAGAATCGTTAGTCTTAATTTGTTGCGAATTTAAGGACTGTTTACCACTTCGTGCTATGCTATCTAAAGCTGGTAAAACTGCTTTAGCTCCCGATTTTGAAGGGTTTTTAAGGTATAATACTAGCAGCGGTCCATGGTTTCATCCGTGAAGTCCTGTTCCGGTGCGAATTTGGGGATCAAAAGTGACTAAATGTTGCTCCCAAGGTTTCAAAATGGTATCGGCATTTTATTTCTTATTCTAAACTATCCAATTGCAGATATTTTACTGTAGGATGGTTCACTAACCGTCGGAAGACAAACAAAACGAAAAAAAATATTGCTGTTCTGTCACTCCCGCGACTTTTGACGTGTTACCATCCTTGTCTTTTCAGTTTTATTCGTTTCAGTAACCTTCCGGTAGTTTGTGAATCAGGGGGCTGGAAAAACTTAGTATATAGATTTACAACTGTATAGAGTTTTACTTGGAGGGGTAATATTCTTGATTTGAAATAAATATAGCTTGAACATAGTATATCCCAAAAATATGGCGCATGGTTTAAATTGAAATGCACAGTCAGCCCCGCGTGATTGACGAGCGGCCGCGAGCAAACACCGGCCCTAAAACCTGCTTTACATCTGACTACTTTTGAGTGCGGCTTTTTATAGATAAAATTATTTTTCTTCTCATACGGTAGACTGGCTAAAATATTGTTAGAGTTTTTAAGTCACCCTAACCAGTGTTAGGGTGGCATACCAGCGGCTGAACGCCCTTCCCGAGGCACAAAGGCACAAAATCTATACAAATAAAATGGTTTGTCCTGAATGACTGACTGACGGATCAACGCATAGCCTAAACCGCTGATCGTAGAGACCTGAAACTTAAAAGGTGTGTTCTTTGTATGACGTAGCCATTCGATCAGAAAGGATTTTCCGAAATTCTACCCCTTAGGGAATCAAAAAGGGGGGCAAAGTTAGTACGGAACAACGTGATTCCTTGTACCAATCCTATTTTCGGAGCCATTTTCAAGTCTAATATAGGTGATTTATACAGCAGTAGCAACTTTAGCTCGCTGTAGTACCTGGAACTTGTATGAGATGGAGTTAGCTTGACCGCAAGATCTCCTGCTTCGAAGATGATTACCAATCTCGTGAAAATGGTACTTGTATTTGCATAGAAATATCGAGCTCAAAAAAATAGTACCTGGTTATACAAAACTATTCCGTATTAAATAACATTAAAAGTCAATACATACCTTAGATATTAGATAGCATAATTATTTTGAACAATAACCTAAGTAGGCACTTGACGTTATTTTGGAGGCGGAAAAGTATGCCTACTCATTGAAGACCTGGATCTGAAAGAAGATAGTTAGTTTGGGAGTGAAGCTTCTTTTCACTAAAGCCATGGCATTTTAAATATAATTGTAAAGAATTTACGTAAACTTTAAAGATTGAGTTTAGAATTAGATCAATAAGGTACACAAAGTACGGTTTCGTAAGTTTTTGTATTTCAAACACAAGTACGTTTTATTGTATTAAGTTTTTTAACTCGATTTCGTAGTGAGTAAACTTTTGCAATCAGAATTTCGTAAATATTTTCTGTAAATTATATTGACTTTTGGAGCTTCGGTTACTTGAAGTTTTTAAGTAGACGGATGCTAAAATGTCGCATTAATTTATTTTTCGTTAAATATTTTCAGTGCTGTTAATTCAATGTAACTGCGCCTCGCGTTTTTACCGGCCTAAGTCCCGATCCCGTAAGAATTTTGGGTTTTTAGAGAAAAGGGTACCGGCGCTCTCTCCATACAAACGTAGACGTAGTCGACTGTTTTCTCCCTGGATAATGACACTAGAGCAAATATTTTTGTTGCATAAAACTTATAACTGTTTTTTATATTTTTTTGTTTTTTAAATCTTAACTTCTATGATATTTAGAAAATGAAAAAACCAAGACATAGTAGTGGCAGTTATAGGTTTTATGCGACGAAAATAATTGCTCTAGTGTCATTATTCAGGGAGGAAACAGTCGACTACGTTTGTATGGAGAGAGCACCGGTATCCTTTCACCTTAAAAGTATCCTATGTTCTTCTTATTCTCCTAAACAACTGCTAGTATGTCAATTTTCATTTAAATCGGTTCAGTTATATAAAGTCGGTTTACGGACGATAATTTTACGTGAAAACGTCATAAGAAACCATTGATGTAAATTCGTTGCTATGGTTACCTTGTCAATAACGTGACACTTTTTCGTGAGTGCAGTATGGTGTTCATTGTTTTATAAGACGTTATCACGTCATAAATAATCAAACCGTTGGATTTATAAATGTAGAATATCAATCACTGCATGTTTTTACCTCTATAGTTAGGTATTTGCAACAATGATATTTCATGCCAAGCAAACGATTACGGTTGTTCTTGTACTTGAACTGGCTGTTTTCCGCAATTAGACCCTTTTCAATTGGGTCTTTTTGGCATGTGAATGGAGTAAGCTTGCCCAGCACCTTCTACCCTCTCAGCCTTGTCGACCATTTCCAGAGGAAAGCACTTGTCAATAATTCTGAAGTTAACTAAGCCGCGGGTTTCATCACGATGTTTTCCTTCACCGTAAGAGCAATGTCAATTAGCGCACATAAATTTTTCTTAAGAAAAATACATTGGTGCACGGCCCGCCGGGATTAGAACCCACGACCTTCAGAATGAAAGTCGAGGTATCAACCACTATGCCAACACCGCTCTTACGATTACGGTTACTCAAATCATAGAGGCAGCTCCCTAACTACTAACAAAGAACAGAACAGAACAGAACAGAACTCACATAAGTCTGCAAGTGTGGCGAGAATGGTGTCACCCTTCTTCGCGTTTCGTTTTTGTTTTATTTAACAAAATAGGTAATTTAATTTAATTAAGGTCGCGGGAAGTCGTTGGACGCAGAGAGCATGCGACCGATCGCTCTGGAAGTCTTTGGGGGAGGCCTATGTTCAGCAGTGGACGTCCTGTGGGTGATGATGATGATGAACTAAATAGGTCGTTTAACTTAAGGTGTGCGTTGATTTTAAAGTCAATCAGTCAGAAACTTGAATGTTATATTTATAGATTACTTTAATTACCTACTCTTGGCGTAATGATTAAAACACCTCACAAATATTTAACTTCCTAGCAGCACTCCGCGGTTTCACCCGAGGAACTACCGATCCCGTGAGAATATCGGGATCAAAAGTAGCTTATGTTATTTCCAATTAATCAATTTATCCTCATACCAAATTTCATCAAAAATTTCGTAGTCTATTCGTTACAAACAAACTGTTTCCTCTTTATAATATTTAGATTGAAATGATCGAGGAAATGCTCTAGTCTCTAGTCTAGACTAAAAGGCACGCACTCTAGCATCGTTTCAAAATCGTATCAAGATCGTATTCACATCGTACGATGTAAACGGCTCGCTAAGCGCGAAGTTATTAAATCCGCACACGGCACGCGTCACTAATTATCGGCGGACCTACTGCGAAACGTTGGTTCGTATTTGTATCGCTATAATTGTGTTGTTGCAGTCTTTCAAATAAGTATTCTAAAACTCGCAAATCTATATACAACTAGCTTTTGCCCGCGACTTCGTCCGAATAGTCAAAAATAGACCAAGTAATCACGTTGCCCCATACAAAACTTTGCCCCCATTTTTCACCCCCTAAGGGGTAGAATTTCGGAAAATCCTTTCTTATCGGATGTCTACGTCATACAAAGAACACACCCTCCAAGTTTCAGGTCTTTACGTTCAGCGGTTTAGGCTGTGCGTTGATCCGTCAGTCAGTCATGACAAAGGATTTTATATGTATAGATGTGTTTTTTAACTGGGACAGTATAAGGAAATCCTATTCCAGAGGACATAAAGAATTTTTTTTTTAGGAATATTCAAGAAATATCTGAAATTACAAGAGATATGAGTCTGAAAATTCGCATAGGGGTTCCTCGTAGGACGTAGCACTATGCACTATGGATATTTGAAAATTCAAACTCTAAAAGGGTAAAAAGTGCTGTTAACGTTTGTAGTTCGTAGTAACTATTATGTATTCTGTGTTCAAATCACTTTCTAAGATACATTGTCGGCGCCTGGATTCATAAAAGACGCACGAAGCCGATTCGAACACTAAAAAAAACTCAATAACCCTAAACGTCATTGTTTTGTTAATAACTATAACCTCTCTAGAAATGGTCAAAACTCTTATTGTAAAAATTCCATTGCTCGTTTTTGGATTAATTAAACTAAAGTTTATTCATAAATTTTCCTTATGTGCTTGCACATACATTAACGTGGATAAAACCGCGGGGCACAGCTAGTATATATTATAAACCTCTTACAATTATAAATTTTAATAGAATTATTTACAAATCTATAATATAAAAATGAATCGCAAAAAGTGTTGGTAAGCGCATCACGCCTAAACGGCTGGACAGATTTCGCTAATTCTTTTTTTTGAAAGACAAAAATTTGGAAAGTTGCGCAGAAAGTTTTACGCGAGTGAAGCCGCGGGGCGCAGCTAGTTAATAATAAATATCATAAATTTGAATTGTAGCACGAAAACAGTCGATGACGTCACGAACTTAAGAAGTTCAGTCCATAAAAGTTTAATTTATATCGTATACCTAGCGACCCGCTCCGGCTTCGCACGGCTATATAATGCATTGTAAATATAAAGCTTCCTCTTGAATCACTGTATCTATTAAAAAACCGCATCAAAATCGGTTGCGCATAGTTTTAACCGACAGACAGCGGGAAGCGACTTTGTTTTGTACTATGTAGTGACTTACATTTCCAGATTTTTTTTTAACATAACTACGATACTTAAAAATACCGCTACTGTCGCTGATTTTAAAATAACCTTATAACTAACTATACATGAATCTAAAATTAAAATTAAAAAACGAAATCTACAATCTAACTTTTTTTTTCCTTCCTTTTTTTCTCAGTCTGCTTACTTTTTTTTAACTTTCCACATTTCCAGAGTAGAACCTCTATATTTATTTATCAATCGTTGTATGAAGATTGTTAATCATTTTGTTCGGCTAATGAAAGGGCGCAGGCTGTTACTTAATTGTTCACTGTTTTACACTTTGTACCACGAAAACGTCTTACCTTGGCTTTAGCGAGACTTGAGTGATAAATTAAAGTTGCCACGTGTCTATAGATAATAAATATACTAAAAGAAATAAATAAAATTTTCTAAAAAAAATATAAGGGTAATAAATATTTATAATATTGATGTCTACATCATACTTTGCCATTAAACTTGTTATTGTAAAGGGCCTCTACGTGTTGGCTTCGGCCCCACGCATGCCTTCCAAAGGTCCGGGACTCCATAGTCCCGTGATATAGGAAATATTGCAGAACAACCCATAATATTATGGTCTTTTAGACATTGCAATTCATAGACGATCCGTATTTGAGACATATTCCTATTTGTATTTTAGACATTGTGCTTTTTGGGCAGTTTGCATACTAAGACGTTTTACAAGTCAGGGTTTCTGAACAGAAGTGGCTTTCTTTCTACTCCAAGATTTTCACTGGAAACCGAAGCTGCTGGGTGTTTCTAGTTTTTAGGGTTCCGTGCACAAAGGGTAAAAACAGGACTCTATGAGTTAGACTTTACTGTTTGTCTGTCGCTAGGCTGTATCTACTAAAAACAGAAGAAAAAATTTGAGAGGGAGAGTCAAGGGACACCCGGATGGAAAGAAGTTCCTTTCGATTAATTAGTGAAGGAATTGTAATTTTTTTTAAGTTATAATATTTGTTTATTATTAACAAATATAATGTAATATAAACTTAATCACTAGGCTCAATTTTAGTAATTGCTTTCTATGAGAGAGAGAGACAGACAGAGAAACACGCGCACGCCGGACGGCTTACAACTATGGCAAAAAGTGTCAACTTTAGGTCCTATTTTTTCCGTCTAGCCCCCTTTCGCAACGCGCGATAAGGAACTTCGTTCCCAAAAAATAAGTGAGCCTCCCATACAACATGATGCGGAACCCTTCATGCGCATTGCGCACGCCAACTCGCAATTGGCCAGTTTTTATAATGCGTGTAACCAAATCCAATCCAATGAAGTAATCCAAAATCGGCTTACACCCTCAAACGTTGAAATATAAATATTCAATCGAGCTCACCCCAAAAATACCTACCACTCTACCAGTACTATCCATTTTAAGGAATACTGACCGTATGAGCGCGAAATTCTTTTTTTGAGGTATAAACCTTTTTATAAACGGACTTGCTTTTACTCGCAGCTTTGTGTTGATTTTTTCAAAATCCTTTCTTATCGGATGCCTACGCCATACAAAGAACACACTCTTTAAGTTTCAAGTTGCTACGATCAGCGATTTAGGCTGTGCGTTGATCTGCCAGTCAGTCAGTCATTATAAACAAAGCATTCTATATGTATAGAGATCAGTTGTCTACTATATCATTATTTGTTATAAATACAATTATGTATATGTGTTAAAACCATAATAGACTTCTAAAGGATTCATGTGACGTTTACAAATTCCTGCCATATATTGAAGAGGACTTTATAGAGCGCTTTTGAATTTAGGAGTTTCAAATCCTAATTAAAAGTTTTTTTTTATTCGCAGACTAAAATAACTTTACATTTCGATTTCTAACTTGATCATTTAGCCCAAGTAAAATAAAAAATGAATTTCCCGCGCTTTCGGCATCTATTCCCCTTAAACCAAAAACTGTAGAGAAACTATCAACTCGTATTTCGTACATTTTATGGGTGCTTTTACATACGAAAAACGTTATTCAAAGGCACATAACCATACTTATTTTTAGGGATAGGGGTGATTGACGTCAGAATGAAGTGTCACGCATAATGACGTGATGTCGGCAAAGCCACGCAAAGCACGCATTTCCTCTACTCCTTCGAAGTCGACGCCGATATCGAATCATCGTAGTCATTGCAGAAGCGTGTTTCCACAGAGCGTGTCTCAGTTGCGCCACAGAATACATATTAGATTAATAAAATTTAAAAAAAAAATGCAGGATATTCCACACATCGCCATCTAGCCCCAAGCTAAGTAACTAGACTTGTGTTATGGGTGCTTGACAACGGATATACTGCTTATATACTTTTCTTTTGTAAATATATTTACTTATAATACTACATAGAAACAACCAGACCACAGGCAATTATCTAAGCATACGTGTGAAGCGAGAATCGAACCCGCAACCCTGTGTTTAACAGTCCGGCAGTTGTTTTATAACAAATGTTGCTTTTCGAAACTCTTTGAATTATTAAGTTTTTGATTAAATTGATTATTTTAAATTGATTCTGAGATACTTCTTCAACTTCAAAAATGAACACTAGCATCGCCCCAGTTTTACCCACGTAAGTTTCGACCCCGGGGGGATATTGAAATAGCCTATATGTAAATCAGGGTCTCCAGCTATCTACATAACAAGTTTCATCGCAATCAGTTCAGTAGTTTATGCGTGAAGGAGTAACAACCATACAAACACCTACACGCACTAACATACGAACTGTCACATTTAATTACAATTTTCTCACGTTTGATTGTCCTGCTGCTTGATTAGACTCTTTAGAGTGTTTTTAAAGTGAATCGAGTGTTCTAGTTAAGTGATTTGCCTATGCAAGTACCCTATGACCTAAGACCCATCTCCATATGCATGAGTGGCAGACATACGACCATATTATTTATATTTAAAAACTGATAATACATTTTGAACTTTAACGTATTGATATAGAGCGGTTTGTTCAGTGGTTTATTCTCGAGAGTCCATTTGACTAGCACACATTAGTAAAAGTTCTCGAGCTCCCTGAATATGTGGTGGCTATGGTTTTGTTAATACTATGGATATTTTATTTTTATTTTTTATGGTACCCAAATATCACAAACGTTAAAATATAATATATTAAGTAAATTCACAACCTATCATTAAAGCTCAGTTCTTTTCCATCCAAATGTTGCCTGAAAGAAATCTTGGAGGTTCTTTTTAGAACGTAGATGCTCTATGATCACTAAGACGGAATTTTGCGAAAATCGAGGAGTAAAAAAGGGCTGATTAACTTTGTAGTTCATAATAACTATTAAATATTCTGTGTTTGTAGGAAATATATAATAATATCACTTTTAAACAGACACTAACGCGGATAAAACCGTGCGTTAATATGATAAAATAATAAAACATCATCTAAAAGCAAAATTGATATAGTTTTCCTTGACAATAGAAACCTTTATCGAGTGCGATAAACTTGGAAATCAAATAATAAAAGTAGAAAACAATATGACAATCCCGAGCTCCACCATTTCACCACTCTGTTTTTATACACACTCAAAATACAAGTAAAAACTATTATTATTTCCACTGAAAACATATTCACACCACTTCTCACTATCCGAAATAAAATATTTATAGAACTTAGCGCAGTTTTTCTCTTTGATTCAGTGGTTTTATTGGCTCGCCCGTTTCGCAGTAATAAATGCTTAGGGGTGGTTGGGTGATAAATAAAATTAGTCACGACTTATGATACTTTTTACTTGATTCAACCGTCATAGCTCGGTTTGTATTATACAGAGTGATTCATTATGTTAAGTAGATACAGAATTTTAGCTTAAAAAACAGATTTTTATTTCACCCCTTAAGGGTAGAATTTCGGAAAATCCTTTCTTATCGGATGCCTACGTCATATAAAGAACACACCCTCCAAGTTTTATGTCTCTACGATCAGCGGTTTAGGCTGTGCGTTGATCCGTCAGTCAGTCATTCAGGACAAAGCATTTTATATGTATAATATATAATAGACGATAGATTTTCCGTAATTATCCTTCTCATAAATAATGTCAGAGATCAGGGGCTCTAAATGAAAACTATCGACGAATCGTATCAGAATTGTAATACGAATTGGATTTTACTCATTTGTGTATGATTTTGCTCATTAATTGCGATGGTTACGACGGCTCGCTATCCTGAAAAGTATCTATGAAAAATGGTGTTAAATAGCAATCAATTAAAAGTCGCTAATTCAAGATAGCATCTTTTAATTCTGCATTTGCTCTCGAAATAAGCTAGTTTGGACCTGTTTAGATATGGAAGTGGAGTCGAAGGATGTCTTCTTCATTACCTACTGTAAAATGATTTGGTAATACTTTACGGCGGCCAACTGCCTACCTGCCTGACAATCCTCCTAAGGAATCCTGTTGGGGACGGTTTATACGCGGGACCCATACTCCGATGATCAACACTGAGTCCCCAAATCTCTTCGCTTTCTACGACACCCACGGGAAAACATTGCTTCGCGTATTCTATACCGAAAGCTATGGTGAAAATAAGCAAAACTTCGCTGTTAAATAACCTTTTGCATCAAATTCGCTTAACCAAATAGAAACCCTTTCCAAGTCAAATAGTGTCCACTGTCTAGCCAATAGTTTACCGTGCAAGAATGTTATCTAATCCCAAAACTGACGACTTAATTCCCATAGGACTAATTTCAACTACAGCTTTCAGCATGAAAATCAGCTTCGCCCAAACAATGGCTGTTTCTATTCTACCCTATTATTTGTAAACAAGCACGAAAATGTTACTTTAATTTGTTTCGGGTGACCCTTCTGTTTGTTATCATATCCGTGGATTTGCTGCTAGTTGGCTTAGGAACTTCTCTTTGATATTGTTTTAAGGGGTTAATAGTGGGTTATCTATTGGATTCGGATCAAAGACCTATACAAACTAATGTTTTTAGGCTGCTACAAAGAGATCATAAATATGTTTTTGATTTAATAAATAAGGAATGGTATAAATCAAGTTACTATTTTCATGAATGAGTTGATGAGTTTGATATTTCGTTGTCGTTTAGAGTACCACTTTCTCAAGACTGCAGTTTATTGCAGGTAGATCGTAATAGTCTGAGGCGACCAGTCTCGTGAATATAGTGCTTGTAACGGCATCGAAATATAGAGCTCCGCAACATAAAAATAATACATGGAAAAAACCATAGCAGTTTCAAAATCTTACTATTGTCACCATGGAAGTAGTTTTGCACCTCGCAGTAAATTATCGTTAATTTTGATCCTGAGGAAATTTAAAGCCCTACCTTTCTTATTCCTTTTTGTCTAATGCCAATTATTTATATTTCGTTTGTTACTTCGGCTGTGTGTTGGATTATATTCAGCATTTTACATATCTATACTAATATTATAAAGCTGAGGAGTTTGTTTGTTTGAACGCGCTGATCTCAGGAAATACTGGAGCGAATTGAAAAATATTTTTGATTTAGATAGTCCTAGATAGGGTTTATATACCTACTTGTCTATCTACCCTGCTTATACCTATCTACATAATACCATACTTAGATACCTATATAAGTACATAATATGTACATAAATGCCCGTTAGATAGGAAAAAGTAATCGTCTGTACGATTTCTTGGGTCATATAATTCAAATTATTAAAACCGTATTCTAGTAGTCATATCTGGTAATCATATTTAATATTCTAATAATTCATGATTTCAATTCTAGATTAATTTCTATTTAAGGTTTTAATTTCTTGCTCTATTGGGTTTATTGTTATTTTATGAAGCGTTTTACGGTACATTTTCGCATAATAAATCCCATAAAATGATATCTATCTTATATATGACTAGCTGCGCCCCGCCGTCTCACCCACGTAAGTTCCGATCCCGTTGGAAAACCATATAATCGGTCCAGTAGTTTTTGCGTGAAGGAGTAACAAACATACACACACACACACAAACTTTCACATTTATAATATTAACGCTACAGTTCGTGAATATTAAATAAATAAATTGCTGTAAGATATATTTAGTACTCAATTACGTTCAATTCACAAATACATTTTAAGCAGAAATATAATAATTACCTAAGTAAAAAAGCTTTTAACGTTTTTAGTGGAATTTTTGTAATAAAATTGTAACATGTTATGTTATGGCTTGAATAATTTGTGTTCTAGACTTACATGATTACTTATTGCAAAAAAGAAGTGATTTGAAATGAATTTGAACAAATATATACATAGGTGAATTGGGAACCTCCTTGGTATTTTGGAGTGGGTTGAAAAATTAAAACTAAGAGTTATAAACCTAGTTTACAATGAATCAACTACACAAATAAAAATCAGACAATATTAAAGGGAGAAAAAAGCTATTTGTTTTTCAATGGAAAAGTACGCGATATATAACCGTCTGAATGCCTTATTAAATATCTTCACTTGTTGCAAAACTTAACGTTTTCAAATGCTAAAATCTTTTCACACCAGGAGCACAAAGTTTTCATTATCTCTGGTTTGTGCACATTCATCTTAACCCTTCGCATGTAGCTCGTAGCTTTGACTCCTCGTAAGTTTCCTACGATACCGAGTTCTAGGATTACCGTTGTAAAACTTTTGTTGCCGATTGCCAATGTAATTTGTTCAGTTTGCACGCTACCTTAACTTTCAAAGTCTCGACAGCGACAATCTATCGCGAAATGCGCATTTTCTTCGGAGGTGTCACTTTTGAGTTACAGTTTATATGATAATTACTACGTACCTAAGCCGACAGTCTTTTTAAGGCACATGTAGAACTAGTTAAATTAAAATACATCATCATGTTTTTCTTTTTTGGGGTTCGTACCTCAAAAGGTAAAAAAAGGAACGCTTATAAGATCACTTTCTTGTTATTTAAAAATAGCGGTTTTAAATAAAAATAAGATGTGGTTGAATTTTGCAAAAATTCTTTTGGGATTTTTAAAAAAAATTTGCACGATCCGTCCATTGGTTGGAGCTTTGCTTTAAATTTTATATTTATCAAAATGTATCTTACTAAAAACGCTGAAAATGCAGCATCGAAGACAAACTTTAAACTAACATCATAACTACTTTTAACAGCAGATTGGGTGATCTCACCTAATCGAGTTTTTTCTTTTTTGTTTCGAAAGAACGAGCGTTTTGCTTTGCGCTTCTAATTACTGAACCGTGTACTGCACTTAACCCGTAATATACTGTTATTACTTAAATAGTTCTTTTATATCGGATTACTGCTTAAATAATAGCCTTTTATTTTTAATACCTCGCAGTAGCAAACTCTTAAAATCTTTATTAATGTCTCATACTTTTTTAAAGCTCACTACAATGAAAACTCAACTCTAATTTGCGAAGGTTGGGGTCGAAAACGACCTCTTTTGTATCGTCGAAGAAATAAAAAGGATTATTGTTAATGGCCTCAGAGCTTAAGCATTTACATGTGTTTCTGTATTTACGGAAGTCTATATTTGAAACAAAAAAAGTGAAAAGATTCGAGTGGAAGTGTGGTTTAAATAAATATTTAGCGTCTAGCGGTTAATTTGGGGTTGCCACGTGATTTGTAACGGGACTTTGAGTGCATTCTAAAGTCAATGTGTTTTGTTTTAGTTGTAAGTCGTTAAATTGATGGACGTTCCGTTTGTTTTCCTTTTGTTTTAGATGAGATATTAAGTTGATCTAGCCGTATATGAGAGTGAATTAAACTTACCCGTCAATTTAAGTCAGAACTTCATTGATGTTGTAGATTACTTATAGACATACTAGCTTTCGTACGCGAATTTGCTTACATAGAAGTCGAATTTTTCAAAACCTTTTCTTAACCGATGGCTACATCATAATAGCTATTTGTATGACACGACAAGTCAGTCAGAAAATGTCTATTTTTTACCGACTTCAAAAAAAGGATTCAATTCGGTTGTATGTATTGTTTTATGGATGTTCGCACATATCTTCGTAGTTTATCAACCAATTTTGATGAATCTTTTTCTATTGGAAAGGGTCTACCTCAGGGGTGGTCCCATAAAAATCTATAAAACATAAGTAAGTACTTGGAAGTCGGACTGGGTTTGATTAAGAAAACCTTACATGGTATCATCCAGTCCGACTTCCAAATACTTATATACCTACGGTTTAATAATACGCTGGCTCAGTAATACGACGAAGTGAAACTTTGCTTTACCACCGAAACGACGATGTTTTCATTAATAAAACTCTATGTATATTTGACTTTATAGTGTTTTTTTGATAATCCATGGTATTTAAGATTTTTATTTTTAACTTTTTAGTTTATGTAATTTATTTTTAACTTTTTAGTTTATTTTTGTATACTTATATTTTTTAAGTTATTAGTTTTTTTCTTTGTAATTTATTTTTGTTGATTTTTTACTTCCGTTTTGAAGTCTTATTTATAGATTATTTTAAAGCCAACGCGCGGTAAAACCAAAAGGAGGTATTTTACACAGGTAGGCTACAAGGGATAACACGGGATAGTTTGGACCGCACGTCGCCCTGTGGGTTAAAACATTTTCCATGTCCCCGTCATGGTTTGTCACCTGTCGACAGCTTATTCGACATGTTTGGTCAAGTGTACTTTTTGGGACGCTACACTGTTGGCAGTTGTCGATTTTCGGTAAGTTTTTAATCAAACCTAATCGTGGGTATAGAGCATTTCAATGTAATGTAAATAAATATATATAAATAAACTAGCAAACCCGGCTAACTCCGTTTCGCCACCAGATTTTCCTGAATCTTCTTTGCTATAAACCTCACGGAGCCCGAGACCTTTCCAACGCATGCAAAACCGTGGAAATCGGTTCGTGCGTTCTGGAGTTATAGCGTCAGGAAGGAAAACCCGACTTATTTTTATATATTAGATATTGCAGGACAATCCACACAGCGCCATCTGGCCCCAAGTTAAGTAACTAGACTTGTGTTATGGGTGCTAAACAACAGATATACTACTTATATACTTTTTTTTGTAAATATATACTTATAATACATAGAAACAACCAGACCACAGACAAATATCTAAGCATAAATACTTGTCTGAGGCGGGAATCGAACCCGCAACCCTGTGTTTGGCAGTCCGGTAAGGTGACCATTGTGCCAACTGCGTCGTCATGTAATGTGACTTTCTTATGGTACAATACAGGTAAATGCAAGGTAAATGTTCGAGATGTGATCGAGTAAATTTAAAAACAGCGAATGCTTACTTTTCTTTTGCTAAAAATGCTAGAATTAATGGTATTATAATCCACTGATCTTTTTAAAAAGACCAATTAATTTAACCTTTAGCGGGCTATCTAAATAAGCAAAAATAGTTTTTAAACTAAAATTACGAAGCTTAGAAACGACAAGACATTTCGTCTTATATTATGTAAGAAAATGTAAAAAAAGAATTCCATGTTAGTTTTTTTATTATAGAATTAGAATACATCATCCAAATATTTTTGACATTTAAAACGTCCCACACAAAAACAAAATTAATGTTCACAAATCAATCAACTGAACTTTATAGATAAAAGTAATAAATTATATTTTTAAAATATATATCAAAATAGAAACATAATTTACTAGCCGGAGGCGTAGTCGTAAATAAATAAGCATGACAGTATAATAATATCAATTTGCTATTCAAGTTTCAATTAAGAGGAAAGGGTACCGGGGGCTCTCTCCATACAAACGTAGTCGACTGTTTTCTCCATGAATACTGACACTAGAGCAAATATTTTTGTTGCATATAACTGCCATGACCATGCTTCTATGTTTTTTTTTTCGTTTTTTTTTGTTTTGAAATCTTAATTTCTATGATAATTAGAAAATTAAAAAACCAAAACATAAGGGCATAGTCGTAGCAGTTATAGGTTTTATGCAACAAAAATATTTATGCTAGTGTCATAAATATCCATCCATCACCAATCCAGGGAGGAAACAGTCGACTACCTTTGTATGGAGAGAGCACCGGTACCCTTTCACTTTAAAGTAGCAGCGAATGTAGACCTGGCGATACATGACTAAAAGATCTAATAATTAATGACCAGATTTTTGTCTGTGTGTAAAGTTCAGTTATGAAGTTTGGAAGACAAAAATCTAGTAGGCTGTATGTAGTGAAACGTTTTATATAGTCCGACTGATGTAGTAAATACAAATTTTATGCCGGCTACACACTATGTAGAGCTCTTGTGAGGGGCAGGCTGGAAATCAGTAGCGGTGAGATGGTCACACAGCTCACAGCATATTACTGAGACTGCACCCTCTATTGCATGCACTTATCTTGTTATTTAATGTTTAATGACTTATGTATTATAATCTACTAGCAGCGCTCCGCGGTTTTACCCGCGTAACACCCGATCCCGTGGGAATATCGGGATAAAAAGTAGCCTATAGCCTTTCTCGATAAATGGCCTATCCAACACAAAACGAATTTTTCAATTCGAACCAGAAGTTCCTGAGATTAGCGCGTTCAAACAATCAAACAAACAAACTCTTCAGCTTTATAATATTAGTATAGATTTATGTATGTGTTGTGTTATGGAAAATAAATGGGTTAAATGGTTTAAATGGTAAATGTAGCTTATCCAACCTCTTTGTTGGAATGTTAAGGACCTTCTAACAAAGGGGTTAAATAAGCTATACCTTGCATTCGTTACAAATTATAACGCATTTATGACATTGCATCCGTTTAATTTTGTTTTTGCATGTGATCCCTTACTCTTCGGACCGATTTTAAAAGACTTCTATGTCAAAATTTCAAACAATGCTATTTAAATTTATTTAGCACTCTCTAGAGATTACTAATTGTGTACTTGTACTTGTATACATGCTGTTTTCCGCCATTGGACCCTTTTTAATTGGGTCCTTTTTGCATGAGGATGGAGTAGGCTTGCCCAGCACCTACTAGCCTCTCAGCTTAGTGGACCATGTCCAGAGGAGAGAACTTGTCAATACTTCTGGAGCCAACTAAGCCGCGGGTTTCATCACGATATTTTCCTTCACCGTAAGAGCAATGTCAATTAGCGCACATAAAATTTTCTTAAGAAAAATACATTGGTGCACGGCCCGCCGGGATTCGAACCCACGACCTTCAGAATGAAAGTCGAGATATCTACCACTAAGCCAACACCGCTCTTACTAATTGTGTATATGCAAACATCTATTTTTATCTGTGATATTAGTAAGATCCTGTTCTGTTTTTATAGGGGTTTTTATCCCTTAACATTGCCAATTAATCTCCAAGAACCCTGTATACATACAACCGTCCGATCCCAGCCCATTATTTCAATCTCTCTCAAATAAATAATAGTTGGATACACCCGTTCCCATCAATATGCATTTTATGTGTTCCCCCGTGGACCGACCCTGGCGCCTATATCGAATATTAATATTGGGCCAAAAGGCGGAAACACCCGAACGTGATACGAACTTACACAACTTTTAAATGGAAAAAGAAACCATAATTATCAAAACAAAAAATCCTACTAATATTATAAATGTGAAAGTTTGTGTGAGCGTGTTTGTTACTCCTTCACGCAAAAACTACCGAACCGATTGCGATGAAACTCATACCGAGTTTCATCGCAATCGGTTCGGTAGATAGATGGAGATCTGGATTAACACATAGGCTACGTTTTATCCCGATATTTCCGGGGATCGGGACTTACGCGAGTGAAACCGCGGGGCGCAGCTAGTAATAAATAAATAAATATTGCAGGAAATTCCACACATCGCCATCTAGCCCCAAGGTAAGTAACTAGACTTGTGTTATGGGTGCTAGACAACGGATATACTACTTATATACTTTTCTTTTGTAAATATGTAGTTATAATACATAAAAACAACCAGACCCCAGACAAATATTTAAGCTTAAATACTTGTCGAAGGCTGGAATAGAACCCGCAACCCTGTGTTTGGCAGTCCGGCATGGTGACCATTGTGCCAACTGGGTCATAAAGAAGCACTAATGGCTCAATAATAATGAAATAATCTATACATATAAAATGCTTTGTTCTGAATGAATGACAGATCAACGCACAGCCTAAACCGCTGATCGTAGAGACCTGAAACTTGGAGAGTGTGTTCTTTGTATGATGTAGGCATCCAATAAGAAAGGATTTTCCGAAATTCTACCCTATTCTAGGAGGGTGAAAAAGGGGGTTAGATCAAGTATAAAGCAATACGTTTGTTGCACTCACAACAGTCAAATAAACGCTTTTTAAGTTTGCGCAGATCAGATTCCAACTTTTTGAAAAAGTCAGCACTTTTCATAAAACTGTCTGAATATTTAAAACACTACACGAACTCGATTTTCATGAGTGAAGCGGTCGTTAAACGTAGAACGGCCCAGAAACCTGGCATACCTTTCAGCAATCTTGAAAAGTCAAACATTATAACTTTTAACTATGGAAGTGGGTAAAGTTAAATTGTAATTTCTAGTTTCTTTGCCTCGTTCGTTGGCAGTTGGCACGATTCTATAACAACTACTTGTGTTTTGTTTAAGAATCATCCGATAGTTTCTCTTAAGACCACTGTTTTCTGGATTAGCGAGATTAGAAAGATAGATAGATAAACACTTTATTTGTACAACACACGAAACATTGAAAATAAAAAAAAGAGAAAGCTTATTAACTACGAAATTGTACAAACACGCCTAAAGTTGTGATTAGCAGAAGACCAATCCATTGGTTTCTAAGTTTGATTCCCAGATGGTCTGACTTAAGGAATAAATAAATGAAATAAGGAATATATCATTCTTGGTTCATATTATTTAACTTTTCATGGAATTCAAGGGTCTGTATTGATTTTCTACAAATACAGAAAACATGGTTACTATGAACTACAATCTTTGTCAGCCCTTGGAGGTCGAAGTTCCAAAAATCCGTTCTTAGCCTACGACCTAAATAGAACACCTATGCGATGTTACAGACTCGTATAGCTCTTGGGTTTTGGAGATTTCTTGATGAGTCTTTTTCTCTTTCATATTTGATAGATTGCAGTGTTAAAAAAATATTCTAATGTTACAGTATCTAAAAATATACCTAATGGTTCTTTAAACCTTAAAATGTATGGTAATTTAAATGTTTTTCACAATCTTACACGTAGTGTATTACCATGTATTACTGCAGGCCAAGACTATAAACCTAAGTTAAACTGCCCTGCACGCTAGATTCTAAATTATTAACTATGAGAACTTAGGGCAATCAATGCGGCGCGGCTGGCGCGTCGTCTTCGAAAGTCTATTTTAAGCCTAGATAGGTAAGTACCTCTATTAAAATTCGTAGGTACACATAAAGTTACGAAATGTAAATACCTTTTTGTAGTAAATTATCTAACAAAAGTCACAAATATAAGAGCTCATAGTGTCATAGAAGAATAATTGTACGAGGACTGGCTTTTTATGCCTGTTTCAATTTTTTTTGTAAATGTAAATACCTTTTTGTATTAAATTCTCTACGAAAACCCACAAATATAAGAGCTTATAGTGTCATAGAAGAATAATTGTACGAGGATTGGCTTTTTACGCCTGTTTTCAATATTCTTTAACTGTCGAATTTGTGAGGCATTTTTAATACAGTGCTATTAAGATACAATTGCACTTGAGTCATTCCCCATAAATGACAAGAATAGGCAATTAGTAGGCATATACAGAACGCCTCAACAAAAAATGTTCACGAAAAAAATCCCAAAAAGGGGTTGTTTGATCATAAATTAAATTACATAAAACGTATATCATGTAGAGTTCTCGACTGTAAGTATCACTTACTGTTTAATGCAAGCGATTCTTTACGGAAAGCACTTGGATATATCAAGTAACCTCCAGAGTCTACGTAAAGGTATAGTTACAGAATTATTGGGTTTTGGTGATTGAATGTGATTTAAGTTTAGGTGTATACCTATAAGTTTTGTTGAAGAATTCATTTCTGTCAGTTAGACGATAAAAAATATTTGCATCGTGATTATTCGTTATAAGCGGACAACTTTTGTCCTACAACTTTTGAAAATTAGGTTTTTTTGGATTTTGTGGTTTTATTCACAGCTGTTTTTCCAAAATATAAAGACTAATATTAATGTATAAAATAGTGGTCCCTCCCACCTAACGAAAAAACTTGACAAATGAAACCTCAAATTAAATAACCTTTATATCAAAGAAACAGCTGATTTCTGTATAACCTAAATACAAAATAATAGAAGTAACATTATTGTCGCATACAATCCCATAATCTCTTCAAATAAGTATAAGAACGTACGTATTTTCAGCAGTTTTTTAATCAAACGAAAGCCTTGTCTTGGAAGATATGATTTATGTCTCAGAATACCCGTGGCCTTTTCTAAGAGCTCTGAAATACCCAAAAAGTTTGAAGTTGTACTTTTATGCCCTGAAGATTTATTTTTAGGAACTTAATAAAGTTCATAAAATTAGGTAAGTATATTTTATGGTGCTCATTGTTTATAATTATGAAGTTGTGAGTGAGTGAAGTTGTTTTTGAGTTGCGTTGCGGGTATCAAATGTAGGTATGTATTAAATTTATGGTGGTTGAAACATTATACTTCGGGTAAGTAATTGCTTGTAATTATAGATACTTAAATTTTATAGTTATTCAACTAAAAATGATGGCTTGTTAATTTTATCTGAACAGTAAATAACAGAAGAGATTACCTTTCTTTCTGTTGCATCCATTCAATTTAAGATTTCTAAAACCACAACAAAATTCCCCTTAATTTGGAACTTCAAAAAAAATATTAATAAAAACAAATCCATCCCAAAATTACTCCATCAAACAATGAAAACAACAAAGCAGGATGGCATTATAGCAGAAACTCGTAAACCACTCAAAGAGCCTACGAAAAAAAAAGAAAATGGCGTCCCACTTTCGCGAAGTCAGGTGGCCCGGAGGCCGGCAGCCATCATTAATTTCCATTCAGTGTCGAATAGCCAGAATATATCCTAGCCGAATTGTTACTGAACGATATACTTGTATTATCTTAAATACGAAGAACTTTATTGGACCTTACCTCAATGACGTAATAAATGGGGGCAAATAAAAATGTAATTTTTATACAGCGGAATAATGGGCCTATCTATTACTAGCAGCGCTCCGCGGTTTCACCCCCGTAACTCCTGATCCCGTGGGAATTTCGGGATAAAAAGTAGCCTAGCGTTCAAACAAACAAACAAACTCTTCAGCTTTATAATATTAGTATAGATTTCCGAGGATAACGATAATTTTATGAAAGGATTGATTTTTGTAAATCTGAAGAAGTTTTATGTAGGCAAATTTTATAATGTTAAAAAAGATAGGTCGCCTATCTTTTTATATTTTTATCTTTTTAGACAAATTGCATTTATGTTGTATTGATAACAGAGCAGTTGACAAAAAACAATTATGACGAGTTGCTTCATAGACGACTTTATATGATATTAAGACAAGTTGCCGCATGAGACGACTTGCGTTTTAGACCGTCTGATACTAGGAGTATTTTATGATCCTTGACATTTTTGACCCAGCACAATTCTGATATTCTAACAGATGCAAGAACAGGTTCTCAGTTATGTAGAAAACCTAATCGCGATTGAGAGATGGATCATTCGTTTATTTTGCTACTCCATCCATTTCCCAATCCAAACAAAAAAGTCCATTCCTTAATAGAAAATGTTACGAGAAAAATAATATTCAACCTCTTTACTCAAAGTAGGTATGACAACATCCATTGACTAGTATTTTCCATTAAATGAAATTGTGCTTAGAATACTTGAAGATGTGAATATCAATAAAAAAATAGTTAACCACACATAGCCGGAGTAAGTGATGACTCATTCAGATGTTATCACAAATACGGCCTATTTTTTATTATGTCTGGAGTCTTGACAATAAAGGATTATTTATTTGTACAGACTCGTTATAAAACATTATTGATATAAGAAAAATAATAGAACATTGTATTTTTATTTGTTTCTTCATACGATATGAAATCGTACTGCTTTTAAGATTCAGAAATAGATTTATTGTTGGTTAGATACGTAGTAGAATTGAAATTGTAATTTTTTAGACGATGAAAATTTCTAAATTATATGCTTGTTTTCTACGCCAATTTGAAAATGAATAGTGATCTTTTAACAGTGTGACGTAAATGTTTTCTGCTATCCCTTTGTGCTTCAAGAAGCACATAGTCCCCGTTGCTATCTCAAGTTAGACGTCCAAGAACCTGACCACACAACTATTCGAGAAAAAGGTACCTATACAATATAAATTGCAAAGAAAACTTAATTTATATCAGTAACTGGCAAGTATGATATTAAGTAATTATATTTAAACCGTTGGTTTCATTAATGATAGTCAAAATTAATTATTTGAAGCAATTAAATCGGGACTCATTAATATCTACAATTAATCAAACTATTATTAAAGTAGCGCTGGCAATTATTTTTCATTTCAATAAACGAATGGATAATTAAAGTCGAAGTGCGTGAAGAACTTTCAATTATGAGAAAAATATTGAGAACATGTAATTTACAGTGCTGGTAGGTATTGTATGTAAGAGATGCGATGAATGGAATTATTCGATCCATATGCTGACCATGTTATGATGACCACAATCCTCAGTCATGAGGAGCCGACTACAGAAAGAGAGAGTGATATCAAAATACCAAATACGGTATTTAAATTTTCAGTATTACGTACACAACTTTAGGAGAAAATAGCTCACGAATACCCATCATACAGCTGTTTTACCTACCCTAACTTTAAAAAAATCGCAAAATTATTTTAAACCATTAAAATTAAAAGCTCCATTAACCTACAGCGAAATTACATTTTACACTGCAAACCTATAAAAATGATAATGTTATAAAACATGCGGTTCATTTAATACAAAAACTACGAACGAGTCACTTTTATTATGCAAATTGGAGTCATTGTGATTCTACCTGATTGTTGCCGCTGACGAATATACATCCTGTCTTTATTGTTTGCCATACATGAGATTAATTTCATGCTATATTTTTATAAATTAACGTTTGAACAGGTGATTTGTCTCTTTCTTCATCTTCTGACTGCCTTTCTTTCAAATTATTTTGGGTCCGCGCCGTACGTCTACTTTTTCCATTCTCAGGTGACCTGGATGAGGGATAGATCTCTTTCGATATATTGTTTCACACAGTTCATCTCATATTATCTTAGGTTCTCCTCTTCTTCTCCATCCTTCTACATTCAAACTCATTCCTTTTCACCTTTTCCTTAACTGGAGCTACTTTCAGGCCTGCTCTATTATACGAGTTCCTTACTTTATCCAACTTTATTACTCCACACATTCATCTCAACATTCTTATCTCCACTGCATGCAATCTTCCAGACGACCCAGTATTCCAAACCATACTAACACGTCTTTCAAATAAAAAACCCGATTATCAAAGAAAAATTAAAATCAGATTCTATAGACATCAAAGAGGGCAAAAAAATCCACCAGAATTTGTATACATACTTTCCATGATTTTTAGGCAAATATTAATCGGATTAATTCTGATTTTACCTAATGATTTTTTAAATCTTAAATAGATTTTTCAAGAATCTTCTAACTTGTTTTGAAACAGTATTATAAGGAGGTACTTACTTATTCTGAAAGAGTTATAAAGATTTAAAAATCACGTTTTAATGTCATATAGGATAGAACAATATTTGTGACAACGATTCCCACTAAATGACTACTGATTAATATTGAAGACATTTTCATTATTGTTTCGAACATTTTAACGAGGTGAAATGAGTTTTATAATGGTAACATTTTCGGTAAGGTTGTCATTTTCGTAAATTATGTACGGCCTTCGTCGAAGTGGTTGGATATATTATAGTGGAAACGGGTCACTCAGTAGGTTTCTTGAATAATGACGGTTGTGAAGAATCGAAAATAAATCGTACTGGTTAAACCGCGAGGCTTTCTTCTGGAAAATAAATAAATTCAGAAGTTAAAAAACCCCCGACTCTTATCCCCTGTAACTTCCAGATAACTTCCAGATGGCTGAACCGATTTTGATCTAACATAGATAAGAAAACTCCCGACTAATTCACCTTTCAAACAAAAGAAACAAAATCGGTTCTGCCGTTCGGGAGCTACAATGCCACAGACAGACACACACAGAGAGAGACACGTCAAACTTATAACACCCCGTCGTTTTTGCGTCGGGGGTTAAAAATATTAATTTAGAAACAGCTTTTAAATATAATAAAATAATATCTAAACGAACTGACTCTTTCCCATAATGAGGAATTAAATATTCATTATTGTGTACCAAAGTAGGTACTGAAACTAATGGCTTTTGTAAATAAGTATATTTTTTTAATGTGATTGCCTTGTTCCTTAGACAGCTGTGCAGCGCGTGTTTGATCGACAGACGGATGGCAAAGCGTTGTCAACTGTCAGTTGTTTTACTTTCAGATTCTTTATCATACCTTTACTTTCTACCATCTGTTAGCACTTCACCTGAGTTTCATTTAGGTAATAATTTAGCTTACCTTTGTAAATTGAGACGTAAACATACATATACCAACGGGACAAAACATAATCCTTCCCTCTGATTGGGTAAAAATGACAATAGATATCCGGATGAAGATGGTAACAGATTGTAGCAAATAAAGGTTATAGAATCTGGACATTAGTCGTCTGGTCTGGTCAGTTGCCAGGGTTGCCAGTATGTTTCTATTCTGGCATGTCTTGGCAACCACATTGGTAATGCTCTTCATCAACATCAATGGCGTTTTTCATCTTCGAAAGATGTTTTTTTTATAATCTATACATATAATAACTCTTCAGATATAAAAAAATCTGTAATTGTTGGATATCCGGAAAATACACAGGTCGTCTTATAATCGTTAGCTGAACACGATAGGGTAGTTTTTAGAATTTTTGTCTGTTTGTTTATTTATTTACTTATTTTTATTTAATAAAAAGCACTTAAACAATTTCTTACAATTAATTAGCTAAACCAATGCCAGGTAACCTAACTAGATTTGTCTTAGCATGTTTAACAGCGCTTTGTGGCATTTGTTTTATTGGCTCAAGAAACCAATACAAATATTCGGCATCCTCACAGTTGGCAAACATAAGAACCACTAGGAGGTGCTGGTCCATGATGTCTTAAGTTTTATATTCCACGGCACAGACAATTTGGCCAAAGTGTTCCCTGCTCCGCGCTTCACCAATCACCCCAAAGAAACGGCGTTGCTTAAGTGGTATTAATGTAGTCCTATTATTGCTGGATTGTTACTAGCTAGATCGATAAATTCTTTTGTATATTTTGTGAAGGTTAATGAAAGTGCTATTCACATTTTGGGGTATTTTATAGACAGTATTGATCGTCTGCAAACATTTGTGTGAATTACTCCGTCAAGCGTTTCTAAGGTCTTTGGAATTACTTATTTTGTAATAGAATCCTTAATGGCTTGCGGGTGGGGTGTGTTGACATCACGCTCGTCAATTACCACGACTGAAAGCAATAACAGCCATAATCTAAGAAAGGATGATTTTTTATATATTGATTAAATGAAGTACCACAGATAAAGTTTGCAGGGTAAAAGTTTTCAAAACGGGAAAATTCTTAGATGAGAAGTAATTCTTTAATTTAAAGTTGAAAATACTTTATTTTTTACTAATTAAATTTAACTAAATTTAAGTATACTAAGTAGTCTTAAATATCTTTAAATATAAAATTCAAAGTCCAGACCGTACAATTGAAATTTGAAGTGTGCACCTATTCTTTGTGAAGTGATATCCACCTAGAAAGGATTTTTCGAAATTCCACCCTAAGAGGGTAAAATCGCGGGTGCAGCCGAGGGTTGAAGCTAGTCCTTAATATTTCCTTTATAAAGATTCTCACGCGAGCTCTGAGCCGAGTGAAGAATCAATCAGTCTTCATCAGTAATCTTGTTCACATTCACCATTGTATGATGATTGAGGGATTATTGCTTGCATTATCAGTAATTGACATACAATTGGAACTTACTCGGATGGGATTACAATTTACTGTGATTGGTGAACTGTGTTTGTTTTGTTGGCCGGCTTTAAGACCGGGTTTTCACAAAATGGCATGATTGGTCTCAAAACCATCGTAAATTGACAAGTCTTCATCAAAAGCGCTTTGTTTCGCATGGATCACGCGAACATTGTCACCCCTTTTTGTACACAACTCAAAATCCAACAAAATAATTAGTTCTCAAACACGGAAAACTAAGATTAGGGCGGAGCATTCAGTCTAGGCGGCGGTCTAACTAAACAATCAATTAAAAACCTTACAAATGTACCTTACCCAAACATAACCCTTATTTAAAACCGATTAAAGTTGAAAATCAGTAACGTTTTATTTGCTTAACCATTATTTTAATAACTAAGCGTGATCGTTAAACAAACGTTGGACCCATTCCCTGAAACTTAACATAAGCAATTTGATATCCAAAGAGAAAAATTAAAACAAATATGAAACCCTTATAACTTTGAATTAGATTAACCGATTTTCATCACAGCTAAGATAGCTTACAGAAATGCTTGGTTAATTCATTTGATAGCTTCTTATTTGAGACAGACAGGCATAGGGGTTAAGTTTATGTATGACCCTCTTGACGCGCTGGTTAATAATGATTTGAGGAATAACCCCTTGATCTACCATGTCGTCCACTGTCACGCCCAAGTTAATTAGCGAATTACGATTATAAATCACGAGTAAAATGGCCCTTAACTGAAATTAAGTAATTAAGTGTACCCGGTCGAGTTTAATGTTGTGTGGCTGTTTCAACGCTCTACCGTTGAGGGTACTTCTAAAACGGACCGGGTTATATTTAAAGAGCAGTGGTCAGTGAGTGGGAATGGAATGTGTGGATATTATATCCACATAACGCTGTTGAGGTTAATTTAGGTTTTTTTGTGGTTTATGAAGCTATTTTTACCCGACTGCAAGGAAAGGGAAATTCTTTTCTCGCCTACATTATGTAATTTTCTTTATTACGTTATATCGACCAAATATCAATATTTGGTCGAATGGATGAACCGATTTTGATTTTGTTTCTTTTGTTTGATAGTAAAAGAAACAAAATCAAAATCGGTTCATCCATTCGGCAGCTACGATGCCACAGACAGACACACATAAACACGTCAAACTTATAACACCCCGTCGTTTTTGCGTCGGGCTTTAATAATTAAGGTATCGTTAGATTCGTCTTATAATATTTACAATAGGTATAATTGGCCTAAATATTTTTTTTTAAGAGTTCTGTTTAAAATTAAGAAACACTTCAGTTATTCCATTTTCAAATGTCAATGTGACCTAGAAGCACATCTAGAAGTTGTCGTTGTGGGCAAATGATACAACTGCAAAGTGTTAATCTTTTTTTTCTGTTTGTCTTCAGGTTGCGCGTTTCCATCCCGATGGCACGGCCGATGGTTCCAATCCGGTGTTATCCAGCCGATCCTCATCGAGGGCGACCGGTTATCCAACAAGGGGAAGTGTCTCTCTTCTGAAGGAGACAAGTTCATGATTGTTGATGAGTAAGTTTAATAATCTTATTTAATTTATGAGCATTTTGTTCTTTTTACATTTTCTTCTTCTTACCGAGTCAGTGACGTTTGACCAGTCAAATTATTCCTGCCCAAAGCTACTGCAACTGCAGCAGCGTTGGGGTGTATCAGGTCCTCCAATGTGCAAGTATTAGGACACAGTGGGGATTGAAATAGATGCACCATGGACTGCGACGGGGCTCCACGCTCGCATTGCTTCTCAGTTGGTGCAATATACGATTTTGTCTGCAACGGCCCATTTGAGCCCCGCATCGATTAAGTGACTCTTTTCACATTATCTCTGATGCTTTGGGTTGATCCACGTTATTAACATCTTTGGTTAGATGGATCAGCCCGTTGTGGCACAACCGTAGTCATGTTAAGCTCTTCTGCTGGGAAAACTTTATGTATACTAACTTAATGTTAACTTTACGTAAGCTACTACCTACTTGTACATCGTGTAGGTTTAAGACACTTTAAACAAACTTTACCAATCATTTCTGAGCTTGACTTGAGTATCATTTGGCCTTACCTAAATTAGGTTAACACCATGACGCGTGATTATCTCAAGTAGATGCCAGCAGTAAGTTACAGTTACCGTACACAATAACCGAGTAGCAACCAACCAACCAGCCATTGCTATCGGAGAGGTAATGCCCTGTAATTACGCAGTATGGTAATGAAACGGCCAGTCATCGTCGATGCGGGCTATTACTTCTACATGATGGTTAAAGAAATGTTCCATTTCGACAATGGTTGGTTTAAGATTAATTAAAATGTCATGGGCTAAGTCGCTAGCTGGTAGTCTTTTGTACTAGCTGCATCTAATTTTAGAGTCAAAAGATTTAAATATTCAAATAATTAATTGTATTTTTACAGGAAAGGTTGTTACCGATGCGTGGTCATGCACGAGAAACATAAAAACGTTCTGCAGTATAAAGAGAGTGAGTACGACTGCATTATTATAAAACTTAGCATAGAGGTCGTAAAAACTTCCAACTACTTTATTATTTCATCATAACTTAATTAAAAACTCTTTAACTTTAATCCACCTTAATCTTAGATTTTAAATTGTACAAAACATCTTTAGAAATCTTAATCACCTCATGACGTAACGTATTAGGTACCTTTATAGGTCTAGGTACGTGCGTACATCTTGCGAATGCCAACCCAAGTACTCAACAAGTCAAATTAATGGCCTGAATGGCTGACTACGACTCGCCCGGGACGCACTTAGCCCGATAAACACAAAACCTACGACACGACAAATGAATTACTTGTACTTACAGTCGAACCAAGTTATCTGTTCACTTGGTGACGGGCGTTAGTATCGACGCAATGTCTTGTAGATTTTTTGGTTTTAATATTATCCACCCGAATTGATAAATTGGTCTCAATATCTCCTTCAAATATTTTATCACTACGTTCACAAAGAATTCATTTTTCAATGTCGTTAGTTTGATTTGAAATCATTAATAGTTTGTTTGCTTTGTTTTTTAATGCCGTGAGAAACGAGAACAACTTACTCTGGTTTTGGTTTATATAGGTGATAACCCGATTATTTGAATTGCAAGTTAGAGTGCTTATGTTTGAACGCCATCTGTATAATTAAGACCCGACGAATTCTTGGACAAATAAAAACTCACTTACTTACTTTTTTTTCAGCGTTTTGCCACCAAAGAGATGCGCTGCCGCACCTATGTTCTCTCATCACAGGAGATGCGCTACTCTACTCCATGTTCAGGGAGAACGCAGACCCTGTTGACTGTCCCCTGAAGGGACCTTTCTCATTCACCTACAACAGGTCAGTCTAATAAAGCCAATACAGGGCGATCTATTCCAAGTGTTCAATTCATGGTAGAGGCAACAAAGCTTAACCGATTAGGTTAAATATTAGTACATTGTTACCCTAGGGGGAAAGTAACTTATTTAGTCCTGAGACGGGGATTAGTCATTTAAAAAAATAAATTCTTTAATGAATACTTAGCTATTTAACTTTTAATACATCACGTTATAATTGAGTGGTTGTAGAGAAAGTTAGAACATAATTCAATAGAAATGCAAAAATAGAACTAGTTTTTTTAATAATTTGACAGCTGTCAGTTGAAAACGATTCTCCCTAGGGCTGAAAAGTATTACTTTCAACCTGCTGCTCAGGCAACTTCAGACCAACTTTCAGAGTGTGAGTAATAAAAAAATATTAAGGTAGGAATTCAGACTAGAAATAAGCGTTTATTTTTTCATACGCTTCGTTCTTCAAAAGAGACATTTAAAAGAATGGTCTTGTTAATTTTCCGGATCACCGCGTATCCCAATGACTTAACGAGAAGACGATCGCGTCCAGCTGTCGGTGACCTAGTGAAACGTGTAATGCCAATGTCATGGAACATCTGATGCAGACAGGTTCGATTGATGGATGAAACATTGTTGTTCAAGTTTTATAAGTTGATTGACTTGTTATTGAAAATCGATTTGAATAGGTTGTTAAAGAATTCATAGATTGCCCATATGTTTCATTCGTTACTATATAAATTCAATGTTTGTATTTTCAAATAGGTTAATCTTTCGTTACTAAAGCACCTCTTAACATAAAGCGAACGTAAAAATGATCGCAAGGCAATACTTGAGCATATTCACAAACAGAAAAAAAATTTATGAAATTATGTTTTATTTTAATTGATAGTATTTCGTGAACTAGAAGCTCTAGAAGTGGAAAAAAGATATGAGCTTTTAAAGCCACGTATTTTTAATTTTTTTCATCAGCATCTGACGCCTTTGCACATATACGAACTTCAAGAACCTAACCTCCTTGCAAGTCATTTAATTTTTAAAAAATCCTTTACATTTTTCAGAGGGCATGGAGAATGCAAGAGTCCAGTGTCATCAATAGAAAGCTGTACAGAAGACTCGAGGCTTCTCCTCAATTACCAGGCCTGTCCTGATGTCCATGCTTCGGAGAGCACAGGTTGGTAACACAACTACAAATTTAAACTGTTTAAGGGCAGGTGATAATAAAGCTACCAAAATCGACCTTTGTTTTAAGCAACTCTAAGTAATCAAATACTCTTTTTTGTTATTTGGATATAAATGGATATTGTAGTTTAATAACCATATTTTTGTTTATTGTGGTTGAAAACATGATATGAACAACTTCGTTCGATAAAAAAAATGATAGAAAACAGAGAATTATTAGATCGTTTATCGGGTTTTATTCAAAAATAGTTAACGTTTGTTTCTAAAAATGAATCAAATGATAGGTTTTGACCTCGAGGAACTATATTTGTGGATAATAATGCTAAAATATTTTGCATATCGATCAAATATAACAGTTAGCACGCGGCACGCTACGTTTTTGAGAGCGGGGGCTAAGGTAATGTGAATACCTACACACGGTACTGGAAGAGCGCCTTAAGTTGTGTATCTCTAATCAGCAGGAACACCTGTTCTTTTGTAATAGGTCTTTCCGAGAAATGAATCTATACAATGTGTTTCAGCGAAGGGGTTTTAATACGAAAGGAGGTTGTTCTAGATGTCTAGGCAAACAACTTTTGGAAATTCGAACTTTTTTTCGATAATTCTGAGGGAATTTTTACTTGAAAATCAGCTGTTATGTACAAAAACTTCGAACGAAATGTTCGAATTTCTTTTAGTCGTAGAACAAAAGTTGTTCGCCTAAACAAACGTCTAGAACAAAAATCCCATATCACTCCTAATAAATCAATGTATCCTAATACCAAGTTTCATCTCAATCGGTTCAGTAGGTTCGGTGTCTAGATAGCTGGATACCTGGATTAACACATAGGCTACTTTTTATCCCGATATTCCTTCGGGATCGGGACTAACGCGGGTGAAACCGCGGGGCGCAGCTAGTTACAAATAAAAAAACAAATAATCCTCTTTATTATATTAGCGTAGATATAGACTAGTATAGATATATGCGCAGTATATTTGTTATATTGATGGTACAGTAAATATTTCAACGAACTATTTCAGTATTCATAATGAGTCAAGCTTGTGAATCACGTTGACTCAATCCTGACTAGACTAAGCAATTAGTGTCAGTCAGTTCGGTCGACGAAGAAAAATCGTTTATTTTCTGCTCTATTCTGTTCGTTTGAAATTATATTATTATGTTATATCATTCGTCTTGATTATCGAATATTATTCGGCTTTTAAAGTTATATACGGAACTAGCTCTTGCCCGCGACTTCGTCCGCGTAAATGTCTAAAATGGAACAAGAAATCACGGTGTCCCATACAAACTTTGCCCCCCTTTTTCACCCCTTTAGGGGTAGAATTTCGGAAAATCCTTCTTATCCGATGCCTACGTCACACAAAGAACACACCTTCAAGTTTCAGGTCTCTACGATCAGCGGTTTAGGCTGTGTGACAAAGCATTTTATATGTATAGATAAGTAATTAGTTTACACGCAGCCTTTTCATTAAATAGATAAGGAATAAACTTCAAGCAAACACATATGATAAAAGATTTTTAATCTACAAATATATTTTATTTGATACATTATTTATCATCTGGTTTGTTGTGTTAGTATCGCAGTATTTTAGTATTCGAACATTTGATATAAGTGACGACCCAGTTGGCACAATGGTCACCATGCCGGACTGCCAAACATAGGGTTGCGGGTTCGATTCCCGCCTCAGACATGTATTTATGCTTAGATATTTGTCTGTGGTCTGGTTGTTTCTATGTATTATAAGTATATATTTACAAAAAAAAGTATATAAGTAGTATATCCGTTATCTAGCACCCATAACACAAGTCTAGTTACTTAGCTTGGGGCTAGATGGCGATGTGTGGAATGTCCTGAAATATTTATTTATATTAAAAAAAAACAAAAAGTGCCTTAACTACCTACGATGTGTTTTCATACAAATCGAAGGCTCTCGCGTTCTAAAGCTTCGTTATTAGTAGATGTTTTTGTTTTACTTGATGGTATAGATTGTACTTATCTAGAGTTTTGCGTCTTTGTCGTTCCAACGCTATTTCTGTGACGTTTTCTAACAAACTATATTGTTAAGCGTAGTGTTGTAAAGCTGCTTTTTTGCTGACGCATTTTTTTTTTGAAATCATACTGTTACTTAGAACTTAGAACTTTTTTTACGCATATAGGTATGCACTATCTATATATCACTATCTATCTATATATGTATATAGATAGGTACTATCACACCTGCCTGATGGTTGGTAAAGATGTAACACGCTATTTGTTTCGTTTACCTTGGTTTATTTGTTGGTATTATTTCCACGGCCCCACGGTTTCACCCTCGTAAGTCTCGATCCCGTGGGAATATCGGAATAGAAGTAGCCATGTGTTAATCCAGGTCTCCAGCTATTTACATACTTAAGAAGTTTTTTCGTAAAGTAGGAGTATAAAACATACAGTAGAATGTACCTACCAGTCACAGAAGTCCAGCGCAAGCATACCTGTACTCCATCGGACCTCGACTGTTGGCGGAACACCGATGGGTCTTTAGTGGGTAAGCCTCCGGCCGCCTACGAGGTATGTGGGGCTGCCTCTATCCTCAGGCTAGAGGCAGCCCCACATACCTCCGTCGCCCCCTCCCCCTCAGGGTGGCGGGAGGATGCAATAAAGCATTTTCTCATCGATAAAAAAAGGATGTACCCACCAACTAGTGCTCTTAGATCTGATTAATTGGTCGTCTGCTTTTGCAAGCGTTGACCTTTTGCCGTAGTGAATTAAATCATTATTTTTTCTGTTATTTCTTCATTTCAGTTGAAGAGCTCGAGTGCCTAGCTACGTGGAAGGAAGGCAGCCTCCGGTTCTTGGTCGGCAAGCTGCATCACAACCATGCTACAAGCAACGAAGACAGATACCGCTGCTTCGTCTATGAGAAGACTAATGGTATTGGTAAGATTTGATCGTTTTTAGTACAACTTTTGTTTATTTATTTAATGTTCCCATTGCTTTTTTTAAATTAATTGTAAGTGGTAGTGGTCAATTAATTGCATGTGAAACATAAATGATTTCATCATTGTCATGAGGTTGTGCCTGTGTCTTGTTTTGATAAATCTAGCACACTAGTATTTTTGGAAATTTTCAAATCATTAATGTCCGAGATTTTTGAAGAAGCTATGGAAGCTATGACGGAAGCTATGATAAAAATTTATAACTAAATGCTAGATTGCATTCGTATTGCAAAAACGATAGTGCCACCACCAACATACGAGAACTTGGTTGGACTGTAGTTTTAACAGTCTTAGTGGATCAGTTTCTAAGAAAAATCAAATATCTCAGATTTCTACAGAAAGCTTTTACCCTTTTCAATTTTACTATACTTTATAATTGTTACTTCCAGCATCTGGTGCTAGCATGAAAGATGGTCCTTCGGGCACAGGCGTGGAGTACCGAGTAGCACAGTCTGGAGATGCTACTTGTAACGGTTTGTTCAGCGCCACTGAGGGCTCCAGGACCATGGCTCTAAAACGAGGTGAGAATAACTAGCAACTTATACTAGGTAGGATGCTAGTATGATAAATGGTCGGTGCCAAATGATGCAATCCAGAGACTCGGAGACTTGCAAGGGTTTGTTTAGCACCACTTGGGGCTCCAAGACCATGCTTTGAAATGAGATGAAGTTCTTTAATCAGAACTTTCTACTGATTTTTAGACTAGATTAGGTGCAATCAATCAATCATTTATTTAGTGCTAGTAGACACGACCTGCAACAACTTCTTCACGTCAATGAGGTCCCTTTCATGACTATCTTTTTGAAGAGAAGAAACGATTACTTGCAATAGATTAGACCAGTCTAAAATATTACTCGTTTCATGATTTCAGTGTCAGTCCGTTTCAACTGTCAATTCCCATCATGGATGACGTTCTCCCACACGTGGCACACTCTCGACTTCAGCAGTAACTACACGTTCTACCAACGGAACGCGACGCTGAGGATTGCTAACAACACCGGTGCTGATATCAAAGTCTACTGCGTCAATGTGAAGGCCAGTTCGCCGAGTGGCAACTCTGTAGCGTTGGTTGCTCATTGGCAACATCATTGGTAAGTTGGTGATACTTGGCACTCAGCTTCTTTTAATCGGTGGGGAAAATGCTTTGACATATCCGCCGCTACAATGGAGAGGGACAGAGTATGTTGGACCATAGATTAAGCAAATGATATTGTTTTATAGATAGCGTCTACCTTCTGAACCATCAGAGTTCCTGCACTCCACGCCTCATGAGAGCAACGTCTAAAACACAAAAGGCCTAATTAGCATAATGTCTGAAGAGTAATTTGCCTTAATAGCAAAATGCCTTAAACTCAAATTTCCTAGGATGCACAACATCCAATAAGTAATTGACTTAAACAGATGAATGCCTAAAACTTATCCACTTTGGGTAAAAGCTAAAGGAGCGTTTGCACATTCATCCTTAGCCAACGTGGTAGTTGACACCAACTTACCTATTTTTGCTTTTAGTACAATATGCCCCGATAACCCCCCGATAAAAAAAACCGCCAAGACGACGCAATATTCGTCTACTTGAAACTTGGAACTAGGAACCTTTGTCTAACCTGCCTATTCCAACTGCGTCTACATTCAAAAAAAAATGGAAATATCATAAACAAGTAGGTTGACTGTGTGAATATTTTCTTGCTCAAGAATTAGCTACTGAACCGAATGCGTTTTGGATAACACATTTCGAAGTTAGACAAGGTACTTTTAGGGATGATTTCTATGCACGGTGTAATATAAATTATTGATTCATTCAAAATGTATGTAACGTTTCAAATCCGAGCCCATATAATATAAATAGGTAAGATGTGTTTGTTTGGTTGTTTGAATTTGGACTCCGAAACCACTGGACCGATTTTGATGAAACTTTGTATGAGGATACATTGATTCATTGGGAGCAACTTAGGCTTCTTTTATCATGGATCATTATCGTCTTCCAGTGCATCTCGGTACGTATGCGTGGTGTTGTACCGACGCGACACGTACATCGCTGAGCTGCAGCGCGGCGCACCCGCCACCCGCGCCGACGACGCCTGCTCACCGAGGCACTTCAACGCGGTCACCGCACCCTATGTCACTTTAGTTGGTGAGTATCGAAACATTTCTAAAATTCATCAGCAACTTTTAAAATGTCCGTTGTAAACAGAATGTCAACCAGAGGTAGATAATTCTTTGTGAAATAAAAAATACAGACAACCGAATTGAGAACCTCCTCCTTTTTTAAGTCGGTTAAAAATTTACCGCACTAAAGTAAGGCAATTCACTCATAATCCATCGGGAGATTTCGTATAATTCATCGAATACACCTCAAATTATTGTTTCACAATAAAGGAATGAGATGTTCGGTAATAACCACTCTCTAAGTGTTACATCTCACTGGTTGTAAAGTTGGGAATCTGTTTACACACAACATATTTTCCACCATTGCGTCACTGGAAATGTCTTAGATTAGACACTTGGTGGTAAAACACTAAGAAAATAACATGCTATAAATATGCCGTACTCGACAAAAATTATAATAGCCGAATTATGATGATTCTAAAGGCAATTCTTTTGATTTCAGATTTGCGATGCAGTAAGTTGCGGGTTCGATTCCCGCAACTTACTGCATAATTAAATATCAATACCAATATGCAGAAAACAATGATAAGTGATGTCCATATTGTATCCGTTTTTTAGCAGGTTAAATACCGGTATTTGTTTTATAAAGCTCCAAAATAGCGCACGTTTTCAAAAAAAAGTTAGGTATTGATCGTGTTTTTTTTTTGTTTTCAGCAAGTAATCCCGAATCAAAGGAATGCCCATACTCTGGCAAATATTCAATAGAAAACAATCAACACAACAGAAATATCAGATCGATCGAAACAGATACTGATAAATTAAGGAGTAGACGAGACAATGAACATAATCGTAGTAATAATGGAAGTAGGTTGTTCAATTTTAGTGTAAGAAATATGTCAGATGCTCCAATGTTGAGGAGTAGAAGGCAAATAGAAGGGAGCCAAGTTGGTTGTGTGATGAACAATTACAATAAACTAGAAGTTGGTTGTAATTCTGTGAAGAATATGGAATTCTATTCTACTTGTGACAACAAGGAGTTTATAACAGGTTTGTTATCATATTTTTTATAACGTAGTTTGAAGTGTCTTTAATAAAAATAAGTTCGGCAATGAATTGTCCCTATATCAACCAAATTGTCGTAAATAACATAGTTCAAATTACATTGCAATATCATTCCGATTGCGTTTCAATTACAAAAAATTCCTTCAAAGTTCTTTTTTTTTTTAAAAGCTGACTTTGAGGCTAATTTGAGGGTATGATGTAATCGAAATTAAATTACAATGTAATTTGCACAATTTAATTTACGAGAATCGGCCATCTGTAATATTAAAGTGCAAAGAACCAGTAAATGAAATTTATAGTTTTTAATTAGGTACTTATTTAATTTTGTTTTATATATTCCAGCTTACACCTGTCACGGTGGTTGGTACGAGAACGGTGTCTCGTTCGTAGTGACAACTCCCGTGACGAGGGACAGTACCGCGGCTCGGCGGTACTGCTTCATGTCACGGGAGGCTCGCGGCAGTACGCTCGCTGTTACGCGCTCTGCTACTAACTGCGAGCGTGCTGGCTCGGATTCCGAACTAGCTTTTGACGCTGCTGCTACTGGTGAGTACACCCACTCATTTAAACAAAAGTTATTGTAGATGATAATATGTTTGTGACGAATATATTATTATTCGAATTATAAGACAATGGAAAAAAGTTCTAAAAAAATACTTACCTACTTAAAAAGAAAAAAATAATACTGTCACAAAATATTTTGTACCTTAAAATATAATAAGTATATAAAAGTCTCTTATGCTTGTTTTTTTTATTAATTTTCGAGTACAGACTTTTTGTCCTTTCTTCCTTATATAAGTAACAAAAAGCCTCCAAATCTATTGACCGATTTTGATGAAACTTGGTATGAGGATACATTGATTCATAGAGAAGAACATAGGCTACTTTTTATTCCGATATTCCCACGGGATCGGGAGTTATTATAAGTAAAGATAAACAAACATTTTTTTTTCTAATCTGCATTGTTGTTAATTTTATTTAATTTTCAGGTGAATGTCAAGACCAAACAAACAGTCAATCAACAGTGTGGGCACAACTACATCTCGTAATATGTCTTCTCATCGTTCAATACGTTATACCAAGATGATTCACAATAGAATCTGCGTAAATTGTTTTCCCTTTCCCTGTATAGTATGAAGTAAGCTTAGAAACAATAGAGGAAAATAGTTTTAAGGCACTTTGTAATCGTGCTTTATTTTTGTAATTACACAATTGTATTTAATTGTATTTTGTTATAATTAGTATGTAAAGTTTGAAATAGATAAATTAAATTGAATAAATATCATAGATAGACCCAATCGCCTAAATAACATTTGCTAACAATTTTCTGAATTAATTCTCAATTAATTGACTACTTAGTACTTTGTTTGATATGTACTGTACAGTGTACATCACTTATTTGAATAATCCTTTTCAATCAACTTTCATTTACTAACAATCATTGCATTTCAACTAACATTAAGTACCTATATACCATTTTGTACACTATCGCAAAGTAAGTCACCCTTATTCCAAAACGAGGTTTAAGGATAGTCCGAGATGTGGATCTAAACCTTAGATTTAGACACAGATTTACTCGTGAACTATAGTCTAAACACTATCCCTAGATCTAAATCTTTGTCTAAATCTAAGGTTTAAATCGATATCTCGGACTATCCTTAAACCTCGTTTTGGAATAAGGGGGAATACGTTTAATATTTGACAAAGTAAAAAACTTACAGCAAATTAACTAGGTAACGTAGTAAAAGTTTTATATTGATTATTATTTTATACATCAAATGCTATGTCGTACAATATTTAACTAGCACTAATTGCAATATCTCATTACATCGAATCGATTTCATGCCTTAATCTTTGTACTAAGAATTTCCTTTAGTCATTAAGTCTGTTATTCATTACATCTCATTGAACTATATCACAATCTAACCTAACAGTTTGTTCGGAAAAGTAGCTAAATAAATGTTTTAGATAGTATGAGATCATGAAAGTTCAAAGCAGAGTAGGGAACACTGTTCCGAAGAAAATGGAGGACGTAATCTCTTGTGTAGTTTGTATAGAGTCTATTGTAGAAACGAAATGAGATGTTTTAGTGTGATTCTAGAATAAATACAATGGTGTGCGTATTAAACTATCCTAGGAATTAATCATCTTATAGTTTCTAGCTATTACTTTACTTTGTGTTTATTGTGTTCTATGTTCCTTAGTGTACTGTACAAATAAAATTATCTATCTATCTTAGTAATGATTCATAGACACGATTGTCGAATATTAAGGGATTTCAAACATCACCAAAAGGATCAAACAGAATATTCCTCGCTTAAGAAAACGGATTACTGGATTCCATTCTATACTAAAAATCAGTTGTAACAGTTAAGTGAACTGTTATTAAACACATTTATTTTCAAGAAACGATTTTTTTTTCTGTGATAGTTATAATACGCATACACACTCAATATAACTTCAAGAAGATTGCGTTGAAGAGAATGGTTGTGAATCAATGTTTCTTGTTGCAACAGTTTATACTTAGTACATACATAGTAAACTATCTCTAATGATTATAACTTATTCGTCTTAAAATCACTTGATTAGATCATCATATTTATTATGCTGTTTTTCTTAGATATCTTTACAAGGCGGCCATCAAACTTTTCTGCGTTTCGTTTGATTCTTAAAAACCCTTCTTATTAAGTCAAGATTAGGTATCGAAAACTTGTAGGTAAGTTCAGTGACAGCAAACTTTTTTTTTTATTACTTTATTGTCCTTTTAATATGATAATTGATAACAAATTAATAGCACAAAAAGGTGCTGAGCAGACACATCGGTTAGACACAATTTGTGATTTATAAAGTAAGTACCTAGTTTAAGTAAATATTAAGCTAGTTACGTTTTAATAGACTGCACTTTCTATGTATCTTTATGTGTACATTATTTTACGAATAAGATCTATATCTCTGCAAAAGTTTACATATAAATGAACTCGATTATTTTGTAACGATAAATTAATGCTTAATAATGTACAAAGTTAAATAACCCGTTATATTAGTTAGCATAATTTATTATACAAATTATTTTATGGACATCACTATTTCGGATACCTTCATTCGCTAGATAGGTAGGTAAGTGATTACGAAACTGTTTACATCAACTTTTACTTTTTTAATATCTGCACACTTATTTATTTAAATCCCCGCAAAATATTAATGAAAATGTAATCGTGGACTGTTTTAGGTAGGTACCTCCTACCTATTATTTTGATCTTGTACCATCTAATGGTTGCTGAAAACGTAGTTAGCAGTGTACCTGTACCTACGTATATAGTTAAGAATACCGAGAAAGCAATGTTTTCTCTAAAACAAGCAATATTATCAATAAGTAAATAGATAAGAGTGATTATTGATAAGTAATTAAACGAATACTCAATTTGAGATCATTGTAAAATTTATAATAATAAGTAAATTATTATTATTTAGATTTTAACCAGCAACAGCAATAATTATTATATTTGTAATAATAGCTATTGAGCGTTAAATTTTGCATAGTCAGTAGACAACTGTTCTGAATAACCGAGTAAGGACTGTTGTTTTTGATAAATCAGAGAGATTTTTTCCTTGTGGAAGCAATCTTCTATAACCTTAGATCATCCTAAAACATAAGCTTAAAATTGTTGTCAACAATGTTTTTACCCGACTGCGGAAGGGTTTAGCTTATTTGTTTGAGATGTAATCGTTAAGTTTCCATTGTGTGATAAAGATACATTAATTTAAGTACATAGTCGTCGGCATAAAATAAAAATAAACTGCAAATAACAAATAACATGTAAATCTTTTATTTTAAATATGATACATTTTTTCTGCATTTTATAGTAAAACAGTACTTATTTTCATCATTAAAATATTAGGTGAATTACAGGATGTGTAGAATAGGAATAGAAAATAGAGAAGAATAGAAAAATTTGTAAAGAAATTCTAAAATGAAAATATGTATAACTTTTTACTACAATATTTTTTATAAGCAGCTAGCAAAATTTCGTCCCTAGCCTAGTAAATCGCACTACTCGCTCTCTATTGTCGAGCGCATTCGTTATTCTTAATTTCGCTTTAAATAGCAGTTACCAGTTACATTTCTTCATATCGTTATAAAAACGTTTATTACATAACGTAAAGAAAAAACGGTATAGTTATTTGTGAACGCAGCCGTAAGCCAATGCTACCAACTTAACGCTAGTAAAATCATGTCATCGAGATCGTTTCTACCAACATTGATTTAGTAAATGTCATGTGCTGAGACTGCTTGGCTTGCTGCTTGCTTTACGCTTTCTTTACTTTGCTTGAACGCGCGTCGTCCGTCAATAAGATTGTTTATCAGAAAATCTGTGAACTCATAAAGATTACAAACACTTTTCGAATTCGTCTCTAATTTTTTGTTATTCGGTATAACGAAGACCAAAGGAGTGTCGTTATCACATGGATTTATTGTGTGAAAAGTGACAGTCTGAATCGCCAAGTTTTTGTGAGAATAAAATGTTAAATTGTTATATTTCCAAGTACAGAGGATTCGAGACGTGGACTAAGTGATAGAACGCGATGGGTTTTCGTTGTGCGGTAGTGGACACTTGATCTAAACGATGATCGAAGCCGTTTAACAAGAAGATCAGTTAGAATGCAAGACGAGTGCGCCGTTGGTTGTAGATACGAGCGGCGGAAGCCAAGTAAGGTTCTGAAGATAGCGGAGAGTTTCACGAACTTGGACGAGAGTGCTAAGAGTGGTAGGTTCGTGAGGGGTCCGCACTCGAAGGTGGGCCGCCGGTTCCGGGAAGATCGCGATAGGAACAAGCGCGCGGTGTATTGTGATGATGAGTGCGACAAGGAGTCAGGTGTCAGTGAGGATTGTGAGCGGGTTGGAGACCGGAGGGTGACGGGGTCCTCGTGCACGGCCCTCAGGACCGCTGTCGCCGCCCTCTATCCCTTCGATGACTTCATACTTGAAAAGATTGGAGTTGGATTCTTTTCGGAAGTTTTTAAAGTGAGTACCTACTACTTAATATTCATCAAAATAGTCTAATTTTAAGCACTATTTACATAATATACAACATAAACCAACTAATATTCCTTACAAAAATATCAAATCGTTGGAAATCTAATCACTCGTATTTGCTGGAACATGCTTGCCAAACAATACTTCAAATGTTATTGTAAACCACAAACATTGAACCTACAAATTAAAGTAATAACTATTTCAGCAAAGAAATGAAATCTTAGCCTGAATGTAACCCACTAAACTATATAAGTCCTTTGTCTCTCTCTGGTCGATCACCCTGAATTCCTTATCAATTCTTGGTGAAGGCACTAAATTTGCTAAAAATGAAAGTAAATAAAATATAATATGACGTTCAAAAATGATTACGTAAATGAATCTTATTTGAATAAATGATTTTTAAATTTGAATTTGCATCTCGAAATTAAGAATAATTTAAGGATTTTATGACTGATGATTTTAAAGGTGAATCGAATGTAGTTTTTAAACAAGACTAATAATTTTATCTAATTCGTTTGAGGTCAAATTTTGATCACATTCAGTTCTGTTTATTTTAACTAGCTGTGCACCACGGTTTTACCTGCATAAGTCCCGGTCCTGGGGAAATTTCGGGATCTAAAGTGTCCTATGTCCTTCTCCATCCCCCAAAATACCACTATGCCATCATATTTTGTATCAGTTGTTTGACCGTGAAGACCATGACAAACAAACAAATAAATAAACTGTCAGATAGGAAGTTAGGATTGTCCCTATCCTAAATTTGAATTGACCTGTGATTATAATAGTGAAAGTTTTAATAACACATTATTTTATGATTTAAACAAACTTGTTGAACAAACAGATTTTACTATTGACTTGTTGACCCTTTTGGTAACAGAAAGGAGCACAAAATTCCTATAATTCATGTTTTTTGGTAATATCCGTCTCTATGAAATGAATGACTAAAGAATAAGTTAAAAGCCAACTGCAGAATACCTTTTGTTGTTTACTTAAAACACCTTTTTTTTGAGTTAAATTTGAATAAGCTTAGAAACAACAAGGAATTTTCGTCTTTCAATTTAAATAAAATGTACAAATGAACTCATCTATGAACAGTACATACAGCAACAATCTTTATGCAATAATTTTGTAACAATTTTAGTTACCTATCGCTCATAAAGTAAAATAAAACTATAAGAGGTATTTTGCTTCGATCCCTTTATGCCCCTTATTATAAAAAAGGCAGACAAACAAGCAAATAGGGATTTATATCAGAGGATCCTAATCCTTTACTTCCCGTCCCCAGAGATTTAATTTCTAAATATCTCGGGTCCTATAGGTAGTAGTCCGATTTCCTCACTTAGGCTACCTATTGTGCATGATTATTGACTGCTACTCCAGCCAGAGCCTCGAGTCCTAAATTGAATGTAAACAAAATTAAATTAGCTAATGACTTTAGCAGAATCACATTATCTTTATCCATTACAAATGAACTGCTACCCACATTATTATTTGACATGTAAACAAACATCAGTGGCATTGACCTATTTGATATTTGATTACCTAGTTGTGTGTTATTGAGTAGGTGACAAAACCGGATAATACTGTTTAACTTGATCATATCAACAGCTTGAGTGGTGATTGATTCTTAATTCACCGAATTTGTTATTGTTATCCCAGAACTTCATTGTTTCTTGTAAGGTTTATTTTCAGATTAGTCCCATACATGTTTTTATCAAAACCGTTTTACTTAATAGTTTCTTTGTGAAATAAAAATAACTAAAAAAAAACATATCCTAATCCAAGTAAACAATATTGCGTATTTTGCAGTTTGAACTTTTCCCATTGGATTAATTCAAGTGTGGTCATTTTGTTGGCAATGGTCCTTGTTAGTTTTCTATGTTTTTTTATTTATTTTCATGCAGAATTAAATAAACATATTGACCAACCTACCTATAACTATATCATATAGGTAGGTACTTGAACTTTTTTGCAATGAATATGAAACTAAGTATACTGGTCTATGAGAAATGGATGTGTTATTAAAATATTAGAAGAGGCAAAAAAGATCATTTGTATGTACTGTAGCGCTTTTTTAATAACATTACTTTTTTTTTAGAGACAAAACTAAGACCAATAAAAGTAAATTATAAAACTTTTATTTGACTATTTTTTCCCACATATACACTTATATTCAAATCTACATACGTAGGCCTTAAGAAGGGTTCACATGTGAGTGCATTTAGTCTGAGCTGACTTGGATATCTACTTGGACATTTCTCGTAAAGTGTACCAACTACCATGTCACTGAGCGCCCTCTAATTTTGTTAACCAATCCGAGTTCACTCATGCATTGTAGTTGAAACTAATTGGCAATCTAATAAAAAATGTACCAGATGACCATGTGTGGTGTTATGTTATGTATAAAAATATATAGAGGTTAGTAAAATAAAAGGACTGGTTCCAGATGCCTCGTTATGCTACAGGATTAAAAATTGGCTAGTTAAAATCGACGAAGTGTGTAATAAGGCTGTGAATTAAATTTAGGGCCAATCATTTATACTTTGCTTTCCCTGAAAAGGCTGTAAAATAGATAAAATTGTGTAAAGAATGTGTTTGAGTGGATGGTTACACGCCAGGTCCGTGGAATTAATCTCGCGTAGTTTTTGGGGAAAAAATATATCTGTGTTTTAAAATTAAAAACTTGTAAAATATTGTTGTGAGAGAATAGCAAAAACACTAGAAAATGTACCTTATTTCATTTGCTGTTACAGTATAATGTATGAACCGACAATTTCAGAGAAATTTTATTTTTCCTTTATTAATACCCAAAAAATTACAAACTTTGGTACCATGTCGCACCAAAAACTAAAATTAAGTGACAAATGGGAGTTCTACTCTTATATTTTATGTCTACAAGTCTACATGCGTATTTGAGCTGAACAACCAATTTCCGAACTAAAAGCTTTTCCATACACGGTGCAGCAGCGTCTCTCAGCTAGTTTTGTGTCAAAATTAAATTATACTATCTGTTGCCCGCGACTTCATACGCGTGGACTAAAACCTTCCACATGTATCCTTCCGCTATCTGTTAAAAAATCCATTAAAATCCGTGGCGTAGTTTAAGGGCAGGTGCTAATAAAGCTACCAAAATCGACCTTTGTTTTAAGTAACTCTAAGTAATCAAATACTCTTTTTTGTTATTTGGATATAAATGGATATTGTAGTTTAATAACCATATTTTTGTTTATTGTGGTTGAAAACATGATATGAACAACTTTGCTCGATAAAAAAAATGTTAGAAAACAGAGAATTATTAGATCGTTTATCGGGTTTTGTTCAAAAATAGTTAACGTTTGTTTCTAAAAATGAATCAAATGATAGGTTTTGACCGCTAGGAACTATATTTGTGGATAATAATGCTAAAATGTTTTGCATATCGATATGGGCCTACACACGGTACTGGAAGAGCGTCTTAAAGATCTAAGCATACATAGGGACAGTCAGACCCGACTTTATTTTTACCAGACTACGGTGAGCCAAAAGGGAGAGTTATGTTTTTGACCTGTATGTATGATTATCTGATCCCACCTAACTTCAAAGCTACTTATTATCATTTAAAAAACTTGTGAGGTGTCAAGGGACACCCGGATGGAACGAAGTTTCTTTCGCTTAATTAGTGAAGGAATTTATAAAATCAAAAGTGTCGTTACAACTTTTGGTCTTAATTTTTTCCGTCTAACCCCCTTTCGCAACGCGCGATAAGGAACTTCGTTCCAACAAATGAGGTATCGTTAGAAGCGTCTCAATGGTCCGCTAGTTATAGGCTATGTGACGTCACAATAAACATGGCTCCCTCTAGAGAACATAGAGTCATTAATTAAAAAATGAAAATAAACAAAATGTAGTGAAGATAGATAGATAGATAACTTTATTTGTACAACACATGAAGAAACAGAACACTATATACACAAAGGAAAGTAATAGCTAGAAAGTATAAATTGCACTAATGAGCAGCCTTATCGCTGAAAGCGATTTCTTCGAGACAACCTTTGGATGGAAAATAACTGATTCAGCTTTAATGGTTAAAGTGAAGTTCTGACGACCCAGTTGGCACAATGGTCACCATGCCGGACTGCCAAACACAGGGTTGCGAGTTCAATTCCCGTCTCAGACTAGTATTTATGCTTAGATATTTGTCTGTGGTCTGGTTGTTTCTATGAATTATAAGTATATATTTACAAAATAAAAGTATATTATAAGTAGTATATCTGTTGTCTAGCACCCATAACACAAGTCTAGTTACTTAGCTTGGGGCTAGATGGCGATGTGTGGAATGTCCTGCAATATTTATTTACTAGCAGCGCTCCGCGGTTTTACCCGCGCAACTCCCGATCCCTTGGGAATATCGGAATAAAAAGTAGCCTATAGCCTTCCTCGATAAATGGCCTATCCAAAACAAAACGAATTTTTCAATTCGAACCAGTAGTTCCTGAGATTAGCGCGTTCAAACAAACAAACAAACTCTTCAGCTTTATAATATTAGTATAGATTTATTCTTATTATTTAATGGTGAAGGTGTAAATAATAGGAGTTGAGTCATAACAAGCTATAGCGCTTTATCCTCTTATCAAACAGGTGTGATCTACAAATGAGAAGTAAACACTTACACCTGTCATTTAATTTGCATATTACCTTTTGAAAAAACGTAAAATTCCTATTATGCATTATTCTGTTCTTTGAGGAATCGTGCATAGAATATATATTAGGCTGTTGATGTGAATCATTGTAAATGATAGCTTACCTTGACAGTGGCCTTGTAATCCACGATTGTTTATTGAAATTGCTAACGAGACTAACTGGTTTCATTTTCATGGTACAATTTTTGACTTTAAATTATCTCTGTTGACGTCTATGGTTAAATAGGTATATTCTGTAAATAAAGCCATTTGAAGAGCTTATCTTTTTCTTACGGTCATTTGAAGACCTTTTTCTTGCGTCAATCAAAAGAATATTACCTCAAAAAACCAATAAACCTGTGATGAATCTGATGCCATTGGACTATTTTTTTCCGCCTTTGATGACCATTAAGTTAATAGTGAAAAAAGTTTTAAGGTACTTGCAGTAAACTTGTAAAAATCTAGATTTATCCTATCCTACTAATATTATAAATGTGAAAGTTTGTGTGTGTATGTACGTTTGTTACTCCTTCACGCTAAAATTACTGAACCGATTGCAATAAAATTCGGTATGGAGGCCTGGATTAACACATAGTCTACTTTTTATCCCGATATTCCCATGGAATCGTTCAATGTATACTAATATTATAAAGCTAAAGAGTTTTTTTGTTTGAACGCGCTAATCTCAGGAACTTCTCGTGCGAGTTGAAGAATTCTTTTTGTGTTGGATAGTCCATTTATCGAGGAAGGCTTTAGGCTATATAACATCAGGCTGCGACCAATAGGAGCGAAGAATCAGTGGGAAATGTGAAAAAAAAACGAGGAAAATTATCCTTCTGAGGGCTTCCGTTTTTTGTTTGAACGCGCTGATCTCAGGAACTGTTAGATCGAATTGAAAAATATAGGCTACTTTTATCCCGATATTCCCACGGGATCGGGACTTACGCAGGTGAAACCGCACGGCGCAGGTAGTTCAATGTATACCTAATTTAGTACTATAAGTTGTATAAACTCTGCTAACATTTAACCATAGCTAAACTAATTCGTCGCACCGCAGCATTCATTGTTGATACAAGTGATAGCTTAGAGTTTTATACTATTGTTATCATCATTGTTATAAAACTACATTGAGCTGGTGCACGGCCACATTTATAATGTACTAGCTATTGCCTGCGACTTCGTAAGCGTGGTAGTTTTGTATTATGTATCAAAACCTTCCTCTTGAATCACTCTATCTATTTTGAAAAAACCGCAACAAAATCCGTTGAGTAGATTTAAAGTTCTAAGCATATATAGGGTTAGGGTTGCCAACCATACTGTTAAAAAACTACATTACACTTTTTACTAGATGGACGGACGACTTGATTAAGGTCGCGGGAAGTCGTTGGATGCAGAGAGCATGCGACCGATCGCTCTGGAAGTCTTTGGGGGAGGCCTATGTTCAGCAGTGGACGTCCTGTGGCTGATATGATGATGATGATGATACTTTTTACTGTTGAACAAAAATAAAGTATGCAAAATACTGTTTACACGTCATCACTGATGTCATAAAGCCTATTATAAAGTAAATGTATGTGTGCTTGCGGTCATTGGCGGTAAAATTATATTCAGAATTAGTAAAATTCAAAGTAATTTATTAAAATTTATCTAAAGATAAAGAATTTGTTGAAATGTCTACTGGGCAAGAGTGGAGCCAAAAATGTTTCTTACTACTTTCTGTTCCTGCCATCTCTACATTTACAGAAAGGGTATTTTCTGCTATGAATGCAAAGTGGCGGGACGACAGAAATAGGACTTCTATGCTTCTATTAATTTAATAAAAAATGAACTTCTCATTTATTTCAACTTAAATTATAACTGTGGAGAAGCATTTGAAAAAATAATTACAGTGATAAGTTTTGGGAGAAACATAAAAAATATGATTTTAAAACTTTAAAAAATTAAAATACTTTTTTTTCTAAATACTGTTTATTTTTCTTCTCAGACCTCAATATACTTTATTTCATGTAAAAAAAAAAAGGTGGCAACCCTAATAGGGACACACAGCGGGAAGCGACTTCGTTTTATACTATGTAGTGATATTACACTAGCTGCGTCCAACGGTTTCAGTCGAATATGTTCCAATAAATCACAACTATCGGGATACATAGTAACCAATGTTACCAGAGTTACTACTAATCCTACTAATATTATAAATGTGAAAGTTTGCGTGTGTGTATGTATGTTTGTTACTCCTTCACGCAAAAACTACTGGACCGATTCCGATGAAACTCGGTATCTAGATAGCTAAAAACCCCACGGGATCGGGACTTATGCGGGTGAAACCGCGGGGCGCAGCTAATGAATCAATATTTATGTAGACTAGCTGCGTTCCGCGGTTTTATTTGCTTAAGTCATGTCTCAAGGTCCCGTCTGTCGTTGTAAAAAATGATCAAAATTGGTTCAGTAGTACTTCAGGATTCAGAATTACTTCCGTATCTATTGTATGAAGTGAAGACTAAAATTTAGACAGCTTTTTAATCGACGTCAACTTCAAAAAAGAAAACTAGTTTACATTGTTAAATTAATTATTCCCGACCCGCTTTTTACAACTTCCCGACTAAAAGAGCGGGTTTTTAAAGAAATGAGAGCCCCTACAAAGGGCTCAAACTTTGCAAGACAGCAATTACAGACTTGTAAAGAAAACACATTCTTCTACGATTTCTCAACGTACCTGGTCATTTTATCTTTAAACTAGCTGTGCTCCGCGGTTTTACCCGCGTAACTCCCGATCCCGCGGGAATATCGAAATATAAAATAGCCTATAGCCTTCTTCGACAAATGGACTATCCAACACAAAAATATTTTTTTATTTTAAACCAGTAGTTCCTGAGATTGGAGCGTTGAAACAAACAATGGAAGCCCTCAAAGATGAATAATCTTCCCCGTTTTTTCCACATTTCCCACTGATTCTTCGCTCCTATTGGTCGCAGCGTGATGTTATATCGCCTAAAGCCTTCCTCGATAAATGGACTATCCAACACAAAAATAATTTTTCAATTCAAACCAGTTGTTCCTGAAATTAGCGCGTTCAAACAAACAAACTCTTCAGCTTTATAATATTAGTATAGATTTCAAAGGAATGTGAAAAGTAAATGACTATTACTTGTGTTTGTATGTCTTATCAAGTTATCTCTTATCATTTATCATGCAGATGTGTGCGTGTTATACCTAACGTTTTGTATTTAGAAGCGAAAATACAATGCAGTTGACGTTTTTGTAGAAAAGTGTTATTTTGTGCGCACACGGTGGAGTTTGATCTTGTGTCTTAGAAGTAGGTTAATAAAATAAGACGACGAAATTTTGAAAGGAATTTTTAAATTGCGTCATGAAAAGATTTTACCTACACTTCGTCAGCCGAATTTATTTGTTAGAAATTGGACCCACCCCAGGGGTCATAATTATGTAAAGCCACTTTACGTATCTCACGTCGAACGCTGTAAAATATTTCCTTTAATACTTTACTTAATTGAGTACTAAAAAATTACACAAACTATTGATAAAAAAAGTCCGCTAGTAGCTTTTGTATCATTATACGTCTATTTTTTGTGGTTTCTTTTAAAATTTTCTTATATAAACTATATTTCGATATTTATCAAAATATTCTCATACTAGCAGCGCCCCGCGGTTTCACCCGCGTAAGTCCCGATCCCGTGGTAATATCGAGATAAAAAGTATATGTTAATCCAGGCCTCCAGCTATTCACATACCGAATTTCATTGCAATCGGTTCAGTAGTTTTAGCGTGAAGGAGTAACAAACATACACACACACACACAAACTTTCACATTTATAATATTAGTAGGATTTAATCCTTGCCCTGATAAAAATGCGATGACCGGAGTCAAGGAGACGTCAGTTATATTCGCTTATGACTTCTCAATTGAGATCTTCATCTATTAAATTTCTCCTGCCACCAACGAATCTCAACATCAATCCCAACTCTTCAAACAACTTGAAACCGTTCAGAAACACAACATAATATGTTGAGAATCTCACTTATCTAGACCTAAATCTGATCACGCTATCATCGACCCTATTTCAAACGATGTGTATGAAATTGACAATCAATGTGTTGTTTGAAAGGTCACATCGTGTATATCAACAGCATGATTCATATTTATTTCTTCCGCTACACAGAGATAAAATAGCCATACTGCAATAGAGAGAATATCACGCAAACCAAACCAAATTCAATCTTCAATTGCAGATAAGAAATTAAATTAACTGTGACAGTATTTCCAGTAACTGACATATGAATTTGGAATCGAAAATTTGCTAATGCTCGATATGCTCTTCGTTATTTTACTTCAATAGCGCGTGTTTTCGTCCCTCTACAGCAGGGTGAAAACTTTCTTTTCAATGTTCCTTTCTACTGGCCAGGGAAGACGGAAGTTCTTTTTTTAGATTAATTCATCTTTCCATTTACGCTGTCGTCATTGAGGATTTTTTTGCGGTGTTGATATTCCGTAATGGTCTCCTCTTTCATTGGTCGGACGTAGCTCGCTCACTCTCTACAATAATGTATATTTTATCTCTGTTCTCTGCTACAGTACCTAAGAGTTAGCACTTAGAATCAGCGAAGGAAATGTCATCAGGAAATGAGTTTGTACGTATCGCAAGTCAACCCATTGTACGTTGAAGGTTGTCTCAGATGGACTGTTTTGATGGATCATAATTGCAAACTAGTTTAGGTAGCGAATATTACAATAGCCTATTCAAAATATTAGACTGTAATGCATGTATGTATGACCCATTTGATCGGTATCATAAGGCGCATCAGCAGCCGAAGCAAAAATGCCAATAGTCTATACTAAAATTGTTAATCATTGTATGGAAATTGTTGTGTGTATCGTTTGTAGGTGAAATCTTTTCCAACATTTTGGTATAATTACAACACAAATTCATTGTCGTTGCTTAAGTTTATCCATAAAGACGGCATATAGGCATATACTATGCATAATAAGAACTACCTTTATACTAATTCTGCAACACAAGATGGTTGGTTCAAATTTATCTGACCAACTCGTTGGTTCTATTGGGAAAAATCCCTTCATTAGTTTGACATAACCAGTTAATCTGAAAGTTAGAACGGAATCAAATAGAGAATCAAAGTTTTGCCAAGATTTTTTTGTAGGTGTTCTGTCTATGTAACTAAAATGTCTATGATTATTCTATAAGCGTAGTGTATCCGTTTTGACGCTTGATTTGTCGCCGTTAATCATTTGATATGTGATCTATTAAATCATCCATCAAGCTACCTCAATTCTATTTATTAGTCAACTAGCTGCGCTCCGCGGTTTCACCCGCGTAAGTCCCGATCCCGTGGGAATATCAAAATGGAAAGTAGCCTAAAGCCTTCCTCGATAAATGGACTATCCAACACAAAAATGATTTTTCAATTCGAACCAGTAGTTCCTGCGATTAGCGCGTTCAAACTCTTCAGCTTTATAATATTAGTATAGCTGTATTAATTCAAGATGATGGGTAACTATTATCTAGCCTGTTGTTTCCCACTGCTGGGCAAAGGCCAGCAGCCCTCCATGTGTCCCGATTTCCAGCTATTTTATGAGACTCGACGTCGAATTCATCCAAATCGTCGGTCGTGCCATTTTTTCTTGGGTCTTAATCTCCAAGACGTCTCGAATGACCCAATACGTGGCTCTAAAGATAGTAAAAGAAAAAACACTAAACAAAACAAAAAAGTGTTTTTCTTAACAATGTTTCTTTTTGAGATCGAAATTGTTATTTTTTTTTAAAGTCACCGACTAGAATATGATTGGAATTGGTTTACCTTGACAGCTTCTTATCAGTCAAATTTATCTGTATTGAGATGAAAATAAAAACTTTGCGTCTCTTAGTCATAACATAATGATAAAGTTGTTTTTTTGTTGTTCAACTAAATTGGGGACACCTTGAAAATTCTTAAAATAAATGTGAACAATTAGTTCTTTTATCCAACTGTTATATATTTCGCGCCTATATTTGTAATATTCTATTACGTTTAACAGTGAAAATACCTGCAATACCTCTTAACTCTCGTCCTACCTTTGTAAAATAGGCTTTTTCGATCACTGTGCGTGAAAAATATCCTTAAATTTTTCAAGCATTCGATTTATTTGCTCCCCTAACTAAAGTTTGGACGTTTGAAATGCGAGGGATGGATTTTACTGAATTTTTGGTTGCTTAACTTTACTGTTAAATCATGAATATTTTTCATCCAGTATAATTTGAAGCTTCAGAAAAAAAACTTTTATCCCGATCCCGTGGAAATATCGTAATATAAATTAGCCTATAGCCTTCCTCGACAAATGGACTATCCAATACAAAAATTATCAATTCGAACCAGTAGTTCCTGAGATTAGCGCGTTCAAACAAACAAACTCTTCAGCTTTTTACGATTAGTATAGATTTTTAGGGTTCCGTACCCAAAGGGTAAAAACGGAACCCTTTTACTAAGACTCTACTGTCCGTCAGTCTGTCACCAGGCTGTATCTCATGAACCGTGACGGCAAGAAAGTTGAAATTATCAGTTGAAATTTTCAGTTAAAATTTTCAAATACTAAAAACAGAATATAATGGACGAGTCCAACTCGCACTTGGCCGGATTTTTATTATTTCGAATCAAAACACGAGCTGACAACGGTTGCGAGGTTGCATAAATAACCCCGTAAACCTAATATTTGTAGTTTCTAAGCAAAACGTCTTCAACATACATATGCGCTTAGTCGTAGATACATATTTATTTCTTTATGTAAGTACTTAGGTACTGAGGAAACTATGATTCACATGGCAGGATGTAACCTTCGTTCAGTGCACAAGGTTCACGACTTCGCTTGACTTCAAATCTAGTCATTATAACGATTATTCGAGAGACAGAAAAAAGATATACCTAATTGATTTTTATAATAATCATTTGTGACTTTTAACATACTTATAACATACTTATAACAATACTATGTCAAAATCGGTTCAGTAGTTTTGGAACCTATTCGTTACAAATAAAAAAACAACTTGCTAGGCCCACCCGTGCCTGAGGAAATCGGTGGTGACACACGGATAGACAGACGAACAAGTAATTGATATTAAAAATGGTTCCTTTTTTTACCTTTCGGGGAACCCTAAAAACAAAAAGTATTTCCTTTTATTTTTTTTAACTAAATAGACTTGCATTTGACCTCATCTCACTTGATGGGAAGCGAAGATGAGGTCGAAGATGCACTCTAGACTTGAAGACTCCAAGGTTGTGTTATAATATTAGTATAGATAGATAGATTGGCCTTTTCATATCTAATCTAGATAATTTTATACAGCGGCAGCAACTTTAACTCATGCTATTAACGACGTTGTAGTGCCTGGTACATCCCTCGTAGCTTAGTCAACCATATCCAAAGGAAATACATGTAGAGCCAACTAAGCCGCATTTCATCACGATGTATTCCTTCGCTGTAAGAGCAATTTTAATAGGCACACATAAATTTTCCTAATAAAAATCAATTGGTGCACGGCCGGCCGGGATTCGAACCCACGACCTTCGGAATAGAAGCCGTGGGATCTACCACTAGGCCAACTCAACCCCTAACATACTTACCTACAAGAAAACTGTCAACAAGTTAAAGATATTAAAAAGAGTCACCTCTATAAATAAAATTTGTTATTATCATCAATATAGGTACAAAAACAACAATATTTCAATAACTAAGCACAAGTTTTATTTCTGTTCACCAAAAATGTTATTTTTAACTCAAATGTCAACAACTCTTTCGTCATATGTTTTCCTTAAATCTTTAATAATAAATGTGTTTACGTAAACACGTTGCATTCTTTGCCTTTTAAACAACTTTTTGCGTAATCGATATTGACTGCACGTAACTTGATCGTAAATTTAGTCGAATTTTACTCCATAATTAATTATCCACTCCTTTACGGACTGCAAAAACAGACTTGGTTTGAACTAAAACGTGCTTCTAAATTTGAATCTTTTTGACGTGATAACGTCTTATAAATCGACTAGCGATAATCGATTAAAGAGCTTATAATCGTCTTCGCACGGCTATATTATGCATCTATTATACATATAAACTTTGCTCTTGAATCTCTCGATCTATTAAAAAATACCGCATCAAAATCCGATTCGAAATCGAATTTTTCAATTCGAACCAGTAGTTCCTGAGATTAGCGCGTTCAAACAAACAAACAAACTCTTCAGCTTTATAATATTAGTATAGATTTATTGACCTAAATGTTTTGTTGATACTCCCACTGTTTTTTGGGCCAATGCTTTTCCTAATTTCCTTCAAACAATGATTTCTGGCCACTCTGCGTCGAATGCATTCGAGGATCTTCTATAAATATAACATTCAAAATCTTGACTGACTGAATGATATGTCAACGCACAGCTCAACCCAATGAGCTAATCGAGATAAAATTCGGCTTATAGATAGCTTATTATGACGTAGGCAATAGTAGGTAAATGTTTTTTTTAAAACAACATCATCGCGGATGGAAATCGCATATTGATATAATATCAAATTATAGCTAAATGTAATAAAAAGGCATCTGACGTTACTACCTAATCAATAATCTCTATCATTTACGCATATAGCAATTAGCATGCCGATGTTCGATTAAAAATAAAGATCAATTCTTGCCCCACTAACCAGTTTCGTAAGACGTCGCATTCCATGCTTTGCTGTCAAAATATGTCGCATAGAAATGTCTTAGATAATGTAACACGTTTTGCTAGACTTACACCTACTCGATTTTAATTAATGTGCTTGTTCAGAGCGCTGATTCTGACTACGTCAAGACGTAGTTACCATTCTTCTTAGTGGTAATTTTAGGGTTCCGTATCCAAAGGGTAAAAACTCCTGTTTTTACCCTATTACTAAGACTTCACTGTCTGTCTGGCCACAAACTCATCTCATGAATCGTGATAGCTAGTCAGTTGAATTTTCACAGATGTATTTCTGTTGCCTCTTTAACAACAAATAAGTACTAAAATCAGAAAAAAAAATGTTTAAGTTGGGCGCGTGCGCGACTCGCACTTGGCCAGATTATTTTTGGTATATGACTATTGCTTTGATTTAGATTTTATTTTTAACCCCCGAATGAATAAAGAGTGGTGCTATAATTATGACCCCTTTGTCTAAATATCTTTAGATCAAACAAATACCTAACTGTTTCTAAACAGAAATTGAACCTACAATCTGTAGGGTTGCTGTTCGCCCTTCTAGCCACAGAAGTATTTAAAGTGCTTAGTTAATACTCGTAGAGTCCACACCCTGGAGTGCTAAGTGCTAATGAGTACTAGAAGCAAGTGCCAGGAGCACGCGAATTTCTAATTTGCTTTAAAGGTTCGTGTCGTTTACACATCTTAGGTCCTTTTCCTTTTTAATCTTATTACTTGCTAATGGAATGGACAGGTTTACTTGTGGCAAAGGTTTCCTTACGTTTCCTTAATTCCTTTTTAATTTAAATCTATTTACGCTCCTTGGTTAATAAATAAATAAATAATAAAGATTTCAGGACATACCACACATCGCCATCTAGCCCCAAGCTAAGTAACTAGACTTGTGTTATGGGTGCTAGACAACGGATATACTACTTATATACTTTTCTTTCGTAAATATATACATATAATACATAGAAACAACCAGACCACAGACAAATATCTAAGCATGAATACTTGTCTGTGGCGGGAATCGAACCCGCAACCCTGTGCTTGGCAGTCCGGCATGGTGACCATTGTACCAACTGGGTCGTCTGGTTTCCCATATAGATCTCGAGTTATTAGGATAAAACAATTAACGCTTGTTGAGCGCCTTAAGTCTTTTCTTACATCGATTTCGTTTATAATTATCTGTCTTTCTAATTCTCTACTAGTTCAAAAGATAAGCTGTGCAGTGATTGAGCAACAGACAGACGCATTTATAATATTAATATCAGGAAGTAGGATAAAATTAGTTATGTTTCCGTGGTACAATAAAAGTTACCTACTTCCTGTAAGAGAAGAGTTTCTAGCTAAGTTTTTCTTTGTTAATAAAAATCTCGATGAAAATGTTACCGGTATGTTTGTGAAACTGCTTCTTACAATAATCTCGCACGGAAAGAGCGGTGTTGGCTTAGTGGTTAATACCTCGACTTTCATTCTGAAGGTCGTGGGTTCGAATCCCGGCGGGCCGTGCACCAATGTATTTTTCTTAAGAAAAATTTATGTGCGCTAATTGACATTGCGCTTACGGTGAAGGAAAACATCGTGATGAAACCCGCGGCTTAGTTGGCTCCAGAAGTATTGACAAGTTCTCTCCTCTGGACATGGTCGACTAAGCTGAGAGGGTAGTAGGTGCTGGGCAAGCCTACTCCATCCTCACGCAAAAAGGACCCAATTAAAAAGTGTCCAATGGCGGAAAACAGCATGTATACAAGTACAAGTAATCTCGCACGGTTAAGAAAATTCGCTTTGGAAACCATTCTAGGAAACTCGTTATACCACCGACAACGAAGCGATCAAAAACTTTTCTCAAGTAGCACTTATTTTTGTCAGTGGCTGTGTATTTTTGCCTGAACAGTTAAAAGTTGTGCCTGCCTACACGTTCATGAATATTTTGTTTTAAAAAAAAATACGGTATTTGACCGGTTTGTTTTTAGGTTAATGCGTGTCGGTGATATCTGACTGCCTTGCTCTGAAGGTTGTTTGTTATCTTGTTTGGTTTTTTTGCTTCTGCGATGCAGTTTGTGAAGGTGCTTCTGGCGCGGTTCTTTAAGAGGAAAGGGTACCGACGCTCTCTCCATACAAACGTAATCGACTGTTTCCTCCCTGAATAATGACACTAGAGCAAATATTTTTGTTGCATAAAACCTTTAACTGCTATGACTATGCCCCTATGTCTTGTGTTTTTTTTTTTAATTTTTAATTATCATAAAAATTAAGATTTAAAAAACAAAATATAGGGGCATGGTCAATATGGTCATGGGAGTTATAAATTTTATGCAACAAAAATATTTATTCTAGTGTCACTTAGGGAGGGAAAGTTTGTATGGAGAGAGCTTCGGTACCTTTTCCTCTTAAGGAGACTATTCTTCAGGTAATACGTACTATGAAACTACTGACCGAAGATGATGAGACGTGGTGTTCCGTCGCTTCAGCGGACTAATTCCACATGAACACACTAGGACTAAAGTGTAGTATCATGGAAGTGCTACTAGTTCTAACCTATCTATTAACACATTCAATTACTATAATAAAATACTAGCTGTCCCGGCAAACGTAGCCATTTACAAAAAAAAAAGATTTTCGATTCTAACGAATATACACAAAAAATTTCATACAAATCGGTTCAGCCGTTTAGGTGGAGATTGGTAACTAACACCGCGACATGAGAATTTTATGTATATAGAAGGTATATAGAGATGTATGTTAGTCCATAAGGTATGCATGGGCCTTTGTAGCCTGAAATAAATGATTTATTTATATTATTTGAATAACCAAACTATGAGTTCTCCAAAAGAAATTATGATTCGATTGTCTTCTTCGTGTCAACGAAAGTTCTGCAATATCACAGAACCTTCGTCCCTCAGAATAAGCCTTGCCCAAAACTTATACGTGGTTTCCGCCATAACCCTGTTGACATCGTCTACGGAGTAAACAGCTAACAAAAAGCATTTAGACTGTGATTTAGACTATCGTGCCGGCAGCTCTTCTATAGTCATACAAAGTAAAGTTAGCTCTAGAGCTGGGCTATCAGCTCTAGTGCTCTGGGGTTAAGAAGTATCTGCCCAAAGCAATAGGAATATGATTTGAGGCACACACCATTTCACCCATCTCTGTAGAAGACTTGAAGTGGTCTCATTCCCAATTATTTCGCACATAGAGTAATTATTTATTGTAAAAAAGTAACTTAACCTCGAAAAATAGGATTACCAAGATATGTATCCAGTAATAAATACTTTTCTTATCTAGGTATTTTGATAACAGTCAAACTTATTGTCGCTTCCTAAATCATTGGTGATAAGAAAAAATATAAGTAATGCTTTAAATATTGGCTAGATTTGTGTTTGTTAACAATAGATTCTGGCGAATATTCTGTGCCCCAGCCGAGAGTTTTGCCGAATGCTTAGTATTCGGCCAAATCATTGGTTCTTGGCATCTCTAATACAATTATTGTCTATAGTTAGACAACTATTAAATAAGTAGCTACTTGATGAAACGTTATAATATCTAGGTTCCGAATTCCTTTGATATCATTATTGGCAATGATCCATTTGGCTTGTTATTGTTAAATGAAATGAATGCATAGCTAAATAACCAAATTGATTATCAAATGCTAGCAGCGCTCCGCGGTTTCACCCGCGTAAGCCCTGATCCCGTGAAAATATCGGGATAAAAAGTGGCCTATGTTACTCCTAATGAATCAATGTATATTCATACCAAGGTTCATTTAAATCGGTCCAGTAGTTTTGGAGCCTATTCGTTACAAACAAAAAAAATCTTTTCTCTTAAAATATTAGTATAGATTGAAGTCGGAGAAGTTGAAATGATTAGTTAGTAATCATTCAGTTTAGATGAAAGTCTATCTGTGCGTATGTATATGTAACTATCAAGGACAAGTTACGTGATTTGAAAATAAAAAATCAATCAATCAACAGATCATTAGGTGTTTCCAAACAGTTTTGGTTATTAAATCGAAGCAGTCTGTTTCATAATGCCTGTACAATCTTAATCCCTTCAAACCATGGAAATATATACAGCCCTCGTATTTAAGAACTCAGTATCTTCGAATAATGGGTTTTGTGGAAAACGTTTAAAGTTTTTTTTGTAAAATTGTGTTACTGTAACTATATATAAAAAATAAACAATGTTAATCTAACTTAACATAGTTCTTTTAAATTAATAAATCCAATTTTCTAAATAGAAAATCTCAAAAAAACGCGTTTACGTAACATAGTTTTTTCACAGTAATACAATTTTCCAAAAGAAAACTCTAAAAACGCCATGTTCTCAAAACTGCATTATGGAAGATTGTTCTTAATTACGAGGTCATAGACAAGATCATGTCATGTCTTATTAGATTAAGAGAAAATATCTCTTTGCATTGCAAAGTTAAGTAACTTTATTGTTCTCGTTTCTCCTTTGACAACGAACTCTTTGACCGCTAATTGTAAAGATCATTCAATGACCTAAGAAATGGAAAGTGACGCACCAACAATTTGTATTACGGCTGTTTATTACGGCACTCTCTTCAATCTCCATGTAACAGCTTAATTAGATAACCCATCTCTTTGAGATAGCGTTGCTATTTCGTAGTTTCACTTGCTGTAAATATTTCCATAAAATATTTTACAATCGATACAGCTTTCCCGATGTTATGACGCGATTATAGTACGAGTATGATTTATGCATGACAATGTTTGTAAAGAAGAATGGTCATCACACTTGTGCACATTTTGTATTGGAAAGTGGTCAACGCAATCATGTAAATCTGACTATACCAGTGAAAGTGAAATATATCGCGATCTTTACCGTTGAATGCCATTTAAAAAACCTATTTTCCTGTTCGCTCCGTAACGAAACCCGGAATTCGTGTCTACCACTGCCTACGTTCTTTATCTCAGATTTGATTGTGATGCAATTATTGTAATTATTTAAATGTACGATTACGTTACGTACATAGTTACATGTTACGATTTGCGTCAAATATGTTGTGTACTTTATTGAGGTTGTTTGAGGCAGATGTCTGCTCACCTTATTTTACGTAACGCAAAGCGCATGATTGTTTAAACAAAATCGTCGAGAACTCTCGAACAGGAGGTAGCAAGTGTAATTTAATGATATTGGCAAGTGGCTGCTGTTCCTGTTTTCGAAACAAATTTTAATAACGTAGGGAGAGTTGCACGTTCAATTGCCCAAATTGATGTGTGTTCAACAGATAGATCCTTTCAAACTAACCCGAGGGGGCCCTTGCTTTAATTCAATCAATTTTCTGTCGAGTGCATCTCGGTCCTTCCCGCCTGTAGTGTCTCATTCATAACTTAATTACGGACTTCTCTTGGGGCCTAGGGCTTCGTATTAAATAAATTCATCTTTAAAAATAGCACCTCAGAAACCGGTTGAAATAATTCCATGTAAATCCAGGAACTCGTCTAATTGCTGTCTGAGCTCTTTAATTGCGTAACTATTATGTTATCTCCGAAGAGACAATAAGAGACATGTAATTGTTTCTCTTCGTAGGATACTAAAATTCTTTTTAATTAGAAAGATTCGAAGATGAGACGGGCCAGATTGAATGTTTTACCATATTTTTTTGTAATTACGCTATAAATATCAGAGTAGATAAAATTATTATTACAAGAAGACGTCAATCTGTTGCTTATCCGTGAGAACAATCTAACAATGGATATCGTCATTAGACTCATTACATTAATCATTAACCGTGGTTAATTGCTGTTCGAATGACAATCCTTAATAAGTACCTAGTATTTTAGTTTACGATGTAGTAAAAACATTTTTCCTTCGGCGCCTATTGCGTATTAAAATACGATTGCTACATAACGAGCAATTTAATCGTCTATTTTCAGTAATATTTCAGGTTTTCCAATAAATAATTTTAAAACAAACGTGCTCTATCGCCCCGTCTTTGGTGTTCGTTTTACCTGCCTCTACGTCTAATAACATTTGTCTTTTCTTTGTTCCCTGTTTTAAAGCGTACTTTGTCGTTACAAACTAGACGGCCCACGATTTTGCCATTATAATACACCACATATAAAAGAATTATGCAAATTACAGAAATATTACAACCGTGATGGATGTAATTTAAATAAAGTGATTTTGTCTAACCACAGCCTAGTCAGCGATAGTTAGCTACAATAGCTTTTGATGGAACGTCTAAACTTTATAATCAAGTTAAGAAACCAAACCATCTCGTGGTTTTCTGCTCTTGAAACTTGCATTTCAAAAGTATAAGTCGATTGCTATCAATAAGTTTTGCGTAAATGCCGTTATCAAATTGAATACTTTTGATTATTTCACTTGCTATTAAAATGCCTATCTTATCTGTGTAATTTATTCCAATTTATTGGGTCTGTTTGTTACTCTAGTTTCATATTGTTTCCCCCTTCAAAAAGTCTATAGCAACAATTAATTTAAAAACATTACAAAACGTTCTCTTTATCTAGACCACATTATTACAATTACAAAATACATTCGGACTTGTGATGTTGAATTAAATAACTTCTTGCGTAATTATACTACTTGGAAATTCCACAAAACGTTTGCAAAACAGTAAAGTCAATAGACGTGGGATAAGGCGTGTGTATAATACTTTCACGCGGCACTCTTAGACTTTCGCCGGTAATTAAGTGACATTAGAACAATAGCTGGCAGCCGGCAAGAAGCGTAGATCTCGAGCGAACACGATGTTGCCAATAATTGTCGATCGCAAACGGCGCGGGTGTCGACGCCGACGCGCCCCACGCTTTCACAACACAACACTCGGCCGTACCATCTACGTAAACTCACTCGATTTTCGCTCTAGAAATTGCAATAACAATAATATGGGAATTAATCGCCTTAGTGTTACTGACACCGAGACCGCTCACGATTTCCATCCACAAGAGTACAAAAATCGAAGTATTCTTACCAACGCAACGTGCGTACGTAACAATGGCAACTATTTTTACCCAAGGCCTGAGAAAGTGTTCGCACTTAAACATTAAACTTTATGTTGTTGAACACAATAGCCAATCGATGGAATTGAGTTTTTTTACTGAAGCCAAATCACTATTGCGATGGAAATCGCTGTTGTAAATCTTAACCAATTACTTTATATGACAAAAAGTGTTTTGTATACAGCAAAGGCTTCGAACGACTATAACATTCAATTATTGCCTGTAACAAACTCAGAATATATTATATTAAAGCCTTCTTATAATGATAATAATCGTAGAACAAATATAATGCGTAACAAATCAGGAAAACATCACGACTTTGTATTCAATACACTAGTACTGTATACAACTGCATCGTTACATAAATCTCCTTTAATATCTCCCTGTGTAAACATTATAGAGATGCAAACGCTGTTTCAAGAAAATGTAAGGTCACAGTTATGTCTGTACTTTATGTTAATACCATGTCCCTACTGTTTGTGTATTTTTGAACATCTCTATGGAAAATTTACCAAGACCTTTACTAAGCTAAAATACAACTAAGCCTGACCAAAATAACAACTGATGATTTCGACTCGTAATAAGAATTGCTAGTGTAATAGCTACAAATCGCGATCAATGCAAGAAAGGTAGAGTGTAGGCTCTCAATCTATACTAATAGTATCAAGCTAAATAGTTTGTTTGTTTGAACGCGCTAATCTCAGGAACTACTGGTTCGAATTGAAAAATTATTGTGTTGGATAGACCATTTATCGAGGAAGGCTATAGGCTACTTTTTATCCCGATATTCCCACGGGATCGGGAGTTACGCGGGTGAAACTGCGGAGCACTGCTAGTAAAAAATAAATTTGAGAAAAAACTTCGAACAAGGCGTCCTTTTTTATATTAATTTCCCTCCTTGTTATCTAAAGAATTTACGAATATTCTTTCAAAATAGCAATATCTAACTAAATTAGTAACTCGAAACGAGGATGTTCTCAATTCCACTCGTATCTTTTTTCTCTACAATCGTTCATTGATAGGATTTTTTATCAGAGCTACCTAACCTACTTAACGATGATATTTATATCACATATGATTCAGTTTTTTTTTTTAAATTACTCATCTGGTTATTTATTCTAATAGATGAGATGACTAAACATTGTCAGTATCATTAAATGAGTACAATAACTTGTTTCTAACTGTTATTGTAGTATTTCAAACCGATACTATGTTTTCCTAGCAAAAATCCGAATAAAAACTGATCACAGTTCAGTTTCTATTCAATAATTTCTAATATTTGATTATGATAACATATTTTATTAAAAACAAACTTTTTTGAATGAAAGGTCCAATTGTTGGTTTAACATTTTAAAATATAGTTATATTTTATTTGTACTGCGACGAGTCTCGAACTTGTAACCTTCAGCTTCGAACAGCTCTCCTCTACCAACTATAAGTAGCCATTACCTTAGTACCCTAGTACCTATGACTTATAACCATTACCTTAGTACCCTAGTACCTATAAGTACTTAAAGTTGTATAAATACTTATAACCATTACCTAGTATTAGTATATCACTCCACTTTGATTTTACGTGGTACGTCGTTTACGTGACGAAACGATCATACACACGAACACTGTTGATTATCTGTTTACAGCGATATGACATGCTTTAATCTTTATTAGGGGCTTTGAACTGTAAGATGGGAGTAGACATGACTTCTTCGTAGAATAAGAAAATACTGCTGATAAATTCACAAATCCAGATGGTTATGAATAAAATTTACAAATACAAAAAAAACACAGATCTCAATAAATTTTAAAAACAAAACGCAGACTATTTTTCAAAAAGTAAGAATAGCTTGAATGAATTAGTAATTCATTTGGTGTTAGCGGAATAAAGGTGTGTCACAAATTTTCCAATTGACCTTGAAATAAAATGTCTACTAGCGTGAGGCTAGTCCAAACCACTAAAGACAACAATAAGCCTGCGCTGGCGCTTAGCCGGTACAGAGGTCGTTGATCCCGCAGCACGGGTTAAGAAACCTCGTGCCTTAAACCGATCCGCTTATTAGGTATTCTATATACTGTGTGTGCGCACTTTTGTGTGCTAGCTAGCCGGCAACTCTATTTTAGGAACGAGATTTTACGGGATGGTTTTTCTCTCCCGTCTTATCTGGTAAATCAGAAGAATTCTTTTTAGATTTCTCATTGAAAATTGCTTGACCATTTTCTACGTTGCTTTATTGATAAGCACAGGTGCTAAAAATAAATTTGAAAGACATTTTGTCATTGAGTGATTGTTACTTTGATGTCGTTCAATCTTTGTCTCTTGTCCAGATACTTAATGGTGTTTTTGCTCGTACCTAAAATGTGCTGAAGAATTTGCCATTTGCCAAAAGTAATGTTTAGGTCGACTATCAATTAGCTGCCAATTTTAATTAAATGGAAGTTATAAACTTTTAGATGAATTAACTAATTTTCAAAAGTTAGACAGAACTTTAAAATTAAGTTATCTTTGAGAACTTGGCCCTCAAACTCGGGACCTCCTGCTACAAGCCCTTTGTCCCTTACATCAACGAGTTCAACAAACCTTCACAAAGACTTGTAGATCCCGACACCTAGTTGTTGGAAATTTATTGCTGCTGAGCATTTAGTCCAAAGGCTGTTTTGTGGACCTGAATATTCATGAATATTCCGTTAGAAAGTTTAATATAATACCAACAGCAATTGTAGCAACAGCGGTTATATTGTACACCATTTATTTACAATGTCTTCGAGTACTACCAGCTATTTATCTACGTTATTAAGAATGTAAATAGCCGGTTATCAGATCAGAAAGCCCATAAATATCTAGTTTTATTACTCCCTCCGCTATTGTCTTATTAATTTTATAAACATTTCATTTTGTTAATAAGATGTAATTCTGCGTACAATGTTAAACCGTAGCTGATAGCGATCAATACCTTATTGCAAGCATTTGCATGATTGTAATTTTCTGCTTGAAATTATTAACATCAGGCTTAACAGCAAAGCCTGTGGGAAGAATGTTCTATTTCGTTTTATTATTATGCTCAAGACCAGTAAAGTTATATTTCATTAATTCCATTAGACTATATTCAATTTAGGACTATTATTTAATATTTCATGTCTATATTTTGGACCATATTTTACCAAACGAAAAATGTAAGTACTAAAAAATCATTTTGAGAAGGTGGTCAAGCGCATTCTCAGAGAACTGGTTGCTGCAACTTGAAATGCCTTGACTCTATCATACAGCCCACGCGCAATAAATTGAGACATCGCATACCTATCAAATGGGGGCTTAAAGGCAATAAACAATTTATCATGAGCAGTAATCAAAACCCCATAACTTGTTACATATCGATTCGAATCATGAACAGTTCGGTTTGGGGCTAAAATCCTCTTTCTGGGACCGTTATGCAATACCAATTTATTACCGCATCGCAATTATTTTTGCGGTAACGTTTTCAAGACAAGGTTAGCCCATTAAAATGCCGCCACTGATGTAATTTGGTCCTTGATTAATGATCATGATAATTTTATCTTATAACTTTGTAAAATCAAAATTCCGGGTAAGATAAATGAGCTTCTAATTGCCTTTTTTAAGAAGATCTTACACATATTTACTCTTGGTCTTATTTGAGTTAAGTTAATATTTTATTGTACTATTTTCTGCTTTGTACAATCAGTCAATCAGCGTTCTATCTGTCAATCTAGCTTTTGTAATGAGTAATAACAACTGGGTATAAACAAATTGACAGCAACGAATTCATTATTATTTTCGTCTTCTCAGTTCGTTGTTTGGTAAACATAATGTTATCCCAAATCAAAGTCTGAGACGTATCGATAAACCAGTTTCCAGTCAATGTCACATTAAGAAACGAAATTTACTTTTTACTTTGATCTGATGGAATCCGCAAGCAGCGTCGTCAGTCGGAGATTCGGGATGTTTGTATTTGGTTGAATGCAAAGTGTACCCGTAAGAAGAGATAAGAGATATATATCAGTTGGACAAGAATATTTCGAACAATAACGTCTATATCTGATTTACGTATAACTTAAAATTAATCATATTACGTGATATTGACAGATTGATTCTGAGTTAATAACTTTGAAAGAGGAATTGCAATATGGTTATGTGAAATATATCTTTTTACATCGACCAATTGCAGCCATCTAAAATGTTCAAAAGAGAAGGAAATAAAGATTTCAAAAGAAGCGAATATTTTCATCTCTCTTCGAATCGAATCTTTAGATCTTATAAATCCGGATCCATACATCTCTATTTGGTTGTAGGGACACATAACCGGCAGTAGCAGACCCGGCTGGTGACATTCCATCTGAATCGAAATCGAGAGTCTGTCGGCAACTCGGCATAACCGAGGTGTTACCTGGAATCGACGAGGCCGATTCCATTAAAATTTCTTATTAAAACACCAAAGTATGCAGCTTTATCATTATTGCTTTCCATAAAACGTAACCAATGTTCTTTTTGAATGGTTTCGTAACACCATACTTTCTTGTTCCCATCCATGTGAATGGGCCACTTTTCTATCGGGATTTTACCTGGTGAAACCGCAGGGCCCAGCTAGTATTGTGTAAGTTGCATAACAATATTTTTTAATTAATCAAATCGCAGTAACAGTTCAATAAAATTAAATTTTCAACATTCTGAAGTTTCTTTGACACAATGACCAGTTAATTATTTTACTTACATTATATTACGCGAAAACACGCAACATATGAAATGAATGGTCTGTTTAATTTTGAAATCCAAAACAGTGGTAATGTTTGTGTGTAAGTAATTCACACTGACCTATGTACCTCTAACAACCTTTATGCATGCTGTACTGATTACGCCCGTAAAGTTGTTTACATATTATCTATCTTAGGGTATCTTACTGAAAAGTATTTAGTACCAGTCACGTTGTCTATAATTTGGTTTTTCACTCAGTACTCTGAAATAGTCTGTTTCACGAGTTATTTGGATTTATTTCCACAGGCTTCAGAAAAATGATTAGTTTCATCGTTGATATTCCCTCTGTTTTCTTTGAAAGATTTTGCACCTAAATTTCGAAAACAAATTAATTAACGTGCACCTTCTCTTTCCTAGTAGATTTCCTAAAACAAATGAGTTCCGGCCGGTTGTTCACGCCCATTGCATAAGTTCGTGATTAGATCTTCAAAAGAAACACCATCGAGAAACCACTATTAAGTAGGGACGGTACTTTTAAGGCGTTGCTAAGGAGTTGAGGTGCCAAGTTTGTTCACACGCGGTCTTTAACAAAGAAAAAATTACTATGTTAGAGCAAGAACAATTGCACTCTCTCCAAAACCCTTAGACGCCGTCTTCTATACCTATGCCGATGGAGGTAGTTTGGGTTGATTGGCTGTGCCGAGGACTGTACGACTATTCCCCTCTATTTCTCTGTCATTTAAATGTCTTTGGTCTTCGATTGTTCGCGTGTTTATTCAAATATTTATATAATTGTGATCATCATCTCGTTTTTAGTAATCACTGTTACATCTGCAGTGTTTTTAGAGATGTAACATAATTACCAGACGTGTTAACGATCGTTATATGTAAGTATTACTATCCTTAGATGTGGAGCTTCATGTAATTGAAGCTTAGACACAAAGTAAACATGTATAATGATTTTAATCCAATAGTAACTCCTCTAATTGATCGGCTTTTTTGTCCACTAATCTTGTTATTTCAACGTGATACGTCTTTGCTATCATGTGAAAGTTACATGACTGAATCAATAATACCAGTTTTAAGAAATATTAGACTAAGAGTTGATAGGAAATTAATTTTACTGTTGCACAACAACGATGTCATCTAATATAATAAGTATAATTTTGTGGTCGCTTGTCCGTCAACAAGCAGTCAGAGGCAAATTGTTACGTACTTGTAGATTACAAATTAATACCATGTAATCATTCATATTACGGTGAAGTTTGAATGTTAGTATAACTCATTGCTCTCTAGGCTTTCTACAATACTTCGATAGCATTACATTATCGTAATCGATTGATTGATTGATTCCTTCTGCTGTCAAACTGTTGTTATTTGCAATACTTTTTTTTGTACTTAGCTTAAAAAATAATTAACCAATAAACTCTACAACAATGTAATTTTGCATTTGTACTCGTCGACCATTTAAGTAAGAAACGACGATAACTGTCATTATTTAATTTATTATCAATAAATGAATCATCAAGTTAATATCTGTTGTATAGACTATGATTCACGATATTACAATTCGGACCACGAAAGGGTCCGGGGCTCAACATCTGCACCGCCAAGGTCGCCAATAAAAACTTGACTGAGTTTTAAATATAAGGAAAGGCTCTCGGAAGTCGCGTGCTCGGGCATGTAGAAAGTGCAAGTTGGCATAAAATTTACAGCCCGTGGCTCTACCATCATAACGACTATGTTAATTGATATCGAGTATCGACCAATTACTGAGAGCGCTTTCTACGTACACAGAATCATCTATATGAAGTTTAATAACCTAGCGTCACGCCATCGGCACTGATAAATCGTGAAGACCGATCGATTTGTGATCATACAAGTAATCAATCCCATGCCTCAAATAATTTGGTCCTTACTTGCTTACCAATAACTAGCAAGCTAGCAAGATAAGTGTCATTATAAAAATTACTAATCCCGACGGTCTCAAAAGAATCGCATTAGAGATGGGCTCCGAACACGAATGGGTTTTAAACGATACAACTAATTCCTTGTCTAATTGATTTAATAGATGCGTGATTAGTCTCACTGATTCGTTTGTCCTCAATGACTCCGATCGTTAAATAGTGGTAATGGGTAATTGTTTGTCAGTGGATCCAATTTAAAGACGATTCGTATAAACTAACTTAACGGGATAAGAAGAAACACCTATTTTGTTTAAACTATACAATACATGCCTACGTATCCATATATAAATATATAATACGTGACAAATACCATTGAAATGTTTGGAAACAACATTATAAGGTAATAATTTATAAATAGAAGAGAAACAGTTGTGCTGTATGTAAAGTGTTGTAACAATATAAAAACGTAAGTCGTTCAAGTCGAATGCTCTCTTCGCCCTAATTGTGTAAGGGACGGACGCGCTGATAATAGGTGATGAAGAAATAATTTAACATATTGCAATTAAAATAGGTTCTAATAATGTTTCTATCCATATACAAAATTAGAATTACATCATTCAGACCTAAGTAAATGAAGAAAATCCTATAAAAGTAAGTGGTCTCCTTAATAGAGATCTAATTCTTCACCTCAAATAAAATTCCTATGAAAGTTAATAAAAGCGTTACTAAAGTTCTGTAGACATTTTTTACTGCGAGAAAAAACGACAGACGAGCAAACAACAAAAACTTTGCTGAACACCAATCAAATTAGTTTCAACCTCAACTATTTGTGAAGCATAAAAAGTTTTGAATCTTTATAGTAAGAAAAACATTCGGCATCAATAAAATAAGAAATCTAGTTGTGTTTGTGGCGTCAAGAAATTGAAACAACACTATCCAGAAATTAAATACCGAATAGATAGAAGATAGATTAGATCCATAGACAAGAGCTGCACAAATGGGATTCTTACCAGACAAAGTTTTAATGAAGAAGGATGATTTTAAATATGTGGAGATAGCGCACTGATGTCTTCAGGGTTTAAAGGTATAAATGCCCGTAAACTTACAGGTATTGAAGAAGTCTCAAAGTTACAGACCCGAGCTGAAGATATAAGGTTTTAACATCAGTTGGAGGTTCTGCAACTTCTGTCTCTTTATCACATAAAAAATAATCGAGATGTAACGCACAATTTCCGGTTGTTGTTGGTACTAATATTACTATAGAGTCGCATGAACTCGCGTGCTGAGGATGGCACGCTCGATGCTCTTACGCAAGTTTCCCGCAAAACGGGAACTCGACATGTACTACTAACTGTCTCTACGATCTATGCAGCAATATTCAACGCCAATTTACATGCAACACTTGTTTCCGCCAATTATATATTATTTCTTTATGGAGTTATTATATTGTTATCGTCGTTTTTGTTACGGTTTACAATGAAATCAATTTCAATGTCGGACTTGATTGTCTTTGGATGAAAGGTATTGGTTGATTGGGTAATTTGTTTCGCAAGAAAATTGTTTTATCTGTGGGCTAATTTGCATTTCTTAAGTCTTCTGCGAAATATTTTCTTAAAATTGTTAAAATGTTAGCTTTTCGTGTTAACAAGTCACTTGAAAGATATACATCGTCATCGATGTTAATAACACTTGATCTTTCAATAATCCGGCTATAATATTGATGGATCTTACATATAAAGGTAACATCACATTAGTCAACGTACGCGAGAGTTGCTATGCATTTTATTAAGGTACTACAATGCACTCCTCTAATTAAAACAAATTGAGAGAAAACTGCTTATACTGGGAAACTCTAATTTGCACATTAGCCCTTTAATTATACGTAAAGCCTATCGATATTTTAGGTGCATAGAAGAATAAGAAACTTCAATAAATAAACATTCGCCATATCATTGGCAGTAATGATAACAATGATTACGCAAGAATATGTTTAAGTTGAGACAGCTTTCATTTCCGAAATATTAGATTGCTTCTTTAAAAAAATCATGAATCGGCGCAAACTTGTCAAATTAAGATTAATCACTGTTTAGTTTGTGTTTTAATGTTTCCTGATAGGTAACAGTGAAATCAAGTGCCTTTTAGAACTTACCTTCTAATCATGTGTATTGTAATTTGTATCCGTCTGTTTTGGATTTACCAGCTTAATTGACAATTTTGTAATCCCGTACCTTAATTACTTGAGTATTTTTTTAGCTTTGTTATATATTTTATCAAGTATGTTTTCTTCTATACTTTGTTTTAATGTTACCTGACGTTATTCGAAAGGCAGGTAAAAGAAATGCTTACAAATTGCTTGCTAGAACTTGGTTTATGGTTTTGTGAACTCAAATAAATAATTCTTAAGACAGTAGTAAAGTTAAATTATTCCTCAAAATTAATTTCTTCGTTTAATGTAACAGGCCATAACGGATTTAAAATGTTAATTGGTATTGGTATTTTCTCTTCTATAATTGATTTATTTTAATAGTTTTTTAGTATTACTTATTAGTTTCATATGTTTTCACTAAACTATCAGCAAATGTTACGAAGCTAAAGTTCTTACAAATATCAGCTTGTCTCATAAGATCAATGCGACTTAGTGTTTATCAATTTTGAAGTATGTATGAATCACCACAGATTATAATTGTAGCAGGTAGCTATAACTCTAGAAATATTAGCGTCTGCTCTTTCATATTAAGCTTGCCTTTATTACCAACATTAAGATCTGTTTGAATTTTTTTTTCAAATATTTATCTGGTAATCAGTCAACTGGGTAAAGTTAGTTAATTTGTATTACTGGGTGTGTGCAAAACTGGGTTAACATCTACCTAAAATAGATCGTCGTGAGTCGTCCGGCTGGCTCAGTGAGCTCGGAAATTGTGTTGGATACGGCATTTTTTATTTATACCAACAGGATTTTTCCATTACAAGTTTGTCGAACTTTTGTGAAGGGGCCAATCTATTAAGGATTATTGTTTTTCTTGTTCAAATAAATGGGATTAGATATTAGTTTTGTCGAGTCAGGTATAAACTCATAGATAATTTAGTATTGGCAAACAGTTTTCTAAGTCACGATCATTTATTGTTCTCGAAGAGTGCAACATGTTACAATTTTTACGCCCCATTTGTTTATAATATTGTAGTCAATACTACTTATTGTCACTTTACTCGCACTCCATTGACCATTTTCCTAGTTTCACGCACTTCACTGCGGCCAGTGTGAAGTGTGATGAACTCACTTCCTCTCTAGACTACTACGCCAGTTCACTATGATACTGCGCCTACATACTTGTTACTAAGTACTCCAATAAACATTATGTCATATGAAACATTAAACTACTTTGCAATGATACCAGCTGTCCTACTCTCCCATTTACATAACACTCGTAAAACGTTAATTTACCCAAATTGCATATTTGCATTAACACAGTTTCGACTTTGTACCCGTACGAGTATTAAACATTCCTTTACATAATAAACTTTATTAAGTATTACTTTATTGCTTAATATGGAACGCTATATTAATATGCTAATTATAATCTTGATAAGTGCTAAAAGTGTTATGATGAAATTCACTCAATTTCTTTCAGACCAATTAATGAAACCAATAGTATTATAATTCATGTGTGGTATGTGAATTCTAAACTTGACCGCTACCATCCGCTACTTGTGATTTTAATGTTATTTTAAATGTCTAGAAAGCGTAAGCAATAATTTTGTAAAGTAGTCATTTGGTAGATAAAATTACACGTTTCGTCTATCAACTACATCGTGAACTTGATAAGTATTATTACATCTACAAACATTGTAGTATTAGATTTCGTGAACATTATAAGAAAACAAAAATTACTAACGTACTGTATTAAATTTACATCAAACTACTTTCATGTTTCGCCTATTTACCATCAAACCGAGACGATGTCCCTCTCGTTCCAAATTAATAATATAGTGCGTTAGTATGAGAATTAACAGAATTTTGTGAAGAAGCCAAAAAGAAAATATTGTGTAGGCTTTTTATACGTCAATCTTCAAATGCCGGTGTATTTAAATTTTTTAAATTGGTATCGGCCTGGTGGCAGCGAAGCGTGAACAAATATCGTACGTATGTTGGAGCAGGTGGTCTTGAAGGAAAGGGGAGCCACCCATCGCGTGGCCACCGATCATACCTCGTAATGCCCGACGTTGGAAGCCTTCACAATTCGCCCGCTTAATTTGATATGTCACTTTTGCTTAATGACTGGACTGGACTCAGAGGATCGCTTTCATTTGGTTAAGTAGACAAACTAAGTGCATTGTTAGCGTGACGAGTTGCGATTAAAGGAGGTCTTGTTTTACTAATATTTTACACGATATTTACGTTGTTCATATTAAAATCAATGCGGTCGATTGCACAAGATGTCACTTGAAACTCGTCACGTAATCAGGACATAATGAAGTGTAGTATAATACAACAACGACATTGTATAAGGTTTTGTGTATCTCTGTTGACCGCATTCTCTCAATGTCACGTGTGTCAAACGAGCTGCCTTGCCCTTCCGTTATTCAGCCATCTTGCACACATCGACTAGATCATACGAGCAAGGTTAATGGAGTATAGGCACAATAGGCACCTTACAAATATATTAGTCACGTATTCAAAGATAAATAATATGAACAAAAAATTGCTGAGAACGATTTGTATTGTTACTAAAATTGTTTTCTGCTAGCGAGTAAATTTATCATCATCTGCATTGCGTTTACAAAATCAATAAAACTGTTGCTACTAAACTTAATACCTGTTTCGTTTAAAAGTTATCTTTATATGGACTCTACCTATCAATATTTATAAAAACCTTAACCGGGTTAGGTACTTAATTTATTCTCAACAACCATATGGCATTATAAATGATAATCTTTCGTCATCTGCAACTTTAATCATACGCCCTATCACTTTCAACATTTGACAAGTACCTGCTAATTAACAAAATCTACATATACATTTTTCGCCTCCACAATAGCTTCCAGAAATTTCATCAACCACGTTTTAAGGTACCGATGGTTTAGATATAAAAACGTATTAGAATTTTAAATGAACGAATGCACTTGGTCAGTTTGGTAGAGTCGACAGATGGCTCAAGTCACGACCACCCGGCGCCGTCGCCGCACTGCACGTCGTCTCACCTACATCGAGACTCCGTGTGGTGTCAGTGTCACCGAGTACATTAGCCAATAATGGTTAATGCATTCGAATACCGAATGCCTATTTACTTTTAAACAGTGTTTTTAGTTTTTAATGAAATATTTGCAAACTAGTATCGATTTGATCAGTCTTTCATATGCGTGAACATGTTTCGATTGATTTTGGGAGCAAAGGGTCTTAAAAGCTAAATATCTTGTACATTAGTTATTGTGATATTTCTTAAAATAAACCTATGGTATGAAAAACTTTAGTGACCATTATCCACCTTAGTCTTTTTTATCGTCTTCGTCTGTAATGTTTCATTATAATTATTTTTTATGCGACATCTGTGCCCACAATATACATTGTGTCGAGGCCATATTACAACGGTGTCGGTTTCTCGTAGGTCGTTTACGTTCATTCTTAATGTAAATGACGATGTTATTCCACATACCTACCATGTAAATTAATACGTTTTTACGTTGATAAAGATTGGAGTGCTGAAAATTTTAGGCTTTATTATTTTGATGTCGAAATTGGACTACATATATTTACAAACCACAAACACCCAGTAATATTTCTTACTAAGTCAATATGATTGAATTGTAACGACATTAGCAAGGTTCATGCACAAAATTGCAATGAAATCTTAAATATATGATTCACTCCTCTTATTCCTTTTCCCTTAGTTTATAATATAACTAATATTGGTTAAACGTACCAAACGTTTAACCAATATTAGTTATATTATAAATAACATGCTCTAAAATTCCCTTTTTAATTTTCCACAGGAGCTTTTTAGTGCGTCCTCAAAGGCACTGTAATACTTAAAATGTCCTTTTTCGTTTCATTTACTTGAGTAGTACTCAGTAAATTAGCTTACTCAGACATATTGCCTTCATTTAAGTTACAATAGCTATAAAATAATTCATATTGCAGATAGGGAAAAACTACCGAACCCCTGTTGTGGGTAATATCCAAAATTTTACTATCAGTTGAACTGTTATTGTATACGCGGTGATATTTTTATGATCTATGTAATATCAGCTGGTGTTGTGAAATATTTTACCAAATTTTCTTGCACAGTTACCTTTACGAGAATAGTGTACTGTTCACTGCAAAGATTAAAAGACGTAAGTTACGTATTTTTTAAAACTTCGTTGCAACTGTTTTGTACGATTCGTGATATTTATTCTTATTATGCAATACTTCTATCATACTTAAAGTATATTAGGTCTTTAGATTTTTCTATTTGTTTTCTACTTAAGTTCTTAATAGTCACTCCAACCATCTGAAGAGAATTCGCCTCATCGTAACATTGCTTTTTTCCTATGCCCGTTTTATTGTATTTTATATCTTACTATATTTCTTTTGATATTTATTGTCCATGTTCCTCTCCATTACCTTTTTATATTCCAATGTTATGGTTTTGTTTTCGTGTGAAAGTATATTCCGTCTATCTTTTACCATTTCAAAACAATGATGAACAATGAATGCTATCAGTGCGATAGCTATTAAATCTATGCACTTGGCATATTATTTTCCTACGTGTAACCAATTATCAACCGCATTAGTGGTTATTAAGGTGCCTAATGGAATGAAATTATAGTTTTGCACACATGCAATCATACATTCCATATGAGTTAAGATTCATTGCTTTTACTTTTTCTTCTTATCGCTTTATCTCATTTGCATAAAGGGCCTCGATTATGGAACTCGTGTAGGAAATAAAAAAGTTTCTACTATTTACAAAGATAGCTTGGCTCGTGGAATGAATTTAAATCGCTCAGTCTTGTAATGTTGCCGAACGTGGTAATTGGCGAAGCTCTTGGATCTCTATTAACAACATTGTAGAATGATAATTGTTAGTTCATTGCTGTTTTAGTATAATTTTAATATGATTACAGAGTAATTGTAAATTACTAACACTGAACAGTATTTATTCTTTAATTTCTCCTTAATAGTTTCGAAGCTGGAGGCGGTTTTAATATTCTTATCGATGCATTAGTTTATTATCTGAGTTTATTATAAACTACGCAGAAACTGGTTATGGCTTGGGGGCGCAGTATCATATAAAAGTTATTTAAACCGAATGAGAATTTGTTTTAGACTTCAGTTTTACTTTTTTAATCGGCCTTTCTATTCAAAAACAAAGAAAGTCACTTTATTACGATATTCCGTTAGGGTTGCCAACATTTTGTCGTCGTTTGCTTTAGATAATTACACGTCGTAGTATTTGAATACCTATTTCCTATCCTAGATCCGTTATCAAATTATTCCTTTTCTCCTAAAACAATATTATTCTTGTATCAAGCAAATATTTTGACAACCTTCGTTATATATTCTGTGAAGGGAAGTACCAAGTAGATTTTGTCTGACGACGCTATCAGTTACGAAGTAGTTCGGCTATAGTCCATTTAACACAGTAGTTTCGCATCGCTTGCGTTAATACGGATATTAATTACATTGAGAAGTGTTTGTAATATCGTTTAATTGATGAAATTTTGGGGTTCGTTGATGTAGCGAAGTTTGATACAGAAAGGAAATAACTTTTCCAACGATTCGTCTTGTGTCCCTCGTACCGTACTTGATATATGGTCGAATTTTTGAAAAGTCTTTAGTAGGTACTCTTATAAAAGTTATTTTGGTCAGCATTATATTACCCTGTAACCCTATACGTATACAACAATTATTTTCTTTAAAGAAACAGTTTTATTTTAAAATCTTCATTTATTTTCGGATACGTCCTGTTAGAAAGTGGGGTCAAATATCGTAGCCACCTACCGTGAAATGTTCAGGATCCGTAACAGTAATATCAAATCCTTTCGAAATATTTTAATACTAAGTTTCTGCTTCTTAAGATTCATAAAATTCCCATGTAACTTTTTTCTAAATTCTTATGCTTTTTTATCCATTTTTGGATTGGATCGCTTCACGCCATGTTGGTTTCACCCCGAAAACCCATTTCCACTTAAGAGAACTTGAATATAACATGTAAGTAAATGTAACATGATCTGATTTGAATACTCTTTTTACGACGTTCCTACTCTGCATTAGGAATGATATAAAAACCCCGTATTTGACAGACAGATACCGGAAGTGATCTCAATGGTTCGTCGCACAGATTCCGGAATTAATGAAGTTTGACCAATTCTAATTTTATTGCTGTTTGCCGATTCGAAGGTTATGCCTGTTTTATGTTCTATTAATTTATATGTAAACACGAAACGAGATGTATGTCAATGATTCTATTTGTATTTTATGTAATGCGAGCAGCTTGTAAGTCTCAATCCAGTATGAATATCAGAATAGTAATTAAGTCTTTGGTGGAGGCATATGTTCAGCAGTGGGCGTCCTGTGACTGTTATGATTATATTTATGAAGTAATTGATTCGCATCCAAACTTGTAATGGAAACTTTACCTGATAGTCTTACCTTCACTCGTGTCCCTTGAAGGCTGCCGCATATTTAGAGGTCTTCAAATCACGAGTGTATATAGGTATCTCTAGAATACTATCATGACCTATAATCGGATGAGATCCGTTTTCCCGGTGGAATGTCGGAAGACTATAAATTTCCGCAAATGCCGCCGCAAGCTGGCTGTCAAACTTGGATATAGAGGTTTGATCCACGCAGGATTAATGCCATACGCAATGATGATGATGATGAGTAGTCAAACGCTGACCTATATATTATAAAATAACCACTTCCTCCTAACTTTACCTCTTTTTGGAAGAATTTACATGATTTATCACCATGCAGTTCATGATAATTGTATTCAACCATATATTATTTTTAAATGAAATTTTTTATTAAAAAATTACTATTATTACAATAATATAATTAGTGTTAAAACGTGTTCTAACAATAATTGCCATGTTGTTATTTTTTCGTGGTAACATAATCAATTTATTGTCTACGTGGGAAGATTGTGAAATATATTTTTTATGTTGTTGCTTAGCGCTGAGCGTTTTAATTATTTTCATATCAGGTTTAATTAATTCCTCTACTTTGATCTTTTGAATAAGGATTTTAATTGTTTCTAAGCAATGTTTTTCTTTTACAACATTTGACAAATGCAGAAAATATGAAAGATGAGAGGGGTGCATCCACATGACTTTTTTTTCTATGGAGTTGATAGGAATAGGAATTTGAAAAGTCATTCAACCACCATCTATCAAAAGATTCGGTTGGTTAAAAAAACGTTAATTACTATGATTTTTTTCCAGTTTTGATATCAGGACTCTTGACCACTTTCAACTTCAGAGATACTAGTAATAGAAATGAGGCTGCCGTACCAATCAAGTCCAATGGCAAGCATCCGCATCTGCTATCTAAATTACACAATAATCCGTAATTGCTAGAGCTCTAATTAAAATGGCTTCTAAAACTAACTAAAGTTCAAGGTTGAATGGTTTAATTGCGACTGTCTAACTACCCAAACATATGGGATGAAATGGTAGCTATTTCTACTTTATTAGGTTTGATGGTCTACTGTTGTCTGTCTGTCAGTGTTACATTAAATTTCAGAGACACAATGGAGGACTAAATAACAATTTAGTTTGTCTTTTTGCAAGTCTGAGTCATGATGATTCTAGCCCAAACACAACGCATATGTACTTATTCAGATTTATTTTATTCTTAAATGTTCTGAACAAATTGTTTATCTATTAATAAGTTGGTTCCTTATTGATGTCCTTTTTAATTTTTTATAAGTTACAGATAAAACGTTTACCAATTTTACGATTAAAATCTGATTATTCGTTACTTAATATTTGGATCTTTTCCGGCCTCTTCTAATAGGAACAGACCATAAATTATGCGGAAACAGTTTGCATACGAAACGACTTAGCGAATATTATCATATAATTTACTACGATTACTATAAAATCATCTAACACCTTATGAGAATGATGTAACTTGCCGAAACTGGCCGAACGCCATCAGCAATAAATTTATTCTTCAATTATTTGACGAAATGACTAGAAAAGTAGATGGGCTTATTTTAAATTGATATGGTTATTTTCTGTACAAACCATGGTAAATATCACGATTGAAATAACTTTAGTATTATTATCATAAATAGCAATGAATAAATCACACCTATTCAAAGAAAATTACTTAGTAAGAAAATGGTTGAATGTAAAAACAAAGCAAGAATTTAGAATTTCAAATTTATCGAAAACCTTTATAAAATCAGTGCCTATTGTGATTTTTATCTTCAAGTTTTTCCTCTCTTCCATAAATGTCGGTACATCGGTAATTTTATTTGAAATATCGTGACTTTTAAATCTCAATTAGAGAAGATTTATAATAACTTCATTAGCTTTAATAGGGTTAAAATAACTTTATGGATCAATCAATTAATCATTACGATTTATTTGGAACGTTTCGATGATCGATTCTTAATTACGCTTGTTCTTATATTCTTAATACATATTTTACGATGTCAATTAAAGTTTGATAAAACATAGTAATTTGACAAATCCAGGTCAAAGTCATTAATGTTTATTCTATTAAAATTCTAAGAAATATCTTCGACATGTTACGTAATTTAATTTTTTTTTGTTTTTCGCTCATAAAGCGGGTAATATATTTTCTTGACTAAGCTTATCATTATTTTCTTCTTAATTCTCTATTTTCTTATGATAATTCTTAAAATATGTATATTTATCTACCATGATATTTCCTTATTATCCCTTCTGATATGGTAATATGTGTATTTTTGAGAATCTTTTACCGAAAAGTCTTAACACTCAATAGTCAGCAGGAAGCTAACTATAAACAGGCAAAAGTGCTTTCCTTAAATCCAATACAATAAATCAACTGTCTTTGACCTAGTCAACAAACATGGCTTCACGTCGTACTCCATAATCCGATTTAAAGGGATTTTCTATAAGTTCTATTAGATCTGCTTTATAAGGCACGTTTTAACTTCACGTTTGTGTTACCAAATTTATAAACGAAGAATAGTTTGTTTCAAACTAGGTATCCCGAAACTAAATTCATTACATTTTGGGATAGTTATGTAACGGAAATCTCTGTGATATAAACAGAAGGTATCTTAATTAAACCATGGTAAATAATAGCTGGAATTAATTTAAACTTTACAATGATAGCCAATGATATCTGCCTCATTGTTACTCGTACCACGTACGATGATTCATCCAATGAAGGTGATACAAGTCTTGCTTATCAAATTTTCGATCACGCCTTCCATTAACTTGATCTTGACACTCTTGACTCCTCGTCTTCCAGGGCCCTTCATGATTCGTTTGCCAAATTATTTTTTGATTGAGGAAAATTATTTTACAACAGCTTCAATGTCAAGTGCCATTGTTAATATTAATAAAATCTGCGATGTAAACAAGTACGTGATCTGAATCAAAGTGCAATAACTTTTCATTTCCTACATGTTTATTAATGTGGACGATTGTTTTGATAAATCAATGGTGGGCAGGAAAACTTGTAATGTAAAGACGAGATGACGTGACAGCACGTACGTGATTGAGTTTTAAACAAGAAAATTATTTAAAATAGCAATAGTTCTAAAACAGGGTACCTTTAAGTTAGATGATCAAGTAAATGAAATACTTAATCAATACCATGTACAGTCGGCTGCGTAATTGCAACCCTCGGTAGAGTTCGAAAATTACTATTATTTGAATGTTTGGGTTCTAATAATTTTTGTTTGATTAATTGATGAGTAAGAAGACTAAACTGTAACTAAAGCAGGTGCCTAAAATCTTGCTTGTGTTGAAATCATTCTTATAACAGCCGTTTTGGAGCTCTTCGGTGGGTCTGCAATTATGCAGCCGACCTTACCTAAGTTGTTGCTAACCTGATAAATGTGGTAGTTTATAAAAATTAAGTATATGAGAAAAACAAAATCATCCCACTAATGCGAAAGTTTGTGTGTAATCGTATTGATTTGAAGATAGTTGGCCCCGAAAAAGAATATAAGTAAGCTACTTTTTATCCTGATATTTCGTAGGGATCGGGATTTACTCTGGTAAAACCGTGCAACTTGTTTTATCTATTTATATGTAGAGGCGCGGATACGCAATGCAGTGTACACTTTCGTAGATCAAGATAACAGACCGTAAGGTATGACGGATGGGCGTACCAAGAGGCGCGTGATTATATAAACGTGAAAGTACAATGTCGACCAATTGGAAAGATCGAGATTTGAGTACCTACGCATTTCACTGAGTATTTTAATACGAGTACTATCGAAATAGGAATACGGCTGGAGAATACGGTGATGGTTTGTTGCGTAACACGCGCTTCGCTCACTACACAACACGACTAGACGACCTTGTGGTAATCACCTTTGCATAAAATATATTCTGCAGAGAGGTTTTAGTAAACACTATGTTTATGCCAAAAAGGAATACGAAAATAACTACTTTCGTCCAACATTTACATTTTAATTCGTTCTTCGGTAGGAAAATAATTTGTTTATTATTGGCTCACCTACGTTTTATTTTATTAATTCTAGTTTGTTAATCAAACTATTTATAATTTTACTTTTCTTAAAATTAGTCTTGAGAGAATTTTAAAATACTACCCTTTAGTTGGCACTACTTAGTTGGCAGTTATTTTAGAATTTGATATCAAAAAGATTGGTGATTTTGAAATTCAGTTAATATAACATTTTTCCCAGATAATGTATTGTTGCGTTTATAAAGTTTAGTAAAGATATTACTATAATCCAGTTAAATAAATAATAGAATATGTTGCAAGTAAAATGTGGCGTGACAATCGACCTCGGTTTTAACCGTGTCCAATTGCTAATTCAATGAAATATACCAAAACCGTACGCACATTGTTGGTAACTTGATTTTTATAACCATGCATACGGATAATCCTAGAAATAAAAGATCCAAACTTTACAATCTCCTGAATTTCACAGGTACTCGAACTGCGTGGTTGATAAAATTCAATTTCACACTGAGTAAGTAAACAACGAAAATGTTTCGGAAGATTCGAAAATTTACGCAATCATGCAAATATATCGCGATTGAGACAAAGTGTATATTGAATAAAGGAATTGTGAAACAACAGTGTTTACTGTTATTTGTTGCGCCTTTATCTTTACGTTTGTATCTGATCGGTTTCTTACTCGATATTATGTACCTGATTATTTGCGTCTCTTTTGGATTTGACTTCAAAAATTGAAGTTTAAGTCCTTTTAAAATAGATAATTTCTTTAGTAAATCAACAACATTCAGTAGTCCAATATGATTGGGTTCAGATTACTTCGTTGCTTTTTCCTTTCTTATTTTATATTATGGTAAAGATTATAATGAAATTAAAAACAATTTATTATAAATCTCTTTCTCCAAACTTTTGATTATTAATTTATGAATCGTCGCGCTTTGCCAACAAGTTTCATTGAGAGCCAGCTATATCGTAAATTACTTCGCGTCAACATAAAAAAATATAAACAAACAGTGAGTTACCTAATAATGGCGTTATGTCTATTTATCAAACAGCAATGACCTTGCCACAGTTTGGCCCAACACCAAGTGCCGATGACTCCTCTGGCACTTTCTACTAGTTTTTATTAGGTATCAAATATACCGACGCGTCTTGGTGCGAAGCGAGTGCATTGAAGTTTTTGTACCTCTACTTTCTTTTAACATGTATATTGAAAGTACGATGTAACATCAATGTGAAGAAAAGTTTGTTGCGTTGGAGAAAGAGTTATCACATGTTTTATTGCTTTCTCTTAAAAAAATCATATCATCTGGCTGTGTTTCAAACACTGAATCATCTTTTATTATTTAAGGAATTTATAAACAACTTCTTCATTCTTCTTGATTTTATCACGCTTCTCTGCAATCGTTTTAAAATATATTGTTAGAACTAAAGTGTTGGATTTACGATCTTCAAGAACAGTACAAACTTTTCTAATCAAGACTTTAAATTGGAATAGACTCATGAGACATAAAACAATGCATGAAATTGCATTCGAGTCAGTTCAGCATTACCTATGGAATTCGCAGACTAATTATATTTAGCAGATATATGTGCTAAAATAGGACAGCTTTCATAACACCTGCTTTGGTACCCGGTGCCAGTATTATTTATTATTGTTTAACAAACGCTCTGAAAACGTCGTTTTAAATCATGATTAACATTCGTATTAAGTCTTATGACACTGGTAGTATAAATATTTGTATGCAGACATTAAATAATCCTCTTTTAATTTTTATTTTAAAAATGACAGTTCAGATAAAGGCCCTAGATGTTAAGTGGTACCTTTTAAACATGAAAATAACAATATGAGTTAATTGCTTGTCACTCTTGAGACTTAAAGGTGGAATGTTATTTTAAAGTCCTTATTTATTTGCTATTTCTTGTATTATTCTAATAAGTTATTGCTTATTTCCTGTTTCGATTTATATTTATGAGCAATATTTCTTATATTTTCTAATAATTTACAACGTTTAACCAGACTCATAGTTGTCATTATAATTTAAACTTATCAATTAAATAAGCAAGCTCGTCATAATATTATATTTATATTTTTATTCGTATAATTATTAAAACTGTTAATTCGACATAGACATATAAAGTTTAGATTAATTAATTTAACACTTAAGTATATTCTATAATGACTTTACATCTTTAAAATGACTTACTCAAATTCTTTATTCCAACATTTCTGATGTCCCTCAGAAATAATTAACTTTTCATAGATACATTATTTTCTTTGATCCGTACTGTAGCTATTTTCGTTTCTTATTTATTTTAAGTATATTTAAATTTACTTCATAACTGCGACTCTTCATCAAGTGTCTTTATTTATTGAGTTTGTTTCTTAGTCTATCTATCTATCATTAAGATTTGTATTTTAACCTAATTCAGGATTCAGTCTAAACACATGTGAGTTTATTTTAACTAAGGTACTTAAATAGTGGATTTACAATAGTCGTTAGCAGATTGCGTGGGAGCAAACCACCATCGACGCCTTCGCCAGTTTGTGTTTCGTCACGATTGCCTATTATGTGTGTACGAGTACCATATTGTACTTTACTGTTTTGTTAGAATTGGAGTACTTATATTTAGGTACCTTGATTGTATAGAGCATTTTTCCATCTTAATAGACGATTGGATAAGATTATTTTAAGTTCCTCCTGAAGTTATCATTTTATACTTGATTAAACACAAAGTTACTTTCAATCAAGATCATATTAATATTTTACTTGTCTTCCGACTGATTTTGATACACAATTTGAATAATGATTTAGCCCCAAACTTTCGTAACAATTAATCACATGTTTCTAAGTTTCATTCACCTCTTACGGCCGCCTACCATCAACAAAGTCACACCTAGCGTATTTCTATGATGATTCATCAATATTACACATACTTACCTACCTAGCTATCTACCTAAAGCTTACAAAATCATTGTGTCATACATTACGCGTCCGAAATGCCTGCGTAATACTAGACTAGTCTGATATCAGGCTGGAACGGAAGGAAACAGGTTCTAAATTACCATTTTGCGGTAATTCACGAGTGTTTTTACACTTGTGACACTAAACTTGGGTCATTGAGAGTCACCCCTCCCGCTATTCCGGGTTTTGTAACATTTTAGTGATATATGTATCCACATTTTTACTTAAACTTAAAAAAAACTTTATATCGTCTTTTATGAATTATGGGTTTAATTGCGAAATATCAGTCGACCAAGTTGTAGATCAGTGCCTTGTTCAACGCACTGATCTACAATTTAACATCACTTAGCACATACAGGAATCGTTCCGTTTCAACGATCTTCACTATGAAAATTGCTAAACAATGTTGCTCGAAAGTAAAACGCTCGAAGAACGCTTGGTGCGATAATGACAGTGTTACCAGTTATTTTCACGTTTAAAGTGATAATAATATACTTTGTTGGCGTTAATATTCTTGTCGTGCTTAATTTATGGGCCTAGGTCGTGGAATATAAATAAAACTACATAATTATATGACTCTATTCATAGTTTTACAAATTACCGATTGATACTTTTAGAGTTAGGAAACTACCAAGCTTATACAATGCTATTTGTCTTAATTATAACAATACATCAACAACTGAGATAAATGGTGCTCTAGTTCTGCAAATGCAGTCTGAATCAGATGTCAACAATTTAAATATCTCACGCTTAACAAACATTTTGAAATTTCTCACGCCTCTTTGCAACAAATAACATAAAGCTCATGGAAGAAAAATATGTTTCACGTATTTCATAGTTTTATTCTACCTGCAGTGGGCGCAGAGGAAGTTGCAACAGAACTCAGAAGCACCTTGCTTACATTGTAGTGCCCACGTTTGTCCCACTTCGTGACGGTGGTCTATAGACCGCCCTATTGGACCTTTGTGCACTGCACTCATTGCCATATATTTAACTATTCATCCATTGCATGTTATATAATGAACTGAGAAGTATACGCTACAATGTTGATTATACTGATCTGTGCTATAATCCCTTGGTGTCTGTTGCTAATTTAATTGGAATCTTGTTCGTTTGAATCTTCTATGGCAGTAGAATTTCATTACGTATCGAAAGATGTGTTAAATTGTACTTTTGCTTTCATTTTAGAATCCTATGTATAGTCTAGATTCATTCGGTTCTCCATTGTTCGCATTCTTATTGTTCTCTTCAAAACAAACTAGCTTAAATGAAATATGAATCGACTTTTTCAACAATAACAAATAAGTCAATTCGTTCTATTCTTTTTGCGACATAAATTTAAGTGTTTATTATTTTTGTTTCAGGTATGCATTTGTACACTTTTCATAATTTATCAATCGGTGAAACAGTAAGTAGAAAAACTCGTGATGTGCGTCAAATAGTAGTTATTTTGGTATCGTAGATAGATTTAGTTTGTCACCTGAATATTTCACTACCCACTGCAAGATGAATTCTCCTCCAGAAGAGCTTGCCAAATACTACTTACTTTCTGCAATTTAATATAGAGATATATATAGAAGCCAAAAGCTAAATCCAGTTGTTTGCTAGATTTTGCAAAACAAGATGTTTTATCTGTACTTAAACCTAAATTATCGCTTGTTTTTGCGTATTCAACATTAAATACTATTGAATTGTCTAAACTAAGACCACCGGCTATTTAAAGCTTTATTACAAATAATTACAATACAGTCATAGCATAGATACTCTATAGTCTCTTTCAAAACCAGTGATGTATAGAGAATTTAATTTTACTGTAACGTATACGTTAGTATGAACTTGTGTATATGTTTGTATTAAATTATGTATGCAGTCTTAAGTTTTTGTGATTCCATGTATTTATTGTTGAACTGTATTTTGTTGGTATATACTTTAATATCATCTTCTACATGCACATCACCCTTAATATATCGTAAATTCTTTCCACGCCAAGGTTGCCTGGAAGAGACCGCTTGCAGCGATGAGGCCGCCCATTATGCCACTGTTAAGTTTTATTTCATTTTTTTGTGTGTGCATAAAGCGTTCTATCTATCTACATTAGGCCCGATAATATGATTTATTTCTCTCTGGTTTTGAAACTGGCTTAGTAGGCGTTTTAAAATTAAAATGATTCTGTGACAAATTGTTCTGTTTAATTATAAACGGTCATTAACAAGTTGCGAAGGACACCGAAGCGAGTTTACTTAGATGATGCGCTGACGCATGTGCTCGCCCGAATTCGTTACGTTTCACACGAGTCGATGAGGTCGAGATTATAATCCGTCTTATTTATAGCAACTTAAGCCCGGAGGTATTCCAACTATGTGTGAGATCCTTTGTGTGATGCTGAACACATCAGTTTTAACTTCAATACCGAACACAGATTGATTGACGCACATACGGTATACGTCTTGAATAGTAAACATGACGATTTTGTGTGGGTTTATCCTGGAAAAGTTACGTATGATTGGGGTTACCAGGGCTTAGAATCAAATTGCCGGTTGCTAGCTGTTTAAATCATGATTTATGTTTTAAACAGTCCGGATAATAAGACAAGTCTAGACAGGATTTTCTTAACCTTAAAAAGGTTTAAAAGCGTCACGTACACTTTAACCAATGGACGATTAAGATTAAGACGCGTCTAATGATATATCATTTGTCAATTTATGATTAATAGTTTAGGAGATTTAGTAATACAGGAACAAATGAACAGACTAAAGAATAGGCTAAAATAACCCGCCGTTTGACTTGGCCGTGCTCGGGTAAAAAATCTCAGATGGTAACCCTACGTACAAACGATGTGCTTTGTAGAAATCCTTGGCTTCCTTTCTTATACGTCACACAAAACAGCGATGCCAGCGACTCGTAAGGAATTCGAAATACATAAGTTTTCATTAGTTTATGGAAACATTTCTTAGCGCTGTCATAATGTCACACTCAAATAACTACATAAACGTCTAATTCCTAGTAAATATGAATCGAATTATGACTATTTCAGTTGGGTATGATTTCATTACTCGATTACTCTTGTCGGCTCATAAAATATGAAATAGATATGAATCAATTTACAATTATTAAAAAGGCCGATTAATCTTTTTATTAAATGACAGATTACCATGTGGATTTTCAAAGGTGCCGAAGTGAAATTCAGTTATGAACTGGAAAGCTGAATAGTTTTGTAAACAACAAACGTTTGAACTGAGTTTCGTGTGAAAAGCTTTAGCTGAACGAGTTTGATTAATCCTCAACTGTGACAAATGAAAATCCGACGCTTTGATGAGTACTAATCCAATTTGTAACTAATTAACTTTGTTACGTTGGCGTTCAGCCTCTCGTCACATCTTTTTTAGAGTTCTGTACCTATAGGGTAAAATTGGGACGCTACGGGTTTACTAATGCCCGTATTCACAAACAGTACTAAAGTTGCTCTTGGATAAGTAAACGCACTGCGCCAAATGCAGCTTCGTAAACTGTGTTTTTTTTAAGTTTTTATTTAACTTGCAGTGTATGTATGTTTGTTCGGGTCATTAAGACTCGGTTAATCGAATCTTTCTCTACCATACCCAGCGTATGGTAGATGAGTTGATGAGAGTTGTTGGATGAATGAAACATTGGACAAAAATCTAGAAAATTCTCATCTTTCATGAGACTGAACAATCCGAGTGAAATCAATGAAGTCTAGACCGTTCTCTCATATTGTTTGAGTAGATTGTTTACAATCCAATGTTGGATTCAATAAACAAGTAACAATATTTACAATAGGAAGCATCGGTTCTAGACAAGCGCGGTATTGTCTAAGTACTGCGGCAGTGTTTGTGGATTGCAAAATTTGTGATGTCATAAGTAATCATAATTCCATTCTGAATCATGACTTGTCTGGTTAAGTAATAAACTGAACATCAGGAAAGTGTTCAACTTTCTCTCGAAATGTCAGGTATTGTCTTGTTTCATTTATATTAACTTATGTAGTTGAAGAAGTTAATGGAAAGTAACATCCTCAATCGAAGATTAATTAAATTAATGATCGCTTCTGGGTTTTAGAGTAGAATTTTAGGCGAAATACTTTGATCTAGAAAAACAAAATAAAACATTGCATAATTTTATTTATACATTTGTGAATTTGTGCCAATGTTATACATAATAACTAGCTGCGCTAAGCGGTTTCACCCGCGTAAGTTCAGATCCCGTGGGAATATCAAAATAAAAAGTAGCCTATAGCCTTCCTCGATAAATGGTCTATCCAACACAAAAAATATTTCAATTCGAACCAGTAGTTCCTAAGATTAGCGCGTTCAAACAAACAAACTCTTCAGCTTTATAATATTACGAGCAGCGCTCCACGGTTTCACCCGCGTAACTCCCGATCCCGTGGTAATATCGATATTTAATTAGCCTTTCTCGACAAATCAACTATCCAGCTTAAAAAGAATTTTTCAATTCGAACGAGTTGTTCTTGAGATTAGCGCGTTCAAACCAACAAACTCTTCAGCTTTATAATATTAGTGTAGATAATAAAGATATATACATAATTGTATTCTCAATACTAATATATTGATCGTAATGGCACTAAAATATTGCCCTAAATAGTTCTCGGTACACTTCAATGTTCTACGTGTCAGTATTCAAAACAACGTTTAGTGAACATAGAAAATAATCTCCTGTCAACTATTTGTCTTTGTTAACCCACTTTCGAAAATGTTCTCTTATTCTCTGTACCATGGTTAATGATCAAAAAACACTGTCTTGACATTCTTCGTGAGTGTTGTTGCCAAAATCTTGTTTAGATAATTAACAAAAATACACATTTGGTTAGTCTAGTGACGAGAAACGTGTCCGCTTTCCGGCATGGGTTCAACAATGGGGCCTATTTGATTCTGATGAATATTCCGTGACACTGTTTAATAGTTATGCGCCCGCGCCGTCGACGACAATTCGGGCTCTGCCCACGCGGCCCATCCATTATATTACAATGGTCAACAATGTTTTAAACATCTCAATTCCCTTACCGCAACTGCAAATTGCATCATTATTTCGTGACATTCTTGACAGCTATATATTACAGTTACCACAGTCCTAAAATTGATTGCGAGCGCAAGGGTGTCGACCTGCTACGGAATGCGTTTTACGAAATTCCACTAATTTTACAATTTTCAACATTTCCTTCGTTTAATTAACTTTAAATCACATTTAAATATGACACACGTCTTCGAACGGTCGACTGGCCTTGGTACAGATTCTGGAACAGTTAGTGCAACTGCTCTTGTTCGCCATCAAGCTGTCTTGTTACAGTTTACCTGAAATTAGCCCCGACGGATATATTGGCAATGCTATGAGACTCGACTAACGGAGAACACTGTGCCGTTTCGAATCTCGATTTTACGTTTATGCATACTTTACCGTGCTTTGGCATTCGAAAAGCTCGACCGATTGCGTGAAATGTTCCGTGATTCGGATTAACATTCTTACGTGCAGTACCTTGCATACGGCTTCGTAACTAATATTAAAATGTACGTTGTTTTTATTGCCTTGTCTTCTCAATATAATAGATATTGTAGTTATAGGCACTGTTACGTCGTTTGAGAACGTAACTTAATAGAAATATTAGAATAATATAATCGTAAACTGAAATATTTTGATGGCGTCTGCCTTGTCAATTATATTAATAGGCAATAAAGTTGTATATATTTCTGCTACAATACAGACATGTTTGTAACTTCTCGTGCTTTAATCCTGACTTTAAATTTTCCTTTTATGTTCCCATAAATTTACTTTAATTAACACAACTCTTAAAATCATGTTTTAGACTAAGAATTAGTTAATAGTAATTATGATTACCAACTTCTGAGCTTAGTTTTTCATTTCCGCGAGTTTGTAATAAGAATTTATGTTAGCAATTACAAGAACTAGTAACTGGAAACGTCTAAGCTTGAAAAAATATAGGTAGCATGATGGTATTACATACAGAAGTGTTATTTGTAAATATCTAGAAATAGTCCTCAATATAACTGTATAGGACGTGTGAATTCTGAATGGAGTAAACAAATGTGCAAGGAACACGAGAGTCGAAGCAAAACGAATGGATTACGCACGCGAGCCGCGGACTATTGCATTCCCTCTTCAACTAAGAATGCGTGTCTATCGCCTCGAGGTCGCGTGCCTTCTCAATCGAGTGCAACGGGACTTAGATCGATTCCCAATAGCAGAATTAATGCAATAAAGCGTAATGCGATATCATTAAGATACGTTTTAGGGTACCCCATAAATACAACATTACATTCCTCAACTATCTCAACATTAACGTGAATTGCTCTCGCTGCCGGCGTCGATCGTTCAATCAGAATATTGAATTTCTATTTGAAAAACAATTTCCAAGTTAATTCCGTTTCTGATACGTCTTTGAAATAATTTTCTCAGCCTATATTTCAATATGCGGTGCCGGGATTCTGCGCGTAGGATGTGAAACGCCTGTTAATGTAAACACAAGAAAATCTGAAATCTCCATAATTTGTCACATCACATAAAATAAATAAATATTGCAAGACATTCCACACATCGCCATCTAGCCCCAAGTTAAGTAACTAGACTTGTGCTATGGGTGCTAGACAACGTATATACTACATATATACTTTTCTTTTGTAAATATATACTTATAATACATAGAAACAACCAGACCACAGACAAATATCTAAGCATAAATACTTGTCTGAAGCGGGAATCGAACCCGCAACCCTGTGTTTGGCAGTCCGGCATGGTGACCATTGTGCCAACTGGGTCGTCAACTTCATTTAATAAGTTAATAGATACCACTTGCTTATTTATGTAAGACTTGCAGGAATTGCATGATGTTCTATTGCTAACAGCTCAAATAACAAAGCCTAATGCTCATACTAAACGGAGATTCCTAACGATATAATTAAAGTTTTCAATCACGATTGGATCCAAACTTGATTCAAGGATTTGCCTGACGAATGCAAAATTTCTAGGCCGTTCGAATAGCGTTGCAGATTTGTAAATACTATTTAGTTGGATATGTAAAAAATGCACGCTATGTATGTCACATTCTGTTTTGGTCCACGCGGCCTTGTTAACTTGGAATTGTGAAACACAGCATAATTAACTAAGATAATTAATCGTAACAAGTAAATTGTAAAAGTAGACAACTTAATTTATTATTGAATGAGATGTAAAAATTAAACTCTATACAGTTAATTACCAACTAAATAACTTTTCGAAAATATTCTCTCCGCTACGTGATTTTTTGAAAAATACTGTTAAGTTAAAACAAATATAGGTTTAATTCTTATAAAAACAAAATGTAATAATAAAAAGTCTCAAAAACCTTTAAACCCACACGTCATTATTTATGTTCGATCACATTTTGGGGCACTAAAAGAATACAATTCTTGGTATTTTAACTCAAAACCGCCAGAGAGTGTAAAATAACCAAACAGGTTCTAAGCAAATGTTGTTTTTTCTCTAACATTCCACGTGTAGAAAGATTAAATTCCAATTTGCTTGGTCTGATTACATTTAGGCCAGAAGAAACAAATCGTACGTATGTAATTTGATGGGTTTGATAGTAACAAACTTTGACTGAAGATAAAATTTGAAATCGGTGAGGCGAAACAGTTAATATATCGCTTTCAACAAGTCAAAAGGAATTTATCATCGTATTCGGTCATTAAGAAGGTTTAGCGTGATGCATAAAAAGTGCATTTGTATGGCGCCACGTCCGTTACGTTATTTTTAGTCCATCAGAAATAGAGTATCTGTGTCGTTGTGATGCACTCGCACCGATATACATCGGCCGACATCGGAAGGGTATGCCTAAAATAAAACACGCAGGTCTATGAATGTTTTATTTTTCAATAAAAAGTGTAAGACAAAGCAAAATATTTTGCACAATCTTTGTTCAAATAACGCCAAACATTAAATATTAGCATCTGCCCGTTAAACTTTTTGCAAATAAGCTCTTGAAACAAATTTCATCAATAATTTTCTACTCAGACCGCAAAATCAGGACTCGGTGATTCAATATTTCAGTTTAAGATAAAATCTTCTGAAATTTTCGCGTTACAAAAATTTTCTGCGGTGTAATATATTTGCGAATACCTCGGTTGGAGGGTTTGAAAAATGCGTGACACGACCACGATTTGCGGAATGGTTGGGCGTTTTATCGGCGTTGGCCGTCAAGTAACTGTTATTCATAGTAGGGTTAGCATATCTTTGTTCGATTTTGATAATCTCGATGCATTGTTCGTTGTGATTTTAAGAAAAGTAGAAAGAGACTTATCATTCGTTTTGTCTTTCTCTTTCTTTTTGTAAGTGTACAGTCTCTAGATCTTTTCGTCTTAATTGCAGTAGCTTAAGTTTTGTATGCTTCGTTTGTACTCCATCTTCGTACACAACCTATACACAATTATATTAATGTATTTGGAGTAATAACTTATATGGAATTGCGGCGTTTCTTATGTCTCAAACAATAGTATTTAATCTCACTAAGTTATCTAGTCTAGTACTTACCTACCTGCAATGTTGGTTTCCACTCCAAATACACTTGAAAACTGAAGCTCAACTATCTAGAGCAGGTAAACACTATTTATCTCTGTATCAACAGAAAATATTTCTTGGTATTTCATACCTTTCATATTTTTAGTTCTACATACCCACTGACTTTTCAATTTATAAATTAATTAACTTAAGTCATTATCATCATATCAAAATAAAAGTTCAATTATTATAACTCTGTAAAAAATAACTGTTAAAACTTATTTTAGTAATAATTCTGCAAAAAGAGGTTGCGTATTTAAGATTTTCTTCCTAGTAGTGATTCTGAAGAGGCTCCCATCATCTTTGTTATACCTATAAGGCCAAGATGCAGCCGTGCAAAATCAAAAGTTCATCGCAAGCCCCGTATGGGTATAAGACTGTTAGGATTTAGATACCTTCGTGAACTTGAATCAAATCTTGAATAATGTAAATAACATGTACAACATATGACATTTCCGTGCTTCCGCCATTAATACCTTTTATAAAAATACACTAAAAACGTTAAAATCTACCTAAACAATGGACGCACATAACAGATGACGATGTCACACATGTTGAAGTCGTCGACGATGTCACGAATTCACTAAATAACCTGAATGTGATCAATTATCATCTAGGTATTGGTTTCTCAAAATTTTATAAAATCATCAGTTAATTTTAATTCGTTTCACGTGTTTGCTTAGAAACAGTACAGCGAATTCGTGATCTAGTCTAAACATAAATTATCATAAAACATGCATTCGTGGTAAGATAAGAAGTATATTAACGTTGTAAAGAGACAAGGCAGGACAGTTTTATGTTGATGAGAACGGTCATCTTTCTTACATGCCCGTTTAAAATTAAACTCCAGAATTATGCCTCGGCTTGAAATTGTGTTCTTTGTTTGGGTGCCAACGAACAAAGAGTGTCGACCTATCTATAACTTTTAAGTTTTCTTCATAGACTCTTCCGTGTCCAATTTAAGTTCTCGAATTGCAATCGTAAATCCGTAAGCTGATCTCGACCGTGCGAAAGGCGAGATAGCATCGGCATTGTCCATATTTGTGCAGGGCATTACAAGCCACGTCTTAGGGTCAAAGTGAGCCCTTATTATGAATGCCCGCGCCCGCACCGTCGTCGAGCTCGTGGCACTCGCTGCCTTTGTGGCACCATGCAATTATGGAAATTTTCACTCGAGTACCGGAAGGATTAAACACGGCTTTGATTCTTATAAAATATATTCAGTGACAACTGACATTCTCTGTTATTGTATGTTAGTCCTTTATGAATCTAAAATTTATATATTCTATTCAATGGTTACATTCATGACGATCCCCGAGATTCTAGAGTTTTTTAATTAAACAATCGACTTTGTTTCTTCTGTATAGAATTTCAATCGGACCATTTACATTAATGCTTACGTATGAAGCTTCGCATAAATAAATTCTATTTCATCTATCATTTCCGTTTAACGGTATCCAAGTGGAGCATTCCATGTACTAGACGATTTATTTGCTCTTATTTACAATACGTAATTTACATTTAGTAAACTACAGAAGCTTATAGGTCAGTATCATTGGAACTTATCCAAAGCAAGAGTGCATTAAAATTTATGGACAGTCTGTATTTAAAATTGAAAAGGCTTCTACTTCTGTTATTAACCCGAAGCCCATATTAACTTTAGAACAATAAAAGTAGAGTCACCACAGCAAACAATACCATTATGCTTGCTTGGCTGCTCACACAACGCAAATGCGCGAAAACAGTTTAATTGTAAATAATAAAGTGCATTAAATTAATTAAAACAGTTTATTGTCTTGAAAATTGTCCGTTGTGTTGAAGATTTTGATAAGATTAAAATATACTTAAACAAAATAATTAGTTAATTGCTATGTTCCTATTTCCTTCGGTGCATTGTTTGCGACAATGCGCCAATCTTCATTGATATATCTCTCATATAATATACACATTGATAAGTTTAAATTTAGACTGATGTAAATCACATGTAGTGATGACGTTAGCGATGCGGTTTTTTTATCTTATCATTGCGTCTGCGCTTGCTTGACGGCTCGCAAGTGCTCTTGGAGATTGCACTCTTGTAATAACTTTGTTTTTATTGCCAGCTTAACGACGACGCTTATCTTTATAATATTTCTTTTTTTTTCTAACTAGTTTCACACGTCATGTTGCAATATTCTCATGTCTTCGAAGTCAATGTAGATTTTACCTGTCAACAGTTTTCAATTTGCGTTATTAAAATTAATGATTGTATAAATAGTTGATAGTTCAAGGAATGATATGATTGTTGAAGATAGTGACTCGTTATACCCTTAGGGCTATGTTATAGCTTCATCATCAGCTCGTTAGCGAGGTCGTGTCAAGTGGCCAACCGATACGAGTGACAGTCCACCGCGAAAGATACCTCAGCAACCATAATTTACTTCAGTGCCGTTTTACACCTTAACCCTATAGAGTTAGAGTTTAAAATTGTACTCTATCTAAAGAACAAAATAAGTGTTGCTGAGTGAATTTCCAATGGTCTTCGTAGGTGTCGAGTACTGTTAGCGTTTACCACTCGGGATGAAAAAAGTATCTGTTTGAGCATCCTATTAGACGGGTATTTGCTTTCGCAAGTTTACGAGGCTGTGGGAGAGAATTTATTTAAATAGTTTCATTTTATAGTGGTGTAAACTAAAAAAAGTACCGGCCAAGTACGAGTCGAACTCACACAAGATGTGTTCCGTACCAAGTTTGTATGGAAGCCCCACTTAAATAAGTATTTATATCAGTTAATTTGTTGATATAGCGGTAACATAAATACATAATCTGTGATTTCAACTCCCTAGCTATCACGGTTCATGAGACAGACAGACGTGCCGTTTTTACTATTTGGGTACGAAACCCTAAAAAGTGTTCTATGATTGCTTGAGTTTTATATTGAAATGCGTATCATTTACTACAAAAATCTGTTAATAATTCTAATAGGTTTCACCTCCATAATTTTCTCGTTTCATCTGATTGGCAATGCTTCAGATTCCATGCATGTTTTACCCAACTGTGAAGGGATTATTTCGCTAATAGTTCAAATCTATAATAAGTTCATTATCTTAATCTACCATACTATTGTTTTAATTCTAACGACATCAACGTCTGTCTATATACTATCAGTATTCGTATGTGACTCTTGGGTTTCCTCATAACCTCAAAGTAAATATGCTAACAACAGTTTTGTTAGTGTAATTGACTGAACACGCAGACCATGACCCTCATGTCTTGACGAAATATATTCGCGACTGACAGCTTTGAATTACATCACATTGCAAACAACTATCGAATACTTACTATCGATCGCTATTTGGAAATCATCAATTAAACATTTTGAACTTAAGGTGGGTCCATACGCCAACGACCTTGGTACACAGCCTACTAAATAGTTACTACCGGCAGCGATCGCCTTCGTTGGTGAACATTGTTGATTTTAACGAATGTGTTTTATTTTTCTCAAAAGTGCTAAAATGGAATTGTAGGTGAGATCTTTACCGACATTTTGGTGTGACTTTGAGACTCCCTATAGATTTGAAGCTATCCTAAAATTAAGAATTAAAACTAGTCTAGCTTTGAAATGACAAGGAATTTTAGTCTCAAATTACCCCAAAATATCTGTAAAGTTCACACCTACAATTCCATCTCAGCAATTTTTAGAAAAACAAAACGCATTCGTAACAATTAACAATGTTAGTTGTAAGCGACGGGTATTTCTGGCGCGTTGCGTTTGGCGGCATAAGCAGCCTTAAGGACAGTTGCTAATAAAGCTACCAAAATCGACCTTTGTTTTAAGCAAATCTAAGTAATCAAATACTCTTTTTTTGTTATTTTGATATAAATGGTTATTGTAGTTTAATAACCATATTGTTGAAAACAGAGAATTATTAGATAATTTATCGGGTTTTATTCAAAAATAGTTAACGTTTGTTTCTAAAAATGAATCAAATGATAGGTTTTCACCTCTAGGAACTATATTTGTGGATAATAATGCTAAAATGTTTTGCATATCGATCAAATATAACAGTTAGCACGCAGCACGCTACGTTTTTGAGAGCGCGGGCTAAGGTAATGTGAATACCTACACACGGTACTGGAAGAGCGCCTTAAGTGAGTTCTATATATTAAAAAAAAACTAATCAATAAAGATGTTAAAACTAAAATTAGGTATTGCGATCAGATTTGCCTCTTTTTTGGTGGGTCGACATTAACGCAATGTTGGTCTAATAGTGAAATATTTAACTTTTATAATTTAAAACAATTACTTCTTCTTCTTGTTAGCGTATCAACGGCCGTTTTTTATTTATTTTTATTTTTTAACAGTTAAAAAGATTGTTGCATGGAAAAATGATAAGTGTTTTTGTGTGCGTTTTTCCTGTATTCTTTTCTTTTAATACCTTTTCTTGTTTTATATTTTCCGAAAGCATAGTGCAGGCTAGCGCACTATAAAATAAAAATCATTCGTTGTCGTTTCTAAGCCTATCCAAAGTCGGTTTTAAGTGACACGCATTTTCACGCCACTCCGAGTCCGATATAGCTCTCACGCTCATTATTACTGAAGGATAAGCTTATAACTCAGTACTTAAAATACCGAATATTGAAGGAAGTTATCCATCTCAGAATTTTGGCAACTTATTCAGGAAGTAATATCACGCGCGTCATATGATTTCGCTTAAAGATTTCATCAGTATGTAGGTTCCTGTTAAGAAGTAACATTGTTTAATTTTGTTCACTTGAGATTGTAAACTTGATATATTTTTTATCCATCAGTAGGTTTGCCACTTCAGTTTTCTATTATTTGTTTATTAAATGTTGAATTGATGTCGATTTACTTATCAAAAGATAATTGTTGTTCAATCAAGGTTACGCGTTTACATAGTCTAGTTGATCGTTATCTATCATTTATAGGCCTAGCATTTCTTTGTACCTTCTTTATTGCATATCTTCTTTAATAATAATAATATATAATAACGGGATATATAATAATAATAAATCATTTATTTCAGGCTACAAAGGCCCATAGATACATACCTTATAGACTAACATACATATTTTATAACTAGCAGCGCTCCGCGGTTTCACCCGCGTAACTCCCGATCCCGTGGGAATATCGGGATAAAAAGTAGCCTATAGCCTTCCTCGATAAATGGCCTATCCAACACAAAACGAATTTTTCAATTCGAACCAGTAGTTCCTGAGATTAGCGCGTTCAAACAAACAAACAAACAAACTCTTCAGCTTTATAATATTAGTATTTTATAATAATAATTGAATGTGTTAATTAAAGAGATAGCTTAGAACTATGTTAGTAGCACTTCCATGACACTACACTTTCGCTCTTTTCTTTTTTTTTCACATTTAATGACGACCCATTTGGCACAATGGTCACCATGCCGGACTGCCAAACACAGGGTTGCGGGTTCTATTCCCGCTTCAGACAAGTATTTATGCTTAGATATTTGTCTGTGGTCTGGTTGTTTCTATGTATTATAAGTATATATTTACAGAAGAAAAGTATATAAGTAGAATATCCGTTGTCTAGCTCCCATAAAACAAATCTAGTTACTTAACTTGGGGCTAGATGGCGCTGTGTGGATTGTCGTGCAATATTTATTTATTTATATAGGCTAATACAAATTTAAAAGTTTTTCAAAAAATCTTGTCCCCTGTGGGATTAAACCAACTTTGCGATCTCATTTCATTTATTTGCATTCATATGGTAGGTAAAATAGATGTTCATAAGGCATACAAGTTCATATACGAGCCCTTCTGGGCATTGCAATTGCGTGGTGACAGACTGTAGCTTTTCTTACTGTAGGTACTAGACAACCAAATGAATATGTCCTATCTAAATGTTGGTCACTTAAAAATTGTCATGTAACAAAATGTTCGACCACTATCTCGGTTCTTCGTAAATAACGATGCCATCTTAGACGTAACACACTTGTCTAGAATATACTAAGACTTATTCACTCTTGCCTTGAAAACCCGAAAATTTAAAACCTTTACGAAATGTTTACATTTTGTTATTTCATCTACTCAACCTCACTTGTCCTGTGTGACTCTGACAGCACATTATAACACGATTAATGCGTTTTCCTTCAAACTTCCCCTCGCCCAAGTCTTGTATGATGTATGAGTCAGAACCAACCCTAAACAGGGAAACTAAGCTACCAGCAAAGCAGGCGATAACTGAAAGTTATGCCCATAAAAGTTTACTGACATTCAGAGTTAGTAATTTGCACGTTTTCCCCATTTTTTGGTGACTTCCCTTTGCAGCCTAAAACATGCCTTATATCTTTCTTCTTTTGGAATATTTTGACTTGCAAATGGAAAGGACACCAAACAATGTCGAATGTTCTAAATGGTTATCGATATCGTTGTTCAAATATTGGGTTAGTATTTGGGGTATCCTGAAAAACGGACGAATAATGTATTTTATGGAGGATACTTGGGTCGGATAGGATAGGATCTTTCATTGGTTCGTAAACGGTGTTAAACACAAAATTTCATTTCTTTTTTAAATACTTCACATTTGCATTATGTTTTATGTAGCCATCCATGTTTGTTTGAAAAACCACTTGTGATTGCAAATAATTCGGGTAAACATTCTGTATCTTAGATTCTAATTCCAAAATAAACAAATCCTAAAGTTACCACACTACTAGAAAGTACATCTAGTCCTACGCGCTGCGCATCTGTGCAATAAACCATCGCACCGTTAATTCGTGATCTAGATATCTAGAAATACGGAGTCTGGAACACGTCTCGACCTACATCCAAAACCACGCATTGTTTAACAATCTGCGAACGCTTTACCTTGGTACAAAAATACTAATAACACTCGCTAACAGCATTGCAAATCGACAGGAGTACTTTACAGAGATTTTTCATATCATTGTATTTATTTAAACGGTGAAATATGGCCGGTTGCTTATTTTTACAAAACCATTGCTGCTTAAGCGGCTTATTTATGAAAGGAAACATAAAATCGTTTCATAACATAAAAATAAAATCTGTGAACTTCCTTTCTTATAAATAAAATAAAAGAAACTCGTGATTTGACGAATAATTTCGACAGAACATTGTATTAAACTTTACAAACATCCGCCGGCGCACGGCTTTACCCATTGCTTATTTAATGAGAGCTGCTAATTCACCCTGGAATATTCCGTCAAATTGAGTCTCGAAATTAACAGACACTCAACTGTGTCGGAAGGAAGCAAGACTTGAGGCTGGTGTTCGCACAATTACTCATTATCACCAGTTAGGGCTTTGGGAATTGAGGAATGCGAAATGCTTCTGAGAATGTAATTGATATGTTTTAATTTTAAGCAAAAGTTAATGTACTGAATCTCTGTTTTAGTTAGATTAATTTTAGGTTTTATTTCGGCACCTTTCTTAGAACTTAAAATATAAATAATAATAATCTTTAATCCATTTAGTGCTAAGAGTAAAGCTGTAAACTCCGCCCTTTAATGTTCTAAAAGCAAATTGATAATAAATACCATTTTCTAACAAAGCCCTGAGTTTAGCATCAGAACGGTTATTATGTTCCGAGGCGGTAATATTTTCTACGTTAACATTATATCGTAAACCATTGTATACTATAACTTTCTCGACGAGAATCTATTAAAGATTGTTGTAAAGAAAACCTTTAATTAAGGGTCTCTAACGTTCCGGGAGCTATCGAGATTTACGGGTCAATACAATGTATTTGTTAAAGGAATGTGTCCAGAATTGTTTGCAAATTTAACTACATTGCCTCTTGGTGGCGTCGATTGCTAGCTTGAAGAAGATTTGTTACTGTGTGGAATGTTGCAACTTTGACACCTTGTTAGTCGTTCGTAACTACAAAGTAGTTCTGAAGACGTTCTCACGGAGTTAGCAAAGAGCTCTTTAAAAATGTATTAAGTCCATTTTATAATATTTACTCCCCTCTAAGAATTCTATGCAACTTCGGTTTTAAATATTATCTTATGTCATCAATTTCAGGTAACACACAAGACTTCAGGTAAAGTGATGGTGCTGAAAATGAATAAGACGCGGGCGAACCGGCCCAATATGCTCCGAGAAGTCCAGCTCATGAATAAACTCAAGCATCCTAATATACTTGGGTGAGTTACGCTTTTTTATTTAATGAGAGGGTTTTCTTACCGTCTAGATGTCAAAGTTATGCTCTGCTTTCAAGAGTTGAGAAGAAAGTGGTCATATTCTTTAAGATTAGTCTTGCGAAGATTGAGGTGATAGAGTTTCCTTTTATTTTTGTTAAAGCTTCAGCTTTGGTATCTTGGATTGTAAGTTCCTTAAATAAATAATTTGATTCAAAATTAAAGCGCAAACAAGAGCAAAAAAATATAAACGAAGAATCGTCAATCGTAATTCAATCGAGAATATCGCATGAGACGGCCTCAATTTGGTTAATTTGATGCCATAAATCTTTACAAGAATTTATTTGATTACACAAAAAGAACCAGGAAATGTAGCAATAACAAATAGTAGATATTTTACCTTACAATTATAATTTAATTCTGTTAATGTATTCGTACATTGACAAAAAATGCAATAAAACGTGAATTAAAAACAAACCATTTTGATTTATTTTAAAATGGTGTAAAATTTGATCTTGGAAAATGTCAATGGAATAATTAGCTGTTTGTTAATTGTAACCGGAAATGGTTTCCAAATGTTATGATAGTATATAACGTTCTAAAATTGCGTTTGGGAGCTCGTTTGAATGCTAATTAGAAGAACATCATAGTCTAACATTTAATTTGTAAGACTCTTCAATCTAGAAAAACCACCTTAAAACTAACAAACATGTTCTAAAATATATTCAGATTTTCGGTCGCTGTCATTTGTCAGTTGTTGTTTCAAAAGTTCTTCAATGCATAAACCTCGAATTTCATTCCGGAAGTCATAGGTTTGAATCCCGGCTAGCCGTGTAACAATTCCTACAAAAATGTATGTACGCTAATTGACATTGCTCTTACGATGAAGGAAAATGTCGTGATGAAACGCGCGGCTTATTTGGCTCCAGATGTATTGACGAGTTCTTTCCTTTGGACACGGTCGACTAAGTTGGTGGTGCTGGGCAAGCCTACTCCATCCTCACGCAAAAAGAACTAAACAGGTCATATTACGGAAAATCAGTCTAATACGTGTACTAATGTTATTAACCTTAATGTAAGAATAAGTATAAACCTTTTCAGTTGGCCCTTTTTTTAACAAAATCGTTTTAAAATATATACCCTACCTACGTCAGTCTTCTGTTGTAAACAATGGTGTTCTTTGATGCTAATTATTTTTGATGACGTCAAATCACAATGTGTGCCATGTGTTTTAGGTACTCGTACTTCGAGATGACTGCATACTGTTGCTTTTAATTTGCGCACAATACCTAATATACATTTTTTTTTAATTACTCTGAGATTTAATTGAGTGAATTTCCTGAATTGTATTTAAATCCTAAGGTCGCCTGTTTGTACAATTTCATAGGTAATAAGCTGTCTTGTTTTTTTTGTCATTTTCAATGTTTTGTGTGTTGTACAAATAAAGTGTTTATCTATCTATCTATCTAAATATTTGCCCATTTTCATCCAAATCGGCTCAATCATTTGACCGTTAGGAGGGAAAAAATTAATAAAACTTTAGGATTTATAATATTGAGTACTACTACTCCCAGTTACAATTTCGAAGGTTAAAGTTTAAAAATATTCTAGGTGTCTAACTCAGTAATTGGGTTGGAAAATCCCTTCAAAAACTAGAACACGCACTGAACTATTAACGCGTTTAACTTTAGAATTACTCTACTAAATTCCTCCCTTATTCTAAACGTTTAATTAACCTTTGATAGTTAAACTGAATTTTTATCTCAATCACACTTTTGCCATTTGTAAAAGTGCGAAAGTGACATAACATAATTTCAACTATCGAAAACTTAACAGGCTCATAGTTTTTGATGCTCAAAGCTAGATCGTTACAGATTTTAGTAATACGACAAAGTCAATTTTTTGTATTCAGTAGCAATCAAATTGAATCGTCTTCAAAACTAAGTTAAAATGTGTGTCTACGCTATTTTCTTTATTACTCTCAGTAAATGGCATTCGTCATCTGAGATATACATATTTATGGACCAACTTAACGAAATTTGAACATGAAATAAGTAAGAAATAATTAACCATAAAAAGAGTCATCTATATCAGGATTTAAACTTCTGAATCATGGGCATATTTATTCTTAAAATAATTAATCACTTCAAAATGATGTGAAAGAAATTAAAAGAGAAAGAAAATCATTTATATGTTTAACATCATCGCAAATAAGGCTTCTGTTACATTGTTTGCTCTTTCTCCGTTCGCATCCATATACAATCTTCGAAAGGTTTAAATATCAATATAAGAACAATATTATAGTGGAAGAGAGGACAAAAAGTCTGTACTTAGAAGCTTGATAAATAAATATTAGTCTAAGGGGGAATATTCTAATACAAAAATGGGTTGTACAGGTTGTACTAGACGTGTCCAGGTTAACAAATTTTGTTCGAATTCGAACTTTTTATTTGATATTTTTACAAGGTTGTTCACTGAAAAATCAGCTGTTTTCGGAAATAAATACCATGAATGTTTCAAAAGTAGTCCAAAACAAATAAAACAATGACCTCTTACTCCAAGAAACAGCTGATTTTCGAGTAAACATAACTGAAAAATTTCTAAAAAAAATCGTACTTTCAAGTGTCATAGAACAAAATGTTAGCCTAGACGACTAGAACAACCCCATTTCGGATTACAATAATCTCGAAACACATTGTTTTGCTAAGTCCAATGTCCATTCACCTTATTATTATATGTGACATTTCTTCTAAAATGACCTTTTTTAAGTTTAGTATAATGCAATGGTTGAATTTTTATATTCGTTTTGTTGATAAAATATTTTGTGTAAAGAAACAATATTTCAACACTTCTGCTATCAAGTACCTACTTATTGATAAAAGAACAGACGATTATTATGAATTTACATGTAATTTTTGTGACCTACGGAAGGTTAAAACGCGTGGGCGGCTTAGATACAACTGATCCTTTTGTTACCCAACTAAGCGACAAAGCCGAAATAAAGATTATGTTTTTTGTAATTATTGAAAACTCCAAGTTGCATTCAAACCTAAACTAAAACCAAATTCTGAACTTGATTGAAACAGAATTGCAGACCCACCGTGGACACTCAAAATTCTCCAAAACGTCAGATAATAAAATATATTGAAAAAAAAGCGTAAAAATTCATGTAACTTAAGTAAAATATTTTTATTATGAATACTTAAACAACTATTATAATATTTTGATATAATAGTAATGAAAGTAACAATGTGCCATAATCCAACTAATCTCTCTCACCATCTGACATTAAGACTAATCTTTATTCCAACCCACATACCAACAACAATAATTACAAAAAAAACCACATTCACTTCCTCCTCTCTGACCTCTGTTCGTACCTAGCTTTTGTATTTAAATTCACAAATAAGAAAGACATATTTTATTTCTCACTTCCTGCACCGAATTTTGCGTAACACGTTACGAAATAATGAAAAGAGATGAACCGAACAATAGGTACCACTGTCTCTTATTTCGGCCGTTTCCTTGCTTATATATTCTGATATAAAAACAATGCCGCTTTAGTTCCGATTGTTCTTTCGCTTGTCTTTTTCTCATCCATCTAGTGCAGAGGAATTTTAATGGTCTCATTTATGTGACAATCAGTGACATTTGAGATTAAATTCAAATGTGTGTGTAAATTATACGAGGTTGCGTTCTATACTGTATATAAGATAAATGCATTTTAATCTTCATTATCTGATTCCAATAAATATTGATCGTGTATATCCTTCATCGTATTAGCAATTGTAGTTTAAAGACACTTAATATCGATGACAATTCAATGATTGAGACCCTTGATATTTGCACGCAAACTTTATAATTGGCAATTTGCATGATCGCTCGATGCGCCTTGACATCTAGCAACATTGCATGGTCTGGTGGCGTGATATCTTCGAGATAAGCTACTTCTTATTTATAATTATTCTCATTGAATTTCTCACAATCTTTGACATCAATCTATATAAAATTCTATACATTTAGTGTGAACCTATTTCAATCGCGTGTAAAGAAAACGTTCTGTGAACACCTTTCATCTGATCTAATCTTATATTTTTTAATGTTACTGACAAGTTCATCAATATAATCAATAGACTCAGACTCTATTGTGTTGAAATCAATTCTTTGTAACATCTCCAATGTTTGTTATTACTATTCCAAACCATTATCTCTGTACCACAGACGATTATAATAAGCTTTTATTGCAATCCTCAATATATTTTATTAATTTTGTAATATATTTATGTATCGGCCTTGATATTTGCGTGGGAATGTGTGAGTAAATACATTAAAATTAGTTTAGACTAGACTAGATTACACAGTCACAGGTGTGTTTAAGGAGCCTTGAACTGATCCAATTAATGTGCCAATATTTCTTGTTTTATGTCCGCCCCTATAAACTATAACAGATTTAGCCGAGAGATATTGTAAATCACAGTTTCCATGGGACTTCCTGATACTCTTAAACTGATGAAGTTTACATTGTCACAATCAAAATAGAGATAGAATATCTTTTAAAAAATACTTATCAAGAAACCTCTGAAAAGTCTATATCTTCACATAGGGATTCTTTTAAAGATGTAAGGCTTTTTTTTAAATGGAAATTTGATCTCTAAATGGGTGAAAAGGCTTGTTTAAGTTTGAAATTCGTAGTAACTATTATGTTAATAGCAAATCATAACTTTCAAAGAGACACCAACGCGGGTAAAACTTAGCTAGTTAATATTATTACTGATCTTCTTTATATTAATCGAAGACTTTATTGGTCATCAGGTCATTGTGATTCCGGCCGTGATTAAGCATTTATAGAACTAACTCGTCTTATTTAAAGTTTAAAAAGAAAAGTCATTGGCAACGAATCGTACACCATAAGTCAGCGATTGTTATTCATTTGATTTCTCTTTTCTCTCATGTTTTATGACTGGTACATGTGCATGCATAGATTTGCCATCGTTTTAATAGACTATTGTTTTTCACCTATAATGGAATTACCTATCATGATGAATGGCTTTTACTTTCATTGAATCATCATGATTACGATGACTCGTTTCCTATATCACAAGGAATTTCACATATTTATTGTTTCTAATATACCATTATTGTAAGATTTCTTCTAACGGGAAATATATAATACAGTTGTCAATTAAGTTTCTTATTTTACCTACATACATCTCGGTAGCTAATTAAAATTAATGATAGAGCTCTTTGATTTGTTTGTTAGTTATAAAACTCTTCAGTGTTTCCTTTTGTTTGTTATATTGAAAAAAAATTGCCAGGAATGTACTCAATATTAATTACACGGCTTACTTAAATTAATATATTTACGTACACGTGTATTTTGAAAATAATTATAGGCATTCAAGACGCGATCGCAATTCGCGACTCGTGAATCACCAGTGGTAAAATTGGACATTTTTAAATGAATATTAATTTACGTAGTACAAAACAACATGTTTTGCAGAAAAACCGTGTGAATTAAACCTTGAACCTATTCATAGAATACTGTTGATGATACCAATTATAGTTTCAAATATTTCCTTTTACTTTTTGGAGTAAAAAAGGAACCCTTATATCCGTGTGTCACCACCGATTTTCTCAGGAACGGGTGAACCTAGCAAGTTGAAATTCATACCAGATACTAAGGTCTATAGTCCCAATAAGGTGTATAAAAATCAAGGATCTGAGTCAACACGATAAAAAGATATGGGCAAATTTACATTTTCGCAAAAACTTGTTTACAGTTTTATGGGCGTCTGCGTCTACGAAGGGCAGTTACACGCTCTAACGGAATACATGGAAGGTGGTTCGCTGGAGCAGCTGATCTTGGACCTACCTCGAGAACCGCTTCCTCAATCGCTGAGGATATCCCTCGCTGCTGATGTTGCTGACGGCATGAAGTACTTGCACTCGCTCGGTGTCTTCCATAGAGACCTTACTTCTAAGGTAAGGGGCTTCTTTTTAGAATTATTCCAAAAAAAGGAACCCTTATAAGATCACTTGTCCGTCTGTCTGTCTGTCCGAGTGTCACCACCGATTTTCTTAAGAACGGGTCCGAACAAGTTGATTATTGCATAAAGTCGCATTTCATTACCTTTAAAACTGAGGTATGTGGCTTCAGAACACGCTCTCCAATTAGCTAAAGCCACAAGAAACTCATGGAAGTTTGAATTTTTTTTTCTATGGTCTTTAAGACAACTAGTTGCGACCGCGGTTGCAACTCTTCAAGTCCGATACAAGTACTCTATGTCTTTCTCCAAGGTCCCATCTATTTCTATAATCATACCGATTCCTCAAAACTGGTTAGCGGTTTAAAGGTAACAGACAGACGAACTTGCGTACTTATAATATGAGTAAGGACCATATTATGAGTCAGTAATGCCTTGCTTTACTAGTTTTTGCCCGCGACTTTGTCCGCGTATAAGTCGCAAATTTGAAGTAATACATCTATAGATATAAAATATATATATATATATATATATATATATAGATATATAAGTAACAATGTAAGTAGGTAGGTCTAGGTACCAATTTTTTTTTTATTCAAAACTTTTTCAAAAACCGTTTCAGAATGTACTATTAAGAAAATATCCTGACGGTGATTACATGGCCGTTGTCGCAGACTTCGGACTTGCTGCCAGAATACCACAATCCACGTAAGTTCTAAAATTCTAATACATATAAGTTTTTAGACAAAGGACATTGTTCATAATTGTATGGGCGTTGGTATAGTCATTCGGTGTCATCTTGAGACCTACATATTTCAACAAACAGTGCTCCGCGATTTCACTCGCGTAATTCTCGATCCCTGAATAATAGGGAAAAAGTAGCATAGGTTACTGTCAATTAGTGTGTCCGTCACATAATGTCCCGAAGTGTTAAGTTTCGAAGAAATGAAACACTATAGTTGAAAATAAAATCGTCCCAACGATTTCATATTACACAAAGTCGCGGGTTGAATCATGTACCGATAGAGAGTCATCGAGAGACATCAAGAAGGATGTTTTTGGCTATAAATCACATCACAAATTGTATAACTTCTTTTCCATCCGAAGGTTGCCTGGGACAAATAGCTTTCTGCGATGAGGCCGCTTATTTGTGCAACTTTTACTTTCTAGCTATTACTTTACTTTGTGTATATCGTGTTTTATGTTCCTTCATGTGTTATACAAATAATGCTATCTATCTAAGACTAGAAGCGCTCTTCAGCCGCGTAACTCCCGATCCTGTGAGAATATCGGGATAAATTACCTATATTATTCTCAATGAATCAATGCATCCACATACCAAGTTTCATCAAAATCGTTTTAGAAGTTATTAGACACAAAAAAAGTCTTTCCCCTTTATAATATTAGTATAGGCAAGATATAGATGGCTATGCCAAAAGCTCAATTAGGCCTTTATAACTAAGTTTTTATTAGTTGTTAGGTTATTTATAACAGATATAAAATGAATTACGAAATCAAATAAAAACTTCTATTTAATTACTCTATTACCGGTTGTAATAATAATATAAAAAAGCTAAAAAAAAACGTTTTATAATACTTATTAATGACGTTTAATTTTTATCACAACGATCGATCTGTACCTTGACTTTTTGAAATGTTTTTCCAAAAATTCGAAATACAGTGTCTTACACAAGACACAATAAAGATATACTATATGCAATATATTTATTCATAACCATTTACTAACACGCGATCCGAGTCTCTGTGAATTAAAAATATTGACAAATATTTTCATTCATAAATTTTATTGTCTAGTATTAAAATTCAATCTTACAAAAAATATGAACCAATATTCATAATCTAAAGACTTTTTATAGTTCATGCATCTCAAAAATGGTCGCGACTTTTAATTGACTATAACGGCATCTAGAACCATCATGACCAATCTCGATGCTAAACTCCTTCGTGCGTCAATCCGTAGCGTTTGAAGCGCACATAATAGCTAACGCATATTGCATAGGAAGTTTTTGTTAAGTAATTTTGTGTGTACCAGATTTTTTTCATTTTCATACATTTAAATTTAACACAGCCATACCATATTTTTTTCAACTTAATTAGAATAAGCTAAGAAACGACAATAAGATCACTTTCTACAATTTTCTAATAGGTTCGAACAATTGTGATCCAATTAAGAGCAGTATGCCGCGGAAAAACCATAATCACCTATTGATGCGTCAATCTGTATGACGTTGTTATGTTGTATTCGATCTCATCACGATATTATTGTTATAATGAGATGTTATTACTGTAATTAGTAGTTGATTGGTAGAGAGTTCTTTTTTATGGTCCTTCGAGTCGGATGAAAGAATTAAGAAATAACATTCCGTAGGATTAAAGGGTATTTTTTTTAACTTTCTTCGGTTACGTTAAGATTTATAAAAAACTTTTACAATTACGAACAATGCAATGTACTATAAGATTTATTATATTTTACACAATTATTATTTTTTTTCTCGATTTTAGGGTTTGGTAAAAAATTGTGTACTCTGGAGTAAAGATTTTGCAATTTTGCTGCAGGTAGCTCTTATTCTAGGTTTAGTTCGTATCTAACGATACTAATCGTTCGTATTTAATTTTGATGATCATCAAATCACCATTTTAATATGTTCAGACAAGCTGCGTCTTGCAGTTTTACTTGTAAAGCTATTTGTTATTCAAAATCTATCTATCTTCACACCAAGTTCCTTTGCAATCGGTTTTCAAGTTTTTGCGTAAATAAATAACAAATAGGTATTATGTATTAATACGCAAACTTTCGAATCTATTGAGATAAGATAGGATTGGTATTGTAGTAAAATTTTAATATATTTTTGTATCGTTACAGAAACGGTTATAGACTACCCTCGGTGGGGTCACCGTGGTGGATGTCACCTGAATGTTTGCGAGGAAAGTGGTATGACAACAGATCAGACATATTCTCGTACGGAATCATATTGTGCCAACTTATCGCCAGGGTATGTATAAACGAAAACTATCATTTTATCTTGTTTATTTTCTTGTTAAAAAACAGTTAGAGATAATTGGGCCTTTGTATATTATTTTTAAGTAATATATTCATAACCTATGTTTATTCACCATCTATGCCTTTGTATATTATTTTGAGTAATTTATTCATCACCTATCTATGTTTAATCAACATCTTTGCCTTTGTATATTCACCATCTATCTTTGTATATTCGTCACCTATGCTTTTGTATATTCATCATCTATGTTTCACCATCTATCTTTTTATATTCATCATTTATGTTTATTCATCATCAATAAACATATTGTTCACCATCTATGCCTTTGTATATTCATCATCTATGTTTATTCACCATCTATCCTTGTATATTCACCATCTGTCTTTGTATATTCGTCACCTATGCTTTTGTATATTTATCATCTATGTTTCACCATCTATCTTTGTATCATCATTTATGTTTATTCATCATCAATAAACATATTATCTACCATCTATGCCTTTGTATATTCATCGTTTATACCTTTGTATATTCATCATCTATGTTTTCACGTTAATCGCAACGCTTTTGATATTGATAGTTTTCTAGAACACGTTTTAAAAAATTTAGTTAAAAATGCGTGTGTATGTACAGGTGGACGCCGACCCGGACGTGTTACCGCGCACTGACAACTTCGGCCTCAACTACATGGCCTTCGTAGAACTATGTGAGGAAGATACTGTTCCTGACTTTTTGAGGCTCGCCTTCAACTGTTGCATCGTTAGTATTTACTTAACTTTATCAGTTTTAGGGCTCCATTTTACTAAGACTCTACTGTCCGTCTGTCTGTCTGTCTGTATCTCATGAACCGTAATAGCTAGACAGTTGAAATTTTCACAGATGATGTATTTCTGTTGCCGCTATAACAACAAATACTAAATACAAAATATAATGGTACTGAATCTTTCATGCCCGAATCCGACTTGCACTTGGTTTCTTCTCTTCTTTTCTCTTGGTTTCTTTCTTCTCTTCGTTGAATTTTAATTTTATTTTAATCTTTTTTTTTTCAGTACGAGCCCAAAGCTCGTCCGCTATTCCCTGAAATAGTGTATAAGCTGGCCGAGGTAAAGGAAGGTCTCGATGACGCCGCGTGGGGCTCGCTCACACCTAACAATTCTTATGATAGGTGAGTGATGGTCCTTCGACTCGGATCAAACCATAAATAAACTAGATTAGATAATTAAATTGAATGTTATAATGTTTCAGTGAGGAATGTGAGTCGTCTGGTCCACGGTCGTGTCCCGGACTGTACGGATGGCGACGACCACAACGGTATCGCAGCGAGGGCAGCCCGCGCCGGCTCGACCACGATACGTGTGAGTATACGTCATATTGTAGACTATCGTAGAATTACTCGAAGTGTGATCGAGACCAGAGAGTGACCGGAGTTATGTTGTATGTGCAGTGCAACACAGGCGGTCGCTGTCCGAGCTGGAGTGGAGTGGAGCACTGGGCGCGGCGACCACTCCGTCTGCTGGCGGTGGCGGCGCGGCCGGTACCCACCGGTCCGAGGTGGCGCTCGGCGGGCGGGGGGCTCCACCGCCGCGGCTCGCGCGGCTACATCGCCTCGCACACATCATGCTGCTACGCGACGCACACGCCGCGCCCCGACCAGCCGCACCCGCGCTACACACCTTCCGCGGCGTCAAGAAGATAGTCGAGGGTGCCGCTGGCGACGAGTGGGCGGCCGCCTCGCCCGGGGCCGGCGCCGGCGAGCGAGCCGCCAGCCTGCCCTCTTCGCCGGCGGGGTCGCGGCGCGCCTCTCTGGACGCGGGCCGACCGCTCGCGAGGCGAGCATCCTGCGAGTCCGGTATATTCTCGGTCGCTAACGAGGAGGAGGGCGCCGGCGCGGCCGCGTGCCCCTGCTCGCTGGCAGGCTGCCCGCGGTGCTGGTGGTGGCGGCGCGACGAAGCCGCGGCGCCAGCGCTCGGGGTGCGAGTGTGCGCCGCCTGCCTCGCAGCGTACGAGCGCGCGCTCGAGGCGGGCGGTGGCGGGGCGGGCGCCGCGGGTGAGCTGCTGTGCGGCGTGGTGGGCGCGGGGGCGGGACGGTCCGCGGGAGGGGGGGACGAGGTGCACGTGCTGGCGCGGTGCTGCTGCCGCGGCGGATCGGTCTGTACCGACAGCTCGGACGAAGCGGCCTCGCTCGGCTCCGACTCGGTGTGCATGGAGGAACGGCCGCGGCAGATCGCCCGCATCGTCGAGTACTTCGAACGCGGCGGGGCGGGCGGCGGCGGCGTGGGGGGCGCGGGCGCTGCGGCCGCGTGGCGGTGTCGGCTCCGACCACCGTCACGGCGGCACCTCACCATCTGCGAGGGCGCCGTCAAGAGCAAGCTGCCCCTATTCGACAATAAGTCGTAGCGGCCGGCCCCGGTCGCCACCGCTACTGCCGGCGTTACACCGGTTGCCATGGCGACGCGACCACATCCCTTCCATTAAACTGTATCCAGTATTATATAGTCCTTGCCGGTTTACATAATTTATCGTGTAAATAGTTGGTATAAGTTGTACGTGGTTAATATATCGTGAGACGCGAGGCGCGAGGGGCTAGAGCTAGGTTTCGGACTGATTTAGCGTTAACGTTTAGTGTTTCGGTTTATTGTGGATCGATCGACTTATTTATATATTATTTACGTTTATAATATTTTCGTAAAGACCTACTTATCGAAGGGAGGTGAATTTATCCCTGTGTGAAGTATATGAACATTGAACATGTTGCTAGGATGTGAAGAAAGTGATCCATGGTACATCCCTCGTGATGATGTTACTTCCAACTTTCAGGTTAGACAATCGCATGTTCATGTTGAAAAAAAACACAAATATAAACCCCTTTGCCAATCAAACTCCTATAACTTTTCTAGTACGTATTTATTTTGATTATAAGCCTAAACTTTCATAAAATAATATTTGTAAATGCATTTATTTTTCAACTGATAAATCGAAGGTCAAAATCAACTTAACTTTTGAGATTAATATTTCAAAATTTTGGTGCTATATAAGTTTCAACTTGGGGCATGATAGCGAACTTTTTTTAAAATCTTATTTAACACGAATGTGCGGTGTCTAACCCGTTTAAAATATCGTAATGTACAAAATATCTGTGTCAAATATAACACCGAACTATGAAAGTTTTGACTGTTGCTTGTTTTGATGTGTTAAGTGCCCCCTTCGCGGCTCTTGACCCTGGGAAAATGTTTAAACCAATTTTGCGTCAAACGTGTCAAGAGCCGCCAAGGTCCACCTTCAAGTTACTTAGTTAATTAAAATGAGCCAATTAGGAACTCGGCCAACAAACCTAGAATAACTTAGAATTAAAAAATCAAACTTTTTATCATCATCATCAAAATAATCAACAGAATAAATATAAAATCATAATAAGTATATTTAATAGCGACATATTTTTGTAAATACAGTATTACAAGTGTATTTATTCATTATTCATTACGTATTAATATTTATTTTTTAATAAATCATGTTTATATTGTTAAAGTCAGGGTAAATGATTTGTAAATATTAATATAAAATCCTGGTTTATTATGAAACTAATGTCCGATTTGAACGACGCGTGTTGATTATTACACGCCCCGTGTGAACTTACACTTAAAAAAAACAATCAGTGCCAAAAAAAAAGAAAATTTTCATTTAAGAAGACGAACATTTTGACGCAAAATTGATACAAAATTTCGTTTTCTCTTCTCTTTCAGTGTAGAAAACCAATTTTAGATCAATATTGCGTTTAAAAAGTCGATAATCGTGAAGGACCCTCTTAAATCACACATTTAGAATTAATGTTGAAACATTTTTTGATTTGAATAAATATGAGCAATTATATGTCCGTCCAGACGATACGCGGATTGTATTTGCTTTTCATCGATATTTATTAGTAATCTGAATGATCGAATTAATCGGTTTTCATTCGATAGTTTTAATCGATGATTTTTTTTACTGGATATGAAGACTGATACAATAGCAGCTGAGGCGTGCTTGCTTTAGTTGTACAAACTTTTTATTAGTCACAGTGTGACCAACATCTATACCTTAGCAGCCCGTTATTTGTAACTTTAGAACAACTGGGCTTTATAGAAAGGATACCTATTTTCTGATACGTGGATCGAACTTTAAGGCATCGTCCTAATTGCGCTTTATCGCGGTACTGATGCCTCCTATGCGATAAAAATTAATACACTGGTATCTATTGAATGTCCTAATCGACGATCACACGATAATGCGTTGCGAATTGTTCTATAGTAGACATCGCATTGGTCGCGCGATGATGTACAATTAGGACGGCGCCTAAGTATCCCTACGGAATCCTAAAAAGTGACAAGAAGTAAGAGTAATAAAATTATTTTATAACTTAAAATTAAAGTCACTCTTTTTTCATCGTTCAAACAGCTCTTACGACAGCTAATTATATTTTGTACTTTAATAGCTTGTAACTTAAGACTGGTTTTAAGTTGAACGCAGGCACGCTTTGTAGTATAATTTATTCTGCTTATATTGTAGGTAATTGTGTAGCTAAGTAACTTAAGAGGATCACATACTATGACATTTTTTGATAGATTTTTCGTTCCGGGGAATAGCTGTTTTAATCCCTTAAATTAAAACAAAATGTTATTGATATCAATCGATTGATTAGTTTATTATCTAGGCTTACATGTCTTATTACTACATAGTATAAAACAAAGTGACTTCCCGCTGTCTGTATGTATGCTCAGATCTTTTAAACTATTCAACGGATTTTAATGCGGTTTTTTTTCATTGATTCAAGAGAAAGTTTTATATGTATAATAAATGCATAATATAGCCGCGCGAAGCCGTGGCGGGTTGCTAGTTATTTCAATAGTGATTTACAAACAATTTAGGAGATTTAGGAAGAAATACAAGCCTAGTTTATAATAAATTAATTACATAAAAAAATTACCGAAATGAGCAAAGGGGTAGAAAACAGCTATTTCTTTTTAATGTGGATAAGTATCCGGTATGTTACCCTCTTAACTAGGTCATAATATTAACTAGCGATTCTTTCGCGTCTGTTTGACCCTTTAAGCTGATTTTTTTAACAGAATCGGCTGAAAATAATTGTTTCCCATTAAGCCCAATAGCTAAAATATACCTAAGTTGCTGTTTTCATACTTTTAATCAATAATAATCACGTTAAGGGGATTTAATACTGAAGGACCTAAAAAGGGGATGTGACATTCTGGCAAAGTAAATGAGCAGCCATTTCTTTTTTTAAAACATGCGCGGACGGCCACCTTTCTAATCTATATAAATATATATATTAAAACTCATTTTACATAATAAACTAAGCACTAAATGTTAAAGAGAACAAAAATAACATATATGCCTGAACTAGATATTCCTGTTTTTCAGGCGAAAAAGGAATGTATAGAGGAAATTTATACGAACAATAAATGCCATGTAACAAAATCTCCATTCAATTCTTGATTAATGGCGATTCTGCGCACATTGCATTGCAATTCCGCCATTGTTCAGTAAACAGAGAAATTAACGAAGGAAATTGGCCGGTGACAAAACTATTGATCGGTGATTAATGCAGCTCGATCATCTAAAACAGACACAAAACAAGACATTCACAAAGTATATCACAAAATCTCAACAAAATAACAACGTTTATTGTGGCAAAAAAAATGATTTAAATATTTTTTTAAATCAATTATAAGTGTCAGGTTTGTCTATCTGACAATTTATTAGATTTTGATACGTGGCATTGGTTGTTTGTATACATTGCTGTAGGTTTAGAAGGTGGCAGTGCCAATATACGATAAAGGCGACAATTCAATCTTGTATGCCAGTCTTTATACTTTTATGTTACAGCCCCTATTCTATTGTTTCAAAGTGTAATGATTTTAAGGTTTGATAGTTGCTGATTTATATTCTAGAGGAAAATTTTTACGAAAACCATTATTATTTTACTTATTTGGTGTGATGTCCCCTTAAAAATGTTTTTTGAGCTACGATGGACAAATATTTGTGACGTCATAAATGTTGGTCCGTCAAAGGCTGTGAAATAGCCAATATTGTAAACTGTGATAATAATTATTTGAATCCAGAACAGGTCGCAACGAATAACAAGAACATAAATAAAAAAGAGACCTTTTTACGAGACGTTTTTTTACCGACTTCAAAAAGGAGGAGGTTCAGCTGTTAACTTACACGGAGAGGTCATTTACCTTAAGATTATTCTTCTTTTTTTTATCGTTTTTGCTTATCCTAAATTACCTGTATTTAAAATAGTCTTCTGATTTTCCAATTAACAAAAACTCAAAATTATCAAAATAAAAATTCGAATTTCCAAAAATCGTAGAATAAAAGCTATTCGTTTAAGCTACACAGAAGCAATTGCTGTCTTGTATAATTACCAATACATCTTATTTTTTACCCGACTGCAAGGAAAATGTTATGTTTTTTGCGCCTATCTTTTTTTTCTATTAATTATGGCTTCGCACGGCTTGTGCATTTAGCCAGTGTCAAGTTATATTTTGCATCAAATTGTGACCCGATTTTTCATAAATCGGGCCTAAAGTGTTTCAAAACAGTCAAAGTCGTCATAGTCCGTCAAGTCAGGGGCTATAGTAAAGCGGTGGCAAGTTTACCTTAATAGGAGATTTGGAGGCAACGAGAAAACTTCATGTTTGACACTGATTTTTACTTTCACTACACTTGTGCACTTTCACAAAACCAAATTGAATAACATTCCACCAGAATTATACAATTCAATTCGGGTTACAACTAAGTTTCATGAAAATAAAACTGCAGCACGACATGTTGTTAACTCGTTCCCGCCAAAACTCCGCGCCTATCTTTGTATGTTTGTTTTTGGTTCTAGTTGTTCGGTATTACCTGTACAGTGTGACTAGCTTATCGTTGTCAAATCAACATCTAGATAAGTTTATCAAGCTGTAGTCACTTAATTCGCTTGCCTCAGGCATTCTACAAACGCCCTAAACTAACTTCTTTACAAATATATATTAGAATTGTACTATCTAAGCGTTACTATAAGTATATTTTACAAAAGTTTCGTGTAGAACACCATTGTTTTGTATAGAATTAGTAAAATTATGTCAAATAATGTTTCAGCAGTAATTCGCGTTTTGACACCGGATTTTTGTTACGAGTTAGCATATCACTATTGCAAGGCAAGCTAAGTACGACATAGCTTGAGAAAATGGTTGAGATAGCTCGAAAATTATACGAGATAGCTTGACAAAACACGCTATCCTATCTTAGAATTATCTTGCGAAACGAGACGTTTTTAGATGAAATCAATTAGCCTATTTTACTTGCCCTAGTCAGTCACTAATATCTTTTCTGTCATTAACCTCAATATTTTGAAAATAATGAAAATTTGAACCGACTATCCAAAATATGTAGGCAACTGACTGACTAACCATCACAATCAATATTCGTTTCTTACTTGGTGTAATCGGTCGCGGATATATTTTCTGTCATTTTCAAGTCTTTATGACAACTGCGGTCAAAGTTGGATGATCAGCGCTTTCAATGCTAACATGAGCATACTAACTGCAGACTAATGATCAATAACGTAGGTATCTATAAACGATCGAGAGTTAAAATGTAATTTTTTGTTCAATTTTGCTATAGGAATGTCAGAAAATGTCATTTTATCTCTTGGTATGTTATTAATTTTGATCATTAGTGACAGGTATGATATCAGCGACTAAATGGAGCTTGTAAGATAGGTTTATTGATGATGTATTTTTTCTCAAGCTATCTCTCGTTTTGTCACAAGTCTAGCCTAGCCTTGCTAATTAGTTGTTAAGTGAATACGTTCGCGCGATGGCGATAAAAATAATGTAAAAGTACTATTTTTGCATTATTTAATATAGGTAGGTATATTTTTTATGAATTATTTTCCCGGGTCATAGGCAGTGATGTGTCAACCAGAGGTAGATCTTTGCGAAATAAACTTGACCGCACGAACTTAAGTCAATTGACTCTTAATCCCTCTGGTGCTTTCGGATATGCATGAAGACACGCGTTCTAATTATGGTGTCACAATAAAGTAATGCGAAGTTCGGAGATAACCACTTTATAACTGTTATTTCTCTGTGGTCTTAGGTTGACTTGTACAATAAAAAATAAATTGATTTAAGACTATAAAACAATAAAAAATAAATTGATTCCTTAAAACATGATAACAAACTGCCAAAGTGTTAAACTGATTAAACAATACTTGTGGTTATTGCAATAGAATAAAATTTTAGATTATCCGTTCAATGCTTTTAGCTAGAATTTAGCTAAAAAAAATTAAGCACAGCCAAACCGCCCTTAATCGAATATTTTTTATTTCTCTTACCTCGACGTTTCGACTATATTACAATAGTCATAGTCGGGAGCGTTGACCCGGGAAAATAATTACTTTAAATACAAATCTTATAAGTTTAAAAAGTGTAGATATATTACTTTTTATCTGGATATTATTCATTTTAAAGTTTTATTTGGAAAAATCTACTTAATTTAAACTTTTGTGTGCAATGGTCAAAGACCTTACAAAAGTAATTTAACGTGCTGAAATTGCAATGTAATTATAATATGTACAATATAATTTCAGATCTAGAGAGAGAAGACTTGACCCTAAAGTGCTTGAGTTCAATAAAAAAAATCTTATAACAATTTTGGTACTCTACAGTGGGTTTGCACTTTTGCCTGATTGTACAGTTAAAAGCTAATAGTGAATTATCACAATGTCAGTAATAGCGCTCTATAGCAAATTAAGACTAGAGGTGAAATTGTTCTTTTGATTTAAGACTGTACGTACTACAGATTGATTCTATTTATTTTGAGTTTATTTTTTATATAAAAAAGTCTATTCAAAGATATAGTAAGCACATTAGATTATATTTCAGTCATTATTAAAATTCTGGTCATATTTTGTACTTTCAGAGTTATTTTGCAAAAAAATCATATTTATTAAGGCAGCTTTACAGCATAAAGGCAAAAATCCGCAAGAGTTTTCCGTAAGGCGAGTCCGCGTAATTCTTTCTAATTACGCGGACTCGCACTGCGTATGTACTTGCTTGTTAGAACAGAAATTCGGGAAAAATCCGCAAGGTTTTTCTTGTAGTGTGAGTCCGCGTAATTCTTTCTAATTACGCGGGCGCAATGTAAGTACTTAATTCTTGTTTTTTAGAACATGATTTCGGTAAGAAATTCCGGTTTTTCCGTAGTGCGAGTCCGCGTAATTCTTTCTAATTACGCAGACTCGCACTATGAATGTAATTCTTCCATATAATTAGAAAGAATTACGCGGACTCGCATTACGAATGTATTTCTTGTCTATGTAATAATTTGCAAGAGTATATAACTGCTATTAGGTAAATCGCCATTACGCCGAACGTCTATACATACCTCTGTAAGTAAGTATTGTCACCTAACGTTCCTCATTCTATAAGGCACTAACGTATATATACCTAAGGTTGTGCTATTGCAACCTGAGTTAGGTACTGTACTATGTTATAGTTACTTTACTTCAATGTTGCTGTTTATTACTTAAAGTTAAATGAAAGGTGGTATTGAATATATTTTGTTTCATAATATTGTTGTTTTATTCTTCTTTACTTAGTAGAATATTATTCTTAACAATTAAATGATAAAAACTTTAATTAATTAATTATTTACCAACTTACATTTAATAAAAATAACGTGTCTTGGTCCTTTGATCACTCAAAGCAGGAGCCATTAATTTTAAGTCTCCGAGGCAAACGTCAGAAATATGTATCCATCACCGATAGAAGCATATTTATGATCTCCTGTTATAAGTATCAGGACAAATTTCTCTTTGTGTGCACAATGTCGAATGACTCCAGCAAATGAGACCTCTTCATAATTTATGATCGCCTAGTACCTAGGTCAGCACTCAACTTAGTTTTTCCCCTTTACTAGTGACTTAAAAATCCAAAAAAGTTAACGTATTTTGCTACAATAAATCGTTTATCAATCGAAACCAAAGCACTACAACCATGTGAACATATTTAATTGAGTTGTAATATTAAAACGTTTGAAACACATTAAAATACTTGTAATATTAGATCGTAACATCGACAAAAACAATTTTAAATACAGACTGAAGAGTCTAAAGGAGTCTCCGGGGGTAGCGCGGGACCTTGGGTTCTCGTTATTTCAGTTTTTGGCCACCTCTGAAAATAAATATGAACAGTAAAAAAAATAAAGCTGTGCTGTGTGCGTTGATTATATCAGTCAGGACTTTGAATTTTTCTCAGTATCGATGGTACAAGTTGAAAGGGGGGAAAGATTAGATGGGATCAGATACGCTTACTGCAGTATGATGCCAGGTCTAACAGCTATTAGGGCTGGAGGAACAGGTTAAGAGATGCAGCATAATTTGCTCAGGAGCCCCGCAGCTGTATTTAATTTAATAGGGATTGATCAGGCCCCATCTTCCCAGGTTCACCCTGCTGCGACAAACATGAGTCATTTATTAAGGGACTTCCTTAGAATTTCATATTAGATAGCTTTGGCCCGCGACTTCGTCCGCGTAGAAGTCGAAACAAAAGCATCACCTTGTCCCATGCAAACGTTGCCCCCCTTTTCAGCCCCTAATGGGTAGAATTTCGGGAAATCCTTTCTTATCGGATGCCTCCGTCATACAACGCACACACCCTCCAAGTTTAGGTCTCTACGATTAGCGGTTTAGGCTGTGCGTTGATACGTCAGTCAGTCAGTTAGTCAGTAATTCGGGACAAAGAATTTTATATTTAGGTGTGACTCGTCGCGTTCCATCATGTTGTCCAGGAATGAGGAATGCCGTTCTCTTTCTAGGCGAGCATGCTACATCCTCGACCTCATCTTTGAGGCACCATCAGGTGAAATGAGGTCAAATGCAAGTCTATCTTATGTAAATTAATATGTTAGTTACTTACCCGTCTACATTCTAATAGGCAAGGCCAGCCCTGCGGAGCCCTACAATCGTTAACCCCCATCATTTTGCATAAAGCCTCAATATTATTATAAAAGAACCCTAGTATAGCAATCATGGCGACGGAGCCGCCGAGGTAGCCGAGCCAGCCGGGTCCATCGTCATCGTCGTCAGTCTGTGATCCGTCTGATTTCCTTTTCTTTTTTGGTTTTTGGTTCGGAGGTGGTGGTCTTCTCGTCTCGTGGTTTATTTTGCGTTTTTTTATCAATGTTTCACTGAAAAGAATGAGCGGATTGGCAGAATGGAATATAGAGGGAAGAACTTTTGAAAGCAAAACTTAATTAGCCTTTGACTAAAATTCAAAGTCCTTACCGATTGTCCCGATTGAATAATATTTTATAACTAGGTAATATATTATGATTGCGCCCCGCGGTTTCACCCGCGCAATTCCCGATCTCGTTGGAGTATCGGGACAAAAAGTAGCCTATGTGTTAATCCAGGTCTCCGGCTATTCACATACTTACCAAGATTTATCGCAATCGGTCCAGTAGCTTTTGCGTGAGGGAGTAACCAAACACAAACTTTCACAATTATAATATTAGTAGGATATACAATGTGTTTCAGTGAAGAGGGTTGTTCCAGACGTCTAGGCGAACGACTTTTTTTTCGATAATTCTGAGGGAATTTTTACTTGAAAATCAACTGTTTCGTACAAAAACTTCGAACGAAATATTCGAATTTCCAAAAGTCGTAGAACAAAAGTTGTTCGCCTAGACGTCTAGATCAACCCCCTTTCGTACTAAAACCCCTTCGCTGAATCAAATTCGACCTCTGAAGGGGCAAAAATTCTTTCTAATTCGTAGTAACTATTAGGTACGTATTAGTGTGTAAAATCAATATCAATTTTAAAGAGACATTAACGCGAGTTAGTCATTTTTTAATGCAAATATCATAGTCCTGACTGATTGATATTATATTAGCTGACAGCTTAAGCCGCTGGTGCTAGAAGCATGAAATTAGAAGGGTATGTTCTAGGTATCCACTAAGAAAGAGTGTTTCGTAATTCCACCCTTGGATGATGAAATAGCGACCGAAGACCCGAGCAGAAGCTAGTCAAATGTAGAATATGTAGGTAAGCTTACCAGTTACACATTATCGCTTGGTTTCAGGATGTAGATAAGAGTTACAATTTGTTTATTTATCCATTTTGTTCGAAAAGACTTTTCACTTAGTAAAAGTAGTTTTTTTTTTAATATAAATGCTCAGAGTAAGTAGGTTTATATCTGGTATATCTGGCTATTTATTTTTTGATCTTTTAGCGTTGAATTATTTCATATTTACTTCGGTTTAAAAACCGATAAATTGAACTTCTATGTTTTGGTTGGCTAGATTGACATGGCTGTAAATATGTCATTTGAGACATGTCATTTTAACATAATGAATCTTTTTGGTCGCGATCTGTCTTCCTACAGATATAGGTCGATACGGAAACTGCACCCGTCTCTATGGCACCCGGTTATGTTTCATTCACATTTGTGTCTTCATTTGTGTACGTTTTAACTTTTGTACATTTTGACAATTGGACTAACAAGCAATTTGTACGTTTTGGTATTTGTACGTACTGTACTCGTCATGCCTTATTCAGAGCACCCGTAGCACATGAGTACGTATGAAGAGAGCGCCGGTACCCTTTCACCCTAACTGAAATACTTAGTCTTAACTTCTAGAATATAATAATTAACCAATGTAATAATTTGTGAATATTTTGCTAATGTAATAATGAGAATAAAGGAAGTAGCAGACGCTACTATCGCGTTTGCATAAACGCACAAATTGTATGGAAACTTGAAACATTGCTTTACGTCCGCTAGGGTACAGACAGGCGAACAACCAAGTAGATTCAATGAGGGACTTGATAACGCCAAGTTTATATTTCATTTCTTAGACGCCATATACGTAATATTATCAAGATTTTATCTTCACAGCGCCCTGGTTACGTGATCTCTATGGGTCGTTCATCTTATGGTGTCAAAAGCATTCAATTTAAATAAATATAATAGGTTAATCTCTTTGCTACATCTGATCCCTAAAACACTGAGCACACTGAGGAGGCAACGGAAGCGTTGCGGAGCTGAGACGACGATTTTTGTAATGTTAGAGTTTATCCGTGCCACCCAAATACCGACCGGTACTTATCTACATGGCATGTTGCAAAAATTCCGGCACCCGGTACCTACTGTGTGCTCAGCGCTTAAAAGTATGAAATTCGGTGTCGATTTATCTGTACCTAAGTTTACATATCTGCCTATTCTTTTATTTCTGTTCTATGGTATTAGAATAAAAACATCAACAACATTGTATCAAAATTTTGTTCCAAAATATTTTACAATCATGGTCATGTTTCTCTGACGCAGCAGCCTTGGGTTCTTTCTATCTCCTCCTTACTCCACTTCTGGAATCGTAATAAAAACATGTTATTTTAGATTTTTACCAACGCAATTATCCTTAAGTTCTCTGACCACTACACCGTAACATACAATGACCGTAATAGGACTGTGGCAGACAAAAAATATTGTTTTTATTGAAAAGTATGAGATGAGACTGTTTCGTTACCGAGCAACACTGTCGCGTGACAAACACAAATCGTTCACAATAGTTGAGAATATTTTACCGATATTGATTCGGTCCGTACATGGCTTGGTGTGCATGACCGGTGCGGAAACCAGGCGGCGAAATGGTGACTATACTGGTTGCCAGTTGTCTGACAAATTCCTACCATTTTGGTGGATGATCCGATTCAGTGGTCTTATTAGAGCGTATAGTCCGTTAGAGCGTATTTCTTGTCTGACACGGTCCTATTACGGTCATGATATGTTACACTGTAGTGGGCAGAGACCTTTACTCTTTGCGCGCATTGCGCGTGCAATCATAAAGAAGAAGAAACAAAGCCACTTCGCTCGCTCTGTCATTAAAAAAAGTAGAAGAGTAGATACTTAACTTACAAGTCTACACTGATCAATACAAGGTCCATCTGTAGGACAATTCTCAGTAGTACGCGTTGCACAAGGAGGCCTATCGCAGTCCATTTCTGGCACCATAGCACATATTGTATCTATATTATTATACAAATAGCTGAGTATAACAGCAAAGGCGATGGACCCGCAGAGATAGGTCGACCATTTGGAGGGGTCTCGGTGACCGCCCGGTTCGGCCATCGTTTGACTACCGTGTGATGATTGACGACGTGGAGTATTTTCTGTTTTACTGTAAAAAAACCTCACTATTAGGTATGTTTAATAAAATAATGGGTATCGTTTATTGGGTTTTCGGGGCTGTTGAATCTGTTTTTTGGGAACCATTTTTGGATAAGACTTAAAGGATATAAATATCATTTAAATGTTGATGATAGGTATCGTTTATTGGGTTTTCGGGGGTATTGAATCAATTTTCAGGGCCCAGTCAACAATTTAAATGACGTTTGTTATTTAAATTGTGATGATGGGTATCGTTAATTAGATTTTTGAGGTTGGTTTTGATCTTTATATTTGTTATGTTTTCATCTTAATTGCTGGATCTGGTTACACAATACGTTATAATCGGTCCTGCAAATACCGTGTGAACATTACCATCCAGTTCAGACGGATCCGTTCAAACCGATCCTGTAAATACGGATCCTGTGTGTGAATGAGCCCTAAAATGGACTCAAGGCCAGTTCTCGTAAATAACATTGTTTAAATTATACATTGCAATATCATTTCGATTACGAAAAATATTCTTGAGAATACCATTGACTAGGTGCTTTGCGGGTATTTTGAGCTAGGTGCTTTGCGGGTATTTTGAGCTAGGTGCTTTGCGGGTATTTTGAGCTAGGTGCTTTGCGGGTATTTTGAGCTAGGTGCTTTGCGGGTATTTTGAGCTAGGTGCTTTGCGGGTATTTTGATCTAGGTGCTTTGCGGGTATTTTGAGCTAGGTGCTTTGCGGGTATTTTGCGGGTATTTTGAGCTAGGTGCTTTGCGGGTATTTTGAGCTAGGTGCTTTGCGGGTATTTTGAGCTAGGTGCTTTGCGGGTATTTTGAGCTAGGTGCAATGTTATTGACCAATTGGCCTACTGATGTATGAATGAGTCCAAGAGTCTTACCTCACCGGGACGCTTGCCATGGCGACATCTCGCCGGCGACGTATCCATGGCTACATCTAACTACCCTAGGTCCTCTTTGGCGACTTATTGGAGACTGATTGAGTGAGGCGCAGCTTTACATATTACTAGTTACACTGTTTAGTTTTAAGGAGCTGTTTCCGTACTTAGCCTCATCGTTTGGGCCATTGTGCGTGTGAAGATTCTGGTTACACTTGTATTAAATATTAGAACTACGTCGACGTGATGGGCAATCATCCTAAAGCTCGGTCGACATGCTAGGAAATCGACTTGATAAGCTAAGCAACAATGCGTCGGTGTTTTGTGAATCGACATACTGTTACCAATTCACTATGGCTATGTCGCCAGGGCGCTTGAGTATCAGTCTCCACAAACCGCTGCGTCGTTCGTGGCTACGCGTGCAAACTGGTGATGTCGCAACACCGTCGCCAGGTGAGTAAACTTCCATAGATTTCAATACGAATTCGTTGGAAACGCAGCCTGCGACGTCGTCATGGGGTGTCCCGGTAAGGTAGAGCCCTAAGTTTCAATGTTCAGTCACTTACCTGGCACGCCAAAAACAGTGAGACATTGTATTCTTTGAAATTTTTTAAATGTATTTAGCAGGTTGATCATGGGTAGGTTACAAAATTAAGACATGATTATGTATCATTTTTATAGGAGATTTTTGAGAGGGATGGGAGAGAAAATGTTTAAGTTAAACTGAGTTTTTTCATAAAATACACAAGTACATCACACGTTTTTTTTTTATTATTATTTTCTTTTGAAATTACGTCATTTAAAAAAGAAAAGTCACATTACATAATACGAAACTTTTTTGTAGCACCTATATTTTATAATCACATTTTTTTGGTACTGTTACAAATATTACAACCTCTTTAGACACGAGCACCTCTTTTTTATCGAGCTCTGTTTTAAAGGTTATATTAACTCTTCGACCATTAAACTTCGCTTTTGAAAAAGGGAGAAAAGTTGTTTTTATTATCCACAGGACAGATTTTAATGAAACTCAGTATGAGCATACATTGATTCATTGGCAGTAATATTTTGTTTGTTACATGGGTAAAACCGCGAAACGCTGCTAGTATAAAATTTCTGAGATTTCAAATTGTCGTTAAATAACTTTAGCAACGTTTTAACTGCGAGGTCGGCATGATAGAACCATAATCTAATTGTAAATCTGATAATAATTAATCTAATGTTCATTAAAAATCAACTAGTTGTCCCGTTTAACGTTGTTTTGCCATATAAAAAAATATAAAAAAATTGATGTTCTTCGATTCTTAGACCAAACGAATATACACAAAAAAAATCATACAAATTGATTCAGCCGTTTAGATGAAGTTTGGCAACTAACACCGCGACACGAGAATTTTATATAGGGATTATATATTAAATACTAACCTGCTGTCTATATATTCTAAAACAAGGAGCTTTCTTCCTCTTCTCCTCTATTATTTCCATTGGTTTGTCACATTTATCTATCACATTTATCGGTTGGTTGTTGGTTTTTATTTTAGCATTATGGATCTTTGAATTTTTATCATTTATGCTTTGCCATTTACCTCCCGAAATATAACTTAAAGTAGGACCGCTACTTTCTCTTGTAGTACTTGGAGTACATCTAGAGGTATTCGTGCGTTCTGTACCTCTATGGAAGCCTGTTTGTTGATCTCTATCATTGATAATGCTTTCATTTCTATGAGTTCTGTGGCTTTTATGGCCTTTAAGCTTTGTTCCATTATCACTGTCAGTTACTTTGCTATAAGTACTTCGTCCTGCATAGCCAGTAACCGAATTGTTACCCTCGTAGCCTTTGCTACTTCCATTGCCATGACTAATTCCACTGTTTCTATTAGCGTAGCCATTACTTATTCCATGTCGCCCTCCATAATCATTACTATTCTCAAAACCATATATCCCAAAACCAAAACCAGTGACATCGGAACTCCGTGAGCTCTCTTTTCTTTCGGAGTCTCTTTTTCTATCGGAACCTGGATTAATGTTGTCACCAGCTGTGTCATGTTCTGTTTGAAATCTACCATTTGAGTTAGTAGTATCATTTGATCTTCTACCTTTACAGTTGAAGCTATTTCTACTAATTTTTATACCCAAATCTCTAGATTTATCAGTTTTTTCACTTTTATAGCTAGTGACATTCGGTTCCGCGTTATATTTAGTTTCTCCGATGGATTCCGCATTATATTGTTTGTATTCTCTTCTAGGAGCACAGCTCCCATCATAGCGGCCTATTTTCCTCTCAAAACCTCTCGAATTACCGTAGCCGGAACCTTTGACAACTGACCTATCTCTATCACGCATAGTATGTATATTTCTACTAGTCGTATCTGGTTGTGTTTCTTTGCCACCTCTGCGCATGTCCCACCAATGCCTTGAACTATCTATATCTACCTTGGTCTCCGGACTCTTCACCGTACCATTGATTTTACATTTTATGCCATTTTGTTCATGGTTAGCATATATGCTTTCTCTTGGTTTAGTGGTCATTATGCCATCCCATCCTACCTGTGATCTACAATCTCCAGTTTTGCCTTTGCGGCCCCAGCTTCCTCTTACCTCTGGTATTTTAATGTCATCCTTATTTTTAGTATATGTTGTAACATCAGGTCTATTCCAGGTATTTGAATAGTCTTCACCCTTCGCTTTACCTGAAGTTCCGGAATGCACAGGACTTCCCGATTTTCGCCAAGAACCTGGACTTCTACTATAATTCATACTTTCTTGTTTCCCTCTACTTTCAACTTTTCCAGTAGCCCAACCATCTTTCCATAATGCCGCAGTGCCCCTTTTTGTGGATATATCTGCTTCTCCACGGCTTCTGCGATCTAAAACGGGTGGACGGAGTTGTCCTTGTCCACCCCATTCCGCGCCCTTACTCGCACTTCTACCTTCAGTACCACTACTTTCACTCGTTTCTGCCACGCCACCGACATCATGCTTACTTACTTCTGAACTAATTCTACACCAGCTTCCGATTGCACCACTTTTTCCCGTTATGCCTACAGTTTTTTTTCCTTCCGTACTGCGTGGTCTGCCCCAACTACCGATGCTCCAACCAGTATCCGCTGCGCTTTCTGAATTACTCCTCGTGCCCCCAGTTCTTGAACCTTGCCCATTGTCCGATCTGCTCCAACTACCAATGCTCCAACTTCCCCCACCAGCAGTGCCGGTACCTGCTGCGCTCTCTGAACTACCCCTGGTGCCCCAAGTGCTTGTGCTCCCATTATTAGATCTGCCCCAACTACCGATACACCAACTTCCCTTATTAGCAGTGCTAGTGTCCGCTGTGGCACTGGAATTACTCGTTGCACCATCCGACCAACCCCAATTAGGTCTCGGTATACTCCAGCTTCCCCCGCCACCTGTTGCACCTTCCGACCAACCCCAATTAGGTCTCGGTATACTCCAGCCTCTCCCACCACCTGTTGCACCATCCGACCTACCCCAACCAGGTCTCGGTATACTCCAGCCTCCCCCACGACCTGTTGCACCGTCCGACCTACCCCAACTAGGTCTCGGTATACTCCAGCCTCCCCCACCGCCTGTTGCACTATCCGGCCTACCCCAACTAGGTCTCGGTATACTCCAGCCTCCCCCACCACCTGTTGCACCATCCGATCTACCCCAATTAGGTCTTGGTACACTCCACCCTCCCCCACCACCTGTTGCACCATCCGACCTACCCCAATTAGGTCTCGGTATACTCCAGCTCCCTCTACCGCCTGTTGCACTATCCGGCCTACCCCAACTAGGTATCGGTATACTCCAGCCTCCTCCACCACCACTACCCGTTGTACTTCCTGACCTACCCCAACTAGGTCTCGGTATACTCCAACCTTCTCCACCCCCTGTTGCACCATTCGACCTACCCCAACTAGGTCTCGGTATACTCCACCCTCCCCCACCACTACCCGTTGTACTTCCCGACCTACCCCACCCACCAATGCTCCACCCACCATCCCTAACCACTGTACTAGCCACATCTGCGGAACTACTTCCTCTCCAGCTCCCAAAACCACCAAAACTTGTTTGGCTCCTAACCGTTCCGAGATTTCCAAAACTAGCCAAATTTTTCACACCATTTAGGCTCAAACCTAGATTTGATAAAGCTCCAGCGGTTCCGGAGAGTTTATTAGATATTTTTTCGCTATTTTTATATATTAAACGGATTAATGTTGCAAAAATGATGAATGTCCCAATGTATGGAACCCAGTCACCACTGTCTTCCAAAGAAGGGAAGCTGGGAAAGTTTCTACGTGGACGGGGACGTGTGTTGTCTTCCTCGTTGGCTGCTTCTGTTGCGCTATGTACGAATGAGAAACAATTCAGCTGAATTCTACTAGATACTTCTTCTAAATAAGGTAATTTTAACCCCCGACGCAAAATCAACCGGGTGTTATAAGTTTGACGTGTCTGTGTGTGTGGCATCGTAGCTCCGGAACGGATGAACATATTTTTAATTTTATTTCTTTTGTTTGTAAGGTGAATTCGGGAGTGTTCTTAGCTTTGTTTGATCGAAATTGGTTCAGCCGTCTGAAAGTTAAGAGGGCTTATCCCCCATAAATTTCAGACTGCTGAAGTCGGGGGTTTTTTAAATTCTAATTTAATAGATTAATTGAAAACATGCTTACCAGTCACACATGACTATTATTATTTTATTTCGTTATTGTTTTATTAGGTAGGCATTTGATTTATTTCCAGTTTATTACTATGTTAAAAAATTCGTAGAATTTGAAATGTTGTCGACTTGAACTATTATTGATCATTTGGAATTATTTTAATTATTTCTTGCTCTGTGAAGATTGCACTGAAATAAAGGTAGCAAAAAAATTATTAATCCTACGTTTGTCCGCAATTAATAAACTACCTACAGCTACGAGTCTTAAACTTTGCATTTTATCAACGTTGTGGTTATTGAAATCAGCTGATTTTCGAATGAACATACCTACCCCAAAAATATTAAAATTTAGATATATTCGACTAAGGTGAAAGGGTACCGGCGCTCTCTCCATACAAACGTAGTCAACTGTTTCCTTCCTGGATAATGACATTAGCGCCCGGTACCCTTTCCTCTTAAGTAAATATTGATTTTGCCTATGATTTTTGTTTCTAACCATTGTTAAGGAAATACAAATACCTACTTTGCTAGTAGGTAATTAGTAATTTAATTTATTTTATAACTTATAGTAAGTCCTTATTCGCCTGCGATACAGGGATCTCCTAGTTCAGGCATATGTATATTTTTATTGTTTTTTGATATAATATTAATTATTTTAAAGCAAACACGCAGTCGCAGAATACATAATGGTGTAGCACGGAAATTTCTTAATAAAACATAGCTACCACGCGAACGAAGTCGCGGGCCACAGCTAGTAACTAATTAATATGAAAGTAACTATATCATAACCCCATCGCGATACCTGTTTATTGAATAAATATCGTTTAAAAATGAGTTTAAGAGGCATGTAACTTATCCTACCGGAGAATTCTGATCCTTGCATGTGCATTTATAAGGTGCACCACGCTGCATATTCATGGGCACCTTAAGTTTATTATTAGTCTTTCTAAAGAACATCTTGTATATAAAAGCTAGGAGACCAACGCTGACTAGAAAGCCTGCAGCTATCGCCACTTTCTGGTTATCCTGATCACTCATTTTGCTTTCGGTATTCTGAATAAATTTTCACATATTGGATTTTGGTTGTTTGGGTTTTTTGTTTTGACAGATTTTGCTTGCAGTGTGATGTTGTCAGACACCAAAAATTGACATACCAGACGGGGCATAGCATTAAGAACTTCTTTTTCAATAGCTCTTAGTTTGGTGCTCTCCCCCAACTGAACTAGAAAGAAACTATGCTATTCTACACTAAGTTATAAAGAGGAACGAATTTTTTGTTTGTTTTATGTTTGTAACGAATAGGGTCCGAAACTACTTAACCGATTTTGATGAAACTTAGTGTAAGAATACATTGATTCATTGGGAATAAAATAGGCTTTTATCCCGATATTCCCACAGGAAAGGCAGTTACGCGGGTAAAACCGCGGAGCACTGCTACCTTGTGTTAATTCTTTAATACGGTCTTGGTACCTAACATCAACATTCTTTTGGATCAAATATTACGGCAATTAAAAATAAGCCTATTTATATGCTATTTTGTTATTATTCCTAAAAAAAACCTAACTATTTTGTTTTGTTCTATCTAAGATCAAAAATCCAAATTACATGTAGATTGAAACTTGTACAATTCGCGACATGAATTTTCTACAATCATGGCTAAGTCTATGTCTACAATAGGTAAATAAATAATAAATAAATATTGCAGGACATTCCACACATCGCCATCTAGCTCCAACCTAAGTAGACAACGGATATACTTCTTATATACCTTTTCTTTTGCAAATCATCATCATCATCATCATGTCAGCCCATGCACGTCCACTGCTGGACATAGGCCTCCCCCATACGACGCCACAAACAGCGGTCCTGAGCCGCCTCCATCCACCGACTACCCACGACCGCTACAATGTCGTCGGTCCACCGGGCAGCTGGTCTCCCAACACTCCGTTTCGCGTTGCATCGCGGCCGCCACTCGAGAACCTTTACTCCCCAGCGGTTGTCAGTTCTGCGAGCTATATGACCTGCCCATTGCCACTTCAGCAAATATATACTTTTAATACATAGAAACAACCAGACCACAGACAAATATCTAAGCATAAATACTTGTCTGAGGCGGGAATCGAACCCGCAACCCTGTGTTTGGCAGTCCGCCATTTTGCCAAATGGGTCGTCAAAGGTAAACGTATAGGTACGAAAAAAGAAAAAAAAAGAAAAATTAATGTTTTATTTTTTATGCACTTAAAAGGCACAGACAGATATAAGATATAATGTCAAAAGCATACTTATTTTTTACTTGTCAAGAAATATAAAAATAGGTAATACTTAAACATTAAACTAAGAATTTAATAATATGAAATTACCTACTTCACTATAACTAATTTATAAAACCTAGGTACTAAAGTTGTTTTTTTTGTTTTGTCACTTAATTTAAACTTAATTAAATGCTTTTCATTATCCCTCTTAGGTACTCTTAGGAAAATATGGTAAAATAACAATTTTCGAAATGTGAAAACACCTTTGGTTACTAAAGAGTCCGCTGCAAAGTTCTTATTTGTACCAAGTTTTACGCAAATAAATGATCTGGTTTCATGAAATATTTTTTTAGTAATGTCGGAGATACGTTCTAAAATACTATTTTGGAATGTTTTTATAAGTTGAAACACTTAAAACTTAAACTCGAGCAAGTCCTTAGAATCTTGCTTGAGTTGAAAACATTCTAATAATAGCAATTTTGGAGCTCTACCGTGGGTCTGCAATTCTGACCCCGACTGTACATGTTTCAATAATAATAATAAATATTCCACACATCGCCATCTAGCCCCAAGCTAAGTAACTAGACTTGTGTTATGGGTGCTAGACAACTCATATACTACTTATATACTTTTCTTTTGTAAATATATACTTATAATACATAGAACCAACCAGACCACCGACAAATATCTAAGCATATATACTTGTCTGAGGCAGGAATCGAACCCGCAACCCTGTGTTTGGCAGTCCGGCATGGTGACCATTGTGCCAACTGGGTCGTCAATGTTTGTATGTCTAAATGTGCAAAAATTTAGCATTATAATCATCAAATTGTGGTTTAGTTAGCAAAAACTTTGCCACCTTCTTATAATTATTACCACTAGGGTCTTCTAGAACTTGTATCAAAGGTTCAAGAGAAGCAGCATAATTAAATAGTATGCGAGTATCGACACTTTTTATCAAATTATTATTTCTATTCCAAAAATATGGAATTTTTTGTTCCACTAGTGCTGTATGGAGTCTTTTCACCATTAATTCGAATAAATACGCAGGGCTCTTACGCCAGAAATTCCTATCGTTTCTGTCTACAATCTCCCAAAGGAATATTGTTTTGATGTAGTAACTTGCTATTTTTTTCATTTCCAGTGCGTCTCGAAGACATTTTATCTGAAAATTTAAAACAGGTAAGTATTTAATAAATTTTTAGACATTGAAGAGTAATTGGGTCGGCCATGTAGGATTCCGTATGCCAAAAGAATTTTAGGCCAAAACAACAATATACAAAGGAAAAGACTACCCGGCAAACATGGGATCGGCCAGATAATTACCCGTCCCATACCCCATCAAGGTCGTTATGTTATCTCGGTACCTTTACCGAGATAACATAACGATACTTCCCGGCAGACCCATCAAAGATGGCGAGGCAATTAAAGAAGACTTCCCAGCATACCCCATCGAAGGTGTCGAGATAATTGAAGGCGCCTTCCCGACAGACCCATAAAAGACGGCGAGTTAAAGGAGACATCCCATCAAAAGGTAGCGAGGCAACATTAGGATATCTCCCGGCAGACCCATCAAAGATGGCGAGACAATTAAAGAAGACTTCCCAGCATACCCCATCGAAGGTGTCGAGATAATTGAAGGCGCCTTCCCGACAGACCCATAAAAGACGGCGAGTTAAAGGAGACATCCCATCAAAAGGTAGCGAGGCAACATTAGGATATCTCCCGGCAGACCCATCAAAGATGGCGAGACAATTAAAGAAGACTTCCCAGCATACCCCATCGAAGGTGGCGAGATAATAGAAGGCGACTTCCCGACAAACCCATAAAAGATGGCGAGTTAAGGTGAAAGGGTACCGGCGCTCTCTTCATACAAATGTAGTCGAATGTTTCCTCCCTGGATAATGACACTAGCACAAATATTTTTGTGCCATAAAACCTATAACTGCCATGACTATACCCCAATGTCTTGGTTTTTTTCATTTTCTAATTATCATAGAAATTAAGATTTATAAAACAAAAAGAAAACATGGTCATGGCAGGTATAAGTTTTATGCAACAAAAATTTTTGCTCTAGTGTCACTATCCAGGAAACCGTCGACTACGTTTGTATGGAGAGAGCCCCGGTACCCTTTCCTCTTAAAGGAGACATCCCGGCAGTTCCCATCAAAAGGTAGCGAGGAGTAATTCCTGGCAAACTATCGATTCACACTCCATAGAGAATACCAATAAAATAAACTCACCAATCTCAGAGTAGTTTTTAAATTATAGCAGTTGTACATCAAGTCCCGCTCTTGGTAATGCAGGGCGATCCTCCAAGACCTACGGACAAACAACCAGTTAGAGTAAGAAAATGGGTTCGTATTGCTTGCGTCCGTGGGGTTTATCCCTAGATGCCCCACACGTGACGGGTGGGTAGTGCTTAAGGAGTAATCTCATCCAGGGAGATTCCAAACTATTTCTATACATTTGACGACCCAATTGGCGCAATGGTCACCATGCTGGACTGCCAAACACAGGGTTGCGGGTTCGATTCCCGCCTCAGACAAGTATTTATGCTTAGATATTTGTCTGTGGTCTGGTTGTTTCTATGTATTATAAGTATATATTTACAAAAGAAAAGTATATAAGTAGTACATCTGTTATCTAGCATTCATAACACAAGTCTAGTTACTTAGCCTGGGACTCCGATGGCGATGTGTGGAATGTCCTGCAATATTATTTATTACAATATTATTATACATCACTATCACTACATAGTATAAAACAAAGTCGCTTCCCGCTCTCTGTTCCTATGTATGCTTAGATCTTTAAAACTACGCAACGGATTTTGATGCGTTTTTTTTTAAATAGACAGAGTGATTCAAGAGGAAGGTTATATAAAAAATACAGCTAGTTTTTTACTGAAAATGAAATACTCCGTTAGGTACCTGCTTTGGTCGAGTTCCCGCGCAGCTTTGTCTGGCTTCCCGACGACCATCCAAAATCCCTTCATACATTCCCTAGGGATGTGTCTATACGCCCTATTGATTGGCCAACGTTCTTCTGGGAACTTCAAACAAGGCACCAGGTCTACGTCCAGTTTGAAACCTTTAAATTAATATTTCATATGAGCGATACTTAGTTAATAAGGCGCATACTATACAATAAAAAAAGCTATTGCATCGTGCGAGCTTAGTACAGTCGTACTACATACACGCTAGGCGAACGCTCAGCCGAGCTACATGGTAGACGGAGTGGGGGGTGTTAGGTTTTATTTTCGTTAAGGAATTTCTTGATTCGGTCGCTGGGTTCAAAACCCGCGATAAAGGCTATGCAATAGCTTAAAATCTTTGATGATAAGATGATAATCCCTATTTGAATAAAATTCACGCGTCTCGGTGTTAGTTGCCAACCTCCACCTAAACGGCTGAACCGATTTGTATGAAATTTGTGTTAGGTCTGAGAATCGAACAACATCTATTTTTTCCTTTTTTTTATATATGGGCAAAACAACGTTTGCCGTGACAGCTAGTAATAAGTATATGTCCCGTACCGGAAGTCAAGTTGAGTACTTATTATTAGCATAATATTTTTCCGCAATTTAGTTTCCTCTTTTTCCTTTAGTAAAAAGTACAAAAGCATTTCTTCACTTTCCCTCTTTTTCGGTAATGAGATATCGATCTATATTCAATGAGAAAATGTATTAGAACTTCCACTTCCGGCCGAATCTTTGCCGATGACTTCCTACTAATACCAGCGCCCCAAGCGGTCAACAAGTAAAACTAATTCATTCGAAAAATGAACGTTTGCAATGGCGGCAGTGATGTGCGGTCTCGCGCCCTTTTTCGTTTCTTTTAACGGGAGTGCGTTACGAATTGTGCGTGAAAGTTAGAACTAACGTTCGAGGGTGACCTATGGGCCTTGCGCGTTGTGTGAGTAGGACTCCAGGACCCAAAAAACAGGTGGATTTCCATCGCACCATTCTCACCGGCCAGCAGAGGAAAACGTGGCGAGCCCAGGTTAGTGTTAAGTCCAACAATATAATTTAATTAATCAATTATAGCAAAATCGGAAATCCGTAGAAGAACCAAAGTCACCGACATAGCCCTTAGGATTAGTAAGCTGAAGTGGCAATGGGCAGGTCATATAGCTCGCAGAACTGACAACCGCTGGGGAGTAAAGGTTCTCGAGTGGCGGCCGCGATGCAACGCGAAACGGAGTGTTGGGAGACCAGCTGCCCGGTGGACCGACGACATTGTAGCGGTCGTGGGTAGTCGGTGGATGGAGGCGGCTCAGGACCGCTGTTTGTGGCGTCGTATGGGGGAGGCCTATGTCCAGCAGTGGACGTGCATGGGCTGACATGAAGATGATGATGATGAATTATAGCAATGAGTGATTTAATGTGATTTGTTTCTTAATCTTAAACATGTCAGTGTTCATATGTTTGTTTTGTCAACAAATCTAAACTGTTCTAAATACCTACCTATGTTTTATCTTGTGCTTATCCAAATAAATGTTTTTCTATTTCTATTCTATTCAATGAGAAATGTTATGTGTATAATCAGGATCTCGTAAACGGCTCCGACGAAAAATGGAATTTAATAGCAAAAGGTCACCTAGGTACTTAAATCTATGCATACTGTGTCTATACTAATATTATAGAGAAGAAAGATTTGATTGTTTATTTGCACTGAAAAGGCTCCGAAACTACTGAACCAATTTCGATAAAATTTGGTATGAAAATACATTGATTCATTGGAAGTGTTTTATGCTACTTTTTATCTCTATATTTCCACGGGATCGGTATTTAAGCGGGTGAAACCGCGGGCGCTGCTAGTATTTTATAATAAGAATTATCTGTTTGTTACTTAGGCCAAATAGATAAACTACTCGACTGAATTTGATGAGACTTGGTATGAGCATACATTATATCCTTAAGAGTAACATGGGCAAATTTTTAACCCAATATTTTCACGGGATTACGCGTGTAAAACTTTAGGATACTGCTAGTCAATATCTATACTTCAATACCAATATTATAAAAAGGAAACATTTGATTGTTTAAATTGAATAGGCTCCGAAACTACTAGACCGATATGATGAAACTTGGTATGAGGATACATTAATTTATTGGGAGTGTTATAGGCTTTTTATCCCGAAATTCCCACGGTATCGGGAGTTACGCGGGCAAAACCGCAGGGTACTACCAGTAATTTAATAAAATCTTACCTTTACTTCTATTTTCAACGTACAATGTCATCGAAGGACCGGATTCGGACTTCGAAATAGCATAAGCAACACCTTTTATATAAATAATAGGTGTATTATTCTGTACTGGTAGAGAATTTAACGCTTTATTCACGACACCCTTGAACCAATCGATAAATTTCGACCGCAGTAAGTAATTAGCATCATCCTTCCATTTATAAGCGGTCTGGTTTATCAACCATTCCTCGCCGTCTCTGAATGGTAACTTTTGATACTGCGTCCCCATTTTAAGTTGGACGAAGCCGGGTGATTGGTGTTGTATGTTGATGTCACTGTCTGTTGGGTTATTTTTGTTTTCTTTTAGGTCTAAACATAGTCCTATAACGATGTCCATATCGAATTCGTCGGCACTCTTTATACGAAGATTATCGTAATGGCTGCCAGCGAATTGTGCCTGAAAATAATAAAAATAAAAGATTTAAAATATATCTTCCTAACAATATATTTGTAAAAGTTTGTTTACTGAACGACTGGACCGATTGCAATGAAACTCTGTATGTAGATAGCTGGATACCCGGATTAACACATAGGCTACTTTTTATTCCTATTTACCTACCCACGGGATCAGGCCTTACGCAGGTGAAACCGCGGGGCGCAGCTAGTGAATAATAATTCTTGCAGGACACTTGCACAGTGCCATCTAGCCCGAAGCTATGCAACTAGGCTTGTGTTAAGGTCATCAGACAATGGATAGAATAGAAACCCAAACCAGAAACAAAATATTTCGCTGCAGGGTTCGAATCCGAGGTAGTCAAAACTTGTACGGATATAACCGTGCTTTTAGGGTTCTATATACAAAGGGTAAAAACGGGTCCCTATAACTGAGACTTCACTGTCTTTCTGTATGTCCGTCCGTCCGTCTGTCTGTCTGCCATCAGGCTGTATCTCATGAACCGTGATAGACTAACCGAGACAGTTGAAATTTTCACAGATTATGTATTTCTGTTGTCGCTATAACAAAAAATACTAAAAACAGAAAAAAAAATTGTGGGCTCCCATACAACATGGTACGAAACCCTTCGTGCGCAAGTCCGACTCCCACTTGGCCGTCTTTTTACAATAAAGATAAAGATAAATTTATTCATGCCAAAAGACAACTTATGCATATGTAAGGTACAATAAAAATTAACAGAACAAGTTAAATAAAATTGCGTAGCGCTAATTTGTAGTATAAACGAGGTTCAAACTGATTCCCTAGCTAGATTAAACAATATAATCTACAAAAAAATAAAAAATAAAAAAAAATATTTTTGTGTTGGATAGTCCATTTATCGAGGAAGGCTATAGGCTACTTTTTATCCTGATATTCCCACGGGATCGGGAGTTACGCGGGTGAAACTGCGAAGCGCTGCTAGTATATTATAAAGCATAAGTTTGTTTGTTTGAACGCGCTAATCTTAGGAACTACTGGTTCGAATTGAAAAATTATTTTTGTGTTGGATAGTCCATTTATCGAGAAAGGCTATAGGCTACTTTTTATCCTGATATTCCCACGGGATCGGGAGTTACGCGGGTGAAACTGCGGAGCGCTGCTAGTATATTATAAAGCTGAAGTTTGTTTGTTTGAACGCGCTTTTCTTAGGAACTACTGGTTCGAATTGAAAAAATATTTTTGTGTTGGATAGTTCATTTATCGAGGATGGCTATAGGCTACTTTTTATCCCGATATTCCCACGGGAAGAAAGTTACGCTGGTGAAACCGCGGAGCGCTTCTTGTCTGTAATAAGGGCATCAGTGCCATTCCCAATACGTCCTTACAATATTTTCCATATAACAGAGGCAGAATACACATTTGTTTTTATTAAGATATTCAGCTATTTGTCAAACATCGGCAAGAATACATGTAATTATATAAAAGTAAAATAAAGATATAATAATAATAAAAAATAAAACTTATAAACTTTCCTTTTAAATGATGCCACTAATATAATAGGATCTATACAATTGGCGTTTGACAACTATCACACCTGCCTGGTGGTAGGTGACGATGCAGCCTAAGATGTAGCACGCTGTCCTAGAAAATACCTATTCGCTCGCGACTTAAACAAACATTGTACTCGTCAGGAAAGACAGACGCAGGCAACTGATTTAAAATGTCACTCACCATACTAGAGTATTTCCCATAATAAGGATCGACTTCCTTCATCTTCTTGTGTAGATATTGGAAAACCTCATCAAAAACGGAGTAGTGTTTGTGAAAGTCGTCATTTTTTATTTGCACGAATCTGACGTAGATGTCTGAGAGGAGACCGTTCAGGTTCGTGATTACAGGGTTCGAGGGTGGCGGGTTCGATGCTATTTTGGTACTATAATTATTGGTGCCGCTGAAAATTAGCAAAAACCAATTAATAAGGCCCTAAAAAGGGACTTTACACGATGCATCTACACATGTACTTGTACGGGCTGTTTTACGCAATTAGACCCTTTTTAATTGGGTCCTTTTTGCGTGAGGATGGAGTAGGCTTGCCCAGAACCTACACCCTCTCAGCTTAGTCGACTATTCCCAGAGGAGAGAACTTGTCAATACTTCTGGAGCCAGCTAAGCCGCGGGTTTCATCACGATGTTTTCCTTCACCGTAAGAGCAATGTCAATAAGCGCACTTAGTCGGTGCATGGCCGGCCGGGATTCGAACCCACGACCTTCAGAATGAAACTCGAGGTATCTACCAATAAGCCAACACTGCTCTGGACGAATAAAAAGAAAAACCAGAATCCTGGCTTCGTAAGGGTGTCGGTTACGCGTTAGGATAGGTACAACATCTTGTTAAGAAACTGGTTTTGTATGAAGAGTATTTTCTCTTGTTTAGTAACTGGTTACAAAACTACGGTTTAGTATGCGGCCAAAGATAAAAAAATCGATAGTTATAAAAAATCTCAGTTAAAATCGACAAAGTTGTATGGGCTCACTGAGCAGTATTTGCCTGAACCGGGTAAATAAAATAAAAAAAATACATATCACTTAACCAGAGACAACGCTGGCTATAAGGAATTAGCTAATAAAAAATAAATTTAGACTAACAATTAATATAATATTATTATAAATAAATATTGTAGGGCATTTCCACACAACGCTATCTAGCCCCAAGCTAAGCAGCTAGGCTTGTGTTATGGTGGCCAGACAATGGATAAAATACTTGTATAATATCCCAAACAACAACAAAAAGAACTACTTGTTAAATGAGATTTTTTAGTATTTTGTTTTTTTTATATCTGTGAGTGCATCTATATATCACAATATATCAAAATAATCTTTCAAAATAAAAATAATTATAAAAATAAAAAGTTTTGAACTTACTTCGTCATTGTTAATGAGCTTAAAAAGTTAATGACTCCACTTGCTAAAGATGAGGTGTTACTTGAGCTTGAACCAGGAGTACTCGAGCCGTCTGTTTGGTTGGTTTGGGAGACTTTAGTTGACTTTTGATTGGTTTGGGGGACTTTCGTTGAATTTTTATTAGCTTGGGGTACTTTAATTGACTTTTGTTGGGGGTCTTTAGTTGACTTTTGGTTAGCTTGGGTGTCTTTAGTTGACTTTTGGTTAGCTTGGGTGTCCTTAATTGACTTTTGGTTAGCTTGATTCTTAGTTTGTTGTGTCTGTGCGTCGGTATTGCCTCTAGTGGCCCAGTAAATGCCCCCTGCTAAGGCGGCGACACCGGCAGCAGCTAGTCCTATCCAAGTTGCTGTGTCTGAGTTACTGGAGTTTTCCTCTTCGTTGGATTCATTAGAATCTCTCCTGTTTGTGTTGAAATAGTTCCCACTCATTCCTGTTAAGTTATAATGTAATTTATACTAATAACTACAGTTATTATATTATATAATAATATTATTATACTAATACTAATCCACAATATTATAATAAAGATTGTTTTTTTGTAATGAATAGGCCCCGAAACTACTGGACCGATTTTGATGAAACTTGATATGAGGATACATTGATTCATTGTGAGTACTATAGACTTTATGTACCAGATATTCCTACAGGATTGGGAGTTACGCAGGTGAAACCGGGGAATCCGCACAATGTATTTTCGTCTTTTGATTAGGTATGAGTATTTACATTGTCCTTCCAACTAATATTATAAATGTAAAAGATTTGTGTTATTATGTTTGTGTTTGTTTCTATGTTTGTTACTCCTTCACGCAAAAACTACTGGACCGATTGCAATGAAAGTTGGTATGTAAATAGCTGGAGACCTGGATTAAAATATAATTTTATCCCGATATACCCACGGTATCTCGGGTAAAACCTCAGGGTGTAGCTAGTACCAAAATAAAAAGTTGTTAGATACCTACACACAATATTTTTTTATGCAACTATTTATTTTAGTTACTCTTATACATAAGTGCCTACCTTTATTGGGTAGTTTTTGCATAAAATAGCCTAGGTAAGTAACGCCTATATTAATAACACTCCAAAGGATTCAATGTCAACTTTTAACCAACCTCAAAAAAGGGGGAGGTTCTCAATTCGGTTGTATGTATTTTTTTTTCACAACAAGTTTCCTTAAAATCGATACAGAAGTTTCAGAAGCTATTCATCTATACTAATATTATAAAGCTGAAGAGTTTGTTTGTTTGTTTGAACGCGCTAATCTCAGGAACTACTGGTTCGAATTGAAAAAATCTTGTGTTGGATAGTCCATTTATCGAGGAAGGCTATAGGCTACTTTTTATGCCGAAATTCCCACGGGATCAGGACTTACGGGAGTGAAACCGCGGAGCGCTGCTAGTTTGACATATAAATAAAATAGGAAATAACTTACACAACTTTATATGTAACTAGCTGCGCCCCGCGGTTTCACCCGCGTCAGTCCCGATCCCGTGGGAATAATCGCCTTTTAAACCTTCCCTAGACCTCCACGAATATTTCAAGACTAAGATAAGATAAATCCGTTCAGCCGTTCTCGAGTTTTAGTGAGACTAACGAACAGCAATTCATTTTTATATATATAGATAGATAGATAGATTACATAGTAGTATACCTACCAGTAATTAAATTTGCACAACTCGACTTCACTGATCAAAATCAAACTTTTAACTAAAATATTAACTGGTTAAATGCTCTATAAATAGTCATGGAGTAACAAAACATCTTTAACTATTATTCTACGAAAATAAAACAAACAATAAAGCATAGTCATATGCGTAGGTCTAAATCACTAATCAGTCTTATCAAAAAGTTTTTATGTCATTAGGTACTTATTAGTTATCATTTTACAAAAAACACACAAAAGTTAAAGAATAACTTACTGTTCGGTTATAAGAACACTCTAGCCACATAAATCAAGTTAATTAATGTTGATTCCACAAATTCAACCCGCAAACTGATAACAAACACAAAGAAAATACATTTATAACTCGGCAAGTCGGCCTATAAAAACTTTCCTCACACACACGTCCATGTTTTTCACAATGAATGTGTTGCCTGTGCAAAAATTTAAAAGCCACCAGTTTGCATATTGTCGATGGGCAGAACAAGCAGACTACTTACTTTTAATTTTACGCTAGACCGCTGGACTGGATTGGCTATTGTCATCAATAAATATGCTTACAAACATTATTAATATTTGATTTTCATTATGGTACTGAATGCTGTAATTAATAATAATAAATAATAAATAAATACTGCCGGACATTCCACACATCGCCATCTAGCCCCAAGTTAAGTAACTAGACTTGTGTTATGGGTACTAGACAACGGATATACTACTTATATACTTTTCTTTTGTAAATATATACTTATAATACATAGAAACAACCAGACCACAGACAAATATCTAAGCATAAATACTTGTCTGAGGCGGGAATCGAACCCGCAACCCTGTGTTTGGCAGTCCGGCATAGAGACCATTGTATTGTAGAATTAAGTGTAGTAAAGTTATTTGGAATTAATACTAGTTACTTAGGTACAACAACAACCTTTTTTTGTAAAAAAATTAAAATATAGTTTCTCAGAAGTTTCGCCGTAACGACGAGTATCAAATATATTGTACTATGTATATTTAGGTAGGTACTAAGTACTTTACAAATAAAAGGATTTATTTGATTTAAGGGTGCAGGTTATATATTGCTTTTTTGGATAGAAGGTTTTAATAGCGCATCTGTACCATTTTCATCCTTTAAACTGTTACTTAAAGGTTCTTAAAAAAATAGGTAGGCTGTCTAGGCAGCTGCAATGCAGACGTCAAAACATCTTGAGTAATAAAATATAATGTTATATTGCAAATAACCCAAAGAGGTAGGATTAGTAACAACCGTTACAAATAATGACGTATTGTGTAACGACTGTCCAATCAATCATTTGATTTTAGCAAATAAGCCCTTTGTACGTCAATATAATATGTAAGTCATGATTTTATTTTAAAAGTAATATTAATTTTAATAATACCTACAGTTTTTTATTATAAAATTATTACAAATTTGAATTATAAATTACCTAATTCATATTAGAATGAAACTTATAACCAAGAAATCTACTTGGGTTTTTCCTACTATTTTAGTAGATTTTTCATAATGCGGCAACATTTCAGTAATTGACCGACTTCCAAATTGCGGTTGCTATGCCGCGTATTTGTGATCTCGGGGAACTCCCGGTTTATGAATAGCTTCGGGCTTTGGCGCTTATCGGAAGTATTTTAAACCGACTTCAAAAAATGATTATAATATTCTCAATTCGTGCTTACTACGATATTATTTTTATTTACTTTTGTAAATCTACGGTGAATTTTTATAGTTTTATTTTAATTTTCATACAAATAAGAATTTTTATTTGCACTTTTACATGTACAGTATGGGTCATAAGTACAATATCAGCTTGCTACAATAATACTATCAACAAGTATTGGACTTGCGACCTTCTTCTAATAGACGTTACACACAAACATAGATACTTGAATTAAATTTACTCAATGTGATTACTATTTTCAACATGTTAGCTATGTTTTAGTTGTGTGAGTGGTATAAGCCGCCACCCGCTACACCAACCGACGTGGGTTCGATCCACAGGTAATGTTATTATAATGTTCAAATAGTGGTGCACAGGATTATAAACGTTACGGAGGGCAGAGACTTTTGACCGTTGATTGTCACCATAGATTAAATATAATTTGTCTATGACCTACACAAGTGACGTAAGCACAGAATATGATCAATATTAGCTGCGCCCCGCTGTTTCACCCGCGTAAGCTCCCATCGAATTATCGGGATAAAAAGTAGTAGCTTATATGTTAATCAAAGTCCATACCGAGTTTCATCGCAGTAGGTCCAGTAGTTTTTACGTGAAGGAGTGACAAACATACACATACACAAACTTTCACATTTATAATATTAGTAGGATTAGGATTAGTAGGATAATAATTGTTAAGTAATTGACGTTTCATTCTCTCCAAAAAACCTAAAAGTTAAAAACAGGACGTGATCTGTGATTTTATTTCAGCGTTAAATTGTAAAAAAAGTTTGAACTTTATACAATTCAGGGTGTATGAATGTAAAGAAAGTCAAAGACAATTTGTATTTTTTTTCGTGTTGTCCTAAAAACTAGTCAAAGTTCGAATAATATAATTCCACAACGTTACCTAAGCACTGGACTTGACTGATGGGCTAACAATAGATCCAATAAGGTAAAGCATAATTGCAGACTCACCGTAGAGTTCTAAAAATTACTATTATTCGTGTTTTATTTCTAATAATTTTTGTTTGATAAATTCATGAGTTAATTTAAACTTCAACTAAAGCAGGACCACCGGGGTACCTTAATAATAATTAAACACTAAATATTTCGTAAAAAAAATAGGGAAATCTACTCAAAAACATTAATAGTACATTACGATATAAGTGTGGTAAATTGATCCTTGCATAGAGGCGGTTTATGACGCGCGAGCGGCAGCGAGCGTGTTATAGAAGCCAAGATGCAAATATCAATTCCACACGTATATCGTACGACGTTTTTTATCACAGTTGCGAATAAAAGAAAAGAAAACAAAATAATAATTAACAAAATATTTGTGATAACTCTATGTTTACATTTTTTTAATTAAGGCAATATTTTTATGTTAATTATGCTCCGGAAAGGCCAGGCTAAAGACTTTTAACCTATACATCCTCGTGTGACATACATTATTTTTTAGGGTTTTTCTATTTGTTTTTGCGTCGGGGGTTAAGAACAAAATACAATGGTACGGAAAAACAATATATTTAAGTAAAGAAAAAACAAAAAATAAACAACTCAATTTTTAATCGTTTTATAAGTCATTATCACGTAAAATTTTCGTTCGTAAACCGACTTTAGAGACAACCAGTTCTGCTAGCTAAAAAACTATTTGGTAGGTACCTACCTTTTCGGGATAACTTTACAGCACTAGTTAACAAATCTAAAACGCACGCGTGCATAATATGTTGGATTATGTATGAGCCTAAAAGCCGTTGAATAAGATCCACTTTATGAGCAACTGTGATAAAAATAATTATTTACTTTATTGTCAATTGTTGGTAAATACTAGCAAGCCATTGAGGGCTATTTCTGGGCACCTTAAAAACAACTTTTGTTCTACCACTTTTGGAAATTTGAAAAAAAAATAAGTATGAATATTTTGAGGTTATGTAAATTCGAAAAACAGCTGAATTTTTCAAACAAATGTCATTCAGACTAAGAACAGTAGATAAAACTTAAAAAAATAAGTAAAATTTTAAGGTTAATGACCTCTCCGTGTAAGGAACAGCTGATTTTCATGTAAACTTAACCTCAAAATTTTCAAAAAAAATATTCGAATTTCCCATGTAGAACAAAAGTTGTTTGTTTAGTTAGGTGCACAGAAGTAGCGTTCAACGGCTTGCTAGTATAATTACCAATAACTCTGTAAATAATTCTACTGTACGTCTGTATGTCGCTAAAGAAGCAAAAGTCCTAAACGGCTGGACCGATTTGAATGTTCTTTTTTGTATGCGGCAGATGGCGTTGCTGTCGGTATCTAGGTTATTTATCTATACCTACTGCAAAACAACGTTTGCTGGGACAGCTATATATAAAACTAGCTGCGGCCCGCGGTTTCACCCGCGTAAGTCTCGATCCCGTGGGAATATCGGGGAAAAAAGTAGCCTTTATGTTAATCCAGGTCTCCAGCTATACCGAGTTTCATCCCAATCGGTCCAGTGGTTTTAGCGTGAAGGAGTAACAAACACACACACACACACACACGCACACACACACACGCACACACAAACTTTCACATTTATAATATTAGTAGGATTCTAGTGTCGCGGTGTTAGTTGCCAAACTCCGCCTAAACAGCTGAATCGATTTGTATGTTTTTTGTATATATACGTTAGGTCTGGGAATCAAACATCTAAATTTTTTTGTAGTAAGTATATCAAGTATATACCTTTGGTAGGACAGCTAGATCTTATTATCTTATCTTATATCTTTAAATGAGCAATTCTGGTATTTAAATAATTGGAATCTCGGAATCGGCTCCAACGATTTTCATGAAATTTTGTATAGAGGGGGTTTCGGGGGCGATAAATCGATCTAGCTAGGAATCATTTTTAGAAAATGTCATTTTATTCGTGTTTTATCGAAACTTACTATTTTTTATCTGAAAAATATGACTCTTCCTGACATCTATTGGCGAACTACTAATACTATTTTTGTGAGCAATAAAGTTATTCCAGCAGATGGCGTTGTTAAGTAACACGAAGTCAATGAGTGTTTGCTCTGAGGCTAGACTAAGTAAAAAAATATATATATACCGAGCAAAACTCGGTCATCCAGGTACTTTTATAATAAAACTAGCTTTTGCCCGCGACTTTGTCCGCGTAAAAGTCGAAAATGGACCAAGGAATCACGTTGTCCCATACAAACTTTGTCCCCCTTTTTCTCCCCCTTAGGAGTACAATTTCGGAAAATCCTTTCTTATCGGATGCCTACGTAACACAAAGAACACATCCTTCAAGTTTCATGTCTACGATCAGCGGTTTAGGCTGTGCGTTGATCCGTCAATCAGTCAGTCATTCAGGACAAAGCATTTTATATATAACTAGCTGCGCCCCGCGGTTTCACCCGCGTAAGTCCCGATCCCGAAGGAATATCGGGATAAAAAGTAGCCTATGTGTTAATCCAGGTATCCTGCTATCTAGATACCGAGTTTCATCGTAATCGGTCCAGTAGTTTTTGCGTGAAGGAGTAACACACACACACACACACGCACACACAAACTTTCACATTTATAATATTAGTAGGATAAAAATAATAAAAACCCTTAGTGTATTAGCGTATCAATATTTAATTACAATAACATCTCCCTTCCAATCAAATACAATGCACTAAACCCAACTTTATTTACATATTGATAAACACATCTTATTTATTCATAATATCTAATATATAACTTTGAAAGAAACATTATTTATGGGGTTTTTGGTTAATTATACATACATGTGTAATCTCGACTAATATATACAGTGTGTAACGGAAACCCTGTAATCTCTTTATCTGGCAACAAAAGTGCAGACCCACTGTAGAGTTTTAAAATTGTTGTTAATTTGTCTTTAGGGTCATGCTTTAGTTGAAGTTTAAAGTCTAAGGTGAAAGGGTACCGGCGCTCTCTTCGTACAAACGTAGTCGACTGTTTCCTCCCTAGATAACGACACTAGCACAAATATTTTTGTGCCGTAAAACCTATAACTGCCATGACTATGCCCCTATGTTTTGTTTTGTTTTTTTTTTTCATTTTTTAATTATCATAGAAATCAAGATTTAAAAACAAAAAACATTTTGGTCATGGTCAATTGGTCATGGCAGTTATAAGTTTTATGCAACAAAAATATTTGCTCTAGTGTCATTATCCAGGGAGAAAACAGTCGACTACGTTTGTATGGAGAGAGCCCCAGTACCCTTTCCTCTTAAATATTAATATATAGCAATCTTAAAACTCTACGGTGGATCTGCAATTATGTTCCGGACTGAACTTGTAGGTACATATCCCTAGGACATTATACCAAAATATTTTTTTGTAGAAAAATAAAAAAAATGCGGGAAAATTACTTTTTACTGATAATGATTAAAAATTTTTTTTTACAATAATGATGCAGCTCCTTTATTGACTGCGGGCCTTTCTATAGTATTTTTTTACATTTAATAATTTTTCCAAACAGAAAACTTTACATATTTTCCTTTTTTTTTATAATTTTAAGGTCCGGAGACAGGGCGTACATAAACATGTACCTAAATGGGATTGTAGGATTTTCTTTACACACTGTTTTTAACTAATATAATAAAGCTATAAAGTTTGTTTGTTTGATCGCATTATTCTCTTCAACTACGAGTCGGAAATGTCCAATTACTTATCGGTTATGGGTATTTGATAGCCCAATTATTATTTATGAAGGTTTTTTTTATATATTCCTACGGGATTGAGATTTGCGCGGGTAAAACCGTAGGGTTAAGCTAGCTTTGTCATTTTTCTATTTAGTTTAAAGCAAAAAAAATACCGATTAAGTGTGAGTCGGACTCACGGACCGAGGGTTCCGTACAAATGATTTAGTAAAAAATGTTGTCATAAATTTATTTGTTTGACATTTAGTTTTCAACTTATTTTGTTGTTCGATTTTTTCGCTTGTTCGTGAGAGAGGAGTCTTGACAGACAGATAGACGAAGTGATCTCATAAAGGTCTTTTTTCTTTTGAGGTACGCATCCCTAAAAAATAAGTTAACACAAAAAAATAAATATTTTTTATACGTAATTAAAAAACGAAATATACAGCCATAAAACGCACCAACGAAATTTAAAAAAATCAAGTTTTTTTTCTTGCCTTTAAATCTATCATGATGTCTAGCTAGATGATTTTTACAACGCCAGCAAATTTCATGCTATTCACAGCGTTGTAGCGCCAAGGATATATTTTTATCGGAATGCTAATAAAAAATAACACAATTTGTTTCTATATAAAAGTGACTGATTTTTAATATACAATCTAGTGACTATTCAACCAATTCCCACTGTGAGATTAATTTTGAAGCCCATATTTAAAAATCACCCTAATTCATTTTTTATTAATTATTTATCATACATATGTTATGTTATGCTAATTATTTATTGAACATAAATAATTAATTTAAAAAATCAGGATTTTTTTAAAGTTGTGACTTGCTATTTGAATCTTGAAAACTTTAGAAAGAATATTTGGAAATACAGAGATTTTAATTTTCCAGTACCCCTACCATTACTTGACCATAATTGTAGCCCACAAAGCGTATCACAATGTTGAGAGCTTGAAATCGGGACTGTTCCACACAAAAAGGGGCGTATGGTCACGTTATTCATGCACCGCAAAAATAGCAGCAATCTTTTCGTTTAACATGTCACCTCCAATGTAACTTGTCCTCAGTGATTTTAGTACAGAATTTATAATTAATCGTTACCAAATATACCTAATACATACATGTTTTACAAAGAAAATCTTTAGAGATATTTACAAAATTCAGCTCTGAAACTTTACCACGATTTTTTACGCACTCGATTAAACGAGATAGATAGCTTAAAACAGAATCTCTATCGCTGTAATTAGATAGCTGAAATAGAGCGCGCGATTGATATGCTATTTAAGCTATCTTATCTTGGTTCGCGTTTTGGAAGTTTATCTTTAAGTTTAATGTAAAATCCTAGAGTCACTGCAACAAAATAGCAAAATCTCTATTTTACTTGTGTTACACATTTCTTACGAAGGCTTATCAAACGTTTATAAATAAGGGTGTTATTCCATACATTTTTGACAGATAGCTAAAATCAAATGTGTCAAAAATGGACAGATAAGTCAAATTTTAATAACATCGGGAAATACAAAATAATATAAGTTTTTAGACTATCTTATCTATAATCGAGTTTTAAATTGCGTCAAAATATACAGATATTACTAGATTTAATAAACACGAGATTTTGCAATTCTGCTGCAAGTGACTCTTAGTATTACTCATCAAACTTAAAGATACTGGAATCTAAAAAGATAGGATAGGTTAGAGGCTATCTTATCTTGGCTTACGTTTGATCGAGCGCGTTAACAACACGTGGTAAGGCCTCTGAATATATTGAGCAAAATTAGTCCCACACTAGGTGAATAATTCCAACTTATAAGTATTCTAGCTAACAATATGAGATAATAAGTATAATTTATATACAGTGTGTGAAAAACCCTCTAATCTCTCGTAGGTACCTCGAGGACAATACTAAAAAATATAGTAAAAAAAATTGCATTAAAATAAAAGAATTATTTTAATTTAAAATCCGGGAAATTTTAGGAATTTCACGATATGGTGACAAAAATATAGGCAGAGAACCTAGATCATAGGCAGATCATAGGCAGAGAAGGCAGTAAATAATAGTGTTGTCACATTTTGAAAATTCCCCAATCTTGTTGAATTTGTTTTCCCAAATTAAAAAAAAAACATTTGTAGGGTAAGGTCCGCGTGAACGTGTGCCTAAAAGGGATTACAGGATTTTAGTTACACACTTAATAATTTTAATTCTATATGTATATTATAATAAGGAAATCTAAATAGGTACCTATACTAAGTTTATAGACAAAGTATAAAATTTGAAATATAGTCACTGGAAGATATTAAAGAAAAAAATACTGTAAAAAAAATTTCATAGTCATTGAAAATAGATTCTTGATTTTTTTTTTATGTAAGGGCCGGTGTCACCTATGTACCTAAGAGATTTTACAGGGATTTCGTATCTCACTGTATGTGGATTTTGTAAAAATAACCCCCTGTGAGAATTGATATTATTTTCCAATAACCATGTATAAATTTTTGCTGTCAAAAACACAGTTATAGTTTGATATGTCCTATTGCTTTATCAACCAGTAACTATATTAAAAAATGTATGTTTTAACGTGGTATTTGCCATCAGTACGTACATTTTAAAGGAGACATTTCCAGAAAAAAAAATTACATATCATTCGAATTCCTTGGCACCGTCAAAACAGTTCATATTAAAACAAAAAAAAAACATGAAAAAAATAATAGGGAATTTTCATTAGTAAGAAAAACTTTGCTTCAAACAGGTTTTTAGTTTAAACAATTTATAACCATATTGGCCTACAGCGTTTTTGGTCTTATTCGACGAAACCAATAAGTTACGTTTTTCGATATTTTCTGTTTTTTTAGCGCCTACCGAAACATCAGAAGTAACCTATCAGATCACAGTTTTTAAAATTAATTTACAACAATTAGTAACATTTTTTTTATATATTTTTTTTGTTTTAGATAGATTTTTTACCGCCCATCGAAACACAAAATTGTTAGAATAATTTAAAACAATCAGTAACGTTTGTTTTTAAAGAAAATTCCCCATTGCTATTGTAAAAAAAAACTAGGTTTTGAATCAAATATACCACGTTAGAGAGAGTGCAAATATCAAGCTAATTTTTATTTATTAAACAAAAACTAATTTCAAATTGGTTCAAATAATTCACACGGAATTAAGGCAATCTTCTAGGATTTTCTATCGTGGTGATCTATTAAATATTAATAAACATGTGCAGTGTGTAAAGAAAACTCTGTAATACCTCTTAGGGTCGTAACAAAAGTGCAGACCCACCGTAGAGTTATAAGGCTTAGATCTAAATAATTACAATTTTTCCATATAAATTATGTGTTTCTAATAAATTCCCGAACAAAAATAAGTCCTTTAAAGGGATCACAGGGTATTTGTTACACACTGTATTCTTAGGGGGTGAATAGACAATGTTTCGTTTCTTAATCTTTCGAAACAAGGCAAAAAACATTGTAAAATAACAGATTTTTCGCAAAAAAAACTATGAAACTTTGTGCTCGTGTTTGTTTTCGACATTTTATTATGAAGTCCCAACTGACCACTGGTGGTGATTTGACATTCAGTTGAAAAGTCGTCAATCTACGGAGCAATCTTTTCAATCACACTCCAAAAGGCGCAGTAACCAATATCTTAGTACCTTAATAACGAAATGCTACACAATTATGTTTGTTCATCAAAATAGTTCTAAATCTTTGACTGATAATTACCAGATATAGACAAACACCGCCTATTTAAAGCACATTAACGCCATCTGTTGTAAATTACTTACAAACTTTTCAAAATGAGGCACACAGATGGCGTGGTAATACAAAAATTTGAAAAAATAAAAAAATGTGATTTTTGAAATTTCGAAATTAATATTTAAATATAAATATATAAAAATGAATTGCTGTTCGTTAGTCTCACTAAAACTCGAGAATGGCTGAACGGATTTATCTTATCTTAGTCTTGAAATGTTCGTGGAGGTCTAGGGAAGGTTTAAAAGGCGAGAAAAAATCGAATAACCGATATTCCCACGGGATCGGGACAAACGCGGGTGAAACCGCGGGGCGCAGCTAGTATTTAAATAAAATTAAATATACTTATTGACAAAATTACCAAATAATACATTTATTTCCTACTTCTACCACACAAGTGCTTTTATAGAGCTTTTTGACCATAGAAGAGGTGTCAGCTTAATTGTTATGAAGAGCCATTTTTGGTACTGCAGGTGCAGTTCAGGGGCTTAAATCATTAGGATTTAGGTGAATAATATTGATGCCCAAAAAATACTCTTTTTTTATATACGTAAAAATAGCGGTGGTGCCATCTAGAATTAAGGGGTAATTTTGTTTATGATTCGCAGTCTATCTGTGGTAATTATTTGTCAATGGTATAATTAATTTATGATTGTATAATTAATTATTAAAAGTGACGTAATTGAGATACTACGAGCTTATAGGATGCAAATAATGTGAGAAAGTCAAACGCTAGATTTTTTTTATAGCAATTCATTAATGCTAAAGTTCGCTCGTAGGGCCAGCACACACCACCGGACTGTAAGCATTCAAAAGAATTATCCAAAAACAAGATCGCGATCCGGTTACATAAAAATAATTAATAAAAATCAAGTGTGTTTAAAGAATATTTTCCAAAAAAAAAACAAGTTATTTGAGGTTTACTTTTTCTTTCGGTATCAGACCGAATATACTGGCTCGTTTATCAAAACTACTTTTTTTTCTTTCTTGTTTCTTCTGAGAATTACTTAAAACTCCACTTCTTAGGACCACCCTACCGCCCGCCGATATGCGCCGACCCTTAGCAAAAATTTGAAATATTGTTTCGATAAATTTCCCCCATAGCTCAGCTGGTAAGAGAAACGCTACAATAAAGCGCGGATATCAATAACTAATGCGAAAGTTTGACTGTCTGTGATTACATAGGCTTACGAGAGTGGAACCGTAGGGTTAGCTTTATATTACGATTAATTTGATATTTTTAATTTTGCCAGGCACGATACATTTTTCTTAATTGTAAGTAAGGCATCTGCGGGTAATAAGCCACTAAAAGGTTTTTTAAAAACCTTGATATCAGTGACAAAAAGAAAATAAGGTTCACGATTGACCGTCCCCCTAACGGCCCCCTGTCAAGATTTATTTCACGATTAACCGTCCCCCTAACGGCCCCCCTGTCAAGATATTTTCACGATTGACCGTCCCCCTAAAGGCCCCCCTGCGGTAAACGAAGGGGACCGTTTACCGCAGGGGTTCAAGGCATCAAGATTTATTTCATGATTGACCGCCCCCTGTGTTAGCACAGGGAGATCGTCAAGCGAATGAATTCTTTTTCAGATTGATAATAAAGCAAATATTTAACTAATTACCTCTTTTTTAAGTAAGTTTCCCTATTTGTACGTAATATTTAGTTTTTATTTAAGGTGGCAGGTGGTGCTGATTACCCGCAGGTTCCTTATTTGTTATTAATAGCGCATAGTATCTCTATAATGAATCAATTATAGACTATTATCTAGATCTAACTTATTATTAACGAAACGAAGTATTGGTGCAGGCACTACGCCTCAAGTGTTAAAGGAAACTGCAGAACTATCGAACTAATATCAAATTACTTTCGAATTCGATTTCTATTATATAAGCAATTATTAGCTGAAAGAAAAAACAATTTCAAAGGGGTAATCTACCGGGGAACTTAAGGTGAAAGGGTACCGGCGCTCTCTCCATACAAACGTAGTCGACTGTTTCCTTCCTGGATAATGACACTAGCACAAATATTTTTGTGCCATAAAACCTATAACTTCCATGACTATGCCCCTATGTTTTGGTTTTTTCTCATTTTCTATTTATCATAGAAATTAAGATATAAAAAACAAGTTTTATGCAACAAAAATATTTGCTCTAGTACCATTATCCAGGGAGAAAACAGTCGACTACGTTTGTATGGAGAGAGCCCCCGGTACCATTTCCTGTTAGGGGTTGATTCTTCTTAGACCGGGCCGTGTACGTGACCCGGACGAGGCACACATTTGAAAAGTTACATTTTCGCGGGAATCGAACCCGTAACCCTGTGCTTGGCGGTCCGGCATGGTGACCATTGTGCCAACTGGGTCGTCAATAAGTGAACGCACTGCGCTGACTACGGCCCTATGATTGGTAAATTTTGTGCTGCTCTCTGCACTCTAGCGAATTAGCGTCTTATTTGCGGCTCTATGCGTTCGCGTGCACTATGCAATCTCATAGGGTTGATTGTGAATATGGGTGTTAAGACTTTTGGAAATTTAAACATTCGAAAATAATGTATAAGCAATCGAAAACGAAAGTAATAAGGATCACCATAAGCCGATAGATACCTATATAATTGTGTTTGATTGTGTGTAAATTGCGCGTAATTAACGCGCACTTCCCGATTTACTGTGAGAGATGAGCCATTGGAGAGTGATGTCGATGTTGTCTTTCTCCTTGCAAGAGATTGAGTAGCAACAGATCTCGCGGTCTTGGATTGCTGATAGATTCCTGGGGAAAAAACAAGTTTAAGCAAAAGCGAGTCGGATTTGCGCACTAAGGGTGAGGGGTCACAGCTAAGCGAAGCTCGCTGATCGTTTACGGTCGTGCGGGTTAAGCGACGCCTGGCGCGGTCATTACTTCGATGGGTGACCAATTAGTAGTGTGGCAAAAATATATTTTCGTGAGCCCCTCCGTGCTTTGGAAGGCACGTTAAGCCGTTGTTCCCGGTTGCAACCTCTAGTAGCAGTCGTTAAGTCAAGTTAGAGGCCTTAAGGCGATCTGAAAACTCTAACAATAGGTGAGCCACACCAACATACGAGAAGAAGAAGAAGAAGACTAAGGGTAATATTATAAATACGAAAGTTCATTTAAGAATGTTCATTTGTTATTTAGTTCCCTTTTCACGGTGAAACGCCTGGTCCGAATTGGATAAAAATGACCGCAGACTAAAAAACAAATATCTTTACATTAATATTTATTTGAAGCGGGAATCGAACCCGCTACCTTATGCGTCGCAAGCGGGTGTTCGCCCCACAGAAAAGCAAAATTAAAATATTCAATAGTTATTTCTGTGTTTGCAACACTCGGCTTCAATACAAATAAGGCAGGATGGCTCAGGATAGTGTGCTTACATTCTCTCAATAAGACCGTGCTCGTCGAGCGCGTGTGGCAGGTCACGCTTGTTGCCGAGCACGAGCACAGGGATGCCGGTCAACTGTTGCTTCTCTAACAAGCCGTGCAGCTCGTTGCGGGACGCCTCTATCTTGTCAGGGTCCGCTGCGTCTACCATGTAACTGGAAAACATACAAACAATATATACTTTAAAACTGGCAACACCAGATTATTTAAAAAAATCGGTGGTGACACACGGAAAGACGGATAAGAGAGTGATCTAGGATAATTGATTTATATTCTTCTTTTCATATCGATTTCACGATTTTATTTATATTTATGTAAGTATTTGGTTTTCATAGTATTTTTGTTTTAAATCTATTTTTTCATAATACATATTTATATACAATATCCAGCCCAGTATATGTCCGCAGTCATGGCATCGTCACTTGCAGCATTAACTTGAGGGACACACCAGCAGTGGAAGTTATATTCGATTTATTTATGCTATAATACTCACACAATAGCGTTGACACCTCGACAATACCTCTCCCACATTGATCTGAATCTCGGCTGGCCACCAATATCCCATACCTATACAAACATTAACATTTTATATTTACATATTTACTTAATAAATGTATATTGATTTTAATAATTACGGATTCAAATTAAAGACATGCAGCCTCTAATAGTGAAACAATCACCAAAACACAGACGACCCAGTTGGCACAATGGTCATCATGCTGGACTGCCAAACACAGGGTTGCGGGTTCGATTCCCGCCTCATACAAGTATTTATTCTTAGATATTTGTCTGTGGTCTGGTTGTTTCTATGTATTATAAGTATATATTTACAAAAAAAAGTATATAAGTAGTATATCCGTTGTCTAGCACCCATAACACAAGTCTAGTTACTTAGCTTGGGGCTAGATGGCGATGTGTGGAAAGTCCTGTAATATTTATTTATTTATAAATAAAAAAAATAAAAAAAAACTATTTTAAGTCAAATCAAAAGAATACTGATGGATGTGCGCAAGGAAGCAAATTAGCTACATTCTTACATCCCTTGTCATTTTCACATTTTTGTGATTCCTCATTCTTCTGATTTTTAAACGTTCCTACACATTTTTTTTTTCTTAACCGATCAAGACTAACAAATCTCAAAATAAGGAGATTTTGAAAGTTAGAAGGCAGATAATGTGAAAATTTTCTTCGAAAATTAAATTATTTTAAATTACCTTGATAGTGACATTTCCTTTGGTTATTTTGCGCATATTGAATCCAACAGTCGGTATCATGTCTTCACTGAATTGGCCAGACTGAAAAAAAATAAACGGGCGACCATTAGCTGCTGTACTATTTTTCTTGGATATATTATAATTCATTAAATTCATAATATTTGATAGTTAAGAAATGTTGAAAGATGATGTTATAATCTTGACTTCTATTGTCTACTAGCGTTTGCCCGTGACTTCGTCCCACAGATAGTGCTTCGTTCATGTAAGAGTTGAATTTTCCAAAATCCATTCTTAGCATAATAGTTATAATAATATCAACGACCCAGATGGCACAATGGTCACCATGCCGGACTGCCGAAAACAGGGTTGCGGGTTCGATTCCCCCCTCAGACATGTATTTATGCTAAGCTATTTGTCTGTGTTTCTTTGCATTATAAGTATATATTTACAAAAGAAAAACTATATAAGTAGTATATCCGCTGTCTAGCACCCATTACACAAGTCTAGTTATTTAGCTTGGGGCTAGATGGCGAAGTGTGGAATGTCCTGTAATATTTATTTTATTTATTTATTTAATATAGCTTTTATTACCGAAGATAATTTTACAATTTAACTATAACGCTTAAAAATTTACACTTATAACTAAAGAATGTCTCTCATTTCGGTGTGCCTTACGGCATAGGCCTCCTCCAACTCCTTCCACTGCTTCCTATCGGTAGCCAGTCTTTGCCACAGAGTTATCTATAATAGTTATCTGTAAAGGGAATTTTTTGCCTAGTCTGTCTATTGGTTTGAGCTATGCATTGATAAGTCACTCAGTCAGACAGAGATTTGAATTACATACTTATTGATAGATGAAAGTAGTAATCTCTATGATCCATTCATTAATCTGACAGCACAAGCGTCCATCTTCCTAAGGATTTGAAATTCTTTTATACAATTGATATGTCTATTAGACCAATTGATTAATGAATAAAATGTACAACAGTTGATTCAATTTTATTTAAATCTATACATATAATAAATCTGTAGACATCAAAAAATCTGTAATTGTAAGATATCCAAAAAAAATACACAGGTCGCCTTAAAATCGTTAGCTGAACACGATAACTAACTACCCGTTTTTAGAATTTTTGTCTGTATGTGTGTTTGTTTGTTTGAACCAGGTAATCTCATAAACTACAGAACAGACTTTAACAAGGTCCACACGAATATGTTCAGAATATATCAGAATAACATTTAGGGTATGTTTTAATTTAACTTTAATACAATAATTAAGATATTTGATAAAAAAACATTTAAAAAATGTGAAATCGAAATATTTTTCCGTGGTAAAACGTAATCGAACGTCAGAAGGGAACAGTACCCTTACCACGGGTTTTTTACGTATTCGATTAAACATACTATATTGAGTATTTACTATGAAACTTCCAAAAAATCAACTTACTTAGGTCCACCCGTCTCTGAGAATATCGGTAGTGACACACCGACAGACAAACGGACAAGAGAGTTATCGAAAAAGGGTGTCTTTTTTTTGAGTTCTTCAAAAAGTCATGGTAGGGGTGCAGTACATGCCTCCGCTCAAGATGACAGCTGTCATAAAACCAAATAGTTTGCATTTAATACTACCTACGTGAAACTGAAAATGAGGTTAGTACAAAGAGGTACTACTACATAATATTACCGATCTCCTTTACCGAAGACCTCCGATGTTACACTTCTATCGCGGTTTTTTCCTGCTATAGTTTGAATTATGAGTTCAAGTATCGGAAACCTTAGATAGTAACAACAAAAAAGAATTATCCAAATCGTTCCAAGAGTAATCAGCGAACATACATAAAAAAATATATATATACGTGACGAATTGAGAACCTCCACCTTTTTTGATGTCGGTTAAAAAATATACAGGTAATAGTCATTTGTAAAAATCATTTTTTTTTCCAAAATTACGTAGCCCTGCCAGCTACCTAATAAAAAAAACTGGGAATTTTGGTCAAGAATTCAGAAAATTGGATTCATAGGACATCACGTTCCTTCAAATACCCCGTCTCCGAGACGCTTTAGATGTTTGGTGTGAAATCATTTTTTGTTCAGCGTAATGCCTGCTCTCAATATGTAAGGATCTCAATGTGCATCGCGTTATTTTAAGTATTAGTATTTGTTCTGTCCAATTGCCTTTCTTTTTAATCATTAATATTATTATTTGATAATAAAAACAACGTAAAATATTATTTGCACCAAAATAGATTATTATTTGCATGATGTTGGTGTTATAAATACTATAATAACCTCTTATATTATTGATTGAAGAATATGAATCGAGACACAAAGGTAGTTGATAATTATTTTTTCTTTAATTTACAAAAATCTAAAGATAACTAGGAAGACAAAGAACGTTAAAAGTTTTATGCGAATAGAAATTGGACTTAGTTTTAGCTTATCATATTGTTGTGTATTATGTTTTATTTGTGAAAAATTAACAAAAATAGTACATTGTTACCCAAGGTGTGAAAGTCACTCATTGAGTCCCGAGACGGAGTTTGGCGCCCGAGCGTAGCGAGGGCGCTAATACTTCGAGGGACTAAATGAGTGACTTTCACACCTTGGGTAAATAAAACAAACCCGAGGTAAACGCTGTGCTTTTCATTACGAATAAACATAAAATTCTTCCTAATAACGAGAGTGAATGAGAGACTCCATACTACCTGATCCTCTTACAAGGTTGGGACCAAAGAGGTTATACATTATGTAGATTTTTTGCTTTTGCTATTTGTTTTCAACATGTTTTCAATACTCAAATACGTCGGTACTAACCGAAGAGATTTTTATAAATTAGTTTATCCAACACTGAGTGATGACGCGAAGTCCGTAGATTTAAATTACAGATTTTGTAACACGGTTTGTCTAGAAAATGTTATTTACACAAATTACACAATCATAAATGAAAAACCAGATTAAACTTAACACAAGAACATAATAAAATAACAAAAGATAATACTAATTAAAATCATTCAAAATGCAAGCATTTCCCGCCAGTATTTTTTACTCAAGAAACGACACTGACCGCACGGTCACATAAAGCCACATCTGCAACATCTTGACAGGGCGCCGGTAGAGGCGCAGCATGCTCATACGTCGCTTTGACCATTTTCATCTTTACATTTATTTTATTAAATAAGATATCTTGAACTAAATATATCTACCTGAATTCGATTACTAAGAAAAAACCTATTATGTACTAAACTCTGGCAGTATGGATGAGCCGTGCGAAGCCATAATTGTTATTCTTTGGTGTTACCTAAATCAAGGAGGTTAGGTTTTTGAAGTCCCTAATGCGTAATGATAGTGATACTGGCTACAAACACATTGCACAAGCCGCGCGAAGCCATAATTTAACATGACAGCTGTCAGTGAGAGCGATTTTCCCTAGGGCCGAAAGTTTTTCTTTCTACACGCTCTTCAGGCATCTTTAGACCTACTTTCGGAGTATGAGTAAGCCTAGAATAAGAATTGCCTTTGCCAAATCAATTAAAAATATAGTTTAAAAACAATGTAACTATCTATTTTGTTTTTATAACTTACACCGAATGATAAATTGTATCTATGCAGAAAAATGCTAGGTATTCTAAATAACCCAAAACCACATCGCGAACGAAGTCGCGGGCAACAGCTAGTTGTGTAATAAAATGCATTAAATCTCAGGAAACCAGTCGGTTTCCTGAGATTTACTATGAACTACTAGGATGCATGACTATGCATCCCTCGAAGTCAAGACTTGTGTGTATAAACCAAAACTAATATCGACAGTTATTTGTTAAATATTTCTAGATAAGCAAACCGTTTGATAGATTTGGGTATAAACTATTTTATCTAAAAATGTGTTTAGTTATTAATTAAAATGCAAAAAATCAAATCAAGGCATTTTCAAATGCCAATAGCAGTGATTAGATAAGAGAACAGGCCTCTTTTATATTAACAAATATGTTGTATTTTACAAGCACAATCTAGCCCTATGCTTATAATATGGAGACCAGATAACAGATCTAATTTTCCTTCGTTAATATTAGAAACCCCCAAACCAAAAACAGATATTTACAGATCCAGAAAATAGTTATCCCATAGATAGAGGATACAAAAAATCTGAGTAACTAAGCTCGTAAAATTGTGATAAGACAATATATACAATACTAGCTGCGATTTCACCCACGTAAGTCCCGATCCCGTGGGAATATCGAGATAAAGAGTAGCTACCGACTACTAGATACCGAGTTTTATCGCAATCGGTCCAGTAGTTGTTGCGTGAAGGAGTAACATACACACACACAAACTTTCACATTTATAATATTAGTAGGAGTAGGATTAATTTTTGTAAATATATACAAAAATAGAGTGAGACCCAAAACAGATTTTGTATATCCAGCAAATATTTGTTCGAAAATGGAAATTGAATCTATGACCTTTTGTGTCCCAGGCAATTCAAGTGCGGTGTTAGCCTAGTGGTAGATACCTCTACTTTCATTCCAAAGTTCGTAGGTTCGAATCTGAACGGTCAGGCACCAATGGAGTTTTCTTACGAAAAGTTAATGTCTGCTAATTGACATTGCTCTTACAGTAAAGGAAAATATTGTGATGAAAATGTGTCTAAGTTGGCTCAACACATATTAATGAGTACTTTATTTTGTATATGGAAGACTAAGCTGAGAGGGTAGAAGCTCATCCTCACTCAAAAAGGACCCAACCACAGAGGACTAAGTGCGAAAATCAGCCCATATCTATACAAGTATAAATGGTTCGCCCACCACTGTTTAGCGCTTTCAATATAGATACATACCTATAACTTGCTATATGATTTGACATTGCTAAGCCAACACTGATAAATCTGATAATATACTTTACTTTTGCAAAATTAGTAGAAAACATTTGACATTTAAACTAATCTTTATAACCACAGTTCTTTATACATTCCAGTTTACAAATAATACTTTATTATTTAGCGGCATAAAGAGTACATAGTAATATTATGCCTGCAATGCAGAAGGTTATAAAATATTTATGTACAAATATTTATTTCTGTAAACAAATATTCATTGTGTTCTGGATGTTTATGTATGTTAATAAAAAAGGTTAAACGGTATTCTATCTGTTGTCGGGTTACAATATGGGACATTAGTCTTATTTTTAACAAGCATTGTCTAGGCAGTTTCATCCGCGTAACTCCTGATCCTGTGAGAATATCGGCATAAAAAGTAGCCTATTACACTCCCCATGAATCAATGAAAACAAAGGTCCAGTAGTTTTGGAGCCTACTCAATGCAAATAAACAATCAAATCTTTCCTCTTTATAATCCATTTATGTTACGGTGTTAGTTGCCAAACTCCACCTAAACGGCTAAACCGATTTGTATGGAACTTTGTGTGTATATTCGTTAGGTCTGAAATTCAATCACTATTCTATTTTATTCTTCCTGTATATTTTTTTTTGTATATCTCAAAACAATGTATGACGGGACAGCTTATATTAGTACAGATAACTACAATTTTCAATTTGATAACCTGGTCTAAAGGTTTACAAGAAAAAAACCTCATTTTAACCCCATAATTTTCCATTAGACTAATAAAATATTCAGGAATAGACTCAAATTAAATTACATTTACAGCTCCAGGACAATAATGTGCCATCTTTTCTTAGTTTTTTAAGTCTGCCTGTGCGAGTCAAAGACCGGAATAGAAATAGAAAAGCTTAGAGAACTCTTTGTTTTAGAATGAAGGTTAATTGATAGAAAAACTCAATAATTTGAAGAAAATCAATCTCAGAAGATAAAATAATTATTAGACTGAACTTTCGATTGATAATTTAATGGCTAATGATTTCTATAGATAATTTTAACATATAGAACAAGTTTTTGCCCGCAGTTTTGAACACTATTTCATGTATATTGATATAATTTCATTTGTTAAATCAGTAAGTCAGTTTTGACTTTGAATTTTATATATATATATATGGTTTATTTTAACTAGTTTTAGGTTTGGAATTACCTAAAAGATTAGCAGAGAGTAGGGCTTTAGAATTGGTTTTTCAAGTAAGTAAATTAGGATCACAATCTTATTGGATGTAGGTAATTAGCAAATTTATATAAAAATGAGGTGGAAACACGCAGAATCTGGACAAATGAGAGATGTAATGCTGATTCATAGAGCCGTGTAGCAAAACAATGGGTAACAATAGTTCAAATAACGTCTAACAAGCATTTGTTTCAACAGGCAATCACCAAAGCCATAGCTTTGTGGAATTTCAATAATTTAAACAAACAGCTATCGGAGACTGTAGAACAAAACTTATTGTTGTATGAAATCGAAGGTTCATGCTCAATAAACACAGAAATATTGTTTTCAGATAATACTTACGGCAATGACGTTAACAAAAGTTGTTTTCCCTGAATACTGCAGACCGACGAGCGTGAGCTCCATCTCCTCCTTCCAGAACAGGCTTTTGAACCAATCAAGGATACGATTGATCAAAGCGATCATTTTTATGATTAATTCACAGTATTATTTTAGAAAAAATCGAAAATTAACAACGCCTCTTCCGAAATCACTTCGATGAACGATTTTGAGATTTTGGTGATTTGACATTGACAGTTTACTTCACAGCTGTCTGACAGTGACAGAAAAACGGACAGAGATGCAACGTTCCATTTGCCGGAGAAATTAAGCACTTCCAGTTTCTTTTCTCGTCTATATTTTCTCTTTTCATCTGAATTTCATCGGCATTTCGGCATTGGAATTAGATCCTTGTCAAGCAGGTTGTCAGGCGTTTTCCGTTTTACTTCGACTGATTTTAAAATAGGCATAATCATTGATAATCATAGAATTAGATTTTCGTATCTCACAATGGGTCTAATGCACTTAGGAGCGGAACACTAGTGTTCCGTGATACCTACAGCTAAGTTCAAAAGAAGAAGAAAATATAATTCCGTTTCTTTCTTCCAGTCCGGAACACCTCGGAATATGATCTGTGTGGTGTTGATAATTTATTTATTTCATTTCTATGTTGAAGTTGATGGCAAGTTGAACGTTACTTTTATCCAACAACCTAAATGTGAGGTTTGAGAACGACCTATACTTATTTACATGATATTCACACTTTTTCCCACATTTCACGAAGCTGCTACTAATCGTTGCGAAAAATATAAGTGAGTACCTACCTACAGATGATTCAATTTAATAACACTCATGTAAAGTCACAGCAGGCATTTCTAATTATTCTAATATAGATCGTTGAATACTATTCTGGGGTTTTAGTAGGTAGTATTCACTCACCAACAAGCCAGTGATGTTCCACAATCACGGAAATTCCGGGTTCCAAAGTACCAAGACAAATACCGTGAAATAGGTACCGTGTTTATTATTTTAGCTTTTAATCATTTATTATTTTAGCTTTTAATCATCAAATAATTAAATAATAGGTGATCGAACTTTACTCGTGGAGTTCGTTTGATCACCTATTATACTGCATCGGCTTGTTTATTTTCGAAACATTTTTTTGACGTGCAAAATAATACTTCCGGTCGCTTTTGGCAATCAAGATTCTTAACGAGTTGTCAAAAAAGAAATAATTGCCTGTACTTATAGTCAACATTGCCGACCACTCTACTTAGGGCGGATTCGCACTGCGTCCGATTCTATCCGAGAAAAGACTGATCCATCCGCCTTGTCGTATATGCTCAGCGGATCCGCCACCGTAAGTGCAGATCAATAGCGTCCCGTACCTTCTGCTACGTGTCCCGTATTTGTCCCGTCCAACTAGTAATCTAGTAATTAAATTACAAATATGTATTAAATTACTTAAGTGCTGAAGTACTTTTTGACGTGATAACGTTTATTAAATTGATGGAACACCTGCATTCACAAAAAAGTGTCTGACGAAATATCGTGTGACGTCATGCGTCCCGTTCCCTATGTGTGACGTATTGCGTCATGGTAATATAGTAAACAGAGTATTTAATAATAATATCGATCATCTGGGCTTGTGTTATGGTGAAGAGTGGAAAAGAGGAAAGAAAGAACTTCTATATAAATAATAAATAAATATTTCAGGACATTCCACACATCGCCATCTAGCCCCAAGCTAAGTAACTAGACCTGTGTTATGGATGCTTGACAACGGATAAACTACTTATATACATTTGTAAATATATACTTATAATACATAGAAACAACCAGACCACAGACAAATATCTAAGCATAAATACATGTCTGAGGCCGGAATCGAACCCGCAACCCTGTGTTTGGCAGTCCGGCATGGTGACCATTGCGCCAACTGGGTCGTTATATAGATAAGTACATATAAAGGAATACAAAAAATCTCAATTTTACATCGTTTTCATAAGACGTTATCACGTAAATTTATCTTCCGTAAACGGACTTTACAGACAATCATTTGTTTTGTTGAGTTTTTTATAGATTTTACCTTCATCCTTTTCTTTGTGAAATCAAATATGGCTTCATGGGCCGGTTCTAAAAATAAAACTAAGTACACCATAACCTTTCATTTGTTTGAAAAGTATTTTTAAAACGTGCCAAGTTTGGACTCCTTCAGGTAGAAAACCGCTAAGTTTTTTTTACATAACTGTTTTCTGGAACTTATTGTGATTAATTTGGCTGAAATAACTACAAAAATACTTATTTGATTAGGACTAGTAGGTAAGTACATAGATTTTGAGTTAACAAATTCGTTCAGAACTGGTGATATTGGATTAAAGTAAACAGAAGACCAATAAAATAAAAACAAATGGTTGTCTGTAAAGTCGGTTTACGGACGATAACGTTACGTCATAACGTCATAACTTTGATGGTAACCATAGCAACGATAATTCGTTGCCATGGTTACCTTGTCAATAACATGACGCGTTCCCGGAAAATGACGCATGACGTCAAGTTTTTTGTGAATGTAGGTGTTCATCAATTTATTAGAAGTTATCACGTCAAAAAAGATTTTAGTTTAGTGTGTTTTTTCTAATAGATCAGTAAAATTCAGTTTCAATAATCGGAAAGGCGTCAACTACGTCAGTATCAAACCACATCGGTTCACTCGATGGAGACTTGCCGTGCCATAAAAACAGGCAGATATTGCAGGACATATATTGCAGGACATTCCACAGATCGCCATCTAGCCCCAAGCTAAGTAACTAGACTTGTGTTATGGGTGCTAGACAACTCATATACTACTGATATACTTTTTTTTTGTAAATATATACTTATAATACGTAGAAATAACCGGACCACAGACAAATATCTAGGCATATATACTTGTCTGAGGCGGTAGGTAATCGAACCCGCAACCCTGTGTTTGACAGTCCGGCATGGTGACCATTGTGCCAACTGGGTCGTCAAAATAGAAAAACATAGGGGTCAAACTCATAATAACACAGAACAATACCCATCTTTTTAGTCAGGCGCTATTTTTACAAACTTTTCTTAACTTCACCTGTCCCGATGTTTATCATCGAATCTTGCAAATTAAATTTTATTCACTTCCCGGATCTCTCTCTCTCTCTCTCTCTCGGATCGATCCTTCATGACTGAAGATCGCGACCACCAATCTTCTTCACCTAGCGGTTTGTAAAACTCCTCCACTTGGTCCGGTCTGCAGCCATTCGAACCACTTCCTCAAACCTGGAGGAGCTCTCCTGTTTCAGCTGATCTGACCATCTCATAGGGGATCTACCGTATGACCGTTTGCCCTCTACATTGGCACAGATGATCAATTTCTCCAGGTTCTCGTCTTAACGTCTGATAATGTGGCCGAAATAGCTGAGGATACGTCGCTGACATATCGTGGAAAGACGTTCTTCAATGCCGAGTTCTTTTAGTATAGTAAACTACCCGGATATTTTCTACTTATTCGATTAAATTTAGCTTTACCTCTGAATACGAGTTTCCAGTGATAACGTTAAGCCAATAGGGAACAATAATACAATATTATTAACATTAAAATCCATTGCAAGAGAAGCCTCACGTATTCTCCTTTTTGTATTGACTTTTTTGCATGAGTAGTCGTGAACATCTCACGTTCTTCCATAACTGGTGGTACACTACCCTTCTCTTTGATCGAGTTAATAATTTTCTGCGCAACTTCAGTAATTAATACTCGATCTCAGTACATAGAGCGTTAAACGTGAACTCCTTTAAATACCTACTCAAAGTACATACAGTAAAACGTTTATCAATGTTCAGGAATTTACCTAATAATTCGAACACATGACTTCAAAATTATATAATCATTAGCGACCTGCCCTAGGCTTCTCAGGTGTAGCAGCAGGCAGGGGATAATTATTTCTACACGTGAGAGGGCAATCGCAAGATGTGTTAAAATAACCAGAAAGTCGCATTTAAACACCGGTGCGATAGATGTAACGATGAAGGATATAAGAAAACTGAGACATTATTTCCAAAAACATACATTCAAAAAGAATTATACAGATTCTAGACATTTACTAACTTCTTTGTTTTGTAGACAAAGAATTCTAAATTTAGTTTGACCTGGGATTACAGGTTCGGGATCTATGCAGAATAGCGGGAAAAACTAGTAATTTTTAATACCAAAATGTTTTCAAGTTACAAACTCAAAATATCACAGATTGTTACGTAAAGTAATAAATAGTCACAAACATATAAAATTGGGATAGCACCACCGATGTGGGTGATGGTGGTGGAGCTGATAGCACGGTGTGAAGTTGTGGAGGCGCAGCAAATAATAGTCACGTAAACAACACTCACGTGTGACCGAGCGTGGCCGATCGTCCAACGACAAGTGCCATTACGAACCCATAGCTCTCTCTTTCAGCAAATTGTATGCGAAACCCAGCAAAACCATTTATTTTTAACATTTTATTTTCATTGCTTTATATAGAAGTAACTTGGGTAGGTAAGAAAACTTTCTATATATAAAATAATTTTAATTCGATTTAAGTTGGGAATGTGGAGGCACGTTTTTGAACGCCCCGTCCGTCTCGTCGTCGCGCGCCGTCACATGACTTGAACCGGGCCGGTAGCCGCACAATCACCGCGAACGTCTCGAAGGGAACACGTATTGCGATTTGATCTACATGCACTTGTATACGATAACAAACACACGTTTATGTTACATTTACGTCCGTTTGCCGAAAATGGATTGCGAAGATCTAACCTAATTACATTGTGAAGTGACTGTGTTGGGTTCATTCTGAAAAAGGATGTGAATTGATATTTTATTCTTGATTGTTATTGTTCATTGTGACAGTGTTATTTAACTGAGAGATCTCTTGTTTTTGTTGTGATTGTGACAATATGGAAACTCGACATTATTGGGAAGAAAACGGTCATGCCGTTAAATATGATAAGTAAGTATCTAAGCTAAGTATTTTTAATGTATCTAAAACATACAATGGATTAAAATAATTTTCTTAATCAAATGCATCTAGCTAGATTATATGGACAATAATATGAAAGTAGGAGATAAGTTGCATCATTATTTAGCATGAAATTGACTTCCTTTTAAAATGTAGTTAAGTAATAACTACATTTTTTGTTCAAGTAATAATGTCTTCCTATGAATCAAACCAGAGCGGCCTTATAAAATATAATTCTCTTATATATCTGATTATTCTTATCTTCCAAATATTCTCTAATATCCTTAAGACAACAAAAAGTTTTGGATTCACCGGTAGTAAGGTCGAAATAAAGTTTTATCGAAGAGAGGAGAAACAATCAATCTCTTTCTCAATCATAAAATCATTGTTATGAGTGTTTACTTGTCGCATATTAGCTACAATCATCATCATCTAAGTAAATGTTTTTTAAATTATCAACATTATTTATTTTGAATCATCTAATGGTTGTACAATACAAAAAGACCTATTGAATGGACGCAATGTCTCGCCTATCAATTTTGTTACTTAGATAAATAATTCGTGATCGATAACATTAAAAAATAAATTGTTATTTCCTTCAATCTTGCACTCTTTGTCACTCCATTCTATTTACTGTTGATGTCATTTAGGAAAGTAAACAGTTATCTCGTTTTATCTGAAAGGGCACAATCTCAGATCAAAAGGAAAACTGGATTTATATCCTTCTTTAGCGCCTTCTCATCAATTTCTTTCAAAATCTCTAAACAATAATGTCTTCTAAGAAACTAAAGGGAATATCAACATTTACCATCGTACCTTTGTAGGGTAGTAAATAATGTATTAATCGATATATGTTTACATATAATATTATCAGGATATCTAACCCCAATACCTGCTGCAAATGTTGAAATTTGAGATTACCAATAAATCTGTTCATTTGACTGTTAGCTAGGTACCACCTGAACGTATTATTCCTAACCCTCCTAACTTGATCCGGTAGCGAGTTAGGTTAGTAACAGCAATAAAATGATTATATTCATTAGAAATACAACCCTCTTTTGAACCTTACCAGAAATAGAACGTATGTTCGTCATTACCTCAAACAATAAAAAAATGTCTAGGAACCCTATGCTGACTGATGGATGAGTCATATTCAGTACAATAGGTACTTAATCATAGATAAGAATAATTTCCTATTTTAAAAACAAACACACTTTATGCTAGATTCTAAAAATCTAAATTCTTCTCATGTCAGATAGGCTTTAGCTACGGCATCATCAATGACCTCATTAAGGTTGTGCAACGTGCAAGTACAAATTGGAATAAATGCAATTAAATAGACACTGCAATTTATAGCGAAAGTGTCGACTGAAATAGCTAGTGAATAAATATAAGTCAATGGAAATAAATAACACATTAGTGTATGAAGCGAGCGGGAGAGAACACGGGTCGAGCCCGACACGCCTCGCGAAACGTGACCGACACACACACAGGCGCGTGCCTTTGCCTCGACGCGACACGAGACGTCCAACTTCACGCACACATACACACTCACGTTCATATCGCCTGACTGTTTACACCGTGCATGTTTTTAAACGTGTAAAATTTTGTTCAAATTCGATTAGAATTCATCATCAAAACAGCTGTAGGTTCCCTGCGGTTTTGCCGCGTGAATGCCGATCCCGTGGGAATATCAAGACAAGCCGTGTCTTTCATTACTCCGAACCTAAGGATTCAATCCTTTATTCGCTTTAGGATATCAATGTACATATCCCTATTTATGCCAGGTTTCACTTAAATCTCTCCCGTAGGTTGTTTTATTCTTTTATACCTACACAAAAAACAACAATCTTTTCCCTTTGTTCATAAATCTAGTCTATTCGCCCAATTATGTAATTTTTAAAAGCTATATTTTACTGTTTTTAAGGTATTAAAGGTTGTCATCATGTGTTAAAATTGCTTAGAATTTTTGTACCGTAAATCCGAAAACACTTTCGATATTCCGGAATTCCCGAAAGTAGTGACATCACTAGTTATTCAATTTCAATTCGTCACTTTTGAACGTAATTTGTATGTAAAGTATTAATCAATAAGCACAGAGTAACGTTTGAAGTTTGAGTTCGTCCGACCTTGAGTACAAACTTTCTCAACAATTTCACATCCTACCTCAATGTTATGCGGCAGCCGGCAAAATATTTCCGCTTCATAAACTTTATTTTTATAATGGAAGTGGAAGACTTTGGGGGATGTCTATGTTCAGCAATAGACGTCCAAAGGCCGAGATGATGATGATATAGTAAAAAAACGCAAATCGTTTTCCACACATCTTTTTTTTATAATTCGTGAAATTAATCTAGTCTTCGAACTACAAAACGAAGATGAAACTAAAGACGAACTTGACTGACTCAAAAGACTGACTAGATATCGCTATTGTATTGACTAGGATTGTTTGGAAAGGGAAACCTTTATCCAGCAGTAGGACAAAATTGGCTAATTATTATTTAATCTAGTTATTGCATTAGTCGTGTGTGTTAAAATAATTTAATTTTTTACATTACAATTAAGTTAATAAACCACGTTATAAAATACATAAAAATAAATTAAATTGTTTTTGAAATAAGTCATAGTTAAACTAGTTAAATATTAATTTGCAATTGGTATTAAATTATCTAGAAAACCTTCAGTGGTCATTGTACTATCGTTCTTGACACATACACGTGTTTTACTACATAAGTACCTATTCAAATATAAGTGTATATAAGTACTTAGTAGTAGTATTTATACTTATGCGTTTATGTACAATTTGCAACATTGTATCTAGTATTTTTTTTTATAATTTGATCCGTTTATATGGGTAAGTATAGAAGCCTTAAAATTGTAAAGTAAAACACGTGTAAGAAGTGTCTCGTGGCATTTTAATTAATACCCACTTAAAAGACATGTGTTTAGGTATGTATCGAGTTTATTCAAATCATGCTGGTCGCGATAAAAGAACCGGTAGATTTTATTTAGTTTCCGGGATTCGAGTGACTCCCGGAATTCCGGGAGTGTTGACAATCCTATGGCAGATAATGAGCGATACTGTGGCATCTAGAAAATAAAGAACCGTGCTACAATTTTATCTTGATAAATGAACTGGGACTTCGGGGATTTCGGGATTTTTACTAGATGGGTAGTACGATTTACTTACTTGTTTGGTTATTAGTGGTTTTTAGGATATCAAAGGTTTGTCCAATATTACAGAATAGATAATAGTACCATGCCAATGCAATCAAAGTACAAAGAAAATAAAAAGGTTTTATTCATTTTTCGCGAGGCTCCAGTCAAGTTGAAATTTTTGTTTTTCTCGCATTGTTTGCTCGTCAATAACGCGTTTAAAAAAGGTGCTGCATAAAAACCCAGCTGAACCAATTTTCTTTTTAAGTAAAAATACGCTTTTACTTAACCCTGAAAGTACCGAAACGATGAGTTGCCGGTTCCTTGGTCAACGGGATTTTCCGGTACCTTCGGGACCGGGAATTCTCGGAACTAGTCGCTTTGAAGCACTAGCCCAAAGTCTCCTACCAAGATAATAATGATCGTAAGGCAATACTTGAACATATTCACAAATAAAAAATATGATAAATTCCACCGTTTTTCTACATTACAATGAAATTGATATATTTCGTGAACTAGTTGTGGAAAAAGAACGCGTTTTTTTTCAACAACATCTGACGCCATTATACATAAACATAAGGAACTTCAAGATCCTAACCTCCTTGCAAACAAACAATTTTTTTTGCCATTATTCTTTTGGAAATAAAGGTACTTACGATCATTATTGTCCTATTTTATTCGCTAACACGTGCTTACTATTGACTACTGTGCTATTGAGCCCAGCGCGCTGCATACACAATGGAATTAACAAGTGCCTAGAGCATACACGATCCGCGTCATAGCATTACGTAGTCACCTATATTTGAAATGACGATAATAATATATTACTCTACTAAACTAATTTTACGGACGACCATGCAACTTATTTATAGAAGATCGAACTCTATAGAAGGTTATATGTTCGCCCGGACCTTTGGAAGGCTTGTAGCCGAAGCCAACACGTACAGACCTACCCCCTTATTCCAAAACGAGGTTTAAGGATAATTACAATCTAGCATAATGTGGACAGTGGACACCGAACCGCCGATTATCCCTGTCTGCACTATAAAAAACCCAAGGACAACCTCCGGTTTGTATAGACTACTAAGGCTATCATGGGATGGTAGTGGACTGGAAACTAGAGAACTATTGGGTGGGACTATTGCGTTTGCCGACAATTAAACTTATTATTGTTATGAGACTGTAGTATCCCATAGAGCAAACCTCTTATCTTATGCACATTTAAATACATTTCGTGATCCGAATCTAAAAGTCACTTTGAGATCAATTTCCAAATAACTAAAGGTCTTATCAATGTCGGAATTTTACTGTAGAAACTAAAATTGATACATATTTAAAATGCTTTGTCCTAAACTACTGACTGACTGACAGATCAACGCACGATAAGGAGGTCAAAAAGGGGGGCAAATTTTGTGTGGGACAACGTGATTCCTTGGTCCCATCAACTTGAAATTTTGCATATGTAACCATTCGTTAATAGAATTAGATGGGAAACGTGCTTCGTATGTTATTTATATTCATCCCCCAACGGGGTAATAAAGGGGTTAAAAAAGAAAAAGAGGGGTTAAGAAAGTTATTCTGGGGATGATTTGCTTCGAGGTTGATATCAATACTCCTTGGTGCTTTTGATTTAAATTAAGTAATAATAACATTTTATTTTGCCACATGTTCGAAAACTTAATCGAATATTAAGACAACAAAAAATCTATTACAATTATTTTCGAGATGAACCCGGACGAAGTCGCGGGCAAAAACAATACTTATAAAATGCTTTGTCCTGAATGACTGACTGACTGACAAATCAACGCACAGCCTAAACCGCTGATCGTAAAGACCTGAAACTTGGAGGGTGTGTTTTTTGTATGACGTAGCCATCTGATAAGAAAGGATTTTTTTGATGACCCAGTGGGCACAATGGTCACCATGCCAGACTGCCAAACACAGGGTTGCGGGTTCGATTCCCGCCTCAGACAAGCTTTTATGCTTAGCTATTAATTTGTGGTCTGGTTGTTTCTATGTATTATACGTATATATTTACAAAAGAAAAGTATAGATGTAGTATATCCGTTGTCTAGCACCCGTAACACAAGTGTAGTTACTTAGCTTGGGGCTAGATGGCGATATGTGGAATGTCGTGCAATATTTATATTTATTTATTTTGGAAAATTCTACTCCTATGCGGACGAAGTCGCGGGTATAAGCTAATGTACTTAATAAGAAAACAAAATCGTGTACCATAGTACTGGTGAACGTTGCTTATCGTTTTGTATTTATTTGTATTGTATTATCTGGTTTGCTTTTAAATAGTATTAATCGTCGATAGGTACTTAAGTAGGTAATTCAAATTACGGTCCAATTACTTGAAGATGAAAAGGGGAGGCACGTGCGACGTGCGTGAAGGACAATCATACTAAATGGATTCATTCTAAGTAAAACTAGCTGCGCCCCGCGGTTTCACCCGCGTAAGTCCCGATTCCGTGGGAATATCGGGATAAAAAGTAGCCTATATGTTAATCCAGGCCTCTAGCTATCTACTTACTGAGTTTCATCTCAAACTTTCACATTAATAAAATTAGTAGGAAGTAGGATAATAGGCATTCTAAAAATTAGTGATAAAGATTTCCTACAATCTCATCACCCTTTTTGTTCAGGGGATGAATTTCCAAAAATTCTTAAGTGTGCGCCTACCTAAAATGAGCCCCATGCGAAGTTTCAGACTTTTAGCACTCGTAGCTCTTTTTAACCGACTTAAAAAAAAGGAGGAGGTTCTCAATTCGGTAGTACGATTTTTTTTTAGTTTCAGAGATTTTGTGGTGAGTCTTTTTCTCTGTTTAATGTGTTCATCAGTCTATGTATGTATGTTTGAACCCATGTGGCTCTCTAGAGCCCAAACGCGTGGACCGATTTTGATGATTCTTATATATCTAAGTGCCTATAGATTTATGTGTTTGTTAATTTTATCAATATGCTCACGTGTTTTACCCATTGCAATACAAACGGATTCATGATTCGTCGCAAATATCAATAATAAACATAAATATTATCTCACTAAGCCAAGCTAGGGGCTCTATTTTTGAATCGTTCGTCCCGCGTCGAGCGCTCGATATTCGTTCGACATCGGAAACTCGCTATTTTTGAATCGCTCGATCGTAACGAGTAGTCTGCATCAATTTTCTTTTAGCATATAAGTACCTAGTTATAAGTTAGAATTTATTTTTGTTTTTGTTGTATGTAATCATTTTGCGTTCTGTTTTTATGGTGCAATAAAGTGTTTATCTATATATCTATCTTGTCGCCGACAGAGGAGTGGTACAACATTCAAACATTCGGAAACGATCTTTGAAAAAATATATAAATCTTTTGGGATAATTGCGGATGTTTGCGTAAAACAAATAAAAATAATGACATTTCAAATTTCAACGACGAATGATTCAAAAATACAGGTTGATGTCATGCGACTTGGAAGTCGAGTATGAAGCTATGTCACACGAGCGATTCAAAAATAGAGCCTTTGAACGACGAGCGCTCGAGTCACTCGTGTCACGATTCGTCAGTCATGTGATAGCCTGCCTACCTCTGTGTAATCTATCTATTAAAGATATTATCGTGCCCAACCCTCGTTAATCAGTATTAAGGACAAAAATGCAGTTAAATGTTTTTTAAAGCACGTTTTTTATTTAGATAACTAGCAGCGCAGTTTCACCAGCGTAACTCCCGATCCCGTGGGAATATCAGGATAAAAAGTAGCCTATACCTCGATAAATGGACTATGCAACACAAAAAGAATTTGTCAATTCGAACCAGTAGTTCCTGAGATTAGCGCGCTCAAACAAACAAACAAACTCTTCAGCTTTATAATCTATAATATAAAAATGAATCGCAAAATGTGTTGGTAAGCGCATAACTCAACAACGCCTGGACCAATTTAGCCAATTCTTTTTTTGGTCTGTTTGTTATTATCAGGAGAAGGTTCTTATGAAATAAAAAATTAAGAAAGTTGCGCAGAAAATTATTACGCGGGTGAAACCGCGGGGCGCAGCTAGTATATAATATAAGTATGTATATAGATTTAAGAACCTTGGTAGTATTATAGGCTGTTGGGTTAAACAGGGTATTTTTCAGTTAAATCCTTTAATTTTGCGAGCTGGTTTGCATCTTCACATCAGGTTTCCGCAGCTGCAAGAAGTGCCAAAAATTATAAAGCAAATTTTTTATATTTATATATATAATTCTACTGTACGTGTAAATGTTACTGAACTCCTCCTAAACGGCTGGACCGATTTGAATGTTTTTTTTTTGTGAATAATTTTTTTTGTGAATGTAGTCTTTACCAGCGTATCCCCCTGGTGACGAAGATTGTTTTCCACCTATCTCTACCGTTGCTAGCGGGGATAGGTGGAATAAATTTTTAAGGTGTCCATAATACTTCTTTTTCAAAATGAAATATTATTTCATTTTAAAAAAGAACTTAATATTATTTAGCTAAAAAAAGTTGGCAACCCTAGTCTTTCCAGTGTTATCATGTACTTGCAAATTTGTTGTTTTTTTCTGGAAAGTAGTTATAGGACCTTGAGATTTGATAAAGGCATGCACTCCAGAAGTGTTATCGAAAAGCCTGTTTTTTCCTGGTAACCTTGAGATTATAAGAGTGTTTGGGTTGTTTCGGTTCTATGTTACAACGCCATTACGTCACAACTCCACGGTTAGAACCAATAGTTAGGGAGCTACTCATATGATTTGTGTTACCGTGTTGGTACCGTCTGCATGAAATCACATTGAAATCAAGTTAGGATGTGTGCTTTCGGAACGCACCCACCAATGAGAAAAAGGCACAAGTCACGTAGCGTTTTTTGTGATCATGCTCAGGTTAAGATTACAAATATTTTTAAAGATATATTTTGAAATGGAGGTACATATTAAAATAATGTCCATGGGTTTTTACTCGTATCATTAAGGTAAGACGAAGTGTCCCAGGCCCCAAGTCGCCTGGTTATAGTTTTCGAATTTCTTCAGGTCAAAGTTTTGGAGTTAAAAAACAGTCATTTTGAGATCCGAAAATCGTTCTACCGTTTTAGTATATCGATAAAAATATTATGACCCTTTAAAGTCACAACATTATGTTTTTTAGGCATGTCTCTGAATCTTGATTGTTTGACAATCTTGGCAACTTGCATGGGTCAAAGTTTGTAGATGGTTTGTTCAAGATCATAAGACGACCCAGTTGGCACAATGGTCACCATGCCGGACTGCCAAACACAGGGTTGCGGGTTCGATTCCCGCCTCAGACAAGTATGTATGCTTAGATATTTGTCTGTGGTCTGGTTGTTTCTATATATTATAAGTATATATTTACAAAAGAAAAGTATATAAGTAGTATATCCGTTGTCTAACACCCATAACACAAGTCTAGTTACTTAGCTTGGGGCTAGATGGCGATGTGTGGAATGTCCTGCAATATTTATTTATTTATATCTACCGAACAGATATATCAAAGCGGTGGTCATTTTCCATTTATTTGTATTTTAGCTGACACATTTTTCAGGGGCGCGTAAAAAACAGGAGTGGCTTGTCCTGGACTTTCACCTGAAGAAAACTATAAACCAGGCAACTTGAGGCACTACCAACAATGGTATCTCATGCCAAACAGACGGTACCAATACAGTTTCAAATGATATCGGCAGCTCCCAGAGACCGTTCTGTGGACGCTGATCGCTGCTTGTTCGCTTTGCGCAAGCGCAAGCGGCAACTCCCTCGTTGCTAACAACGTGACTCCGGCCGCACGTGTCCCACCACGCTGCGTTCTAAACTCGTGATTCTAGTTATTTAATCAACGAATACTGAATCGCTCTATTATCGGTGAGAGTATTGATTTTGTAACATTTTATTGGGGAAATTTCTACAATTATAGGCTTTGTTAACAGTTTTTTTTTAGTAGGTAGTAAAGAAGTTTAAATTGCCTCAAAATAGATTAACGAAGAAAAACTTAAAAAAATGACCGTGACGCCAAACAATTAATTGAAGTATCTCGCCCAATAGGGGTTGGTGGAAAAAATTACATTCTTACCCACCAGGGGGGGATACGTTGGTAGGGACTAGTGCACTAGCCCAGAATTTTTAAATCTTCTTCTTCTTCTTCTTTAGCAGCATGTACTAGCCCACTGCAGGCCATATGCCTCCAACGCCTCTCCACAACGTTCTGTCACCGGTCCTTCTGGACCACGCTGCCCCAGTATGAGCTTTTATGTCGTCGGACCATCTGACTGGTGGTCTGCCTACACTTCTCTTCCCGATTCTTGGTCTCCATTCGAGAACAGCTTTGCTCCACCTTCCGTCTCCCCTTCGACACACATGTCCAGCCCACGCCCATTTTAATTTAGCGACGCGGTACCCTACGTATATTACTTTAGTGCGTTGTCGAATGATGGTGTTGCACACTTTGTCTCGTAGAGATATTCCGAGCATAATGCGTTCCATGGCTCTCTGTGTGACTTTCAGTCTGCGGACCAGCTTTATGGTCAGCGGCCAGGTTTCGCAAGCGTACGTCATTGTCGGAAGGACACATTGGTTGAACACCTTTGTTTTCAAAGACTGTGGTAGTTTTTTGGATTTAATACCATATTTAACTTTCCTAAAGCTGCCCATGCCAAATCGTGAAATACGGCTTTAGAAATAGCGTTTATTTGTGAAAATATAGATGGAAACCACACAAAATAGATTTAAGAATACAAAATCCACTAACGGACTAAGTTTGTCTATAGTTTGTGTAAATTTTTAGGATATATTTGATGAAGATATTTGACCGTGTCACACGTGAGACACGTCAAGTTGCCTTACAGAATTACGGCCCTGCACCTCTCAAAATAATAGCAATTACAAAGAAAAAAGGTTTTAATAACATTGAAAATGTTTTTTAGTATCTACAATCTACCAATTTACCAAATTGATACAATCAGTCATTCGTGGCACGTGTTATCCCACGCCTCAGTTTATTCGCTTTTTTACTAAATTTAATTATAGAATTCTATACTTATTTTGGCACGTGAAGCCGCAAATAAATAAAAATTATGAAGGCCACGTTTTTTTAGAGAACCGTTATATAAACTTGACACTTAACGGTTGTTATATTTGGTTAAATGTCTTAGTTATATTTAGATGAGAAATGTTTATAAAAGTAGAGCGATTGTTGATTAAAATTATTTATTATAGAAAATATTTTATTTCATTATCATTTCAGTGCCCTGATACTGGTATCCCATGAGTTTCTTGTGCCTTCTTCTCGTTTGTGGCACACAGTCTCACTTAGTTTTTAAGACGTTTCAAATAGTTTCAATGTGATTTCATGGAATTTTGACTTTGAATCCCGTTGCTAGTTGTACGAATAGGAGGATTTTTCTTTCTGGAAATAAAATGTGCATTCTGAGAGGAGTTATTTGCTCTTTGGTGAACTAACAGACTTTACAAAAAGGAGGTTCTCAATTTGAAGAAGTTAATAAAGTCTCATTTAATTTTTATGGAAATTAAATGTAGCCCAAAATGCTTATAGTCCTTTTAGAACAACAATACACACTTAATAATAAATACTAATGACCCTCTTTTTGGATCGGAATAGTTTAAACTATAAAATATATAATAAAGCTATTGCGTCGTGCGAGCTTCGTACAGTCGTACCATATACATACATACATTAAGCGAACGCTCGGTTAGGTTTTATTTTCGTTACGGAATTTCTTGATTCGGTCGCCGTGCTTAAAGCCCGCGATAAAAGCTATGCAATAGTTTAATAAAAAAAAATACTTAATTAATCTAGCACAATCCAGGCACACGAGAAAATAGTGAAAATAAAACACGCAACCTACATGAACATTACGTAAAAAGCCGGCCTAAATCACAAGCTAAATTTCGCGTAAATAATTCACAAGGTCGTTAGATGCGTTTCGCTGAAAGTGGAACAACGTTGTCATAGCGCGCTACGCGACATGGCGGGCCTGCGCCCGCGCACCGCACACCTCGATGCGGCACGTGACGTGATAACCACCAACCATCATGCAGTTGTTATTTCACATTATTACTAGATTCAATTGTAGGTTAGGGTCGGTCGTTGGGTCCTAATAGATATCTAACACGGACGATGTAATTGCGCAATTTTAATGTCTTTATTATTACTGACTGTTAAGTTAGTCGCGAACACAATCTTTCTAGCTGTGCCCTTAGTAAAGCACCTGATTCTGTAAACATGACTTCACAAATAGCGTTTATTTGTATAAAAATATCAATGGAAACCACATAAAATAGATATCTATGGATACAAAAGCTTTGTTTTGAGTGAGTTTGTCGATAGTTTGTGTCAATTTTAAGTAATTTATGTAAATATTCATGAAAATATTTGACCATGTCACACACATTATGAGACACGTCAAGTAGCCTTACAGAATGACGGCCCAGTGCTTAAGGTGCTATTCATTTTTATCGTCGGTCCCTGTCAGATTAATTAGAAATAAGTGAGATGCTAGGTGGTTACAGCTTGTATTAAGCAATCATTAAACGATTCGTGGTCGATTATGTCTTAGTTACATTTCCGGAATTCCCGGACGGTTGGCAACCCTACGCTTAAGAAAGGCTTTAGATAAAATTAATATTAAACTTTTAATTACTAATCCAAATTATTATGTTCCTAATTTATATGTATAGATTACGGTAGGTAGTTGTCTACAATTTTGTCTTTAAATTATGGAATGAAGTAACTAATAACTGACTGACTGCAGTATGGAAAATTCCTTAATAACCTAACTGAGCAAGTAACTCAATTCAATATAATTATGTATAACTAGCTGCGCCCCGCGGTTTCACCCGCGTAAGTCCCGATCCCGTTATTCGTTTTTTTCTCACCTTTTAAACCTTCCCTAGACCTCCACGAATAATTCAAGACCAAGATAAGATAAATCCGTTCAGCCGTTCTCGAGTTTTAGCGAGACTAACGAACAGCAATTGATTTTTATATATAAGATTAACAATAATTAATCATTACTTATCTGTCAGAAAGGAACCGTCTATAATTATTAATGTTTCACGGAAATAATGCACTTGTTCTCACACAAGTACCTATTCACAAAACCTTACACGTGCTTTTAATGCATTGTCTATTAACTTTGATTTGACGTTTGATAATAAGACTTACTGAAATAAAATGAAAAAAAATCGGCCAAGTAAGTACCTATATCACACGGCATTTTCAACGATACCACCGACGAATTATGCCAAGGGGGGATGGCATAATTCGTCGATTTATTTATTTATTTTTATTCATTTTGACTCGACGACCCAGTTGGCACAATGGTCACCATGCCTCACTGCGAAACATAGGGTTACGGGTACGATTCCCGCCTCAGACATGTATTTATGCTTAGATAGGTATTTGTCTGTGGTCTGGTTGTTTATATGTAATAAAAGTATATATTTACACAAAAAGTATATAGAGTATATCCATGTCTAGCACCCATAACACAAGTCTAGTTACTTAGCTAGATGGCGATGTGTGGTATGTCCTGCAATATTTATTATATTTTTTTATTTATTAGGGCATCTGGTTGTGGCACTGGTAAATGTTAATGACTGTCTTTAGTAATGCTTTAGTGACACCCGCAAGGTTAGAACGAATCGATTGACGTAAGTATTATCCAAATCGATCCAGGCGTTTGGCCTCCAAAAGGCGACATAGAAACAAACACAATCTGATTACCCTGATTTACTTTTGGGTGGAGAAGAACATACCTACAATACTTTTGATCCCCAAATTCCCGCTTGATTCGGTATATACGCGGGTGAAACCACGTTGTGCAGCTAGTTTGATTATAATGAAGCTCTTCCTGTTGGTACCTTACCTACTTCTTTGTATTATCGTACTAAAATAAAACATCAAGTTTCACCGGTCATGACTCGCCAATCACGCGACCTTACTCTACCTCAAAAACGCACCCTATATCTCAAAAAATAAGACTGCTTATCCTTCAACATGTTTGAGTGAAATGTTACGATTCAGAACTGGTATTCTGTAACACGTGACTACATTTAACACATTCGCAAGCCAGACACGTTTTTGTAATATTGATATTGTTTTGAACTCTAAGTTAATGAGTAGAGAGTTTAGTTTTGATTGTGTATTTTATAACGCAACATTCTTGCGTTTTGTTGACTTATTTTGCCAGACTGATTCGTAGTTTATTATGTTACGAGTTATGCCCTGCGGTTTTACCCGCTTTAGTCTGTTTAAAATTGAAATTGTTTTCTTAGAAACATAGAATACATAATAGTTATACGAGTTACAAACTTTATCGGCCCTTTTTTATCCCTTTAGAGGTTGACTTTCCCGAAATCCTTTCTTAGTACTTAAGTACTCCACAGCGTCCTAAAAGAACCCCCATACAAAGTTTTCAACTCGTAGCTTTTGTAGTTAAGAGATTTCGTGATGAGTCTTTTTTCTATTTTGAATGACATAACTATACAATAAAACCGTGATAAGACTCGTCGTCGTGTATGGATCGGAATGCTGGGCCGTGAAGAAGAAGGATGAGAGAAGATTGCATGCAGCGGAGATGAGAATGTTGAGATGAATGTGTGGAGTAACGAGGATGGATAAAATGTGGAATTAGTATATTAGAGGAAGCCTGAAAGTAGCACCGGTTACTGAAAAAGTGAAAGGGAACCGTTTGAGTTGGTATGGACATGTGATGAGAAGAAAGAGGGATGGAGAGGAAGAGGACGACCTTAGAAAAGATGGATGGACTGCGTGAGACAAGACATGAAAGTGAACGATGAGATGACGACTAATAGAAGTGAATGGAAGAAGAATTAAATTATATGTATTCCTGCAACCAAAACGTTGCACTCTGTGTTCTCCGAGATTACTAAGAATCGAATCCGAGGGCTGCCCGATTCGGCCGGTTCGTATAAAGTTTACATTTTATACTGTGTTTATTGTGAGGTTAATGATTATCTACCTATATTTGCAAGAGAACGTGGTTCGAATTAATATCAAGGGCTCCGAGTGCATGACATGATTCTATGAACTAGCAGAGATAACCTTGTTATAGGGACCTACTACCTAGTTAATTACAAAGGTAAAAACCCACTTTTTTTCTTGATGAATGGCTTCTGCGTGTTGACAATATAATTACCTAAAGATTTATAAAATTATGAACTTTTATTTAGGAGAATTCCGGAATTCTGCGAGATTTGACAACCCTAAGTCACAAAAAGAAAAAATATCTAGCAAGGTGTATGAGATAGATTTTGTAAAAACAATAGTACATTGTTACCCTAGGTGTGAAAGTAACCCTCGAACTATTAGCGCCCTCGCTACGCTCGGGCGCCAAACTCCGTCTCGGGACTCAATGAGTCTTTTACCCGAGGTAAACACTGTGCTTTTCATTACGAATAATACATAAAATTCTTCATAATAACGAGAGTGAATGAGAGACTCCATACTCCATACTACCTCTGGCAGTATGCATGAGCCGTGTGAAGCCATAATTGTTATTCTTTGGTGAAAACCAAAGCAAGGAGGTTAGGTTTTTGAAGTTTCTAAAGCGTAATGATACTGATACTGGCTACAAGCACATTGCACAAGCCGCGCGAAGCCATAATTTGACATGACAGCTGTCAGTGAAAGTGATTTTCCCTAGGGCTGAAAGTTTTTCTTTCTACACGCTCTTCAGGCATCTTTAGACCTACTTTCGGAGTATAAGTAATGAAAAAGCCTTTTTCTACCCTAAGTCCTAAAAAGAAAAGAGATCTTAGCAAGGTGTGTGAGATAAAAATTTTTATAAAAATATGAATAGGCCTTTTTCTAGAGGAGTCCCGGAATTCCGGGAGAGTTGACAACCCTAAGTCCCAAAAAGAAAAGAGATCTTAGCAAGGTGTGTGAGATATGAAATTTTATAAAAATATTTATAGGCCCTTTTTCTAGAGGAGTCCCGGAATTCCGGGAGAGTTGACAACCCTAAGTCCCAAAAAGATATCTTAGCAAGGTGTGTGAGATATGAAATTTTATAAAAATATTAATTGGCCCTTTTCTAGAGGAGTCCCGGAATTTCGGGATAGCTGACAACTCTCCAGATCAAAGTAAAAGAGTAATGATGACTACGTATGCAATATTCAAAAATTACATGACCTCTATATTATTATAAAAAGTTCATTCATTCGCAGAAATATTCCAGTTTCATTTAAAAAACTTATCGCGCATTCGATTGGATTCTCTCAAGTTTATGAGTGTTTTTTTAATTAATTGTACAAGATCTTACAAACTTTTCCCATAATGTCAAACCAAAAAAAAACAGTGGCGCATGGTCATGGCAGTTATAACTTTTATGCAACAAAAATATTTGCTCTGGTATCATTATCCAGGGAGAAAACAGTCGACTACGTTTGTATGGAGAGAGCCCTCGGTAACCTTTTCTCCTAAAGAATATTCATCAAAATATTTGCCCGAAGTGAAACCCCACCGGCTTATAATATCGCAGCGGCCTACTTGAATTCAAATTAAATTGTTTTTTATCTTTAATATGCATCTGATATAGATATAATGATTCGGTGTGGTATTTAGTCGACGTTCGACGCTCGCTGGAAGCACGTGAACGAGGCACGTGTTGTGTGAGCGGTGAGCGGTGACGTCACAAACAGGTCATGGCTGTATACCAGCCGGCGAATTTAGCCGTGCTGTGGAGCTGACTTGTCCAAATAACAATCCGGTAGGCTCTGGGTACGTTGCCTCCCTTTCAACACATAGTGCCAAATACGCAAACGGCCAATACATTTTTGGCGTATTGCGTATTTATGAATGACCATCGACAAGCCGCAGTGGAGTTCGTGAAACGTCTCTGTTCTTACATCAAGTTGACATTATTTTTTTGACCTCATCATCATATCAGCTACAATTTACTGCTGGATAACGGCCTACCCTAAAGACTTCCTGAGCGATCGGTCGCATGCCCTCAGTCTCTAAATTCTAATCTACTTACCTCAGATCAACTTTATAGAAAAACTAGCAGCGCTCCGCGGTTTCTCCCGCGTAACTCCCGATCCCGTGGGAATATCGAAATATAAAATAGCCTATAGCCTTCCTCGACAAATGGACTATCCAATACAAATTTGTTTTTTCAATTCGAACCAGTAGTTCCTAAGATTAGCGCGTTCAAACAAACAAAGATATTCTGAAGATAAGTCAGGACCTTCTAGGCGAACATGCTATATCCTCGATGGTGATGAGGTCAAATGCAATCCTATTTCACGAAAAGAAATTACTTATTGATTTCATTAATGACGTAAACTGCCATAGCCTACTTAATTAATTTTAACTGATGAAGTAGAAAATTTTAACCTTAAAGGGTGAAGTAGGTATTTACACATTTCACAACTGCAATAGGTACTATTAGGTATTGTACCTAGATTATTTGAGGAACCGTCGTTCCTTCGTACTGAAAATCGACTTACCTACTTATAGTGCACACATTTCTGCCAAAATATTTTCGTTTTTGCTCTTAGCTCTGGGGACATTTCTTTATTTTGTCTGCGGAAGATTCGCTACAAGTCCCAAGTGAAGAACCGGCGAGGTCTTTAGGGTAAACCACTGTCATCTTCCACCTTCAGACAAGAGGGAGTCCCATATTTCCTCAAGGGCGCATTTTCTCAAAGAAGAGTTTAGAATAGGTAAGAATATAATAGGGATAGGTTAGGTTGATTGCTTTTAAGGTTGGAAAGGTTAGGTTTTAAGGTAGAATAGATGGTTAGAAAAGTAACTTTACGTACTTAATCCCGTTGTAATGATTCATTTTAAATTTCTTCATAATTATTAAGATAATGGCATCATACGTTGTCGGAGCTACACTCGTGCGATCACGTAGGTACTACCTATCTAAGCTTCTTTCTATCTACCGACGTACGCGGGAGCCTGGCAGCTTAACCACGTGCCTGCTACGTCTTCTGCTAGGCGCACGTGGTTGCATTGTACGGACCATACGTTTAGTTCTTTGCGGATAAATCTGCAGACGAAACAGTACCTCGAACTAAGTCATTCGGTGTGTGATTAGGGCGCGATAACTTCAGTTTTGGCATGACAATCGCGCCCTCACACACGACCGACGAATTTAAATTAATTTAATTTTCATAGCTAAAGATTTCCCGGGTCGGTTAGACATACTTGTATGAACTTTAAGGGGGTTATTCCAAAACAACGTTTAAGGATTGTCCGAAATGTGGATTGAATCCTAAGATTTAGATACTAATTTACTTGTGAACTATAGTCTAAGCACTATCCCTATAGATTATATAGGGAACTATAGTCTAATCACTATCTCTATAGATTATATAGGGAACTATAGTCTAAGCACTATCCCTATAGATTATATAGAGAACTATAGTCTAAGCACTATCCCTATAGATTATATAGGGAACATAGTCTAAGCACTATCCCTATAGATTATTTAGGGAACTATAGTCTAAGCACTATCCCTATAGATTATATAGGGATAGTGTTTAAACTATAGTTCAAAAGTAAATCTGTGTCTAAATCTAAAGTTTAAATCAACATCTCGGACTATCCTTAAACCTCGTTTTGGAATAAGGGGGTAATAGTTTTTAGAAAACTATGGTAGGTGTATTGGGGTTTTTTCGGAATAAGCCATTACACCATACCCTACGACTTAAACCTTAGTGAATCGAAGCACAGATAGGTATTCTTTGCCATTGTAAACTACTTAAGTATACTACTTACTTGCTCTACTGTCAACGAACGGTAAACCCCTTTAAAATCTGTTAGAATGTATAAAAGGGTAGGAGAACCTGAATGGCGTATGTGGTCGAAAACACCCAAGTCCAGTATTTTTGAGTGTGGCACCTTACATACAACCACGCTAGGTTTTCGTGGTAACTCTGGTTTTTTATATTTTAAATTTATGAATAAGTACTTATTGTTAAGTGCTTAAAACGCCTGTGTAAAATTAAATAAGGATAATTTTAATACGCCTATAATTACGAATGTTTATTATTTAAATTAATAATCCTTTCATTAATTTTATAAAAAATCATAATGTTAATTACGCTAAACCGTGTTTCCCTGAGGGCGTAACACGTTACAGTTTAGCTCGGTTATTTTAAATTATAGAATAGAATAGAATAGAATAGAATATTATTTATTTGCAACAAAATAAGAAATCACAAAGTCTTAAAAACTATTTACTAACAACTGTTGCAAAACGGACCCCAACTCAGCGAAATGCTAGTCATTCCACTAGCGCTGGCTATTATTTACCTAAAGATATGTATTCTATACACACAGATCGCAAACGCGTTGTAGCTACTAGTTATGAGTAAGCTACAGCGGCTAATAAGGGCCACCTGCCACACTAAAACTTAAAAAAAGGGAAAACTGGATAAATATTTGCTTTATTGTCAATCTGAAAACCAATTAATTTGCTTATTCTCTTGTTTGTTACTAATTATTAAAAAACCTTTTAGTTGCCCTTACTACCCGCAGTATTTATTATTGCATAAATAAATGAACGAAATGTACCCGTTTATGAACTGAATAAAAACGCCGTGTCGCGGGACACGCGTATGAAATGAACCTTTACCTACATTTTTTTCTTCGTAACGCGTAACATTTTTTATCGGCTAGGTCCCAACCCGCGATAAGGAACTTTGTTCCAATAAATTGTATTGACAGTCTCTATTAGCACTAAAACCAACGTCACCCTAACGAAGTAGTCGTTTCACATTACGTTCTCAATGAGAACTCTAGTCTAGATATCAGTCGGTACGAGCATTCGAAGGAAAGTGACGCGTGTTTGTTTATCATAGTGAATTAGCGAAGTATCCGTAAATAGTGTACAAAATTAGTGAAAGATAGTGAACTTATCTGCAACATTGAAGTCTTGTGCAGTAAATTGATCAGATAATGGTCGTCTAATCTGTTACTTCTGCAAGAGTTTTTTTGCAGTAAATTGATATGCAGCGTCTTTCTGATGTATAGTGAACGAAGCTATCTACATTGAACCTTTGTTAGGAATCGGTAACCTCTTCAATAGTGAAGTGTTCTGCAGTAAATTGACCAGATATGCTCGTCTATCTGTCTCCATTATACCAATCTGTAACTCCTGCTACAGTGAAAAGTTCTACAGTGAATTGATCTGCAGCTTCTTTCTGATGTATAGTAAACGAATCTGCTTCATTAAACCTTTGTTAGGTGTCAGTAATTTCTGCAATAGTGAAGTGTTCTGCAGTAAATTTATCTGCACGTTTTTCTGACGTATAGAGAACTTCCCAAATAAACCAATTTTATTTGCAAAAACTGCTACAGTGAAGTGTTCTAAAGTTGATGTGCTACAATCTGATGTACAGTAAACGAATCTGCAGTGAATAGTTCTTAAAAAAAATATATACAGATCATTTTACTGACTATACTTGTCAGTGGGTTGTTCCTTAGTGAGCAACTGTTGCTTTCGGTGTTTTTTATGGTGAATAGATCGATAAAAGCTGCAATGAACGTACTTCTAACACCTTTTGCGAGGGAAGAGAGGAAACCAGATCCGTTACTTGGGTTGTTTACGTGAGTTTTATTATCTACCTTTCCTAATTGTTTAGGGTTACATTCCACTTCAATGGACAACTTTCATTGGTCGTCCAAACCCAATTAAAAATCATACCTCTCTTTTCGCTTCGCAATTGTCGGGTAATTAAAATGAAACTACACAATAAAATAATCAGTTATGTCGGTTCATAGACAAAGAAGTTATGCCTATATAAACCTGCATAAACAATATGTAGAGTCGACAACCTCTATATTTTTTTAAGTCTTAACACATCCAAATTTAGTTTTTAAGACGTATCAATGTCCATCGAATGATTTCAAATTAATTAAGAAATGACTTTGACGTCTGTCAAATAATAAAAATATTCGTTTAAAAAGCTTTTTACATGGCAACTCTGAAATTGACTAGCCACTACTTGATGACTAACTGACTATAGTCAAATAATGCCTTCCTCTTAACTGACTATAGTCAAATAATGCCTCCCTCTTAACTGACTATAGTCAAATAATACCTTCCTCTTTAAAAACTTTTTTTCCAAATTCTCTTAATTAATACCCATTATACCTACTTTTTTTAGTTAGCTTTTTTATTGCATCGCGTAGGTATACCTACTTTTAAAAAAAACAAAGGACATCACGTGTTTTGTAAATCTCTTTTCTGAAGCACTCGAGTATGATGGAGGTATATTTTGTTGTTTGCCCTCTCTAAAAAATAGTTTCTTGAAGCTAGAAATAATCTTAAAATTATAAGCAATATTTTTAAAATAAAAATACTGCTTTTGAATTCCTAGAACATTACTAAAACCGAGAAATTATTCTCAAGCGTCTGTAGAGAGGATTATTTCCTGCTTCGATAGAACCTTTTTTTCTCTGTGTAGGTATTGGACTCACCACAAGTAAATTGCCCATGTCTTTTATCGTGTCGACTCAGGTTCTTGATTTTTATACACCGAATATGGATTATACACCTCAGTATTTGGTATGAATTTCGAGTTGCTAGGTCCACCCGTTCCTGAGAAAATCGGTGGTGACACACAGACAGACGGACGGACAAGAAAATTATCTTCTAAGGATTCCTTTTTAATTTTATTATTTATTTTTACTTTTTTAATTTTACTTTTATTTAACTTGCAGTGTATGTATGTATGTTTTAATGTATGTTTATTCGGGTCAAATCTTGCAACTTATTTACCTATTGTGGTACGGAAACCTTAAAAAGATAGTAAAAGTGCCAGAGAGTTATAATATCCACGGCATTTAGGTGTGTATATTTTTGCCTACACGATTTACAACAATGTTCGTAACAAAAATGTTCCCTCCCCGTCACATTACAAATGAATTTTTCATGAGTTTCAGCATAATTCATTTATTTCCTGTAACGTGCAAGTCTGGGCACGAGGACTTTGTACCACTTTATACATTGCAAATCCTTCGTGATACCATTTTTTAGACATTATTATAATATATAAGTTATTCAAACCACGTGAGAAGGAAAATAAAAATTGTAATGTTGTGGCCAGTTTCAGTAAAATAAACTGAAAAAAAAAATCGTTTTTGAAAAAATACCCAAGTTAGAATTATTATTACTGTAAGTACTTAGGTACCTGTGGGTCTGTTTTCTTTGTTTCGAATTTTTTTCTTTATATAATGTTAATTATTGAGAAATAATAAGTTTTTTTAAGGTTATTGAGACATAAAAACTAAATATTTTGTAAAAATAGGAAAAACAGAATAAAAACAGGTCATTGGATAAATATTTGCTTTATTGTTATTTTGTTTTTAATTTGTCACTAATATCAAGGTTTTTAAAACTCCATTTTGTGACCCTTATTGATTGCAAATAAATTATTAAAATGAAAAAAAAAAGTTTATTTCTAGCTAGACCGATTTTGATAAAACTTTTTAGGTTACATTGAGGATTTATATATTTGTTGGAATTAACATACTTATTTAACATTTTATCCCGATACACTCGCGGATACCGATATTGAGGCTTATGCGTGTTAAATATGTAAGAATAGATAAGTTAGATAATATAGTTTTTTCCTCCAGAAGACAAGTGAAGCGGCACATCAAAACACTTGGTAACCTACATAAAAAACAGACACGTGTTTTCTTCACGTGACTCTAACAAAACGTAAACAAACTGCTAAATTATATATGTATATCTATCTATATACCTACTTAATGAAACCCAAACACAAGACGCAAGGCTACGATTTCATATTATGATGTTGAGCGCGAAATAACTCATAAAATATATTTATTTAAAAAAATATCAATGGAAACCACACAAAAACCTAATCCTTACTTCTTAACTCTCTTATAAATCTGAAAGTTTTAACGATTTCGATGAAAACCGGCACTGTGGTAAGAGGTAAGTCGTTTAGGCTTCGACCATCTAACTAGTTTAGGGGATGGAAAAGGACATAGGTTACAGTTGATCCCGCAATTCCCGCAATTCCCGCAGGATCGCTTAAAAATAATTACCATGAATACAAATCGAGTAGGTTTCAAATTTTAAATACACCAACAGTTACCTAATTAAGTGACGACCCAGTTGGCACAATGGTCTCCATGCTGGACTGCCAAACACAGGGTTGCGGGTTCGATTCCCACCTCAGACAAGTATTTATGCTAAGATACTTGTCTGTGGTCTGGTTGTTTCTATGTATTATAAGTATATATTTACAAAAGAAAAGTATATAAGTAGTATATCCGTTGTCTAGTACCCATAACACAAGTCTAGTTACTTAGCTTGGGGCTAGATGGCGATGTGTGGAATGTCAAAAAAATATCAATACTTACGTAATTGACATACTTAGTCGAAACGTCGAGGTAAGAGAAAAAACAAAAAAAACTAAATTAGAATCGGTTCATCCGTTCGGGAGCTACGATGCCACAGACAGACACACACACACAGACACGTCAAACTTATAACACCCCGTCGTTTTTGCGTCGGGGGTTAATAAAAATAAACATCGCTATTGGGACCCGGGTAAATAATTATTAATTGATACATATCTACAATTTATAAATTGGAACATGTGGGCTGAAATTTTCCATTGTAATATATTGTTTTCATTGAATATCCGGCGCATGGGCTCTCACGGGGCACGGGACGGCCTTCCAGCCACGTTGTAAAGTCACATGCTGTTTATATTAGCCATCGATATACTTATTCGAGTCTATCCCAAGTAGGTATTTTGTTTGCCCCGCTTTGATGTACCTATGAATACATGTTTTATTGATTGCTATGTTTGTGGAGATGGCAGGCTATAAGTACGTCTATTTTTAGGATAAATGGCGTAGGTAGGGTAGGCCGGATTTAAGCAACATATGTAAGCTTTTTCCTTATGTGGATATCAAAGAGATTAAATCTATTCATAGGGGTATTATGACAATTTCATAGAATACAATCTTATTCATGAAAATAGCCGGTTTTAAATTCGTTTTACCTGAAACTCTGAACAGTCTTGTTTTCAGGGTTCCGTACCACAAAAGGTAAAAAAGTTGAAAATTAAGGTTTTTGGTACTTACAAGTTTTCTCGAAAATGTAAATTTGCCCATATCTTTTTATCGTGTTCATTCAGGACCTTGATTTATACACCTAATAGGGACTATTGACGTCAGTATCGGGTATGAATTTCGACTTGCTAGGTCCATCCGTTCCTAAGAAAATCGGTGGTGACAGACAGACAGACAGACGGAAGAAAGTGATCTTATAAGGGTTCCGTACCACAAAAGGTAAAAAAGGAACCCTTATAAGCCTCACTTTCTTGTCCGTCTGTCCGTATGTCACCACCGATTTTCTCAGGAACGGTAAGTACCTTGTTTTTTGGTTATATGGATAGAAACTTCTATACAATAATAGCCTTTGATTACGCTCCGAGGTTCCATTTCGAAGCAATAGTACCCTTGACACTATGTCCCACTGCTGCACTGTGCTGATTTTCATCAAAATCGGTTCAGTGTTTCGACGGTGAAAAGAGAACAAACAAACAAATAAACAAATTTTGGGATGTATTATACCTACTCGTTGCTGGGCCCTGCGATTTTAGCCGTGTAAGTCCCGATCCCGCAAAAATTTTGGAATCAAAAGTAAGATTCATTTGTTTATTTTCTTGGTCATAAATATCAAGGTTTTTATAATAACCTTTTAGTGGCCCATATTACCAGCAATTACCTTACTCAGACAATGACAAGTTTTAAAAAAGATTAGGAACTACTCTACACTCAACATTTTTGTACTTTGTTGCTGTCCGGTCTACTTTTGGTATGCAAACTAGAGGTCGCACAGGAGCAGTGTTGGATTAGTGGTAGATACCTCGACTTTCATTCTGAAGGTCGTGGGTTCAAATACCGGCCGGCCGTGCACCAATGCATTTTTCTTAAGAAAAATTTATGTGCGCTAATTGACATTGCTCTTACGGTGAAGGAAAACATCGTGATCAAACCCGCGGCTTAGTTGGCTCCAGAAGTATTGACATTCTCTCCTCTGGACATGGTCGACTAAGCTGTGAGGGTAGTAGGTGCTGGGCAAGCCTACTCCATCCTCACGCAAAAAGGACCCAATTAAAGAGGGTCCAATGGCGGAAAACAGCCTGTATACAAGTACAAGTACAAGTAGAGGTCGCACACTAAAGTGACACATGAGTAAAGACGGCCCAATGGATATTTCTTAGGAAAATATTAAGTTCTCTAAACTGGACCGAATCCAAACGAAATCGGTCCAGTCGTTTGACCGTGAAGGGAGAACAAAGAAACCAACAATAAAAATAACTTGCGGATTTATAATAGTTAGGCTTCTTAGACTACCTGGGAGTAATAAACTGATAACAACAGAGATTACATGATTTGATGCGGTTACTGTGCGGGAAAACTTAACCAATGAAAATAATTATTGGTTAAGTTTTGAAAATAATTAATAAAGGTACATAATCCTTACCTTATCTTGGTAATGACATGTTTTACTTGTGATAATTATTTTTTTTAATCTACAATTTGACAATGCCCCTTTACAGCAGCACCTTTTTATGAATGTTCTGTTTTTATTAATTCATTAATTGTTTTAGATTTTAATATTATTACCTAAGCCTATGATGTAATGTACTGAATGTCCTTAAAAATATGTAACTTTCTGACGTGACTAAGTTCTGTATGTACAGTCGGCTGCAGAATTGCAGCCCCCGGTAGAGTTCTAAAATTTTGGCATGTTTTCTATCTAATAATTTTTGTTTGATAAATTGATGAGTTAGAAACTCAGAATCTTGCTAGTGTTGAAAACATTCTTATAACAGCCGTTTTGGAGCTCTACGGTGGGTCTGCAATTATGCAGCCGACCGGTACCTCCGTATGAGTAATGTATACTTCATTTTTTGTGCATTTTTTTATGTTTAATGAATTAATGAGTCAACTATACCAGCGGGTAGTGAACACCACCTGCCCTAAATAATATATTAACCACCCAATATTTCGGCTTAAATAAATAAAATAGGGAAAACTACCTAAAATGGATACTAATTTGACGCTGTGACAATGTAATCTGAATTTTGATGAATAATCTATACTAATATTATAATCTGAAGAGTTTGTTTGTTTAAAAAAAAATTGTCATTAGTTAAATATTTGCTTTATTGTCAATCTAAAAGACAAATAATTTGTTTGTTTTCATGTTGTTTTGTCACGAATATCAAGGTTTAAAAAAAACCTTTTAGTGGTGCTTATTACCAGACTGCTCTTCTCTCGCAATTATTTACCGCACTTGTCATTTGCTATACAATGGACGAAGAAACAAACCGCCCGATTATGTGGCCACTCGCGTTGATATTGCCGGTGCTTTTACTTGACAAAATAGGAAGCGGTGGGCATGACGAGGAGCATGACTTGCGGCATAACAAGTAATTTTGCCACACTACGTATCTGCCTCCTTTCAGCACTACTTCCCATGCCACTCGCCGAGAGTGGCAGGCCCATAAACTAGATGGCGCCACAGGAAAAAATAGATCGCGCTAACGTTGCGTTCTATTAAAAACACGACTAACGTTCACCTCAGCTGTACACTACAATAAGAGGTCAACATATTTTAAGTGATACTTTTAAAGAATTTTTGGAGAGAAACCTTTGTAAAAGTGATTCTCTTATTTGAAGATATAAATAAAGATAGGTAGTAGGTGCATATGCCACGATGACATCTGATCGTGGTATACGCTGAAATGCCTCAAAGATATTCTGCTTACAATAACCTTTAATCTAAACACAATCTAATACTTACATACATTCGGCATAAAAAACCTACATATAGCGTAAACGCTACACGTAATTATCGGGACTATTGAAAATTAATCTATATTCTACAAGTCAAAAAAATTATACACTGGTTATAATTATACACACTTTTTTACCCAAAGGGTAAAAACGGGACCTTATTACTAAAACATCGCTGTCCGTCCGTCTGTCTGTCTGTCAGTTCATTAATATTATTCGACGAGCGGTCTGGTGCTGACAAAGCAACTCGCTGCCCCCTTAGACGAGATTTCTATTAGCGATATCGTCAATCGATAGATTTAATTGTACGAAATTGACATAAAGCATTGTATAAAATTAACAGAGATTAGTTAATGGCGCAAGACTGCGTAACATTTCGTTGGCTTGTGTCAATTTAATACAAAAAAAAGTTTTTGATTGGCGATATAGCTAATAGAAAGCAATCTTGTATAAGAGCCCTGGCTACAATGTTGCTCCTAGCTCGCTTTTCCTTAGTCGCAGAATGTCCAAATCGCAAAATGTCAAGTGTTTAGATTTTTTTTTTTTACATATGTTAGGTCAGTTTTTAAGGTGACGATTGCTGCCTAAGATGTAGGACGCTTTCCTAGAAGATAACTATTCACTCGCGACTTAAACACCCCCAAATTGTACACGTCAGGAAAGACAGACGCAGGCAACCGATTCCATTCCCTTGCAGTAAGAATAAGGAATGACGAAGCAAAACGCTTAGTGCGAACGTCTGGTATGTCCACCATGAATCGGTGCCGCACACCAGTCTGCCTGGTTATAATATCACGTGTTTTTACTGCAGCATTTTAGCCCGGATTTTTTCCTATTAAGTGTCATAATTATAATTATATTTGAACGAATATATTCGCGTTTTTTTATTTTTGTTTAAACCGACGTTTCTGAAACTTTTCAGATCCCATAGTCACAGGCACACTGAGATGATATTCGTCTTACAAAAAATATTATATGAAATGCTGTCAAACTACCGTCTATTTAAAACTAATTAAAAAGGTTTCATCTAACGCAGAATTGACTCGGTGTCCCGAGGTATTGCAGCTGTTGCTTGCGGGGCTTGAGACCTAACTAAATGTAGTACCGGGTCCCAAACCGGTGGTACTCTCCAACCATCCTCTCTAATAAAATTGTTGGGATGCTTCTGGATTTCAAAGGCCTTTCGAAGCATTCTAGGCACAAATCGGTTTTCAGTAGTTAGTACTTGTACTTGATCAAAGCGAAGGTAGTGGTTTGGCCTATCCAACATATGCTCACATACTGCAGACTTTAGGGACCGTCTGTGCAGTGTGTAGTTCAAGTCGCGAAAACCTTAGAAAATACTATTACCTATGTGTCAATTAATTCTTTTTTTTTCTAATTCTAAGTATCTGTTTTATTCTCATTTTTGGTTTTGTAATTATGTACCTGTTTTATGTTTGTTTACTTTTTTCTTGTCCGTGTGAATGTCTTTTCTATTATATTCTAAAGTGATTGTGTCGTTGTTACAGTTACAATTCAAACGATGGCTTTGGCCGTGTCGCCGGCGAGCAGCTCAACTTCGCGGCGCCATCGGAGGACGAGGCGGAGTACCCTCCAGGCTCCTATCTCAAGAAGGGGAAGGTCTCAAGGGCAAGTCAAACTGAATATGCCCGTTTTAACTCTCTTTTTTATTATAAGATATATTACTTAAATATTTCCAGCTGTACCTAAAGGGATGTGCGTTACCGCAGAATTTTGCAATTCTGTCTCTATAGAAAACTAATGAGCTAACCAATATTAGGAAATTTTCGTGATTTGGTTGACCGTAGTTCTCTCGTAATTGAAAACTATTATTTATAAATTTAAACTCATAAAACTAAACTGTATTAAAATAAAATAGGGTTAAAGAAACTAAACAAACGCCATCTTTTTAACCCTCCAAACCAAAAAGGGACGTTATAAGTTCGACGTTTGTGTCTATGGCATCGCAGCTTTTGAACGGATGAATCGATTTTGATTTAGTTTTTTGTTTGAAAGTTGATTCTAGTGTCATCTGGTTCGACTTCATAAATCACATTTCCTATTAAAAAGAAGTTTTTGAGCCCAGTATTAAGAATATATTATATATTCATCGATTGGCAATGTGTGCGTTTATTATTTTTGTTCGTTTAGCACCACTCAGGGTCCACTGGAGCTGGGTGAGGTACTAGAGCGGAGCAAGGAGCTGCCCTCTGAAGCGGTGAGCGAGATAAAAATCCACCAAAAGAATTGCGTAAAATCTCCGCTCTTCAAGATTTATGCAGTTCTATTGGTGGATTTTACATCGCTTACAACTTCGCTAACTCGCTCCGCTCCAGTGAATAGACAGTCTCAGACCGTCCCCTAACATTAAGAATAACCTTCTGAAATTCCAACGGAATGCTACAACAACTCCTAAATCCACAGCAAGATCCGATGTCGCATCGTATAATAGAGAAACGTCGCCGCGACAGAATGAACAATTGTCTCGCTGACCTGTCGAGGCTGATACCACCAGAGTATCTGAAGAAGGGACGCGGGAGAGTTGAGAAGACTGAAATTATAGAGATGGCTATTAGGCATCTCAAATATTTGCAAGATCGAGCCAATGGTTCGTACACTCTCATTTATTATTTTGTTGGTCATCGTTGAAAATTTTCAAAACTTTGTTTGTGTTTTAGTGATTTTAATAGCAAGGGCGAAGACTAGTTTTTGTAAGGATAATTTAGAAACCATTTTTTAGAAAATAGTTTTATGAAAATAGTTAGGTTTTTAATTTTTGAGACTGGCCATACTTAGCTCACGACCGAACTGCTTACAGATGTTATGCCTTTGCCCGGTACCCAGCAGTCGGACAATTTATGCAAAAACAAAGCAAATCATAAATACCTGAGGGAAAATGTTCGCTTTCTAATAGAATGCTTTTCAAAATGTCTTGATACTTACTGAATCTAAACGAAGAAATATAGAAATTACTAACTTTAGTATTAAAAATAACCACCTTAAAAATTCTAATAACTAAATTCGTTTCTAAAGATATCGTAAGTTATAGGTAGGTAAAACCATTGATTTACCTTAAATACGGAATAAAAATAATAATGATACCAAAGTTAAATGAAAACGTTAAAATACGAAAATGATAAAGTATTGTAGTTTAAGAATAAACAACAATAAGTACAACATTTGACATACAATGGGGTCATCAATAATTTTATTATTGTAATTGGGTATTGGGATTTTTCCACTTTCCATTACGCGTGATTTTAAGTCACATGTTGACTCGAAACTACAATAATTGACTAAATCTGTTTAATCGTGTAAAAAATAATAAACAATATGCGATCACTATTTTCTGGTCTTTAGCACGTGACTTCGCTAATTAGGACCTATTATTTATCTACTTCATTTGTTAAGTTTTTTGCGTGGAACTTATCAACGGAATCTATACTAATATTATAAAGCTGAAGAGTTTGTTTGATCGCGCTAATCTCAGGAACTACTAGTTCGAATTGAAAAATTATTTTTGTGTTGGATAGTCCATTTATCGAGCAAGGCTATAGGCTACTTTTTATTTTGATTTTCCCACAGGATCGGGACTTACGGGGGTGAAACTGCGGGACGCAGCTAGTTTGAAGTATGTAGGTATGTTCGAAAAAGTAGCTAATAATAGGTCTCTAAAATTTTGATATCAGGTAAAAGTGACCAAATGCTTCAAATTATAACCCGAAATCGTAAAGTATTGAGAAATTTATGATGAAAAGGTGGTTCCAGATTCTCCATCAATCTGTAGATAGATCTTGAAAACTAATAGGTTAATAAAAACTACCTAAAACAATATTTATTTTGTATAAATATTAATATTTTTATAGGTAGATCAGGATAACGCATTTTATATATATAGATAAGATACCTACTTTTTAATATAAAAGTATACGGAATTTCTTGAAATGGTTTTGAGTTAATACCTTATAAAAATTAGATTTTCTCATTGTATGTATGTATATCTAAGGTATGTTTCGAAAATCTATTTCAACTTTGACTGACATAATTAGCTTTACTTATTCTAAGAAATATTATAATTATGTATAGGTAATCTATCTTTTCAAGAATAACCTGGGTTCATTCACCAACATCTAAAGATAGCTCTCTCTTATATCCCCGTCAATTGAAAAACAAGAAAGTGATCTTATAAGGGTTCCTTTTATTACCTTTTTACGGAACCCTAATTATAAATTACTCATATTTTTTGATACTCAGTTGCCTAAAGTGGCCCCCTCCATTAGCATAGAATTATTTTTAAGACTTCCGATAACATATAGTTCTCTTCAGAAAACTTTTAAATGTTTTAAGATGAATGTCAGAAATACTATAATTTTGGGAAAAAATATATTTATTATTGAGTATTTTTTACATTATCTCAGAATAGTTCAAAGTTCGTCACTCGTATAACACTCGAATTTTTGAACGATACGCATAGAAATATTAAATAAATTAAAAATTAAAAAGTTGTTTTAAAATCCCAAAATTTCATTATTCCCAATCTGTTTTATATCATTCACTTTTCCAATTTTATTAAATATAACATCAATACAGATGGTTAACTTGATTTATTTTATTATTTTTAATTACATAAGTACTTACTTATTTGAATTATAAAATTAGTTGAATTAAATTGTCTATATTTCTCTATGCTGAGGGACTGTGAGTAAATCTTGCAACTTCTTTCCTTTTTCACCGCCGCGTCATATGACAATCGATAGTGAAATTAAAAATAACTTAATAATAACTAACAGAAACAGACATTTAGAATTACATTGGACTAATAGAATTAACTTAAAAAAAACGCAATCAAATGTCGCTAGTAAAAGTCGAGCAATTCGGACAAGATTACTATTACTACGAAAATAAATTTAGGCTTAACTAATATAACTACCTCTTTACCTAATTAAGGTGCTCTTCCAGTACCGTGTGTAGGTATTCACATTACCTTAGCCCGCGCTCTCAAAAACGTAGCGTGCTGCGTGCTAACTGTTATATTTGATCGATATGCAAAACATTTTAGCATTATTATCCACAAATATAGTTCTTAGAGGTCAAAACCTATCATTTGATTCGTTTTTAGAAACAAACGTTAACTATTTTTGAATAAAACCCGATAAACGATCTAATAATTCTCTGTTTTCTAACATTTTTTTTATCAAACGAAGTTGTTCATTTCATGTTTTCAACCACAATAAACAAAAATATGGTTATTAAACTACAATATCCATTTATATCCAAATAACAAAAAAAGAGTATTTGATTACTTAGAGTTGCTTAAAACAAAGGTCGATTTTGGTAGCTTTATAAGCACAGGGCCTTAAGCATAACAAATATCTAATCGAACAAGTGTATTCGTACATCTAGTGCCTATATTAAAAGCCTCGGTCAGTAACCATGCAATTGCAATGCCCGGCAGGAAGTTCATAATAAACTCGTATGCCTGATTTAACATCCATTGTACCTACCATAAGAATACAAACAGATGAAAAATAGACAAGATTTATTCACAATCCCCTAAAAATATAAAATAAAAAACTATTCGAGTGTTAAAATAACTACGCTGAAGATTGCTAACGTTGTCGTGAGTCGCCCAGCGGAAGATGCTCCATCTTCGCGTGGGTTATGTTTTAGCGGCCGAACGATCGGCCGGTGCTGGTTCAGCGGCGGAAGAGGACCACTACCGAGCTGGGTTCCAGGAGGCCGCCAGTGAGGCGGTGCGGTTCCTCGTGGAAGTTCAGGGGTATGGACCGGCAGATGGACTCTGTGTGCAGATGACGGGACATCTACAGAGGCATGTGCAACTGCTCACTAAAGGTTGGTGATATTTAACTTCTTTTATAGACTGACTGTTAATTGTTTCGTTCTTCAATTTATCTTTACCTGTATTGGGTATGTTTGAGGAGGAGGGTCATGTCTATAAAGGGCTGTACAGCTATTGATGTTACCATCTAATTCGACAGTTTAACCGAATATTAATAAACCTTATCCTACTATACTGTAAACATTGAATTTCGCCACATTGAAAGCCTTGTAACGTAAGCCAGGGTTGAAATACAGCACTTTTTAAATTTTAAGACCATTTGGTAAATGTTTTTCTTTAAAGCCACTAACCTAAAACCCTCAGTTGTAAATTGGAGGCAAGCTTTCTAAATGTTCGACAAGGGCCGGTGGGATATGGTCTCATTGGTTTAAATTCTGATGACAAACATCTTTAGAAATAAAATAAAAAGAATAACTTGATTAAATGTCTATTTCAACATTGCAGGTGAGTCGAAACCCCGGGAGAAGGCTCCCCCTCGCTCGCAGCCCGGTTCCTCCTCAGACACGGGCAGCTCGTCGTGCTCGTCGCGCGGGTTTGCGCCCGCGCCTGTCATAGCGCAAGCACCACCCGCGCTGACGCCGGCATCGAACTCCGCACCCACACCGGGGCCCTTCCCGGACCCGTACGAGACACCACCTTCAGATGGATATGCTATGGATTGCGATAGAAGTAAGTTCGAAGATCAAACAAGAATGGTCTGTCTAGTTATGAACCGTTTGCCCCTGTTCATGCATCGCTAGACAATGAAATACCTACTTTAACACTTGGTGGTGGATGCTTGTTGAAAAATAACAAGAACTTCAAACGCAAGGCATTAAACCAAGAACGTTTTTTCTCTTAGAAGACAAGAAGATGACCTTAGGAGTGAAGAGTTTTGAGATTCGAGTTTTTATTATCATATTATATTTGAACCTGACTCTACTTCTTGACCCTGTTTGAAACGGTACGTTTCGCCAGCCCCGTCTACAATCAAATGCTCCTTAGAATTTTCGTTATAAAACTTATAGAAGCTGAATACCAGCAAGCAATCTGCAAGTGTTTTCACAGTGGAAGACCGCTTTCCAAGCGTTTTTCACAGTGAAATCCAACTTCTGCAAGTGATTTTCACAGTTTTAAACAATTTTTTTGAGTTTTCAACAGTGGAAATGTTTTGCAACCGTGAAAAACAAGATATCAGAGTGTTTTGCACAGTGGAAGACAATTTCTCCTTTTTTATAGTGGAAAATACTACTTCTGCCATCGTTTTCATAGTGGAAATAAGCTTCAGCAAATGTTTTCGAATTGGCAGAAAACTTCTGCGAGTGTTTTTACTTTTTTAATGTCTTCATCAAATATTTAACAGCAGAAGAGACTTGCTTGAGCTAACTTTTAAAAGTTTTATTTCTATTGGGCATTTGATAAATTTGAACTATAATATTAAAGTAAATATAATTATTCCAGTACCAGTTCCGGCTCAGGCAATGGTGACGGAAACGGAAAATCCGGAAGAACCACTTCCGTTAGACACGAGACGTAAACGTGAACCTACACTAAGGGCAGTGAGGAAGCCGGACCATGACGATTATCTACACTCTTACAAGTTCAAGAATAGTATTGAAAGGCGCTTCTCACGGTCACAGGATACTGAGGTAGGTTTTTTATAACCTAAAATACTGTCCTCGTAAAAAACACAGTATCTTCGAAAATAGTTTGTATAACTGTGAAAAAAATATGTAAAAAATAAAACAATATCAAAAATTACAATTAAAAAAAACTTTAAAATTATTTGACTCGAAGTTACGGTGTTACGAGGGCAGAATAAATATTTATAAATTAATGTAAAAGTTTACTTCAGTAAGTGTCAACGTTGTAGAAAGGCATCTTCTGTAAATGTTTTTGTTGTGGAAATCAACTTTTGTAAAAGTTTTCGTTCTTCAAGCCAACTTCAGTGAATATACTTTGGTTATGGAATTCATCTTCTGTAAATGTTTTCATTGTGGAAGTCAACTTCTGTAAAAAAATTTCATTGTGGAAGTCAACTTCTCGGATATTTTAACCCCCGACGCAAAAACGACATGGTGTAATAATGTGTGTGTGTCTGTGGCATCGTAGCTCCCGAACGGATGAACCGATTTTGATTTAGTTTTTTTGTTTGAAAGGGGAATTAGTCGGGAGTGTTCTTAGCTATGTTTGATCGAAATCGGTTTTCAATTGTTGTGGAAGTCAATTTCTGTAAATATTTCCGTTCTTCAAATCAAGTTCAGTAAATGTTTTTATAGTAGAAGTAATAGATGAATTTTACCTTGTTCGGCAGACGACGGACATGTCCCGCGTGCCAGCCGGCTCCCTGACTACAAGCACCAACAAGACGTACTCACACAAACGTCGCCGCGCGCCGCACAAGCCGCAGCCAGCTCCTTCTTCCACCTCCGGCTCTACTGAGGACACACGAGATACATCGCCACAGGTATGAACCATTTTGCCAAGTTCAATAAGATCCTTGCCTGGCGGTAGCAGGTGTTTTTTTGTAAAAAGAGGCTCTCCTTTTTAACCGACTTCGAAAAAAGGAGGAGGTTCTCAATTCGGTTGTTTTTTTTTTAGTTACGCAGTTTCACCTTAATCTTTGTCTGATTAATAGCTTGCAATGTTTGGGTCGAGTGAGAGAGTACTCTCAGGCTGGAAATAAGTAATTACAGCCAGTAAAGTTTCCTAATAATAGTCAATAGAAAATTGCTATTATTAGAAAACTATATTGCTGACTGTTGAAATCAACGTTCCTTATTGCTCTAGTCGATCGCGATCGCGATTTCTGTCAATTTAACGGATAAATAGTAATAATAATAAATAATAAATCTTTATTTCCTTAACATACATAAAATTTGCTAAAGTAATATTATTAGTAGGTACTTATAGCAGAAGTTATAATAATTCTAGTGAATTTTACAATGATGAACAGTACTAACGATAAAATCGCGCACCGGAGCATAAAGTGACAAAAATAATATTCCTGACCGATGTGTGGAATGTCCTGCAATATTTATTGATTTTGAACATTTTTTTAATGATAAATAAATAGCTCAGGACCACTATCTTACACAATTGTATCCTAGCTTTCACCGAAAAAACATTGACCGACAAATATTGACCGAAAAAATGATTGACCGACTAAACATTGACCGAAAAAAAAACATTGACCGAAAAAAACATTGACCGACAAAACATTGACCGAAAAAAAGATTGACCGACTAAACATTGACCGAAAAAATACAATAGTAAGTGACGATGCGGTCTAAGATTTAGCACGCATCGTCATGTACTAGGAGTTACTTATAGGTTCTTGACTCAAAAATCCCCAAATAAACGGGGGCCTTCGGATACGACTTAGGCCGGTGGATGGTAACAAGCCGCGGCCCAAGGCCCCACCAGGAGATTGTTCCTTAAGCATCACACCACGGACGCGAGCAATACGAACCCCCAAACCGCAGTTACATGACGCGGTGTGTCAACACTATTTGTACCTATCTAATATTGTAATGTCTATGTTCCAGGACACGTCTAGCGAGTCCCCTCATCACCACCACTACGACAAGCCTCCGCCGCCGACGCAATACGTACCGGTCTTCGCGCTTAACGCTCTTGGTCAGTATAATAGCTGTTACATAATTTGTACTTATGTATGTATTTTTCCCGCAACTAGACTCTTTTTAATTGGGTCCTTTTTGCGTGAGGATGGAGTAGGCTTGCCCAGCACCTACTACCTTCTCAGCTTAGTCGACCATGTCCAGAGGAGAGAACTTGTCAATACTTCTGGAGCCAACTAAGCCGCGGGTTTCATCACGATGTTTTCCTTCACTGTAAGAGTAATGTCAATTAGCGCACATAATTTTTTCTTAAGAAAAATACATTGGTGCACGGCCGGCTGGGATTCGAACCCACGACCTTCAGAATTAAAGTCGGGGTATTTACCACTAAGCCAACACCGCTCTTATACTTATACGGCCTAAGTAAAACCATAGACAAACGATACTGTACCGATAGATAGACGAACACCACCGCTCGCCATAACTAATGCCATCTGTTGCCATTCTAATGAAATCTTTAAGCTTTTGAGAACTTGTAAGACTTTTTTTTATCAATTAGAAGAAGATTAGAAGCGATTTTTCTCAATTTGAAATCAATAAATAAATATTGCAGGACATTCACACATCGCTATTTAGCCCCAAGCTAAGTAACTAGACTTGTGTTATGGGTGCTAGACAACGGATATATTATTTAAATACTTTTCTTTTGTAAATATATACTTATAATACATAGAAACAACCAGACCACAGACAAATATTTAAGCATAAATACATGAGGCGGGAATCGAACCCGCATACCTGTGTTTGGCAGTCCGGCATGGTGACCATTGTGCCAAATGGGTCGTCTTTCACCTTAACTTTTTAACATTAGTTATGTAAAGTTTATGATAAAATAGCGGTATCTCCATCTTTATTTAACTTATAATTTTATATTTTTTTGAGCAAGTTTGATTTGTGACAAAATGCACGTACGCCCTTTGAATGGGCGGTTTTTGTCTACCAATATCTATTATTCGTCTATAATTCATCAACTGGCACACAGATGGCGCCATAATGAAAATGTATGAGTCAACCTTTTCTGCCAGTTGAAAGGATATTAAAACAAAAAGTTTTCTATTTTTATATATTTTATAAATGTTTTCAGGTAAATATTACGTCCCCCTGAGCGTAGACTCCGCCTGCCTCTCCCGCCACCTCGGTCCGTACGACGTGCTGGACGCGCGAGCTGTACACCTCGCGGCTCCGTTGCATCCAGTCACGATACACGTCAACTTCCAACCGTGTCTCAACTACCATGTGAAGAGGGAACCGAGCGATAGGGAATGGCGGGCTTAGAGGACTCAGTGGAATGTGTAGACGTGAACCACGTTAGTGAACATGATTAGGCATTTATACAAGTACGCTATTTTGGTATTCCATACGGGACGTAAGCAAAGCGCCCATTTTTTTTATATCAAAAGTGGATTCTTGACTAGAATCAGTTCAAAGTATCTTTATCAAATGGAAGCATTTTTTTTGATGACAGGCGGGACTGTCCAGCGTACTTGTACTATGGAGGACAATGTAATTGGAGCTTGTAAGACAAACAGTTTATAGAAGTCCTTGTAGGTTAAGTCTGCGCGCGGTAAATACGAATGCGTTGTTTTGTCGTTTATATCATATGTTGATTATTTGTGTGAAGTGTTTTCTGTGTTAATATTTAGGACATATTAAATATGAAATGAAAGCGCCTCTGTCGTGCGCACTTTTATTTGACCAGTCATATTGATTGATCACGAAATTCACCAATCAGCGCTCAGCATTGACTCGTTTAAGAGTAAGTCTTCTGTGGCATTCTGTGATTGGTAGTTGCAGTCGCGTGATCATCTGCTCCCCACTATTAAAGACTTCAGGATTTTTCTGGCTGGCGTCTAATTGGGCGCCAAAATAGAAACAATTTAAAACGAATTCCCCGACTTATTTTTATCGCCAGATTCTAATCTACGTTCTTATAGTCGAAATCAATAACATATGTATCAGCTACCAAGAGTTAAATCAGAAAAATGCTATTTTTTTAATCCGCGGTAGCAGAGACATAATTCCATTATCTACAACCGTACGGATTTTGATGAAAAATGTGGAGTATGTTTTAAGGTCTTTCGATCAGCTAGTTTATAGAATAATTTTATTGTTAAGATGGATGGGCTGCTATTGGAAACTAGTCTAGTACCTACGTAACGAATGTAATTTTATTTTTAAAATGATACATGTGTGATGAAAAATAAAGAGTGCCATTTGATGAGCCCCACATTGAGTTTTCCTATAGGAAAACCAATTGGATATTATATTTTTCTTATTATTTTTGTCACTGAGTTACTTTGTGCTATTAGAGATGACAAAACGAAGAAAAAGTTAATATGGGGGAGGTAGCTCTATTAGACAAGTCAAGCTTCCTCATGCAAAGCTCGATTGAAAGACATCAATTAGTTTGGTGCACTTTTTCTTCGTCTAGTCATCTCCACAGTACAGTGTAACTCAGTGTTCTATCCCAACTTATTTACCTAGGCAAGCTATATCTACCTAGCTAACTAATTTGAGGTATTTTTTTTAACTATGGACTATATCAGTTTGATTGTGAAAAATGTGTAACGTTGATATAGTTGATAAGTATGTTATGTTTGTCTGTATTGTTAATTTACTTGGTAGTTTTACTTCTAAAGAAAAATGCTATTATGAATGTTGTATTGAATTAAGTCTAGGATTCTTAGAATTTGTAAATGATTTTATATTTAAGGATTAATGAAACATCTTAAAGATGTTTTTGATTAAGAAGATTAATTATTTAGTGTTATCCATTCACTTGTTTAATCCGGCTCGAAGAACCATTTATTTTGATGAAAGAAAATTGGCAATATTAGAGCTATTATAAGTATTTCTTTTGAGTAATTCGTTTATTGGTAAACTTATGTTTCATTAGTAGGATTGATTAAAGAACTGAAAAAATAGTTTTTATGCATGTTGGAGCGTTTAGTATATCAAAATGTTGGGTAACTTGTTGCGGCTGTGAATTTTTAAACGTGTTAGTTTTGTAGTTTGTATTTAGTACATAATTAACTATATTTGAGCTCAAAGACATACGTGGCACTACCCAATAGAATCTGTTATTTTCTAAATATCTCCTATTTGTTGAAATAATATTTTAAAGACCAGTAAATGACATTAGATGAATTATAACCGGCAGCCATTTTTTTTTACACAATCCTCTATTTTGTTTATGATAGACATAAACAAAATGGAGGACACAGTTCTACAATTTTCTTTTTGTTTGGGTTTCGGAATGATGGTGTGGCGTCCAATAATGGACTTTTAAGACTGAGGTTTTTTTACGTAGCAGTAAGGGAAACAGCTTTTTATTCATTGCTTTTTGTTATTTTTGAGGTTTCTAAAACCTGCAGATTGTACGAAATGTGGTCCTATTTACTAGAATTTCAGCATTAGAAGCTTGAAATTCGTTAAAATAAGCATGTATTTAAAACATTATAAGTATTTGTACAAATAAAACAAATATTGAATGTAGATCTTACCAATAACCAAACTTACTGTCACAGATTTTTAACTTACTTTTTTTGTTCTATATTTTTGAAATTTTTCTTTCAGAGAACTTTGAATTTGCGCAAACTAAATTACAATTTAAATTTGGAATGGTTATTTTAGTGAATGGGACTGCTCTAATAAAACATTTCTACGTTTAGTATAGGTATTTTATATGATTAAATTGATATTGTGTGATCGAAGTGTCAAATTAATTGTAAGAATAAAATAAATACTTCATAATTTGTAAATACGTTTATGTTTAAGAAATACATAGTTATAAATATTTTTTGTTTTATTACTCAACTGTTACAAGCTGTATATGCCCGTTGTTCGTAACTCAATTAAATGATTAAAATTTATTTCTGTAGTCCCCATTGACGCTTTCCCGTTATGGGGGATAACATGAAGTTATAAAATGTCCTTCCCATTGGAACATGAAACGAGTGCGGGGTGGTGGTCCAACTATGGAACGTGGAATATATTAAGTTTAAAACAGGTGAGGCGCCAACATAATGTTATGGTATGTTTATAACCAACGTTTTGTTTGTAAGTGAAGGGTTATTCTATAAATGTCTCATAATGAGATGTAGCTTATTGCAACGAACCACGAAAAGAGTTCCCTACATCTTCAATGAGATGTTAGGAAAAAAATATATTTGAGTTGCAACCGACCACGAATCCAACACCACTTTTTCTTCTGTTTAAAGTAGTCATTGATCTGTAAAAAGTACTAGGCAATCATAACTTAGTAGAAGGTATAAATCACATCTATTACATTTTCTCTCTCTTTCTTTCTAAATTTTTCTCCTGACAAAATATGTGATGGCTATGAAGGTATGCTCGAAAAATAATTCAATTATTTTGACCATGATTTCACATTAAATTACGGATTGCTTTTTGTGGGATACCTTCTACTGAGTTCTGATAGCCAACAATTTACACAGTCACGGAAAGTCACGGTTTGCTCTTATACGAAGCAGTAGGTATACCTCCTACAGAGTTCTTACAGCCTAGTACAAACATCCTTAAATATGTGACGGCAATGAAGGTATGCTGGAAAAATAATTCAAATATTTTGAGCATTTCACATTCGGATTATTTTTTGTGAGATACCTTCTACTGAGTTCTGGTAGCCTAGTACTTACGGATCAATAACTTTTATTTTACGGAAAGTGGCGCTGGTGTGTACGGGCTTGCTCTTAACGAAGCAGTATACCTCCTACAGAGTTCTTACAGCCTAGTATAAACATCCATGTAGTGGAAAGTAATTATACTTTCCAGTTTCCATTCCTGTTTAAATTGTATTATAGAGATTGGTCTGTAAGACTAGGCTATCAGAACTTAGAAGAAGGTATCCCACAAAAACTATTTGATTAGTAATGTCGAGATAATTAGATTCGTATGTATTATTCCAGCTTCTTTCATGAACATCACATACTTTGTCAGGAGAAAAATTGAAGAAAGAGAGAGATAATGTGAAAAGTAGAATTCAAACCTTCTACTAATTTCTGATTGCCTAGTACTTTTTACAACCAATGGCTACTTTATACAGAAGGAAAAGTGGTGTTGGATTCGTGGTCGGTTGCAACTCAAATAATTTTTTTTTTGTTCCTAACTACTAGAAATCTGTTACCTCTGATACCCCGAAAACCTAATAAACGATAGCCGTCATTGAAATTTAGATAACAAGTAATTATTTAATCGGAGTTTTATAGGGAATAAGGAAAAGGCGCCAATATTCAAACCAAGATTTTATGTAATTAATTATCATAACATCTTTTATTCTATATTATTATTATTTTAAATTTTACATGCTTAGTTAAACATTAAGAAAGAAATAATAATATTTAACATCTGAATAATATACAGCTCTACTTTATGATCCACTTAGCGTTAAACAAAATTATATATTGCAAAATATTCTATTGTTAAAAATACCTTATAATAATATAAACCGAACAAGGTAAGGGAGGAAAGAAGGTGGGGTGCAATCACAAGGACAAGAGATAACTAGGTTCGAAATATATGGCAAAACGACGGAATAGTGCGCTTTTTGTTTACCATAACAAAATATAGCTTTTCACTTAACATTATCTAATATTTACACACTTTACTATAGAATTGATAATAAGAACTTTATATCACAAAGATTTTTTTCTAATATACTACAGAAACATTTAAGTTAAAACGCATTACGCCGATATTCTCTAAGTACCTGATATACGAACTGGGCCTTTATTCTTTACGCTCATTTACGCAAAATGAGCACAGAGACTAAAGAACCAGTCTTTCGTGTGACATATTAAAAATAATGGCACAAACTGTCGACAAACATAGTCTGTTTGTGACTTTTGTATCTCTAAATATATGTGTAGTATCCATTTACATTCTATGAAATAAACGCGATCGCTGAGATCGTATTTAGCGCACGACATCATCAAAATAGACATACGGAAGCCCTGTTACGTTCCTGTGAAATTTTAGTTAATTAATGCTCTTATTTTTTTCAATGGTTGTCTTCGACTTGTGCGTACATATAGCCAGTGTCAAGAAATAACAATTGCTTTAAGCTGATAAGAAAATAAGCGGACCCCGGGCTCCCGAGAGGGATGCAACCGGGAACATCGCTCGGATGATGATGACAAGAAAATATATCGATTTTGTTTATTTTCAGTCCGTTTAGTTCACAAACCTCTGTGTACGTTAATATGAAGTCTATCCATATCAACATAGAGCTCATTTTTATTTAATAACAGATTTCAGGTCAGCCAATTAACTAAAATGGATTGTGTTGATAAAGATAGAATCCATATTGATATGGGCAGTCAGAGGTAAAATAAGTGATAGAACTGAAGGTTATGTTCTGGAATTACATTAGGGTATGTATAGACTTGAAGGCCAATTTTAGTTAATAAAATTGTAAAAAACATCCGATTGCATTTCGATTACAATAAATATTAAATACCCTCAAAGTATTCTTGAGTATACCAAAAGCTAACTTTGAGCTACTTTGAGGGAATTTTTGTAATCAAAATGCAATCGGATTGATATTGCAGTGTAATTTGAACAATTTCATTTACGAGAATTGGCGTTTTGAGCATTTCAATGTAATGTAAAACACGTAAACGCAAATTTTCGAAGTGTGGTTAAATAAATTTAAAAACAGCGAATGCTCGATGGTCGATTATTACTAGTAAATGCTTTACACCCGTATTCACAATCAACCCTATGAGATTGCATAGTGCGCTAAGCAATCTCATAGGGTTGATTGTGATAACGGGTACGGGTGTAAGTCTATACCCACTGAAATGTCTCTTACTTGTCAGTGACGCGTTTAACGTCAGCGTCATAGAAAACTTTGATACAGCATTAACTAAAGTTCCACTTAGAAACGTTTTTGAGTGCGAAGATAATCGTGTATACTTATTCGTTCTTTTACATTATATCTTACGTTTAAATTATTAATTACGCCATATTTAACAAAGCGATCGATCTAGCTTACTAAATAGATATTGTGGAAGTACATAGCAAAATTCTTATAAGAAAATTGCGGGGTAAAGTTATTCAATATCTGTTTATTACAGCGAGATCGCTCGGTAACTTATAATTTGCATTTTGACGTTGTCGTTACAATAGTACGACGCAATGCGCTCTAACGACGAGACATAAAGCGGTTTATCTATTCAAAAATCCAGATCGAAATATTTACACGTTCATTTCATATAAAACTACAAAACGACATTCGGCTGTGAATAAAATTTCATACTCTATAATTGATTCATAAAAAGACCTTACAACTTTTCCGTACATTACAAAAATATAATAAAATCATGAATTATAGCATAAATAAAAAAAAATATTTAATTACATCAATTCTGTTAGTCTAATATATCATGTAATCTTTGCCTTCAAGGCGTTTATTGCAACAAGTTGACTAATTCACTAAATTATGTTTAATGATTATGCAATGAAGACTAAGTTTCAAATCATACTGGTTTAGTAAAAATGTCTTATTCTCGATTGTAAAAAAAAAATCTGTAGAAGTTTTAAAATGTTCATACGTACGAGATTCGGTTATTATTATGTTCCTTTACTCTTAAGATGTTCACATACCGTACATTTCGCTGTTGCGTTGCAGATAAATGTCGTAACAGTATGTGAACACTTTTACTTCGAGTTAAAAGCTGCTCATAAAGTAGGTATAATTTATTATTAAGTAGAGTTAAAAATTTATATAAAAAAACTAACTAATTTGTCGGCCAAGCCTTATGGGGAATTAAGTAAAACAAGGTTAGGTGTAAACTGGTCCCATGTCAGCACAAAACTAAATTAATATTGGTAAACAGATAACAAGCAGAAATAGGTATATTAATTTCTCTAAAAGATGTTAAAATTTTAAAAATTCCAACATATCGACAAAGGCGACCTTAGTTGGAGGCGTCCGTCCTGGCGAGTAGAGAAAGAGTAACTAAAAAATAATAAGGGTTCCTTTTTTACCTTTTGCGGTATGGCACCCTAAGGCTAGGAGTTAGGAGGAAGAGAGACAACCTCCAAAAACACCAATTATTTACTACACATTAATTTACATTTTTTTTTATTGCTTAACCTTTTGTTTCGTCTCTCTTTTACTGTTTTCCAATTTTTATTTCTCTTCGTGAATGGGACCAATGGGTCCAGTAAACACCTAACACGAAAAAAAGAGTGTAAATTGTCAAAGTATAATCAAAAATTCGAATCTCACTCATATCAAAAAGCACACAATCCGTTATAAAATAGGTCCGGAATGTGTCCGGGACCGATTGGGACCGATTGAGCAACGCTTGGGACGAAGCTAAATATACTGGGAACAGTTTACTTGAACATTTTCAAGGTGAACCCGGGACTAGTGTGACTATGGCTCTATAGTTCAATCACTAATAAATTAAAATGACTCAATTAACAAGAGTAACTGACAATTTATTCAATTTTACACTCTTTAAAATCACACTATTTGTATTCATTATTTCTATCAGAAAATTGCGATCGCGTTATTTAAAAAAAAAATAGCGTTTCAGCTGAGTTACATCAATCGTGGCCATTAGAATCTGTAGCGACCACGACAACGTGACTACGGCTGATGTAACTTAGCTGAAACGTCAAATAAATTTTTAATATAATTATTCAAAACGTGATCGCGACCCGTTCAAATTTTACTCCATTTCATATCGGTTTATAATCATTTGTAACTTAAAAAGTTTATCATTTTAAAGGTTTAACATCTTATGTACACGCGCTATTTATTGAAAAATTATTATAAATAAAAGAAGGTATTATAGTTTAGTTATAAATTCCATCATAGATACAATAGCCCCGGTTCACCCTAGTAGTTTAACTACACTAATAAAATTTATTAATTATGAATAAATTGCCTTCACGGCCCGCGTTCGACATTATCCAACTACGTTCTACCGATGGATTAGAAATGAGAAATCACGAACTACTACATGAAAAATAACTGTGATACAAATATAAATTTCACATTCTTTTATCTCATTTCTATACCATCGTTTTAGGCCCGTATTCTCTATATAAAAGCTTTATTCTAGCTAACGATCGATCGAACCTAAATACATTGCAACCGAAATAAAAATTAAAACATTTAAATTAATGAAGGCGGTATTAAACTAAACAAACGAATACGATCTAATTCACTAATTTACTAAAAATTAATAACGAACAGAATATTTTGCAAAAGCGCGTATTCCACTGGGCGTCGTCTAGTCCTATTTCTAACCCCCGAATGACAAAGGGGTTTCACCCCTGCGTTCGTGGCATCGTAGCTCTGAAACTAATAAACCGATTTGATAGCGGTTCTATTCGATAGCCGACTTTCGAGAGTGTTCTCGGTTCATATTTCATGAAAATCAGATCAGCCGATTAAAAGTTATGAACAAATTTTAATTGTCAATCGGGGTTTTTTAATTCGTCTACAATGCGATTACGATAGCAATTGAAAATTTTATTTGTTTACTCTCTTATCTGACTTGACCGGTTTTCATAAAAATTACATGGTCAGTTCATAGTAAGATTAGGAGCGTGCAGCCAATTGTTATAATAATCACATTACTACCTAGTCTATTGTAAAAATGCCCGGTTATTCACAACATCGATTCGTTGTCGATATGTTACTGTAATAACCGGAACTACGGCATATCCTAAGATTCGCCGGTTTATCCTAGGTCTAAGTAAAGACGATTGGTAAATGTAAACTTCAAATACGCCAGGTATTGACATATTTGGCGTATTTCAAATTTATTACATCTACCTTTTTATTACCATGATTTATGCAATCTTTATTCAGACCGTATAGATAGACTATAAACACACTGAACACTTTCTTGCGAGTAAAATGAGTATTTTAATAATCTTCATTTCCTGTGACCCTCCACACCTTCAAGGCGTTTTGCGTGGTCACAGTTCTAACCTAACTTAACCCGTTTTGGGTTAAAAATCCTAAGATTTACCGAGTGATTTCTGTTATTCTTAATTGTCTTCATTTTCTTTAGCACTGCAACCCTTTATGGGGAATGGGGATTGCACATATTAGGTCACAGTGCTATACTAACCCTTTCTGGGTCAAAAATTCAAAGATTTACAGAGTAACTTCTGGTCAAAGTTAGAAATCAAAGACGATAACAGAACATTTCGGACGGACTACAAACTCATGTTGTTAAATCTTAGGATAAACCGGTAAATCCTTAGATATGCCGTAGTTCAGACTTTTACAGTAACAAGTTATAAAACTATTACTATCGTTTCTATTTACTTTACTGCAACTACTTTGTGAACATCAAACACGACAGCCATTTTAGAATTATGTTTATGAAACGTTTTAGTAACCCTGCATACGTTGCTATCATTGTATTTCGTAAAACGGGGGTTTCAATTACTAAGTATAATCCAGTTTTTTTTGCGAATTTTAGAGTTTTTTTGGAAGTTTTGGCTTTGCACGATTTGTGCATACAACCAGTGTCAATTTTCCTTGGTTTTGATATTTATCTTCTTGTTTCGCTAGTCATTAACTAAACCTCGTCGTCGAGTTTTCCGTCAGTGAAATATGACGGAAAACTCGACGACGAGTTATAACTGGATTTATTTAATACATTTTATAAAATCAACTGATATCAAACTAGCTGTGCCCCTCGGTTTGACTTGCTTTAGAAAGACAGAAAATAGACATTTATTCAAAAAATATATGAATTCAATATGTATGGTCTTTTCAAGACACCTAGTATTTTTTTAATTTGCTTCCATTTACAAACTTTTTGTCAAGTATAATATTTTAATTTAAGTATAGATTCTCACCGAAATAATCTCACTAAAAACACAGAGACGATAACGCCATTTTTTTCATGACGGGTAAAAAAATCTCTTCTCTATATCACCAAATCGATCATATTGGCAAATAAACTGGATTATAGTTCAAGATAAGGACAAATGGTGTTACTTTTATTATTGCTTGCGATATTCGTATTTGAGCACGAAATGTTAACTAAACAATAAAAATGCATCAGTTAGAAAAAAAAATGAACACTTTTTTAAATCATAACGAATCTTGTAGGAACACCGAGATTTGTTAAACAATAATGTTTATTATATTAATTAATTAAATAAACTCGAGTGATTAAATGATTGACCAGCTTAAGCTGCCGAACGAAGCATTGTGATGGTGGACCAAATACAAATTAAAAACAATTTTAACCTCTAGAAATGGCTAATAGGTACTCTAATTATGTAGGTAGGTATATGAATAACATCTAACACTAACAAGAGACCTAGATAGAGACGGTCGATTCTCAAACAGTCGGAAGTAACATTTTGCTTCCGTCAAATTGAGAATCAAACTGCAATTGTACGGGAAGTACTCCGTACACTTTGATAAGCTAAAAATGTAAAACAAAATAATAAAAACAGCTATAATTTACTTAACATTATCCTTTCGTGTGTCGGCCATTTTTTTGCAAATTCCCGGTATCTGTTTGGCCATCCCGCGGGAACCCCGCGGGATGGCCCGGCACATCGAGGAGAGTGAGTAAAATAGCGATAACAGCGAAGTTATGAATGGGAGCTACATAAACCTTGGGTAATAAAGAATGAGTATGAATTACACTACCTAGGCATATAAATACATTGAGGCATATAAATGCAGTTTATCTTGTGATGTATTGTTAATTCTAATTGGAAAGTACTTTCTCCGAACTTTCTCCAATTTGTTGTACAACGATCGTGTAATTTAAAAATGGAAGAATTATTTCCATAACAAAATGTTTTATCTACTTGTAATATCCCTAACCCACAAGCATAATACAAAACAACTTACCAACTTCATCACACTAAAAGCAATTAATCAACACTAAAACCCCACTTGACTCGACACTTGACACCATGACACAACAAAAAACACAGCAAAAAAAAATGTTATGTTTACATTTCAATTTCGTAAACAAAGTTGTTCTAATTGGTATACATTCGACACTTTAATTATAGTTTGGTTCAGTTACGAGTAGACAGACAGAGTTTTAGTTGTTACAAGTGCTTTGTTTACAAGTATTGAACAAAAACAAAACACTGCTAGTCGGTCGTCCATGTCTGTCAAACGACCTTTTTAAGGTCGAAACGTCAATTTCTAATTAGAATCTAATTGGAATATTTACGCAAAACTAATCAATTTTTCCCTAGTTAAATGATTACTATTTATCAAGATATGTATGTTAATGATGTTAATAACGAGATTATCTACCACTAATGTATTTTTTTGGAAAAAAAACTTGTAAATAACAACAAGAAAATACAACTGCCGGTTGACAACTGACATTTGCCCATAGACTCTCAATAAAAACGAAAAAATAACGTTCCCGGGTGTTTTATTGATAGTTTTAGAGACTTTAAACATCATCGTGAGTTTTCTCTTTCACATTGTATACGTTCGAACAGGCTAAATATAGTGTACACGCTTCACTTCGACGAAGAAATACGCGGTAAACGATCGACCTTTAGAAGGTGGCGCGACAGATGCGCCATGTTTAAAATCGACCTTTAAAAGGTCGTCCGACAGACGAGGGGTTATGCGTACAAAAATCTTAGCCGTCTCTAGGCATCTAAATACACTATCGAAAGATCGTTAATAAATAAATATATTATTAAGGATACATAAACATTGTACATATATAAAAAAACCTTATATACCATTTATAAATACATATACCGAGTAGGTCACCTAAACTTTTATCTTAACTCTCTTATATACAATATGTACAAAAGGAAATAAAAACAATTTGTACTTGCTGAGAACTGTGTGAAAATAAAAACGGAAATATACAAAACACCTAACACAATAAGTCGATATTAATGTCCTATATACTATAATACAGTGACGTACGTGTACACTAACGCAGGCGGGTCGCGGCTCTACCTCGCCGCGCCTGCGCTCGTTGCCGCCGCTGCGCCCGCGCATGCCTCCGAGACATCTACGAGGGAAGGAAACACTATATTATTTTACAATAATATTATTACTAGCGATAGCGAACCGGCTTCGACCGGGTAGCTAAGGAAATTTGTTCATTAGTTTTAACCCTTTTACTAAGACTCCACTGTCTGTCTGCCTGTCACTAGGCTGTATCTCATGAACCGTGACAGCTGTTGACATTTTCACAGATGATGTATTTCTGTTGCAACTATAACATAGAATACTATGGTACGGGCGGGACCCTTCAAGTGCGAGTCCGACCCGTTTGAGGCGGGAATCGAACCCAGAAGCTTCTGCGTCGCGGCGGGTGTTTGGCCGACGCTCCACAGAGGTCGTGCGACTTGATTAGCTGCAAGTGTAAGTACCTGTAAGGTCCGGAGGCGCGGCATGAGTGAGGTCTGCTCGCGCCTCCTCATCCTCCGGTAACGCGAGCCCGAACTCCCGCCGCAATCTCGAGCTCAGGTTCTCACGTTGACGCTCCGATGCCGTCGGCTCTGCGTCGAATACACCTACACGTACCACAACAATATGAGTTTTAATATAATAATTTTATACTTTTACATTCTAACATTATACATTCAAGATATTGAATCATTACTTATTTTCATTGGTGATCATTACGTATGGTGCATAATAATTATTGTGGAGATTGGAGTCTGCACTAAGGTTTGGGTAACCCGTTTTACAAGTCTCCAGGCCTCCACCAACGGATCCAGGGAGTGAGTTAGGAACCATTACAGTAAAAAGAAGAATACATAATATTAGATTAAAGAGATTACAAAGTCTCATCTAGTTCACAGTAAAATACATAATGTTATTGTTGGGAAACTAGCTTTCAAAACATCTTCTCTAATAGATTGGTTTATTTTTAATCTAAAGCGAGTATTGATCTCTTGGAAACACGAATATTTGTTTTATTTTTGTTTGTAACGAATAGGTTTTGAAACTAATAGACCAATTTTGATGAAATGTGGTATTAGGATACATTGAATTCTTGCGAATAACATAGGCTACTTTTTACCCGACTGCGCAAAGGAGTGGTATTGTGTTTTTCATTCTATGTATGTTTGTTTGTTTCTTTGTGGCAATAGTAGAGATCAAACGCGTGGTCCGATTTTGATAAGTGGCACGTCGTTAGATTCGCCATGCCAGCGCGAGTTTATCAGTTGTTCTTCTATACTATAGTTACAGCAGACAACTTATATTATAACTAGCTTTTGCCCGCGACTTCGACAGCGTAGAAATTGAAAATGGTTCTAATAAGATTGGACCAAGAAATCACGTCCCATACAAACTTTTCCCCCCTTTTCATCTTCTAAGCCGAAAATCCTCACTTATCGGATGCTTACGTCATACAAAAAACACACCCTCCAAGATTCAGGTCTCTACGATCAGCGGTTTGGACTGTACGTTGATCCGTCAGTCAGTCATTCAGGACAAAGCATTTAATATAGTATAGATTGTAAAAGTTTGTGTCTGTTTGTTATTTCGTCACGCAAAAACTACTGTGGACTGATATAAAACGTGGTTGTAGCTGAATAGAAGCTACTTTTTATCCCGGTGATCGTGAGTAAAGCACAAGTAAAACAACTATACACAGCCAGTATAGTAACACATACATATTTTATACATTTACTAGCTGAGCCTTGCGATTTCACCCGCGTAAGTCCCGATACCGTGGGAATATCAAATAAAAAAGTAGCCTATAGCCTTCCTCGATAAATGGACTATCCAACTCAAAAATAATTTTCCAATTTGAACCAGTAAATATTGAGTTTAGCGCGTTCAAACAAACAAACTCTTCAGCTTTATAATATTGGTATAGATGTACATTACAAACATTTTGCGCAGTACGCGACGCTACGCGGCGCGAGTAATGGTGGCTTCAAGGTCGTACGGCCAGTTAGTTCACTACGCTTCGAAACTTGAACATTTTAGCTTTTATTTTTGTTAACGTTTAAAATATTTTCACTATTGATTGCTGCAAATGTTAATTGGACTTCTTGTTTTCTTTGTATTTACTTTAATATTTTCTTTACTAATATTATAAAGACGAAAGATTTAATTGTATGTGTGAATTGCATAGGCTCCGAAACTACTGGACCGATTTTGATGAAACTTGGTATGAGGATACATTGATTCATTGAGAATGTTATAGGCTATTTTTTATCCCGATATTCACAAGGCAACGCGAGTTACGTGTTGAATTTCGCAGTGCTTAGTAAGACATAAGTCATAAGATATAAGTATGTCTTAAGTCTTATGACTTATGCCTTACTAAGGTAAAAGAGAGATCTCTCTCTCTTTAATAAGAGAGGAGATATAAGTATCTAACGACATGACACCCGCCTATCCGACATCGTATATATTACGCGAGAATCAACACCCAGTCATTATACGTATTTGTTCAGTACACAGAGCTCATTGACTCAACAAAGCTGTATACCGTTTAAGTAATCAAGTCAATTGACAAACGCAATTACTTCTAATTGGCTTGCATTTCAATGGACATAGGATCATCAATAATAGCTGAATACAATAATGCTTTAATTTTAGCTATTTACTAAGACCTCTAGATTGGATTTTTTTTCTGCGACTTCCGTGGGGCTAATTTAAACCGCCAACAATCAACAAAGAGGTGCTAGACAAGTCTACTCCATCTTATACATTTTTTTACTTATACATATCCAGGCACTAGAGCCCTCTGAATGAAAGAATATGAATGGATTAAAATTGCTAGTAATATAAATCATCTATATTAAATTTAAGGCTAATCTATACTTATAAATTAGTCTGTCTAGAAACATAAAATATGGAACATAAGTTTATTATATAAAATACTAGCGACCCGCTACGGTTTCGCACGGCTATACATAAAACCCTTTCTCTTGAATCACTCTATCTATTAAAAAAACCGCGTTAAAATCCATTGCGTAGTTTAAGATCTAAACATATATGTGTATTGTATAGGGACAGACAGCGGAAAGTGACTTTTGTTTGATACTATGTAATGAAACATCCGCACACAAAGAATTTCGATAAATTCCATTTACGATGAAACTTGGTATGTTATTAGCGAGAGTCCTAGAATAACATAAGGACTTAAACGAGTAAAAACTGCGAAGTTGATTGGAAGTATGTACTTAATAAAGAGGTTTCATATAATAAGCACTGAAGAAAGCTCGTCAGTAATGCATCGCCTATAAGGCCGATCGTACTTAAGCAATTGCTAAAAACCGAATTTTCTTGAAAATAGTACATACTCACAGAACACGTCTGACGATTTGTTTAAAGCGAAGTATGAACTTGAACTTGGAAATCCTACTAATATTATAATGTGTAAGTTTGTGTGTTGGTGTGAATGTTACTCCTTTATGCAAAAACTACTGAACTGATTGCAATGAGGCTCGGTATGTTGATAGCTAGAGACATGGATTAACATATAGGCAACTTTTTATCCCGATATTTCCACGGGATCGGGGTATACGCGGGTGAAACCGCGTGGCGCAGCTAGTGTAACATAATCTGTAACACTTACTACCTATGCTCAATGGTACCTACCTTTAGGTAAATGATCTGCAACCAGTTCCCTATGTAGCCTATGTTCTAGTTCATCAGCAGCCGCCGCCGCAGCTGCCTCTAGTCGGTGCGGTGACAGCGGGCCTCCTGCGCCGCCACCGCTCGTGCCTGATGACGATGATGATTCCGTAGCCTCCGCTGTTGGCTCCGAGGACGGTTCACTCGTGTCTTCATTCGTCGCGCCTTTGTGCCGCTTACGGTACTCGGTTATAGAGAGCTGTGGATTTATTCACGTTATTTTTTATAGGAAATTTTGAAAAACCTAAAATTTTCCGATTGGTTTAAATAGTTTACCTCATTGCATAATTTATTTACATAAAAAAACATTGGACATGATAAGATACATTTTTTTAAATAAACCAAAATAGCATGACCTCAAATTATCTTATCTTATCTGAGACCTTCGTTTAATTTTAAATCAAGTGAAATTATAGAAGTAACGATAGTATTTACAAAAACAAGGTGTCAGGTAATTGGACATACCTTTCTTCTGATAGGTTTGGGTTTATCCTGTGGAGGCGGGTTGAGTCGGGGATCGTTGACCCTCGGCGGGTAGGACTTGAGACTAGCGCGAGGCGAGGGTGCCAGCGCCAGCGCCGGCGTTGTTGCTGAGGTCGGGGACGGGGTGCTGCCCGCGCCCGCACCCGCGCTGGAGCTCCGTAACACGCCCGAGAGAATGGCGCTCGAGTCCATGCTGTTGACCCGCGAGAGGATCTCGCGCACGCTCCGCATCTCGTCCGAGGCAGACATAGAATCCTTGTCGAAGAGGCCGGTGTCAAGGCTCGTCGTGCGATCTATCGCGCTCTTTATTATAGACATGGTAGGCGCGGCGTCCTCGAGCACCGGCGTCGGTATCGGCGTCAGCGTAGGCGTCGGCTCGGGGGTAAATGTTTGCGATATGTTACCGAAGATACCAGAGAAGAGACCGGTTGAGTTGAAACGAGATGAAAATGGCAGCGGAGATGTCTCCAGGACGCAGGGACGATCGGGCTTGACCGGTCTCTCGGGGGAGACGGGCCGTTTGACAGGCGTCATAGGCTCGGAGGGAAGAGGGATGGTCTCGGGCGCAGGTGGGCCTGGCGGCACTACCAGCGGCATCGGGGTTGGCTCCTCGGGCAGCGGGATGTTCTCTGGCGCCGGTAGCGGGATCGACTCGACGGGCGGCAGCGGGATGTTCTCCGGACAGAGCACCGCGTGAACGTCCCCGTTCACCTCGGGCGACTGGGACGTTTCGTCCGTCCGCAGTCTGATACTAACACGGTCGTCGACCATGTTGAGGTCGAAGTTTAAGTTCACCTTCTTCCGTTTCTCCTTCGGTTTCTTGTTCCTGCTCTTCAGTATCATAATGTTCTCAGTGTGGAAGGAGTGTATCTTTTTCTGTATGTCGTCCATATCGTCCCTCTGTGGAGAGGAGTTGCCGCTGGTGTCCGCGGACTGACAGCCGGTGCCGCCGACGTCGACGCGGTCCTGTATCCGTGGGTGCGGCATTGTCGTGTCGATGTCCATCGGAACTACCTTCGTGTATCCGGCCTCGTCTTCGACGTTGTTATTGTTAGACCTGATGTCGTCCGGTTTTGGTATGTCGGGCGGGAGGTCCTCTTCTGGCGTCGGCACGCCTATGATTCTCCGGATGTGTTCGGTGTCGTGGGGTCCTTTCATGTTAAGCAACTCGTTCTCGAGGTTCCCCTGGTCGTCGGACCCGGGTCCGCTGTCGGACCGCGTCCGATCACGACCGTACATGTTTTCCATTATATTTCTAACTTTATTGTACTGCCGATTGTTAAGAGAGTCGTCCTTCACTGGCGAGTCCTCGGACGTCAACATGGGTGATGTCTCTTCGTGAACCTGAGTCAAACAGAAACGTTTTACTGTCGCTTCAACAAAACTCCTACAGACGCGTTTTTTCCAGCTGATACTTACGGGGATGACAGTATGCTGTTCGCAGGACAGAGACTCTCGAGCCAATCTTCGCTTCTTTAACGGGGTGATCATCTCATTCGGGGGTGATTCTGGAACAAACGGAATTTCTGCATTTAAACATAAGAGATTCGATTCATAAAGTGACATAAAATTGCATAATTCTAATAAAAATCAAACCTGTGGGAGGCGGATCGCTTTCTTCGCTGATAGCTTGTCGCAACCATCGTTTCTTTGCGCTGTGTTGTGGTAGAATTTGCGGCGTAACCTCCGGGACCTCGGCAGGCGGAGTCGATCTCGTGATCCGTCGCGACTTCTTCGGTGGTCTATTCCTGTCCCTGCCGGGCGTACGCGGGGGTGACACTGACTCATCGTTATCAACGGAGTCTCTATTCCCGCTGAGATCACCGATCATGGTGGATGCGACTCGCACGAGGCTCTCCAACGAGGGTGTAACTATTGACGGTCTATACGGAGACCGGTAAGGAGAAGGGGTACGCTCGGGCGATCGTCCTAGCCACTCGGTAGCCATAGTTTTCTTAGTTTTAGGCAATTTAAAGGCAGATTCTACGGAACCAACTGCAGCTTCTACTAGTAAACAAGCCGAACTCAGGCCGAGATCCTGGAAAGAAGATTTAATTTAATAACAAAATTCATACAAGACTTTAGTAATAACTAAGCTAATATGACTATATTATGTAATCAACTAACCTCAGTAACACGTTCACTAACAGCGCCAGCGGACCTCGTGTCTTCATGCGTGCTGTCATGGATGAGTCTCTGAGGCGGAGTGCGCGGGGGCAGCGGTGCTTCGTCGCCCGATGTTACCATATCGCTATCGGCCGAGTTTAGTCGGCGGCGAGTTGACTGTGACGTTGTACGGGCTCTGCCTTTACGTCTAAAACGAAATTATTTATATTGCTAATATCATTGTTTAATAAATTAAATGAAAGTTCAAAAATTTCGCACGTCGTCAATATTTATTCCAGATTAGATACTTTCCTGAAACCTCGTTTCAGGCTATTATAGGGAAGTAAAAAAAAACTATTAGAAAGCTCTTGAAAAAAATACTTATAGCGGTTTTATATTAGAGAAAATGACTTTGAAAAAGACTTGTTTTAAACATTTAGTGTTGTATTCGCAAAATAACGTGCATTTTCGCAAGTGCATTATTAAATTTACCTTTTTCGTTTCTTAGTAGAACAGTGTATGTCATCATCATCATCTTTGTCCATCGAGTTGGGATGAGGGTCTGATTCCCGTCGCTTTTGTCTCTCCTTTACTTCCTGTTTACGAAGTTGATCCTTCTCCATTCTCTCGAACGCTTTCATGATAGCCTCCATTTTGCGTTCCTCTCTAGTCTGTAAATAAATTTTTAAATTAGTAAGATATCTTTAAAATGTATACACGTCAAATTAACTGCACTTCAATCGTATTTGTACTCTGATATTTTAAGAACTTACCATTTTTCGTTTTTCCTTTCCTTTCTGTGTTGTTTGTATTTTGTCCTGAGAGTCGTCAGTTTTATCGTCTAAAGAATCTTGATTGACACATGTGGTTCTGCTAGATCTAGAAGATCTATCATGGCACGCTGATTTGGCGGTAAATTCCTTTTCTCCCACTTCCTTTTCCTTCATAGGTTTGTCTTCCTTCTCATCAATCTTTATATCTTCTTTAAAGTCTTTCAATTTTTTAAGCTCGAATTTTTCTGGTTTTTCGCATTTTATTATCGGTTGTTCATCATCAGAAAAAGACTCGTCTTTATCCCTTTTTATTTCAACTGGCTCAAGTTTGCTCTTTCTACGTTCTTCAAGTTTGGGTGGAAGGGGGATAGCAATAGGTTTTTCTTCAACTATAGGAGGTTGAGGTTCCTCCTCTTTAATTAATTCCGGTTCAGGTTCGATATAAAGTGGTTTAATTTCCTCAATCTTTTCTTCGACTGGTTCAACTTTAGCAAAATCAGGTTCATCTATGTCCTCAGGTTTCATTTCTTCTTTAGCTGTCAAATCCATCTCCGGTTTTGGTTCGTCTAAGATTTCAGCTTTGATTGGCTCATCGAATAAGGCCATGTGTACAGGTTTGGCCGGCGACAAGGGCGGGTATTCGTGTTTGATAGGAGATTTCTCTTGTTTCATTGTCAATATGGATGGATTGAACTCCTTGACCGGTGTTGTGACAGCCGGAACTGCCGGTGGCGAAACAGGCGACGATGAACTGAAGCATCTGTTTCTACTTCGCTTTTCTCTCGGTGGATAATCCATACTCTTTCTCGGAGGCAAGGGCGTGTTTAATCCGTTTACTTTGCAGTGTTTAGGATTTCCGCAAGCGCACGGCTGCTTGCTGCCATCCGAATCGTGACCGACGGTGATCTCGGTGTTGGATTGGATAACCCCAATCGTAACCAGGTAGACGTGCAGGGTTCCCTTTACGATACAGTGCTGAAGTTCGGCGTTAGGTTTGCAAGATCGTCGTACGAATCTCGCTTCGTTGCCGTACGTTCTAGTGTCGATACATATTTGCGTGTTATCCTTCGGGAGTCTATAAAAGAAAACAAACGGCCCCGGCTTCTGGCTGCTCGCTCGGGCTGAGTTCTGCAACTGAGGTCGATGCTGAGTCGACAGCATGTACTTTCCTCGGAGTTCTATTATGGGCGTGCTTTCCTTCAAATCTTTCGTAGCTATAAGAATTTTGCCGCCGGCGTGCGGGACGGTCGTGCATAGGTGCGCGTTCATAGCGTATGCCATGCTCGGTTGCGAACCTAACTTGCTGCTGTATTTAACGATCTTGGCGCGCAACTCGGGGCTGTAGTGGTTAGTGACGGCTAGCTCGTACGACTCCTGCCAGTGAGACTGGTTTGCGAGGCTCGACCCGTACTTGGTGCGGTTCATCATCATCTCCTTCTTGCGTTTCACTCGCTTCTCGGCGAACTTCCTCTTAGCGCCCTTGCGGACGAGCTCCGTCTTCTTCGGCCGCTTTGGACCGCGCTTCGGCGGCGCGACCGCAGGCTGCGGTAACGGGGGTAGCGGCGGCATCGAGTTGTATGTCGTTACATAGGAGCCGCTCGTGTCCGTGTACGTGGTGACGGTGAGGAGGCGCTTGCGGCGTGCACCCGCCGTGCGCTCCTCCTCCGAGTCGGAGCCAGCAAGCGCGCTCAGCTCCTCGCGCTTCCGCATCTGGATAGCGCGCGCGTGCCGCCGGTCCACCGGCCGCGGTAAGCACAGCTCGCACATATACGCATCAGGTATATCGTTGCGGTCTATGCCCATGCAGTCAACATGCTGCCACTCGCCGCACCGGTCGCAGCATATCATGTAGCCGTCGTCGTGCGTGAAGTCACATACACAGCGAGTTTTGCCCTCGTCCTCACCCTCGGGCGCCGTCTCGGTATCGCTGCCGCCGGGCACGCGCTCGCCTTCCACCGAAGAAGCGCATGATGCGGCGTCATCCTCGGGCGGGGCGCCAATCGGCATAGTCGAAGGCAGGGGCATTGCCGCTGTCTGTGTCGATGGTACGGACAGGTCGTACGTTGCCGTCGACACGATCACCGGCGAATGTCGTTTCAGGGGGCTAAGCGGCGCGGGGGGCGGCGCGACCGGCGACAGCACGGCGAGGGAAACGAGCGAGGTGTGGGTAACGGCTGGCACAGCAGCACATGGCTCCATGGGAGGCGCAGGCGGGGGCGAGGCGAGCGCGGCCGGCGGCGGTGACGCGGGCGTGGCCGTTGCCGACGGTTGTTTCTGCGCTGGTAGAGCGTAAGTGTGATCCAACATCACTATAGCAAGTGGCTGGATCGAGTACCGCCGCAGTTCCTCCGAGAGATTCGGCCTCTCCTCTGTTCCGATAAGGTCGTCCGCTGTCAGCATCGTAGACTTATCTCCCCTAAAACAACAAATAATAAAGTAAATAAAAAACCAGCTAAAAGATTATGTATTAGGAAGTATTAAGTATTAGTAGAAGAGAGAGTTTACTTACATGACGATTCGTTTCTGATTGTACGGTCTGAGTTCGACGGCGTCTTCGATCGGCAGTGTCGATATTGGAGTGAGGGTCGTCAGGTTGTGGTTGAGCGGGCTCGGATTCTGTTGCAGCATCAGTTTGGGCTGGGAGAGCGACTGCAGGATCTGTGCCGTTAGCTGCTGGTTTGCTGACACTTGCGATACGGTAGAGAGCTGGTTGTCCGCTGTTCCGTACGTTTGGACGTATCGTAGGTTAGGAGTAGATCCTGATTGCACATAGTGAGGTCCTCTCGGTCCGCTCGTGCTTATCGGCGCGGTCGACAGCAGAACCGGCCCGCACGGAGACTGAAGCACCAACCTTTCCCCTTTGGCAGGAAACTTTGACAAGGCCATAGGTTGACTTTTACCAGGAGGGCTACCGACCTTTTGTATTATTTTTGAAGGACCGGATTCTATCATTCCATATGTAGACTGCTGATTTTTATAGGTGACGTTGGCGACTGGCCAGGACTTAACTTCCGATTTATGAGGAGTGTGGGCACTGTGAGAAGGTCCTGCCTGCTGTATTATCTTTATCGGTCTCGATTGATTTTTCTGGCTTGAAACTTGTCCAGATTTTGATCCTTTGAATGTGTTTACAGATTTCCTCCCAGAGTGTACAGACATCTTATTAGGTCCCGAGACGACACGCGATAAAATGTGGCACTGCGTGCCGCCCGATGACGCCGCTACCATAGCATTCAGATTAGCACCATTGTTCACTTTATTTAAAGTTTTATTAAGGTTTGTGCCTTTAGTAAACGTATGGCCATAAGCTACGTTTTTAATTGGACTGCTGTTTATAACACTTTGTGTAAGAGTAGAGCACCCTATAAGAGACTGATTCTTCTGCGACTTGCTACATAAAACTGAGCTGTTTAGATGCTTTTGGGATACTACATTAGTACTTAGCCTGTATACATGATTTTGTGTCGCGTAAACAGGGGTCGCTATGTCCTTGGTTTGAGTGATATACTGTTGTGAATAAGTAGGATTTTTGGGCAATGATATGTTGCTCAAAATCTGGACTTTCGATGTCTTGGGTCGTGTGATATAACTTGTTTCAGTGACAATATTAGACCTTCGACCCACTTGGTCACCGCTGTAACTCTCACTAGTTATAATTATTTGAGAGACACCAGGTTGTGATCTATCGTCATCTGTTTTGCCATCTCCAGTAGGTGCACTGGTAGCAAGTATCGTAGGAAGCCATAATGTTTGGCCTGCAACATCTTGGGATACATTCTGTATGGCAGTGATGTTGCTGACTGCAGCATCTACATTAATTGTGAAGTTTTGTGGCAATTTAGCCACATTTTGTACAATGGCAGTGCTCAGGGGAGCCTGTATCAGTGTGGCTGAGTTTTCTAAATAGTTGCCATCACTGGAATCATCACCCTCTGAGATAAGTGGGTATGAAATACGACCCACATTGTCAACATGACTTTCTTCAATTCTAACAATATTAGCGAGTGTCTCAACAGACATTTCAGTGTCACTCCTCTTTTCTGCGATGTGATATTCTACTTCCTTATCAGATTGATTGGAGTGTATAATGCTTTCGTGATTAGTAGAATCAGGTTCAGGGTCACCCTGATTCGGGGACAAGGGCACAGCCCTCAACACTGGAGTTCTAATACTTTGTATATTCATATTATCAACTAGTTTATTTTCCGAAATAGGCTCATAGACATTTTCACTGGTGGTGGCCGGCCCGTAATCCTATAACAAACAAATCAACATTACATTCATTGTTTAGTCATTGTTCATTTACAAAAAAGTACATCATATAAAATGTATGTCATAAATATAGTGTTTTTGTACATTTTTATCAGATTATGAAATACATTTTTCATACTGTTACTAAAATAGTTTAAACATTTGTAATATTAGTAATTTTAAAACTAATTCTTAGATTTTTCACATATTATAATGTCATATTTTGGTATAAGTGTCCCTCATCCAGTGGAAACATAATCATACAATTAACATAATTTATTGCAGCATAACATACTCAAAAAAAAATAAAGTTATAATCATATCAACTGCCCTCATTTTACACTTTTGATAAAAACAATAATATTATACATTAATTTAACAAACTCACAAAGGAACCTACTTACCGAATATATCTGAAAATCACTTGGTAAAAAGGTTGGAATAAAACTACAGTTTAAAAATCTTTATTTTCATAAAATAACAGTCCTGAAAACACTGATTGAAACATGATATACGAAATTATAACTCTGTTGTTGGATGTAATGAAATATTGAGACATTGGAACTACCTGTGTCTATCCCTACCTAAGGTGTAAAATTTATAAATTTAGGTAAAAGATTATAGTAGCAATAAGTACAATGATGATGAAGTCAAAATAATGCGATCTCACCATAACATTTTAGTGCAAAATAACAAAATATTTACAAAAATCTAGTGGCTCTGTGGATGTCAATGTATATGGATTTTATACTTTTGTAAGCAATATTTGATGAAATAACACACTATACTCACTTGCCGGGCCGTTGATTCATATTCTGATGAAGCTGACATGCTGTAAATACTATCATCTTGGGTCAAACCCGAGATGAAGCCTTGGAGAGCACCTCGGCCTCCAAATTTATTTCATGTGACTGCAACCGAAAATTGTTTCTTTACCCATGTATCTTCAGAATCGTCACAAATACGGCCGATGCACATCATAATGCTCTTGGTAAAATATTTATAGTCCACAAATAGGATATGACCGTCGAGGTCATTGTTCCACAAAACTATTCGAAAGTCACTTTATTTCATTCCCTACGAGAAAATATAACGTAAAACACTATAATAGTTGATTTTCAGTGCGGCTATATAGGAATAATTACTTAAAATTAGTGAATAGGTTAATCCTACTGCCGCCATTATTGTCGCACGGACATTGAAATGTCTGGCCACCAAACATCAAAATAAGTAAACACTAACCTAAAACTTGAAATCAGAGCGAAAAACAACGTTTTAATCGCTATAATGCTAGAAAATAAATCCTCGATGACCCCACTAGGCTTGCTTAGTAACAAAGACACCGAAAATATAAGTACGTACGAAAATGAGGTTTGTATATTTATATCTGGTCAATAAACTAATTATGACTTACACAGAGTCTTTTCTTTAGCAAAATAGAAAAATAATAACAAAAACACATAAAATCAAATAATATTTGCAAAATTACAATAAGAAAGCTCTAAGAAACCCAGATGTAAACACTTTTCTAGAAAACACGAAAGGAAATTAGTTCATACCTGTATTCGAACGAATTATAAACACCTACGACGTAGCGAAACTATTCTCATCAAATAATTACATAGCACATTAGAAATAGGCCTCAAAGTTCGAAACTACGACCAAAACATTCACAAGAGTCGAAGATGGCGGCCATTGCATTTTCTTGATGCAAAACAACGGGGTCGCACGGAACATGTCGAACTACCAAGTACTTCCGGTCAGTGCTATTAATAATTAAGTGGTTTGCATAATTTACGACATATAAAGCAAACCCGAGCCAAATATATAATTTTACAGAGAAAAAGATGAATTAAACAAGTCATTAGTAAGCAATATTTGAGTAGATTAATTAAATTTTGATTAAAAGATCCTATGTTGAGTGTCGCTTGCTATCTATGAATAGAGTAAATAGATAATTAACTTTTTTTTTTCTTTGTAATCGATCATAGACAATTTCAAACTAATCATATGTAGCGTTCAAATTTTAAGAATAATAATTATGATGCGTTCAATAAAACTTTCTTGGTTCAAAAATTCGTTTGTCCTTAATTATAAAAATTTTCAAGATCACGCTTCGAGTATGCTTCGAATGAGCTTTGAGAATAATCGAGAAGGCGAAAAGACATTATTACCCCGTAAAATTCTATACATTACCGAAGTCATAAACTCAATTTGGCATTTTAATCGTCAATGAGTCGTCTTAGGTAGAAACAAACGGGAGACAAAGGCGGTCATGCGGTCATTTGCAATTCGATTGATTCGAGGTGGATTTTTTACGTGGGTCTTTAGGGTTATATCCTAAACTATAAAAAATAGCGAAAAATTGTGGAAGGAGTTGCGTGTCCGATTTTGAGAAAAACTAAAACTGCATCATTAGATTTTGAAAAAGTCATTACCTGATTTGATTTGTACCCTTTTCGTACTTGATGATTTTACAAAAAAAAATATTATATATTTTTATACCAATGCTGATAGCTGCTGCTGCTGATAGAAATCAATTCTTAGAAACAAACGTAGTATGGTAAATCAGAGGAAATAGCTAATTTTTGTAGTCTTCTGTAATTTTCATACTACTGTCCCTGAAAGAATGTAGTGAGAAGCTGATGACGTACCAAACTGCTGCTAAAAAAACATAAACTGTTTTTCTCTTTCAATTTTAAGTGATGTAGATAATTAAGACCATATTTAAAAATTTAGAAAAATATTACTTCCCCGTTAAGGCCGCGTATTACCTGAAAATACCCCTATTAAAATGAAAAATTAAGTAACTTCTGATACAGCTACAACACTAATTTTTATTTAGAATGTATCTTCAAATCTTTAAGTAGTTTTTCTTTCGGTGGAGAACATGATAGTATAATTTTTTCTCGATAGATTTTTTAAACTGAGCTTTAAACATTATTTCACGACATATCGTAAAAACTATAATGGCTAGCAACACGAATCTTTCTTGTGTAGATAGTCGTTACAGTAATCTAGTTTCTGATCCGCTATTTTGTCAATCACTGAAGTTTTTCATTCATGAATTATCAAAAAACGGCCATCGCGCTGATCGTCGCTATGATGCCCTGCCCTTTTTTTTATCGATGGGAAAATGCGTTATTGCATCCGCCCGCCAGCCTGAGGGGGCGACGGAGGTATGTGGGGCTGCCTTCGGCCTGAGGATGGTAGGCGGCCGGAGGCTTACCCACTAAAAACCCATCGGTGTTCCGCCAACAGTCGAGGTCCGACGGAGTACAGGTATGCTTGCGCAGGACTTCTGTGACTCCATCGACGTGCTATGCCCTGCCCTAGCGCATCGTTAGTACCCCTGTGACTGACCTGTGAGCTCGGATCATCAAGCCTTAAGAGTCATATGCTATTACTTTGCCAGAAACGGAAAGATGTAAAAACTACAATCAATAAAATCTAATGATGCAGTTTTAGTTTTTGTCAAAATCGGGCACGCAGCTCTTTTCTTTATAGTTTACGATATAGCCCTGAATGCCCACGTAAAAAATCATTCATCACTACATAGTATAAAACAAAGTCGCTTTCTCTGTCCCTATGTCCCTTTGTATGCTTAAATCTTTGAAACTACGCAACGGATTTTGATGCGGTTTTTTTAATAGATAGAGTGATTTAAGAGGAAGGTTTATATGTATAATAACATCCATTAAATAGTGGAGAAGTACTATTATTTTTGAGGTTTCTAATGTGATGTCGTAAATAATTACATTTTTTCCGCTTACATTGCAAACGCAGGCTGAACCCTACGAGTTTTATCAAAATAATGTACTAAGTATTGTACACATTGAAAAGGTCTACAGAAAAGTCCATGATGGTATATGTCTATCTCTTATGGATAACCCACAATAACTTTTTTTTGTCATTTACTTTTTATGACAAATAATGGCTAATTTTCGAAGCGATTTTAACCAATACAGCATTAATCCTTAACCAATTAAATACCTTGAATACATTGTTCATTTAATATAGATCTATATGGCCCTCTACACCGTATGATTTAAGTGAATATTTTCGAAGATATTACATATTTAAAAATTGCGGGACGTAGCGTTTGCGGCGGTACCGGCCGGCCGCCCGGTGCGGCAAAAAAATGTAAAAAGTAAATAAGTAAAAATGTAGTGTATATATTTAGATATTCCAAAGATAGCAGGAAATCTTCATGGTATAGGGAAAGGGGGATTGTTTTACTCCAAATTTAACGCGTGCGGGCCACGGGCAGTAATGAATAAATCAAAACTACTGAATCGATTTTAATCACATAGTCTATATATTTTATACCCGTGCGAAGCCGGAGCGGGCCGCTATGTTTTTATATACAACGTTCACAGATTTTCTGTAGTGTATTTAGTATCAGCATTGCACCCGTGCGAAGCCGGGGCGGGTCGCTAGTTACGTATAATTTACATTTCTTTTATTTTGTTTTACAATTAATTTCTAACCCAATAACGTTAAAATACTTACTGTAGGTAGGTATTTTACAAATTAGCTAACATAATATGGCATTAACTCAAAATAAAGTCAAATAAAGTATCAAAACTAAGTTTTATTCAATTTTATTGTAGGTAAGTTATTAACTCCAAATAAAATTGGTCATGTTACTAATTATCTGTAAATAAATACATGTTTAATTTCAAATATATTAATATTTGATATTAATCATGTATTTATTATCATGTACCTACTTAATTTTAACTTTTAATTAAATTTATAATCCTGTATTTAACAACACCTTCCAAGGGATAACATGGTTTGATCTCATCAAAATCGGTCAAGCATTGCAAAGCAGCGATGTCGACTTTGAAGACAACGAGACGATAAGATGACCGCGACGCACAGTGGGCTGAAAATCGGCTTCCATAGACTTAGGAATTTTCAAGTGCCGGTTTTTTGCTGGATATTGCTTCTATTAGTTATTACTATATACAAAAATGACACCCGAGTTAATTCTGCACAAAAACGAGGGAATTATAATTTTTTTACGAAAAAATTGTATGGAACTTGTATGAAAAACCTAATTATCTCTTAAACGGTAAAGAAAACCGTAATATCCTTACAGGTGGTTATAGTACTCATTATTTGTGATATTTTGTTATACTCCAGTTAATGGTTATCGCTGCCGATTTATTTTTAAAAATCATCGAAATATTTTTATTTATTTTTAACTGTGAAACGGTTCCTTTCAGTGTATCAGTTAAAAACATCGTTAGAAAAAATTGTTTTTATCTAAATATTAAAAACATAATAATAGATATTAAAAAAAACAACAATTTATGAATAAAAATCAAAAAATAGGTTTTTTTAATAATATGATGATTTAAAAAAAACGGCATCGATAACCATTAAATATAGTATGACAAAATATCACAAATAATGAGTACTATAACCACCTGTAAGGATATTACGGTTTTCCTTACCGTTTAAGAGATAATTAGGTTTTTCATACAAGTTCCATACAAATTTTTCGTAAAAAAATTATAATTCCTTCGTTTTTGTGCAGAATTAACTCGGGTGTCATTTTTGTATACAGTAATAACTAATAGAAGCAATATCCAGCAAAAAACCGGCACTTGAAAATTGAAATTCCTAAGTCTATGGAAGCCGATTTTCAGCCCACTGTGCGACGGGATGATGCGTCTCGCGTTTCGTCTGCGCCAGGCCTTAATATCTGATGCGCGGCCATTGCTGACCATTGGAAAATTATTGGCCAATATACAATAATGGCTCAAAAATTCCACAGATCCAAAATTCAATGGCCAATAATGGCCATAGATAATGGCTTGTGCATTTTTGCAGAGCGGGCATGGAGCTGGCTCGGCTTCACCCTTCACCATATTATTATCTTCCGTCAATGTCAAAAACACGTTTTGTTTTCTTTGAATATTTTGGAGGTTATTTTGGGTTAATCTTTTTTGAATCTATTGTCTCCGATTAAATAGAATTAATCTGAGGTTTAAATTACTATGTTAGAATAATTAAGTTTACAATGGGCGATTTTGTATTAAACGATTCGGATACCGAAATAGATTCAGACGAAGAAGTAAGTATTTTTTTGAAAAATAATATACCATGCTTGCTTTTATTTATAACACTGCTAACATTTCTCGATAAATGAAATTGAAAAAGCTTATATTATTTTCGTAGGTAACTCATTCATTAATTTGTTGATATGTCAAATATAATTATTAAAACGTCGAAAACTATGTTTTTGTTTATAGTTACAAGAGGCATTCGCCAAGGGGTTACTGAAGCCAGGCTTGAACGAGGAGATCGAATCAAAGAAATACGTCAACAACGCCGCCGACTTGAAGGCCAAGCTGAAGGAATTCAAACTGAGCCTGCCATGGGTCGAGATGCTAGATTTGGTGACCGGCGCCGCACCTATGGCTCCTGATGTAGCAATGCAAATGCAGGAAACTGCTCAGAGGAGAAAGTAAGGCTTTTTACCTAGTTTAGGGATGAAACTCTTAGCTTACTTGGCTAAGAGTTTATTAATGTAAAAACTGAATTTGAACTACATAAAACTCCAGTCGACAAGAAACAGCTTATTTTAAAACAAATGGCCTAAACTGTACCCAACCTTACAAACCAAAACCTCAAAACCTTACAAAGTCAACAAAAAATCTATAAAAATGTCACAATCTAGGTTAACAGCTAGCTAGCCAACTTATTTAAAAAAAGTGGCAAATGTCTGCAGTTACCACTTAAATCCATGCCTTGTGTGGCATGTATTAACATTGCTGGCACTGTCTAAATCGATTAGATCAGGTTTTGCCTGTGAGGAATCACCTAATGTGGATGGAAATCCACATTAGTGGTTTTCTCAAAATCTTATCTTAGTGGGTGCCTACATTATAATAGCTATCTGGTAATAGTGTTAATTCAGTCAGTAAAGACTAAATTTATTAGGTTGAAATTGTACAAACCCTTTTTGATATAAAGTGGGGTTACTTGTATATTAGAAATGTAAAAGAGAATACAAAAGTAATTTAGAAAGTAACAATATATTTTAGAAATGTAAAAGAGAATACAAAAGGTCACCAAATGTATGACCCGACACAGGACCCTGTGCTGAATGAATTCAAACGAGAGAACCTGATACATAGACAGGCTCAAGCGGCTGTCGTTGAAGGTATCAAGAAGTTGAAGGAACTTGGAGTACCTACTAGAAGGTAATTCTTAGATTATTATCATACTAGTTGTTAGTAATACTACTAGTAGTTTTTTTATTTAATGTTTCATCATCATCATCCGAGCGATGTTCCCGGTTGCATCCCTCTCGGGAGCCCGGGGTCTGCTTTCCTGCTTTTGCGCCTCCACTTCGCACGATCTTCAGCATCCTGGTTTGTAAGGCCATTTGCACGCATACCACCCTTTACGACGTCAAGCCAGCACTTTTTATTTAATGTTTGACCACTATTAAACCTGCCTGATGGTAGGTGATGATGCAGTCTAAGATGTAGCATACTTAACTAGAAGATATACATTCGCGACTTGAAGACCCCCAAATTGTACAAGTCAGGAAAGATAGACGCAGGCAACTGATTTAATTCTCTTGCTGTATAAATGATGAAGCAAAGCGCTTATTACTGATGTCAGGTATTTCCACCAGATATCGGTACCACCCATCGGTCTGTCTGGTTGTATGATGAATGAATGGAGATGCCAAATTTGTGTAGTAGTGAAGTAGTAACAAACTAAATCTTGTACCACGGAGCATTTACTTTTTACTAATTTGCAGACCTGAGGACTATTTCGCGGAAATGGCCAAATCAGATGAGCACATGCAGAAAGTACGTAAGAATCTGATGGCAAAGCAGGCGGCTCAAGCACGCACTGAGAAAGTCAGGCAGTTGAGAGATCAGAAGAAAATTGCTAAAAGAGTACAGGTTTGTATTTTTTATTTCTTGAAACATCTAGTATGAACATTATGTGCAAAAACCAACATGTCTTAACATGTTACGAATGATAGGAAATAAATAATCTACCTTAGATAGGCAATGTGATGTTGACCTAGTGGTAGATACCTCGACTTTCATTTTAAAGGTTCAAATTCCTGCTGACCGCACCAATGGATTTTTCTTCGTAAAAAATTATGTGCGCCAATGACCATTGCTATTATGGTGAAGAAAAGCAAAGCTGATAAAAGCTAAGAGATCAGTTGGCTTACTTCATGGTCACGCAAAAAGGATCCAATTAAAGAGGTCTAATTGCGGAAAAACAGCTTGTTTACAAGTTACGCAGGCAAGGAGAGAAGCAAAAGAGCTCGCCTTCACATCTTACATGTGTTAAAATAATGTGGAACTTATTGTAACATTCCAAATCTTGATACAGCATACAAATATCCAAACTGTGTAGTTATACATTCTTAAGTCATTACATTATCTATATGTGATTTGCAAAGTAATTTGACTGAACTGAATACAAATGTTATTTTTTATTTATAGATTGACGCTAAACTAAAACAAGCAGGGGAAAAGAAACAAATGTTAGAACAACTGAAACGTGTCAGGAAAGGAAAGTCTACAGACTTAGACTTCCTTGAAGACAATAAAGGAAAGAAAGGACAAGGAAAAGATAAAAAGATAAACAAAAGGAGAGTTATGAAAAACGAAAAGTTCGGTTTTGGCGGCAAAAAGAAAGGGTCAAAGTTAAATACTAGAGAATCATCAAACGAAATGGATGGTTTCAATAGCTCGGCTAAAAAGAAACCTTTTAACTTTAAGACAAAGAATTTTAAGCCTAACAACAAGAAGAATCAAAGGCCTGGGAAGTCCAAGAGAAAAGGTGGTAAAAGATAAAGTTAATTGAATTTAGTTAAAGCTATTGTAATATTAAATGTCTAGAAATAATTTGTCTTTATTTAATTTCAAATTAAAAGAATTCTGTGCTTGCAAAAACTTGAAATAGCTTTACCATTTGATGGATTTTTTTTGGTTTAAGTGATGAGGAGGGTTTGGATTCACAATTGTACCTGGTAGGTGGCGCGCGCTGCAATTTGGTTTCAGGACGAGTGTCGACTTAGTATTTTTTTACTGGTTGATTTATCACAATGGATAGCTTGAACTACTAGAGTGTAGAAACTTGTAGCCTATGACATTCCCAATGAATCCCCATACCATTTTTCATCAAAATCGGTCCAGTAGTTTCAGAGCCTATTTAATGCAAACAAACAATCAAATATACGCGACGAATTGAAAACCCCCTTTTTTTATTTTGGATACTTCCAGATTCACACTATCAATAATCAGATCTAATGAGAAAAATAATATATCACTAAATACATAATGGATCTACTATGGAAATAGCTGATTTTGTATGCCAAATATTAGCCAATAAAACACTCTCTACATAGGGGCATTCCTGGTGCAAAGACTGTCGATAGGGGCATTCCTGGTGCAAAGACTGTCGATAGCGGTTCAGCGGGGTAACGCCGCTTGCATATTGTCCAGCTTTGCACCGGGAACGCTGGGGAGGGGTTTGTTCGAATAGGTTTAGTTTTAATTTTTAGTTTTTATTTGTTTGTATCTCGTATTTAGTTCTCTCTACATACAAAACGTATATTATAATGTTATACATATTCTACCACTTAAATAAGCGAATTGGAAGTCAATGTTTACGTCCTTTTCCCTTCTTTTTCTGCTGTTGTTTCCTTTGCCATGCGCTCTCTGCAGCCGTCTTGACCTCGACGCGTGGTGACTTGGCGCTGGCGGCGGTCGCGCTCGCCAAACTGGCTGGCTGCTTGCTCATGTCACTGAGGGAAATCATTCAATTAAGCTTGGCTATAGCATCCTACTAATATCCTCCTTGAATTCTTGGCCATTCAAACGTTGCCTGGAAGAGATCGCCGCTTTTAGCGATAAGGCCGGCTATTGTGCCGTATTGTTCGGTATATTTTTACGAGGAATTTATGTTAGGTTTAATATGATACAATAAAGAGTTTATCTATCTATCTAATATCATAAATGTGAAAGTTTGCGTTTGTTACTTTGCACCCAAAAACTACTGAACCAATTGCAATAAAAAATGGTGTGTAAATAGATGGAGACCTGGATAAACACATTGGCTACTTTATATCCCGATATTCCTACGGGATCGGGACTTACGCAGTGGGGCTTTATCCACTCTCCAGCTAATTACGATCCAGTAGTTTTTGCGTGAAGGGCTAACATAAACACACAAACTTTCACATTTATAATATTAGTATAGATACAATCATAAAACCGAATTAGTTACCCAAAACCAGTATACTTACTATTGGTCAGTAGCAGTAGTAGACATGCCCTGGCTTCCCTTGATGACGTCACGTCGCACACCTCGACGTTTCCTATAAGCTGTGCGCTCGTATTTCGGCAACCATCTACAAACAAAATTGGTTTTATTATAGTTATTTTAAAACAAAAAAAATTGAGTATTACATAGCATCACTATTTTGATAAAATACTAAAGGGATTCGGATTTTAAATAGGAGCATGGCATTGTGATGTTTTTGCGCGATGCATTTTGATACTCAAACCAATAGATAGAAGGCATTACGATGAACAAATAATGCCTTTACATCAAACCGTCTTGGGTCAAAGAAATTACTGAGTTTCTCTAATTCCAAAATCATAGGACATCGCGATTTTGCAAATGTCCAGCCAGCAAATATCGATAGGTTGTATCCAAAGGGTTTATGGGTAGTTTCAAAGTTTGAAAATGTGGTGTGGGAGGTTGAAAATGATGCCAACTAGTCCCTAGTTGACATCAATTGGGAAGATTTTGAAATAAAATCCTTATTGTCACCACTGAAGACGTAAACAGCGACTAAAAATGCGAATGACCGTCCTAAAATAATCCGCGAAAAAATTCTACATTTCGATAATTAATTGGGTACTTTTCTGTCATTTTTAATACAAATTGGATAAACGGCGCGGGCGGAGTTTACAGTGCTAACGATAAAAAATACTTGCGGTGCTACGTGGGCGTGCTCTATATCTATTTCGGACTGCAGTGACAAAAATGACCTTTACCGTTGACCTTTGACTAATAGGAGCAAGTAAAGGTATGTTACAGATTTATATCTTCTGAAACGGTTTTGTATTTTATCTCTAAGTCGACAAAGTCTCGGGTTATAAGCTAATAAAATACCTTTCCGGATCCGGTGGCTTGGACAGATCAGCGTTGCGCGGCAACTTGGGCTTGCGTTTGCGTTTAGGTTTCTTCTTCTGACCTAACTCGGAACCTGGCGTTCTGCAACAATAATTAACATTCATACTTACTCTAATAAACACTGATTAATAAATAATATCATGTTATATCACACATAGTATAAAACAAAGTCGCTTCTCGCTGTCTGTCCCTATGTATGCTTAAAATCATTAAAACTACGCAGTGGATTTTTTTTGCGGTTTTTTTTTAAATAGAGTGATGTAAGAGGAAGGGTTTTGGTACTTAAAACTACGTGTACGAAGTCGCGGGCAACAGCTACTTAAATATAATTCAGGAACAAAATATATAATTTATTTTATACAGATTCTGGGGAATTTTTAAATTGTGACAACACTGATAAATGCTATTGTTTACTTAAGGGGTAAAGTCTCCCCTTGAAAATTAAGTAATTTTCCTCACCTATTGATTTAAAAAATCTTTTATTTTTATGCATAAATATTATAGGGCATCTACTAGTAGGATTCCTGTAGGATTACAGAGTTTTAATACACAGTAAAGTTAGATGTTTGAAAGAGATAATCTTTGGAACGAAGCCAAGGCCAAGTTGTTTAAGAGAAAAATTCTCGTGTCGCGGTGATAGTTACCTATGTCCACCCAAACGGCTGAACCAAAATGTATAATTTTTTTGTGTATATTCGTTAAGTCTGAGAATCGAACACCATATTTTTTTTCCTTTTTATTTCTTCAAGTTTATTGTTGTAAATAGCAAAACAAACTTTGCTACGACAGCTAGTATTCCTATCAAATTACACTATTTAAGAGGTGATATAGGCTTCTACTATTAATTCGGGAAGTACGCAGCCGTTAGTAGTGTATCCTTACCCAGGCGATTGTTGTAGCTTAGCGGTACCCTTCACTACTTTAGCGACCATCATCCATTTAGACGATTCAAGTGCATCGATGTCGATCTTTGTCTGAAATACGAAATAATCATAATTTAACAATGTATCCTCATGTATGTATGTATGTATGTATACGGGCTTTTTTCCGCAACTAGACTCTTTTTAATTGGGTCCCTTTTGCGTGAGGATGGAGTAGGCTTGCCCAGCACCTACTACTCTCTCAGCTTAGTCGACCGTGTCCACAGGAGAGAACCTGTCAATACGCTTGGAGACAACTAAGCCGCGGGTTTCATCACGATGTTTTCCTTCACTAAGTTTCATCAAAATCGGTCCAGTAGTTCCGGATCCAATTCAAACAAACAAACAAGATTATCACAGATCATTTTTAGGGTTACGTACCTAAACAGTAAAACGGGACTCTGTCTGTCTGTCACCAGGCTGTATCCATGAACCGTGATAGCTAGACAGTTTTTTTTTTTTTTGGCGGAGTGTTAAATATGTTAGGTATGGGTCTTCAGGCAGAAATAAATGGTAAAGAAATCATGTATTTTTCTTAGACAATATATCTAGACATATTACCTCTAGGAGTGTGAGCGGCGGTAATCCCTTGGCCAGTTCCCTCGCCTTGTCGGGATAGTGTTGCGCGAGCGCCTTGACGAGCCGGGCCAGTGCTCGCGGTTCATGCTGCGCACCTCGCGCGGCGGCTGCGTGCGCGCCGGCCGCTAGATCAACGTGCGACGCGCGTGTGTGTGCCTCGGCCGCCGCGCGCCACACCTCGCGCAGGGCACTGCAACGCTAGGAGAGGGAGGAATTATTATCAATGGACCATATAAATATGAAAATGGATTGACGTTAAAGTTGTACTGTATTGTTGCTTATTTATATTAATACTAGCTTTGCTCAACAACAGCTGCACCGCTTGAGTCTTCTTGCCTTCCTTATATTAATACTAGCTTTGCCCGTCACTTCGTCCGCGTGGACCAAGGAATCACGTTGTTACATACAAACTTTGCCTCCCTTTTTCACCTCCTAAAGGGTAGAATTTAGAGAAATCCTTTTTTACCGGATGCTTACGTCATCATACAAAGAACATACCCTCCAAGTTTTAGGGCTGTGCGTTGATCCGTCAGTCAGTTAATCATTCAGGACAAAGCATTTTATATGTATAGATTTGCATGTCTTTATTCAAGTTATCCACTTGGTATTTGAGTTGAGATACTTAATCATCTCCATGATAAGACATGTTACCTCATCATCATCCTTATAATGTTGATAGACATCAGCAAACAACTGCGACGCTCCCTCCAGCTCGTTGTCGGCCGCCAACAACGTGGACAGCAGACCGACTACACCGGGCCGGTATTTGTATTCACTATCTTGGAGTAATTTTATTGCTGCTTTCCGATCACCCTGGGAAACAAATGGATAATGTGAATAAATTGATGCAAAGAATACAAGAGACAGACGATCAAAGTACAAACATGCGTCACATTTTCTACATGGCGGAACCGCTATTTTATTTTTTCATTACATGATAGTTTACGTAATTTAAAAAGATTATTTTTGCACAAATAAATAACACTTGCTTAAAAATAATAAATGTGAAAGCCGTGTGCCGAGAAAAGAACTCTTCAATACGTCTGGATTTAACTAAGCCGTGGGTTTCATCATGATGTATACCTTCACCGTAGGAGCATAGATAATTAGCGCAAATTGTTAGAAAAATCCATTGGTGCCCAGCCCATTGGAGCATTTGGCCTGTTTTTTTATTTACCACTGACGCCATCTATCGGAGTTTCTTTCACCACATACTACTACTAAAATACTACTAGTCTTAAAATATTTTAGGTTGTATCCAAATACATGTTTTTGACGTGATAACGTTTTATAAATTGACACACTCACAAAAACGTGTGACGTCATCGCTCACGTTCGGTTATTGACGTGGTAACCATAACAACGTCACTCACGTTCTGGGAACGTGAGTTATTGACAAGGTTGCTATGGTTACCATCAAGTTTTCTTAACATTCTCGTTTACGCTAACGTGATAGTAACGTTTGCTATACGAAAAAACTCGCACTCCACCCACAGACAACCATATTTCTATTCTATTGACATACCTGTGCCAACAAGACCTGAACAGCCGCCAAGGTAAGCACACCACCCTGCTTCAACAACAGCTGCACCGCCTGAGTCTTCTTGCCTTCCTTCATGAGGGAAGACGCTTCCACGACGCTGGCCCGACGCTCCTCATTGAACTCTCGGACTAATTTCACACAGCATTGTTTGCAGAAATCCGGCTGAGAATTATAATTGGTGGCAATTACACATTTGTGGACTAATATACTACTATTGCGGTAAGGTTGCGGGTTCGATTCCCGCCTTAAACAAGTATTTATGCAGTAGATATTTGTTTCTGGTCTGGCTGGCTGTCTGTATGTATATTTATATATATTATTATTTACAAAAAAAGTATATAATATTCGTTGTCTAGCACCCATAACATTACTTAGCTTGGGACTAGATAGTGCTGTGTAAAATGTTCTACAATATTATATTTATTATTATTGTAAGGGCTTGCATGCTTAAACAAATTTAGCTAAATGCATTTAACGAGTATAATTAAACTCTCAATACCCCATGAGTTTCTTGTGCCTTCCTTTCATTGTTGGGCGCGTTCGGAAGGCACACAGCCTAACTTAGTTTTTAAGATGATTCACAGATCATCAGATGAAATGAAAGATCCCATGCAAATTGTATGATTCCAAATGAATAAAGAATCATGACCATGACTATAACCACAAGGTTTTTTTTATTATTTTAATCAGTTAACACTTTGACAGTTGGTTAATCATGTCTAAGGTCTTAAATAAATTTATTTTTTGACCTAAATGTCTATTTGATAAAATATATAGCTCTCAGGATCTTAACAAACCAATTCTATCCTGCCCCTTTTACCACAAGACAAGAAGGGGTAGTTCTTAAAAATATATCGAAAGGGTACCAGGGACTCTCTTCATACAAACGTAGTCGTAGAGCAAATATTTTTGTTGCATAAAACTTATAACTGCCGTGACCCTATGTTTTTTTTTGTTTTTAATCTTAATATCTATGATAATTAGAAAATGAAAAGAAAAACAAAACATAGGGGCACGGCAGTTATAGGTTTTATGGCCCAAAAATATTTGTGCCATTCACCCTTTCACCTTAACAATGATACAGACCTGATTAGAATAAATAGACAATATAGCCTGGTTGTATGTGATGACAGCACGTTGCCGCGAATTGAGTTTGTGTTCCAGTCCGTCAGCAGACGCTGCCTTCATACGTTTACGGGAATCGAACACGTTGGTATCCCTGTAATTAAATTGCAACTTGAAAATGGCCACCGGTCATTCCAGAGCTGGCGGTTAACTATCCTAGTGAGTCAGTCTTGCTATTCGGAGGTAATGCCGCCGGCATCTTGGGGATATTTATTCCCAAGATGCTGGTGGCATACCTCTCAACTAAACAAACTTTAATTAGATTAAATTTTATTAAATTGTTAAAAAATAGTCTCTCTATATTTTTTGTTTGTAACGAATAGGCTCCGAAACTACTGGACCGATTTTGATGAAACTTGGTATGAGGATACATTGATTCATTGGAAGTAACATAGCTTACTTTTTATCTCGATATTCCCACGGGATCGGGAGTTACGCGGGTGAAACCGCGGAGCGCTGCTTGTTTATAATATTAGTAATACGAAATTACCTGTTTATAACAACAACATTGTTGCTTGCTATAGCAATGAGAGCTTGGTCACTCGGCTTCTCTTTCAGAATGTTTTGATATATTGTATTGGCTTCTTTCTCTTTACCCATTTGTTGGAGGCAGTATGCTTGTTGGACTCTGAAAATCAAGATAGCAAAATAAGTACTCAAAAAGCATTTAACATAGTAAAATATAGCATAGTATACTTAATATACAAGGAAACAATAAGATGAGATTGAACAGATCTTAGCAGCTATAGAAGACCCAGTTGGCACAATGGTCACCACGCCAGACTGCCCAAGGTGGCCGGTTCGATCCCCGCCTCAGACAAGTATTTATGCTTAGATATTTGTCTGTGGTATGGTTTTTTCTATGTATTATAAGTATATATTTACAAAAGATATAAGTAGTATATCTGTTGTCTAGCACCCATAACATTACTTAGCTTGGACCTAGATGGCTATGTGTGTATAGAAGATTCGAGAGACACCCCAATCTTATTTTAAATTGAACTAGGGGGTCTCATAAGAGTGAAAAAGGGGATCCATCGGGTGATATCATTAGGTTTTGCTGTCCTAAAACTCAGGTTAGAAAGTTTATTGTAATGGGAGGTTATATAACCTGATAATAGCAGCTTCCTCCTTAGCCTCCTCTTCCGTCCCTCCATCTTCTATAACACTCTCAGCGCAGGCCTGTTCTGCTCGCCTCAACACTTGCAGGGCCTCGTTGTATTTGGAACGCATCGCTAGCGTTGTACCGGTGTTATATGATAACTCATATGTATTCTCTTCGAACTGGGGTTGCTCAGCGGTCTATAAACAGAAAGTTATAGTAGTTACGCAATTGGTTGTAGTACTTATTGAAGCAGTATTTTTGAAGTCAAATGCGCAGCAGATCTCGAGAGCTGTGAGCAGGTCTCGTAACCATATTTTCCTATTCCATAAAAGCATTCTAGGTGAAATAAAATGGTTGGTTGAGTGGATCAATTCCTCTATAGTAATCTATACTAATATTATAAAGAGGAAAGATTTTTGTTTGTAACAAAATATGGGCTCCGAAATTACTGGAACAATTTTGATAAAATTTGGATACATTGATTCATTGGCAGTAACATTTTATTACATTGGGAGACATCTATATGGGAGGCTATTTTTTATTTATTTATTTATTTATTAGGAGAACCAACAGCTTTAACAAAAAGTAAACTTATATATAAAAACGGAAAGCCAATTATAGGTTCCCGCGTTTATGATTAAGGATAGAAAAAAAAAAGTGTGAGAGATCAACTTCTATCACCACATAACTTAACGTAACTTATCAAAAATTAACTAGCAATAAAAAATAAACTAAAAAAACATAAAAGAAAAACAAATAAAAGAAAATAAATGAACCAATTAAATTAAACACTATCGAAGAAACCGCCGCCTCGCCGCCGCCACACTGGTACAGAATAAGTCCAAATCAATATCCTTAGATAGTACATTAAATGCTGAGCATGCTCGCAGCAGGTAGCTGTTCTGCCTGTAATTGGTGACAGCACGTGGTACATACAGTATATTACTAGAATGTGTGTTAGCATTTTTTATTACAATATTCCCACGGGATCGGGACTTACGCGGGTGAAACCGCGGAGCTCTGCTATTTAAAAATATTTATAAAGAGTATAAAGAGTAAAATGGGATGTCTGAATTTCTGTTAATAATAAAAAAAAATAGTTTGACTTATATTAATTATCCAGTAAGATTCTTACAGGATTAAGTTCAGCGAGGTTGGCAACAACAGCAGCCATGTTGGCTTTCCTCTCATCTTCATATTCATCTGTGGTGTTCTTGACAACATCTCTATAAAGGTTGTAGCATTCTTGGTACTGCTCAAGACGGTATAGGATTTGAGCCCTGTAATATTAGAGAAAAAAGTAATATCGAGGTGGCCACATTTCAAATTCATTTTCATTAGATGTCCTTATTCCTAATATTGTAAACTAGCTGCGCCCCGCAGTTTCACCCGCGTAAGTCCCGATCCCGTGAGAATATCAGGATAAAAAGTCGCCTATATTTTTCAATTCCATCTAGCAATTCCTAAGATCAGCGCGCCAAACAAAAAATGGAAGCCCTCATAAAGATCAATTATTTTCCCCGTTTTTTCCACATTTCCCCCTAATTCTTCGCTCTTATTGGTTGCAGCGTAATGTTATATAGCCTAAAGCCTTCCTTGATTAATGGACTATCCAACATAAAAATAATTTTTCAATTCGAACCAGTAGTTCCTGAGATTAGGGCGTTCAAACAAACAAACAAACTCTTCAGCTTTATAATATTAGTGTTTAAAATGTCGGTAAAGATATTACCTGCAAAACTATGTTTTATTAATCCAATAATACATCATAAATACAAACTTAAAATAAAATCAAATAGGTACAAAGAAAAAAAATTCAAATAATTATCTTAATCAAATAAAATCTAAAAATTAAAACTAAACCTATTTGAACAAACCCCTCCCCAGCATTAATAATATTAGTATAGATTTTAAGTTACCCTAGGACTTATTATAGTGACTGCAATAGCCTTTCACACAGAGGTCCGGACATTGTTATGGAAGCTTGGCATAGTTATAGCATGTTTGGTTGAATATCCTGCTTCTGAGATGCTTTAGAGGTTCGGTGTGAAGGCATTATTTATTTGCCATAATGCTCTCTATCGATAGGTATGGATTTCGAAATGCAACGCACACTTTTGATTTGGTTAAATATCCCGTTTCTGAGATGCTCTAGAGGTTCGGTGTAAAGGCAGTATTTGTTTGCCATAATGCTTTCTATCTATAGGTATAGGTCTCAAAATGCCTGTTGTGTCTACAAGCCTTTCATCAAACCACATCCTCTCATAATATGGAATTATGGTCCTTTTTGCGTGAGGTTCTACTTGGAACCAACACAGCCCAGTTCCAAGTAGAACCTCTCGCAAAAAGGACCCAAATAAGAGATCTAGATGTAGAGAAATAAGTTACCTTAATTCCTTCAATGCAGGAGTGAGTTCCGGTGCATTATCCACTGTCTGCAGTGCCTCTTTAGGGCAGTTAAGCCTGTACTGAGCATAGGCCTTCTCAAAGTGTAAGTCACTGGCCAGTGCTGCATTCTTAGTGTTGCTCAGTATCGCTAGGGCTTCCTTGAAGTTATGTAGTTGAATGAAGCAGATCACTTTGCAGTGAAATGCTTTCTGCTCGGAAGGAGCTATTTGCAGGACTGGAAGTAAAAGAAAATGTAAGAAAAGAAAAGTAAGTAGGTAGTAATTACGAATAGTTGGTGTTATTGTGTTAAAGCCCATAAATTACCAAAGGATTTTTTGGAAAATTCTTATAAAGTTAAGATGCTTGCACGCAATTAAGTAAAATTTCACCTAAAGAGAATGGAACTTGGTGTAAGAAAACGGGCTTATATCGTCATGCACTGGTTTTTCTAATGAAAACAGCTGATAATGTGGTTGGAATATTTATGAGTTTTTAAAGTAGATCGATGGTCTTTTTTATAAGAAATCGATGAGTACAGCTTAGTTATGTTGTAATAAGTATATTTTAATTAATAAGACCTAGATATCTAAGTTATTTATGTTAAATACAACGGATAAATGGGTGGCAGCAGGTAAGCAACTTTAGATGTATTTTGTTAGGTTTTTCGTAAGTATATGGAAAGTGTAACTGGAGAAACAGTTTACTTACTTTTCCCTGCTGCTTTTAACGCTCTTTCATAGTCACCACCTTGGCAGAACTTATTTAATTCGCTATAAGCCTGAACAAGGTTATTTTCCTTGTTGGCTGACATTTTTTGACAACTTGGCTGGCAAACGTCAGTGACGCCACACCGAAACGTCATTTTGAAGGTACGTTTCTTTCTACGGAAAGTTTTTAGTTTTCGATATTTAGGTGGAATATCCGGAACGTAATCTCTAAATGTTACTCTTTGCGTAAATGTATGCGTAAATGGTGTGAGGTTTTAATCAAATCAAAAATCCCAAGTTATTTATAATGCAATCGAACGTTGGCAGGAACTACAACAATAATTATTATATTCAAACCAATATATTATTTTTTATATCAACATATCTACGTGAAATAGATAGTTAAACATCTTCAACACGAAACTCAACATTATTTCATTTTATTGTAAACTATTATTGTGGGTACCTACCCGATAATTTGTCAAAAGTTGTTTATTTCGAAAACTGCACTGTAATATTTTCACTACAAAAGACTAAGGAAACAAAATATCTACAAAGTAAATTGTTACAGAGTTTTATTCAAACAAAAGTAGGTAAGGAACAGCCATTGTGAAAGACGGGCGCTTATGCCGTCGTCGTGTGTCGAACTCATCAAACTTCCACTGAGTTCGTTGTGAGTTTGGAACAACTTTTTGAACGTCGAAAAATGTGAAATTTTTCACGCGGGAAACGTGATGTTGCAAGTTTTTGGAACTGTAATGTAAACAGAATCTAGACGACTGGTGCATGGTGCAAGGATGTAGTCAGGAAATTATGGTACAGGCAGAGTTAGAAGATTGTGGCTATTTAATTTATTTACCTAATGAGTACATAGTCACGTAGTTTATTGAAATAGAAATAACTTGGAAATACTTTGAAAAAATTAGTAATCCTACTAGACACTAGGTGGCAGTACCTAACTTCCTGTTTCTAGTGGTTGCAGTTTCATCGATTTTAAAATTAGTTTTTAGTTATTCTACTCAAAGTTAGATGGCATGACTGATTGAAAAGCAGTTTACGAATCTTCTATTATTGGAACGAATAGCATGAAAATAAAGGTTAAATTGACTAAAGTTTTTCAAGATTCTAACAAAAGTTTAGAATTAAAAAAACCCCCGACATTTACCCCATATAACTTTCTGACGGCTGAACCGATTTTGATAAACATAGAAGTTAACATACTACCAACATATTCAACATTCAAACAAAAGAAACAATATCAAAATCTGTTCATCCGTTCGGGACCTACGATGTCACAGACAGACATACACAGACACGTCAAACTTATAACACCCTCTCGTTTTTGCGTCAGGGTTTAAAAAAAACAGACTTAAAACAAAGCCAAAGTAGAAAATCTTTCAATAGAACACTGAAGTGTAAACTCTGAAGAAAACAAGGGAAAGTTTTGTCTATTGTCGAGGGGCTCGCCCTGGCCGCGCGGACACCACGACTTTTAATCGCATTACGAAACTTATGTTCAGTTTGTCGTCACGAACGTTAAGTAAAGACGAGGCGTCGAGACGATCCTCTATCTATAAAAGCTCCCACCCTAGTCTCTGGTGGGGTAGGTAGAAGTGTGAGAAAATGTAAAGTGAAAATCGGTGAAATGAGGTCTAAAAAAAGGTTCAATGATTCGGTAGGTTTTGAATAAGGATTTCTTTAGTGTCTGAATAATTAGATTGATTAGTAGTAAGGATTAGTAGTATGATTCGTGAAATCCTAATTCGAACTTATTAAATAATTTTTTTTTTTAGTAGTTTTTGTGTACAATTTGATTTGATGTAGTTACCTAATTTTTAAATGTTATGTAATTTTTATGTAAGTTGACAGCTGTCATGTCAAATTATGGCTTCGTGCGGCTTGTGCAATGTGCTTGTAGCCAGTATCAGTATCATTACGCATTAGGAACTTCAAAATCCTAACCTCCTTGCTTTAGGTAACACCAAAGAATAACAATTATGGCTTCACACGGCTTATGCATACTGCCAGAGGTAGTATGGAGTATGGAGTCTCTCATTCACTCTCGTTATTATGAAGAATTTTATGTATTATTCGTAATGAAAAGCACAGTCTTTTACCAAACTCCGTCTCGGGACTCAATGAGTTACTTTCACACCTAGGGTAACAATGTACTATTAATCCGCTTATTAATCATTTCCTAATAAATATTATATATCCAAAAGGGGTCCGAAAATTTAGTATGGGAGCTTGGCAGAGTTTTTTTTTGATATTCCGTCCCGGAAGAGCTCAGTAGCAACTAGACAGATTTGCAACCGGATTTCGCAACTGGATGTTTCTGTTACTATTAGTAACAATAAAAATTATGGTCAAATTAGATAGGCAACGAGTGCTTTACGAATTAAATTGTTTGAAGGAAGGGTGCCTTGCCACTCTTGCCACCGAATTTATCGGGACCCGTCTGATAAATTGCACGAAATTCAATTTAAAAGGGCAGTGTTTGTGTCCCTGTAGGTACCTACGTCACTCGAGCCTCCCCTATAAACTCTGTCGGCCGAGTGAACAATTGAAATATTGTGCTTTCACATACCTTACTATTATATATTCTGTGCCCCATAAAAATATTGGTCGGTGCGTTGCTAAAGGTGTTAACACACGGTCCAATTTGATCGGGTTCGAAGTCCAATTTCGAGCAAGTGCGAGTCCGACTCCCGCACGAAGGGTTCCGTACCGTGTTGTACGCGGGCTTTGAGCGCGGAGACCGAATCAAGAAATTCCGTAACGAAAATAAAACCTAACACCCCTCACTCCGCCTAGCATGTAGCTCAGCCGAGCGTTCGCTTAACGTGTATGTATATGGTACGACTGTACGAAGCTCGTTTTTATTTATTTATAAGTCAGCGTTTCATCACTTTCTATCTCACTAGATGTTGTGTTACGCATGTGAAACCGCGGAGCGCTGCTAATATCTATACATATAAAATGCTTTGTCCTGAACTCCGCCTATTTATTTTTACTTCTCTACTGCGGCTGTGTTCGCTAGCAGTGTATAGTGTCCAGTGACGAAGGACGACGGATGACGGACGACAAATGACGGACGACAAATGACGGATGACAAATGACGGACGAAAAATGACGGACGACGGATGACGGACGATTAACGTGTATGTATATGGTACGACTGCACGAAGCTCGCACGATGCAAAAGCTTACCGCGGCAGTACCCGAGTGCCACACGTTTCTTTTTTTTCTGTTTTTAGTTACTGTTGTTATAGCGACAATAGAAATACCTTCATAATCTGTGAAAAATTTAACTCTCTAGCTATCACGGTTCATGATACAGCCGGATGACAGACGGAGGGATGGATGGACGGACGGAACGGGTAGACTGACGGACTGAAAGTGAAGTCTTAATAATAGGGTTTTTCCCCCTAAGGAACGGTACCCTAGATCGGGCCGACCAAATTGGGACGTGTGTTAACACCTTTAAGGTTTGCGAATTGAAAATCGTAAAATTCTCGTGATACCTAGTTACCATGGGCACGTAAGTAAAACCTTTTTGTGAAGATCTATGAGATCGGTAGGAGGCTGGATTGGGTGGGCATGTCTAGGCATAACAATAAGATTCTAAGGTTTCTAGGTCTTTGGGTTTGATTTACTCCATTTCAAATATTTGTAATATTGACCTTTGTGAGTGTGATCATATGAAAAAAAAACCCCATGAGTGTCTTGTGCCTTCTTCTCATTGGTGGGCGCGTTCCGAAGGCACACATCCTAACTTAGTTTTTAAGACGTGTCCACGTGATCTTCTACCTAGGTATTAAGATCCAAAGGAATAAAGAATTTTGATTTGATTTAGCTAAGAACTATATCGGACCTTTATTCCCTCTGTTCCTTAGATCCTTATTGACATTACCCCTCTGTTGGGGATACTTGGTTTTTTATTCATAATATCGCTATTGGTACTGGTGGGATATATGAAATGTTCTGGACCCTGATTCACAAAGCGTAATAAGGCAACAGAACCGAAAAAAATTTGGCTGCTCTTTCACTCCCGCGACTTCTGACATATTGCCATCCTTGTCTTTTCAGTTTTATATCCTTACCGATCCGCACTAGTAGGGATACTTGGAGCTCTTTTTTCCAAATATCGCTACCGATTCGGATATATGGAACTTTCTCCTTATTATGTATTTATTAGTTTGCAGTTATTAAATCTTACTGATAGTTTATATTAATTTTAGAACGAAGTTTCTTATGGCGCGTTGCGAAAGGGAGCTAGACGGAAAAAATTAAGACCAAAAGTTATAATGACACTTTCTGATTTTATTACAATTCCTTCACTAATTAATCGAAAGCCATCCGGGTGTCCTTTGACACCTCTCAAGTTTTTTTTAGTAAGAAATATTCAAAAATATATTAGACCATGTCACATGTGAAGTTGCCTTCTAAAATTAAGGCCCTGCGTAAACACAACACTGCTGCAATGTAAGTCAATATTTATACTAACGTAATTGTAGGTAGTTATAAAAAGTTTCCTTTTTGATTTGATTGATGAAAACAGTGTTATTATGTGGTAGAGTACGTCTCGACGAAAAATGCTATTTATTTCATTTAGTTATTCTTTTTTTACAGGGTTTCGTTTCGTGTCCAAAGTGGGATCCTATTACTAAGACTTCACTGTCCGTCCGTCCGTATGTCTGTCTGACACCAGGCTGTATCTCATGAAACGTTATAGCTAGACAGTTTATTTTACGCAAAATAGGCTTGCATGGATGATGAGGTTGTGGATGTAGCAGTAGTGGTGTTAGCAATGGCGTAAGAGGCCCGTGGCAACATTATTGGATGCCCCTCCCCAATATAAAAAAGCTGAGCCAACAAAAATAGTATTTTTTATTTTATAATACTTATTTATACACTAAAAGTCTAAAAAAACTTAAATAAATTAAAGACAAAACTTTTTTTACTAAATTTTTGAAAGTTCGGCTTCACCTTGTAGTTACGCACTGGGTGTTTGAGTTAGAAACTGCCAACCAAAGCCTATACCACTGCGTCATTGTCATTTGCATTAAAATTGAGAAAAAAAACACCGTGTCATTTGTTGGTAACCTCTGTGAGGCGATTGGCGAACACCCGCCTACGATGCAGAAGGTTGCGGGTTCGATGCCTGCCTAAAACAAATATTACACATAAGTATGTACAGTCGGCATTGCAGCCCCCGGTAGAGTTCAAAAAATTACTATTATTGGCATGTTTTAATTCTAATATTTAAATTTATAAGTTAGAAGACTTTGAACTTTAACTAAAGCAGGTGCATAGAATCTTGCTTGTGTTCTACGGTGGGTCTGCAATTATGCAGCCGACCGTACATACTGTATTTACAAAAGAAATGCAAGTATTATATTCGTTATCACAAGCCTATTTGCTTAGCTTGTGGCTAGATGGTGCTGTGGAAAATGTCCTGCAATATTTAGTATTGTTGAGACGGACGGTATTTTAAAATGTGCTCTGCCATTTATACAGACAGTGGTCATTATCAGACCTATATTGATTCTTTTTAACCCTCAACGCAAAAACGACGTGTCTGTGTCTGTCTGTGGCATCGTAGCTCCCGAATGGATTTACCAGTTTTGATTTTGTTCTTTTGTTTAAAAGTGAATTTTAGTCAGAAGTGTTCTGAGCTATGTTTGATCAAAATCGGTTCAGCCGTCTGAAAGTTATGGGGGATAAAAGCAAAGATAAAAGTCAGGGTATTATTAAATTTTAAATTTATATAAAAGGTACCTTAAAGTGTGGAATTATTAAGGTAGACGTATAACTGTGTGTTTTAAATAATCATAACATTTTTTTAATAATACCTTATTCTTAAATGATTGTAGGAATAGGAGTCATAAAGTCAAATGTACCGATACGCCCCATACATATTTTATCATCAAAATACACATTTCGTTTAAATTACACTCATCGGTAACGGTTAATATTAAATTCAATCGCCAATACTCTACCCGGTGATTAAATCGCGACGAAATATTCGTAACAACTGCATATCTCTCACGCCAATTATATTTCAAATAATAAATCTACTATTATTCAACGGAACTCCAACCGAAAGTGAAGTCAGCTCAAAAATGTCCGCTTTGAAAAAGCTATTAAATTTTTTCGAAGACCCGGAGTATCCTTGCCTCGGACCACATATGTGGTTGCTAAAACTCACTGGACTATGGCATCCAGAATTGAAGACCTTAAAGTCAAAAATTAAACTGTTTCTGTATTACATATGTATTATCTTCTTCTTCAGCGCGTATATCAGATGTGTTATGTCGTTTAGTGCTGCCTCTATACAACTCATCTTACAATATGCACCTTTCCACATGGGCGTTGCAAAGACTTGCTTCTTCCAAAAGGATCATGACGAATGGGTGCGTCTAATAAAATACATCTCAGAAGTCGAAATCAAACAGAGATCAATGAGAGACGAAAAAACGGAAAGTATAATGAAGCAATATATTAAACGAAGTCGTCGCGTCACGTATTTCTTTTGGGCGCTGGCCTTCTTTTCGAATTTCAATATCTTCAATGAACCGTATCAAAAGAATAAGATGGCTGAAAATGGGACGAACGTTTATCTGATAATATTCGATGGGTATACTCCTTTCGAGAGAGAACCACCAGGGTATTACTTCTCTATGGCTATCCAGACAGTCTTCGGGTATATGATGAGCACTTACGTCGTTAGCTGGGATATGTTGACAGTTTCAATCATGATTTTCTTCGTTGGACAGTTGAAGATATCACGATGGTATTGCACCAATGCTATAGACTTGCAAAGCAAACACATAAGTCAGATGAATATAGCTGAATGTCATATTTTTCATACAAGATTGGTGAGGTAGGTATACTTAACAAAAACAAATTATGTGCCTGGGGTAATGTATTAGATAGAACAGGGTTGCCCAGAACCTATCAGCTTAGTCGACTGTGTCCAAAACACGGTATTTATTTACTCATCTAAGCTGCTGGTTTCATCACGTTTTCTTTCACCTTTTTTCAAAACGGGTCAGAACGCTTGCTTGTTATTTTGCAAGAAATCACTAACACTTCGGAAGATTAAGCTTCTAATAAGTTCTAGGTTCTAGTAAGAAGTTTTTAATAAAACCAAAGAGTTTTATAATCTTGCCTGGATACCTAACAATCATTGTGACTGTACAATGTATTTTGAATCATGATTTGATGGGTTTTTCTTTCTTTAATGTTCACAGATACCAGAAAATATTCAACAGACTAATTTCACAAGTAATGTTCATTTATTTAATCGTAATCTCAGTTAATTTGGGAATGTGCATCATACAAATAGCAGAAGTAAGTTTTGTTAAGAAATTTCCAGTCGGTAAAAAATATTTTTATCACAGTTGCTCATAAAGTGGATCTTATTCAACGGCTTTTAGGCTCATAATCCAACATATTATGCACGCGTGCGTTTTAGATTTGTTAACTAGTGCTGTAAAGTTATCCCGAAAAGGTAGGTACCAAAGAGTTTTTTAGCTAGCAAAAATTGTCTCTAAAGTCGGTTTACGAACGAAAATTTTACGTGATAATGACTTAGAAAACGATTAAAAATTGAGTTGTTTATTTTTTGGTTTTTTCTTTACTTAAATATATTGTTTTTCCATACCATTGTATTTTGTTCTTAACCCCCGACGCAAAAACAAATAGAAAAACCCTAAAAAATAATGTATGTCACACGAGGATGTATAGGTTAAAAGTCTTTAGCCTGGCCTTTCCGGAGCATAATTAACAAAAAAATATTGCCTTAAAAAAATGTAAACATAGAGTTATCACAAATATTTTGTTAATTATTATTTTGTTTTCTTTTAAAGTCTTTTCTTTTATTCGCAACTGTGATAAAAAACGTTGACGATATACGTGTGGAATTGATATTTGCATCTTGGCTTCTATAACACGCTCGCTGCCGCTCGCGCGTCATAAACCGCCTCTATGCAAAGATCAATTTACCACACTTATATCGTAATGTACTATTAAAGTTTAACATAGTTGGAGTTGAATTTAGTCATAATTTTAGCGGATAATATGCCTACGTCATAACGCTCTCTGTATGTGTTTTATTGGAGTGGCCTTTAAAGACCTAGGTGCTTAATTATCTCAAGTGCTCAAAGAGTAGGCACTAACGACAGAAAGAAAGTAAACATTTATTTTGACAAGCACACGGCACAAAACAAAAAAAGTAGAGAGACAAACAAACATAAGAACACTGACATATACAAAACATAATAAATGGAGAATACAAAAGAAATATAAAAATAAGATCTAACTATTACTTAGCTTTGCTTAGCTATTACTTTACTTTGTGTATATCGTGATCTATTTCTTCCTGTGTTGTACGAATAAAGTTATATATCTATCTAAAGAACTGTGTGCTTCCGAAAAGGTTTGTGTTTTCTGTAAGCACTTGCATGGGTGATATCAGTGAGTAATATCCATTGTAGCCTGATCCGTTCGTAAGTCTGAGCTTTGAGTTGAGCAGTTAGGACGCGAAGCAGCGGTAGTGTAGGCAGACGGTGTAGCAGTTAATAGGTCACGATTTAACTTTATTTTCATGAAACTTAGTTGTAACCCGAGTTGAATTGTATAATTCTGGTAGAATGTTATTTAATTTAGTTCTGTGAAAGTGCACAAGTGTAGTGAAAGTAAAAATCAGTGTCAAACATGAAGTTTTCTCGTTGCCTCCAAATCTCCTATTAAGGTTATGGTAAACTTGCCACCGCTTTACTATAGCCCCTGACTTGACGGAGTATGACGACTTTGACTTTTTTGAAACACTTTAGACCCGATTTATGAAAAATCGGTTCATAATTTGATGCAAAATATGACTTGACACTGGCCGTGAGAAGCCATAATTAATAGAAAAAAAAAAACGTCAGTGCTATCTTGACCACTATCATATGTAAAAAAGGACTTTGTGTTTTAATTTGGTTACAGATCGAAGACGACGTACAAACACTGGTGACTAGTTGTTTGTATGTGGTCGCCATCCTGATCCAGCTATTGCTGTTCTACTGGCATGGCAATGAAGTTATCGTTGAAGTTAGTATCCTTACAATATATGATATTATTAAATATAGCTACGCCCCGCGGTTTCACCCGCGTAATAATTTTCTGCGCAACTTTCTTAATTTTTTATTTCATAAGAACCTTCTCCTGATAATAACAAACAGACCAAAAAAAGAATTGGCCAAATTGGTCCAGGCGTTGTTGAGTTATGCACTTACCAACACATTTTGCGATTCATTTTTATATTATAAGATTAAAAGAGATTATTTAGATTTATATTAAGAGTGTTCCATATACCGCTATCTAGTAGTAAAAGAGCCGATTTCACAGGATAATTCATTGTTTTTGCGATGCTATTCATCACTCTAAATAAATAATAACAAATAATCCGTATTAGATCATTATTTTTATGAGACCAGCAGCTTGAAGCTTCCTTCAAACATAAGGCGGACTTAAGTTTAGCGGTGTTGCTGCTGGTGTTATTCTTATCAACTCTAGTCTACCATTTGAGTGAAAAACTCCTGCTTTCGTTTCGTAATTGTTCCATGTTCTTTTAGAGTCAAAAAGTAAACTACGGCACGTTTAACAGTAAATGGACGGAAGCTGATAAGAGTCTACAGAAGGAGATAGCTCTTCTAAACCTCACCACCGGGAAGAGGCTTGTGTTCAGTGCTGGACCTTTGAACGAGATGTCATTGGCTACCTTTATATCGGTAAGCCTGAACCTACAGGGCCATTAGTTATGGGGTTTCCATTTATATTTTCAAATTTTCAGTCGTATTTCGCGACCGACAACATCAAATAGACTAACGGAATCAGGGTCCTGATTAGAACAACTAGCAATTTTCTGTAAATTTGTTCCCTTTACACATACTAATCTTCTTTTCTCCCTTTCTCCAATATATTTGGGGTCGACGCAGTATATCTTCTTCATCCATTAACTTGTCTATAGAAGAGATGGATGCGAACGATGACTAAATGATGATCACATCCATCTCTCTCATGTCTTGTCTCTCGCAGAACATTAATCTTTTCTTAGGTGATCCTCTTCCTCTCCATCCCTCTACATTCATAATCATCACTCTTTGAGTCACATGTGTGTCTTTTCTCCTCATCATATGTCCATACCAATTCAAAAAGTTCCTTAAATATATCTACTTAAACATTACTTAGTCTGAACATTAATCCTTTATTTCTCTAAACATACTGTATTGTTTAATTGCATGATATCCTAAAATTTTACATCGACAAAATCGCAGTCGATTCAAATTCTTTCAAATAATTTTCCTTATTTTTCAGATTCTGAGAAGGAGTTACAGCTTTTTCACATTGCTGAAGGAGACAAACTAAATTAAATATCGTAAACAACAACGTAGTTAAAAGGATAAAAATTCGATAAATATTCAAATAGAATTTTAGCTTTAGATTGATGTAGGTAAGTAGGTAATAAAATTATATTGAAAATTCCCTTGTTATTTTAACCCTTCATTATTTACCGACACGGAATCCCAAAACGGAAAAAAATGTTAATGAAATAACATTAAAGATTCAGAAAAATACCTTTTAAAAATTTCGAAACATGTTTATTAAATTGCGTCGCCGCCCGAAAGGAAAATCTTTTGAAAATTGTGCATTCCGCAAACTTTTTGCAAAAGCGATGCGCTCACTTATTGATCAAGGAGTGGACACTGGACACATATCAACAAGCTGTAAATTGGCAGCATATCTATAAGCGTAAATTGAAGTACTTATTATGCTTCAGAAACTGACCTCTCGCTTGATTAGCGATTGTCTATACATATAAAATTCTTTGTCCTGAATGACTGACTGACTGACTGACGGATCAACGCACAGCCTAAACCGCTTGGAGGGTGTGTTGTTTGTGTGTAAGCATCCGATAAGAAAGGATTTTCAGAAATTCTACTCCTAAGGGGGTAAACAGGGGGGCAAAATTTGTATGGGACAACGTGATTCCTTGGTCCAATTTCGATTTTTACGCGGATGAAGTCGCGGGCAAAAGCTATCATTAATAAAATTCTTTCATTTGATGTTCACCTTATGCCGCAAATAGCAGTAGTGAAGGGTTTATAGGTATACCTACTTCATGGAACCAACTTGGAACTAATACCTAATACTAGAGTGCGTTCCATCGGGTTATCATCAGATAGTTCCCATTGACTGGGGAGTCAACATGACGACAGGGAGACCCCTAAATTACCAGGGGTGTCTCCCTGAATTCAAGGTGGCACATTCAAGGTATTAGGGCAATAGGCACAAGGTACGAACATGGATTTCTATGGGCAATACTTATTTGCATTGCTGCTAACACAACGGCATTGAAACTATTTGATGAAGTGCACTCTGGTCATGTACAACAATCGACTTTTGGTATTAAAAATTTCGGGCGCTTTGTTTCCGCTCAAAATATAGAATACCAAATCTACCATACTTTCTATTAGATTCCAGCCAAAGTAATCGATAAAGACATTAATAAAGAATTAAGCTAAACAATTTATACTAAAATAGGCTCCAATAGATAAATCTTAAAGCAACGTTCCTAAGTCAGTTAGAATCAATCGTAACTAAATTTAATTATTTGCAAAGCGTATTGAATAACTCGAGCCCTATCGATACCCGTTGAAGGCGATACAATCAGTGAAACTCAGTCAAAGTTTGAATTTCTCACTCAGCTTGCCTTCGCCACTCGGCAGTTGCCACTACAGAGATTTGAATCGATTTAGAACAGTTTGGACATCTAGAATTAATCCGTTCCCAAAGCTCAGATTGAATGCTAACTGAATTATTTTTACAGCGTCGAAAATGTTTCCAATTCAAGTGTAAAATAACTTTGATAATATTTCACTTTACATCTAATCAATACGATTTATACAACCATTTGGAACTGCTGTTTCAAGTGAACAAGAACTTAATAGGTAAGTTTTGGATTACCTAATTAAAACTGCAAATTTGGATACACAAAATGTAAAAATAAATAATTATAACAATCTAAATAAGTTCCCTAGGTGGGGATAATAAAATGCTAGCTGCATATTACCTCTTTGGATGCCAATATCGATTCGTTGGTGAAGCAGTTAGGCCTTTAGTGACATAAAGACAGTGATATGTCAACCTGAGGTAGATACATCTTTGCGAAATAAACTTGACCGCACGAACTTAAGGCAATTAATTCTTAATCCCTCGGGTGCTTTTGGATATGCACGACGACATACATTCTAATTATTGTCAATTGCGTAACAATAAAGTAATGCGAAGCTCGGCGAAACCACTCGTTAGTCAAAGTCAAAGTCAAAGTAAAAAATCTTTATTCCTTTCAATGCTTAATACCTAGGTATAAGATCACATAGACACGTCTTAAAAACTAAGTTAGGATGTGTGCCTTCGGAACGCGCCCACCAATGAGAAGAAGGCACAAGAAACTCATGGGTTTTTTTTTTCATGTGATCACGCTCACAAAGGTCAATATTACAATTATTTGAAAGTATTATTTGAAATAGAGCAATTAAAGTCACGTCCAAGGGTTGTTATCATTAAGGTAAGACGAAGTATCATAGTACGCCTTACTGCACAATTTATGCTTTATAAAAGTTTTGAACCTGTTAATGGACATATCATATACATCTTTAGGTAATTTATTATAATAGAGCGCACATGTATTATTAAACGACCTGTTTATTTTCCGGAGCCTACTACCGGGCACGGTCAGTTCATCCTTATTTCTTAAGTTGAAATTATGAATATCGCTATTTTTACGAAAAATATCAGGATTTTTGTGAACGTATAGCAAGTTTTCGTAGATATATTGTGAGAGTTAAGTGTAACATCCCACTACCTGAAGATTATATTTTAGAATTCAAGGAATTAAAATGTATTTGTCAATAGATATGTCGTTATGTCAGATATTCTCAAACATCTGCAAGTACATATCAAGGGAATTAACATATAAATTGTTTTGAATCTGGCGACTATACAGCGTAAATTATTTCGCGAACTTCGCAAATTTACATGGTAATTGCTAAAACTCAAGATTTGTTGTTGAATTTCTGATTGTGGTGTTAGACAAATGTACGGGGCATTAACGAGTTTGAAATATCTGTTAGTCAGATGAGTTGAATCTTTGCCCGCGCAAATGGCCATTTCGAGAGAATTAACTAGTTTTTTGTGTGGAAATTTGATTTACACGGGTTGTTGAATGCTCAAGATGGTGTCTGGTGTTAATGGTTTTATGGGTAATTTTTTTAAGTGCTTCCTGTTTGCCCCATTGTCGCGCCGCAGTAGGGCAAAGTGGACATTTTTATAGTTTAGCTAAATTGAAATAAAGTTTAACTAAGTACCTACTGATAATAAACCATTAGATTTATACAATCCTAACTAATATTATAAATCTAAACTAATATTATGAGGGTTTGTTTGTTTGTTTGAACGCGCTAATCTCAGGAACTACTGGTTCGAAATGAAAAAATCTTTTTGAATAGTCCATTTATCGAGGAAGGCTATAGGTTACTTTTTATCCCGAAATTCCCACGGGATCAGGAGTTACGGGGGTGAAACCGCGGAGCGCTGCTAGTCATTAATAAACCATTAGATTTATACAATCCTAACTAATATTATAAATAGGAAAGTTTGTTTATTTATTTATCCAAATCGGTCCAGTTGTTAGACCGCCCGTGAAGATTTCTAATAGTGCGTAATTTCGGGGATGGAAAAGGACATAGGATACTTTTATTCCCGAAATTCAGGACTTACGCGGGTTAGACCACGTGGCGCAATGTATCATTTAATCTATACTAATATTACAAAAGCTAAAGAGTTTGTTTAAACGCGCTAATGTAGGAACTACTGGTTCGAATTGAAAAAATTTTTTTTGTCTTAGATAGTCCATTTATCGAGGAAGGCTATAGGCTACTTTTTGTTTTGATATTCCCACGGTATCGGGAGTTAGTTATTAGGTAGTTAATGTAGTTAGGGAGTGCTAGTTACAATAAAGCATGTTATCATTATCCTAAACTAGCTGCGCCCCGCGGTTTCACCCGCGTAAGTCCCGATCCCGTGGGCATATTGGGATAAAATGTATCTTATGTCCGTCTCCTGGCTCTAAGCTACCTCCCTACCAATTTTCACCCAAATCTGTTCTGCCGTTCTTGAGTTATAAGTGGTGTAACTAACACGACTTTCTTTTATATATATAGATTATTACTTATTATGTCCTATAGTTCAGTTAACTGTTTTTATATTTATTTTGGTTTTTTCATTCAGACTAGGTTGTGTAATATGTAATCAATTTATATGTGAAAACATTTAATTGGTTCTTAGCCACTATTTAGTTTTGTAAGCAGAATATTTATAACTGTTTGCATTCCAAATAAATTTAAAAAAAAACTCGGTAGCCCCATTTCTAGGTTCCTTGCGTAACATAATGTTATTCTACCTAGATTAAATAATCAATTAAAGTTTCCCGAAAGAATGTTTCCAATTTAGTTTCCAAATCCCCCAAAACCTAGACCTCTTAAAGCGCTAACTTTAATTGATTCTATCCACGAATTTGTGTACGTAAATCTACCTAGTTATTTTCCACTGTATAACTCCAGTTTAAATTACAAGCAGAATGTTCTATATCTACGAAATCTGTGTCATGTCAGGAACGGTGGAATTGGATCTTTTGATACAATCTTATTTAAAGGAAGAGAGGACAAAAAGTATAGTTAGAAGATTCTAGCTAGGAGACTAGATAAAGAAGTAGAAGAAAAATTTATAGTTTTTAAAATGAATGTTAGTATATTATAGAAGGACCAAGGCTTTGTTTCGCTTTTAAGAGTAACATTCAACAATGTGGTAAAGCATAGCCTCTCAAAAATTCCACTCGTATGCAGTTATAGGGAAATATTTTCTTTTTTTTTCTTTTGCCACTGATTTTATTTATATAAAAAAAATCGGTCAAGTGCGAGTCGTACTCTCGCGCCGAGGTTTCCGTACATTAGTTTCAACTCTCTTTCTCTACCCTTGCAGTGGTATGGTAGGTATCAATTTAACTTGACGCCTCACGATTTGTTTCATGGTAATTTACCGATAATGACGATATTATTTATTTATTATATGATTCGGTGACGTTTTCATATAACAAAGGTATATTTATGCCATGGGATGCTATAAGGACTTGTTGTACCGCTCACTACTCAGGTAGGAAAGACCTATTACAAAAGAACAGGTGTTCCCGCTATGTAGAGTCACACGGTCTTAGATTACTCCTCCAAGAGGTAGATACTAGCAATGCTAGCATTAATCACAGACATAAGCATGGCCTACCTACTGCCATTTCAATTTGGGCAGCAAACTAATTTTCTAATAACATAAACAACGTCAAACCCATTTCCAAAACGTTTAAAGACACTACCTAAATTGAATCAAGGAGTTTCATGTTTTGCGAATGCCAAAAGCTCTCGGTTATTGGATTAGTTTGAAGGTGTTTACTTACTCAGTTTGATCTGCGAGATACACCAGTAAACAATCTAAAGTTCTACTAGAAAAAACTTATTTCGCTGCTTAAGGTAGTGCCTGAAGAGTAAGATTGTGTTCCATGTTGAAAATATTTCTTATTTCAGTGTAATTTCTACACTGGCAATCAGTTTTACCTGCGAATCCTTCTCTTTCCTTCATGATGACATATCAGCACAACATATCATTCTTCTCCACTCTATTCCCCGTCAGGTCCACGTTTCCTTCCCTTTCCCCCATATCCTCTCTAACGCATCCATCTCTTCTTTGGGGAGTCCTCTCGCTCTACGACCATTCACATCCAAGTCCTGTACTCTTCTGGTGACATGGGTATCTTCTCCGCATGACGTGACCGAACCACGCCAGTTTCCTACTCTTCAACTTGTCAGTAATGGACTTTGATAAAAATCCTAAGTATCACTTCTTTGTACATCACAAATACAGCATTCCCATCTCTGCTATATGCAGTTTCCTTTTATCGGTCTTCTTGGCGGTTCAACACTTCTTTTTCTTTTTTTTTACATAATATAGATTTGACCTCATCTCACCTGATGGAAAGCGAAGATGAATTCGAGGATGTAGCATGCTCGCCTAGAAGGTGCCTATTCAATCTAGACTCGAAGACAGCAAGGTTGCTCCGCTCCATACAATAAAACAGCCTTATAGTCTTACCTGCAAATAAATAAGATAATTAAGTAAGTATAGGTAATCGAATCTCAAACAGGTTTTACTTCGAATCCAGAGTCACTTATTAAATTACGTTTTATCCCAAAGTAACACGGCGGCAAATTAAATTTCGAACACAAGGTACTGGCCGTTGACAGATGACGAAGGTCCGAGTTTTTAAGGTTCCATTGGTCCATCGATCACGGCGAATGTTTTGCACGTTCCAGTTAAACTTATGAATTTATGTATATTTTCCTATTAAATTAGACTTACAAATTTAAAATTACCTGTGAAGTTGTGCCCCTTTAAACCCTTTTTCTTTAGATACGTACCTACCTATCTATCTCATATATCCAAGCAGATGAATTATATTCTTTTTCAGAACGAGATGAGGTAGGTACTATGACAGCCTACTAACCTCTTACAGTGAAAATCTACAACGTTCCTTGGTCTCTCCAATCGGTCGCGCATAGACTTTTTGTAATTTTTACGTCTACGAGTATGAAGACAGTGGTCCGAATTGGATGAACATCAATCTTACAGTGCTAACGGTCAAAGCCTGGTCCAATGTCATGTGCGTACCAAAAATGCTTAACTCGTTATGAGCCTATATGTCCATTGTCAATTTAGACAGCCGACGCCTAAGTGACTGAAATGATATCCGTGACCGACTGAAGCAAGTAAAAAATATTAAAATTGGACGTTATTAATTTTGCGCCATAATTCATGCCTCTTATCTTATAGATCCATTTCGCGAAGTTTTTCGCGTTTGTCTTTGTAATATTGTTAATTATTACTAGTTTTTATGAATTTTCTTTTCATTTTTATATAGGGAAACTTACTCGAAAACTGTCAACAAGTCAATCCTACTAATATTATAAATGTGAAAGTTTGTGTGTGCGTGTGTATGTTTGTTACTCCTTCACGCAAAAACTACTGGACCGATTGCGATGAAACTCGGTATCTAGATAGCTGGATACCTGGATTAACACATAGGCTACTTTTTATCCCGATATTCCCACGGGATCGGGACTTACGCGGGTGAAATCGCGGGCCGCAGCTAGTTATACCAATAAGTTAAAGGTACTTTACAGAACGTCTAGAACTACCTATCTTTATTATGTCCAATGTATGATCATTAAATAAATTTAATTTAATTTTATGAATTTTCCATGATTTTGGATAAATTCTAAGCCTACGTCATAATCGCTTTACCTGTAAGGCAAGACAGTCAATCATGGCTTTGAATTTTATATTTGTAACCATTTCTCTTTTAGCCAAACAAAAAATCTCAGAACTCTAACAGATAACCTTACGTATCCAATTCACGGAATTATTTTTCTAACTAGTTAAAGGTATTCTCGGAATCCAACCTTTCCACCTGATTGTGGTCATCTGACAAACCATAGTACAAGGGTAAGGGTCAGTGTTTGTCGAGAGTAAATCTAAATACCGAAGATATTTTTCCACACAGTGGAATGTTATACGAGTAAATTATTTATCTATTTATTTGCTTACAAAAAATGTTTATAGAAATATAAACAAGTAAAGTTATATTTAATTAAATTGTATTTACAACTAATATGTCTTTTTCTCATTTTTTGGAATGATTGTGATTATCTACCTTTGAATTATTTATTTTAACTATTCTGAATGTTTTATGTAAAATATTTTTGAACACCGAAACGGCAGAATATAGCTGTGATAAAAAATACAAATGTAAAGTCGGTTTACAGACGATAATTTTACGGTATAACGTCATAAGAAAACGATGAAAATTGAGATTTTTTTGTTTTTCCTCTATATACTTTTTTCCTTTTTTTTTATTTTATTTCCTTTATTAAGTCTTCTATTCGTCACTCGTCACCATAACACAAGCCCAGATGAGCGATATTATTATTTAATATTCTCATGAACGGGACGCATGACGTCACACATCGGGAACGGGACGCGTCACGATAACATGACACTTTTGTGTGACACCTGCATTCACACAAAAGTGTCATGTTATCGTGACGCGTCCCATCAATTTATCAGACGTTATCACGTCAAAATGTTATTTAAGACCTTTCTACCTTACTATGTTCTCTATAAATGATTGATTGATTAAAGACATACAAAGATAGCCGCCAAAAACATAACCCTTTACTTGTAGTCGGGTAAATAAGATTTTGTTTTATATTTGCTTGTTGGAACGGTAGACCTATTATTAATCAATTAGCTGTTGCCCGCGACTTCGTACGAGTTTTGTTTTTTTGCACCAAAACCATCCTCTTGAATCACTCGATCTATTTAAACCGCTTTAAAATCAGTTGCGTAGATTTAAAGATAGATACGGTCGGCTGCATAATTGCAGACCCACCGTAGAGCTCCAAAACGGCTGCTTTAAGATTGTTTTCAACAGAAGCAAGATTCTAGGCACCTACTTTAATTGTAGTTTTAAGTCTTTTAAATCATGAATTTCAACATCAAACAAAAATAATTAAAATGAAAACATTCCAATAATATAGTAGTTTTCGAACTCTACCCGGGGCTGCAATTATGCAGCCGACTGTACATTAGGGACAGATAGCGCGACTTTGTTTTATACTATGTAGTGATATACCGGTACCAACATCTATTTGTGAAACTAAGAAAGATTCTAGTTAAGTATCTATTAATCCTAGTTATACAAATGGCGCGGTCATTACTTCGATGGGTGACCAAATAGTAGTGTGGCAAAAATGTATTTTCGTGAGCCCCTCCGTGCTTCGGAAGGCACGTTAAGCCGTTGGTCCCGGTTGCTACCTCTAGTAGCAGTCGTCAGGTCAAGTTAGAGACCTTTAGAGCGATCTGAAAACTCTAACAATAGGTGAGCCACACCTCTATACGACAAGAAGAAAAAGTTATACAAATAGTGTACATAATAGTAAATACGTAGTTTGCTTGCTTATACCTATTTTATCGTCGTCTTCTTATAAATATGCTAATATATTATAATATATTATCGTAAGTACCGTTACAATCATTAAATTATACCTACCTGTAACTATATTGAACTAGATCGACGTAAATTTAAATGTACTTAGCATAATTATAAACCTTAGTGGTTTCGCTGTGCTAGGTTAAGTACTGAATGTTTTTTAAGTTTCTTTAAAATGGTAATAAATGGCAAAAAAAAAAAAAAAAAATATTTAAAATAAAAGTAGCTTCTATAGGGACCTAGTTATCCCCTGTTACAAACAGGAGATGAGAGTTTGTTAGAGTCGGAATTTCCCGCTGCGTAATGTGATCCGGAACCGTAGCGCCGGAACACTGTGTACGAGACTTTACAGTGTTCTAGGTACCAGTAGGCCGGCTTTTATTAACTTCATTTTATTAAAATTATAATCTTACTTGAATGCTGAATATCCCGAGTGGAGATATCTACTTCATGTCGCGGTAATAAAAAAAATAAAAACGTTGTAACTTTTATAAAATTGTAAAGTTTTCTTTCGCTTAGTTCGCTCGTTTAAGGCTACTTATGCCGCCAAGCGCAACACGCCGGAAATTCCCGTCGCTTAGAACTAACATTGTTGATTGTAACGAATGTGTTTTGTTTTTCTCAAAAGTGCTGAGATGGAATTGTAGGTGAGATCTTTACGGATATTTTAGGGTAATTTGAGACGAAAATTCCTTGTCATTTCAAAGCTAGACTAGTTTTAATTCTTAATTTTAGGATAGCTTCAAAACTATAGGATTTTTTTGGCTCAAAGTCAAACCGAAATGTCGGTAAAAATCTCACCTACAATTCCATCTCAGCACTTTTGAGAAAAACAAAACACATTCGTAACAATCAACAATTTTCACCAAGGAAGGCGACCGGTGCCAGTAGTAACTATTTAGTAGGCTGTGTACCAAGGTCGTTGGCGTATGGACCCCCCTTAATATACTTAATTAATTAATATTGCAAAGGTAGCAGTTCATCAGGGTAATGTTAAAATGTTAACATTAGAAAAAAGGAATGAATTGATTCTCCTTCGCATGTCTTAGGATAGCAAACATATGCAAAGAAACCCCCCAAATCAAAATCTGACACTAATATAATTGTATTTGATCCAGAGCTCTTTAATTTTTAACCCCTGACGCAGAAACAAATGGAAAAACCCTAAAAAATATTGTATGTCAGACGAACCTGTATAGGTTAAAAGTCTTCTGCCTGCCCTTTCGGGAGTATAATCAACAAAAAAATATTGCCTATAAAAATATCACAAATATTTTAACTTTTCAATATTTCAAGTCTTATTCGCAACTGTGATAAAAAACGTCGTACGATACACGTGTGGTTTGATCATTGCATAGAGGCGGTTAATGACGCGCGAGCGGAACGCGTGCTAATTATAGAGCCGAGATGCACACTTGTATCGCAATGTACCTCTATAAAAGTCCTGACTAAGTGGCTGATATTTCGACGCTCAGCTCAAACTAATTGCTGGATTCGGATAAAAAACATAAAGATAGCTCTTATAACGTAGGCATCCGCTAAGCAAGATTAATTCCAACTCTACGCAGACGAAGTCACGAGCAATAGCTAGTAATTTATAATACACTTACACGTCTATAATACCTTCCTCTATATCTTACACATACTGGAGGTTATTCCAAAATGAGGTTTAAGGACAGTCCGAGATGTGGATTTAAACCTTAGATTTACTCGTGAACTATAGTCTAAAGTCTAAACACTATCTCAATAGATTATATAGAGAACTATAGTCTAAACACTTTTTAAACAATTTTTTTAAACTATAGTTTACGAGTAAATCTGTGTCTAAATTTAAGGCGCTCTTCCAGTACGTGTGTATGTATTTACATTACCTTAGCCCCCGCTCTCAAAAACGTAGCGTGCTGCGTGCTAACTGTTATATTTGATCGATATGCAAAACATTTTAGCATTATTATCCACAAATATAGTTCCTAGAGGTCATTTTTAGAAACATACGTTAACTATTTTTGAATAAAACCCGATAAACGATCTAATAATTCTCTGTTTTATAACATTTTTGAAGTGAAAACTTCTTTAGCGGCGTTGAGCACTTTTTCTGTAATGGGTATAAAATCTTAAACTCGCGTCAGGACACGTGACCTGATCGAAAAAGCGTAAGACGGATGGAGAGTAGACAGCTATCCCCTCTCTACGGCGCCGTGCGCGGGGTTGTAACACGGCCGCTCGCATTCATTTATGCGTTGAACTCGAATGACTCGAGGTCACGCGCACAGCGGGCATAGCTGATACCGCGCGCGTGTGTGCGTGGAACGAACTCGCGGCTATGTCAGTGTGGGTGAGCGCTTGGGCATGCATTGCATTTCTGTAACTTCAAATGCGTAATTTGTTAAGAAAATTTAAAAATTTTGGTAATGTTTGTTTGGAAGAAAATTTTGTGTTAACGCTTAGAATTCGATTTTGCAAAAAAGTTGAAAAAAAAAATGGACACTTTGACCTTCAATATCTCCAGAACCTGTGGTTTCCCAGGTATTGTCTAGAAGAAAAAAATGATCCCAATGATGGGCAGAATATGTGGTTTTCGTTTTCGTTAAGGGTCTTTTTACACCCTTTAGATACATATGAACTTACATAGTATAAATGTAATATTTGTAATATGTTTATACTTTATAGCATTAACCTATATTTTCATAACATCACAATAAGCACATGTGCGGTGTAGGTTTACCAAACAAATAATTTCGAATGAAAATAAATGAAATAAAATGATAATAAATATAATCTCCGTTTATCAGAGAAAGAAAAGAAAAAAAAAATTATGGATGAAAGTTGATTTTTCGGAGAGATAAACTTTTTAATGTAAAATAATTGTAATAGTTTTAAAGTGTTAAATTTTTAATGTAATATAAATTGTCTTGTTTGTGTACGATAGCGCAATAAATGAATATTGTATTCTACCACATAAATGATAGTACTTTTATACTGATAAAGCAATTGGTGCAAAATTATTCCCTAACCATTCCAAAATATCAAACATGCTCAAAGTTAATAATCAAGTTTTCACTTCTGCCGGCACTCCCGGAGTGCAACCCGTTTTTTTTTTTTATCGAACGAAGTTGTTCATATCATGTTTTCAACCACAATAAACAAAAATATGGTTATTAAACTACAATATCCATATCCAAATAACAAAAAAGAGTATTTGATTACTTAGAGTTGCCTAAAACAAAGGTCGATTTTGGTAGCTTTATTAGCACCTGCCCTTAAGGTTTAAATCCACATCTCGGACTATCCTTAAACCTCGTTTTGGAATAAGGGGGACTAAGTTTTAAGTTATATATCACAGGATGAAAAGTAATGTGACACAATCACAGCTCGATGTTCACAGAAAGTAAAAACCGTACGTGTGAGACGAACTAATGGCGCCACATAATTGATTGAAAGCGATTTCAGAGCGAAATGGACGATCGGACGTTTCATTTAATTAATACCCGGTTTAAAATGCAATTTGACTCACGTGAGGATGGGGCGTTTCACAAACATGTTTACCCTACATTTTGAAGTAGAAATTGATAATTGATTCTTTAAAAGGGAATCGCTCAGTATCAGATGGTCTATCAGGGAAAATTACGTTGTTAGTAACTTACTAGTAATTTTTTTAAGCTATTGCATAGCTTTTATCGCTGGCTTTGAACGCGGCGACCGAATCAAGAAATTTCGTAACAAAAATTAAACCTAACACCCCCACTCCGCCTACCATGTAGCTCGGCCGAGCGTTCGCTTAACGTGTATGTATATGGTACGACTGTACGAAGCTCGCACGATGCAATAGCTTTACCGTGGCAGTCCCCAAGTGCCACAAGTTTTTTTTCAGGGACAGTCATTAAAAAAAAGTGTAGTAAACTGATCCCCTATTGGACCGGTTGGAGAATATGTCCTAAGTGTTATGGGACAGTGACTTTGTGTTGATAATACACTGAGCCGTACAACCTGAGGTACCCTGGATGAGCTGGGATAATGGGAAGAAGAACGAAAGTTTGTTGGTAACAGTATTTAATATTACCCATACCTATACAATTAATAGAATTAAAAAAAAATTGCAGGACATTTCACACATCGCCACCTAGCCCCAAGCTAAGTAACTAGACTTGTGTTATGGGTGCTAGGCAACGGACATACTACTTATATATTTTTCTTTTGTAAATGTATACTTATAATACATAGTACCAACCAGCCCAAAGACAAATTATATTTAAGCATAAATACTTGTCCGAGGCGGGAAACAAACCCGCAACCCTGTGTTTGGCATGGTGACCATTGTGCCAACTGGGTCGTTATGACGTCACATAGCCAGCAGACCATTGAGATGCAGCTTTAGGATACTGTAGGCATGAGAATCTGTAGACACGGGAATCTGTAGTATTGGAAATGTGCAAAATTGGAAATTAGACGTGGAAAAAAGCCTTCTAACGATACCTCAATTGTTAAATTAAAGTAGTTTGGAAACTAGGTGGGAACAGATAAACATACATACATACGGGTCAAAAACATAACCCTCCCTTTTTCCTTCGCCGTAGTCGGGTAAAAACAATAATTTTCTATTGCTTAAAGAAACAGAACTATATAAGTACTAGCTGCGCCCCGCGGTTTCATCCGCGTAAGTCCCTATCCCGAAGGAAAATCGGGATAAAAAGTACGTGTTATTAATAAATAATAAATATTACAGGATATTCCACACATCGCCATCTAGCCCCAAGTTAAGTAACTAGACTTGTGTTATGGGTGTTAGACAACGGATATACTACTTATATACTTTTCTTTTGTAAATATATACTTATAATACATAGAAACAACCAGACCACAGACAAATATCTAAGCATAAATACTTGTCTGAGGCGGGAATCGAACCCGCAACCCTGTGTTTGGCAGTCCGGCGTTGTAACCATTGTGCCAACTGGGTCGTCAATTCCAGGTCTCTATCTATCTACATACCGAGTTTCATTGCAATCCGTTCAGTGGTTTTTGCGTGAAGTAGTAACAAACATACACACACACACAAACTTTCACATTTATAATATTAGTAGGATTCCTGTTCGCTTTCCAGTTCAAACTAAACTGTCACCCTCATTGCTCATGGATTTTTCTATTAGTCAACAAATTATGTGATAAAAATCAGATTAAAACTCGTACCGTCTGATACCAATTTATTTGAAGCAGTAGAATTTCGAGTTCTCGCATGGGATTCTTGGTTAGTACGTTATCCAATAGTGAAGGAGACCAATTTTCCATTCGATCGCCCGCCACCCGCGCGGCTTGGTGCGGCACTGCGATACCGGCCAAATTAACTCGCTAGTACCTACCTGCTCAACATAGTGACTGCAAAAATAAAATAAAGGTGCTTGGAGTTATGTAAAATGAATGGAAAAATCGGTTAACCATTGTACACAACATGAAAGTATGGAGGTTAAATAACCTAGGCATAATATGTTACGATAAATATTGAAGGTGTTACTATGAAACTTTTTTAATTAAAACTAATTCACCTTTCAAACAAAAAACCAAATTAAAATCGGTTCATCCGTTCGGGAACTACGATGCCACAGGCAGACACGTCAAACTTATAACACCCCGTCGTTTTAAACGAGTGGCACTCGGGGACTGCCGCGGTAAAGCTATTGCATCGTGCGAGCTTCGTACAGAAGACGTACCATATACATACACGTTAAGCGAACGCTCGGCTGAGCTACACGGTAGGCGGAGTGGGGGGTGTAAGGTTTTATTTTCGTTACGGAATTTCATGATTCGGTCGCCGCGCTCAAAGCCCGCGATAAAAGCTATGCAATAGCATAATTTAAAATTTTAGTTTATAAATAGATTTCAAAAACCCAGCGCTAAACTACAAAATACCAGTTGATCAAAAACGATTTACTTATTTCCTTTTTCATATTATTTTACGATTCGAAATGGAACCTCAGTGTATACGGGGCCACTGTAGAAACTTTTTCAATAGTCGCATACGGTAAACGGATTGTGATGTCTAGTTAGAACGAATCAAATCTAGATGTAGGCGATCAAGAGTTCGCTCAAGACCCGATCTCGGTAATTGAACTGTTAGGCTCGATTCTAGAGAGGATTTCGAATCTCGGGTGAGAGCTTTCCATTGACTATTCGATTCAAACGATTTTATATTTAAGGCGCTCTTCCAGTACCGTGTGTAGGTATTCACATTACCTTAGCCCGCGCTCTCAAAAACGTAGCGTGCTGCGTGCTAACTGTTATATTTGATCGATATGCAAAACATTTTAGCATTATTATCCACAAATATAGTTCCTAGAGGTCAAAACCAAACCATCATTTGATTCATTTTTAGAAACAAACGTTAACTATTTTTGAATAAAACCCGATAAACGATCTAATAATTCTCTGTTTTCTAACATTTTTTTTATCGAATGAAGTTGTTCATATCATGTTTTCAACCACAATAAACAAAAATATGGTTATTAAACTACAATATTTATTTATATTCAAATAACAAAAAAAGAGTATTTGATTACTTAGAGTTGCTTAAAACAAAGGTCGATTTTGGTAGCTTTATTAGCACCTGCCCTTAAGTAAGTATTTGGTAATATGGATGGGTTACACCGATTTTAGGTACCTAACATAAATCCAGTAGATAGATGAATATTAGATGCTGTTAGATAAGTATACTTACCGATTGAAAAGTGTATCTGTGAGTGATGAATTCGATTTCACTGCATCTTCAATTCACTCGAAACAACACGACGCGACAATATTTAATCAAAAAAATTCAGTTGTACTTACGTAGGGTCATAATTTCGGGTTTTTTTTTTCTTTTTACAAGGGTTTTTTTTTCATGGTTTTTTTGCTTGTTTTAAGCTTTTTACGGTCATACTATTTTCATTATTTTGTGTCGGCGGTTTTTTAAATTTTTAATTTGTTTTTTTAAGCTATTGTATAGCTTTTATCGCGGGCTTTGAGCGCGGCGACCGAATCAAGAAATTCCGTAACGAAAATAAAACCTAACACCCCCCACTCCGCCTACCATGTAGCTCGGCCGAGCGTTCGCTTAACGTGTATGTATTGTATATGGTATGTCTGTACGAAGCTCGCACGATGCAATATCTTTTTCGTTTGGGTAATTACTTACAAAGTAAATAAACTAAATAAATATTGTAAGACAGTTCACACAGTGCTCTGTTACCCTAGCTAAGCAACAAGGCTAATTAAAATGCTTACTTATACTTAAATACTTTTAATCTATACTAATATTGTAAAGCTGAAGAGTTTGTTTGTTTTAACGCGCTAATCTCAGGAACTACTGATTCGAATAAAAAAAACTTTTTGTGTTAGATAGTCCACTTGTCGAGGAAGGCTATAGGCTATTTTATATTAAGATATTCCCACGGAATTGGGAGCGCTGCTTGTTGGGATCCTACTAATATTATAAATATGAAAGTTTGTGTGTGTTTGTTACTCCTTCACGCAAAAACTACTAGTTCAATAGTGATGAAACTCGGTATCTAGTTAATTGGACACCTGAATTAACATATAGGCTACTTTTTATCCCGATATTCCCACAGGTTCGGGATTTACGCAGGTGAAACCGCGGGGCCCAGCAAGGACCTTTATAAACGAGTCATATCATGTTATAGATGTTACTATGTAAAGAGATAAGTATAGACTCTTCGTGTTCAACGATTATGTAAAGTTTCCAAAACTCCTTTGAATTGAAAATAACACTAATTACCGCTGCCACGAAACAAAACCACGAAAACAAAGCGGCGAAGTCATCTCATACTCATTCTACAGCGGCGCGCTTCACGACGAATCATACTTAGTCTAATCATAAATTATGTCAAAACTCGGTAGTTGCACAAGGATTCATTATCTCGCGTTGATTAGACTGGGGTAGGTAGGTAACTCTATATGTCTACGATTTGATGTATTACCTACTAGCGGGTAATATTCATGAGACAAGCTAGAAATGAATGAAGCTAGCGTTGAATAGAAAGACTGCTAGATTACTTAGGTCTAACTTGATTGTTTTAGGAATTTTAAATCTTGAGGTATTCAAATTCTCACCAGTGTTTTGAGGTATCCCAATTCATGTCATTATAATAGTAGTTATCGAAAAAAATTAAGGTGAAAGGGCACCGGCACACCTCCATACAAACGCAGTCGACTGTTTCCTCTCTGGATAATGACACTAGCACAAATATTTTTGTTGCATAAAACCTATAACTGCCATGACTATGCCCCTATGTTTTTTTTTCATTTTCTAATTATCATAGAAATTAAGATTTTAAAAACAAAAAGGGCATGGTCATGGCAGTTATAAGTTTTATGCAACAAAAACATTTGCTCTAGTGTCATTATCCAGGGAGGAAACAGTCGACTACGTTTGTATGTAGGGAGCGCCCGGTACCCTTTCCTCTTAAATTTCATAATAAACTATGGGATAATATTGATTATTTCTTTTTATCTATAGATAATTGCACTAGTATTATCAGTCTCATTTGAATACATTGTGCACACACCCTACAAAAAAGATATGTTTAAAACTTATTGATTTTTTATGCTAACGACACTATTAAGCCCGAAATATTGTAACAAAGTTTAGGAAAGTAACACATAATAATAAAATCAAAACCAAAGTCAGGCTCAGGTAAGTAGTTAACAACTGTCTAGCCAATTTTATGTAATTTGCACTTACTCGTGTCTTCGGACGAAATGTCATTAATTCTCAATTTACGATTTTCCAGTCTACTAAATACAAAGTTTTTAACCCCCGACGCAAAAACGACGGGGTGTTATTCGCTAAAAAAATTTTAGAGTTAAATTCGCGAGAAATTCCCGCATTTTATAAGGCTGGTTTGAGCCCTCGAATTGAAATCTCATATGCCTTGCCTTTATTAGGCAATAGCGAGTGATCGTGAGGAGTCTACTCGAGGTTCACTGACATAACCAAGAGAACGTAGGGTTGAACCTAACACTTTACAGAAAAGATGGTATACAACTGACAGTAAATAAAACAAACTATTGCATCGTGCATCGAACTAAGTACAGTCGTACCATATACATACACGCCGTGCTACATGGTAGGCGGAGTGGGGGCTGTTAGGTTTCATTTTCGTTACGGAATTTCTTGATTCGGTCGCCGCGCTCAAAGCAATATGTATAATTATGCAATAGCTTAATAAAATATTTAAATTCACAATTCCTAGCTTCACACCAAATTTCCCCTAAACCATTTCTGCAGTATTTGCTTAAATAAGTAACAAACATTACAAGATATGTGGAGTGCGAGTTTTTTCGTATAGCAAACGTTACTATCACGTTAGCGTAAACGGGAAAGTTGTATGGAAAGTTAAAAGCGCCCCTAGCGGACGTAATGCGAAGCTTTAAGTTTTTATACAATTTTCTCGTTTACGCTAACGTGATAGTAACGTTTGCTATACTAAAAAACTCGCACTCCACCCTCATACAAACTTTACCATTTATCATAATGTTATTGATAAATTAATAACTCAATATTAGATTAAGCCGTAATCTTCCGCAGAATAGATCGACCTCTAGCGATAGAAAGCAGGATATATATAACGTAATAGGTACATCAGTTATTGCTTTATTTCAAACAATACCTTAAAATATTTGTAATATTGACCAAAAAAACTATGAGAGTCTAGTACCTTCTTCTCATTGGTGGGCGTGTTCTGAAGGCACTCATCCTAACTTAATTTTTAAGACGTTTCAATGTGCTCTCGCACAAACTGTATGATTCAATTTGAATAAAGTATTTTGTGTGCAAGATCTTTAAAACATTTTATGTGAAAAATAAAAACACACCTACTATTTACTATGTGCAAGCCCTACGCGTCTGGAGTGCAAAATTCGTTAACTCTAGTGTACTAGTGACGTGGTACAAGATCGGTAGCAGACACGGTACCTGTCCAATTTGCGTCAAATCATCAGCTCTGCAGGATGTCATTTCATTAACGTACTCTAATGATAAGCGCAGGATCGCGATAATGATGAAAAATATCTGCGTATTCGAGTGGTATCTTGCTAAATTGGATAGGCATCCGTAAATGGCATCAATCATACGCAGGTACAGAGAAATGTGTGATAATATACTGAAATATTAAAATGTAACAATCCACGATTTCACTCGGGTAGCTTCCGATCCCGTGGGAATATCGGGATAAAAATAGCCTATGACACTCCCAATGAATCATTGTATCCTCATACCAAGTGTGACCAAAATCGATCCAGTAGTTTCTGAGCCTATTCAATTCAAACAAACAAAGAATCAAATCTTTCCTCTTCATAACCGGGATTCGAACCCACGAAAGTCGAGGTCTTCGTCTTCTTCTCGTATAGTGGTGTGGCTCACCTATTGTTAGAGTTTTCAGATCGCCTTGATCTAACGACTGCTCCTAGAGGTAGCAAACGGGATTCGAAGCACGGAGAGGCTCACGAAAACACGAAAGTCGGAGGTATCTAGAAGAAACAAGAAGTAGAAGTCAGAGAAATCGTTAAAAAATAAAGAAGAAACCGTGACGTCAAGTCTGATGAGCGTTGATAGAGTTTTATTATACTCGTACCTCATAAAACTGTGAGAGGTCGTAACAAAACTGTCGTTATTCAACAAAAAATTATGAACACACGTTATACAGGGTGAGTTCAAGTGAGTTATCCAAAAAGCGTTGGGCACACTGAGGCGGAGCACACATAGGCACCGGCCGGTCTTTGTGTGGCATGGTGCAATGAGCATCTCGAACATTACAAAAAATCCCGCTCCCGGGACCGCCTCAGTGTGCTCAGCGCTTGATAGTCTGGAGAATTGTCTTGGCTTACACACCAAATAAAATATTTAAGACATGATTCACCAACCGTGACATGATTAACAAAGTGTCAAACTGATTAAACAATAGTAAAAATATTAACTTTGTGATTCATTTCTAGAATTTAGGTAAAGTTTACAAACAATGTTTTTGACGACCCAGTTGGCACAATGGTCACCTTGCCGGACTGCCAAACACAGGGTTGCGGGTTCGATTCCCGCCTCAGACAAGTATTTATGCTTATATATTTATCTGTGGTCTGGTTGTTTCTATGTATGATAAGTATATAATTACAAAGAAAAGTATATAAGTAGTATATCCGTTGTCTAGCACCCATAACACAAGTCTAGTAACTTAACGTGGGGCTCGATGGCGCTGTGTGGATTGTCCTGCAATATTTATTTATTTATTTAATGTCATGGAAGCCACCCTAAATTTTTTGTAGGTAGCCTTATTACACCATTTGATAGTGTACAGTTTATACATTCACCCTGTATAAGTGCTCAAAGAACATAAAGCTAAAGTAATACACATAAATAACTGGTCTTCGGCTTAAAATTACTTTCAGGCAATTTGTTAGGAAAAAAGTGTCCTGCCATCCTGCCGGAAACAAATGGGTCAACCATTTTTGGTGTTACGGAAATATCAAATCTGTTATCGTTTGTAATAGGGGAGATTAGCTGGTCTTAATGGATTCTTGGGTGCCTTTGAACTTTTGGTCTCGTATTTCTTCGTATAGCTGCTCCCTGCGATTTCACTTACCTACAGCTACATAGCGTAGATCCAAGAGAATGTGAGCTAGAGAAATTGAGATAGAATATTGAATAGAGAATCTATCTACCTATACGCAGACGAAGTCGCGAGCGAAAGGTAGTTAACATATAAAATGGCAATGCATGATTGGTTTTAAGTGTCGATTTATACGAATTAGGTTCAAATACCTACTTACCGAGATGGACTTAGTGAAACGTTGGTAAAACGGTGCTAAGAGGTACTTATACGATGTCAATGAAATTCTGCGTATTTCCGAAGTTTTAGAGGTCCCAGTTGAATGCGAAGACTGTCGTTATGTCTAGATAAGATCGGAGACGGAAATTAAAGGGAAATTGTATTTGTTTCTTATATTGTGACGACGACGGTCGTGAAAGGCTAGATAGAGAGTGAGCGCGCAATTTTAGAGACACTGCGTGTAAATAAATGCTAATTTTCTATTATAGTCAACAAACGCTAGCTGCATGGAGAAGTCGTCCGGAGCCACAATTTGTGAAGTATTTTTCATACCATTTTTAACTTCTTGACTTCTTGTTATATTTTAATATGATTTTATAAATCTTATTAATAATGGTTAGGTAGCAGCACATTCGATATTGCGATACTATAACATTTTAAAAATAAAAACGAACAATATTCATCTACTAATTCTACTCACCGTTAGGTGGCAGCACATTCGACATTTATGTCACAGTTTTACCAACATTATAAATATATATTTTCAACGTGACACAGTATTGTAGGGTTGTCAAACCATAAATCAAAGTATCGAAAAATCGATAGGTTTTTAATTTTATTAGCATCGTTTCCACCTGTATTTAAGGGTGAAGAAAATTATATGAAAAACAACAAAAATTTAAAAATACACCTTGAATGCACACCTACAATGATAAAACTCAGAACTACCTAAAAATAATTATTCATGAAACTAAAAGTACCTGTTTATGGTACTTTTTGTTCACAAAGTGGATTATAATCCTCGGTTTTGATTCAGACTATAATAAATAATCTAGTGCTTCAATTTATACATAAAATTACTATTTTTTAATCTTCCAATTGCATGCCGGATTGACTAAAAACTAAATTAAATTTTTCAAGAAGGTGCATCGTTTCGTAGTTTTTGGTAATTCCATTTTAGAATTTATTTTAAATATTTTTAACTGACTTCAAAAAAGGAGGAGGTTTTTTAATTCGTCGCGGATATATATTTTATGGTATTGTCATGTTTTTAACCCTCGACGCAAAAACGACGTGGTGTTATTTCTCGATACAAAGTCGAGCGACGATTGAGCAACGAGCAACCCTATCCAAGTGACGCGCGCCTTCACAGTGCGCGTCTGTCAAATTTAAATTTTGACGGTTACTATAAGATTACGAATTTAGAACGGACGAGAAACGAGAAATTGCTTCAATTATTTTTATTTAGAAGCAGTTTATTGTCTTGTGACCAATGTGACATCAAGAATCCGTTATTAATTTGCTCAGTGATCGGTGTTATTTATCAGTTTAGTGGCTACGGCCGTTTATCGACTACAAGCTAAAGTTTAAATGACTTGACTAAGTTTGTGTTGTGTTGTTTTTCCTGAGTGTTTTCCATGGTTCGAATGGAAAATAGACCGGGCGCGAAGGGCCCTATGGCCAGTAGAGGAGGTCCAGCACCCTCCCGATGCGGATCAACACAAAACATGTCCGCGAATATAAAAGTTGTAGTGAGAGTGCGACCATTGAATGAAAAAGAAATGGGGAACAACAATCGCGTAGTAGTCGATGTAGTCGACGATGGCATGCTGGTTTTCGATCCTACGGAAACAGCAACTCCTTTTTTCTACCAAGGAGTCCAACAACCCAACAAAAATTTCTTAAAACGCGCCAACAAGAATCTGAAGTTTGTGTTCGATCATGTTTGTAGCGACAAGGCTTCAAACAAGGACGTATTTGAGATAGCGACTAAAGACATACTGTCTTCATTGATGGAGGGTTACAACTGTTCAGTATTTGTGTATGGAGCGACGGGCGCAGGGAAAACATTTACAATGATCGGTAGTAATGAACATCCAGGTATAACTTATTTGACAATGGAGCATTTATTCTACACCATCAACTCCTTTGAAAGGGAGAGAGAGTTCGATATAGCTGTCTCTTACATCGAAGTAAGTATCCCACTTCCTTCAAAAATTATAAATGTGAAAGTTTGTATGTTTGTTACACCTTCACGCTAAAACTACTGGACCGATTGCCATGAAACTCTGTATGTAGATAGCTGGATTAACACATAGGCTACTTTGTATCCCAATATTACAGGCATCGGACTTTGGCAGGTGAACCCGGGTGGTGCAGCTAGTACTAGTATATTTGTCTAAAAAGATGATTAATATGCAGGCATAATTAAAACATTGTCGTGCATCAATTTTGTTAAGAACTGCATATTTAGGGTAAAGTTTTGTTTAAGCTTATTTGTGGAACTTGAATAATATTATTTAAATACTTTGATAGTTGTTTTTAATTATTAAAAATATTTCTTGAGCTCCTCTATGTTTTGTTCAGCACATAAAGCCCTAACTGAACAGTTAGCAATTTTTAAGTCAACTTGAAAATGAAACAATTTCACATTCTATTTTAAAATTCATGTCTGTCTGTCCCTCTGTTACCTTTGCAATTAGGGCCCTTCACATGAGGCATCACATGTTGCGCTGCTCTTTTTAGTCTGGAAGTCTGCTGTTGCCGCATTGCTTGCGACTTAGTGTGAAAGAGACCTTAAAAGTACTTAAAATTCTTTTTTTATTTAATTTAATTTAATTTGTAATTTAATGGTATACAACTGACAGTAAATAAAACAAACTATTGCATCGTGCATCGAACTAAGTACAGTCGTACCATATACATACACGCCGTGCTACATGGTAGGCGGAGTGGGGGCTGTTAGGTTTCATTTTCGTTACGGAATTTCTTGATTCGGTCGCCGCGCTCAAAGCAATATGTATAATTATGCAATAGCTTAATAAAATATTTAAATTCACAATTCCTAGCTTCACACCAAATTTCCCCTAAACCATTTCTGCAGTATTTGCTTAAATAAGTAACAAACATTACAAGATATGTGGAGTGCGAGTTTTTTCGTATAGCAAACGTTACTATCACGTTAGCGTAAACGGGAAAGTTGTATGGAAAGTTAAAAGCGCCCCTAGCGGACGTAATGCGAAGCTTTAAGTTTTTATACAATTTTCTCGTTTACGCTAACGTGATAGTAACGTTTGCTATACTAAAAAACTCGCACTCCACCCTCATACAAACTTTACCATTTATCATAATGTTATTGATAAATTAATAACTCAATATTAGATTAAGCCGTAATCTTCCGCAGAATAGATCGACCTCTAGCGATAGAAAGCAGGATATATATAACGTAATAGGTACATCAGTTATTGCTTTATTTCAAACAATACCTTAAAATATTTGTAATATTGACCAAAAAAACTATGAGAGTCTAGTACCTTCTTCTCATTGGTGGGCGTGTTCTGAAGGCACTCATCCTAACTTAATTTTTAAGACGTTTCAATGTGCTCTCGCACAAACTGTATGATTCAATTTGAATAAAGTATTTTGTGTGCAAGATCTTTAAAACATTTTATGTGAAAAATAAAAACACACCTACTATTTACTATGTGCAAGCCCTACGCGTCTGGAGTGCAAAATTCGTTAACTCTAGTGTACTAGTGACGTGGTACAAGATCGGTAGCAGACACGGTACCTGTCCAATTTGCGTCAAATCATCAGCTCTGCAGGATGTCATTTCATTAACGTACTCTAATGATAAGCGCAGGATCGCGATAATGATGAAAAATATCTGCGTATTCGAGTGGTATCTTGCTAAATTGGATAGGCATCCGTAAATGGCATCAATCATACGCAGGTACAGAGAAATGTGTGATAATATACTGAAATATTAAAATGTAACAATCCACGATTTCACTCGGGTAGCTTCCGATCCCGTGGGAATATCGGGATAAAAATAGCCTATGACACTCCCAATGAATCATTGTATCCTCATACCAAGTGTGACCAAAATCGATCCAGTAGTTTCTGAGCCTATTCAATTCAAACAAACAAAGAATCAAATCTTTCCTCTTCATAACCGGGATTCGAACCCACGAAAGTCGAGGTCTTCGTCTTCTTCTCGTATAGTGGTGTGGCTCACCTATTGTTAGAGTTTTCAGATCGCCTTGATCTAACGACTGCTCCTAGAGGTAGCAAACGGGATTCGAAGCACGGAGAGGCTCACGAAAACACGAAAGTCGGAGGTATCTAGAAGAAACAAGAAGTAGAAGTCAGAGAAATCGTTAAAAAATAAAGAAGAAACCGTGACGTCAAGTCTGATGAGCGTTGATAGAGTTTTATTATACTCGTACCTCATAAAACTGTGAGAGGTCGTAACAAAACTGTCGTTATTCAACAAAAAATTATGAACACACGTTATACAGGGTGAGTTCAAGTGAGTTATCCAAAAAGCGTTGGGCACACTGAGGCGGAGCACACATAGGCACCGGCCGGTCTTTGTGTGGCATGGTGCAATGAGCATCTCGAACATTACAAAAAATCCCGCTCCCGGGACCGCCTCAGTGTGCTCAGCGCTTGATAGTCTGGAGAATTGTCTTGGCTTACACACCAAATAAAATATTTAAGACATGATTCACCAACCGTGACATGATTAACAAAGTGTCAAACTGATTAAACAATAGTAAAAATATTAACTTTGTGATTCATTTCTAGAATTTAGGTAAAGTTTACAAACAATGTTTTTGACGACCCAGTTGGCACAATGGTCACCTTGCCGGACTGCCAAACACAGGGTTGCGGGTTCGATTCCCGCCTCAGACAAGTATTTATGCTTATATATTTATCTGTGGTCTGGTTGTTTCTATGTATGATAAGTATATAATTACAAAGAAAAGTATATAAGTAGTATATCCGTTGTCTAGCACCCATAACACAAGTCTAGTAACTTAACGTGGGGCTCGATGGCGCTGTGTGGATTGTCCTGCAATATTTATTTATTTATTTAATGTCATGGAAGCCACCCTAAATTTTTTGTAGGTAGCCTTATTACACCATTTGATAGTGTACAGTTTATACATTCACCCTGTATAAGTGCTCAAAGAACATAAAGCTAAAGTAATACACATAAATAACTGGTCTTCGGCTTAAAATTACTTTCAGGCAATTTGTTAGGAAAAAAGTGTCCTGCCATCCTGCCGGAAACAAATGGGTCAACCATTTTTGGTGTTACGGAAATATCAAATCTGTTATCGTTTGTAATAGGGGAGATTAGCTGGTCTTAATGGATTCTTGGGTGCCTTTGAACTTTTGGTCTCGTATTTCTTCGTATAGCTGCTCCCTGCGATTTCACTTACCTACAGCTACATAGCGTAGATCCAAGAGAATGTGAGCTAGAGAAATTGAGATAGAATATTGAATAGAGAATCTATCTACCTATACGCAGACGAAGTCGCGAGCGAAAGGTAGTTAACATATAAAATGGCAATGCATGATTGGTTTTAAGTGTCGATTTATACGAATTAGGTTCAAATACCTACTTACCGAGATGGACTTAGTGAAACGTTGGTAAAACGGTGCTAAGAGGTACTTATACGATGTCAATGAAATTCTGCGTATTTCCGAAGTTTTAGAGGTCCCAGTTGAATGCGAAGACTGTCGTTATGTCTAGATAAGATCGGAGACGGAAATTAAAGGGAAATTGTATTTGTTTCTTATATTGTGACGACGACGGTCGTGAAAGGCTAGATAGAGAGTGAGCGCGCAATTTTAGAGACACTGCGTGTAAATAAATGCTAATTTTCTATTATAGTCAACAAACGCTAGCTGCATGGAGAAGTCGTCCGGAGCCACAATTTGTGAAGTATTTTTCATACCATTTTTAACTTCTTGACTTCTTGTTATATTTTAATATGATTTTATAAATCTTATTAATAATGGTTAGGTAGCAGCACATTCGATATTGCGATACTATAACATTTTAAAAATAAAAACGAACAATATTCATCTACTAATTCTACTCACCGTTAGGTGGCAGCACATTCGACATTTATGTCACAGTTTTACCAACATTATAAATATATATTTTCAACGTGACACAGTATTGTAGGGTTGTCAAACCATAAATCAAAGTATCGAAAAATCGATAGGTTTTTAATTTTATTAGCATCGTTTCCACCTGTATTTAAGGGTGAAGAAAATTATATGAAAAACAACAAAAATTTAAAAATACACCTTGAATGCACACCTACAATGATAAAACTCAGAACTACCTAAAAATAATTATTCATGAAACTAAAAGTACCTGTTTATGGTACTTTTTGTTCACAAAGTGGATTATAATCCTCGGTTTTGATTCAGACTATAATAAATAATCTAGTGCTTCAATTTATACATAAAATTACTATTTTTTAATCTTCCAATTGCATGCCGGATTGACTAAAAACTAAATTAAATTTTTCAAGAAGGTGCATCGTTTCGTAGTTTTTGGTAATTCCATTTTAGAATTTATTTTAAATATTTTTAACTGACTTCAAAAAAGGAGGAGGTTTTTTAATTCGTCGCGGATATATATTTTATGGTATTGTCATGTTTTTAACCCTCGACGCAAAAACGACGTGGTGTTATTTCTCGATACAAAGTCGAGCGACGATTGAGCAACGAGCAACCCTATCCAAGTGACGCGCGCCTTCACAGTGCGCGTCTGTCAAATTTAAATTTTGACGGTTACTATAAGATTACGAATTTAGAACGGACGAGAAACGAGAAATTGCTTCAATTATTTTTATTTAGAAGCAGTTTATTGTCTTGTGACCAATGTGACATCAAGAATCCGTTATTAATTTGCTCAGTGATCGGTGTTATTTATCAGTTTAGTGGCTACGGCCGTTTATCGACTACAAGCTAAAGTTTAAATGACTTGACTAAGTTTGTGTTGTGTTGTTTTTCCTGAGTGTTTTCCATGGTTCGAATGGAAAATAGACCGGGCGCGAAGGGCCCTATGGCCAGTAGAGGAGGTCCAGCACCCTCCCGATGCGGATCAACACAAAACATGTCCGCGAATATAAAAGTTGTAGTGAGAGTGCGACCATTGAATGAAAAAGAAATGGGGAACAACAATCGCGTAGTAGTCGATGTAGTCGACGATGGCATGCTGGTTTTCGATCCTACGGAAACAGCAACTCCTTTTTTCTACCAAGGAGTCCAACAACCCAACAAAAATTTCTTAAAACGCGCCAACAAGAATCTGAAGTTTGTGTTCGATCATGTTTGTAGCGACAAGGCTTCAAACAAGGACGTATTTGAGATAGCGACTAAAGACATACTGTCTTCATTGATGGAGGGTTACAACTGTTCAGTATTTGTGTATGGAGCGACGGGCGCAGGGAAAACATTTACAATGATCGGTAGTAATGAACATCCAGGTATAACTTATTTGACAATGGAGCATTTATTCTACACCATCAACTCCTTTGAAAGGGAGAGAGAGTTCGATATAGCTGTCTCTTACATCGAAGTAAGTATCCCACTTCCTTCAAAAATTATAAATGTGAAAGTTTGTATGTTTGTTACACCTTCACGCTAAAACTACTGGACCGATTGCCATGAAACTCTGTATGTAGATAGCTGGATTAACACATAGGCTACTTTGTATCCCAATATTACAGGCATCGGACTTTGGCAGGTGAACCCGGGTGGTGCAGCTAGTACTAGTATATTTGTCTAAAAAGATGATTAATATGCAGGCATAATTAAAACATTGTCGTGCATCAATTTTGTTAAGAACTGCATATTTAGGGTAAAGTTTTGTTTAAGCTTATTTGTGGAACTTGAATAATATTATTTAAATACTTTGATAGTTGTTTTTAATTATTAAAAATATTTCTTGAGCTCCTCTATGTTTTGTTCAGCACATAAAGCCCTAACTGAACAGTTAGCAATTTTTAAGTCAACTTGAAAATGAAACAATTTCACATTCTATTTTAAAATTCATGTCTGTCTGTCCCTCTGTTACCTTTGCAATTAGGGCCCTTCACATGAGGCATCACATGTTGCGCTGCTCTTTTTAGTCTGGAAGTCTGCTGTTGCCGCATTGCTTGCGACTTAGTGTGAAAGAGACCTTAAAAGTACTTAAAATTCTTTTTTTATTTAATTTAATTTAATTTGTACAATTGAATCAGGTTTCCATTATTCATTAGCTCTATTGTCTGGGAACGTTGAGGTATAACTTACACCAAAATCTACTAGAAAATCTATCTAATATAATTTAACAAACCCCCGACTTTTATTCCCCATAACTTTTAGAACCGATTTTAGCTAAACCGATATTAATCAAATATTACTAAGAACACTCCCGACTAATTCACCTTTCAAACAAAAGAAACAAAATCGGTTCATCCATTTGGGAGCTACACTGCCACAGACAAACACACAGACACGTCAAACTTATTACAACCTGTCGTTTTTGCGTCAGGGGTTATAAATTGGACTTACGCGGGTAAAACTGCACAGTGCAACTAGTATAGCTACTCTAGTTTTACTACTACTTGCAACTTAACTACTTGCACAAAGAAACACAATGTCATTATAAATATGAATAGTGAATACTATTATAATGATCTTCAGGTTTACAATGAAAATGTCTATGACCTACTCAATCCATCGGACAAGCCACTCCAGCTCAGAGACGACCCCAAGTATGGTGTCGTAGTCGCCGGCCTCACACTGCACAACATAAAGACTGCACGGGAACTGCTTAATTTGCTTGAGAATGGCAATAAGAATAGAACTCAACACCCAACTGATGCTAATGCAGAGAGCTCCAGGAGTCATGCTGTGTTTCAGGTACAGTATGCGTCATAAGTCCACTATCAGTGTGCTAAAATAAAACTATAAACAAGTACTGGTCTTACAACCTTCTTCTAATCATAATTATTTAATTGTTCATAACTATCATCATATTTAATGTTATAATTTACTTAAATAAATAGGAATACATAATTATAAATAGAAAAAGACATACATATTTAACATTATAAATTCAAATAAAAATAAAATAAAATAATTATTATTGAAAAAAAATATATATATGTTAATAAAATTATAATTAAATAAATTATTTTTATTGATGATCATGTACTAATAATTATGTTCTGTTTTAAATTGATATAGGTAGGTACATAAATATTTAATTATATTTACCTAATAAATATTTAAATTTAAAAATAATTGAGTTAATAAAATTATAATTCATTATTATTATCTTCTAATTAAATAGATGTTACACACAAACATAATATTATATACATTAATACTCAGTGTGATTAATATTTTCAACATGTTAGCTATATTTTTAGTTGGCCGAGTGGTATAAGCCGCCACCCGCTACACCAACCGACGTGGGTTCGATCCACAGGTTGCGGTATAATGTTCAAATAGTGCTGCACAGGATTGTAAACGTTACGGTGGCCAATGACTTTTGAGCGTCAATTGTACTTGTATATGGGCTGTATCCACAACTAGACCTCTTAAGCTGGGTCCTTTTTGCGTGAGGATCGAGTAAGCTTATTCATCACCTATACTAACCTCTTACCTTAGTTGACCATATCAAATCTAGATCAATACTTCTGGAGTTAACTAAGTCAAGGTTTCGCAATGTTTTCCTTCACCGTAAGAACAATGTCAATTAGCGCAAATTAATTTTTCTTAAGAAAAATACATTGGTGCACGACCTTTAGGATGAAGGTCGTGGTATCTTCCACTAGGCCAACACCGCTCTTTTCCTCCAGGTATATGTAAAATATCGTTACAAGACAAGCAACCAACTCCGCATCGTAAAGCTGTCCATGATAGACCTGGCTGGCAGCGAGCGTGCAGCCGCTACAGGCTGTATCGGGGAACGGTTCAAGGAAGGTGCTAATATCAACAAGAGTCTACTATCGCTCGGCAATTGTATTAACAAGCTAGCTGATGGTAGCAGCTTTATACCTTATAGGTGAGAAGTAACTACTTTACTAAGATTACAATTAGTCTAAACTTAGATAGATAGATAGATAAATTCTTTATTGTAAACACCAATTTCAAATAACATTAATAATAAAAATCAAAGCTTAAGTCTAAGTGTTACAAAGGGCGGCCTTATCGCTCAAAGCGATCTCTTCCAGGCAACCTTTGGATGGACAAGAAGTTGAGGAAGGTGAAGGGTAGGGTGTCTTCTATAGTAACACTAATCTATCTTCTTATAATATTACTAGCTGCGATTTCACCCGCGTAAGTCCCGAACACAGCGCCATCTATTGGGTGTATTTGCAACCTAGATGTCAAACAATATTAAAGAATTTTATCGATGAATCAACGTACACCGCCAGTTATGATAACTTCATTAAACTAAACAGTAAATAAACACTTGCTTAAGAAACCATTAATTGATACATTTTATTCGTTTACATTCACGACATAAGCGAATAATTGAGATAACTATCCTATCCAGTAAGTTAGACCAAAATACGGGTACATGTGAAATTTGATTGAAATCGGTTCAGTAGTTTTGGAGTTTATTGACAACATACATCGTGACACAAGATTTTTATTTACGAATTTGTTGATTTGACTGTTTGTTTGTTTGAATTGAATAGGCTCTGAAACTACTGGACCGATTTTGATGAAACTTGTTATAAGGATACATTAATTAATTGGGAATAACATAGGCTACTTTTGATCCCGATATTTCCACGGGATAGGGAGTTACGCGGGTGAAATATTATTATAAAGATTAAATATTTTATTGTTTGAAATGAGTAGGCTCGGAAACTACTGGACCAATTTTGGTAAAGCTCCTAAAGAAGATAAATTGACTTCTTGGGAGTAACATAGGCTACATTTTATCCCTTATTCTCACGGGATTACGCGATATTACGCATAATCGCGCAGCTAGTAATATTTACGCTTGAACGAAGTACATAATCAATTTTTATTAATTTTGCTGTAGAGATAGGTGCAGAGACCCTATAGGAAGGAAATAGGCTACTTTTGTTAAATTATGACTCCAGAAACTGAAGGATCTGGTCTGAAAAGCAACACTGAACTAAAAAAAACTACTCTACAAAGCTTGGTTGTAAGAAATTGCTTTTAGCATTAAGGCAGCTGCAGGCATTTGTAAAAATCTTCTTATTAACGTTAAATCAACATCACCTTACAAAATTATAATAGCAGACATTTTTATTAAACCCTAAACATCTATTAAACTCTATCATGCATAGTATAAATAATCAACCAAAAGTATACCTTTTTTCTTTTCTTTCTTTGTTACAGAGATTCAAAACTAACTCGCCTCCTAAAAGACAGTCTCGGTGGTAACTGTAAAACGGTCATGATCGCCAACGTATCCCCTTCGAGCCTAACTTTCGAAGACACATATAACACATTGAAGTACGCTGCCCGAGCTAACAAGATCCAGCTATCAATGAAGAAGAACATTGTTGATGGAGACACGAGGATGTCTCAGATCATGAAGATAAATGAGGAGCTTAAGAGGAAAGTTAAGGAGTTGGAAGCTAAGCTTGCGCTGTCTAGTACTAAGGTGTCTAAGGAACCTGATATGGCTAGGGAGAAAGGTAAGTTTTTTGGAATTATATAAATAACTAGCTTTTGCCCGCGATTTCGTCCGCGTAGAAGTCGAAAATGGACTAAGGAATCACGTTGTCCCATACAAACTTTGCCCCCCTTTTTCACCCCCTAAAAGGTAGAATTTCGGAAAATCCTTTCTTATCAGATGCCTACGTCATACAACGAACAATTTCCAAGTTTAAGGTCTCTAGGATCAGCGGATGAGGCTGTGCGTTGATCCGTCAGTCTGTCAGGACAAAACATTTTATATGTATAGATAGATTATTTGGCTGGGTTGTGGAGAGATCTCAATATTCACTAAACCTGCCCGTCCACTATTCTATGGCGTTTCTGCCAAAAGAATTGCATAAAACTCCGTTAAAACCGCGTGCTGAGCTGTTATGCGATTCTTTTGGTGGAAACGCAGTTCCGCTCCTGTGGGCAGGAACAGAGGATGTAGAGTTAGTATTATCAAACTTTTTTAAAATTGGTCTTTTATTATATGCCATGTATTATAAAATAAACATTTCCCAGCAAATTATGACGATACAGATATGGAGCGCCGCTAGCTAGCTATTGACTATGTAGAAATCAGTTTGTAATGTGGAAAAAATACAGTGTTAAATTATTTCATATTATTTTAGCAAAACAAGATTGGATTCGTCGTCTCGCTGAAGAAGAAGAGAGCCACAGTCGGCTACAGTCGCAGCTGTTGTCGCTGATGTCCCAGCAGCGCGTCCTGGCATTGCGTCAGCGGCTCCGTGCGCGTGCGTTCACACATGTCGCGGATCTCGCGCATAGATCATCTACTGAGGCTATGGCACAGGTACTATGGCATAAGGTTTTTCAGAAATATAATATGTTTTTCGCACATGAAAACAGATTATTTTTTATTTTTGATGATTTAAATGTTCTTTATAAGTGATGCCCTTCAATCATTATTAAATGGGACCCGTGTTTGATCGTCGCCGCGAGTTCATTGAGCAGTGCAGAGCAATATACGCTGCGCGACAGCACATCATCTTTGAATTGGTGACACATATAGCTCCTTATGTAATTGTTAACTTGTCCTCTTTTTTAGATGTGCAATGAAGAAATACCAAGGCGGGAAAGAGCTGCCGAAAACTACATAAAACAATCCATCAGACTTGACTCTAATGTACAATCTGCTTGGACCCAATGGGATGAAAGTAAGAAGAAAATCGACAACATCCACAATCAAGCCCTTTCTGATTGCCCTGAATTACAAGACTTCATTGAAAAAATACATTTACAACGTGAATTAGATAAAAAGACTGCTCGGGAAGAGTTAAAAGACAAATTACTAACAATAGAGAACAAGGAAATAAATATGTTTACAGAATACATGAGTGACATGCCGAGTATGTTAAAGAAATTGTATCTAACCCTCAAAGGATATGACAAAGCTCCTCCGGCCTTAACAGCCGAGTACTTAGAACTTATGAAGAAAGCCAAATCTGGTAAAGGGATCACCTGGTCCGATAACGATACGGAAATGGATCCACAATTCAAATTCATTACTAATCTGGACCTAAATAAGCCTTCGACAACCATGGATGTGGTGAACTCAAAGAAACATGACTTGGATTCAACCATAGACATAGTTACGGACAGTGATGATTTAACTGACATTGAAAATAGAGAACCTATTAGCCCACAGCCAAAGAAACGTAAAGGCACACCGATAAAACTTTCCAACAATGACACAATCATTATAAATGATTCACTAGAAGGTATCGATACTACAATGTTAAGCTCTGCTAAAAAATGCAAGATTGATTTTGATATTGCTCCTGAAATAGAGAATTATGGAGCTTTAGATGGAAAAGATTTGAATTCTACGTTCGTTATGGCGGCGAAATTGAAGAAACCTATTAAAACTGAGGTGAAAATGGAAGCGGCTCCGATGCCCACCGTGGCTACCAAGAGAGGGCTTGTAGATAGAACTAATACAATGAACAATTACCCGCAGAGAACTTTCAATTTTGCAGATAAAGGTAAACTTTATATTACTGTTGCCTGCGACTTCGTAGGCGTGATAGTTTTGTTTAATGTACCAAAACCTTCCTCTTCAATCACTCTATTTATTAAATAAAACTGCATCAAAATCCGTTCCATACTTTAAAAAATCTAAGCATACATAGGGACAGACAGCGCGAAGCGACTTTGTTTTATATTATGTAGTGAAGAGACTAGCTGCGCCTCGCGGTTTCATCCGCTTATATCTCGATACCGCGGGAATTTCGGCATCAAAATCCTATGTCCTAAAATACCACTATGCCGGATTTCATCCAAATCGGTCTAGTCTTCGACTGCAAACAAATAAATAAGCAAACTTTCAGATATGTGTCCATGTAGTAAGTCAACTTTATATTTCAGCTAAGTTAACAAAGCCTATAGTAGGAAAGGCTCTGCCCCAGCGGCGACCAGGCACCGCGCCCGGCTTCGGTTCCTCGCTCTCGAGAGACGGAACGCCCTTTCAAAAGAATAATGTACAAGGTATGTGTCTTTATTGATGTAGTTTATATATAGTATACATTTGTGTTCGACTTTTAGGGTTCCGTACCTTGAAAGGTAAAAAAAGGAACCCTTATGAGATCACTTTCTTACCCGTCTGTCTGTCGATCTGTCCGTCCGTGTGTCACCACCGATTTTTTTCAAAGTCTCCTAGACTATTTTATTTTTAATTTGCCTCCCCAAGTACAGATATTTTGTCCTATCTTCTTTTATTATAAGTATAGATAGCAGCGCTCTGCGGTTTCACCCGCGTAACTTCCGATCCCGTGGGAATATCGGGATAAAAAAACCGTTTCTCCCAGTTAATCAATGTATCTTTATACCAAGTTTCATTTGAATCGGTACAGTACTTTCGGAGCCAATTCAATTTAAACAATCCAATGTTTTCCTCTTTATAATATTAGTATAGGCACAAAACCGCGGAGCGCACCAATAATAAGTAACACGCTGAATTAACTATCATTTTATTAATATTAACATTAACATTTTTATTTTGTGTGTGTAAAATTAACTAACTATTAATTCCAAATTTTAATTGAAATAGTTATAACAATATTTTACAGCGAATTTAATATTAATATTCAATAAATTTTAGGAAATAACTCACAAAACAATTTTAACCTTTTGGATTAAATATTATTCTGTTTCAATTAACTTCACGGAAGTAAATACTATACACTTAGTGCGGTTTTCATATTTATGCTTAAACAAAGTTGGTTAAATTCTAGCTAAGTGCATTTAACGGGTAATCTAAAATTAAATTAACCATGTTTAATGCCCTAGATCAATTTATTTTTTGTTGTGCAAGTCAAAATTCTGGGTAAGCATGATCTATCTAATACATGTCCCAGGCACTACAGTGTCCTGAATAACATGGATTGCTTTAGCTCTATTAATCATCTAGATTATATATAAAGGTCAATTTTATTATTAAAGTAAAAATAATATCTATTACTATCTTATAGACCAAGATCCCTGATCGCCAGACATTCCTTATTTTATAAGAGCTGAGAATTACTCAGCGTATGCTTACAGTTATAAACGATGTGCAATTATGCAGTTCAGACCATACGGGTTTGAAGAGTTATTTAGCAAAGCAAAGAATCGAACCTGTTAATTTTGAAAAAAAAAAAGAATCCTTATATTTTTGTTCCAATCAATAATGATGCTAATAAGCCAGATACTTTTAATAGTTCCAACACATAGTTTCCAGATCAATGATAACAATGAGCTATTTTCTTCTATTTACCATACTATAATAAATAATAGTCATTTATTTCAGACAGATCACTGATATCAGAAATACAATAAAATAATTAAACTAAATACAGATTAACCATAATATACTATGTTTGTTTCCAGGAATTAATCGCTGTTAGCAACGTTATCAATGTATACAAAATAAAGGTTTTTTTTTTACAAAATTAACGGGTTCGATTCTTGACTTTGTTACCTAATGACTCTCCAAGCCACTAAGGGCTAAACTTTATAATTTCACATCGTTTATAACTGTATTAGAGGCATGCTCTGAGTAATTCTCAGCTTTTATAAAATCACGAAGGTCTGGCGGTAAGTGGGATCTTACTCTATTACTAATGTGTTGAAACTAATGAGCTCATATCTCAGCCAAAGATCTCAAAGTACAGCTGTAGATATTTATAATAAAAAAACTAAAACAGTTGAGCGTGTACTGTCACCTTTTGATAACACAAGATTAGGAGTTCCACAAGGCAGCATATTAGGGCCGCTGCTTTTCTTAATATACATAAATGAATTGCCACAAGTTACAAATAAGCTATGTATAATGTTCGCAGACGATGCCACTATATTTCTCCCCTACGATAACTCAAATCTCAATGAATATGAAACCGAAATAACGACTACAATCAATAATATAGTTCAATGGTTAGCTTCAATTAATCTTAAAGTAAATTTAGACAAAACTAAAGCCATTCATTTTAGAAATTATAAAACCGGTCCATTACCTTTAAATTTACCAGTGAGTATTATTAATGAGACAAACTTCTTAGGAGTGACAATAGACTCTCATCTCAACTGGAAAAGCCATGTTAGTAAAATTAATAATAAATTATCTAATTACTGCTATGCTGTATCAATATTACGAAACATAACTTCGAAACCTGTTGCATTAAGCGCCTATTATGGTTTCGTCTACCCTCAGCTTAGTTACGGTCTTATTTTCTGGGGAAACTCCGTAGATGTAAATTCCACGTTCCGCCTTCAAAAAAAATGTCTCAGAATAATATTTAATTTAAAAAGTACATATACTTTACATGATTTATTTAAAGTTGAAAATATATTAACTCTCGCATGTATATACATATTAGAAATTTGCGTATTTATAAAAACTAATAATGGCTGTTTTTTTAGTAAAAAATCAAGTCGTTATGACAATTTAAGAAATAAACATAAATATAACATATGTATCCCTCAGATAAATAATGCACTATATTACAAAAGTTCCTACATATCAGCCATAAAAATATATAATCACCTACCATTAGACTTAAAAATTTTAAACGGTAATATTTTTAAGGTTAAACTTAAAAAATGGCTTATTTCAAAAACATTTTACAATCTGAATGAATATTTTGAATCTTAGGTAAGGACTGAATGCAGTCAAGAATTTAATATTTATCTACTTAACTACTAAACTTGTAGTTAAAGAACATACATACTTACTTAACTTTTAGATTAGCCTTTGCTATATTTATAATTTAACGTATTATTGTACATCCGTAAAGGATAAACTGCTAGGCACTGTAATGTAAAAACCCCAACACCATATTGTACCCAGTTCTTCAATAAATATTTTCTGATTCTGATTCTGATTCTATAAATAAAAATCGTGTGAGTTTCATTTATTAACAACTTAATGGGTATGGGTAATAATGTATGTGTCTAACCTAACCTAACTGTTCGTTCCATGTTGTGCATCGTCGTATCGTCCCACTAACAAATTAACAGACATGCGATCAAAGGTGAATAACTTACAAAAATCAGTTGGTTATAAATCAGTGAGGGCGCGCGAGAGGTTCCAGAATCATCCGTATTCAAGACCCCCAGTGACACAAGCGAGGAAGTGAACACGAGTGTAATATAGTGCGATGTAAAACTATATATTACCTAACCTTATTTCGTAAATTTTTATCAAACCTCAGATAGTCAAATTGTTACCAATATTTAATTCGGATTCGTTTTGATAGCGGGCGCAGGGATGAAACCAGAATATCTCTGCTGCTCATACAGCCACGTCTTTACAAACTTTGTCAATTTTAACTTTTCATAGACATTCTTCAGTTTTTATTCGTTAACAAGAACTTACCATCTAACTAGGCATAATAGAACTAGTCTAGTGAATTATTTTGCGAAGTTAGTGTCAAAAGAAAATAATTATACAAAAATAAAACAGACAATCAATTGGTTAAAATAACATTTGTCATTTTTAAAAGTGCGAAAGGATATCGTGTCCCTACTATCACAGGTTTACAAAAGTTTATGAATAAGGAAGTTTATGGTCTAAAAAACATATTTTGTACCTATGTGAAACAATGTGAAAACACAAGAGCTAATGACATATTTTTATAGACATTTAAGTAGTTTGTATTGTGTTGTTTAAATGTTTCCTAAGATAAGATTTATATAAGTTCAAAGTATTGAATAAACTTTAGCCGCTTGTAACGAAAATATCAAAGAAAAGTCACGCCATTTAGTATATTAAATTAATAAATTCAGTATGAAATAAAGAAACAAAGCTTCATATTATGTTACATATTAATCAAAAATTCCTACGAAACTTGTAATTAATATAACTTTGATGAATAATTTTATCTCGAAATATAATTTAGCGAAACATTTTCGAAGTATGTAATTGATATTAAAACATAACTAAAACGAACTAAAAATGTGAATATACAATTTATTTGATACAGCGAACGGTGAAAACCGAGACCCTAACGAGTTTAGAATTAATTTTAGTAATTTTAGTACATGATATATTATTCGTTTATTAGTAGTTTAGTAAGTCTATGCCTTAATATTATGAGAAATATTTGATACACTGCGTATTTATCTATCAATATGCAGTGTGCTTTATTGTTCTCTAAAACAACAACCAAAGGGGCGATTCTAAGTAGGGACGAGCCCTATAGCCGATAGGCCCAAGGAGCACCAAGGGCACCAGGCCGGGCAGGCGTCCAAGGGATGCCCTGTCTCTCATTTTTCCCTCATTCGATTTGCAAATCTAGATCCCACTTTTCCATAGAAAGAAGGTGCCCTTTTCATCCACCTTCTTACTAACCCATTGAAATTGCAAATTGCATGCCCCAAAAGGCTGGCAAATTCCCCCTCTGGATGCCCTAAATTTTATGACAAACAACAGAAAATTCAAAGGAATTATCCAAGGGTTTTCGCTCTGCATTTGTATCGCTGTAATAAGTGGATTGTACATTTTTAATTCGTGTTTTAAGTGCTTGTAAATTACGAAGTATGCTATTATTTTGAGGTAAATAACACTGTTATTTTATACAGGGTTATCGGTAATTAGCTATGCAACCAGTTAAGTGCTACTTACGTACGTACATATTAAAAAACAACTTCTATGAATTTGACATCTTAGACCGCATCGCCACTTACCATCGGGTTGAGATACCACTATCTCACTCAATGGTAAGTGACGATGTGATGCTATGTTTGAGAAGTCAATTGTAGATCTTATCCTATAAATATCAAATCATTTTGCTGTTACTTAGACGGAAAGATCAATTTTACTTATTATTGACAGTTCTGAGTCTTTAATCTTTATTTTAAAAAATCTGCCGATTTTCGAAGGAAACTTTAAATTTTTGCTTTTTTTTTCGAATTTCCCTAAAGTCCACCGAACAAAAGTTGTTTGTTAAACAACTTTTATTTAACTGCTTTAATAGCTAATAACCAATAACCCTGTGTACTTTTCTATGATACATTGTACATTTTTTTAGGCAGGTAAGTACCTAAGTACCTTTTTTTTTAATTTTACGATATTGTTTTTTCTGTAATCTTTTGATATAAGAGACACTGTATTTTTTATTCTCTATAATTTTTAATTGGTATCTTATTTGATAATTTATTTTTCGGTGTAATTTGGACTTTAGATCTTATGATAATTAATCTTTTTATTAGTAATTAAAAATGTTTATAATACTATAAAATGTGCAATTATTTGATGATTGTAATCTTTTTTATTTGTGTCGTAAAGAACTAGCTTTAAATTGTAGAAAAGGGCGCCTCCTTTATTACTAAACGAGGCGCATTTTTATATTTTTTAAAACGTCGTTTATTCCTGTGGCCCAAATATTTCGATGTTGATCTTGACTATGACTTAAATTGCAACGCCATCTATCTTAACTAGTTATTAAGAAAAATGGAAAAGAGATGAACTTCCCATTACAAATTATTGTTACTGGGGCCTCTACCGTCTAAGAATGTATCTTCCTTTACTTTAAAAATGGTTCAAGATATTAAAATTACACTTTCACATTCTTAATTGAATTAGATAGCCATCATAACCATAGCAAAAATTCATAATTATTGCGCGATAAGTTGTTTTTATCCTGATCTATATCATTCAGTGAGATCTCTATCGAGATTTTGGTATCATTTTAGACAGAAAATCTATTTTTAAACTAAAATTTGTCACTGATCTCACTCGTAACTCGACAAAAATGGTAAAAACCCGTTTTAAATAACTTTGGGAAAGAACAGTTTTTCATGTAAAAATTAACAAATTTAATTGGAATAAAGATCTCTTATTGATTGAAGACAACCATCTTGTTTTTAATATAAATTAACCGTGTTATATGGTAGAGTCCCAGTTTCAAACTAAGCTGCTTAACTTGTAAAATACAATAAAGAGTCACCTAATTATATTAAGGGTTAACGATACCGTGTGCGCGTGAAATTCATATTAAAGTGTAATTATAACGCGACTCTAGACCATAATTTTCAAATTACCAATAATTTGAAATCTTTGCAACTTTTAAATGTTAGTTTCGTTTATGAATTAACTCAAATATTGTTGTGCATTATTTTTTAATTTGTAATTGTTTTTAAAGTTTTTATAGTTAGAAAATATGTTCTGCAGTCATAGACTACCTACAAAAAGAATTATCAGAATCAGCCAACGAGGTTGGTATCTAGAACACTACAAAAGACTAAACAAGCATACTAATTATATCTTGAGTAAAACACAAAACATTGTCATAATCTAAAGTAATACTCTAAGCTGAAGAGTTTGTTTATTTGTTTGGTTGAACGCATAAATCTCAGCAACGAACAGAATTTTTTTTTTGTTTAGTTAGTCTAATTATGCTGAGGAGCAAATCCGACATGTCTATAAAAATCATATCATGTTGGCAGCTATATGTATAAATATATCTAGGTACAACTACATCGATGCAAAAAATATAGGCTGATAAATACATAACTTTCCTATCGGACAGTCGGGCAAAAACCATCCTCCTTTTGACCTACCCTCCATGGGCACCATACTCCTTTCGAATTGGGCCATTTTTACGAAATACAATTTTTTGTAAATTTCTTGGGCACCCGGTATTTAATTCCGTTAACAACGGAGTCAAGAATATTTAATACTTAATTATCAAAGCTTCAATAGGATTTAAAGTTTGCCCTTCTTCGTAAGGACGATCTAATGAAAAAGCTTTAACAAAATACAAAAGCAAGTCGATGCTGAGTACAGATTTAATTATTACTTGTTAATTTTGTAATAGAAACGAAATTATACAGGGACGTATTCAGGTTGAACCTTAGAGTATAAACTACTGGGTAAAAACATAGAGAGTTCATGTCACTCACTGCCTATTAGGGTAAACAGTTGTTGAAAATCTTATGTTCTTTAAAAATAATACCGATAATGTAAAATCATTATTATTTTTCTTATGTTTCCTAGAATTGTATTATATATGCAAATTAAAACTACGTATTTTTATACAATATTTTACAAACTATTCACTCTGTCACATAATTCATACCATAATCCATTCCCTATCAAACTAAAATGACTTAAGTTGTGTGAAAGAATTTGAAATCCTGAGAAAAATGTACAGTTGTCCGTTTATTAATCAAATGGACTAAACTGACAGGAGTTTACTCCATTTAATTAATCGTTGAGCAAACTGTTCATACTCAGCAAATTCAACCTTTATTGGTTGGACATTTTTGGGCGCATTTCTTTATTTTACTCCAAGGAATAGCTTTGACGCTTTTTTACTATATCTTTATAGGTAACTAGCTGTGCCCCGCGGTTTCACCTGCGTAAGTCCCGATCCCGTGGGAATATCGAAAAAAATCCTATGTCCGACTTATGATTGTAAGCTACCTCCCCACCAATTTTCAGCCAAATCGGTTTAGCCGTTCCCGAGTTATAAATGGTGTAACTAACACGACTTTCTTTTATATATATAGATTAATGTAAGTTTTCTTTATTGCCTAATTTTTTTATGTTTAAGGTGTTGCTCACTTAGTGTGACACTAAGGGCGGCCTTGCATGACATTGTGCCTTAACAAATTTAGCTAAATGCATTTTACGAATAATTTAAAGTTAATTAAATAACCACACGGTTGTTATTATTTTAATCAGTTTGACACTTTGACTTACAATCCTTTTTTTGTTTTGCATGACAACCAAAGGTGGTGTAGGTTTAACTGAGTACAGCGACTGGTTAATGAGTTTATATAATAATATTTTCATGTCGTGTCATATTTCTTGCCCCGTAAAAATCCTGAATACGTCCCTGTCTAACGGTAACATTTATTTACCAATATGATAAATATAATTTTGATTATTGTAGGTATTTAGATGTACTTAGTATAACGTTTTATAATTATTATGATATTTTGATTTATTACGACTGATCTTTTAATGAATGTTTGTTTAGAGTGATTTTGCCTGATAAGTAATTAATAAATAAATAAATATTGTGTAAATATTTAATTAGGTATTTTATTGTAACTACATTAGTTGTCAATCTGCTGATTAAAGTAAAACCCTTGACGTATATATTTCAAAAAAATATGCTGATATTAGAATAAATATCCTTAAAAACTTCCAATTTTTTTTTTGAATTTTCAAAAGTTGTGCAACAAAATTAAATGTTGATTGGGTAGTCCTCAATCGCGTCCCTATATTATGATTATTAATAACAGTACAGGTTAAATAATTATAAACTTAGTTGAGGTCGCACAGTATTCGGTTTTTATTGCCTGGTAAAACGCAAGTCTATTTTTTTAGAAAGAAAGAAGTAGTTACATAGTTTAAACTGGTCATATCATTTAATTCGCAAGTCTTAACTTTTATAGTCATCTAATTACAGCGGGACAAATTGAAGGCTTTGAATCGTTCCCCAGCATCCCTAGCTAAGTGAATGAGAGATGACTGTGACACGTTAATAATTAACCTGCTGGAGGTAAATTGCATAGATAGTAGGGAGAGGAGATGGTTTTAAATTATTACAAACCGGTGTTAGATAGATAAATATCAACATTTCATTGCGCCATAAAAACAAAACACAAAGCCTCTTATTCCAAAACGAGGTTTAAGGATAGTCCGAGATGTGGATTTAAACCTTAGATTTCTCTATTAATTATGGCTTCGCACGGCTTGTGCATTTAGCCAGTGTCAAGTTATATTTTGCATCAAATTATGACCCGATTTTTCATAAATCGGGCCTAAAGTGTTTCAAAAAAGTCAAAGTCGTCATAGTCCGTCAAGTCAGGGGCTATAAGTAAAGCGGTGGCAAGTTTACTATAACCTTAATAGGAGATTTGGAGGCAACGAGAAAACTTCATGTTTGTTTGATTTACTTTCACTACACTTGTGCACTTTCACAGAACTAAATTGAATAACATTCCACCAGAATTATACAATTCAATTCGGGTTACAACTAAGTTTCATGAAAATAAAACTGCAGCACGACATGTTGTTAACTCGTTCCCGCCAAAACCCACAGATTTACTTGTCAACTATAATCTAAACACAATCCCCATAGATAATATAGGGAACTATAGTCTAAACACTATCCACACATGATCCACACGAGTTGATGTTGATGATGAGTGAATCTGTATCTAAATCTAAGGTTTAAATCCACATCTCGGACTATCCTTAAACCTCGTTTTGGAACAAGGGGGAAAATGATTTGGTACATACTCGTATAAAAAAAATTAAATTCTAACTTATGTAGATACCTATTTGTTAAAAGAAAATTAATATAAACTAAAAAATATTGCACAATGGGCGGCTGAAGGTACGTTGGGTCAGAAGGGGCTAAAAGCGACCTCTTTCATGTAACATTGGTGTTCAATAAATATAGGAAAAATTCGTAAGCATTTGAAAGATTGGAAACTAGGAAATTATTAAGAACATAGTGCGGGCTGGCCCCTACCAGTCAGTGTTCTTTCATAAAATACGTGACATTGCGTATAAGGATAGGGTATCTAGATAAATGTTTTCAGTGACAAATTGAAATGCCAACCTTTTATTCAGTGCGAGATCCAGGTTCACTGAAAATTCGGTCCAAGAAAGGTGACAACAAAAAGCCACGGTTTACGTAGGTGCTACCCGCAAATAAATTGGTTTAACGCAATCAATTTTTTCTGCGAGCCACCCATCGACCGATCCGCTCATTCACTCTCGGTCTGATTAAAACGGTCCATCATTCGGTCTAACCGTTCAGTTAACTGGAAAATTGGTAATTAGATCGTGTAGGTGATAAAACTTGGATATTTTGTGTTTGACCGAGATAATTTGATGCGGATTGACTCGTTCTTTACGTTAAGCGATGTAACAATCCACAGATTAATAGCTTTGCACGATTTGTGCATGAAGCCGTTTGCGTTGTGAAGTAGTAATAAAATCAAAATATAATGGTGTATCGGACGTTGTAAGACGGGTCGTTCATTTGTCTATAAAAAGCAAAAAAGAAATACCTACCAAAACTTGAAAAAAAAAACTAAAAGCAAATTGTTATGTTCAAACCGTGTAAGAGCAAATGAAAAAGTGTAAACTAAACGCAAAGCAGGTAAGGTTTTGGCATGATATTGACGATCCGTCAAATTCTACTTTTTTTTAGTTTTGTAAAAATGATCGAGTTAGAAATCGAAAGCTGTTTTTTGTCACAAAAAGTATAATTTTTGAAGTATTAATTATTAGGCTTTTGAAACTATATTCCAAACATAAATGAAATTTTCATATAATTAATCAGCAATAAGATATTGTTCATTACACTGTTATTGAAAGGGATGTTTTTTTTTAAGTAGGTATAATAAAGAATTTAGTAGTTAGAACATAATGTTCTAGAAGCGCATTTAGCAAAACAATGTAACGTTATGTGTTGGTTAAATTAAAAAAAAGGTAGAATAGGTGAAATTCTAGGAAATAGAACTTAGGTGATATCAGGTCGAAATCCCGGATTAAAACGGACCATTCGTATTAGCATAAAACTAATTATGTACCTTTAAAAACATACGAATGTTCGTAAAGTCGGTTTATTGACAAGCCTCCAGGGTATCTGGCCGGAATAAAGCGGTGATTACTTGCTGTTTCCGGAAAATAATTAATGAACTGCGGAAAACACTGTTCGCAATTACCCACATATCAATGTTTCATCGTAGAATTATGCATTGGTATGGATTCGATAATTAATTTTGTAATTTACAATCTTTTAACATGACATGCATATACCTAATTCGATGAAGATGGCCAGGCATAGCTTAGGGCAAACAGGCTTGGAAACACAGGGGAGACTATTGCCTTGCACCCTTGCACAGGCTAAAAGGTTTCTTGAAGTGAACCAAGTGGTCAAACGCTGAACTTTATCATATTATGTAAAAAAAAGGTGAGAAATAATAATCTCCCATTAAATTTTCCCACAGATTTTTTTTTCTTGTTTTTAGTAAAAATTCTTGAAAATTATAAGCAGTATTCGTAATATAAGAATATTTCTTTTAAATTAGGAATACTGCTTATAATTTTAAGATTTTTACTAACAAGAAATTAATCTCTAGCGTCTATATTGAGAGAGTTATTTCTTGCTTAAAAGACACCTTTTGTTCTGTGTGCAGTAGAACAACATAGAAAAAGAATTACAATCAGTGGGTTTGTGTCGCCTGGGGCGGAGTCATAATATGCCGCACTTTTGACGTCAAAAAAATAATAATGTTAGTGTTTATGAAAAAGAAACGCAACGAAATGAAAGAATTGTGCGAAAAATATTTATTTCAAAACCTTGTAAATTGCGGGGCGACTCGCGATTTGCAACAACTGTAAATCGGGTGGGCGGGACATTTAATATGTGCAAGTCGGTAAAAGCTGATTTCTTGAAAAAATAATTGGCTGACTGACCCGCCAGTGACCACACAATTTTTTTTCTAATTTTGCCGCCCTCCTAATATTGGCGCCCGGGGCGATCCGCCCCTCCGCCCCCTCCTTATTACTGATTACAATCCTCTTTAAGATTCAATAAGTAGGTATTCAAGTAAGTAGGTTTTCAAATAAGTAGGTACTTTCTGTCTAGCCTATTTTATTGAAATTAAATCTGAAATCACTATCGTGTCTCAAGTCGTCTGCCTGTGCTAAATTAATCATTCACTCAGACGTCATTAAGGCAAATACCCACAAAGTTAATTAAAAAAATCAGCTTATTGTTCGCAAAATGAAGCTTTAGATCACGTGATGAAGGGATACTAACATATTAGTATAGAGACTGGCTTAGCACCTTATATTTTTATTTTTTTCTATTTTTGACTTTTATTAAAAAAACAATAAATGGTTGACCGTTTACTATGCCGGAATGTTGCATCCCCTTTAAAACATTTGAGTTATAAAAACACAATTAGGAGTTAAGCCTTGTAAATCCATTCATTGGGATTTCGGTGTGAACATTCCGGTCTCATGGGGGTAGTTACTGTTCACAGACCAGCGGCTCAGGGCTGGAGTCGGGGGAGCGCAACTTTGTCGATTGTTTAGCGTGTCTTTCCGTTCTTTTCTGTTTTTATGGTTCCGTACCAAAACGATACAAACGGGACCTTTTTACAGACAGATGGAGTCTCAACCTCACTGTCTGTCTGTCTGTCACCAGGCTGTATCTCGTTGAAAGAATTAATGGCAAACCTTCGAACAAATATTATTTGTTTGCAAGGAGGTTGGGTTCTTGAAGTTCCTTGTGTATTAGCATAAGATGCTGATGAAGAAAACGAAAAACTCGTAACTTTTAATTCTTATATCTTTTTTCCATATCTGGTTCACGAAATACTATCAATTATATTGTAATCTAAAGACACGGACAATTTCATGATTTTCTTTTTATTTGTGTATATTATTATGCTCTAGTATTGCCTTGCCATCATTATTTTCACAGATTATGTATTTCTGTTACCGCTATACGCTATCACGTTATACAACCCACCCATCCCCTTCTTTAATTCTTGTCCATCCAAAGGTTGCCTGGAAGAGATCGCTTTTAGCGATAAGGCCGCCCATTGTGCCATATTGTTAGGTTTAATATTGTTTTTGTTAGAATTAAGGTTTAATGTGGTACAATAAAGAGTTTATCTATCAATCTATAACAACAAATAACCAAATTACATCATCGTCCTACTCTCTCCAACCACAAGGGTCTGCTGAAAATCAGCGTTGCATTTATGCAACACATAGCTAAGCAGGAGTCTATTTGGCGGAGACACTGTTACTGTGTTATAAATAACATTAGTTTTTTTATAACACAGTAAATATTTTATTAAGTATGTTATTTTGAGTCATATCAAAAATAAGTTGTTTCTAAGTTTTAGTTTTGTTGTCGGCCAAATAAAGATATATATATCTACTAGCTTTTGCCCGCGACTTCGTCCGCGTAGAAGACGGAAATGGACCAAGGAATCACGTTGTCCCATACAAACTTTGCCCCCCTTTTTCCCCCCTTCGGGGTGGAATTTCGGAAATTCCTTTCTTATCCGATGCCTACGTCACACAAAAAACACACTCTCCAAGTTTCAGGTCTCTACGATCAGCAGTTTAGGCTGTGCGTTGGTCCGTCAGTCAGTCAGTCAGTAGTTCAGGACAAAGAATTTTATATGTACAGATATACTAAAAACAAAATATGGTACGGAACCCTTCGCGAATCCGACTCGCACTTGGCCGGATTTTTTACAAACTTGTTTGTTTACTTTGCGAGGACATAGGGGTCCAGAAACTTGTGACGTTCCGGCAACAGTAGGTACGTTGCTATTGATGGACATTTCCTTTGTTTCGGCTTTCAATTGATAAAAGATAGTGTTGTGCTTTTGTGTGTCAAAAGTTGAGGGGATGGAATTTTCGGAGAATGTTGGTAGTTTTGCAGTGAAAATACCTTTAAATTTTCATTACTTTAAACTAGCTTTTGCCCGCGGCTTCGCTTGCGTAGAAGACATCGACAATGGACCAAGGAATCACGTCTCATACAAACTTTGCCCCACTTTTTCACCCCTAGGGGGTTGAATTTCGGAAAATAAAAAAAATAAATATTGCAGGACAAGTTAAGTAACTAGACTTGTGTTATGGTGCTAGACAACGGATATACTACTTATATAATTTTCTTTTGTGAATATATACTTAAAATATAAAGAAGCAACCGGACCACAGACAAATATCTAAGCATAAATACTTGTCTGAAGCGGGAATCGAACCCGTAACCCTGTAATTGGCCGTCCGGCTTGATGACCAAAATCCTATCTTATCGGATGCCTACGTCATACAAAGAACACACCCTCCAAGTTTCAGGTCTCTACGATCAGCGGTTTAGGCTGTGCGTGGATCCGTCAGTCAGTCAGTAATTCCAAGCATTTTATATGTAAAGAAGATAGATAAGTGTTTCTTTCGTAGAAATATTTGTCCGTTATTAGACTTTTAAGAGAATCCATAAGCTTTTTGTGGTTTATTGTTTATCTAAAAAGACCTATTTGTCTAGGTCTATCTTCTAACAAACTTTCATAGCAATGGGTCCTGTAGTTTTTGCGTGAAGTAGTAACAAACATACTTACACACAAACTTTGTTTATAATGTAGCGTATAATAAGGGCCACCTTCCACCAATTAAAAACTAATATGACTAACTGGTCACTTCATTTTTTGTATTTATAATGTTAAATGTGTGTCTTTTTATTTTATTCATTTATTATTTAAGTATTTTTATAATAAGGTAATATAAATAATAAATATTTCGTTATAGTAGAAAAAACTACTTAAAAACCGGTCATTAGATAAATATATTTCACTGCAATGACGCTAATCATTCGAATGATTTCAACCGAATAAAAAACATTTTGTCTGTAACTTTCTTTCATTAGTCTGTGAGAAACAGCAGCTAAGTACCAACATTGAATTGAAACAAATGAATTAACGAATTAACCACGTTTTTACTGGGCGATTGCGTTATTGAAACTTGCAGATTACATTTGATAGTGGCCACAGCGGCTTATTGTACCAGTGAAACAATGAGATTGAAGAACAAAGGACGAGCTCGGCTTATCGGTCTCGACCAATGTTGATGCACTGGGAATTTGCTTGGTACTGTGGTTATGTCTTCCGATTTACCTCATTGGTTTTTAATTAAAATTGTAAGTATTATTAGAACTTGCGGAAAATGGAACTAGTGATAAAAAAAACTTGAGAGGTGTCAAGGGACACGCGGATGGAACGAAGTTTCTTTTGATTAATTAGTGAAGGAATTGTAATAAAATCAAAAAGTGTCGTTACAACTTTTGGTCTTAATTTTTTCCTTTCGCAACGCGCCATGAGGAACTTCGTTCCAAAACATCTGTAGTTCCATCATGGAACTGCTTAAGGTTTGATTTAGGTCCTGGGTAAGCCTACTCCATCTAATGCATGTCCCAGGCACTAACCGCGCCCTTTATCGCCAACGAGTGCCTAAAGAGGAAAGGGACCGGGCGCTTTCTCCATACAAACGTAGTCGACTGTTTCCTCGCTGAATACTGACACTAGAGCAAATATTATTGTTGCATAAAACTTATAACTGCCATGACCATGCCCCTATGTCTTGTTTTTTAAATCTTAATTTCTATGATAATTAGAAAATGAAAAACAAAACAAAACATAGCGGCATGGTCATGGCAGTAATAAGTTTTATGGCACAAAATATTTGTGCTAGTTTTCACAAAATATTTGTACATTTGTATGGTGAGAGCTTAAGTTAAAGTTGCTGTTGCTGTATAAGCATCTAGATTATGCGTAAATGCCAGTATTTTATTATTAACGATTTAATTCCAATGAAATCCTATTTTAAGGAAAAATTCGAGTGACAAAAAAAACATTACAAACGGAAGCAAGCACACAAACAAAGACATCGCAAAATTCACTCGCAAACAGTGAGCTCTTAACGATTGTTTGCAAACTCGAAAAAAAAAAACATTTCAAATTGAATGTCAAGTAAATATTGAAGAATAAACAGCAATAGTCACCTACGATTGTTCGTTTTTCCATCCGAATGGACAGACGTTCGTCCAAATATTGTTCAGAATCACCGAAACAGTATAAAATACATGTAAATAAATACAGGGCCTGTCGATAAGTCTGCTCGGTTGAGTGACGCCAACTGGTGTGAGAAAACGTGACGATTTTTTATGTTTTACTGGATACTTTTTGTGCCTATTTTATTTTTTGGACAAAAATTTGTAACCATTGAACAGCTAACTTTCTTTCATAGTTCCAGGCAACCTAAGGTATGTAGCTATATACCTAATTGTTTATATACCTAGTTATAGATCGCGGTTAATGGAAGAAGGGTAGAGAGGAGTTTTGGCGGGAACGAGTTAACAACATGTCGTGCTGCAGTTTTATTTTCATGAAACTTAGTTGTAACCCGAGTTGAATTGTATAATTCTGGTGGAATGTTATTCAATTTAGTTCTGTGAAAGTGCACAAGCGTAGTGAAAGTAAAAATCAGTGTCAAAACAGTCAATGTCGTCATAGTCCATCAAGTCAGGGGCTATAGTATAGCGCCACCGCTATACCCTATATACGCTATACGCTATACCCACCGATAGCCCCTGTCTTGATGGACTATGACGACGTTGACTGTTTTGAAACACTTTAGGCCCGATTTATGAAAAATCGGGTCATAATTTGATGCAAAATATAACTTGACACTAGCTAAATGCACAAGCCGTGCGAAGCCATAATTAATAGCAAAAAAAGGGTAGAGAGGCATTGGCCGTGCAGTGGGACAGAGTAGGCTCTTAATAATAATAAATAATTATTTTTCCTTTTTAAAATTAAAAGCTTTTATCTTTCAGAATTATTCGACAACACCTGTAAACCTTTCAAAACAAAAATTCATGTAACATCCTTCCGTATAATCGTTTTTGCGTTTTACACGATTGCTACGAGTGGTCAAATAAATTCGTTTAGTACCTACCTATCTACGAGTACGTGTAATTTTTATATTCGTACCTATATAGAGATTTATGCAACGTTTCTGAACCTTTTGTAAAAAACTTGAGTTTCCATCTATATTTTTTTATTTGTACCTAGCCTGTAGTATCCCACTGCTGGGCTAAGGCCTCCGCTGGGCACAGGAAAAATTTAAAGAGATAAATATATTAACGCTCTATTCACAATATATCTACGAAAACTTGCTATACGTTCACAAAAATCCTGATATTTTTCATAAAAATAGCGATATTCATAATTTCAACTTAAGAAATAAGGATGAACTGACCGTGCCCGGTAGTAGGCTCCGGAAAATAAACAGGTCGTTTAATAGTACATACTGCGCTCTATTATAATAATTTACCTAAAGATGTATATGACATGTCCATTAACAGGTTCAAAACTTTTATAAAGCATAAATTGTGCAGTAAGGCGTACTATGATACTTCGTCTTACCTTAATGATAACAACCCATGGACGTGACTTTAAAAAAAACTCCCATGAGTTTCTTATGCCTTCTTCTCATTGGTGGGCGCGTTCCGAAGGCACACATCCTAACTTAGTTTTTAAGACGTGTCCATGTGATCTTCTAACTAGGTATTAAGTATCCAAAGGAATAAAGAATTTTGGCTTTGACTTTGACTTTCCCCCATTTGTCCCGAACTCCAGCTCTGTGTCTAATGCATTCAGACCCTCCATAGGCACACAACGGCCCTATAGAGGGATTGATTAGTCAAAGCAACTGGGCTTGTGTTGTATGTAATTAAAACACCAAGGGTTACCAACACTTAGCGTATTTTTTATCAATGCGACCCCCTAAATATACAGCAAAATACCTACAAGTGTATTCCAGGGGACTGCGGGACACCAGATTGGGAAGCGATGGCATGTAGGTATACCTCTCGAGCCGGGACTGGCAGCGAGCGTCCATACCGGGCTGTTAGATGGTGACCCTCCAGTAATTGGTTTTATGTAAATATGGAATGAGCCGCGATACTTTAGAGCTACGAAAATGGCGTGTCGATGTCAGTTTCAAGTTGGTTTTTTAACGAAAACTTACCTTTATTCGTCTGATTCAAACAATTCAACAATAAAAAAAATAACGTACAATGTTATCGATATTTATGTATTATCCAGCCTGAAAGCACCACAAAAGGTGAACCAAAAATTTCAAAAATGTATGCGATCGACTTCTGGTATTCAAAGTCAAAATTTCTTTGTTCATTTGGAATTAGCATGCATATTAGTAAATTGTTTTAAAAACTAAAAGATGTGTGCCTTCAGAACGCGCCTACTAATGAAAAAACAATTCATAAGAAACTCATGGGAATCACTGTTGTTTGTCTGTTCCTTTGTATTCTTAGATCTTCAAAATTTTGCAACTGATTTTGATGCGGTTTTTTAACAGATAGAGTGTAAGCTGAAGTGGCAATGGGCAGGTTATATAGCTCGCAGAACTGACAATCGCTGGGGAGTAAAAGTTCTCGATTGGCGGCCGCGATGCAACGCGAAACGGAGTGTTGGGAGACCAGCTGCACGGTGGACCGACGACATAGTAGCGGTTGCAGGTAATCGGTGGATGGAGGCGATGGACTGCTGTTTGTGGCGTCGTATGGGGGAGGCCTGTGTGCAGCAGTGGACGTGTATGGGCTGATATGATGATGATGAGAGTGATTCAAGAGGAAGGTTTTTATGTATACTACATGCATAATATAGATATGCGAAGCCGGGGCGGTTCGCTAGTAAACTATATAACACTATTAAAATAGTCTGATCCAATATAATCGTAAACGAAATGGCCTCACAGAGACTTCAATTCCACGAGTAATATTTGAATTAAAGCAGAGACGAATCCCTTTGCCTGAGGGTTGTCGCCAAAATATAGGACTGGACGACGAAATAGGCTCACGGTCTCAACACGCCATGTCTTGTTTGGGTTAATTGATTTATGTATTCCACTCCCGTAGGCTAAGATTAATAGATTTGTTGCTTTAATAATAATCTCTGATGAATTTACAATTGCTAATACAAGTTTGTTTGGTGATTGACAATAGATCGCAGCTTGACGCGGACTTTGTATTGTTTGTTCATTATTATAAATATACTAAAACCTTTCACGAGAACCATTCTATCCATTGACGACCCAGTTGGCACAATGGTCACCATGCTGTACTGCCAAACACAGGGTTGCGGGTTCGATTCCCGCCTCAGAAAAGTATTTATGCTTAGATATTTGTCTGTGGTCTGGTTGTTTCTATGTATTATTAGTATATTTTCACAGGAGAAAAGTATATAAGTAGTATATCCGTTATCTAGCACCCACAACGACACAAGTCTAATAGTTACTTAGCTTGGAGCTAGATGGCGATATGTGGAATATCCTGCAATATTTATTTATTTATTGGTGAAAACAGCATGAAAATCGGTGTAGAAGTTTGTGAGTTTATACCGAGAGGACTTTGATAAGTGTGAGGAGTGATAAGTTCCAATTTCATGGGAATATCAGGATAAAAGTAGCCTATGTTATTCACAATTAATCATCTATCATCATACCAAGTTTCATCAAAATCGGTCCAGTAATTATGGAGTATATTCATTACAAACATAGTTACCTCTATATAATATTGGTGTTGGTATATGTAGACTAGCAAGGTCCGGTGGTTTTACCTATGTAAGTCTCATTTCCGTGGGAATTCAGAGATAAAAAGTAGCATATTTTGCTTCTAATTTAATGTATTCTCATATCAAGTTAAATCAAAATAGGTCAAGTCGTTTTGGAGCCTACTACCTAGGTACATATGATATACTAGCTGCGCTCCGCGGTTTCACCCGCGTAACTCCCGATCCCGTGGGAATATCAAAATGAAAAGTAGTCTATAGCCTTTTTCGATAAATGGACTATCCAACAAAAAAAAAATCAATTCAGTAGTTCCTGCGATTAGCGCGTTCGAACAAACAAACAAATTCTACAGCTTTATAATATTACTAGCAGCGCTCCGCGGTTTCACCCACGTAACTCCTGATCCCGTGGGAATATTGGGATAAAAGTAGCTTATAGTCTTCCTCGATAAATGGACTATCCAACACAAATAGAATTTTTCAATTCGAACCAGCAGTTCCTGAGATAAGCGCGTTGAAACAAACAAATACACTCTTTAGCCTTATAATATTAGTATAGATTATGCATTTATATTTTACGTAAAACGTATACGCGTTACAGCATTTATTCTTTAAGTAGTGCCTAAATTTAATGCTCTACCTAAAACTAAAAGAATAGGTTTAGTAAATAACTCTGCAATATCCATCATCGGTCTTTGACAATATTGAACGTGGCTTCATATTTCACGGTCAATCTATGAACATCCATTTTGTTCTCAACATTATTACGGTTTGAAAGAAAGTTTGGACCTAAATTCAATGTAAGCATATATATGTATGTACTATCTAGGTCCCTTTTGTTGAGTTTACACACAGTTAGATACCAACTAAAGATTAGACAGGGTCATTGTTAGTTAGCTAAGAATTTTTTTGTTAATTTAGTTTTTTTTGGTTGTAGGCTAATTCTGTACACAAAAAAAAAAGGTTTCTTGAAGTAAAGCAAAAATCCTCTCGCTAGAGAATAGTTTCTTGTTTTTAATAGGTATTTCTAAAAAAATTGCTTTTAAAATAAGAATACTGTTTATGATTTTAAGATTTTAATTATTCGCAACTATATCAATATATAGAAAGATGATCTTGCGTCAAAAAACCGTTTATTCTGTGTTAATAATGAAAAAGTTTTGTTCTACAACATTTAAAAAATGTTGATAAAGTGTTCATTCGAAAATCAACAATTTTGTTTAAGGTTTAACAGGTTATTCAATATTATTTAGACTTATAACAGTTGATTAGTACTTAAAAAAAGAATTAAAATCTTTATTTCCGTAGGTGATTGTGTGTGTGAGTCGAATCGTAAACATCACGTAGAAAGTCTCTGCAAAGTTTTTATAATATATACCGAAAATAAGTGTTTTAGAGTGCCGTAACTGTGCTGAAAGAGAAGATAAGAAGAATACTCACTTGTTTCAAGGTATTGGGTATTCATACGAACATGGCATGGGACAAATTATACTCCAAAACATAATTACTGGCCGTTTTTGATACTCGAAATCGCACACACACATTGATAAACAAATTTGAACGGACCAATAATTAACACGACCCCAGTTTTTTTATCAAAATACCTCAATAATTAAATAAAATCTTTGTAAACAAAACACATCGGGGGATGATGATAATAATTGACTGACAATGCCTTGACAGTGACGTTTTTATTGAGTGAGCGATTGACGGGAGTGACAACTAAGTTTGGTGTTACCAGCGTAAAAATATAAATAGTACAAAAATTGTAATTTTTTGCAACTTTTTGTAACTTTTGGGAACAAAAAGGGTACATCGCTGGATATTACAATGCAAAGAACTCATCGTTCCGAAGCGGTCCCTGCCTCGGTACCTGTTCCTAGTTTGACATCTTATCTCGGTGTTTAATACAGAACTAAACGAATAATTGAAGTATCAAAATAGTGACTATTAAAAACTATCACAATAAACCTTCAACTATCTCATAGACAATAATCCGCCATCTATCGGATAACACAAGAATAATAACAAGAAGCAAACTAGAACCTTAAAACGACATCTAGTGACCGACCCATAAACTGCATAAACTACATTCACAACCTTTCATTAGAAGAATCAATACCTACTCTATTGATTCAATACATACTTAGCCGCAATGGACATAGAGGACGCTAGTAGTATTTGTAATAATAACTTAAATTTTGACATGGAAAATATAACTGTCCGTAAAAGGCATCATCGATCTTCATCATTGACAGATGACTCTAAGGAGAGTATATTTGATGCCAGCATGCTAAGCTTACCTAATGAATCACTGAATATGGCAGAATTATGTGAGAGAATCAAAATCCTCACTGAACAACTACAAAACACTACGCTAGAACTAAAGAGTGCACACAAAGAAATAGAACAGCTTAACAGTGAAAATTACCGCCTTAAGATTGACCTCAATAAATGTCATACAACCATTGACAATTATAAAAAAGTTACTATTATTGACCGACTTGTAGGAACACCACGGTCAAGCAGAAAAAAGAACAAAAATAAGCGTGCGGATCTTTCTTCGTCCTCTTCAAACACTCAACTTAAACATCTTGAATTCAACGTGAACGAGTCATTACCTGGCCAAAACACCCCTCATACTTCTCCCGGGCATACAACCCCAGTCGACGGGGATGAACTCCCTTATATTTCTCCCACTCCAAACACGCCGTGTGACGTTGCAGCTGACTCTCATGAGCAACCCCATATTTCTACCACGCCTACCACTGTTCAACAACATCACAACAAGACCAAGAGGAAATTATGTATCTTAACCAATAAACATACAGGCACCCTCGATTATATTGAAGACACATTCTCCTCTGACTTTAATTTTTGCAGATATCAAATGCATAATTGTAAAATCAGGCATCTTTTCGCTAACTTAAAATACAAATTGCGTAATTTCACTATGGACGACTACTGTATTATTTTATTAGGAGAAGCCGACTTACAAACAAATTGTAACTATACTGAACTCATTAATACAATCATAAATGAAATTAAAGATTTAAACAACACAAACATTATAATCTGTTCGGCAACATATAGACTTGAAGCGCTAATGTATAATTATAAAATTGAGCTTTTCAATAATTTGTTATATCTAGAGCTACAAAAATATAAAAATGTACACTTCTTCGACTCAAATGAAAGCTTAAATTTTGAAATGTTTTCGAAATTCTCTGGAAGAATTAATCAATTAGGCCTAATAAACATCTTTCAAAACATTATGAAGAATATCAGAATAGATATTTTAAGATATCCCATTAGTACCTATAATTCATCCTCTGACTGCGATAAAACCATTGGGAGTAGTGCTAAATCTAACGCAAATCTAACAAACCAGTTATTTCGTGTATAATACCTTAAATTTACTTCACCAAAATATAGATGGCCTAATATATAAAACAAATCAATTACTTATCACCCTAGAAACCCTGAAAGATACAGGACAATGTATAGATATCTTATGCATCACTGAGCACAACATGATGGAATGTGACTTACATAGACTAAATGTGACAAACTTTAAATTGGGATCATGTTATTCAAGGCATAACCATCACGGCGGCTCATGTATCCTTGTTTCAAATAACCACGAATATGAAAATGTTAGTGATTTAGTTATGCAATCTACTCCTGGAGTCATGGAGTGTTCGGCAATAAAACTACTACAACACAGGTTGTACATCTTATGCATATATAGACCGCCGCGAACCCGGGTAGCGAAAATTAATTTATTCTTAGATAAACTCGAGGCAATTCTAAAACTCCTTACGGACCTGAATAATTATAAAGTAGTGATCTGTGGTGATTTTAATATTGACATTTTAATAAATAATAAACAAACTAGACGTTTTAAACAAATTTTGTCTAATTATAATTCTAAGTTTCAATTTCAAGTTCCTACTAGACCAAAGAGTAAAACCTGCCTGGATAACATAATACACAATGTGCGCGGAGTCAAAGGTGAAGTAATAGAGTTCGCGTTATCCGACCACACAGCACAAATAGCTAAAATTCCGGTAAAACTGACATGCAGGTTAAAATATTGGTATACTTACAAACGTGACTTTTCATTAGAGAATATTAGAAAATTTACTGACTGTATTGAAAATCTAAGTTTTAATGATGTATACTCGTCGGACAACCCAGATATTGCATTCGGTGTTTTTCATGATTATTTTACACTCTTTTATGATCTGTGCTTTCCTAAAAGGAGAGTAAAAATATCGTGTACTAGAAAACCTAACTGGGTCTCTAAGGGCATTAAACAATGTAGTAGAAAACGACGACATCTGCTATGGCGATACCGCCTATCTCCGACACCAATGAACAAATCCCTATTTAAAAGCTATACAAGTAAATATAAAAAAATTATAAATTTAACTCAAAAAGCACAAAATGATCACTTTATTAACCAATCGAACAACAAATCCCAGGCTACCTGGAGAATAATTAATAAATATAATAATAACCTACCTAAAGAAAATGTATCAAAAATCAAAATTAACGACGTAGATATAACTGACCCTCAAGACATAACAAATGCTTTTAATGACTATTTTATAGATTCTGTAAAGACAAATAACACTGGCGATCTTACAACTAACCAAATATGCACTAATCTACCCAATTCCATTTTTCTGACACCGACTACGCCATTTGACATATTTAGAATTATCAATTCTCTTAAAAACACGAATAGTGTAGGACATGACGATGTATCGACGAAAATAATAAAAATGGTAGCCCACATAATAGCACCAATATTAAGTTATATTATAAATGTATGTTTGGAACAAGGCATTTATCCAGACATACTTAAGCTTACCATTATTATACCAATATTTAAAAAAGAAGACAAGACAGCACTTAAGAACTATCGTCCAATTGCCTTAATCTCTATATTTTCAAAGATCATTGAACATGTTATTTACGGAAAACTAAACAGTTTTCTTGAAATTAACAATATTTTTACGGAAAAACAATACGGGTTTAGGAAGAACAGATCAATAAATATGGCATTACACGATTTTTTTGAAAAAGTAGTAAGTAACGTAAATAAACGAAAGCCTACTATAGCTTTGTTCATGGATATGACTAAGGCATTTGATAATGTCCATCATAAATTTCTCCTTAAGAAGCTAGAAAGTTATGGCGTAAGAGGCAATGCAAATAAACTGATTGAGTCATACCTAACGAATAGAAGGCAAATTACTCATATAACAAGGACTAACTCCGAAACAGGTATTAATGCTTGTCATGCGTCTAGGGAAAGAGTAGTTTGCAGTGGCGTTCCACAGGGTAGCGTACTTGGACCCCTTCTCTTTATAATCTATATAAATGACCTGCCTACAATTACTAACCACTACATGACTACATTTGCTGATGATAGTACAATTTTATTCAAATATGATAATCCCACTAACATTCAAAATGACATAAATAATACATTACACTCCTTAATAAACTGGCTGACATTAAACAATTTGACAATTAATTTAACAAAAACATATTTAATAAACTTTAAACAAAGAAATAACTCTCCTTTAAACTTTGACATAAACCATTTGGGCAAATCGATAAAAGAGATAGATTCCACAAAATTCTTAGGATTAACGATAGACAATAGGCTAACATGGAAACCTCACATAGACAATATAGTCAAACGTCTGAACCAATTTTCCTACGCATTGTCCATGTTGCGGAAAGTATCCAATATAAAGGCGGTACTGACAGCGTATCATGGATACGTTGCATCTACGCTTAGATATGGCATTATGTTCTGGGGTATTACCACCGACAAGCTCGCTGCATTTAAAGCCCAAAAAAAATGCATCAGGTCCATGTTTGGTCTTAAACAAGATGTTTCATGTATACCATACTTTCGTGAGCATAACATTCTCACACTGCCATCTATATACATCAGTGAGATTGCAAAATTTGTTAAGGACAACCCACAATACTTTGACGCATATCCCACTGGAAATCGTCATGTAGGCAAACTGAGAACTAATCGAAATTGCAAAAGTCTCATTAAAAGAATGAGCGTGGACAATATGGCGCCTCTTATTTACAATAAAATCCCTACTATAATACGCAACTTAAACAACCCTGGATTTAAATCTGCACTCAATGGTTTTCTTGCTGAAAAAGCGTACTATGATATTAATGATTTTTTGAATGATAAATTGAAATGATATTCTGTATTTCAATTTTAGTGTTGACATTCACTAAAATAATATTATATGTTAGTAATATCAATTGACATAATTTATAAATAGCACATTTTTACATTCATTATTAATATATCGGTATCAATTTCATTTATCTTAAGTCTGACATCTATTTTTACTTTATTAACTTCTTTTTGACATCTCTATGAATATTAACTAATTATTTGACCAATTTTATTGCAATGTATAAATTAAATTATCAAAAACGACCATATGCCGACAGGCGAAACATAGCTGTACTATATTTTAAGTTAACCACCACCACTGTAATTACCTATGTTTATGGACAATAAATGAATATGAATATGAATATAATATGAATATGATTTTTAGGTTAACATGACTTTAGCTGTTTCAGAAAAATGTTCGAATTTACAGAAGAACTTTGTTCTGTCATGGTGCACAGAAGTAGCCTTCAACCGCTTTCTTAGCGAATTATCAATAACCCTGTATATTAAAGGCATTTATTATTTCTTTGGTTCAAGATTAACAGTAGAGATTTACCGTAAGCCTCTTTCTTCGCTATGTGTAAAATATTTTATTCCAATATATTTCTATTCATAACATGAAATTGAATTGGAAAATCGATTTTACAGACGCTTTCATCATTTATTGCATCGTGCTCGTGTTTGCATTCAACATTTCATACAATCACTACTCAGGTAGATGTTTTTGTCGCGTATTTAATATTTTTTTTTGACGTTATAACGTCTAATAAATCGATGAACACCGGTATTCATAAAAAAGTGTGACGTCATCGCGTTCTATAGCAACGTCATGTTATTGACAAGGACCGTTGCATAGCGAAGTCATTTTATTGACAAGGACCGTTGCATAGCGAAGTCATGTTATTGACAAGGTAACCATAGCAACATACGTTCCCTTAATGAGCATTATCGATAAGGTAACCCATAGCAACGATATTTTCTTATGACGTTATCACGTAAAATTATCGTCCGTAAACCGACTTTACAGACAACCATTTTTTATGTATGTTCACCGATTTGTCTTTATTTTGTTATAATATTTACTATAAATACTAGCTTTAGCCGGTGACTTCGACCGCGTGGGGTTTGAATTTTACATAGCCTATATAGTAGGTATAGGCGCGTCTTATGAAAATGTAGAGTTCATGTGATTGGGCAGGTTGAAAATCAACTAATATTATAAATACGGAAGTTTGTTCATCTATTTATTTGTTTCTTTGTTTGTAGGTGTGCACGGTCTTACGACTTGATCGATTTAGGGTGGTTTAGGGAATAGAAAAGAACATCGGAAACTTTTGATTCCGAAATTCCGCGAGTGAAACTACGCGGGGCGCAGATTTCTAAAGGTATCTACTACATAAATTACATACATTACCAAAACTAGTCACACAGTCATTCAAAGCAACCGTCTATCTCTACCAAAGGCTTTTTAACAAAAGAATTAATTTACCGCCCGCCCGCAAACTTAGTGCCCGATAAAAATCACCGCTTTACCTTCAAAGGAGGGGATTTACTTCAATTACATTTGTAAATTAAGCAATGAAAGGGAGAAAATTGTACGTGAGCTGATTATTAACGGTTTTAAGGCAAAAACACAAATGTAACAGTATCTTTTCGTCTTTATAGACGCCTTTTGCGGGTGATTCGATGAATTCGTTTATGTTAATTGTTTTGTTAATTGTAATTATTATTGTAGTCCTAAGGCGGAAAGGTGATTTAATTAAAAATACTATGATTACTTAGATATGTGGTAAAATAACAAAAGATGATGTTCTGATGATCATTAGACCTAATTGTTTAGGGTATAATGAACATTTTCCATAATGCACATTTAAACAAATATATTCAATTAGTTAAATAAGTAGTTACTATACTATGAGGAGACTTACAGATAAGCGACGCTCGCTAATCATTCATTACTTCGATGGGTGGCCAATTAGTAGTTTGGCAAAAATGTATTTTCGTGAGCCTCTCCGTGCTTCGGAAGGCTCGTGAAGCCATTGGTCCCGGTTGCTACCTTTAGTAGCAGTCGTTAGGTCAAGTTGGCGATCTGAAAACTCTAACAATAGGTGAGCCACATCACTATATGAGAAGAAGTAGAAGATACCTAATATTCAAAAATTATTAGTACCTATACCTATAATTATATTTGAAAGGATATATTCGCGTTTTTTATTTTGTCTGTGACCATGGGATCTGCAAAGTTCCCGAAATGTCAGGTTTAAAACAAAAAAAAAACGAATAAGTATATTCGTTCAAATATAATTATAATTATGAGTTCAAGTCGCGAAAACCTTAGAAAATACTATACCTATACCTAGTTATAATTTTTGAATATTAAGTTTAATATTATAATTTAGAAACGTCTACTTTGTTTTGTATGTTTTAAATAATATAAATTAACACTGGCTAAATGCACAAGCCGTGCGAAGCCATAATTAATAAAAAACTGCCAAGTGCGAGTCGAAGTCGCGCACGATGAGTTCTTTGCTATTATATTCTGTTTATTTACTTAGGTAAGTAGGTATAATACGATGCAGATTAAGATCATCATCATTCCAGCGATGTTCCCGGTTGCATCCCTCTCGGGAGCCCGGGGTCCGCTTGATGACGATGCAGATTAAGATGTATTACGTTTTCCAACAAGATTTCTTCCAGTTCCAACCTTTACTCGCGTCCCTCGAAGGCACGTTTAATTAGGGGTATTTGAGTCACGAGCGTATAGTTCTAGAAAAGTGTACTACATCTTAGACCGCATGTCGTCACTTAGTATCGTGGGGGTTGTGGTCAAAAGCTGACATATTTATTAAAAAAGATCTACCCGACACGGCAAGTCAACAGGGTTATGTTTTTATACTTATTGCCTCCAAGCAGAGGCTGAAAATCGACTGTTTTTATGACTTTGTTATTTGTTGTACAAGTTTGTAAAACATTATTTTCTCTTGTCAGTTTTATTTGAATAAAACCTCTCAAAATAACGCAGACATTAATATGGTTACATATTGCGATAAACAATAATAATAGCTCTTTTCTCCTCTTAAGAGAAAAGGGTACCGGGGGCTCTCTCCATACAAACGTAGTCGCCTGTTTTCTCCCTGGATAATGACACTAGAGCAAATACCTTTATTGCATAAAACTTATAACTGCCATGACCATGCCCCTATGCTTTTGTTTTTATCTTAATTTCCATGATAATTAGAAAATTAAAAACATAGGGGCATAGTCATGGCAGTTATAGGTGTTGTGGCACAAAAATACTTGTGATAGTGTCATTATCCAGGAAGTCGACTACGTTTGTATGGAGAGAGCGCCGGTACCCTTTCACCTTAACATTTCGTTGTTTCTTTTTTGTGTAATTAATTAATTATACCTAAACTACGCTTGTGTCTCTTCTTTTTATTTTAGTTATATAAATAATTTCTAAGCTATAAATTTTAAAGTTTTTAAGTATAAATCTTCACTAATGTAGGTAATAAAGAAAAAATATTTTTTTGATTGTACCGAATAGGCTCCAAACTCCTGGACCGATTTCGATTTTGATGAAATTGTTATGAAGATACATTGATTAATTGGGATAAACATAGGCTATTACTTTTTACCCCGATATTCCCACGGGATCGGAAGTTACGCGGGTGAAACCGCGGAGCGCTTATAGTGTATAATACAAACGAATCAAGCAATTGACATCAATAACATAACATAATATAACATTTTGTTTCAATTTAAGGCATGAATTTTCGTTTAGGGCATACCGTACCGTTTATGTATACATACATTGTATACCCTGTACGAAAATTCCATAAAAAATGTCAGTGGTATGTGACCCTCTTAATAAACAGACTGCCCGTATTAGAGACTTTATGTGATAATATTTACTGACCAGAGTTTATGATACGTTACGGTTGTGTATTTTTTTGACGAAAACGAGATAACATCTGGCAAATGGTGGCATTTAAAATAATTATTTGCCTTGACTACGTACCGACTGAAATTTAATTTGCTTTGAGTTAGGTAAGTACTTACTTACCTACTTTATTATGAATCTTTGCTTTTAGTACTTAGGTAAGTTAGGTAAGTACTGAGCAAAATTAATAAAAAACCGGCCAAGTGCGAGTCGCGCATGAATGTTCATTATAACTATTCTGTTTTTATTATTTGTTGTTATAGCAGCAACAGAAATATATCATCGGTGAAAATATCAACTGTCTAGCTATTACGGTTATGAGATACAGCCTAGTGACAGACAGACGGACGGTGGAGTCTTATTAAAAAGGTCCTGGGGTAAGGAAACCTAAAAATAGTCCAAAGTCAATGACATCTAAAAACCAGTTGATTTTCGAGTAAACATGAACTGAACATTTTCTAAAAAGTTAGGATTTTCAAAAGTTGTGATACAAAATATTTTCGCTTATACGTCTAGACGCTCTTTTGTATTAGAAACCTTTTCTTGGAACACATTGTACAAATAATACGCAACGAATGAAGTAGGCACTTCTTCTTTTTTTGAAATGGGTTAAAAAATATTAAAAAGAAATCTTAAGTTTAACAAAATATCGGATCATTATTTCTCCAAACTATTTTATTTTAAGACGCTAATTCGACATAAACACAAACGAAAATAAAATTAAAATAAAACTACACGCCTCTCAAATGCCACTTAGAAAAAAATGAATCCCCAATGCGTGAAAGAAATATGATACAAGTACTCATCTGTCAAATATATACCTAGTATTAGATTGATGTTGAACGAAGTACCCTCGGAGGAACGTGGTGGAATTCGAGACATACCCATGTTCACACTTCACCCAGGGGATCAAAGTTTTCTAGTAAATGTAAGAAAAATGTTTTTTTTTCTCTTCTATTTCTAACGAATAGGTTTTGGAACAGGTTGAGGGACCTTTGCCTTGCATGATATTATGTATCAAAATAATAAGACTTTATTTATATACAACGTCATCACTGCATCAATAAAATGTTACGAAAAAAGGAAACAAAAAAACTTGGAGGTGTCAAGGGACACCCGGATGGAACAAAGTTTCTTTCGATTAATTAGTGAATGAATTGTAATAAAATCAAAAAGTGTCGTTACAACTTTTGGTCTTAAATTTTTCCGTCTAGCCTTGTGTTATGGTGCGTGGAACTTCGTTCCAAAAAGTGTACTTAAGTACCTAGTTTACTAGGTTCGATTATCCGGCCGTTCCCAGTCAGTTTTAACAAGTAGTCTTACATATATCAGTTTAACTACTAAAGAAAAAAAAATGCCAAAAAAACAAGTTTATAAAACCGAATTTGAGGAACACCGCGCATTGTATCCAAGCCAATCTAAAAAACAAATCGGCCAAGTGCGACTCGGACTCGCGCACGAAGGGTTCCGTATATTCTATTTGAGCAAAAAAACCTTAAAAATATTCTATGTCAGGCTGTATAGGTTTTTTAGACTTTAGCCTTTTGGAAGTATAATTAACAAAAATAATGTTGCCTAAAAATAGAAAATAACCTAAAATTCTTAAAAACATATACTCAAAAATATATTTTTTTCTTTTATTATGGCTTCGCACGTGTGCATTTAGCCAGTGTCAAGTTATATTTTGCATCAAATTATGACCCGATTTTTCATAAATCGGGCCTAAAGTGTTTCAATACAGTCAAAGTCGTCATAGTCCGCCAAGTCAGGGGTTATAGTAAAGCGGTGGCAAGTTTACCATAACCTTAATAGGAGATTTGGAGGCAACGTGAAAACTGCATGTTTGACACTGATTTTTACTTTCACTACACTTGTGCACTTTCACAGAACTAAATTGAATAACATTCCACCAGAATTATACAATTCAACTCGGGTTACATCTAAGTTTCATGAAAATAAAACTGCAGCACGACATGTTGTTAACTCGTTCCCGCCAAAACTCCCTCAAAAATATTTACTTTTCTGTTTTTAGTATTTGTTGTCAACGGCAACATAAATACATCATTTGTGAAAATTTCAACTCTATAGCTATCATGGTTCATGAGATACAGCCTGGTAACAGACAGACTGACGGACAGCGAAGTCTTATTATTAGGGTTCCGTTTTTACCCTTTGGGTACGGAACCCTAAAAAACTATAGTTACCTGTTACCAACTTATTACAGTTTGAATCCAACCATAAACTCCCAACGAAGAACTGCGCAGAAATTCTCTCAGTAAAAGTCAGGTAATTTCTCAAAGATCAATTTTACACCTACCTACATATATCTCTAGGTTGGATCTATTTTATATGTCTTTGTAAGTCACCTGGTTGTGCCGTAAAATGTACCATTCCTGACCGCCATTTCGAATTGGTTTATACTAGTAGGTTATTGCATTCACGTTATAGTGGAAAATTTTACCTGCATAAGCATTGTATGATTAAGGGGTGTTTGAGCCATAAAAATAAAAGACAAATGTTTAATTGATTTAGAACACCGGTGGTTTGACTGTTTGATTCAACCTTTAAATCAACGCGGCATTATGCATAAGTCGCGCGAAGCCGTAATTTGTCGATGACAACTGTGTGTCAAATTGACAATTGGTGGCGCCGGTGTGTCTTCTTGCTCTTTATATCCGCGCCTTTTTGTCGTAATACGGACAAAATTTTCGTTATGGAAAATAACGGTGAAAACCCAAAACTTTACGCTGTGAGTTATTTAGACGATGAGTGAAACGTGTGCTCCAAGTGTGTGTGTGTGATAAGTGAAATCAAGTGACATATTCCTGGATTTGCAAAGACTGGCGCCGGTGATTTACACGCGGGAGCTTGGGAACCTTCAGGTAAGTCAGACCTCACCTATCCGTGTGTATTCGGCTCTTTTGAGCATACTTTGTCCATTTTATGCCCTAACAATGCGTCCTTATTGACTTTTTAGCTATTTGAAATGATATTTAGAACCTATACACATAATTCATCACCCATATATCATTACCGCACGAGGCTATCCGTTCTGCGTATCCTCATTAAATAGCCCAGACAAGAGGAATATTCCTTTCTAAGTTATGCAAACTTCAGTTGAAAATAAGAATGTATACTTACCTAGCACTACAGTACCTACTTAGATGTAGGTATTTTGAATTTGGCTACTTATTCAATTCAACTCCATTAAATTAATTTATTTTAAAATCCTTAATATTTTTCATAATATAAATGAATAAGATCATCTTCAATCTCTCTATATATATATAAATTCTCGTGTATATATAAATTCGGTGTTAGTTGCCAAACTTCACATAAACGGCTGAACCAATTTGTATGAAATACTTTGTGTATATTCGTTAGGTCTGAGAATCGAACAAAATATTTTTTTTCTTTGTTTAGGGCACAACGACGTTTGCCGGGACAGCTAGTAATATTATAAAGAGGAATGATTTTATTGTTTGTTTTCATTGCATAGGCTCCGAGACCACTAAATCGATTTTGATTAACTTAGTAATAGTATAAGTACATTTTTTCAATCTTATCTATCCCCCTAGTCTAGGTAATATCTTGCTAGTTTTTCTAGAGCTTTATAATTTACCAACTTGCCTACCAAATCTTTGAAAACTAAGTTATATATTTAATATATATAAGTAGATATAAAGTTCTTTTAACTAAAAGATTCTAAAACTTTCAAAAATCTATTACCGAAATTAATTTCGTATTTAATAACTACTTCGATAACTATTTTAAACTTTCCTTAAAAATTCAACAAGAATTTAGTTTATCAGTTTGTCGATTGTTCCGAAAAGTTGGCTAACTATTCACTAGAGCCGAATTCCTAAAAGAAAACCCGATTAGGTCGAGAGGTAACTGTTAAAATAGTTCAAAGAGTGCGGGTATTTTTCCTTCCTAAACATTACTTTTTAATTTTTTATTAATACCCTCATAATCAAACCATTTTTGAAATAAAATATATGATACACTCAAAACATTGTGATAGAAGGACGTTAGATGAAGGCTGGTTTTATCACTTTATAAAATAATTCGAAAGGCCTTCCTTATATGAATAAGGAGGGCCTTTCGAATTTTAGGTTTTTAGATTAGTCTTCTCTTCCTTTTTGTTATTTTCAATGTTTTGTGTGTTTCACAAATAAAGTATTTATCTATCTATCTTCTTCTTAACTAACGTAGATACGTTTTCTTTGTTGTATTGTCCTGCAATATTTATTTACTTATAGTAAAATTTGGACGCAGAGGACATGCGACCAATCGATTTGGAAGGCTTTAGGGGAGGCCTATGTTCAGCAGTGGACGTCCTGTGGCTGGTAAAACGATGATGACTTACAATATTTACAGTGACCTCTCGACCCAAAGCAGGTGCCCGGGCATCAGTTAAAAGACGTGGCAGTTTTAATTACGCCAGGGTATCGACATTCCGGCAACGACCGGCTTGCGCCGATGGAATCCGTTCGATTAGCCCGACTTGCTGGATTCTTTGGAGAAAGCTCTACATAACTTCCTTCGTACGCTTGTTGATTTATGAATTACCTAGCGGTCTTCCCTGTTATTTTTGTGTTAAAACATTCGTAGTTTGGTGGTTGGAAATTGGCAGTAACGAGGTTGGATAAAATAATCAGCGAGTATATTAGAGAAATAGTAATTATTTTCCCGGGTCTTAATCGCGTATATTTATTTCCCATATATCTCGACGTTTCGACTATGATACAATAGTCATGGTCGTGGGAGAAAAAAAATTTAGAGGAAGCCTGAAGTAGCGCTAGTTACGGAAAAGGTTGTAAGAAATTCAACCGTATGAGTTGACATGTGATAAGGATAGAAGACCCGCATGTGACTAGAAGAGTAATAAATAGTAATGCAGAGGGATGGAGAGGAAGAGGACGACCTAAGAAAAGGTGAATGAACTAGTGTAAGCCAAGATAGGATGAGATGACAGCTAATAGAGGTGAATGGACAACGAAGACATATTGCACCGACCCCAAATAAATTCGGACATGAGTAAGCTGATAAATAGGAGGGCGCAAAATGTCATTATAAACCAAATAAATCCACACTTTTCAAATGTAGAACATTCTAATTAAGTACCTCCCTAAAATTATTCAATTACATAACACTAATTTAATGAATATTAAAAACCTACCTACCTAACTTAACTAACTTTATAATCCAAATTAACATAAAAACAAACAAATGAAACTTGGGAATCGTCTATTGAAGATGCTAAAACAAATAAGAGCAAGCTGCAACTTTGCTGAACAAACTCAACAACTAACATAATTCAAAATGGCGGAGGTAAAGGAATTTCCCGCCAGCACTGTTACCACAGATAACTTTAACAAATCCACCTAAGAGTGCACTCTGTGGCTTATGAGATTCCTTCGAAATTAATAATAGTGAAACTGGAATTTTGTATTTAAAATGTTAATTTAAATTATTCCACGCAAAGTAAAGTGAAACTGCAACATCTATGTCGGCGGTACACTCTAAATTTTTACCACATTTCGGACAAAATTATAATCTAAGTTGACACTGAATAATATTTAACCTACATGTGCAACTTACCAACTAACCTTTGCACATGGAATATGAGGTATTCAAAGAAGGTCAGTCACACCGTCTACCATAGAGGTATCATGTCTACCTATGTTCTACTCATGTGCCTATACCTAATAGTTTTAAGATTATGATTAAGAGACGACCCAGTTGGAATAGTGATCACCATGCCGTACTGTCAAACATAGGGTTGCGGGTTCGATTTCCGTCTCAGACAAGTATTTATGCTTAGATATTTGTCTGTGGTCGCGTTGTTTCTATGTATTATAAGTATATATTTACAAAAGAAAAGTATATAAGTAGTATATCCGTTGTCTATCACCCATAACACAAGTGTAGTTACTTAGCTTGGGGTTAGATAGCGATGTGTGGAATGTCCTGCAATATTTATTTATTTATTTATGACTATAATAGTTATAATAGTTCTTTTATGCCTCCATAGATAGCATGACTACTTTGCAACATATTTTAAAAGTGAAATAAGGGTCTTGTAATTAAAAGCTTTTATTTAACTTGTTTCCTCTTGACAAACGTCTATGACCGACGAAGCTGTATAGACTTCACTTTTTAAGACTCTTTGCCTTTCCTGCATAAGCAATAAAAATAAAACAACCATTTGTTTTCTTGTTTGTTTCACAATGAAATTAGAAATCGAAATTAGACTCTAAATGAAAGTTATTAAGTGGATCAAAATAATTGGTAGTTTTCCACTTAGTAGATCTATTTAGAAGGTAGGTACTTAACTGAAGTACTTAAGTATTCTATCACAATCTTATTTCATAACAAGCTGTAACTTAAAACGTATTTATCGTAGAATAAGTAAGAAGTTTTCTCGACGAATTTCAGTGAGACAGGTAAAGTCAAAAGTTTGCTTTGACGCTTGCATAATTGTTAGAACATGTACTTGGATACAACTTGGGTATCTCGAGCTGCCTACTTGTAAATGAGCTTTAGAGAATTATAAATCACATTTTTTTATGTTTCCTCCGTAAATATCATAGCAAAGACAAAGCTTGAGTCTCGAGCGTATTAGATATCTTCTAGGACAGCGTGCTACAACTTAGATTGCATCGTCACTTACCATTGCCTAGACTTGAAGCAGGGACGCATCAAAGCTTTCCTCTCCTTCCGGACCCATGGTTTAATTACTATGCTCAACTGGCTGTGCCGTGAGTACTTTTCTCCCAAGACAATTAAGGTGCCAACGACTCAACCCAGACGGCACAACAAAAATCACTCTGATTCCCCATAGCACAACTACTTCTATTCTCTCACGCACTGATAGTTATCCTCTTTATCGCAGATACCCTATGCTATGTTACCCTAGTTTCATCATTCAGAGAGAAAATTCAATTCAATTCAATTCATTTATTTCAGATAATCAAATCATTACAATAAATTAAAATAAATAATCGAAAATACTAAAAATCAACAAATTTAAATGAAAACTGATAATAAAGAAAACAGTCGACTACGTTTGTATGGAGAGAGCCCCCGATACCCTTTCCTCTTAACGGTCCCCATGGGCTGGGGGGACCGATAAGCGCTAATTTAAAATAAGTTCGGAAAACATCGGACCCCCTTCACGTCTCATAAAAATTTCTACCTCCAAGTTAAAAATAAATAGATAATTTTCCCATTCATACGTCGTTATGTGAAGAGTGATCAATAATTTGATTAAGTAGGTAGAGTCAATTAAGCTGTGAGCATTTGATGTAAAACTTGGACCATTAACGTACATTTAACTGAGGATAACCAGCCTCAGACTGATTTTCCTATTATCGTTTAGTTAGATATTAGGGACTAGATATTTTGAAACTAAATTACATCTGATTAACATCTAAGTAAATCGTGAGTTTGAAACTCAACACGTCGTGCACCAATTGATTTTTAGTATCTTATATCTTTAAATGAGCAATTCTTGTATATATATATTGGAATCTCGGAATCGGCTCCAACGATTTTCATGAAATTTGGTATATCGAGGGTTTCGGGGGCGATAAATCGATCTAGCTAGGAATCATTTTTAGAAAATGTTATTTTATTCGTGTTTTATCGAAACTTACTTTTTTTATCTGAAAAATATGACTCTTCCTGACATCTATTGCCGAACTACTAATACTATTTTTGTGAGCAATAAAGTTATTCCAGCAGATGGCGTTGTTAAGTAACATGAAGTCAATGAGTGTTTGCCTTGAGGTTAGAAAAAAAAAAATACCGAGCAAAGCTCGGTCATCCAGGTACTGAAGAATGTATGTGCGCTAATTAACATCTTACGGTGAATTAAAGTATATAATAACCCAAAGCTTAGTTGGGTCAATACGTATTGACGAGTTCTTTCCTGTGGACATGGTCGACTAAGCTGAGTGGTATAGGTGTTGGGCAAGGCATCTTATAAATACCATGAGGACCACAGCGTCCTGAAAAGCATGGATCAAAGTTGTGGTATTAATCATCCAGATACATAGACTCTTTATTGTACCATATAATTAATTTAATTTTAACATCAATTACTGCTAAGAAAAAATAATATCAACCAAACAATATGGCACAATGGGCGACCTTATCGCTAAAAGCGATCTCTTCCAGGCAACCTTTACGTGGACAGATTAGATTATGTACTGGCTAATATTATACCTAATCATCAAAACAAAAGTTTTAATGTTCTTATGAAAGAGTATTAAATAATTACAAAGAAAAACCAACAATAATTAAATAATAATATCCTACATACATAACTAATACAATACAAACGAACACAAGAAATAAAATAAAATACCAAAACCAAATTTAATCAAGTAAACCGCCCCGAGTCACCCCCGGCGCAAAGGAACCCATCACACTAGCAACGTTACCACGCTGAATAGCTATGGCCAGTCTCATCAAGCCTAATCATCTAGTTTAAAGTTTGAAATCAACTCAATCTACCTACTTAATCAAATCCTAGGTTAATTATAATCACATCTCTCAAGTTAACAATGAACGATGCGATGGTTACCCGCGGTTTCTTACACCCTCAAACTTCAGTGATTAGCAAGAACACGACTTCATTCCAACGTTCCCGACTTAGGTACCTAATTCGACAGGAATAGCATTCGTTATCTAATATGAACAAAAACAGAGGTGCTGACAGTTTATGATTGTTATTTTAAATTGTAAATACCTGAAAATTATTTAACTTTTAAGACCCAGTTCGCACAATGGTCACTATGCCGGACTACCAAACACAGGGTAGCGCGTTCGATTCCCGCCTCAGACAAGTATTTATGCTTAGATATTTGGCTGTGGTCTGGTTGTTTCTATGTATTATATGTATATATTTTCAAAAGAAAATTATATAAGTAGTATATCCTTGTCTAGCATCCATAACGCAAGTCTAGTTATTTAGCTTGGAGATAGATGGCGATGTGTGGAATGTCCTGCAATATTTATATTTTTAACTTTACGTTAATAAAAGTTTAAACTTTGAATACTTTAGTTGTAGAATTTGATCCATTTATATTAAAGAGAAAGATAGATTTCTTTCTAGAAGATAGAACTACAAGAGCTACGAGTCTGGAACTTCGCTTAAGGGTTCCTTTATAGACTTTTAGGAAAGTATGCGCGCTTTGAAAGTCGACCTCTAAAGGGTTAAAAATGCTAATAAAGTTAAAAAATGCATCTTTAAAAATTATCAAAAAATCAAAAAACTTAATACCCGACCGACAGAGGTCAGATCGGCAACATTCGTTACAAATTATGACGTATTTGATATTATCACAATTGCTGTTTCGTTTTTGCAAATGACCTTCTAACAAATATTAAAGACGTTTAAGCCAATTAACTTTGACTTAAATACTTTGCGCCATACATAACACAACTAACTATATATAGTTACGTAGGTAGGTAGGTAGGTACCTACATGTATTTGCTCACTTAACTTGTACCTTTTCCTTAGTCAAACATTTTTAAAGCGTTCTTAAATAAACCTAAGTTTGATACCACTCGAAGACACACTACATGTCTAGAATCTTCAATTTATTAGAGAGGTGTATCGAAAAAATGTAGTAATAACTGTGCAAATATTTGGTAGCACTTTCTTTTGCAAATATTTGATAACTTACATTTTCGGACAGACTTAGACGAACGAATGTCTATTTTATTTGGGGCGAATGTTAATTGAAGACTTTTAATCAGCCGATAGCTCGTTGAGTGGTTGTTCAGTTTGTTGACAAATAAGTAATGTCTGGGTGTAGTTTATTGAGTTTTCGGGAGAACTCATCTAGGGGCAAACCAATGCTCTCGCCAAGTCAAAAAAAACACGATTATAATATCCTTTTAGATTTCACTGTCTGTCTGTCTGACATCAGACTGCAAGAATCTCATAAACCGTGATAGCTATTTAGCGACGGTTGAAATTTTCACAGATGATGTATTTCTGTTGTTATAACAAATACTAAAAACATAATATAATGGTACGGAACCTTTGACTCGCACTTGGCCGGTTGTTATGGTTAATATTATGTTAATGATTTTAAGCTAAATACACCCGCGGCTTGCCTGATTTTAGAAAATGCCTTATGGCATCAAGTCCGCCTTTGTTCTTTTAATTAGGGCATTAAGTATAAATAATAATTATGTATCTCTCGAATGGTCTATTTTAAGCGATCTTACATTGCGACAATACATAAACAAATATTTTAATGCAACAAATGTATCGGTATCTTTTGCGATACATTTGTTGCATTATTGTTGCTTTTGCGGGTTTGGCCGGAAGACCAGCGCTGCAGTCAAGTTACGCTTGACTGTGGCTTACAGCTGAGGTCGACCCATTTGGGCAGCACATGGCTTTTTAAATATTCTTAGGTTTAATGTATGTTTCTTTATTCATTGTATAATTTGTTACCTTTTCTTTGTGTGTGTTTAAATTTTAAGTTGTCGTGTGCTTGTACCAAATAAATCTTTTTCTTTCTTTCTTTCTTTCTTCTTTCTATCTGCCGATCGAAAAATCTATAGTCTGTGTTGGCTCTTAGCAAAAATCGAGTTTTGTGAAACCCACGCGAAATTGCCAGCTCATTCAGATAATATTTATTACATTATATTATTTGAACGTACTTACAAATGGCAATAGAAAAAAATATAGGACAAAGCTACGCTAGATAAACATTTTTTACAAAGTAACTCGTAAATATCAAAAATATGGCTTATAAAAAAGTTATGACCGGTAAATTTGAATTTACCTACCTAATAAACATTTTATTGCTATAAGAACAACTAAATAATCAGATATTAAATCATATTATCCAGGACAAAAGAGTGGGTGGGTCTCTATGTTAATATTGTATTTGCTTGAAATTTTTAATTTCAGGTGAAAAAAGTACATAGTTTAGTTAAATTTATTTAATCATCGCTTTAGAAATTGTTACAGATAATTTCTGAACTCGACTAAACAACAATATTCTAAATTCACAAAGGCTAATCTATCAAGATACGTTATATTACGAAAGCAGAAAATAATATATTATTTTCCCAGGCGTTTAGTGATGTCAATTTAGCACTTTTGGTGCTTTTAGCGTATTTAGCACTTTTTTTCTGGCACGTTTACCTAGCGTCTAGCACCTAGAACCTTTTTGACAACATAAAAGTTTCCGAAAATTATTCGTTAATACCTAACACTTTTATGGTATTCAACGCAATCATGAATGAACATGTTCATACCATAGACCAGTAAAGCGAAACGAATTAACTCACTTTACTTTCTGTAGGAAATAATGAGAAAGAAACTGACATGAGTTGAGGCATTTTTTAGCTTGTTGCATCAAATTGTTATCAATAACAATGGATAAATAAACGGTTGGCGAATAGTAAATGGCGGTCAATTTTGGACTTTTTTAGAGTAGCATTTTTTAAGCCCTTTTAGCACTTTTTAATAATAATTTAGCAGCTTTTTACATAAACCTAGTTGGCAACACTGGGTAACCTATGAAATACCTACCTATTCGCTTCGTATTTGTACACCTGATATGTAGAAAATTAAATAAAGTGTATTATATTCAGACGTGGAGATGTAGGGCTTACAAGCTTATTTAGTTGAAGGTTACAAATGAAAATTCTTTTTAGACGCTGTATTTCTATTAAAACTTGGCGTTGAAAGACATGAAGATGAATTTTTGCCAAAAAGAAATATGTTTTTGGTTATTTAGAACAAATGGATTAGTTGCCTGTTGCCGAAATTTTCATTAACTTTAAAAAGGAACTTGAATAGCGATATCGGTGAAATCGCGCTGTAATCGGGAATGGTCGCTTTCTCAGGTTTTATTTTAGCCTAAAATAATTTAAATTTCCGTCTACACGTAATTTTAATAAAAAAAATACTAAATCGAAAATCCTTATAACGTGACTGGGTTCCAAAAATAATCAATTATCTAACGTCTTGGATAAGAAACTAAATCGACGGATTCCTGATTGATTGATCGTTTCGTCCCCGATGGTGAGGTTTGTCGTGTTTTCGAGAAGAAAAATCGTGAATTTGTCACACACAACTCACACATATGCCATGTGAAACGACACCGTTGAGAGTGCTTTGACAAGCTTGCGTAACATTCCACGTTTTAAAAGTTGTTGTTATTGATGTTTTTCAGATCTTTGGCGGTGTGAAATTTCGAATAAACATGATTTAACCAAAAAAATCTGCCAGTTTTTTTTTAAATAATGTAAATAAACCACTGCCGGTCTCAGATCGAAGTTATGGTTGTGCACACCATGTATTTATTGATGACAGGCAACTGTCATTGAAAAAAAGCTTCTATTTGATTTTCGCCATTATGGCGCAGAAAACAGTTGTGCCTACTCTTGTACTGTACTACTCTTGTAGTGAAGGTACTTAGAAATAATATACTAGTCAAATGTATAATTGTACATCTACCAATTTTTGACGTGATAACGTCTAGTAAATTGATGGAAAAATGCATTCACAAAAATGTGTCACGGTAATATTGTGTGACGTCATGCGTCATGGTATTATGACCAGACGCGTCATGGTAACTTAGGAAACAGAGTATTTAATAATAATATCGCTCATCTGGGCTTGTGTTAAGGTGTGACGAGTGTCGAATAGAAGACCTATATATAATAAAGGAAAAAGATATTTAAAGAAAAAAAATGTAAAGGAATAACCAAAAAATCTCATTTTTTATCGTTTTCTTATGACGTTATCACGTAAAATTATTGTCCGTAAACCGACTTTACAGACAACCATTTTTTTAATAAAATGTCAAAATTATTCTCAGTACTCTTGCCGCAGTGCTTTGATGAAATACAAAATATAAGTTGACGTATTTGGAATGCCAACCCTAGCGTACTTTGTATTATAGGATATCTACGGGACAAACTATTAAAAAATACTGTTTCAACAATCGCTCAAAATATGAAAATAATCTTAGTAAAAATCAACCTTCTTCGAAAAGGAATTTCATTCGCAAGCATCTAAATTGCGTACTACGTAGGTAAGTTGTCAACAAAATACAAGACACCTACCGGATATTGAAAAAACCACAATCTGTGACGTCAAAAAGTGCCGGAAATTAATCCTGGATCAAATATTGTCCATGCAAAGTCTTTGTCGTGAGACATAATGAAAGCTCATTAAGGAGCAAGCCGGAAACTTTATTAAATAGTGGTAGTCTTTGACAATGGACTCTTGTATCTTGGAGATTTCAATTATGCATGGTATAACGGATGTAAGAACCTGAAACTGGATTATATTAAGTTCCTTAATTGACTTCATTACAACTTTCTAGTAAGTAGATATTTTAAAAATCGCAAATATATATATCTACACATTATGCTATAATCTTTTAATCTATATCTATATCTTATATCTTTAAATGAGCAATTCTTGTATATATACTGGAATCTCGGTATCGGCTCCAACGATTTTCTAAAAATTTGGTATATAGGGAGGGGGTTTCGAGGGCGATAAATCGATCTAGCTAGGAATCATTTTTAGAAAATGTCATTTTATTCGTGTTTTATCGAAACTTACTTTTTTTTATCTGAAAAATATGACTCATCCTGACGTCTATTGGCGAACTACTAATACTATTTTTGTGATATAATAAAGTTATTCCAGCAGATGGCGTTGTTAAGTAACACGAAGTTAATGAGAGTTTGCTTTGAGGATAGACTAAGTAAAAAAAAAAACCGAGCAAAGCTCAGTCATCCAGGTATCTTATTCTATGTATAATCTTCTTTCTTTAATAACTATTATTTATATATCTTAATCTTAAAGATTAAGAAAGATTAATCTTAAGAAATCTTTCAATATAAAGATTTAATTGATTGTTTGAATTGAACAGGCTCCGAAACTACTGGACCGATTTTGATGAAATTTGTATATTAATATTCCCACGGGATCGGGAGTTACACGGATGAAACCGCGAAGCGCTACTAGTCGTATAACTTCTTCTGTTAAAATGAAATAAAACAACCACAATTCACCTAACACCCATTTATCTTCTAAATACTGATATATTTATTTCATTTCTCTTTTTAACAACAACATTTTACCGTTTTCACGAAAAATTTACTTCATTATAAAGATTACGTAACGTAATACGCAAAACTCTACGTAGCCAAGAAAAATGTAAAAAAGATAAAGGCATAAACAATTATAGCTTCATTCGCGAGATGCTGACATAAATATGAAACAGGCAGGAATAAGGGAAAGATTTTTTTTGAGGCACAGAATAAATTAACCTCGCACTCGCGAATATTGTAATAACCCCGACTCGTCATATTCCACACCCGACAATTCCCATCACATTTTATTTGCATTTTCGCAACGATAAACCCCGCAAATATGCCGCGGATATCGGCTCAACCGACAAAAACCAGCACAGATTCAAACAACGAAATACCGAGGCTCAGCGCGCGGCTGGCTCAGCGTACGAATATTTAAAATTTCAAAAAACGAACGCAAGAAACCCCGGCGCTTTATCAAAAATAACGCACGGTAAAATTCAATAAGACCGGCTCATAAAACACGTTAAACTGAAAAATATTAAATTCCAGAGACAAAAAATATATATTTTATTCGCGCGGGGGAGGGCACATAAATAATTTAATTTAAAACGCGAGGGAAAGTTTTCATCGCCGCTGCGGAAAAGTCGTAGTCACGCGGGCTTTATAATGCCGAGTGTGTGAGCTAAAGTGGTATAAATCACTTCTTATAAATCTCGGCTCTGTGGCAGGTTTAGGCTCACATAGGTAGGTACGAGGTTGCAGAGAGTTCTGCAACTTCAACTCTTTGTAAACATTGCATTTTAATCAAATGCGACTATTTATCTAGATGTGTAGCTTTGGAAAGTAAAAACAATATTTTTCCCATGAACATTGACGTATAAAACTGTTTATTTGATATAATAACAATTTTCAAATGGATGTGCCTGGTCTTTAGTAGTTTCACACAAGTAGTACTGTTTCTGAATGGGTTCATTCGAACCACGTGGTTGAAGTGGTGCGAATGTTCTACGGCCATTCCAAAAGAAAATGGAATGGGTCGATTCGGACCACGGAGCGAAACGATCCAATGCTCTTTTCGTAAGTTCGATTTTGGAAACAAAAGCAGTAGGTACAGAAATCAAACTATATGAATTCCAGATTGTAATAAATCATATTCCTTTTTTAAGCCTGTTTTCCCTTTTATTTGATTAATCAAAGTTAATCAAGTAGAAAAGTTGTAACCCTCTTTGGAACTTGCAACGATCATTCGTCACTCCTAATTTTAAACTCATCTAATTACTTAAATCACATCATTTACAAACTTTATAAACTTAATCCCGTCCCGGATAAGAAATTTATCCAAATTGAGTTGGTTTCTCCTAAAGAGATAAAATACTTTCGGTACTACAATATAGAGTAGCTACATCAAAGCATTTCCTTAGTAAATGGTAAACTACTTTTTTAAAAACTTTTATTTAATTTTTAAATAAATATGGAAGACATTCCATACAGGCAGCGGTCCCAAGCTACGCAACAAGGCTGGTGTTATGATAGCTAGACAACGGATAGAATACTTACATAATTTTCTTTTGTAAATACATACTTAACATATCAGAAATACCTAGACCAGAAACAATTGTTATTGTTGTAACATTTACCTCCTCATCCTCGCCACTGTTAGGTTACGTATTTTTATGGATTACTAGCAACCCGCCCCGGCCTAGCACGGCTATATTATGCATATACACCTGCCTCTTGAATCACTCCATCCATTTAAAAAAACCGTCTCTATCTAAAAAAAAAACAATATCCGTTGCTTAGTTTTAAAGATCTAAGCATACATAGGGACACACAGCGGGTCGCGACTTTGTTTTATACTATGTATTGATTGAAAAGGTACTAATGTGCTCTCCATTACAATTTTGGTATTTTATCTCTAAGATTTTCCCCATTGTCAGCGTTATCTGTCAATTTGGTGAGTTTCACTTTTTGTACCATCCCTTCGGATTGAGATTGGTGATAAAATAATGCTACCGATAATAAAAACGATCGGTTTTGATCGTCACGTTTCATTTATACTTGTACCTATATTTGTATAAAATATGCGAGTTTTTGCGCAGACAGGGCATTCCCTGTTCCATTGAAAGATTGCGCTTTTGCCTGCTCAAGGTAGTTATCTAATTTTGTAAGATGGAATTAGTTATTTGACGAATGTTAACGTGAAAGCGATTTTAAATTTAGTAGGAAGGATTTTTTTGTTATGTTTTGTGTTACGTTCATTGAAAATAGAAAGAATATAGTCCAATAGTAACACTATTATAGTAACACTGGAAGAAATCGCTTTAAGCGATAAGGTCGCCTGTTTGTACAATTTCGTAGTTAATAAGCTTTCTCATCCTTTTTGTTATTTTCAATGTTTTGTGTGTTGTACAAATAAAGTGTTTATCTATTTATCTATTATTATATGTGTTTCTTACACCACACGACCTACCAGTTAAGCTAAACAGACCTATTCCATCCTAAGATTGCCTGGAAGAAATCGCTTTAAGCGATAAGGTCGCATGTTTGTATAATTTCGTAGTTAATAAGCTTTCTCATCCTTTTTGTTATTTTTAATATTTTGTGTGTTGTACAAATAAAGTGTTTATCTATCTATCTATCTATCTATTTACAGGCTCAATTCTTTCTTCCCTAGGGCAGTCGATGCTTTTAATAGTCTGATTGACTTTCCTGTATTGAATCTTTTTGATTCCAAGCCGGTTGCGTTCAAAAATACATTGACACGGCACTGGTTCGACGCACATTCTTAAATTGGCAGTTTTATATTAATATTTAGTCGCATTAGCTCATTATTATTATTCTAAATTATTACTTATATCATAGTTCAGTTAATCGTTTATATATTTATTTTTGTTTTTTCATCCAGACTAGTTGTGTATTATGTAGTTAATTTATATGTGAAAACATTTAATTGGTTCTTAATCACTTTTTTTTTAGTTTTGTAAGCGGAATTTTTATAACTGTTTGTTTTCCAAATAAAAAAAATAAACAAAATGTCATTCGGTGACGGTGGTAATGTATTTTTGGCTCCAGACATAATCCAAATGTGCTCATTTTTAATTTGTAATCTCTAAGGTTGACTTGCACAATAAAGTTAAGACCTTAAACATGATTAAACTGTCAAAGTGTCAAACTGATTAAATAATATTAACCTTGTAGTTGTCATTTTATTTAGAGTACCCGTTAAATACATTTAGCTAGAATTTAGCTTAATATGTTTAAGCACAACGTCATGAATGTCGTCCTTAAACGAATATTTTTTTTTGTGAATGGCAGGTGTCCAATGAATTTATTAGACGTCAAAAAAAAACAATTGATAATCAAATAATGTTACTATTTGTGTGATTTGTTATTTACCTATGGAATTTAATTATTTAAAAAAATAGCAACTTTCTAACTGAATAAAAAGACTAGCAACCCTCTGAGCTAGTCGAATAAGATTTAAGAAGAACAAAGTTAGCGTATAGTGAGTTAGGTGTGGGTAGTCCACAATATTATTTAAAGCCTCAATTTGCGTTGACCCACTGGATACGGAGCAGTGTTCAATTCTTGTTAGAGACGGTCACTATTAACTTTTACAAGACGGATAGAATTTCAGCCATGAGATTAGCGAATAGAAATATAAGGTTTAATTATATAATAATAGTCCTAAAGAAGGTAAATAATTATTATTATTAAATCATTTATTTCAGAATAGAATTCCATATAGAGCATACATTAATAAAAATAAAATAGGTACTAAAATAAATCACACAAAAATAACATTTATCATCATAAGACTACACAACACACACGTACACTAAGCATCACTGGACACCGAACACCGCTCTATCCCCTCCCAACAAGATCGCAGTCCAGTGTTTGTGAAAAGGGCCATCGTACCTTGACTCAAACATCTCAAGATACTATTGATGCTGGCCCTGAACCGTCTGAATAATGATGCTACTTGCTTTAAAATCATGCGTGCGAGCCTCCGCGAATATACCCAACGCACTACACTGCCTCGGCAGCCTCAACAGCATCCTGAAGATGTTGTTGTACTGAACAAAGGAAGAAAGTAAGACGCTACGGGAACGTGCATACCTGTGATTATAATCATAAAAAAATCAAAACTGTTTATTTATTTGGACTCATACAATTTGTATGACATCACATAGAATCGTCTTAAAAATCAAGTTAGTATGTGTACCCTCGGAACGCGCTCACCAATGAGAAGAAGGCACAAGAAACTCATATAGGGGTTTTTGTGATTATGCTCACAAAGGTCAAGGTAACTAATATTTTTGAACATATATTTGAAATGGAGCAATTAAAGTCATGTCCATGGTCCTAATCATGACCATAGTCACATGTTTCCATGTATCTAAGGTACCTGTGCCGATTTTCTCATAAAGGTGGTAGGTATCTATAATTTTGAGAAATTCTGGTAACGATGACATGAGTGCCAGTTAAATTATTTATACTAAAATCTTTCGTTATAATTTTTTTAACGTTAGATTATGATGTGATGAGGACTATCACTCTACTGATATATGCTATTATGGTAAAAAGGAAAAAGAAAGGGTGACCTATATTTAAATTCTGTGGGACATTTGCATTTTTACATTGGGGTGTGTTATATAAGTATGTGTATGGCAGTATCGGGTTACTTTAAGTAGGCGACATAGCCTTGCGTCCCGTCCGTGCAATGGCTCAGTGTACTCGCGACTCCTTCTAAATTAAATAAGTATATGTGTGAAACTCGACGTTTTACTCTTGGAACATTATTATCCTACAATGAACAAAACCCTTCTGATAGACAAGGTACAAAATAGCTAAATGTGTACGTATGTATTTTATATGTATGTTTATATCCATAAACATACATATAAAATACATACTTCTTCGTCTTGAAAGCAAATTTAGCTAACTGCTGGTTCCTTTAGTTTTATTCATTCAAAACCAATGATTCTCATCATCTTTTTCAAAAGTAATCGCTCATTTCATAGCCACACAAAGCCCGGGACCTATCTAACTCCTAAACTCCTTTCCTTGATTAATTTAGGTCCTACCAGTAGAAATAGTTACCATCGTCGCTCGTCTTCTCTCCCGAACTATACGAGACGGTTCCTAATGACTTGATGTAATAGGTACCTACCTTGTTAAGGTTTAATTAAGACTAGCTGTTGCTCGCGCCTTCAAACACGTGGTAGTTGTATTCTATATACTATAGCCTTCCTCTTGAATCAATCTATTAAAAAAACCATCAAAATCCGTTGCGTAGTTAAGATCTAAGCTTACATAGGTGTAGTGATCAGTATCACACAAAGGGAACTAACTATAGGTAAATAACACTGGCTCACTACTACACACAGCTCCGAGCGCAGGCGCACGTCCAACCCTCACAGTGTCTAACGACAGACTGCTTGGTTGACAGCTACCCCCTCTACTGGTGTACATGAGACAATGTATTATATCTATTGTATAGATACAAACACTACATCCCTTCCTTTTTAACAAATTTTATTTATTTTAGAGCAATAGTGTGCTCAATATAGCTTAATTATTTGTTTGATAATTTACTGATAATATTAATCAACATTATTAATTTATATAGTTTTATTTCCTCCGATTGTCTGGTCCTCCTTTTCATTGGTCTCATTTTCTACTGCTTTCCACTGTCCTTCCACACGCTTAAGATGAATTACATTCCTTCGTAGTCTTTGTCCAGTTTCTTCATTCCTTATTGTTATATCCCCTCCTACTGATTGTTCCACTATATGTGGTGTAGGGTTAAATGTAGTTGAGAGCTTATTAGTCTTTTCCATTTCTTTAACGTATACCTTGTCACCTTCTGTCAGTTCTGGATTTTCCGCTCTTCTCTTCCGATCACCATACTCCTTTCCCTTTTCCTTTTGCAACTTGTCTCGGTCCCTAACTTCACTGTCATTTTCCGTCTCTCTTATATCCTTCAACATGGGAATTTTGTCCCTGTTCAATCTTTTGAAAAAAAGTTCTGACGGCGTCTTTCCTGTTACTGAATGAATAGTGGAGTTGTACATCATTAGATATTCGTATAGTGTGTCTCTCATATCTCGTTTTTCACTAGAACTTATTTTGAGTCGTTTTACAATGTCTTTGTTTTGTCGCTCCACTTCTCCATTCATTTGTGGCCAGTATGGCACAGTATTAAAAAGCCTAATATTACAACTACGGCAAAAAATCTTAAACTCTTCGCTGACAAATTGTCGGCCGTTATCAGCAGTGATCGATAGTGGATAGCCTAGTCGACTAAAAAGTTCTTTTAGGATTTCAATAATTTTCGCACTCGTTATGGTCCTGGTAATCTTGATCTCTTTATAGCGACTATAATAGTCAATAATTACTAGGATATAGTCATTATTCGGTAATGGACCCAATAGATCCATTGCAACATCAATCCAAGGTTCAGATGGAAGTTCTCGGCGTTTCATTGGCGCTGGAGGATTTGGTAAGCTAACCAGAGTGCATCCTTTGCAGCTCTTTACCATCAACTCAACGTCCTTGTCTATTCTAGGCCACCAAACTTTAGACCGAAGGCGACTCTTCATGGCAACAATCCCTGGGTGACCTTCATGGGCAGCTAGTAAAACTTGCTTTCTGAGATTCTGTGGAATAACTATCCTGTTTCCTCTCAAAAGGATATTCTCATAAAAACACAATTCGTCCACAAATATCTTATATGGTTTTACAGACTCATCCCATTGGTGACTATAAATTCCTTTCTTAACATTTGTGATTTCTTGATCACTTTCCGATTCCTTAATTATCTGTTGCATCGAGGTTGCACAAGGTCTTGCAAGCTCAACTATCTGATGAACATAATTCTCCTCTGATGACTGAGTTGAATGGTCCGAGTATTTACAAAGCCGCGATAATGAGTCCGCAATATTGGTCTTTCCCGGTTTATATTTTATATTAAAACGGTACGCCTGAAGTCGCAAAACCCACCTTTCGACTCGGGCGCAAGGTTTTGATCTTGGGCTGAACAAAAATTCCAATGGCTTGTGATCCGTTATCAAATCGAATTCCTTACCAAAAAGGAATATATTAAAATGTTCAATAGCCCATACCAGACCAAGGGCCTCTTTTTCTGTCTGGCTATATTTTCTTTCACATTGACTTAGTGTCCGATTTCCGTATGCAATAATTCTTGGTCCTTTATTATCAATCTGTACTAAAACTGCTCCTAATCCTACAGGACTTGCGTCAGCTATTACCTGCGTCTTGTCTTTCATATCATAATATCCTAATGTTTCTATTTTAGATAGCATCTCTTTTAACTTTTCAAAAGCTTTGTTGTGATCGTCCCTCCAGTATTCTTCTATGTTTGCTTTTTTTCCTAGTTTCTGTCTTAGTATTTGTTTCAGAGGTTCTGTTGTCGTAGCTAAATTCGGGATCCATTTGTTTATATAATTCACTAGACCTAAAAAGCTTTGTAACTCTTCTATTGTTTTTGGCACTCTAAATTCGTCTATGCTCTTTATATTTAGGCAGCGGTTTTACTCCTTCTGGTTTTAGTTCATGTCCCAAAAAGTTGACTATCTGTACTTTATAAATACATTTATCTTGATTTAACAAAACGTTGTTTTGCTTCAATACGTCCATCACTTTGTGAAGTCGTAAGTCGTGCTCTTCCTTGTTACTGCCCCAGATTAATATGTCGTCTATGAAGTTTGTAGCTCCTTCGCACTTTATTATCATTTTCTCCATGATTTTTTGAAAGAGTTCTGGAGCACAAGTCACTCCAAACATGAGCCTTTTATATCTATATAGCCCATTAGATGTTATGAAGGTGGTCAAGTATCTTGAATCTGGGTGTAATTCCACTTGATGGAACGCATTCTTAATGTCGAGTTTAGAAAAATATTGTGCCTTCTTTATTTTTGGCAATAAGTTTTCCATGCAGGGTAATGGATGGTTTTCTCTCAAAATTGCTGCGTTAGCGCGACGCATGTCAATGCATAAGCGCACATCGCCATCATCCTTAAGAATTGGGACTATAGGAGAAACCCATGGTGAAGGTTCATGAACCTCTTCTATTATATCCAAATCTAGTAATTCTTTGATTTTCTTATTTATTTTCTCTTCTAATGGTATTGGTATTCTCCGGTAGGGTTGCATAACTTGTTTTACTGATGAATCAATAGGAATCTGAATTAAAATATCTTTAAATTTTGGAAAAGGTTGATTTGATTCATGTTCGACTTGATTTATTCCCACGCCTAACTTTAGAACGCCTAGTTGCAGTGCAGTGTCTTTACCCAGTAGGTTCCGCGATCCATCTTCAATAACGTAAATTGTGGCCCGTTCCATTTTTTCATTTGCTTTTATTACTGCTTCAAACGAACCTTTGATTTGTAAGGGTGTCTTACTTCCATATGCTAGTAATATTTTATTTGGTTCTTTCACTTGTTTGTCACAAATTACCTTATTTTTCTTTAAATGTTCCCAAGTTTTAGAAGATATTAAATTCATTTTGCACCCTGAATCAATTAACATTTGTATATTTACACCTCCTATCTCACAATTGATTGTTGCGTCGTCGTTTAAATTAAATATATATTGAACTTCTTCATTTTCTAGTGAATTTACTGTTTCTTTTCGTTGTCGCTTATTGTAGTTTCTGTCTCCTTCTTGAGTTTGTACTATTTTACGTTTTTGTTGAAATAATTTAGTTTTGCAACATCTTTGATAATGGCCTAATTTTCCACAGCCGTTGCATTTTTTGTCCTTTGCTGGACAAGGCAGACCTTGAGGGCTATGAAGAAAATTTCCGCATCTAGTACATCTTGGCGTCTTTTTCTCTTCCATAGACTCTTTTTCTTGTTTAGTCCATCTTGAATTGTTATTGTTCCTACTTCTGATTGCATTAACTTCATTTGTCTTTTCTTTTTGTTCGTAACAATCTAGTTGGTAGTTTACAATTTCTAAGGTATTGGCTTCAGTAATCACTTTGTCTAATGTAATTTCATCACCCATTATTAACATTTTCTTTCTTAGCTCTGGTGACAAGGATTTTTCTAATATTTGGTCTATTATGTGGTCATCGGGTTTTTCGAAACTACATTTCCCTGCCTGCTTTCTAAGTTTGATAAGGAATTTTTCAAAACTTTCATCTTCATTTTGTTTAATAAGGCGAAAGATATGCCGTTCAAAAGTTTTGTTTTGTTTGGGGAGGAAGTAGGCATCTAGTTTTCTAATAGCTACTTCAAAAACATTAACATTGTCTCCAGCTTCCACGTTTGCTCCAGGCAAATTGTAAAATATTTCTTGCAGTGCATCTCCTCCTAAGACTAGCAATGTAGCTCTCTTTTTAGCTGGAGTAGTGATATCGGCGGCATCAAGATAGATTCCGAGGGACCGTTTCCATTTTTCCCATCTCAAGCCGACTGATGTACTATCACCCTCAATATCCAATTTTTCAGGTGGCGGTAGTTGATTAGCCATGTTTGATCGTATTGGAGCGACCTGAAAATACACCCAATTGAATGGACGTCAAAAAAAATTTTTTTTTTTTCGTATACCTCTTTTTAAAAGAAGTCATAATTTCTAAATTCAATTTAATGAACTTCTTACTTATACTGTTATTCCAATTTAATGGAAGTCCGAAGCTTAGGTTTATTCCAATTTAATGGAATTCTAGAATTTTTTAATTTGTTGTAGGTGTATTTCCAATTTAATGGAAATCCGCAGCTAACGTTTATTCCAATTTAATGGAATTCTTGAATCTTTACTTTGTTGTAGGTATTTCCAATTTAATGGAAATCCGAAGCTATGGCGTATTCCAATTTAATGGAATTCTAGAATCATATGTTTTATTGTAGGTTTTTTAATTTAATGAAAATATAAAAATAAAGCCTATTTTCTATTAAATGAAAATCTATTATTGTTAAAATATTGTCCAATTTACTCAACCAAATTCAAGTTAGTACAATACTTTTTAATTCATTACAATAATTTAATTGAATAAGAAAACTAATAGGTATGTAATAATATTCGTCTCTGTGCCACAATGTATAGGAAACGAAATTGTAGTTTAATTTTTTTTTCAAAATGTATTAAACGCTTGTTACCTACTAGGAGTCTATTTTATATCTAGAAACATGTAAAAATACAACATTGTTGATAAATTAAATCACAAATAGGTAAGTGTTCAAACAAACCGCTCGCATTTTATCTGGATAGGTAGGTATGTATAAAAGTATTATGACTAAGGTCACTAAGAGAAAATTTAAGAATAGGTACATCGTTTAAAATGTAATCCTGCTGTATTTTTTTTCAATAAACGACGTGAATTCATTAACCAGTCAAGTTACCCACCAATAATTAATATTATGAAATAAGTATGATCGGTAGCAATTGCTTTTTAACAATGAAAAAGATAGCTAATGGTTTTGTTTACATTATTTAGTCCCTAGTGATTTTGATGATTCGAGTGAAATGAAATAGATGACTCATAAGGATCGCTTTGCGTAAACAACATTCCATAACGATTTAACAGATTAATTTTACACACTTACTTTTACTGTTTAACTATTGAATTCATCCCGTAAACGGAATGTAATATAATATGATAATAATAGCTTGTATCAATTATATTTGCCTACCCACTTTTTATTGTAATCTTCCTTTCCTTTAGAAAATATCAATGTATTTTATTTACTGACCTTTATTCTCGTCGCCACTTGTAGTGATCAGTATCACACAAAGGGAACTAACTATAGGTAAATAACACTGGCTCACTACTACACACAGCTCCGAGCGCAGGCGCACGTCCAACCCTCACAGTGTCTAACGACAGACTGCTTGGTTGACAGCTACCCCCTCTACTGGTGTACATGAGACAATGTATTATATCTATTGTATAGATACAAACACTACAATAGGGACATACAGACAGCGGGAAGCTACTTTGTTTTATACTATGTAGTGATTTGTTGCTACTGTCTTGCAAATTTTAAAGACCACTGTGGCACGGTGGGCGAACACCTGCCTGTGAAGCAGAAGGTTTGGGGTTTGATTCCGGCCGCCGAACAAATTTTTGTGTACAGGTATTAGTTTCCGTAAACAAATAATTATTGTGGTCGGAGTGTTTTTTTACGTACTATGTATCAAAAAGTATTTAACTAAGTATTCTATCCGTTGTCTGTGGTCACCATAAGCAAAGCCTAGTTGCTTAGGTTAGCTACGGGCTATGATATGGCGCTGTGTGTTTATTTAATTTACTTTGGTTTTCTTTACGGGGTTGGGCTGATTTATAATATTTTTTCGCGACATAAAATCCAGATCCCGCTTGGTTACTCTGCTGTTTCACCCACTTAAAATCCGATCTCGCAATATCGGGATAAAAAGTAGCCTATTTTACTCTCAGTGATTTACTGTTCCATCATATCTAGTTTTAACAAAATCGGTACAGTAGTTTTAGAGACAAATTATTGGAAGAAAAAAATCCAAAAACCTTGGAGCGTCTGGCCGCCGCCGCTGCTGGCTTCTATTTCGCTCAGGGAATTAGCATTGCCTTTTAAAGTTCGCTTCAATCTGTCAATAAATAATATAAATATTGCAAAAACACTCTTTGTACTGTTTGATATTTCAATATTTCCAGTCTAAAAATAGTCGGATCGGAAAGCCGGTTGAAATAACGTCGATTTCTATATTTTAGCAAACAAAGCAATGTTCCCACGGGGTGTATGTATGAGGGATAGGTTACGAAGATTTATTCTGTACCTACAAATGTTTCATCGAGTGCGAATTACGAATATTGGAGAAGGTTTTTTAACCCCCGACGCAAAAAGGGGAGTTTGACGTGTCTCTCTTTCTCTCTCTCTTTCTCTCTCTCTCTCTCTCTCTCTCTCTCTCTGTGTGTCTGGTTGTGGCATCATAGCTGCCGAGCGAATGAGCCGATTTTAAATTTGTTTTTTTTTTGTTTGAAAGATGAACCCGAGAGGGGTTAGTTCGTGATCAAAATCGGTTCAGCCATTCAAAAGTTATATGCAATTTTCCTTATCAAAAGAACTGCCTCTCTGCTCAGTGACGGCATCAATCTAATCATGAACCTAGGCCTAATCAATACTAATCCCTTATATTAATTATTAACTATGCCCTCCCTAATTAAGCAACTCTAGAAATTAGCAGCATCTACAGCAGCTGTATCGTAGAGAAATTTAGAGACACCACGGTAGTATCTCTAAATTTCTCTAGGTACATCTTACCTTTTTCGGCATCTTTTTCTAAAAGCAACTTCTAAAAAATTATGCCGAAAAAAGTATATTTGCTCAACATGGCAGTCACGTCTCACAAGTCTAGTTACTTAGCTTGGGGCTAGATGGCGATGTGTGGAATGTCCAGTATTTTTTTTTCATTACTTCGATTAGGAACCTATGCCGCATCAATTGTCTTATACGTATGTTTCTCAACTTCACGTTGCGTTAGGTTTGTATATTTTTAGTTTGATCCATCGCATCTCCCGTAGGCTCAATCTGTTCTGAGGACGAGGGTCTGTGATGTAGGATTCCAGACTTAACATAACAAATTGGTTAACTTATGTTCTACCCTAAACATAACCAAAACGTTTCCTTATATCTACCCTATTTGTATTTTGTTCTTAACTTAGGTTTGGCCTAAATAGTTTTGTCACACGATGCCTATTTTTGCTCGAAGTTGGGTCTCAGCATTTTTATAAAAAATCAGCAAATAAATAATTAATAAAAAAGATTTCTTTATTACATTGTAGATATATAGATAAATTATTTATTGCAAAAACCATTTGTAAATTACATTAAATAAAAAACAAAGCTTAAGTCTAAGTGCAGGCAACCTTTGGTTGGACAAGAATTTGGGAATTTAAGTGGTATGCAAATTGTAATATTAGTATAATTGTATTAAATTTTAAATAGTATTTTTAAAGCAACACTATTTCACAATTTTTTGTACCTATATCATAAGGTTATCGTGTTTATTATAAGTATTATAAATTTGCCTTACGTAGGTAGGTATATAATAATCTAAAGTATAAACCGGGTTATTGGTAATTATACAGGCAAGCCGTTGAGGGCTACTTCTGTGCACCTAAACAAACAACTTTTGTTCTACGACTTTTGAAAATTCGAACTTTTTTTTAAATTTTGAGGTTATGTTTATCTAAAAATCAGCTGTTCCTTATACGGAGAGGTCATTAACCTTGAAATTTTACGTATTTTTTAAGTTTTATCTACTGTTCTTAGTCTGAATAACTTCTATTAATATTTATAACAATATTTAAAAAATCAGCTGGTTTTCGAACTTATATAACCTCAATTTTTTTTTTCGAATTTCCACGTCTTAGAACGAAATTTGTTTGTTACGGTGCACAGAAGTAGCCCTTAATGGCTTGTTAGTATAAATACCTATAACCCTATATAAGGTATATTCAATTATTCATACTAAAAACAAAGAAATAAAATTAAAGTTCACTTTCGAACGAACTCTACAAAAAATCAAAGGCATAATTTCCGCTCAGTTCCAACTAATAGCTTATTAGTTCTATCTCTGAAAGCGCTGAAACTCTACTACGTTTGTTTATAATTAAAAAACAAAAGGAACATTCTAGAACATTTCCCTTGTCGCCGTGTCGCACTCGTTGCATTTTTCACAAGCGATTCATTTCGAAGAAAATAAAGTGAAAATTTTAAACGCGCGAATTCACTAATGAAAGTTTTAAATGACCGACCAAAAAAAACAAGAAAAAAATGGTTGACCTCGTTATTTCGAATACAATATTCTTTTTGCGGGTGAATACGACAATATTTTTAATCGGAGCGATTATTGTTGTGAAAATAGAGTTTCATTTCCAATGGCACATTGTTCGCGCCCGTTCGTGTGTTGTTTGGTATTGTATAAGAACTTTTTAAAACTTTTTTTTATAAATTCAGACCAAAACAATGGGAAATTCATAAAGGGTCTGAAAGCGTCGACAACAGATCGCACAATGGACCACGATGCGAGCCATTAATCTTCGGTTTCGGATCGAACACCATGATCATAACTAAGGTAACTTTCCATTACCCATGTTTTGGTCCAAACTTTGACTGTAATTGTATTTTTTATCACAGTTGCTTATAAAGTGGATCTTATCCAACCGCTTTTAGGCTCATAATCCAACGTATTACGCACGCGTGCGTTATGCTTTACCTCGACGCCACTAATGTGTAAAAAGTTTTCCGGATAAGTTAGATTTATTTACTTCTAGAGCTGAGTTTGTCACGATTTGAAAATAGTCAAGAATTGAGATTGATTCCTTTGGTATCTATTTAATAGTCGATATTGAATAACTTACCTATCTATCAAATGCCAAACCAAACTTACATTTTTTTGACAAATTTTGCTTGGAAGATGTAACAAAAATGTTATTTAGCCCTTGCTCGTTAAAAGATAAAAATTGGAGTATTTTATTCCTTATTAAAAAATAATCGATTTATTTAGGTATGGCAGATTTCTACCAGATATAGAACAAAAAAAGAACGTATTTTTCTTTTTAGTATATTGTACTGACCCCAATGACCTCAAATCCTTTACGAAATCCAAAAAGAACACTCAAGACAGAACATGATACTGAAAAGCACCAAAATGACTGGACACTGTCGTGCGAACGCGCAGCCACAACTTCAGTCAATGTACTAGCTGACCTCCGCAGTTTCTCCCGCGGTTTGGAATTAGAATTAGATTAAAAATAATCCCTGTAATAACCCCTTTCTTCATAGTCCCCAAAACTCTTCCAAATTGATACAGAATTTCTTTCATATTTATATTTAATTTTAGATAATAATAAAAGATAATGGGTAGGTGAGGTTGTACTTTAATTAAATATCTTTAATAATGTTCGACGAAACCAGATTAATTAAACTCAGAATTCAAACATCTAATACTCTTTACATAAACTTTTCTTGTTACAAAATTGTTTTAGCAAGAATTTAGTAAACTATTTACCTCTAACCTAAAAGATTAATTACTTATCTAAGTATTTAATTTTTGTTAATTTAATTGGTTGGTTACTTTCCAGAACTCAATGATATTAAAAAATAATGTTTTTATTAATTATAAATGAGTAATTTTGACGTGATAATGTCTTATAAATCGATGAAAGGCACTCGCAAAAACGTGTCATGTTATCGACATGGTTACCATCAATGTTTTCTTATAACACCACGTAAAATTAGCGTCGGTAAACCTAATTTACAGACAACCATTTTTAACCTCCGACGCAAAACGACGGGGTGTTATAAGTTTGACGTGTCTGTGTGTGTGTGTGTATGTCTGTGGCATCGTAGCTCCCGAACGGATGAACCGATTTCAATTTAGTTTTTTTGTTTGAAAGGTGAATTAGTCGGCAGTGTTCTTAGCTATGTTTGATCGAAATCGGTTCAGCCGTCTGAAAGTTATAAGGGATGAAAGCTCGAGTGGGGTATCAAATGAAATAAAAAAAACCTTCATAAAATGTCGATATTAAAATTTCAACGAAAATGTTAAAGTTAAAAATTACAAGTGAAACTACTTAAAAACTAAATACTTACACAACTTAACTATTCAAATAAATGCTAAAACAAAAATTTGCAAAATCTATCATTATATTAAATTGACTCGAAAAAAGGGCGGTACTTAATCAAAAAAAATCAAATGTAAGGTCATCATTTCGGGGTTATTTTTTCTTTTTGTAGGGTTTTTTTATAGGTTTTTTTGTTTGGCTTGTTACGTTCATACTATTTTTATTATTTTGTGGCGGGGGTTATTTAAATTTTTCATTTAATTATTTACATTATGTAATAGTTCAGCGTTTGACCACTATTACACCTGCCGGGTGGTAGGTGATGATGCGGTAGAGATACCTATTCACTCGCGACTTGAAGACCCTCAAATTGTACACGTCAGGAAAGACAGATGCAGGCAACCATGGCTAATTCCAATTTAGCCCATTTTTTTTTCAAAATCGGCCCTAAATTATGAACTCATACATACCAGTGATGCCTATTTTTTTTCATAATCGGCCCGCCATTCCCTTGTGATTCAATGTCCGCACTAAAATGCTTAGTGCGGATATCGAACCACAAGGGTGTTATTTCCATAGGTACGTAATTATTTTTTTATCACAGTTGCTCATAAAGTGGATCTTATTCAACGGCTTTTAGGCTCATAATCCAACATATTATGCACGCGTGCGTTTTACATTGCCAACCTAGTGCTGTAAAGTTATCCCGATAGGTTAAATACGTATCTTACTGCTAATTACATACTGTTTTGATGTATAAAAAAGGTAAGTAGGTACCAAAGAGTTTTTTAGCTAGCAAAAATGGTTGTCTCTAAAGTCGGTTTACGAACGAAAATTTTACGTGATAATTACTTAGAAAACGATTAAAAATTGAGTTGTTTATTTTTTGTTTTTTCTTTACTTATATATATGGTTTTTCGTACCATTGTATTTTATTCTTAACCCCCGACGCAAAAACAAATAGAAAAAACCCTAAAAAATATTGTATGTCAGACGAGGCTGTATAGGTTAAAAGTCTTTAGCCTGGCCTTTTCGGAGCATAATTAACAAAAAAATATTGCCTTAAAAAATGTAAACATAGACTTATCACAAATATTTTGTTAATTATTATTTTGTTTTCTTTTCAAGTCTTTTCTTTTATTCGCAACTGATCTAATGTAATGTACTATTTCCATATTAAACGTCATTCTGTAGAATGCTGAATAACATATTTAATTAACGACTCACCAGATGGAAGCGGAAACTATAATTAATTTGTCAGGGTGTCCTCGTACCTGTGACGTCACCGAGATTAATGACTACTAACTAGTGTACCACTGAAACAGGATTTTCAGCGGAAACCGAAACCGAATCTTCGGCCTCCGTATCATTTTCGGTATAAAATTTAACCTACACTATAATTGTTTGTTTGTTTGAACGCGCTAATCTCAGGAACTACTGGTTGGAATTGAAAAAATCTTTTTGTGTTGGATAGTCCATTTGTCGAGGAAGGATATATTGCTATTTGATATTTCGATATTCCCACGGGATCGGGAGTTACGCGGGTGAAACCGCGGAGCACTGCTAGTATATAATAAACCGGCTATTTAAGCTGTTGCTGGACACGAGAAACTAACGCACCCAAACCTCATGAGCCCAAACTTAGCCGATGAACAACGACGCATTACTGACCGAAACCGAAAATGTGCCGAAACTTCGGTCGCTCACTAGAGTACAAACCAATTGTCACTCACTTTACAATAATAAAGGATCACTTGAATTTGATGAGATTTTTTAAATTTAAACAATCCACTTGGATTTTACAGTTGCAGTACTTAAGTATAAGTAGCTTATAGACAATATTTTTAAAAGTATAAACTATCTAAGTATTTTAGATGGTTTTAGGATATAAATTCCTAATATATACAATACTAAATTATCATTTATTTCATGAATAATTAGAATTACATACATACCTATTATAATATCCATAAAGGTAAGTACCTAAGTAACAATGAAATCAAAATTAAATGACATATTCGTATTATAAATAATAACTTTTTATAAAATACATGTAGAAAGAAGATTAATTAATATATTTTGGTAATAGAAAAATGATTTATATAAAATGTTTCGCACAAAGGTTGATGTGCAAAAAATGTTGAATTCGTTTTCTATAAATTTAAAATCTTGCCAATAGATTGTACATGCGATTCCTATGGTCCTGATTGACTGAATGACTGAATGTCTATAAACTAATATGTCAACGCACAACTTAAACTGACTGCTTGTCCTATAAGACATGTTTGGACATGTTAGTGCACTAAGAAAGGGTTACTTGAAATTTTACACATGTTCGGAGTTCCAAACATGTCTTATAGGACAAGCAGTCAGTTTAAGTTGTGCGTTGACATATTAGTTTATAGACATTCAGTCATTCAGTCAATCAGGACCATAGGAATCGCATGTACAATCTATTGGCAAGATTTTAAATTTATAGAAAACGAATTCAACATTTTTTGGCGCTCTCTCCATACAAACGTAGTCGATTGTTTCCTCCCTGGATAATGACACTAGTACAAATATTTGGGCATAGTCATGGCAGTGATAGGTTTTGTTTTTTTTTCATTTTCTAATTATCATAGTAATTAAGATTAAAAGAAAATGGCAGTTATAAGTTTTATATAACAAAAATATTTGCTCTAATGTCATTATCCAGGGAGAAAACAGTCGATTACGTTTGTATGGAGAGAGCCCCCGGTACCCTTTCCTCTTAAAAGGGAGAAGTCATTGTTGCATTTGTTTTAAGTGAAGCCGCGGGCAGAAGTAAGTGCCTACATACGTAGCGTATTGTTAACATAGCTACAGACAGACATGCATATTGAATAGGTTAATTTATCTCTATTTATTTAAGCTGAATTAGTTTCATTTATAATCTCCTTTTGTCCTCTATTCCAATCAAATGTTTAACACAGGTTTGACAAGCTTCAATTAGTTATTTGATTAATGTCTAAATTGTATTTACATTTACAGAGACTTATAGGGGACTGCTTTTGACGTAACCATTAGACGTTCTTTGATTTGAAATTAGTTGTTCATTTGTAGACATAAAATGGCGGGGTTACTGGAAAAGGCGAGTGAGGAACGATCAAAGAGGACCTATAAAGTTGGTAATATTAAGGAGAAGCCCAGAGAAAATTAACTGAGATGATATCACCACGTGGTCTGATGCCCTAGATCAGCGGTAGGTACCCATTCGATGTAGCAATCATAACCCTCCCTTTTGGCTTCGCCGTAGTCGGCTCAAAATGTGTGACAAAGAGAATATTTAAACCATTTAATCCACCAAATATTTATAAAGAAAAAAACACAAGTAAAACCACATTGGGTGCAATGTGTCGAATCTGTATGAAAAATTTATTAAAAAATATTTTTTGGTACAATATTAAAAATAAAAAAAATTCATACCGTAAAAAAATACGCGTGGTCTTCCGCAAAATGTTTATAGTTAGGAATATTCTCAGCTGAAGCTAGACACAAGGAGGCTGTCAGGTAGTCCCCATGAGTTTCTTGTGCCTTATTCTCATTGGTGGGCGCGTTCCGAAGGCATACATCCTAACTTAGTTTATAAGAAGTTTCTATGTGATCTTTGTACAAATGTATAAAGCATTCAAAGGAATAAAAAATTATGACTTACATGTACAAGATCACATCTTAAAAACCAAGTTAGGATGTGTGCCTTCGGAACGCGCCCACCAATGAGAAGAAGGCACAAGAACCTCATGGGGTTGTTTTTCATGTGATCACGCTCACAAAGGTCAATATTACAAATATTTGAAAGTATTATTTGAAATGGAGCAATTAAAGTCACGTCCATGGGTTGTTATCATTAAGGTAAGACGAAGCATCATAGTACGCCTTACTGCTGCTTCGTTACATATCAGTTTTGCCAGCAGGGTCTTATCAAAAATTACCAGAAATATATAAAAAAGTAACCTTTTCGTGTAAAGAGTAACCTTGCATATTTTTTAATAATTTTTAAAAGTTGACTCGATAAAAATATAGTTACTTAGTTCAGTACTTTCCCATTAGGAGTTGCATTTTGTAGAAAGGTAATTACGGTCGATTTTTGTAGTAAGGTTTATTTACCGCTTTTCAATTTTATTTTTACATTTTTGCATTTTTATGAATTTTAGAGACTTTTCCATTTTCTTAGTAAATAAGTACATATTTGCTAGAAAAAGTATGAATTATTTTGAAATTCCGAAAAGTTACCTAAAAGTTACCTTTTGAGTAGTGTAACCTAAAAGTAACCAGACAGGCTTAAAAATCACCTAAAATGTTAAATAAATTAACCTTCTAGCACCGCTGTTACAAACACTCTGACTGGTCATGGTGCCGGTGCAGCCAGGTGCTTCCTAAGACCTACCTCCGGCTCCGTGACGAAAGTAATCGCTTCTTTTGTAATAGGTATTACTCGAATATTGAATCTGATGTTTGCGTCCCGGTTCAGTCCTGTATTAAACCGATGGGTTATTCATTAGATTGGAAATTACTGGATTACACAGGTGAAGTTTTAAGCTGATTATGTTCCAACTGTATATAGGCAGATTTAGGGTAAATGCATATGACAGTTTTAAATCGACCGATAGTGATTCTAGCACAAATATTTTGGTTGTATAAAACCTTTAACTGCCATGACTATGCCCCTATGTTGTTTTTTATTTTTTAAATATTTCATCAACTGGCAGACAGATGGCGCCATATTAAAAATGTATGAAGGTATTTGTGTCTGCCAGTTGAGAGGATATTAATGTCTGTGATAATTAGAAAAAGAAAAAAAAACCAAGACAGGGGCATAGTCGCCCGGTACCCTTTCCTCTTAAACTTTACGATACTGGAGTGACGTGTTTTTTTTAATTTTGTTTAGTTTAATCTGCAATCTATGTACTTACTGTAATTCTATTAGTTTAGTCTGCAATCTATGGTCACCCTTACTGTAATTCTAGGAACATATTATAGGTAGATGGGTAACGGAAATTATTCATTGACGTTCTGCAGTCGAAATGCGCATATAAAATTTATTGTACGAACACAAGTGCAAATGCACTTTTGTGTTTAGTGACATAAATTGGCACAGAATAAACACCGCACAATATCTATACAGCCTTATTTATATATCTATATTAAGGCGGAATTTATACCTACCTTTTTCCTTCTTTTTCTTTTTTTCTGCATGCCCCTAACTATCCCAATTTGTGTTCATTGCAATACGTTTTCTTCTCTATACCGCTAATTATTTATAGTTACCCATTTTTTTAAGTAATAATATGTAGCCAATGATTTCAGTCATGATTTTACTTTTAACACAATTTTTAGACGACCCAGTTGGCACAATGGTCACCATGCCGGACTGCCAAACCTAGGGTTGCAGGTTTGATTCCCACCTCAGACAAGTATTTATGCTTAGATATTTGTCTGTGGTCTCGTTGTTTCTATGAATTATAAGTATATATTTACAAAAGAAAAATATATAGGTAGTATATCCGTTGTCTATCACCTATCACCCATAACACAAGTCTATTGGCTAGATGGTGATGTGTGGAATGTGTTGCAATATTCATTTATTACAATTTTTTATTGAAATGTACACTAATATTATAAAGAGAAAATATTTTTTTGTTTGTTACCAATAAGCTCTGAAAAGGCTCAGATTTTGATGAAACTTGGTATGAAGATACATCGATTTATTAGAAATAGTATGAAATAACTTTTATCCGGGTACTCCCGCGGGATCGGGACTTATGCCTGTGAAACCGTAGGGCACTGTTAGTTATGAATAAGAGAGTTCAACGAAAGGGCCGCGTGTAAATTAATTCCATCCACCTTTACATAAATATAGAGTAATTACCAATATCGGAATATATGAGTCATTTCGGTGTTCTGTACACGGAACCCTAATAAACTTAAAATTTCGAACATTTGACCCTACGTTTACATGCCTAAACTTTGCTGGTATAAGTTAGAAGATTTTGGAATACAATCGAGACCTTGAAGATCGCCGAAAACCCCATAATTTCTCACCCGGATCTCTGTTAGGCAGCAACCAGTAGCGTAGCGATAGGGGCGGAGGGGCGGACCGCCCCGATGCCACATTAGGGCGTCATTAAATTGGGGAAAAAAAATGTGCGATCACTGGCGATGGCGATCAGTCAGACAATTAATTTATCAAGAAATTAGCTCTTACCTACTTGCACATATTAATTGCCCTCCCTTGGTCGACCCGCATCCTTACATGGTTTTGAAATAAATATTTTTCGCTCAATTCTTTAATATCGTTACGTTTTTTTCTCACCAACACCATCATTTTCATTTTTTGACCTTAAAAGGACGGCAAATTGCCAACATTATTATTTTTATGACGTCAAAAGGGCGAGAAATCGTCAATATTATTATTTTTATGACGTCAAAAGAGCGGCAAATTTTCGACATTATTTTTTTATGACGTCAAAAGGGCGGCAAGTTATGACTCCGCCCCGGGTGACAGTGACCCATACTACGCCACTGGCAGCAACCAGAGGTCCTGTAATATCTTTAGGCGCTGTAGTATCTGGTACAGTATTAGTAGGCTTGCCCAAAACCTGAATCACCCTCTCAGCTTTGTCGAACGTGTCCGTAGGAAAGAACTTGTCAATGTGTCTGAAGCCAACCACGCCACGATTCATGATATTTTTTTTCTTCATCGTAAGAGTAATGTTAATAGCGCACATACATTTTCCGTAAGAAAAAATCTACGAGATGAAGACATAAGCGGTAGTTGTAGTGCGGTACATAAAACTTTATGTTTTCAAATGGCAAAACGTTAATTATAAAGTTAACTACCTTTATTTTATGTTTAAGTAGGTATATATTTACAAAAGAAACATGAACGGTCAGAGTCAGAATTGCAGACCCACAGTAGAGCTCCAAACTGCTATTATTAGAATGTTTTCAACTCAAACAAGATTCTAAGATCTTGCTCGAGTTTAAGTTTAAAGTCTTGAATTTATGGAATAAATATTATTAGAATAAAAACATTCTAATAATTTTAGGGTCTGTAATTCTGACTCCGACCGTACTTTTAATTATTCGTTGTCTGGCCACCATAACACAAGTCTAGTTGCTTAGCTCGGGGCTTAGATGGCCTACAATATTTATGAATTATTTACTTCTCTTTGAGGCATACAATAACTAAGGCTACAAATAACAAACTAATGTAGGTAGGTACTTAGCTAACATCTGCACTGCAATACATCCATCCGAAACTATACGTGGCCCATAAGTAATTTTAATTTGAAACTAAACTCAAACCTCTCTCGCAGCCCTAGGTGTGAATAATATCTTACATACTCCATTTGTTGAAATATCCTAACCCTAATAACAAAGGTGTGAACTGTTGTTATTAATATACCTACGGTGTTGTTGTTTTGATTTAACTATACCGGGTTATTGTTAATTATACTAGCAAGCCATTTAAGACTACTTCACCTAAACAAACAACTTTTGTTCTACGACTTTTGGAAATCCAAACATTTTTTTGAAAATTTTGTGGTTAGGTTAACCTGAAAGTCAGCTGTTCCATACACGGAGAGGTCATTGACCGACTTCCAAGTATATTTAAGTTATCTGATGTCTTAGTGACCCGAAATGGTTTATTTTTCACTTTTGAGTTTTTGTTTTCAGGTTTCTTTGAAGTCAGTTTTTTAAATTTGTATTTATTTTTTTATTTAACCATCTATCAGCCAACATCTAACTTTCGCCTATATGCTGATGACTTGCAAATTTATAGCCATTTTCCAGCTGACGACATCGTCGAGCAGGTTAAGTTAATAAACCGAGACCTTGTATCCATCTCCGAATGGGCTAAATCTTTTGGCCTCCTTGTCAACCCCTCCAAATCACAAGCTCTAATAGTAGGTAACACTTATCATCACAACACCATCGACAGGGGTCCAATGCCCGCCGTTGTGTATGATGATGTTAAAATTCCATACACCGATTGCGCTAAAAATTTGGGTGTTCTTTTTGATAGTCGGCTTTCATGGGAGAAACACGTCAATCTGATAAGCCAGAGAGTCTTTGCCACCTTTCACTCCCTCAGGCATCTCCAGAATATCCTGCCCCCCGAAACCAGGATCACATTAGCCCAATCCCTTCTTCTTCCTCTTTTAGACAATGGCGACGTTTGTTTTCTGGATGCCACGGAAGTCCTTCTGAACAAACTCGAGAGACTGCAGAACGTTTGCATCCGATTCATTTTCGGCCTGCGTAAGTTCGACCATGTCTCCGAGTTTCGTGCTAAGCTGAAGTGGCTCCCGATTCGCCGACGTCATGATCTTCATGTTCTCTCATTTCTTTACTCGGTTCTTTTCAATCCCTCCTATCCTACTTACCTCCGTGAGCGCTTCAGTTTTTGTGCTCGAGGTGCGTCTAATAGAACAGCTCAGCAACTCATTCTGAACCATCCTTCTAACACCTCTTCCAAATACGGTGGCTCTTTTACAATCCAAGCAGTGAGGCTCTGGAACGGCCTTCCTTACCATATTCGGGCGAGTGAGTCTCTCAGCACTTTTAAAAATAAACTAAAAGAGCATTATCTGTCCTGTGTGTAGTGTAGGTATATTATATATAAGTATGTTTTATGTATTAATATGTATTGTTATTTATTTATTTTGTATAGGTATATATGTATATGTGTGTGTATTTATATATTTGTATAGATATATGTATGTATTCACTTTTATATAAGTTGCGTAATTCCTTCTGTAAATTATAATATTTAGAATTCAATAACTGCTTTCCTCTTTGAAACTGTTTGTACACTTTTAATTACCTTCCGCCATATTATTTCCTTTCCCTAGAGGTCTGTCGGCAGAAAACTCTTCACAGGGTTAGACTTACCTTAGTAATAACTTTATAATGTAATTTTTTTTTGTATTTTTCTTGTGTACTGAATTTATTAAATAAATAAAAATAAATAAAAATAACCATTTTAGTGTCGCTGTCACTGAAAATTCTACTCCATGAGGCCAATTCTACTGGTGGAAATAAAAAAATGAGCAATTTGCCGCACTCTCGAGGTGCAATTCTGTCCATCATTCCGAAGATCCTCACCGATCTACACCAATTTTTTATGGGACCACTTGTGAAGTATCTTATTTCAAACAAAAAAAAGAATTTTCCAAATCGGTCTAGGCGTCTCCGAGTAATTCCTCCTTTTTTAAGTCGGTTAAAGAACAATGATGAAAATGACACAAAATTATTTTCACATAAAATATAATAAACACAATAATACAAGATTACAGTTGCGGCGCGCGGTGTTGGTACAAAGCGAGGCAAATATTTCAGCTACAGTCGGTTGTACCCCGGAACCTTTGAAAGCACTGCAAAACGTATCTCAAGGGATCTTTTTGACTTTATTTCCTTGTAACAAAGCACTAGGTAAATTCTACATTTTTATAAAACACTCGAGTTGAATTTTTAAGTATTGTTCCGAGATCTTATGTGCGTTTTACTAGAGTTTTTAAAATTTAAAGTTTTGGTACAAATTCTAGAATAGTCTTTGAGGTAATAAACGGAGCGAATATTTTACTACAATGATTTATACATCTATTTTTAAAAAGAGATAGATATACTATTTATTTGTACAACATACAACATTATTTTAATTACTCAAGTGAAAACACAAAGTGCTAGAAATAAATGTTGCACAAACGGGCGGCCTTATCGCTAAAAACAATTTCTCCCATGCAACCTTTGAATGGAGAATGGCTGCTTTAGCTTGTTTGGTAGGCTGTGATAACCGAGCTATTATACGAAAAGAAAACTTATAAGATAAAATAATTATCCTACTATTAATCCTACCATACGTTAACGACCTTGGTACTCAGCTTACTAAATAGTTACTACTGGCACCGGTCGCCTTCTTGGTGAAAATAGTTGATTGTTACGCATGTGTTTTGTTTTTCATAAAAGTGCTGAGATGGAAATGTAGGTGTGATCTTTACCGACATTTTGGTGTTACTTTGAGCCAAATATTACCTATAGTTTTGAAGCTATCCTAAAATTAGGAATTAAAACTAGTCTAGCTTTGAAATGACAAGGAAGTTTCGTCTCAAATTATCCCAAAATATCTGTAAAGATTTCATCTACAATTTTATCTCAGCACTTTTGAGAAAAACAAAACACATACGTTACAATCAACAATGTTAGTTGTAAACGACGGGTATTTCCGGCGCGTTGCGTTTGGCAGCATAAGCAGCCTTAAACACACGGTGGACTACACTGTCATATATATACAGTATGTAAAAAAACCCTGTACCTAATCCTAAACTTTCAATTTTAAACCAAAAATATGACTTAAACATTCAAAAAAGTATTTACAACGACTAATAAAAAGTAATAAACTACAATAACTTTATTAAATCAAATTTTAAACGACTTAAAAAAAAATTTAAGCTTAAAATTAAGATAATATTTATAAAACCATTATATTCCTGGACCTAATGCCCTATCGACATAACCAAAGACAGTTCTCATAGTACGTCGGTACCCTCGAACTATCATCGTCCTAGTTTTATCTAGAATATTAAGTTTCTGATTTCTTTTGACACCGGTTAACTCTGGCTTCTTGACGTATTTCGATCTTCGATATACTTGGATTTCTATGGTTAGGGTGATCGCTGAAAGAACATTGAGTTAGTATCATAATTAAGGTGAAAGGGTACCGGCGCTCTCTCCATACAAACGTAGTCGACTGCTGGATAATGACACTAGCACCAATATTTTTGGGCCATAAAACCTATAACTGCCATGACTATGCCTCTATATTTTGGTTTTTTTCATTTTCTAATTATCATAGAAATTAAGATTAAAAAAATAAAATAAAACAAAACATAGGGCATAGTTATGGTAGGTATTAGTTTTATGCAATAAATATATTTGCTCTAGTGTCATTATCCAGAGAGAAAACAGTCGACTACGTTTGTATGGAGAGAGCTCCCGGTATATATAGGTACGAGCATCGCACTGATCCGGCGGTACCTAGACCGGGCGCGGCGGACTTCATCGATGTATACATACAGTGATACTTCTTTCGACATGACATTTCGTTGATCATTTCAGAGATCCTCACCTTTTTTTATGGGACCATCCTTAAGGTATTTCAGTAAAAAAATAATTATCACAATCGGTCAAACCGTCAGTAATTGGTAAACATACAAAAAATATGTACCTACGCAACGAATTATTAAGCTAAGCTAGTCGATTAAAAAAAGTTAAATTTAGATTTTACAAATCCTCAACTTTTATCCCCCATAACTTTTAGACGGCTGACTTGATTTCGATCAAACATAGCTAATAACCCTCCTGACTAATTCACCTATCAAACAAAAGAAACAAAATTAAAATCGCTCCAGTCCTTCGGAAGCTACGATGCCACAGACAAACACACATACACCCCGTCGTTTTTGCGTCGGGGTTTAAAAACAGATGTATATTACCAGCAAGCACATATCCGATTCCGAGTAAACAGAACGCACCCCGCAGCATCCGCAAAGTAACCGGCTCCAAGCCTTTAGATGACTCAGAAGGAGGCTGAAATTACAAAGCATACTACATAGTTGAAATAAGATCTGCAATCTCCATTAGTGCTGCAACAGTAATTAGATTCGTATGTTGAATTTAAACATACAATTAAATATTTTACTTCGTATTTCTATGGTGATATTTTTATTACTTTTTTGTGTAGCAGCCTTAAACCTACTAAAACATTTGTAACATATATAGATGCCAAAAACATGAAATATTTTGTATTATACTATCAATAATGAAGTTAGGACTTATGAGATTTGGTGGTCCACCTTTGATTTAATTTAATTAAAATGTGCTTCTAACGAAATGGTTTCGGGATTACATCAACTTAGAAAAAAAATGTCCTGGCTCATTCGGAGTCTTAAGAGGAAAGGGTACCGGGGGCTCTCTCCATACAAACGTAGTCAACTGTTTTCTCCCTGGATAATGACACTAGTGTAAATATTTTTGTTGCATAAAACTTATGACTGCCATGACCATGCTTTTTTGTTTATAAATTTGAATTTCTATGGTAATTAGAAAATGAAAAACCCAAAACATAGGGCATAGTATAGTCATGGCAGTTATAGGTTTTGTGGCACAAAAATATTTGCTCTAGTGTTATTATCCAGGGACGAAACAGTCGACTACGTTTGTATGGAGAGAGCACCGGTACCCTTTCACCTTAATCTTAGTTTAATACTTTTAATACCTCGACGTTTTGTTTAAAAAAAAAAAACAATGAACACAACTCATGGAAGTATAGAAAGTAAACTCGAATTATATACTACAGAATTCCACATTTCGTCAGATAATGGGTTGTACCTGAGACATAGCAGCGGACTCGCTCGATGAACTCATGTCAGATATCTGCCTATCGCTCTCGGTAACAGGATCGGACCTTCTAGACGATTCTGGAAGGTTCTTGTATTCATCTGTAGTCATCTTGGCCAGGATCCCAGCCTCGAATAGCGTCATTACACTTAAATAATGAACAATTAAATTGTAATTGCCGGAGAGTGTATGGTTTCGGGGCTAATTGTTTGTTTGAGAAACATTGCTTAAATATATCTTTTGTAAGTTTTCTAGAACACTTTTATTTAAACAATACGAATAAATGATACGAACAAATATTTTTTGTGTGTAATACTTTATGTTTAGTAAGGTAGATTGATGTTATTTCAAATTATAGTGACGACATCTGTGGTGATGTAAACAAACTAACAACAAACCTTACGAGATAGAAAGTTGCAGGTTTAATTCCCGCCATCGAGCAAATAGTTCTGGTTTGGTTGTATTTTTATTTATAAAATATTATTAGACGCCAAATTCCCACTTGGGAGATAGGAGAAATACCCCTTTATTGGTATAGCGATGACGAATAAAACATAAAAAAGTCGGTTTAGGGACGATAATTTTACGTGAAAACGTCATAAGGAAACATCTTGTAACAGTAACATGACGCACGACGGAAACGTGAGCGATGACGTCACAATTTTTTGGGAGTGTCGGTGTTCATCGATTTATAAGACGTTATCACGTCAAAACACATTACCCTCATTTGTATCGCCAGGTAATAAGATAGATAGATAAATCATTTATTGCATCACACAAAGTCACATACATAAACATAAATATAATCTACTTTCGTTAAAACTAATTAATTAGGTAGAAAAAAAAACAAATGCCACTAAATAAATGGAAAAAAAGCAACTAACTAAGGAAAGAAAGCAACTAAATTAAAAATAAAAAGCTAATGTAAAATATAAAATACGTGGTGAGCAGTGTGCCTCAGTGATGCAAATGGGCAGTAGCTCAGTGTTGGGTTTGCTGAAAGAAGCAATAATAAGTAATAAGTAATACTCACACATTATTGAACGCCTCTAAATAAGGACACCCGATTTGCAATGCAATGGCCGAGTATCTCGTATAAAGTTTTTCACTCAGGTGGAAGTTATGGGAGCCTGAAATTTACACACCACTGAGTCGGAGGCGAGGTAGTGTTGAAGAAACAGGGATCATAGAATGAATTGCTACCTACGTATGTCTCGCTTGTATTATTTATATGTAGGTAAACTACCTACTATGCTTATTTATATTCTTGTGTGAATTTTATGTAAGGAATTTAAAAATAAAAAAGTCAAAATTATTAGATAGATAGATAAACACTTTATTTGTACAAAACACAAAACTTTGAAAATAACTGCAAAAGCTTATTAATTACGAAATTGTACAAACAGGCGACCTTATCGCTTAAAGCGATTTCTTCCAGGCAACCTTAGGATGGAGAAGGTCTGTTTAGCTTAACTGGTAGGTCGTGTGGTATTAGATCAATTATTACAAACTTATTGCAACTTTTTGTTTTAATTTTACGATGTTTTTGGGGAGTCATGTTTTGGTTGGGTTATCTAAGTGCACATAAAGTAAGACAATGAACACCTACCAAATCTCTCAGTGTCGTAGTACAAAGTCTCTCTTCCACCGAGCACGGCTATCTTTTTCCTGGCTAATACCAATCGCACTCCAACTTCTACGTTCCGAACTCTTTGGATCTTCTGTCGGCGCATCAGCTTAGCAAGACGCCCATATACTCCGGTACCATTCTGGGAATAAGAAAACTTATAGATAATATACTTAAAACTATATAGGAAACTGCTGTGTTTTGGCCCGCTTGTATTTTTCGTTTTCATATTAATCTGAACTTACCTCTAAAATAGCCAATGACGAGCTATGACTTTCAACTACCAGTTCATATCCATGTTCTCTCATTGCTTCTTCCAAAGCTTCCAGCGATCCTATTGGTCGCTCTCGAGCTGGTCTGGCTAGTAAGCTCGTCAGATTGGCTGAATACATATCGCCTATCACGTAAGTTGCGCCCAGTGAGATCAGAACAGAGACAAGTCGAGCTTTGTGGGTACTTGATGGTTCTTTGCTTGACGCTATAAAAGGAACCAATCAAAACATAGCTAAAACACTGACTAATTCACTTTTTAAACAAAAGAAACCAAATCAAAATCGGTTCATCCGTTTCGGAGTTACGAATCATGTGCCTACGATGCCACAGACACACACACATGCACAGTAATGCACACCCTCCAAAAACACGTCAAACTTATAACACCCCGTCGTTTTTGCGTCGGAGGTTCAAAGGGATGTCTACGATTTTACGACGATATTTCTAACAGTGAGTATCCATTGTATGGGTACTTACATTGCCTTAAAAACAGGGTAGTAGTAAACCAGCAGCAGGAATTAAGCAGTCCAAGCTGATCACTTTTACGACGTTGCCATAGTGAAGGAGCAGCGATTACGATCCAAAGAGCTGGTCCGGTAATTAGGAGTGTTGCACAAACCAACGGCCAAACCTAGAAGGCATACATTTGCAAAATGTTTGGAAAGTAATTAAGACCTAGTTACAAACTGCGGTGTTATACGTCTCGAAATCTGTGAGGACATCGAGATAAAAAGCTTAATTGTTATTTATAGATTCTCTTCTAAATTTTATGCAAATCTTTACACACGGATATAAATGTTCACATTTAAAAACATTTAAAGTAGGATAAAAGATTTTTTCTGTAACTACCTCCCAACGAAAGGGTCTGATGATGGCCAACGTCTCACTCAACTTCGCTGGAGCATGGGTCAAGAAAGCACCGGAATCAGCTAAAGTAAGAAACGAGAACTCCACAGCTTGTAATCTTTCCCAAGTCATTGTCACATCACCGATGAAGAAATCTGCTTTTCGCTTCCAAATCAAGCCTAGAGTTCCTTTAAATGTTCCGTTGCCAGATATACTGGATCCTTGACTCCTGTCTGGTGGATCATAATAGTGGTACCTACAAATGGAAATTATAGAGCGACAAGAATTTTAATGAATGCAGGCTGTCAGATGTGCCGCCTAAACGATGACGAATCTGATCACGTATATGTATACTCTCATCTACGGTCTCAAGGAAACAACAGATAATATTTGATGCACAGAAAAAAAGGTTTCTTTCAAGCAAGAAATAAACTTCTCGCTATAGACGCTAGAGAACTGATAAGCAGTATTCCTAATTAAAAAGCAATATTCTGAAATTAAGAATACTGCTAATATATATTATTTTCAAGAAAATGTACTAAAAAAAACGAAATACATTACTTCAAAATACCCTTTTCTCTCTGTGTGGCTAAGTATTAGGGATTTTGTGTAAGGAACTAGCTTGGTGTTAAATTCAAACACATTTTTTTAAATTCTATAGGAATATTACAGTTTGTACGAGATCACATTGGAACGTCTTAAAAACTAAATAATGATGTGTGCCTTCATAGGTACAAGAAACTCATGGGTATTTTTTGTAATCCTGCTCACAAAGGTCAATATTACAAATATTTGAATCTATATTAAAGGATCTTGAATTTTATATTGATAAGATAATTATTTGAACGTCTCCTTGGTACAAAAAAGAAACATTAATGAGACACGGAAATTGATATCGATTTCACCTGAAATTCAGTTTGTTGGCAATCAATGAAAGCAATTTATCATCTCGTCCTCCAGTAACATTGAATGTGGAGTCATTATTGAATTTAACAAAATGCCATGGCGGAGCCTGAAACAAACACTGTAATTTACAAAGGAAACATATACCTATCTATATTTCTTTTATTTATTGAAATACAGTTTGCAACCAAATCGATGCTATATAACTACGTTTACAAAACCTAAAAAATAAAAAAATACCCCCGTAGTATAATAAAGATCTATTATTTTTTCACTCATTCATTTATTTTTCTTAAATTTAGATTATTATAAAATCAAACTGAATACAAAATATATATATCACTATAAAAACTTATAATTTTTTTCCATCTAAGCACTTACATAAATACCTAAACAAAATATTTTTTTTATTATTACAAGACCTCTTAGGCTATCGAGCGACGCGATTAAAGTTTTGCGACAGAAAACATGTAGGCTTATAGGCTTTGCTAGCAAATATGGGGTAGGTCGATAGCAGTGGCGAGGGATGGTATTTCTTTAAAGGTAAACCGATAACAAACCAAGAGCACCAAAAAATATTTTTTAGAATAGTATTGTGTGGAACCCTCGCCCCTAGTTGCTTGCCTATAGGTACTATGCTAATATTGAAAAGAAAGATTTTATTGTTTGTTTGTTTGTTTGCATTGAATAGGCTCCGAAACTACTGGATAGGTACAGTCGGCTGCATAATTGCAGCCCTCGGTAGATTTCTAAAATTACTATTATTGGAATGTTTGCAGTCTAATAATTTTTGATTGATTAATTGATGAGATAGAAAACTTTAAACTTCAACTAAAGCAGGTGTCTAGAATCTTGCTAGTGTTGAAAACATTCTTAAAACAGCCGTTTTGGACCTCTACGGTGGGTCTGCAATTATGCAGCCGACCGTACATTGATTAATTGGGATGATATCCCCACGGAATCGGGAGCTACGCAGGCGAAATCGCGAAGCTCTGCTAGTATTGTATATGTAACAGAGGAACTTACGTGAAGAACGGGTACTTCGAAGACTCGCCCTTTAAAATTAGTGAACACTTTGTCAGAGGAAGGCAGAACAGGTGACTTGTAGAGGCTGCCTGACCACCAGTTCACTAAGGATAGGTGGTGGAGTCGGTCTGGCGTCGCTTGATTGTAGTAGATACGGAATCTGGTTACGAAAGTTAAGTTCTTTAAGACATGTTTTAATCTTTGGCTTCGCTCGGTACATGAATTTTCAAAATGTGACAACACCATTATTAACCAATGATAGTGTTTAAGGGTTCGCTACCAATAATAGTGTTGCCATATCTCGTAAATTCCTTAAATTTTCGGTAAATTAGTGTCATTTTCCCACTAACACGAGATAAAAAAAAAAATTGCGCATTATCTTTATTATTTTATTGGCTATGTTAAAGCCAAAGGGAGGGTATTGTTTTAGCCCGTACTTTTACTTCTAATTGAAATGTATGCTTCTTCAGCTCTGGAATACTATTTTTTTTTAAAGTAACTATATATAATCTAAATCGATCAGAAGTCAAATTTATAGTACTATTGTGTTCTTCAGATGTAAAAAAATATGTCTGAAGTCGGTCAAAACTAACTCAATGAAATCCCATTATCCCTGACACAAACCATACTCCGAAACGCTTCGGTAACAACAAGAAAAAAAACATCATCAAAAAATTTGTACATCTTCACAAACCTCCGTAAAAAGATATGATTAAATTGATTAAATTACTAGGGCAGTACAAGAAAATTTCTCAACTAACTTGATGTCAAACTATTTACGACATCTCTTAAAGCCAATAAATAGTGTATTTTCTTTGGCACCCATGAAATATGTTTCGGCCAAGTCTCAATCGGCGTCCGGCCCAATCGAATTACAAAGTACGTGCTTGCCGAAGCTTTGTGTTCGAACTTACGGGGCGCGGAGTTAGGGGTTGGGGAGGGAATGTAATTTTTAGAACAACCCTAAGGCGATTCGCGTTGGTGAACAATCAGCCACTGTTGCTCGGTACTGTCGGCAATAGAAGTTTAATATTTAATATCATACACAACAGCAAGAGAATAGAATCAGTTGCATTCGACCCAGTTGGCACAATGGTTACCATGCCGGACTGCCAAACACAGGGTTGCGGGTTCGATTCCCGCCTCAGACAAGTATTTATGCTTAGATATTTGTCTGTGGTCTGGTTGTTTCTATGTATTATAAGTATGTACAAAAGAAAAGTATATAAGTAGTATATCCGTTGTCTAGCACCCATAACACAAGTCTCGTTACTTAGCTTGGGGCTAGATGGCGATGTGTGGAATGTCCTGCAATATTTATTTATTTATTTTATTTTATTTATTCCTTTGTCCTGACGTCTTCAAGTCGCGAGTGAACAGTCTAAACAGGTATCTTCTAGGAAGGTGTGCTACATCTTAGACCGCATTGTCACCTCCTATCAGGCAGGTGTGATAGTGGTCTAACGCTGACCTATCATTTGTAAAAACCTATGCTTAATTAAATATAATTAAAATATAAAAATATATTCTAAAACCTAACTGACTGACTGAACTGACTGAAAAAGAACTTAATTAATAAGCTTTTCTATGGAAGAATCCACGTTTTGTAATACTAACTCAAAAGGTAGATGCATAATTGTTAAGCTATTGCATAGCTTTAATCGAGGGCTTTCAACGCGGCGACCGAATCAAGAAATTCCGTAACGAAAATAAAACCTAACACCCCCCCACTCCGCCTTCCATGTAGCTCGGCCGAGCGTTCGCTTAACGTGTATGTATATGGTACGACTGTACGAAGCTCGCACGATGCAATAGCTTTACCGGGTCAGTCCCCGGGTGCCACAAGTTTTATTTTGTAAAAATGTGGTAATTATTTGTATTTATCGATTTTGCTGTTGACTGTACTAACGGAATTAATGTTAGATCATTTTATATTTCTGTTTAGTTGAAACTAAGTTGGAACTTATGTTGTTTAGTACAGTTTACTGATATTATAAGGATAATAATTTATTGTTTTGAAATATATAAACATGCTATAGCAGGTGGAATTAAGCACTTCATTTAAGGTATAGGAAATACTATGATTGTTAATGCTAAGCAGCTAAAAAAGATTCTTTTTTCAACTTACTAGCTGGTAAGAAATTTACAATTTGACTTCCGCTCCGGCCATAGAGGCTCCAGCTCATTTCTGGCGCATAGGTTAGCCATCGCCATTCAGCGTGGCAATGCTTCTAGCATTATGGGAACATTTGCGCCGAGAACGATAAGGTGTGGGTTATTTGACTAACAGGTCATTTATTTGTGTTTTTAATTGTAAATACTTAAGTGTTTTTATTTGATCTGATTTAGATGATTTTTCCTAATTTTTTTTTTATATATGTAGTTACAAGACTATGGTTTCTTAGATGACCGCAGGATTCTGTTTTCTTTTGTCATTAGTTTCACGAAATAATTAATTCGTATCACAAATATCTGTTGACTGCGACTTCTGCGTAAGGCTTTTCTATTTTAACCAACTTCAAAAAAAGGAGAAGGTTGTCTATTCGATTGTTTTTTTTTGCCACTGTTCGGACATAACTTCGTTGTTTATGAAACGATTTTAATGATTCTTGAGCAATCAATTCGATGAAAGTAAAGGAAAAATAAAACGAATTCAAACACAGCTTCGTTTAAGGCGCTCGTTGGTTGTTCAATTCGTAATTGTAGTTTGTCGAGAATTTAAGCTCAATCATAATATTGTTTCAAGAACTAAATAGAATTTTCTTTCAAAACACTTTCATTTGGACCACTTTGCCCGCGACTGTACCCTAGTGAGACGTTGTGAAAAATACTGTCTCTAAACTGTACATTTCGCTGTAAACGTACTTATTGTAAGGCTTACTACAGACTGCAGATATTTATGTCGGGCGATACCTCGATTATTTTTAGGGTTCCATACCTAAAGGGTAAAAACGGGGCCCTATTACTGAGACCCTAATGTCCGTCCGTCTGTCTGTCACCAGGCTGTATCTCATGAACCGTGATAGCTAGACTGTCAGATTTTTAAAACGTTTTCACGACAAATAACTACGCGTAAGATACCAGGTAATAAGGGTTACCTGCCACATTAATAAAAAACTAAATATTTCACTAAAACGGTCATATGATATATTTTTGCTTAATTTTCATTCTGAAAAACAATTTATTTTATTTATTTTCTTGTTATTTTATCACTAATATCAAGGTTTTTAAAAAACCTTTTGGTGGCCTTTACTACCCATAAGATGGATAACTATCCTGGTCTCTATAAATAGCATTTTATATTAATATCAACGCGGAGCTATCGGCCGATACAAAAGTCGCCAGTTAGAGTTCGACTTAAGTGTTAAATATATAGACCGTAGTAAGGGTCATTTGAGTCCGGGATAAATCTTAGTTACGGTTTCATTTTGGTTTACGAAATGGGTGAAACTTGCCTCTCGCGTGAAATATGTTTTATTGATTATATTACGAATACGTAACATGAAATAGAGAGTGCGCTAGTTACGTGAGGAACAAATGTCTAGCCATGGCGTCTTTGCCAGGTCATGACAGATTGGGCAGACCTTTTATTTGCTACGAAAAAACGCAGCTGTAGCGGCTGCCTGTTCCACTGCTTACGGATGGGCATTTTGCTAAAATTAAAAAAAGCTACTTCTCAACGCTACGATGTTATTAGTTACAGAATCTTTATTTATTTGCTACGGAACCTTTTATTTGCTACGAAAAAACGGAGCTGTAGCGGCTGCCTGTTCCACTGCTTACGGACGGGCATTTTGCTAAAATTAAAAAAAAGCTACTTCGCTACGCTACGATGTTATTAGTTACAGAATCTTTAGTTATTTGCTATGGAACCTTTTATTTGCTACGAAAAAACGGAGCTATAGCTGCTGCTTGTTCTACTGCTTACGGACGGGCATTTTGCTAAATTAAAAAAATTGCTACTTCTCTTCGCTACGATGTTATTAGTTACAGAATCTTTAGTTATTTGCTATTGCAGATTGGGCAGACCTTTTATTTGCTACGAGAAAACTTACCAAAGTATAAGGCGTAGTAAGCAACGAGTTAAAACAATTAATTGCTACGAAAACCGTAGCTGTAGCGTACTGGTTTATTTATGAGTTATTGTATTAAATATAGGGTAAAAACCGAATATTGATCAGTTAAAAAGATATTAAATATAAATCTTTGATTTTTAGGGTTACCGTACCTCAGAAGGTAAAAAGGCAACCTTTTAAGATGCCCATTTTTCTGTATGTCCGTGTGTCAGCAACGATTTTCTCAAGAACGAGTGGACCTTTGCTAGGTCCACTCGTTGGAATTATAGTTTAAGATACTGAGGTCTATAGTCTCGTGTCGCGGTGTTAGTTACCTAAACGACTGAACCGATTTGTATGAAATTTTTTTTGTACTTATATTGTTAGATCTCAGAATCGAACATCATTTTTTTTTTCCTTTTTTTTGTATATGGCAAAACAGGTAGTTAGGTGTCCCGGCAAGGCCCTAAGACAACACGATAAAAGATATCGGCAAATTAAGATTTTCGCGAAAACTCCAAGCACCATTTTTTTCATATCAGACCTTTTCATAGTAGTTTATATTAAAACTATGTTCATAAAAACTTACACGCTCTCCCTGGGGTTGGTGATGACAGCTACCCTCATGGCTTCCTTCATCGTCGATAGGAACTTGTCGCTTACAGCACCGTACGACCAGTAGAACATGTACAGGATATTGCGATGGATAAAGTTGTTGTCTGTCAACTTGATAATAAAAATATAAAACAAAAATAATAAAAACAATAGAATAATTTTATTTATCGACCACATTTCTTTTCTTGATATTTATTCGTATTATTATTACTTACTTTAAAATTGTGTCGAAATTGTATAAAGTTGTAATAAAAAATACATTTAAAGTATCTATTTCTTTTTTTCGATATTCATTTGTTTTCAAGATGTTAATTTGTTTTTCGATAAGTATTCAACTGTTTTTTACTTTACATAACGAAAAATATTTACTTACTTCTTTCAATAAATCTTCGCATTCGTTCGGTTCACACAATATAAGGCTGGTTCGTTCATCTGATATGTCTAATCCAGTTTTCAGGTAAGCGTAGTACTGAAAAAATAATCTTTAAAATATTGCACTGCCCTGCGGTTAAACCCGCATAACTCCCGATCCCGTTAGAATATCAGATTTAAAATGTGATCTATGTTACTCTCAGTGAATCAATGTATACTCGTATCAAGTTTCATCAAAATCGGTTTATAAGTTTTGGAGCCTATTCGTTACAAACATAACAATATGACACTCGTTTCAGATGCAATTTTTGAAGACGCATTTTTCTTTAAAATATTTTCAGATAACAATCTGCTTTATTATAATAGTGTAGATAAAATAATATTCATTTATTCAACAAAGTTAAATTTAAAGTCCCGTTCCGCCTACGGATCGCATAAGCACAACAAAAAAATACGCACTCTGTCTTTGTTTTCTTTTGTAGCGATGTCCAAATTAATGACTTGTATATTGTGTTTGTTTAACAAACAAAGTAATTCGAAGATATCTTCGGACCTGAAACAAAATACAAAATTTAATGCCAATTTTAGTACTTACTAGTTTTAGCGAAAATCTAAATTTGCCCATATCTTTTTATCTTGTTGACTGAGTACCTTGATTTTTATACACCTATTAGGATCTATAGACCTCAGTATCTTTTATTCATTTCAACTTGCTAGGTCTATCTATTTCTGAGAAAATCGGTGGTGACACACGGACACACAGACGGATAAGAGAGTGATTTTATAAGGGTTCCTTTTTTACCTTTGGAGGTATCGAACCCTAAAACAGAACATCTTAGTACTTAGTTCAAGGTACGCTTTCCTATAAGATTAGATCTGCTACGTGCTACGCTACGAAGTAGTTCGCTACGAATCCTATTAGTTGCTACGAGAAAACGCACTCGCAGTATTGAATTGCTTGAAGATTTAACTTATTTTAAAACCACCAAACCACCACCAGCGCGTATGTCCTGTATAAGTGACCCGGTGTTCTGGATTATACATTTTTATCGCAATGAGTTCAGTATTTGTTTTATACTACTATAGTTGTGCTCCGCGGTATTGCTTGCGTAAACTTTTTTACATCTTGCGGCGTCGAATTTCCAAATATCCTTTCTTAGGATTCGATATTTGGAAATTCGAATTACCAGAAATCTATAGTGCCCACCCACGTCCTAAAAAGAACCCTTATAGGAAGTTTCAAACTTTTAGCTCATGTAGTGTAGTTTCAGAGAATCGTACTTCAAAAAAGGTGGACGTTCTCATATTTCTATGGATTGGGATTGAAATATTTACGTTTTATTTCTCACCTTAAGTTAGTTGAATTCCCCCTAACCACAGTCATAGCTTTCTTCGGAAAACTTTCACCTATATCCTTTATTGCGTAGGCAAAATCCTTCGGCAACTTGTACATAGTATCAGAGATAACATCTCTTATATCAAAAAACCCCGCTACAATATTGGGAAGAGTAAATATTAGTATCAATCTCATTATCAAAGTTGACTAATTGGTTTGTGATAGTTATACGTTCGGCTTCCCTTTATGCTGTCAGCCGACTGGCCTATTATTCTCGGGAAATATTTCCTTGTAATAGATTATGATGTATGGTGTCAAAGATTAGGTTTGGTATAGATGTGACGCTGTTGAATGCCGAGGAAGACTCGTATAATGTCCCTGTATCCCTGACAATAAGATAAATAAATAAAAAAACAAATAAATGATGTCAACACTACATCATTAATTTGTAGTTGATTAGTTACTTTTTCAAAAATGATTTAATATTGTGTTATTAAATTTTATTTTATGCTTTTGACATTTAATATTTAGTTAATATGTAATTTGTTTAATATGTTTTTTGTCTGTATTTAATTTTTTGCAGTAATTTGTAATTTTGTTGTCCTTTAGAAATAAATTAACAAATAAAAATTGCAGGACATTCCACGCATCGCCATCCAGCCCCAAACTAAGTAACTAGACTTGTGTTATGGGTGCTAGACGACGGATATACTACTAATATACTTATAATACATAGAAACAACCCGACCACAGATAAATATCTAAGCATAAATACTTATCTGAGACGGGAATCGAATCCGTAACCCTGTGTTTGGCAGTCCGGCATGGCGCCAAATAGGTCATCGATAGATAGATAACTGTATTAGTACAACACAGTAACATATAGAACACGATATACACATAGTAAAGTAATAGCTAGAAAGTATAAGTTGCACAAATGGGCGGCCTTATCGCTGAAAGGTTTTTAACGTGTATGAAGACCGGTGGAATTGAGATAGATAACCCTTTTTGCACCTTCCACCTTTCACCCAGAATACATAGACTTACCTTCAGACCAGAAGGAGCTCTCGCTGTTCGGGATGGCTGATGCATTTTCTCCACCTTACACAAATGGGTATAGAAATGACACTCGTTTTTTGGAAAAAATTGTTTAGGAATTACATTAATTTGAAGATATTACTTTGTCTTTTAAAATGTGTCATTTTTTGCTTCAATTCGTCGCATATTACTTTAATTTATGGCAAACAATAGATGATATCATAATTATCTCTATTTTGAAAGACTCGATTCCAAAACTTCATATTTCTATACTAAGGTTAAAAAAAACTTGCAATAGTGTCTATTCTACACAACTTGGCCGACACTTATTCTATGACATGTGCAGTGGACTATGACGCGTCCTCGCCAAGATTGGCGTTTGACGAGTTAAGTGGGCACTTTTCATCGAAGGGGTGGCAATGACCGATCGCCTGAAAGCCTTACCGTGTAGACTTCGTAACACCTTACGATAGAAATACCTACTCGACTAATAGGATAGGTTATGAGCGACCGAGTTTTGGGCAGTTTAATTTTATGTTAGAGTTTTTTGGAATAGGTACTTTGGTTCATGGAATGTGGCCTCGGTTTTTATTTGATCTTTGCAATAAATTGTTTGAGTGGTAGTTTGAACACGTATGTTTTAAGAACCATATCAGAATGACCACCCAGTTGGCACAATGGTCACCATGCCGGACTGCCAAACCCAGGGTTGCGGGTTCGATCCCCGTCTCAGACAAGTATTTATGCTTAGATATTTGTCTGTGGTCTAGTTGATTTTATGTATTATAAGAATATATTTTAACGAAAGAAAAGTATATAAGTAGTATATCCGTTGTCTAGCACTCATAACACAAGTCTAGTTACTTAGCTTGGGGCTAGATGGCGATGTGTGGAATGTCAGGCAATATTTATTTATTTACTAGCTATGCTCCGCGGTTTCACCCACGTAAGTCCCGATCCCGAATATCGAAATAAAAAGTAGCTTATAGCCTTTCTCGATAAATGGACTATCCAACAAAAAAAATTTCAATTCAAACCAGTAGTTCGTGAAATTAGTGCGTTCAAACAAACAAACAAACTCTTCAGGTTTATATTATTATTTATTAGTAGGTATAGATTTTATCTATCTAATCTATAGATAGATTTAAAGAACTTCTATGTATTTTATGTTTGCAGGAAATCATATTTGAAGTCATCTTTATAGATTAGACTAGCTTTTGCCCGCGACTTCGTCCGCATGGAATACAAACTTTGCCCCACTTTTTCACCCCCTTAGGGGTAGAATTACGGAAAATCTTATCGGATGCCTACGTCATACAAAGAACACACCCTCCAAGTTTCAGGTCTTTACGATCAGCGGTTTAGGCTGTGCGTTGATCCGTCAGTCAGTCATTCAGGACAAAGGATTTTATATGTATAAATGTAAAAAGGGCCAAGAGTGTTAGTCGGTTGATTCTCTAAAATCTTATCGTATGCACCCGCGGTAAAGTTTTGACAAATTGATAGCTGTCAGCCACCCTGAACTAGCTCGGAACTGAATTATTTATTACGTTAAAATACCAGGCTATACCTAGTTAATATTTAGTGTGATATGTCTCCGGCGTTGAAGTTCCGTTAGCATTGATAGCATATATCATAGCCTGGAGTCGTTTTTATGGGAAATTGTAATCAGTCCAAAGGCGAAACGATTGTCGGAGAACGCTGGTACAGTTCCAGCCCCGGTAGAGTTTTAAAATTACTATTATTGGCATGTTTTCATTCTAATAATTTTTATTTGATAAAATGATGAGTTAGAAGACTCTAAACTTCAACTAAAGCAGGTGCCTAGAATCTTGCTTGTGTTGAAAACATTCTTATCAAATACCAGCCGTTTTGAGCTCCACGATGGGTCTGCAATTATGAAGCTGACCGTACAATCGTAACAAACATACTCTTTTGGTCGTCTACGGAAGCGTAGTTTCGAAACCAGTTACGAAGTAAACATAATTCTTCTGTATACGAAATGCATACCTAGTAACATTGCAAATTTTCGAATTTATTATATTTATCTATATATATATAAAAGAAAGTCGTGTTAGTTACACCATTTATAACTCGGGAACGGCTAAACCGATTTGGCTGAAAATTGGTGGGGAGGTAGCTTACAATCATAAGACGGACATAGGATATTTTTTCGATATTCCCTCGGGATCGTGACTTACGCAGGTGAAACCGCGGGGCGCAGCTAGTTAGGAATATAAATCGCTTTAACACTAACTTATACTAAAAACTATATTAAAAAAAAAACGAAGTTGTTTTGGGTTAGTGGTGGAAATATCCGGTCTCCAAGCGACCCGTCGCTGAGCTACCCACTTTGATTACATTTTGTTTTATATTTTGCTAAAAAGATTTGAAGAACATGTCAAAATGCTAGTCTTTCGACTGTTTGGAAGATGGAGGATATCGATAAATTGTTAAGGTGCAGAAACCACTTGATGATACCTAAGCGAAAGTCAAGTATCTCTCCAGTAGAGATTGGTGGTAAAAAAAATCCATCTTACTACACCAGGGATACTTTGGTAGGGATTAGTACACTAGCCCGTCAGAATTAGGACACTGCATCCAAATATTCTACGTAATTTCTAAGGCTAAAATCTCTAAACACCTCAACTCTGTCAGTAAACCTATTTCACATAACGTAGGTACGTACAGTGGACTACAAAATGCATAACCCAAGTAACATTAACTTCGTCCTACCTAAGTCACAGTTAAGTTATTCAAGTACGACAACAAAGGAAGCCTGGGTACCACAGTGGAAGTACTGAGTACTATGATATTACAGCTCTGTTTTAAACGCTCATGTTATCCTACTAATACAATACTGTTGGATACAACTCTAACTTAAACATTGATGTTTTAGTAAAAATGTAAAAACAAAATTGGGATCTTTTTTATCCTCCAATTGTGATTAAAGTTGGAATATTTTTACACGTTGCTCCGATAATTTCTTTACACTCGTTTTTTTATTTATCGGCTCGTTTAGTTCAGTTGAGTCATACCCATTCTCTTAACTAAGCTAAGTGTACAATCTATATATATAAAAGAAAGTCGTGTTAGTTACACCACTTATAACTCAAGAACGGCAGAACAGATTTGGGTGAAAATTGGTAGGGAGGTAGCTTAGAGCCAGGAGACGGACATAAGATACTTTTTATCCCAATATGCCCACGGGATCGGGACTTACGCGGGTGAAACCGCGGGGCGCAGCTAGTTTTTTATAAAAAGCGTTTCAATTAAGTGAAGGTTATTTGAAAATGGTCGTATACAATTAGTTACTCTAGTCGGTTTCGGCAGAGTTACAACTGCCGTGGTCACGTGTAGACTGATAGATAATTATTCAAAACGTGGTCTCAACTCATTTTATTAAGAACTAGCTTTTGCTCGCGACTTCGCCCGCGTAGAAGTCGAAAATGAACCAGGGAATCACGTTGTCTCATACAAATTTTGTTCCCCTTTTGTCACCCCCTAAATTATAGAATTTCAGCGCATTATTTCTCATCGGTTACCTACGTCATACAAAGAACACACCCTCCAAGTTTCAGATCTCTGCGATGAGTGGTTTAAGCTGTGCGCTGATCCGTCATTCAGTCAGTCGTTCAGGACAAAGCATTTTATATGTTTAGAGAGCATCTTCGTGTTGTGTTACTAACGTCTGTAAAATACAAACGTTAGAAAGAAAGTAGTGTAACTATAGGCACAGTGGAAGTCCCATGCATTACCTGTTGTATCCTGAACACTGTGGTTTCAGGAAACTGCGTACTGAAACAGGGATTAATGTGGAGACAGAGCGGTGAGAGACTATACCATTTCATATAGGAGAAAGGAGCTTTGCCCGCCTTATATGACGGATTGTGAAAAACCTGACGTGTTTGCTTATAATGTACACTTTTTGTCTTCTTTTATTATAAGTAATCTACACTAATATTATAATAAAGAGAAGAGTTTTTCTTGTTTGCAACAAATAGGCTCTGAAACTACTTGACCGATTTTGATGAAACTTGGTATGAGGATATATTGATTAATAGGAAATAACATAGGCTACTTTTTATCCCGATATTCCAACGGGATCGGGAGTTATTATAAATATAGATAGTGCTTCACCCAGTAGTTGTTTTGCTAAATAATAGTGCTTGAGCCGGCACCAGGCGTAACTTGATTTTTTATCAAAATGTATTGGTATCCTATTTTAGTTTGTAGCGTTACTTGGCCGCGTATAGCGTAGTTGTAAGCCGGAGGTCGCCAGCTCAAATCTCGCGGCGGTGAAAAATTTTTGAAGATGCATTTTTCTTTGAAAATAATAATAATGGCGTATTGTGTTGGGCTATAATTAGTGTTAATTAGAAGTGGTGTCATTTTATGCGGTTTTTGATGTGTAAATGTTGATAAAATCGGTCAAAAGACCCTTGCAAAAATTAAGGGACAGTATGTAACGTTACAAAAACGTCATAATTTGTAACAAGTAATGGAAAGAGTAGCTGTAGCTAATCTAGTATGTTTTAGGCTGACTTGAATTAGCTACATCCATACATGTAAAACGATACTCGTATTTTTATTCAATTTGATTAATTAACCGTGCCCAAATGTAGAAAAGTTAAGAAGAAAATATTTAATATTATTTTTCATAAATAATAGTTTCGTTCTATTTTGATCTAAAAGTACATTTCCGGTTTACTTTGAATATTTTTATTACGTCATCGATTGATTTATGCGTTTCGTGATTGTTGTAGGGCGGACGGGGGCGGAGGGCGAAGGGCGGAGGGCGGGTGGCGAATGATTGTTATTATAATAGCTGTGCACTTCGGTGTAATCATGAAATTCCTTCGGTTCTCTATCAAGGGGTACAAAGATAGAGGAACTTTTGGTTCTTACTGAGATTCAGTTTGCCGTCTTTCTAGCTTCACTAGCGTCTCTCGAAAGCCCCGTTTATTTGAGGGATTTTGAGTCACAAGCGTATAGGTGTTTCCAAGAAAGTGTGCTACATCTTAGACTTCATCGTGTGAGATAGTGGTCAAACTATTTTTGACGAGATAACGTCTAATAAATTGATGGAACACCTGCATTCACAAAAAAGTGTCACAGTAATATTGTGTGACGTCATGTGTCATGATAATATGACAAGACGCGTCATGGTAACTTAGGAAACAGAGTATTTAATAATAATATCGACCATCTGGGCTTGTGTTATGCTGACGAGTGACAAGTAGAAGACTAATATAAATAAAAATATATATATATATATATATATATATATAAAAGAAAAGAAAGAAAAAAATTTCATGGAATAACAAAACAATCTAAATTTTTCATTGTTTTCTTAAGACGTTATTATGAAAAATTATCGTCCATAAACCGACTTTACAGACAAGCATTTTATTGTTTTTATTATATTTTATTAATATTTTGTTACTATATTCTCCCACTGCTAGGCAAAGGCCTCCCTAACATCTTTGTAAGTAGTTCGATCCTGGGCTAGGTTTAACTAGTCTCCGTCAAATGCATTGAGATCGATACGCCATCGTTTATCTGATCTTTTTTTATGCTTACTTTGGTCTGATATTATGTAGACCCATTTTGGTCTAAATCGTAGGTTTTTAGACTCAGAGCGGTTTAGACTGTGCATTATCATTCAGCCAGTCAGTAGGTTAGCTAAATTATTATTATAATTAAAAATAGTGCACAAAAGACACTATAGTGTCGCCTGAAGAATCGCCCAAAAGCTCGTTTTGAATGGGTTCATTCGAACCGCGTGGTTGAAGCAGTGCGAATGACCTACGGTATCTTTTAGAATGGGTTGATTCGGGCCACGGAGCAAAATGACGCATGTAAAAAATTAAGAATTCTAATTTTTATTTATACAGATTAGTAGGAAAGTGTAGTAAAATATCACCCCGGTTCAGTGGAAAAGATCAAATTATCCGTCGTAAAAAAGAGTGTTCCTCAATAATGAGACCGAGTAGCCCGTGACAGAACGGTCTACAATGTTGCGGTCCGCCCGAAGCCTCCGGATTCCTCCTTTTTACCCTCTCACATTTTTAATATCCCCTTTCTATGTTCACTTACAACAATTTTAATACTTAAAGTGTATTGTAGTATTGTTCTATCAGTCGTGGATTTGATTATTTCAAAGTTTCTTTTTTAATTAAAAATTCACAAAGTTACCTAGTTGTAATATGCAATAAGAAATAAATATATTTTTGAATGAATTATTGCTGAGGTGGTAATCATCCACCTATCCGATATAGATTTTATTTGTGACGATGCTCAAATAATTAAAATAAAACTTTCTCACAGTTGTATGTTTGTTAAGTATAGGACATATGTTTTTAACAAATCATGTCAGTTGAGCCATTAGTTTCACTTAAGATAAGAACAATGTAAACCTTAATAAATAAAGTATTCTAATAGGTTCCCGACTGCGTTGCATAAAAATTAGACACGCTTAAGAAATCCTAAATAAACATAGCGTCTAGAGGATCCATAAATTTGAAAGCTGACCCAGCATGTTGCACAAAGTAACGAACGGAATAGAAAAAAGGGTATTTCTTAGAAATTGCGCAGGCACACACCGTCCCACTGAAAAGGGCGTTTATGACAAGACGTCGCCAGAAGTCCGAGAATAGTGATTGGATAATGAGTTTCGCACAGGACACCCGCCCATTTTAATTGAGAAGGGATGATAGCCGAAGACGAAAATCGAGGACGAAAGGAGGACACAGTTGGGTTTGGGCCAGATCAGAGGGCAGAAGTAGAAGCAGTTTTGTATCGATTTAGAAGCAGTGTTATATAATACTAGCGTCCATCGCGGGACGAAGTCATGATAGAGTTTAATTGTCTTTAAGTTATGGTATAATTCGTAGATAACGTAATTAAAGTAGAATAAGTGATGAGTGTTGACCTACGCCGGCGTATTTGGTAATGTAATAGCATAAGTCAGTTGTTATTTGAGTACAGGTTGACTACAGTAATGGAAGTAAGATAATTTAATGTAATGCATTTGCTTTCGCTAATCTAGCCAGAGTCCCAGTATATGGAAATACATTGACGGCTATTTACATAGCAATTTATCTGAGAGAGACGGAGAGAGAGAAGGAGAGACCCCAGTCAATGTTAAATCGCAATGTCAAGAATTTAAAGTAAAGTAAAGCCATTGTGTTAGTCAACCTGTAGTTCAAGATGCATGGGAAATGATATAGTATAAGGTAATTACTATCCTATGTAATCTAATAGTATATAAGAATGGCCTGAGGGTTTTTTACTTTGGATTTTGCGTTTTTCCCTTGACTGTAGAGTGGCCTTAGTAACGGAAAAATCCAGTCATAATGTGCTAAAACTAGTACATTATGATTTAAATAATATCACAGTTTCTCTTTTGGTTCACACAAATATATTGAATAAATACCAATATTAGTAAAGGTTAAATAGGAAGTTTTAATGTTTAAGTTTAAGAACCTTTGCTTAATTGACACTCTTAGGTAGGAATCAGACGCTGCAGGTACAGGCGCGTAATCCCAACGCAACTTTCCATTTTATAGGAAGATAGTCCGAGTATACTTCATGAACTACTGAACCATATAATCCAGAGGTCACCAAATAACTCTTTCAACTATAACCAATTCTAGAAAGGATACGTTAGTCTCCGTTGACCGATAGAGCCTAACGTATACATGGACGGTGTACCTATATGGACGCATACATAACATATACAAGTACATACACTAGTACTAGCCAGATCTATCAACTATAACAATTAGTTTCTATTAGACTCTTTACCTACTAGGTAGTAAAGATAGGTAGGCTGAACGAGCGTTACACCTACAGCCGGAGAGAGAGCAGAGCTACGGGTCTACAACGGAAGGTAGTAACTATTTAAGAGCTATGTAGGTAGTAGGTTCCGCTATCTAGAAACAGAATAGATCAATATTAGGCGAGGCTAAGCAGGTATTAGGTGAATATTTATAGAAGTGGAGAGGTACATTGAAAATACAGTGAGATCGCATCCGAGGGACACATATGCGCGTGCTGTACCGTCTTGTTTTCATCCAAGGCGATGAAATAGGCCGAGACGGCGCGCATATTGACCATGCGAGTCACTAGGATTGGAGTCCTATACGCGAAATGTCATTACATACGTTAGCAAGGCACACGGACGCAGTCCCCTAGGGTAAGTCTACAGACACGTCCTCTCTAAGAATGACCACCGAAATCAATATGGCCATATTGAAACTCTCAAATACTAAATACGATATAATATAAACCATGGTATACTGGGCTCAAAATGAATCCACGTCCCGGGACGTGTCGATAGTAGACGCTTCTCAGCGAAAGGTGGTCAGTTCTAGCCCATGTTGCATTGCAACACCGCTTCAGGCGGAAGTAGGGTTCCCGTAAATTCACTAGGGGACTGGCCGTGACCTGTTGGTGGGATACCAAGCAAGGTTGAATACTTATTCGCGCCCGCTGTCAGTTTACCGTGAGAACTGTACCTAAATAGACAAAATAGAGATTCTGTTTTACAGTTTGGATTAAATACACTGCATAAACTAATTAAGTGGAGATACAGGTATCACAACAAAGGTAAACTCAGGGGGAATTGATGAAGTATTTGATCTTGTCCACTGCCCTATGTACTGACGAAAGTTAACTTAAAGAATAGATACTAGAAGATATTATATTTTAATAAACATAGATATTTTATTACAGTTGATAATCTACTGCACAGTCGATACCCTCCAACTCTATAAAACCTATACTTGTAAGGCTAATATATTGATACCCAATTAAATAAATCGACGATCACAGCTGGTAGGCCTGGTACCACTACATTGCACACAATGTCAGTAGTTTGGTTATTGCACACAATGTCAGTAGAGGGTTGACTTTCCTGTAAAAATTACCTCATTTAAAAAAAAAGTTCGAGTTTTTAAAAGTTGTTTATCTAGACGTCTAGAAGAACAAACACATATTGTATTGGTACATTAGTTTGTAAATACGTTCATATTATTATATATATCAAGTATCATACAAATATCTTATATCTTTAAATGAGCAATTCTTGTATATATATATATATAATTGGAATCTCGGAATCGGCTCCAACGATTTTCATGAAATTTGGTATATAGGGGGTTTCGGGGGCGATAAATCTATCTAGCTAGGAATCATTTTTAGAAAATGTCATTTTATTCGTGTTTTATCGAAACTTACTTTTTTTTTATCTGAAAAATATGACTCTTCCTGACATCTATTGGCGAACTACTAATACTATTTTTTGTGAGCAATAAAGTTATTCCAGCAGATGGCGTTGTTAAGTAACACGAAGTCAATGAGTGTTTGCTTTGAGGTTAGACTAAGTAAAAAAAAAATACCGAGCAAAACTCGGTCATCCAGGTACTATATTTAATCTAAGACGGAAATCGATCCCGCGACCTTCTGCCTCGTCATAGGGTGTTCGCCCACCGCGCCATAGAGGTTGTCAAGGTACGAATATTAACCGAATAGGTACGTACAAATACCCACAGGCTATCCGGTCAAACCATAATTTACCCGACACCTGTAAAACTCGGAAACTGCAAAACTAAATACATAAAATCTCCCTGAAACAAAGCATTAATCTCCTTTAGGACTTAGAGCGAAAGCAGACAGAAGACTTTGCGATCGGGCGATGGCTAATGACAGACCGTGAATTTGAAGGCAAATTGAGAGAGTTTTTTACCCTTTTGATTCCACTTTGATCTACTCTTGTTTCACATTTGATCGTCTTTTGTTTCCAATTTGATCGCATTTTATTTTCACTTTGATCTCCCTTTATCTGTATCTAGTGTATCTTGAGTTAAATTGTATATACAGGAGGTGACATGTCATATAAAATTTCGTAAAGAACATCAATTCTCTTTTTGCATATGTGTCAAATATTATTGGTTTTGCGGTCTATGGTTCGCAAAATTGTTGCAAACTTTTTGTTAGGCATGTCACCTTTAGTAATAACTAAGTTAATGTCGGTGATATTTCATAAAATTTAAGTTAATAAAAGTAAAGTGAATACGAAACTAATTTCTGACACTTCAAAAATATCTACGGCAAGGTTATTTAGCTTTTGACCTTCTTCAAAAAAAGCAGCAGATTCTCATTGTAGGTAAGTGATCACTTCTGCTATCGGGCGATTTAAGAGTCCATAGTCTGCGTTAACCCTAAATAAAGTTAACGTAAATAGTTCTTTGAATGTTAGTGCTAAATGTTATACCGCGGTCGGGGTAGATTGCGAGCGACCGCGGCGGCTGACCGTCCGTTCGTTCTACGTTTATTTTATACCCCGCTATACTGTTCAGAAGAAAACTGTTTAAAAAAACATTTAGGTATTACAAGTAATAGGCATAGGTTCGCCAAACTTTAAAGAAAGATTGTAGGTGGAAAATATACTCTCACAAAAAATACTTGCCTAAATTGTAATTAACAAAATGTTTAAGTAACTAAAAAGTAAGTTTATTGTTTAAGTTACAGGTAAGTTAGTAAGACGTTTCGTGATTTCATGCATGCATGTTTCCAAATGAATAGAGGAATTTTGACTTTGACTTTATAATGTTTAACTAGGATCGTTCAAAATTTTGAGCCTAAAACACAAAAAAAAAATGGCTGCTGGTACTTATGTACGCGCGTGAGAAGTTATACATCCGTCTGTCTGTCTGTCCGTCCATCTGATAAAATTTCACTCTCGCAGCTTCAACTTGTTTTACTTTTAGGTTACGCAAGCTTCAACATGTGACCAAGGTGTTACAGATGCGCGCTCATCTTAAAATTTCACTATCTTCATTTTTCATAATACGCCTGAAGAAATATAACTTCAAAAATATATTTTCTTGGATCCCGTCAAAACTTTGGAATAAAAAATAACTTATCTATGTGATTCGATTTTTGCGTGTACAAATATGTTACACGCACAACGGGCACGATGTATGCCTCCGTGCGGGGAATTCGGTGCCTTCTATCCCCCAACAAACATATTGAAATACTTACACATGCTCGCACTTTTGCATTTTACGGCAGCGCTAGACGGTTGGGAAAAAGCAAACCTGCCTAGGAGACTTTTGGCCATTTGTGCCGTGTAAACTAGAACTGAAGTAAAAATCTTATAACTGCATTAAGTAGTGATGTAGTGACGTGTCATGAGACTCTGAACTGTTCCGTGGTGTAACCATGACCCCTAAAGCCCGAGTGTGGAGTGGTCGAACTATAAGAATTTAATTTCGAATTTTTTTTTCATTGAAAAAGATAGAGATACAAAAAATAAATGAAAGCCTTTAATTTGTATTCAGGCAAGTACTTAACAATTTCGCAAAAGGAAAGTTAAAGTTTATGTTTTCGTTGACGACTGTACAAATTCAACGAATGCATTCATAAAGCTTTTTCAGGTAAATGTTGCTTCGTTTGGGAATCACAGAATTTTATATCGAAAAGATTTATTTGGACAACCAACACTGGGAATTCATGTTTATATTTTTTGGTTATTTTATGATTTTTTTTGGTTTTGGTTATTTTATATATTTTTTGGTTATTTTATGATTACAAAATAGTATCTTCATATTAATTTTTAACCCCCGACGCAAAAACGACGGGGTGTTATAAGTTTGACGTGTCTGTCTGTCTGTGGCATCGTAGCTCCCGAACGGATAAACCGATTTTGATTTAGTTTTTTTTATGTTTGAAAGGTAAATTAGTCGGGAGTGTTCTTAGCTATGTTTGATCGAAATCGGTTTAGCCGTCTGAAAGTTATGGGGGATAAACGTAAAGGTTAACAACCGAATGTAAATAGATATGCCCGAGTGGGGTATCAAATGAAAGGGCATGATTTGCACATTACAAATAGCTACGTTTAATTGAAATCGGTTTAGCCGTCGAAAAGTTATGGGGAATAATGTAAGGTTTCGTTGAATATATAAATATATAGTTATTCAAAGTATTGTGCAGTACTTTTTATTATTTCTAGTTGATTTTATTCTGCATTTTTAAAACGATTAATTATATTATAAGGGATTCTTTAAAACCGTTTTATTAAAAAAACGTTTACTAAACACATAAGGAAAGTAACCGCAACATCTAATCATAGCGGAGTTTTTGCCATGATCTAAACAATGTGTATAAAGCCACGGGTTTCCTATTAAATTCTCTGAAGTCAAAGCAAAACTATTTCATTATACTGTAGGCACGTACCTACAGTTGTTATGAAAATTGTTATATTTACATTAAATTAATTCTGATATAGGTATCGTAGATAGCTCAATGGTACAATCGGCAAAGGACTGAGGGTAGCACGTGCATATTTTAAAGGACGTGGTGTTCCGTCGCTTCCGCGGACAAATTCCACAAGAACAGACTAAAACGAAAGTGTAGTGTCATGGAAGTGCTCTTTAACACATTCAATTATTATTATGAAATATGTATGTTAGTCTATAAGGTATGTATCTATGGGCCTTTGTAGCCTGAAATAAATGATTTATTATAATTTATTATTTAAAGTTTTTACTTTTTAAATAACGTTTCAGTAATTGTTAATTATTTTGCTCGATATCACAAAAGCTTTCAAAGTCAATAAATAAATAGTAAATATTGCAGGACATTCCACACATCGCCATCTAGCCCCCAAGTTAAGTAACTAGACTTGTGTTATGGGTGCTAGACAAACGGATATACTTTTTTGTAAATATATACTAGTAAGCCTTAGAAACAACCAGACCACAGATAAATATCTAAGCATAAATACTTGTCTGAGACGGGAATCGAACCCACAACCCTGTGTGTGGCAGTCCGGCATGGTGACCATTGTGCCAAAGTGGTCGTCAAAGTGTTAGTTATTTCACGCAGAATAACCAAAAAATATTAAACCGTCATTAAAAAGATTAAAACTTTAATATATGCATTTGCTACCCTCAGTCCTTTGCTGACTGTACATAAACTTCCTTTACTGCATACACTTAGGTACCCCTAGCCATAGGACAGTTATGTTTTTATACTGTATCTATTAAATATATGATTAAAACATGAATTAGTCATTAAATTGTTCTAAGAGGTACCTACTGGACACATGACGCACATCTCGACAGCATCGTCACCTACCATCATGCAAGTCGATAGTATGTTCTTGAATATAATCTAGAAAATATATACAGCGCCAGCAACTTTAATCTATGCTATGATTAAAGTTGCTGGCTGTATTAGATGCAGTAGGTTTGCCTAGAACCTATCAGCTTAATCGACCGTGTCCATAGGAATGGACTTGTTAACACGTTTGGAGTAGCTACCATTATTAAAACAAATTAAATTAATGTTTGACCTAAATTTAAATTGTAATAAATCCACTTAAATTAATATTATATTTAATTAGAAACACTCAATTAATAAGGGTAGGTAGGTACCTATACCTAACAATAACTGCCTTTTCACAGAGCCCATTATTCTGTGTTTAATTCGAGTTAGACAATTATAATCGTCATTATCCTAAATTAGAGTGTCATTCACTCAATTGTCGTTAACCAGATTTCAGAGTTGTCTTTTAATTATGTCTGAATGTCTTACGAGCTTTGTTTTATTTCTGGTATCAAATCTAATATTATGAAGCTGAAGAGTTTGTTTGTTTGAACGCGATAATCTTTGGAAATACTGGTTCGAATTGAAAATTTATTTTTGTGTTGGATAATTTATCGAGGAAGGCTGTAAGCACTAAGCCGCGACCAATAGAAGCGAAACATCGGTGAAAAATGTGTAAAAATGGGAAAAAATATTTATATTTGAAAGCTTCTGTTGCGTGCGCTGCGTAAAGAAAGGTATGATTGTTTGCATTGAATACTGGACGGATTTCGATGAAACTTGGTATGAGGGTACATTGATTCATTAACAGTAATATGGGCAACTTTTTGTCCCGATATTCGTACGGGATCGGGAGGTACGCGGGTAAAACCGCTGAACGCTGTTAGTATTAAATATACTATACTTATTAAACCTAACTTTATTATTCGATCGAATGTTTAATAACTTAATGTGGAAAAATAATAGTGTTATGAATATAATATTTTTCAATTGATATTATAATACAGAATAATATCGTGTCTGTTCGTTGCAGTTTTTTCCATTAAAGTCTCGAACCGGCCGCGTAGCGTGGCAGGAAAATTCAATTCAGTCTAGACTTAGAAAACAAGCATGCGATCTATTCTAACTAGCATTAAAATAATACTTTGAGCTTCCTTCTTGCCTCTTGTTATTTAAATTAAATGGAATATGTTTTTTAAACTACATACAGTTTTTAGGAATTTTTACCTTTGTGTCAATGGATTTAATATGCAATAATATGTCAATTTAAAAGCTCTTCAAAGTCCCGTTCCTACTCAAATCTGGTGGACATCAGGCTTAGTGTTGGCTGAGCAATGAGCACACTACGTTGGATGGTATTGGAATATAATAATATTGTTTAACTGTTTCATGCTGAATCAATTGGTGAATAATTCCGCCTGTTTCGATTATTTTTATTTTTATTTTTCGACTAATTTGGTTTGTATATATTTTTTAGTATTATCCTCCTTATATTTCTATCGCGTTATGAACAACCCACCCATCCCCTTCCTTAATTCTTGTCCATCCAAAGGTTGCCTGGAAGGTATTTTGTAAGGTATTAAATATGAATTTAATTTTAGCATACGATAAGGGGCGGGTTATTTGACTAACTGGTGATTAATTTTTGTATTTATAATGTTAAATGTGTATGTCTTTTTATATTATTAAATAAATTACGCTTTAGAAAAAAATTATTCCATTTTAGCATATAGGTAGTTACTTAAGTTAGAATTAATTTTAATTTTGTTAAATGTAATCATTTTGCGTTTTGTTTTTATGGTGCAATAAAGTGTTTATCTATCTATCTGTCCTTTGGTTTGAGATCAGTCAGTCAGTCAAATTAAGAACCTCCCTTTCCGGCTAAAATTATATATAAAATATGAAATTAAAAATCGTGACTGACTCATCAAATAAACCAATCTATATTTTTTTTATTTTAGCCCGATTCTATCTATCTTTATAGATAAAATTGAAAGTTCTGATTGTTTGATATATCAATGGACGAATCGGGCTAAAATAAAAAAAATATAGATTGGTTTATTTGATGAGTCAGTCACGATTTTTAATTTCATATTTTATATATAATTTTAGCCGGAAAGGGAGGTTCTTAATTTGACTGACTGACTGATCTCAAACCAAAGGACAGATTGGCTATACAGATAGTTTCATAACGTAGGCATCCGTTATTATTATTATTTATTATATTAAATATCAACAAAAAAATCTTTTAACTAAAAAAGTACTAGTAAACCAAACATAATGAGGTTTGTGTTAAGAAAGGTTTTAGGAAAATTCAACGGTTAAGTCAGTGCGACAGCAGGGCTGCCGAGCAACTTATACAGCATCTCTTATACTGCCCCTCTAGCCCTGGTAGCTGTACGTTGGCAACCTGGCAGCATACCAGGTCTTTGGCGTTGTTGTAATCGCTTCCTTGATTTTTTGCTACTTTGACTTTGTGCTATCGACACGAAAAAGAAAGAAAAACGGTTAAGTTGTAGTAAAAAGTTAGATTTTATAAATGTACCTACTTCTTGTCTAATATCTAATCAGCTCTCTTAGACAAGATTGCTTTCTATTAGCGATATCGCCAATCGACGGATTTTTATTTTATTTTTTTGTATGAAATTGACACAAGCCAAAGAAAAGTCACGTAGTTTTAGAGAAAAAAAATGGTGGAAAAGTTCCATCTCATGCTAATTTTATACAATGTTGTATGTCAGTTTTGGCACAATGGTCACCATGCCGGACTGCCAAACACAGGGTTGCGGGTTCGATTCTCGCCTCAGACAAGTATTTATGCTTAGATATTTGCCTGTGGTCTGGTTGTTTCTGTGTATTATAAGTATATTTTTACAAAAGAAAAGTATATAAGTAGTATATCCGTTGTCTAGTCTAGCTCCCATAACACAAGTCTAGTTACTTAACTTGGGGCTAGATGGCGATGTGTGGAATGTCATGCAATAAATATTTTGTTATTTATCGATTGGCGACATCGCTAATAGAAAGCAATCTTGTCTAAGAGGGCAGGTAAACACATTTATTTTTTGATATGCAAGTGAACCTAAATTATGTTATCACTTCTATATATGCGCCTTCACCCAATGGTTCCCCAGCTTGACAGCTTCGATTTTCATATTACTCTTAAATAAGCAATACCGGTCCCTTAGCACTGACTGAGACAGGGCACACTGTTCGATCGTCAAATGCTTTTAGAAGATGAGTTCTTGGAATTCGACGGTCCACTGATTCCTGCGGGTGCACTCGATTATATATCGTGACTAGCTTTTACACGCGAATTCGACCACATAGGGGTTGAATTTTACAAAATCCTTTCGTAGCGGATGGCTTCGTTGGAACAGCTATCTGTATGTCAGTCCGTACATTAGTTTGAGCTATGCGTTGATATTTCAGTCAGTCAGTCGAATGCAGAACCTACTTCTTTTGATGTTGGTTAAAAACAAAAAAAACTGAAACTGAATTCTTAAATAAAATAAAATTTAAATAGATAAAAAAACTTACAACCGAATTGAGAACCTCCTCTTTTTTTTTAAAGTCGGTTAACAAAAGAGATAATTAAACTAAAATTAAAGTAAACACTTTTGAAAGGAACAAAATTCGATGATACGGCTTTCGTAGTCAAGTATATTTATCTTTGTGTATATCTATCTATACTAATATTATAAAGTGGAAAGATTTTTGTTTTTATGTTTGTAACGAAAAGGCTCCGAAACTATTTGACCGATTTTCATGAAACTTGGTATGATAATACATTTATTTATTGGGGATAACATGTAATAGTAGGCTTTTAGAACGAATTCCTACGGAATCGGAAGATACGCGGGCGAAACCGCGGAGCCCTGCCAGTCGTATTCTACGTTCCTTCCTACGTTATACAAATACTATCTAATCTTTCCCATACAGATAGATAGATACACTTTAGTCTGTGTAATATTGGTATAAATATGACTTTGTACTAGAATGTATCAACTTGTAGTTTGTTAGATATTTGGGCTGGTATCGGTGATGGGTAAACTTGTAGGAACTGTATTCATGAGTTATGGCATTGGAGCGTTCTATGTTCCTAACTGTGTTGTACAGGTACTATCTAATCTAATCTATGACATTCAGACAGACAGATACACTTTAGTATGTGTAATATTATTATAAAAATATATTTGTACTAGAATGTATCAACTTGTAGTTTGTTAGATACTTGGGTTGGTATCAGTGATGGGTAAACTTGTAGGAACTGTATTCATGAGTTATGGCGTTACAGCGTTTTATGTTCCTTACTGTGTTGTACAAATACTATCTAATATAATCTATGACAATCAGACAGACAGATACACTTTAGTCTGTGTAATATTAGTATAAATATATCTTTGTACTAGAATGTATCAACTTGTAGTTTGTTAGATACTTGGGTTGGTATCAGTGATGGGTAAACTTGTAGGAACTGTATTCATGAGTTATGGGATTACAGCGTTTTATGTTCCTTACTGTGTTGTACAAATACTATCTAATATAATCTATGACAATCAGACAGACAGATACACTTTAGTATGTGTAATCTATGCTAATATTATAAAGCTGAATAGTTTGTTTGTTTGTTTGTTTGAACGCGCTAATCTCAGGAACTACCGATTCGAATTGAAAAAATATTTTTGTGTTGGAGAGTCCATTTATCGAGAAAGGCTATAGGTTACTTTTTATTCCGATATTCCTACGGGATCGGCAGTTACGCGGGTGAAACCGCGGAGCGCTACTAGTATTGGTATAAGTATGACGTTGTACTAGAATGTATCAACTTGTAGTTTGTTAGATACTTGGGTTGGTATCAGTGATGGGTATACTAGTAGGCACTGTATTTATGAGTTATGGCATTGGAGCGTTCTATGTTCCTTACTGTGTTGTACAGATACTATCTAATATAATCTATGACATACAGACAGACAGATACACTTTAGTCTGTGTAATCTATATATATAAAAGAAAGTCGTGTTAGTTACACCACTTATAACTCAAGAACGGCAGAACAGATTTGGGTGAAAATTGGTAGGGAGGTAGCTTAGAGCCAGGAGACGGACATAAGATACTTTTTATCCCAATATGCCCACGGGATCGGGACTTACGCGGGTAAAACCGCGGGGCGCAGCTAGTATTGGTATAAATATGACTTTGTACTAGAATGTATCAACTTGTAGTTTGTTAGATACTTGGGTTGGTATCTTGTAGGAACTGTATTCCTGAGTCATGGTATGAGAGCTTTTACGTTATTGTTGTGTTTAATAAACAATTCATTGAAGTTGAGTAGATAAGGTTCGTTTTAAATGTGGTTTACTTGTACTTGTCGATTGTCAGAGGAAAGAACTCGTCTGGAGTCAATCCACTTAGCCGCTGTTCATCACGATGTTTCCTTCATTAAATGAAACCCGCTTAGTTCGCTCCAGGCGTATTGACCAGTTATTTTCTTCGAACACGGTCGACTAAGCTGAGAGGGCGGTATGGGCTCTGGGCAAGCCTTCTTCATCTAATACATATTTTGGCACTACAGTGATCTGACTAGCAAGTATAAAAGTTGGCGATGTTTAAATCATCTATACATATAATAAATCTGTAGACATAAAAAAATCTGTAATTGTAAGATATCCAGAAAAAAAATACACAGGTCGTCTTAAAATCGTTAGCTGAACACGATAGGGTAGTTTTTAGAATTTTTGTCTGTTTGTTTGTCTGTTTGTTTGAACCAGGTAATCTTATAAATCTATAATAAAGGACAGTATTAATATTATTACTTGTACCTGTATTCGGGCTGTTTTTTCACAACTAGACCTATTTAGAATATTAAATTTAATTTATAAATAAACTAGCTGTTTCCTGCGACTTCATCCGAGTGGTAGTTTTGTTCTATATACTAAAACCTTTCTCTTGAATCACTCTATCTATTAAAATAAACCGCATCAATATCCGTTGCGTAGTTTTAAAGATATAAGCATACATAGGGCCAGACAACGGGAAGCGACTTTGTTTTATACTATGATGTAGAAAGTCCCGTTCTAAGCATCTAAGGTCTAATGTTTCCATGTCATCAACAACTAGTACTCTAATAAATCTAACGCCTATATCTCGAACAATGCGGGTTAAGCGACGCCTGGCGCGGTCATCACTTTGATGGGTGACCAATTAGTAGTGTGGCAAAAATGTATTTTCGTGAGCCCCTCCGTGCTTCAGAAGGCATGTTAAGCCGTTGGTCCCGATTGCTACCTCTAGTAGCAGTCGTTAGGTCAAGTAAGAGGCCTTAGGGCGATCTGAAAACTCTAACAATAGGTGAGCCACACTACTATACGAGAAGAAGAAGATCTCGAATCATTACAATTTTATCATTACACCAAGATCCAAGTCACAAAGCAAAACCAAAACAAATAAATTCTCTATTAGTTACTTACATGAAAGTTTTCCGAAAAAAACAATTCTAAGTCCGTAAGACGTTTAAAATAAGAAGTAGTTGAAGTTTCCTTGGCATTAATCGTGAAGGCGACTGTGGCGAGTTGGCGAGTTGGCGACGGAGTAACCTGCCCGGAGTCAGGTGCTAAAACAGTAAGATAAACCCGGCCAACTCCGGAAAACGTATTTACAATGTGTGGTGCCCAATTGGGGTAGGTTTTGGTTTTGGGTAGGTGCTGTGTTGATTATTATAATGTAAAGGAATTGTTTGTGTGGGGTTTTTCGTTATTATTATGAGTAAATTACGACTACGTTTATAGTAATTTTACTTATACTGAACACGTAAAACCCCGTTGAATAAGTGAAAATGGTGTTACTTTGAAAAATATAAATCAAAAATGCATATTAAGTTGTTTTTTTTTTTGTGAAAAACGTATTTACAACTTAATTTTGTACGTGTCTTTTACTTTATTTTGATTTACGTTAGGTTGTCTGAATTAAGTTTTAATTTAATATAAGTATTTGTTTGTAGTTTTATTTGGATTAGCTGCTCCCAGCGGTTTCACCCGCGTAACTCCCGATCCCGTGGGAATATCAAAATAAAATTTAGCCTATAGCTTTTCTCGATAAATGGACTATCCAACACAAACATATTTTACAATTGGAGCCAGTAGTTCCTGAGATTAGCGCATTCGAACAAACAAACAAACTCCTCCTTACAATCTTATATCTTTAAATGAGCAATTCTTGTATATTTATAATTGGAATCTCGGAATCGGCTCCAAAAATTTTCATGAAATTTGGTATATTGGGGGTTTCGGGGGCGATAAATCGATCTAGCTAGGAATCATTTTTAGAAAATGTCATTTTATTCGTGTTTTATCGAAACTTACTTTTTTATCTGAAAAATATGACTCTTCCTGACATCTATTGGCGAACTACTAATACTATATTTTGTGAGCAATAAAGTTATTCCAGCAGATGGCGTTGTTAAGTAACACGAAGTCAATGAGTGTTTGCTTTGAGGTTAGACTAAGTAAAAAAAAAAAACCGAGCAACGCTCGGTCATCCAGGTACTATTGGTTTATATAGGATAGGATTTATATCAAAATAGAAAGTTATTTTACGAAATGATTACATGTATTTGTAAATACGCAACCGGTAGTGGCGACGACGGTCGACCGCGCGTTCACAACAGACGAACTAAGGAAGTTCTACTACATATCCTACCATACCTACTTATATATAAGTTTACCTGCACGCTGTATACACAAAGGGACTTGCTAAAATGTCTGCCATTTATAAGAATCGTGTACTATTATGGCTGTGTTTTGATCCTTAACATAGATAGTGTTAGTACTTTTAAGAGGTTCACGATCATTCTTTGTTGATATTCTTTTGTCGTCGATGCTGTGACGTTATTATTCTGTGAATAACAAAATAGAGGGTTTTTATAAGTTTGATCTCATACTGTTACGTATGTCTGTTTTTTGTTTTTCAGGTGGCATTGGCACTCCGAAAAGAATCAACATAAATTGTTTTTTTTTTTAAATCTAAAAATCAAATTTTCGGCCTAAGGCCTTAACCTAACAACTGATATCAGACCCGTAATTATGTAAGGCAACTGGACGTGTCTCACGTGTGACACGGTTAAATATTTTCACGGATCTTAATTTACTGAAAAATATATACAAATATCGACAAACGTATTCCGTAAGTAGCATTTGTATCCTTAAATATCTATTTTGTGTGGTTTCATAATTCATTTCATAAGTAAACCCTATTTCTGAAAACGTATTGCGCAATCGACATAATAAATAAATATTGCAGCACATTCCACACATTGCCGACTAGCCCCAAGCTAGACTTGTCTTATGGGTGCTAGACAACGGATATATTACTTATATACTTTTATTTTGTAAATATATGTATTTATAATACATAGAATCGACCACAGACAAATATCTAAGCAAATACTTATCTGGGTCGTCTTATAATAAAAAAATAAATAACCAGACCACAGACACTCTACATTAAATATCTTATCTAAACATAAATCTATGACACAATTACATGTCTAAGGCGGGAACCGAACCCGCAACCCAGCGTTTGGCAGTCCGACATGGTAACCATTGTGCCAACAGGGTCGTCAATCATCATCAAATAGTATTACGGAATCAGGGCCCAGAGATAGGAACCGAGATCAAGCAACGACATAGCACTCCCTCCAGATATCTCTCGGATCGCGAAGGGGCCAGAGAAATATTTTTTATCACACTTAATTGTGGTTGGCTTATTAAAACTTTATAATATGATGTAGTAAGAAGTGTAGGTACCTAGGCAAGTCGTAAGTACCTACCTGTTATTTTTATAACCACAACACGTACATTTCGCAAAGAAAAATCTACAATTTGAGACAACATCTACGCAATTATAGTTCCTTATTATCTTATTTCTTTTAGATATTGTAGAAAAATTGTTGTTTAAAAAATATTTATAAAGACAATGAGGATTAATTTATACTTCGGTATTTTTTTTTATTGTGGTTTTTAAGATATACTTATTTTTCGAGTGTTTTTGGATATAATACAAATCTGTAAAGTCGGTGTACGGACAATAATTTTACGTGATAACGTCATAAGAACTCTTTTGTATCGTTGACATTACCATTTCGCATAGGTACTTCAATATGTTGCTATGGTAACTTGTCACTAACGCATGATGCCACACTTTTGTGTGAAGTGCACTCACCAATTTATACGACGTTATCACGTCAAAAAAATCGATAGACCAAAACTCCAGTCTCATTCTTTCCTTTCCAATTCATTCGTGGATCCGTACAGTACAGTGCCCGTAGATCTTTATTTAATTCGATCGAATGATCAAAGACTCTAATTACTAAGTCAAATCGTAAAACCAAGTCGCTCATTTGCAGGCGAGGCGGGCTAATTGAATAAATCGCACTTTATAACATAGAGATAAAATATCTATACTGCAGTAGAGAGTACAACTGAAGGTAAGGAAATATCTGACTGAGTTGTAAACGTCAAATGTGACAATATTAAGAGTAACTAACATCTGAATTACTTTTCAATAAAAAATGGGAGGACAATAATAGGAAAAAAGAATTTAGGCGCATATTCGCAACGTGCTAGTTAGTACAGACGAGTTTGTTTCTCTGGACACGGTCGACTAAGCTAAGAGTGTGGTACAGCGTCCTAAATAGCACATAAATACTAGAAAATGACAATAATATTCTGGAATACCGTTGCAGTTGGCTCATAAATGATCTCTAATTTAGTATTACACACATTGCACTCTATATTGTGATAACTAGGTATTTTATCTCTTCGACTTTATTACCTTATTATTGCGGGAACGACCTGTTCAACCCCCGACGACTAATGAATTAAATAATTAACACAAGTGAAATCATTTCTCCACTCCTTCTCAGTGTCAATGGACTCTTGCCATTATTTTAAATCTGACGTTTGTTTCGATCTGTTGCGTTCCTGTCATTTTTGAAAATGGAACGGAGTTTTTTTTAAAGTCAAAGTCAAAGTCAAAAATCTTTATTCCTTTCAATGCTTAATACCTAGGTATAAGATCACATAGACACGTCTTAAAAACTAAGTTAGGATGTGTGCCTTCGGATCGCGCCCACCAATGAGAAGAAGGCACTTTTGGAAATAAGAATAAAGTATGACGTTACTGTATTTCAATTTAGCACATTTTTATTTATCTTGATGCAAATATTACTAAGAAATATCATTCTAGAAAATGAAAATGAAAAAATCTACAAGAAGAAAATATTACAAGAAATCTTTAAAAATACAAGCGATACGATTTAGGCCGATAGAAAAATCGCCGCCAAAACACTAGGTGATTGCTCTTTTAGCACCACCCAGGTTTCATGTGTGGTTCATCTAGGGTAAACAGGTAAATCCTACAGACGCGAGCAATACTAACCCCCATTTTTTCCTAAATGCTTAAAATTACCCACAACCCCTGTTTATAGAATGAATAAGTAATCATAATTCTGTACAGATAACTCACAGGCAATGTACAATTTTGACATTAGGGGTGTGTCGAGTTTACACCCGGCTGGGTTGCAACAACACGTGTAATTAGTCGCCTCCCTAATTCTCGGCACGTACGCTTAATTATTGCACCTTTACCTCGGGTATGTGTTACCAGTGTATCAAATATATTTGCCGGTGTAAAATAAAAGGAAAAATAAATTTAATTATTTTGTAAAAAAAATTTTTTTATAATTAATCTTGATTCACCTATACATTTCCAGATATGTCACGAGCTCGTTCTAAGAATGTAAATTGTGTAGGTTTTTAAAAGTTGCGAATAGGTAAACAAATATTGCAGGACTTTGCAATTTGCACAGAGCTATCTAGCCCCAAGCCGAGCAACAAGGCTTGCCTTCTAGTGGCCAGAAAACGGATAAAATACTTTTATATTTTTAAATATATAAACCCAGACCACAAACAAATATTTTTGTTTGAGGCGGGAATCGAATCGTCAACCTTCTGCGTCACAGGTAGGTGTTTACTCGCCACACGTCATCAATTATGAGAAGTTTTTGGTTCGTAATAAGTTTTTTTTTACTTTTAAATTAGAATATACGTAAAACTATAAACTATAAGCGTTATTTAAAAAATGGAATGTACCAGAGCCGCGGGGCACTTGAATCCCGGCCGCCCACCCTCCCGAATCAACTTTAAACCAATTTATTAACACCAAAGATGTTCATTACTAACGCCATTGAGTGGCTCAACAAACAGTTACTTGGTAAGGAACAGTGGCTCAGTAACGTCATTATTTAGTCCAATTTGCTGAATTAGCTTGATAAATGTATTTGTATTACCGTTTTAGCAGACCGATGCGCGCGCCGTAGGCTCGTAGCTCTCGGTGCTACGGGCTCGCAGTGTGGCCGCAACGGTTCAGGGGTACGACGCGTACCCTCTACGCGTCGCGTTTCCGGTTTCGTTACGCTCCGTTGAGAAAGTGACGTTTTAAAATCTTCTTTAGTGACAGTGTTTATTGTGTGATTAGTGTTTTTTGAATGAAGGTGAGTGGCTCCGTTCAGCTACTATATTACTAAATTGAAATAAGTATTAAGTTGATAGGTGTTCTTTATGTTTGGTGAATTGTCGTTTTACGTTTATGTCATGTTTTAATACGGGTCGACTGTTATTCGTCCTTTTTGAGTGGTTTCAACTACTTAGCCTTTTCTAAATCTTTCCTTAGATTAAGGTGGGGTTATATGGAGTAGGCTCGTATTATTTACTTTGGTAATTTTTTTTAAGCAGATTACAAATATATTTATCTAATCTAATTATTTACATACCTAAAAAGTAAAAAAGAAACAATAATTAGGTTTCTTCTTTTTGGATTTTTTTCCTGAATTATACGAGTTTTCAGTGTCGGAAAAAGACGCTGGAAATATTAATTTTTGTCACATCGTTTATTATGGGTATGTTTTTTTAAACGAATCTGTTTTTCAAGTTATTTGAGTATGTTAATTATGTTTTTCGTCATATATAAAACAATCGCTTTGGGTCCATATCGAGTCCCTGAAAGTAGGATTTTACTGCCCTCGCCTACGGGCTGAAATTAATAATAACAGGACCCTTTAATTTACATTGGCAGAAATAATTAGAAGATTTTGCCGCCCTCAGAAAGGGGGTATTTTAATGGTCAAAAAATCGCATAAGCTTTGGTCATTAAAATTAGCCACTATACATTATTATTAATCTGTGATTCAAGTAAAACGAGTGGGCTACAACTTTTTTCCGATAGCTTGGCTTGCGTAGTCAGCCTTACTGCAGTTTATAAAATTTACCTATACTTAGTTCATTATTTTCTTGAAGGTGTGACGTGACGAAAGTTAACTAATGGAATGAAAAATTATTTTTCTCGCGTGAAATGCATACTTGGGTATCCGATGCTTTATCTTATAGTAATACAATGTTAGTACATTGTATCACTATAAGATCATCTTTCGATTTTCAACTGCTTTCAGATGTTTATTGTATTTATCCCCTTAACTTCGTCGAAATCCAACGTTTTTGTCATTATAACAAATAAAAATGTTTTAAAATAAAAATATATGTTTATGTACCTATTAGCCGTTGGGATCCTAATAAATAAATAATAATAAGGATAGTCTTTCGGTGTGAGTGTACGCCAACCGTAATCCTTATTAATTCGTTCATCTCTTTAGAAGTATTATAACCGGTGGCTTTAAGCTTTTATAATAGCGTGGAATGGTTTTATTATAGCGGTATTAGTTGAGCGCTGTTAGTCTAGTGGTAGATACCTCGGCTTCCATTCCGAGGGTCCCGAATCCGGGCCAACCGTGCACCATTGGATTTCTCATACGAAAAAATTATGTGCGATAATAACATTGATATTACGGTGAAGGAAAACATCGCAATGAAACCCGCAGATTAGTTAGCTGCCGGCGTATTGACTAGTTTTTTCCTCTGGACAGGGTCGAGTAGGTTGAGAGTAATAAAGTTGCCATAATCGGTGCTTGGCGCTAAGTCTAAGACTAGTGTCAATGTTAAAATCTCTAATCATACCATGTCATAGGAACTTTTTGGTTCTTCACCTGAGACAATCAACTTAGGTTACAATACAATTTATCGAAACCAGTTTAAAAAAACATGTGCGAGTCGGAATCGCGCGAAGGGTTGTACCATTATAGCGGCAACAGAAATACATAATCTGTGAAAATTTCAACTCTTTAGCTATTCACGGCTTATGAGATACAGTCTAGAGGCAGACAGATAGACCCTTTGGGTACGGTACCCTAAAAAAGCATTCTCGTATGATACCACACCGATTCAATTTAATTCCATCAATTCAATTCATTTATTCACACCATAACACAAGCCTAGTTGCTTAGCTTAGGGCTAGATAAAGCCGTGTAAAGTGTCCTGCAATATTTATATTTTATTTGTGATAAGCATCTCTTTTTAATTAAACAACTCTTATATGTAAAATAAATAAAAAACTCTTTTATTATATATAAAATATAGCATTGAAATCACGAATCCTTTTGGATTATTGGATGTAGGATCGGAGTGCCTCTCTGCCTCTGTTAATAAAATCGTTTTGAAGGAAATCATTACGGGAAAATACCGATTCTGCTTATAGAGGATTATGTAAATTCAAAACGAAAGGTTTTACGAACCGACAAACGTACTTATATATATTCTATCAATATTATATTTATGTACATTTTCCATTTTCCTATATCAACTGATAGGTTTAATACAATATCCATAGACATTCGTTTATATATAAAAATATTGATATAGAGCCAAATATATTGTTGTCCATAACAAGTATTAAAATGGAATAATAATTTAATTGATTTACAAAAAACTAAACAAAGCTACAGTCGATAAAACTTAAAAAAAGGTTGATTTAAAAATTTAAAAAGTACTTTTTTTAAGTTTTAATCGACTCTACTCGCATCTCTACTGTGTAACAGCTAATAATAATTTTCGTAATTATCTAAAAAAAAAATTGTATTTCTAAAAGTCGTAGCACAGAAGTTCATTGGAAAGGTGGAAACAGTAATGATTACAAATATGATTACCCATTTTTTTTAAACTATTCAATGTGATCTCATGCGAATGAGTCCAACATTTTTTTTTACCTAGACTTTGACTATAGATATATTATATAATCCGACATGTACTCAAAAACTTGGGACGAATCTATCTCAGTTAAACTAATAAAACAACACACGCTGTTTATCTCAGTTATACCTTCGTGTGACAACGTACAAACAAACATTTCTTCGTTTTAACATGATGGATGCGTGTTACCCGCGAATTTCAGGTAAACACCGACTAACATAGACTTATAATACCTAAGCTTCAATAGAGAGTACATTACAACTATGAATTAAAACTAAAATAATAATGAAACACAAAAACAAATTACAAATAACCTAACTTTTCTTTCTAATCTATACTAACTATCTATCTATAATAATATACTTACACTTCATTACGTAGTATAAAAAAGTCACTATCCGCTGTCTGTCCCTATGTATGGTTAGATCTTTAAAACTACGCAACGGATTTTGATGCAGGTTTTTTTAAAAAGATAGGATGATTCAAAAGGAAGGTGTAAAAGGAAGGATGTATAATACATGCATAATATGGCCGTGCGAAGCCGGGGCGGGTCACTAGTATACTATAAAAGAAAAAATTTGATTGTTGGAGTTTAATGAATAGGCTCTGAAACTACTAGACGAATTGACGAAACTTGGTATGAGGTTACATTAATTCATTGGGAGTGTCATAGGGTTTTTCCCGATATTCCCACGGGATTGGGAGTTACGCGGGTGAAATCGCGGAGAGCTGCGAGTATAGTAATAAAGTGAAAAATTATTGTATTCATAATATTAACGAACGGTATACATTACTAGTGAATATCTTTTTTGTGGCAGTTTACAATACAGATATTTCTAAAACTGTATTTGTCTCTTCTTTTGGCCTTGTTCCCATCTTTATTTAGTGTCGGCTCTTTTTATCGTATTTCTTTAGAGATCACGGTTCTTGATTCAATCAGAAATCCATGTGAGTCAGGATCTCTCACGCTTTTTCGGCTCTTTCGCAGTGTCCAAAGTCTTGCGCATCATGTGGTCTTCCGGTCTCCTCATAACATGGTCAAAGGTTGCCTGGAAGAAATCGCTTTCAGCGATAAGGCCGCCCATTTGTGCAACTTATACTTTCTTCTTTGCTTTGTGTATATCGTGTTCTGTGTTCCTTACTGTGTTGTACAAATAAAGTAATCCATTTATCTATCATAAAAACTGTATTTGTGTTGACAAATAAATATATTTTTAATAATTTTTACGACAAACGTTGCAGTATTGAAAGTGAATGGCACATGGAAACCTCTGATGTTCTCTCTCTAATAATATGGATTTTTTATCTCTATGCTGAGTAATAAATCACTTTCGGCCTAAGTAAGCAAGACTCGGGACTGCGGTTGTCGAATTATAATAGTTATGTTTAATGGATTGGAAATAATTACGCCTCACCTGTTTGGTTTACGCATGTGTGCTTATATTCCAGGGTAAAACCTTTGTTGTCTTAGTTTATAAGCACGTCATATTTATTGGTTTAATCGCCCAGTACTTACTTTTACGTGACTACGGCGAAGTAAGAATGTCATTGGCCCGTCTATACAGACGGGCCAATGACATAACACATACGTATATACTAGCATTTGCCCGCGACTTCGTCTGCGTAAAAGTCGAAAATGGACTAATGAATCAGGTTGTCCCATACAAACTTTGCCCCCCTTTTTCACCACCTTAGGGGTAGAATTTCGAAAAATCCTTTTTGTATAGAAGAAAAAAAAGAAGACGATGTATAGATAGAAGAAGATATGTGGCATACGACCAGGGCTATCCACGGAATATTTTTTTTATTTCATACTTTTTATTGTGCGATTCTTTCGTACTTAGTTGGATTTTAGTTTTAAACTTATTTTTTATCATAGTTTTATGTTTGAAGTTATTAAATAGTTCACTGATTGCATTATACTTGTATTTCTGAACAACCTTCTTTGGTTAACTGGGACGAGAGTTTTGAAACTATCCACGTGATATTAAATCATTTCAAGTCTGGCTGCAACTATTTTTTTTACAGAAAAAAGTGGCTTTTCATAACCTATATTCACTCTAAGACAAGCCAACATATAACACAAAGAAATCTTTAACAAAAAAATCTGTCAAATCTAACGTACCGAAAGAAAATTTTCTCTTTCGCTGGCAAATACGTATCCTCGAGCTAAACCTTTGAACGTGGGCCCTCAGTGAGGCTCATAAAACAATTTGTTTCTTAAGGCTGGGTACATACGGTGCGGTTTTTCACCTACAGCTGCCTAGCCGGCTGTTGCGGTTGTGGGTTCAAACCGCGAAAATGTAGGTTAACGAATTGTTGTTGCGATTTTTTGGTCGTGAGGTTTTGGTGCAAGCGGAGTAGACCACAAAATTGACGTAAAGTAAATGAATAGCGAACAAATCTATTTTGATTCAGTCTCAAAGTTGGAACAAAATGATATTGCTAAGGAAAAAATGGGTCACCTTTTCGTTGAAAGACAATTTCAGTAGGATGTTATGAAAGCAAAATATCCGGTCAACAGAGAGTCATCTCAGAGGACAACTTAAAAGCAGAATTAACAAGTAGCAAAACGACTAGAGCTGCAAATAGTCTCAATGATTTGAATTCAATATTAGCGGAAAGTCAAATTAATTGGACAAAATAAACACCTTTCAGCAAATAACGCTATTGACTATCTCATACTGGAGATAGTCAATAGCGTTATTTGCTGAAAGCCAAAACAGCGTCTTTAATGCTCAAAATCAATAACGTACCTTTATTTACTCCAATCAGTCGCGAATAGCATTTCTGTCACTTAGGCTTTGGTCCGGAATGGACATATAGCATGCTCCATATCATACGCGCGCATAACGTAAACACTTTTATAACGCTCATGATTTCAGACCGGGAGATTTGGTCGTTAGCATATAATTCATAGAGATATAAAAATAGTAGAAAGGCTATCCACGACCGACTAGCTGGAAGACATTAAAAACTAAGTCCTTCGTTCTTTTTCATTAAACTTATTATAATACTGATTGCATTCGATAGAACTAATCTAGAACTAATTCCCTGAACTATTTTCATCTGGAACATAGGGTCCTGTTAAGTGTAGAGTTTTAGACACACCAAGTCAAGATCGTTATAGATTTTGGCTGTAAAATGAAATAAATGGTCGATCATATGTAGATACTTACCCTTATATTTTTAAACAATCGTTGACAAAAACAATAGGGTAGATACCCCATTAGCTATAGCAACGTGATTATATTGTTATTTAGGCTCAAGTTCTTAATGAAATTTTATATTTTCTGTATGATCACCGATTACTCTTTTTATGTTAGAAAGAAAATACATCTGGGGTAGTCCCATAAAAATTGGATCTGATGAGGATTTTCGGAGTGATAAATAGAAATGCATCTCGGGCGAGTTGCAAATTGTTTTTTTTTCAAGATCTCCGGTAGAATCGACCTTATTATTTTCCTTTATTGTAGCTACAGTACATTTTTTGTCACAGCAGGTTTGAGTTAAATACAGCACCGTGAGTAGCCACCCTAGTAACTCCTCTTTGATATGAGTGGTCACGCGTCACCGACCCAAGTCTTGTGAAACGAGAAACTTGTATTGTACCGGCTGGTTAATCCATCAATGATGTTACAACCGTCATAATATTTGGGGAATCTGTTGTTTTTGTTACAGAAAACATGCTATGTTTATTCCGAATTTCAAATGTGTATTTTGGAGCCTTGTTGTATAGTTTATTCCAAAATTAGGGAAATTTTTTGTATCGTATGCTACAGTGAAAAAAAAACCAAGGACATTCTAAGAGCGCGATCTAGCCCCACGCTAAACAACTAGACAATGTTTGAAATACTTACCTATAATTTTTTTTTTGTATATATATTACTTATTTTACATAGATATTTCATTGAGTGATAATCGAATCCGCCACCTTCGGTGCCTTATTATTCACATTCATTCAGTATTACAGCTATTACTTAATATTTAAGTCAATTCATCGAACGATTCTAAGAAAGGGAAAAATATATAGAAAAGATATCAAAGTAAAGGAAAGTAAAACCAAATAACTCACAAATTATCCACATCACAGGGTTCTCTCAAGGAAAAAAGGTTTGATTAAATCTATAGGCAATTACACACATGCGTAAGTAATTGGTCTTTTCTCACATTAGATGGTTACTCGAATACTCGCAGATGTATTTTATGGTTTCCAATATTGCTGTTTGTTTTTTTCATCTATTAGATACCTAGGTACTTTCTACATAGGTACTTTAACATCAATGTTAAAGTTTGCAGCTGATTCCGTGTTTTCTTTTTCTAATCTTATAAGACATAGAAAATTATACAGTTTAAATCCGATCACTCATCAAATAGAATAAAATGACAGTTGCTCCTGTCAGTTCTCTCCGTTTAATTTGTGACCCAACAATAGAGTCATCAACAGTGTCTTTTGATTATTTTATTATTTAGTACTATGGCAAAATTACGCACTTTTAACTGAGAATATTAATCAGGGATATACCTATAAGGACATTTTCATACAAAAACATCACAGGAGACTGCGCCATATTGTACGAGCACCTAAGTACAACATTTTGCAACAAAACATTGTTACTATTGACCGGTATACTTCTGGCTGTGCTTCTGGTTATATATTATAATTAAAAGACATTGTTTTTATCAACAGCGCAGATAAATGTAATATTTGAAAAAAATGGACATCATAAAGAACAGGTAAAAAACACGCTCCAATTTCAAAAATAATAAACTCCTTTAACAGTCAACTCATTTAAAAAGGTTGATTCCCACATTCATTTTGTTACCTTTTTTCGGGATAATGTGAAAGGCAAACAACGAGTACTTTCTACGTTACCTCGCCTGATACCAATTAAAATGTAAATTGGTTTTAAAATTTATTACGAACTAATCAAGTCCTTTTTAATATGCATTTTTAAGGTGATCCTTAAATGTAGGATAAATTACGCTGGACTTGGATAAATTACTTGAATTTTCTCCGTAGCTTAGGTACAGGTGGAACAGGGTAGAGGGTCTTTAATCAGTAATTTAGACTGGTGCTTGAGGTAAAATTTAAAATGTTTTACTTGAATTTGGAAGGTTATTTTTACCGGACTACGACGAAGCCAAAAGAGGGGATTATGATTTTAGATCATATGTTTGTTTGTTTATCTGTTCCTAAATATCTTCATATCTACTAACTATAACATCTTTACATCTTTTTATTCTTCTGCCAGTCCTTATCTCTATTTGTTTGGTATCGGTGCCGTAAGCTATTTTTGCATAATATGCTACCTAAGATGTTAATAGTGATACCAATAGTTGTGTTTATAAGCCTTCAAAAACCTTTAAAATTAAGGCACATTTTATTTTACGGAAGAAAAAACATACTCACGACAAATCATAAAAAATACAAAACTTTCCTTGCAGTCGGGTAAAACGAAAGAGATTGTCAAGAGAATAGTAAGTATCTCAAAAGAATCCCTTTCATTCTTGAAGTCTGTTAACCACATCTCTTTATAGATAGGTATCTAGGTATTTCTCTGTGAAGACTCTGAATCCCCCGGTAACTGGTAGTTTCCTGCATTTTTAACTAAAGCGTCGTTGAGGCGAACTCGTTATCTAAAACTAAGTCAAGTGTAAGCCAGTTGAGAAATAAAATCTAGGTGTGACTACGTTTCTAGTCCTCAAGTTTTAGTGGTTAAAATTCAGTATGACGTCATACAGTATTTTTTTTAAACTTAAATATTTAATAATATTGAACAACTTAAATTTAGAATTAAAAAAAAAACTAGTAATAATAGCTAAATAACTAGTAGGTATATTTATTAATACCAAGAAGCTTCAATTATAATAATAAATTTAAAATTTGGTAAAGCACTGCTGACTTTATTTTTGTTCAAAATTTATTCGAGAATTTAGAATGTGTGAACCTCGGAGACGGGTCGCTCGGAGACTAAACCGATTTTAATACCCCATAACTTATGGACGGTAGAACCGATTTCGATCAAACATAGCTAAAAACACTCCCGACTAAATCGGTTCATCCTTTCGGGAGCTACGATGCCACACACACAGAGATACATCAAATTTATAACACCCCATCGTTTTTGCGGGTTAAAAAAGGGCAGTTAGAATCAAGGAATATTTTTTCATCAAGTTGAATTGAATTGATAAATTTAATTGAATTCTGAATTCTGAACACTGAATTGATAAAAATATAGCACAAGAAGTATTAAAAAGAAACAAAATACGAATAGCAATAGAAACAGAAGTAAAAGAGATGCTTAAATAACTAGAAAATAAATAATAGGTACTTGGTTATTTGTTAACTATCTATACATATTAAATTCTTTATCCTGAATGACTGACTGACAGATCAACGCACAGCCTAAACCGCTGATCGTAAAGACCTGAAACTTGGAGGGTGTGTTTTTTGTATGACGTAGACATCCGATAAGAAAGGATTTTCTGAAATTCTACCCCTTAGGGGGTGAAAAGGGGGACAAAGTTTGCATGGGATAACGTGATTACTTGGTCTATTTTCGACTTCTACGTGGACGAAGTCGCCGGTAAAAGCTAGTATTATTGTAAATGTATTTATTTCTACAACGCAGAAAAGAATCTACTTAAAAGAAATAATAATTAGCCTCGGTTAGTTTCCTTGTGAAAATAAATAGAAAAATCCGAGAAAAAGTAGTTAGGTAAGTTGAGTTTCTTTGAAGAACGAGACGTGATTTGCGGTTTTTTAATTTATGTTAGTAGAAGTTAAAGTGGGTATTACCTTGTTGTTTGTTGAAAATGTGGGTAGTGTAATGTAGGAAGTTAACTTTTATTAATGATAATAAAAATCTTAAATGTACGCACACAGCTGGAGTCTACGGAATGAATAAATACAAATTGATTACCTGATATTTCTTATTTATGAAAAAGTTATTTTTCAATTTGCAAACTAACGCAGTGCATTCGTTCGAATGCACTGCGTTAGTTTTAAATTGACTTAAAATACTAATTTAGTTATTTTATTATAGGTAGTTTATCCTTTACAATTTAAGGGAAAACTAAATGAGTAAAGAAGCGATTATCTTCGTAGATCGACTCCGAGAGCGGTGCATAAGTCAACCGCTCCGGATTTTTTCTGGCGCAAAGGATAGCCATACTGAGGAGCATAGAGCAATACTGCAAGTTCTTGGTTGTTTTGCGCCAGAAGAGATTAAGGATTGTTAAGGATATTAAATAAACAGAAAAATAAAATAAAAAAAACCCTTTATTTTTTAAAGATTTTTTGTTCGTATTGTTTTTACGATTTATTAAATATTTTATCAATGAATTCACAAAAATGTGAAAAAAAAATCTGAGTCTAGTTACAAGAAAGTCATAAATATACTTTCCAAAAACGTAGGTGAGGTAGGCATAAACATAAGTATCAAAATTAAACAATGTACAAAAAATAACTACCAATCTTCTCTACATTCCAACAAGCATACATTCAATTATTATTTAACGTACAAAAGCATATTTCGCAATAATTATTAATTTATTCAACATTAACCATTTAATGTGATTGCCTCTAAATAAAGCACTTTCAATGTAAGAACGCTAATAAATGGTATCATACATTATTGTTAAGTTATATCGCTTAATTTATACGTTATCTTAATTGGTATAGGGAACAGATTCTAAATAAATGATGTTATTTTCATCTCTATCGGTTTAGAAGCAATAAAAGAGACATTATAAGAATTATAGATCTAAAGTTTATTGAGAGTTTTTAAAGGGTTTTTTTGAGATTTAAAGCCAAAACATACTTACTCTATAATGCATGCTAGCAAAAAAATAGTTTATATTAACTTATGAAAGCTCGAAAAAAGCGATTTTCTCACGGCTAAACTATGTTACTAAACTAGTTACGTCACAAGGAAACTTAATTCCTTGTTGCTAAACTATCAAAATAATTATTAACACACCTATTGTACCTAAGTCAAATTACGACCTATTGTACTCGTACCTAAGTCGAATTAGGACCTATTATACCTAAGTCAAATTAGGACCTATTGTACCTAAGTCAAATTAGGATCTATTGTACCTAAGTCAAATTAGGTCGAATTTTAATGCTACTTAACGAAAGAGGATCGAAACTTAAAACAAAATACGATTGTAACAAAACAAAAGACTGTCAAAATAGAAAAAGATTTTAAAGATTTTTGAAACAGAAACAAATAACGATCGTAACAGAAAGTAAGACTGTCGAAACAGAAATGAAATATGATTGTAACAGAAACAAAAGCAAGTCTAGACAGAAAAAAATACTGTCGAAACAAAAAACAAATAAGATCGAATAAGAGGATCGAAGCAAGCTTTAGTCTCATCGAGACTTGATGCCTGATCGTAGCTGAAGCGTTTTATTAATAAAAATAAACTACACAGAACCAAATCATAACCCAAGATAAAGGTACACAGTTATCGACTATCAAAAATCTCCAATATTCCGAACACTCTTGTTATCAAACAAGTTGTCATTAAAGAGATTTATATGAGCTCTTGAAAGAGATCTAATCTCCCATTGTTGGTATTGAGAGAGGGGATGATAAGCGATAGTAACTATTGTGAAAACTTGTGCGTTTTGTTTGTGTGGTCCATTTCTCTAATAAAGTTGGAAACTAACGTTTTGTTTCTCTAGGGATTTTGTGGTGAAATAATATATTTCAGTATCAACTTATAAATTCATCATGGTGTTATTGTGGTGAGACGAATGATATGAGTGACTTTAAAAAATTTAATACTCCAGAGGGTGTTATCAAACACGGTGACGGGCACCCTATGCAGAGCATGCATGGATGGTAGGGATAGCCACGCACTTACTCCTGGATGGTGTAGTACTGGCGGAAATTATACTTAGAACTTTTGGTGACGTGAAAAACCTTCCACACATTTTAATGGAAGCATATTTTGTGACATCTATATATATAAAAGAAAGTCGTGTTAGTTACACCATTTATAACTCGGGAACGGCTAAACCGATTTGGCTGAAAATTGGTGGGGAGGTAGCTTACAATCAGAAGACGGACATAGGATATTTTTTTCGATATTCCCACGGGATCGGGACTTACGCAGGTGAAACCGCGGGGCGCAGCTAGTTTGTAAAAAAAATGACTTCACGCAAAATGACCCTACTTTTAGAGGCAAGTACTACCAAAGGATATTGATCTATTGTCAATGATACCTTGTACAAAACGCTAAGTTCGTGCTGAAAATGTAGCGACAATTTTGTTTGCTACTGCAACGCCATCATTTCAAGCCTGTCTACCTGCCGCGTCAGGAGTCATGTAAAATTTAGATTTTTAGTTTTATAACGATACGTTTGTATTCCTACCTTGGTAACCGGTGAATTTCTACCGTTATTAAATGACTGGTTTTCCGCAACTAGACATGTTTTTCCGCAACTACACATCTTTATTTGGGTACTTTTTGCGAAAGGATGGAGTAGGCTTGTCCAGCACCTATACCTACTATCCGCTTAGCTGAGTCGACCGTGTCCAGAGGCAATAACTCGTCAATACGTGTGTGGTCAACTATAACCCGCGGGTTTCATTACGATGTATTGCTTCACCATAAGAGCAATGTCAATTACAGTATTTTTCAATTCAGCAATTACAGAAAAATACTGTAATTATTGCATTACAGTATTTTTCTGAAATAACTGTGTAAAAATACAATTACTGCACGGCCGGCAGGGATTCAAAACCACGCCCTTCGGAATGAAAGTCGAGTTATCTTACGCTAGGCCCACATCATTATTATGTTATAATATTATTTCTGTATTTGTAGGAAATCTATAAAATGTAAATGGAATAAAAATAATCCCAATAGGTAGGGTACTGATGATGTTATAAAATGAATCGAAAGAAAACTCAAAGGAAAAGTATTTTCGTAATATCCACCGCATATAAATATGTATGTGTGTAAGTAAGCATATACATATTTGTTTGTATTAACATTCTATTTTCTACCTTTTACCCAAATACGAGGTTTTTTACAAACAAGTCGTTTCACACTGAGATTTTGTTTACTTATTCAGAGCGCTTTTCTCTTCAAAAACTCGTGTAAGCCCCGAGCAATAGAATGAAAAACCATAATCTATATGTGTATATGTATATACTTATAGGAAAACTATACATACAAAAATAGTGTTTTTTCCTGTATATCTACATGTTTTTTCACAACTCAAGTATGTCAGACTAACTAAAGGATACTTACGCAGTCTAGAATTGGTCATTAGCCCTAGTTTTAGTTGCGAAATGTATAAGACATAATTTGTGCAAATTCTGCAATAAAAATTGTGCAGACGAGGTGTACTATTTGCATAATATATACCTATGTACGAGCGAGAAACTTACCTAATATAAATATGACAAATACTACCATCACTTTATACATATTTGAGCATAATGAGTAGTCGGACAAGTATATTTGCTTATCTAGTTGAGGGCTCATATTATTATGTGAGCTTATATACCTTATGTAACATTTATTGTAACCTACCATATGCATGCAAATAAATGAAATGAGATGAATTTAAGCAATAAGCTTGCATCACTCATCTCACTCACTTGATGGGAAACGACGATGAAGTTGGTGATGAAGCATGCTCGCCTAGAAGGGTACAGCATGATTGATGGTACGCGACGAGTCACTTGGCACAAAAGTCAAAAGTATTTTTTTTTATTTCTTTGGATGCTTAATACAATTGTACATAGACCACTTGAAAACGTCTTAAAAACTAAGTTAGGATGTGTGACCTTGACTTTGTCCACGGGATGGTGTTAGAAGCCACCAGCCAAGGTCTACCATCGCTTGATTGTCTGCTCGTTTAGCACCACCTGGGGGGTCATTTTAAACAGGATATTAGCTGGAATGCTAAATTTTCCATGACCTACATTCTAATGTCCATTATTAAAGTCCAATACTACCACTAGTACATTTCCAATTACAATACATCAAAGAAGATTCGTAATGTTAATTAACACGAGCTGTCGATACTAGATTGTATCGGGACATTGTGTCGTTATATTGTTGTTGATGTTAGTCCAAACGCAACGCGTTGATGTTTCACACATTGGTGTCTATTTATTCTGATCGGAAAACTATGATCGGTATTGGCCTATTGGAACTGGTGGTATACTCTCGTACCTCGACTCTCAATCTGAAGATTATTGGGTTCGAATCCCGGCCGGATTTCTTACGATGATACCCTTGCTCTAACGGTTAAGGAAAATATCGTGTTAAAACCCATGGTTTAGTTGGCTCAAAACGTATTGACGAGTTCTTTGCTCTGGACACCGTCGACTAAGCTAAGACGATGGTATAATCTACACCATGTAATACATGTCCCAGGCGCTATAGCGTTTTGAATAGCATGGTTTAAAGTTTCTGGGCCTCCCCTAAAGACTTTCAGAGCTATCGGTCGCCTGCCCTGTCCAACGGCTTCCCGCGACCCTTAATTAAATCGTCTATCGAAGCGGTTCCACGATGCGTTTTCTGTTACGTGGTCTCCAATCTAGGACTTTCCAGCGCCAGTGGCCATCAGTTTGATGCGCCACGTGCGTCCAATGCTTCTTCAGCTTAGTAACCCATATGGCAATTTTGTTATCGATAGTAGTCTCCTGAACACGGGTGAAATTGAGGGTTCATTTAATCCTTATTGGATAAGTATATCCAATATAAAAATAGCATTAATAACCCTCCCATTCTAGATAAAGGATCCAACATTAAATTTATTTATTATATTAACTTGAGAAAAGCCAATCGCCTGGAAAATTCTCCAGTGTAGCTAGCGCTTAAAAAATAAACGGTGTTCGAACAAATGACGCTGTTCAGTCGATATCTGCATAAGAACTACGGTTGATATCGATGAATTTGAATCACCTATAAATATAAAATATTATTATAAGTTAAGAAAAAAAATTGATCTAACATAATATTTTGATTTCTATAGAGAAATAAGAGAGAGTTGGTCTTATAACACGAAAATTGTATATGTAATATTATGGTTCCACAAAAAAGTACTAGTTCCGATAGATGATACCTTTTTAATCAAGATTTAATGATAGAACGTCCAGAGTCCTGCCAGCAGGACTTTGCGTACTACCGGTAGGACGCAATGTTTTTGGTTATAAGAGGCTTTCTAAACCTGCCAGCAGGACGTGATGAACTCTAATGTATAGTGCGTCTCTTTCTAATTCAGCGAGTTTTTGAATCGTGTTTCTATGATCAGTCTGGCCAAAATGGCGGCGAGTATAAGACGTGGGGTCCGCGTTCGCGCCAAAGCGACATATTTCGACGAAAATGATGGCCTAAATACCTGGAGTCGCAAACATTTTGGTGATAACTACGAGATTAGTTATTGTTGGGGTACTGTAAGAAAGGTAGAAAATAACTACGCGAGAGTATATTGGGAAATTGACAAAAAAATTTCAACCGTGCCCGTTGGAGTTTTGATTGTTGAAACCGAAAGCGATTTATTGGAAGCAAATACTAATGAAGAACATTGTAAGTATCTACCTACACACCTTTTTATTTTATTCGTTAGCTTATGTTTTATAGCGTTGCCATAGAAGAAAAATAGTATTTGGACGTTCGCGTTGCCTGTTCGCAATGTTCACTTTCGTTATTTGCGTGGACTGACAACATCTTTTTTTTATTGAATTTTTTTGTGGTTTGCTACAAAATATTTTTGATGAAATGATATTTTTTTTCAGCTTCGTCTGAATCGGGTTCTTCTTCGAGTGAAGATGACGAGGCCACCATTTCAGTACATCCGACTTCGAGTACGAGCAGCGCAACAAATTCTTCTGCTGGAAATACAATCGTTGTAAAGGGTGTTACCTGGACTTTTCGTGAAGCAATACGTGTCGATCAACGACAACAAGGCTATTTCAAAGCTACCATGCTAGTACCACCGGGGCCCGCACGAAGTGTGAAGGATGCATTTTTTATGGTATTTCCCCGAGAGAAACTTGGTTACATAATTCAATGCACCAACTCTTCGTTTCCAGCAAGACAAAAATTATTGAACGAGAAGGAGTTATTAACTTTTTTAGGTATATTGTATGCTATGACTCTTCAAGAACTGCCAGACCGACGATCCTACTGGAATACCACCTCAGACGGTATATTTTCCCCTCCTCATTTTGGACAAAGATTTGGAATGAGTCGCCAAAGATTTGAGATCATTCTCATGGCACTACGCTTCACACAACCCTCAGACCTCGATGATGGTGACAAATGGCGCAACACCAGAACATTGATAATGATGGTGAATGACAAACTAAAAGAGACCATCCGTCCTGGTTGGAAAATAACAGTGGATGAATCCATGTTCGCGTGGTACGGAAGAGGTGGGTACTTCAAAGACGGCATGCCAGCTGTTATGAAAATTAAAAGAAAACCAAAAGGAGTCGGGTGTGAAGTAAAAACAGCGTGTGATAGTAACACTAACATTATGATCAGAATGGAAATAAATGAGGGCAAAGAAGCAATGAGTACGAAGAAATGGCAAAGAGAATTTGGCGCAGGAACTGCAACTACTTTGAGGTTGACAGAGCCATGGCATGGTTCTGGAAGAGTTATAGTTGGAGACTCATGGTTTGCTTCAGTCAAAACAGCTGTGGAGCTATTTAAAGTTGGATTGCATTTCATTGGATTGGTAAAGACAGCACACAGTTTTTATCCCGTGTCTGAGATGGCTGCAAAGTGTCCGACGCATAAGGGGGCATCTATTGTAAGTACAGCGGAAAAAGACTCTGTGCAGCTCACTGCTTGTGCCTGGAGAGATAAAAAAATTCATACATTTATTGCCACTTGTGAAACGACACTGGCTGGCCTGCCATCACGCAAAAGAAGATGGGACGATGAAGGAAATTTATTTTTCAGAGAAGTTGATAGGCCTAAATTAGTCCAGCAATATTTTGATGGTGCTGCGGCTATCGATATTCATAACCACATTAGGCAGGACGGATTGGCATTAGAAAAAGCTTGGGGCACACATAACTGGGAACATAGAATATATGCCTCGGTTTTGGGCATTATAGAAACAAATGCGTATTTGGTTTTTAACAATTTCTTCCGCTCCGAACATGACCAGGTGTCTCACAGGTGGTTTACTACCAACCTGGTATTAGCTCTGACCAACAATGACGCTGATAACCTACAAGAGAATGAGCCGCCACCACATGAGAACATCGCTCATAGCGGAGAACACATTCTTCAAGCTTTGTCAAAAACAGATGACAGAAAGAGAGTTCAACGAAAATGTATAGTTTGCTCAAGAATCCACAAGAAACAGCAGAAAGCGAGCTATTTTTGCAAGACATGTGGTCCGCGATGTGTTTTATGCTCTCCGCAGACAGGAAGAAACTGCTTCACCTACCACATCACGAATGGAATTCCAGCATAATTGTTTTTTTCATTTTCCTAAAATAAACGCGATTTCTGCTTACATTTTTAATTTTCTTATTTATTTTCTACCCTATAATCTCAAGAAGTGCCCACTTCAATTTCTAGTTACCTATACCTCTAAAAAGATAATGTTTGTCACCCCTGCCTAATTTTATCACGCATGAAAGTCAAGTACTGCTAGAAGGACAGCCTCTGATATTCATACTAAATCCACAAAAATTTGCGTACTGCTGGCAGGACGCACGTCTGTCGGATTGTCCTTCCGGAAGCTCCTTCCAGCAGGACAAGGGCTTGGACGTTCTATCATTAAGAAGTTTAAAAAGCTGAAATATGTCTGTGCCTAAAAGAAAAAAGCGACGAAGTTTGTTAAGATGAGGCTGTATGGGCTCATTCAGTTACTTTGCCTTTCCTGACCAGATAAAATTAAAAAATATATATAATTATCTTGACCATAGACAACGGTGGTTAAGCACGACATCTATCAAGAGATTCGGAAATGGCTTAAAAAATATATCAATTGAATATCCCTTATAGATTAACATTTTCAATAATCCGCCCTTCACGCAATCAAACAGGCATGGAGCCTGTAATGGGTAAGTTATTGTTACTTAAATAAGCTTATTTTAAGATTCTTGTGTACATAACTTTGCAATAAATGTCTCGATTCCTTAATTTCATACAAAGAGAGTATTTTAATCCAGTTAAATAAAATTCCACGTATTATCATCACAGCCTTGTTTCATTGCTCGCGTGCGTAGTTCGTTCACCTATCCCAGTGTTCTAATAAAGCACCGTTTTGTAATAAAACGACAAAGCGTTGTCAATGCACAAAAGGCCGAGACTTTTTGAGCGCAGTATGGTCGGCGAATGTATTGTACTTTTTTTTAGTTAATTTCCTGCGTTTCCTGTGTTTGTTTGGGTTAATTGACGATAAAGTAATATAGCTGTGCCTTGCGATTTCACCCGCGTAAGACCCATAGGAATATCGGGATAAATATGGTGTTAATCCAGATCTACAGCTCGCGGTATGTAGATTACATACCGAGTTTTATCGCAATCGATAAGATAAAAAAAGCACAAGGACAAAATAGGGCACATATGAAAATGAAAAAGGTAGAAAAATAAAAGATGAGGTAAATGTTAAATAGACACAAACAAATGTAAACTACCCATGATAGTATAGTAGAATGATATAAATAGAAGCTCAACATCCAATCACTATAAAATAAACTTTTAAATTCCTTCTTTTAGAAGACTTCTCCCATCGTAAAATTCAATGAGTTGCCCTAAATAAATTATGTTTCTCGAACACTTTCCTTAGATCTCAAATATCTCGCATTGTTTTCAACAGATATTTCAGAAAGACGGGTGCCCTTTTAGGATTACATTTATGTAATGCGTGCGAAAATGAGCTTTATTTATTATGTAAAGTACTATCGTCGGGTCTATTATTGTATCTCAGTGTTTTGGCGGATAAGCTGAATTTCCGGATGGAGTGATGGGTGAGGCTTTATTGAAAAATGATACTGGTCAATGAGATGCTTAAGGTTAATGAGTGTCTTTTGAAAATAAAAAAATCTTTTAGCGTAAAAAATGGGGACACAAATTCAGGATCGTTCGAAGTCTAAAAACACTTCACGTGATTTTGTTGATAAAATTAAAAAGTTAAGTACCTATTTCAAAACGGAAAAAAGAAACCCTTATAAAATCACTATCTTGTCCGTCTGTACGTGTTTCTGTGCGTGTATCACCACCGATTTACTCAGAAACGGTTGAACCCATGTTGAACCTAGTAACTTGACAAATACCAGATACTGAGATCTATAATCCCTATATAGAATATTTCATAAGGTACGAGGATGGTTCTTACGGAGAGAAAATTTTAAAAATTGCCTGAAAAAGTCTAAATACAACACTTTTCTATATTCTCCCAAACAAATTTTTATAAAATAAACGTGGTGTTCCTAAGCGCATAACTCGAGAACGGCTGAACCGATTTCGCTAATTCTTTTTTTAGAAAATTCCTTGAAGTACGAGTATGGTTCTTGCTGCTTAAAAATGTCTGAAAATGTCTAAAAACAACACTTTTCAACACACCCAATTCCCCATACAAACGATTCGTAATAATTACTATGAATACTTAAAAGTAAATTTGAACTTTAAAACCATAGTATAAAGTTAAAATTTTAATAAAGAGGTTCCGGGAAGGCAAAACAAGTGACGTTAGCTATAACGTATAAATATTGATATCAATCGTGTCGCGGTGTTATAGTTGTCAAACTTCACCTAAACGGCTGCACCGATTTGTATTAATGTTTTTGTCTTTTCTTTTATATGGCAAATCATAGTTAGCCAGGACAGCTAGTAAATAATAGTAGTATAAAAATAAATGTTTCTATTCCATCTCTCCCTGAACCAAACAGTTCTACTGAACAATTTTTTTTATTTTTTTTATTTTTACCTAGCCCCAAGTTAAGTAACTAGACTTGTGTTATGGGTGCTAGACAACGGATATACTACTTATATACTTTTCTTTTGTAAATTTATTATAATACATAGAAACAACTAGACCACAGACAAATATCTAAGCATAAATACTTGTCTGAGGCGGGAATCGAACCCGCAACCCTGTGTTTGGCAGTCCGGCATGGAGACCATTGTGCCAACTGGGTCGTCAAAATTAATTCACTGACTCCTTTTATCACCTCTGAGTTACGTAACGGGATAAAACCTCGCACGGGACGGAGACGACGTGCATCGTTCATAAAGTGTTCGTGGTCTTTAAACATATGTAATGTGATTTTTCTCGTGCCGGACGGAACGTGACGATTTCTTGACATCGCTTCATATAAAAATATCACGGCCACGATAGGTATGCAGCGACCTAAGCAGGGTAAAGTACAATTTTATTAGCTTACACATCACCTACAATTGGCTAAAATTGCCTCGGTTCCAACATAACTGCCGACTCAAAATTCACCAAACAATAATAATATTCAAAGTTACAATTGCAGAAAATATCAAGAACTGAAACGAATAACACTTCTTGGCACGTTACCCGTTAGTGTGACATTTAAACAAAATAATACATCCGGCTATGGGTCCCAGGTTGGCTCGAGCTACTCCTGACTTTACGATCGAATTGTATTACAGCTATACGATCAAAGATATTTAAATTTACAGTAAAGTAAAGAGATCATTACAAAACTACATCTATATAAATCTAAAATTTATTTATCAAAGGTAACTGTGTACAGTTATATAAATCTTAAATCTATTTATTTAAGGTGAAAGGGTACCGGCGCTCTCTCCATACAAACGTAGTCGACTGTTTCCTCCCTAGATAATGACACTAGAGCAAATATTTTTGTGGCATAAAACCTATAACTGCCATGACTATGCCCCTTGGTATTGGTTTTTTTCATTTTCTAATTATCATAGAAATTAAGATTTAAAAAACAAAAAAAAACTAAACATAGGTGCATGGTCATGGCAGTTATAAGTTTTATGCAACAAAAATATTTGCCCTAGTGTGATTATCCAGGGAGAAAACAGTCGACTACGTTTGTATGAAGAGAGCGCCTGGACCCTTACACAAGAAAAACGTTCCACCGACTAAGATTTTTTTAAATATTTCTTTTAGTTTGTCATAATAATAATGAATACAAAATCAATGAATTTGGTGCAGTCGTTCGGAAGTTATACGCGTACATGCATTTCGGCGATTTATTTATATCAGGTACTTGTGGGTTATAAGGCCCACAAAAAGGTTTTTTAAACCTTGATATCAGGGTAAAATAGGAGAAACAAGTCATCAGATTGCAAATATATATTAACTATTTGCTTTATTGTCAATCTGAAACACAATTCATTTATTTATTTACCAAATAAAAAAGATACGGAAAATTGTTTTGTTTTCTAAGTTAAACTTTTTTTGACCATGTTTGCTTGAAATAAATGATTTTTATTTTCTGGTTATTTGTCACTGATATCAAGGTTTTAAAAAACCTTTTAGTGCCCTTATTATCGAACCTTATATAAATAAAAATAAATCTCCGAAATGCATGAACGCGCATAATTTCCGAACGGCAGCACCAAATTCTTTGATTTTGTGTTCATTATTATTAGGACAAACTATACCTAAAATTAATATTTAATAAAAATCAAAGTCGGTTGATCGGAAGTCAGAAAACTTTCTTGTGTAAGTCAAGCTTAAGTAAACTTAAACTTTAATTATTTCTCTATTGCCCTATAATTTTAATATCTTTGTATTATCTACAGCCATACGTGATATAGAACTGTTGAAACATTGTCGAAATGTGGCTATAACTTGTGAAGTCTAGAGACTGTAAAGAACTAGACTAAACCGGTTATAAATATTTGATCGAAAAGGATTATTTCAATGTGTTCGAGCGGTTACAATGATGGATTTATTCCCTAAGGAAAAGAGAATTTTCATGATAACATCGTTTTTGTTTTGTAAGGAATGAGGTACCTGCGGGTAGTAAGAGCCATCGGCTACTTTAATTAAATACAAACTATTTCGTTAAAATAAGGAAAACTACTTAAAACATGTCATTAGATAAATATTTCATTTATTGTCAATCTTAAAAACATTTCGTTTGTTTATTTTCTTGTTATTTTATCACGAATATCAAGGCTTTTAAAAAAACCGTTTAGTGGCTCTTATTACCCAGGTTCCATAAAAATATTTGTTTGAGACGGTAATCGAACTCGCAACCGTTGCCCGAGGCGCCACATAGGTCATTCATAATCTTAATCTTTATTTATTGCAAACGAAACATACAGGGTGCAATATAATACAAAAAAATGATACACTAAAGTTAAGCACCATTGTAAGTATAAAGTCACAAGTGTCCCCTAGTAAGGCTACGGATAGCAACCTGTATTAATTGCCAACGAACATTACAGGGTACAATATAATATAAAAAAATATACATTAAAGTTAAGCACCATTGTAAGTATAAAGTCACAAGTGACTTTTTGACTTTTGACACTTGTGGCTTTATACTTGCAATGATGCTTAACTTTAGTTTATCATTTTTATATTATATTGGCAATAAATACAGGTTGCTATCCGTACAGCAACCTGTATTTATTGCCAACGAACATCACAGGGTACAATATAATATAAAAAAATATACACTAAAGTTACGCATCATTGTGAGTATAAAGTCACAAGTTTCCCCTAGTAAGGCTACGGATAGCAACTTGTATAATGGTTCATTCAGTATTTCCATTTATTTTCAGCCCATATTAAGCAAAGATCTTTGGTACGACAAGAAATTGTTTCAAGTGTAACAAACCTACAATGAACCTTCTCTTACCTAATAGTGTTAAGTACATACAATAGGTCAAAGCGAACAATAGTAGGAGTTCGCTTGAACAAAACCATTTGCGACATCAGTCCTCTATTGTTCCCGCTTTATGAATTGTCTTCGTCTTCACTGTTCTGTCGATGAAAATTTCATTGGAATTTGACATCTCATCGCCTTTGAGTATTGGATATTGGTTTTAATTTTTAACTAGCTATGTTACGCAGTTTCTTTTGCATAAAATACAATCCTTTCGTTTTAAAAAGTCCATGTTCAATTTATGCTAGAAACTAGGTCATTGACCTAATTTGTTACACGGAAATTAAATGATGGTATAAGAGTATCAATCGTTGTCTAGATGTTTTGTGGTAGTTTTTTACAACAGGCTTTACCTTGATTGGTACGGTTAAGAGACATTGGTAGGTAGGGCGCGTTTTTTAGACTGAAAGATATCTACCATATTTAATGTCAAGCTGTTACCAAAATAGGCATGTAGGCCACTATATAAAGCAAAATTACAAGAAAACGATAATAATTAATTATATGGAGAACGACTTAAAGCGTTACTTCGATGTAACATAAAACCATTTATTGTCTATAAACAAACAAATAAATATATTAACTATGTAATATCAATTCATATTAGCATATGCGTAACCGTGCGTAATATGCCTTAAGTTGTGTGACCATTTCACCGCTACTTATTCTTAGACTGCCTTGACGTGAGCTCTATATTTTTAGGGTTCTTTATCTCAAAAGGTAAAAAAAGAACCCTTCTAAGATCACTCTCTTGTCCGTATGTCCGTCTGTTTAGCATGTTACCCACTAAGGTCAACGACTGAATTTTACGCCGTTTTTGAAATCGCTATAGAAAGTCCAGAAGCATAAAAATAATAATGATGAGATACAAAACAAACACGTATAAACTTATATGGAAATGCAAACTCAGAACTACTTTAGGTACCTATGTGTCGTATTGTTCAAAATTTCGATAAACAAACATAAGTAACACTGCTCTGCATCCGAAGTGTGAATTTACCCTTACTTCCATTATGCAACTGTGAAACTGAAACTTCTAAACAAAATATCAACATTGTAGACAGAAACGGTCCAAAATTTCATCAAACTCTGTTTCATACATTGTTCTATTGCACCTACTTTATATTTTAAAGGTATGAGGCAGTTCTGTCAATGATAATTCTCAGTTAGTTTCTTGTCCTTCGGAAAATAATGTATACCAATTTCAGAAAATTTTTATACGATACAGTTTAACATTGTCTATGACCAGTATTAATCGACGAAGAGTGTAATAAGGCTGTATAGGCTAACAATGTCTTTGCCTTCCCTAAAAAGGCAATAAAGAAAAAAGTTTTTGACCTTGGAATTAAATCTCAACGCCGATCGAGCGATTCGAAATTCGTATAAAAATCAGCAAATCTAGGATTACTCATTGACTGAAAACTTTGTAAAATTATTTAACTCGCTTCTTTGATTCTTTGATTGGTAGCTGGGGCCCGGCAACACAAAATTGACCTCAAATACATTAATCAATTGACCGCCGGCCTTCTTTATAAGATGACAAATGTAAACAGGCCGTATCAAACGTGAAACATAACAAGCTGCGAAGATTTAATTCAGCTATATATAATGCAGAAGTTGGTGTTGCAATCCCAAATGCATCCAACTTGTGCAAGATTGTTTAATTTAATTCTAAGGAGATCTAAGCGAGGTTTAAGCCCTCACCGTAACTCTGAGCGTAATTTGAACTGTTCCTGTTGCGATTAAAGTTTGATTAACATTTAGGTAGGTTTCTAGAATTATATTCAGTTTGTGCTAATTTAAAATTAAGTTTTGTGTCCTGCTTGTACAGCCTGCAGCTGAAAGCTTGGTATCAATACCGTAGAACTGATAAACAATAAGTGAACGAATGCCTTGAAACATGAACTATCGGAGTACTCTCTTCTTCTGCTTTGTATGTTCTCACTTCAGTTGGGGTCGGCTCTCCTAATTTGTCGGCGCCAGGAGATCCTGTTTTGGGTTGTCGGGTCTGATAGGATTTCAAAAGATGGGTTATGCTGGTTCACCAAGTCGACAGGGGGCGGTATCTGCTTCTTTTACGTTCAAGGACATCACGTACTCTTCATAATTTTCATTCAGGTGCTCGTTCCACTTAAGACTGTTTTCAGAGAGCTTGTGTTATAAGGGCAAGCGACACCACAGCTACCGGAGACAACGTCCGAAGTATTGGCATACTATCAGCAGCAAATATCAAACAAACTTGCACTGTGCGAAGGCGAGGTTGATTTACCTGGATTTCATGATAAATGGAATTTAATTGATTATGGTCAATTATGTCTCATACGTACAGTCTGTCAATTTTTTTTATATTCCTCTTCCATTCTTTTCCATAAAATAACTACATGCCTTGAATTGTTTGTATTCTAGGCTTATTAAAATTATTTATTCAACTTTCAATTACTTTGAAGTGATTAAAAAAGAGAAATACAAGCCTAGTTTATAATGAATTCATTATACAAAAAAGAAATACCCAAATCGGACTATATTAAGAGGCGAAAATGCCATTTATTCTTGTTTGGAAAATTACGCGGTTTTAGTCTTTAAATTATTTCTCACAGAAATTTCTACCGAAATTTAATATAATCTAGGTAAGCAACTAAACGATTCAAAGAAAAGTATTTAAAAAATTTCATCGAAACATCTCGACTTTCAAGGGTGCTCGTTCGCTTTTAATATAATTCGGTGAGATATGAAAACAAATTACATTTCATGAAAATATTTTCGTGATTACATGAAAGTACTTATCTAATTTTAAAGTGCTTTATATTTGAATTAATAGACGAAGGTTTTCAACCAATGTGTGTTACCAGTGATGACATACAGATCTGAGACGTGGTCGCTGACTAGCCTCGTTCATAAGCTCTGAGTCGCTCAGCGGGCTATGGAGAGAGCTTTGCTCGGAGTTTCTCTTCGTGATAGAATCTTACGAAACATTGTATCATCTAATTAATAAAACATTAGGTTTTTAATCTATTACTGTGGAGTCTGGAGCCTGCACTAAGGTTTTTAATAAAACCTGTTTTACAGGTCTCCAGGCTCCCGCCTTTCAGATCCAGGACTCATGTGTTTTTAAATAACAATTGACTGTTACAATTTACAGCAAGAACTTTTTAGGAAAAATGTGGGTAGATTGATAGGGTTAGATTAATATACAAAATATATATCCGAAATAGCTCTCAGGATTAGTAAGCTGAAGTGGCAATGGGCAGGTCATATAGCTCGCAGTAATAACCACTACTGGGGAGTAAAGGTTCTCGAGTGGCGGCCGCGATGCAACGCGAAACGGAGTATTGGGAGACCAGCTGCCCGGTGGACCGACGACATTGTAGCGGTCGCGGGTAGTCGGTGGATGGAGGCGGCTCAGGACCACTGTTTGTGGCGTCGTATATGGGGAAGTCTATGTTCAGCAGTGGACGTGAATAGGCTGATATGATGATGACGATGATGATATTTGAATTATATTTATAGATAAGGTGTGAAATTCGAATAGAAATAATAATATTGGCCTAAATATCTAATCTAGATGATTTTGACAGCGCTAGCGATTTTTATCCACACTATTTAGGGCGCTGTAGAACTGTATTAGATGGAGTAGGCTTGGTCAGCACTTTTACCACCCTCTCAGCTTAGTCGACCATGTCCAGAGGAAAGAACTCGTCACATACGTCTGGAGATAAGCCGCGTGTTTATTTACGATTTTTCCTTAAACTTAAGCAATGACAGCTCTTCGTTAGAAAATTCGATTGGTGCATGGCCTACCGGGAATCGAACCCACGACCATCGGAATGAAACTTTTTGATTTGAAAGGCATCAAGATGATATCATAAAAATTTTGTTTATCTTCAAATGAACAGAATTGCACCTTCAAAGTGCTCTGTTCGAATTTTATTATTAGCAGTGCTATGCTATAAAATAAATTAAAAAATGTAGGAACAAATACTAATTTATGAATTTACTTAGGGTTGTCAACAATTCACTTAGATTTTTCAAAGCGTATTAGAAATAATCAAAGCAAGATCCTTAAGCTAGAACTGAAGACCAAAATTCCAATTAGAGAAGTAAACAAGACTGAACTAAACCTAACTTATGCTTGCGAGTCGTAATTAATACAGATCTTCGTCAACACCTCGCACTAGTTCCCAACTTTCTTTACAAATACGGAAATCCAGGGGATTCATCCAATACAGGTATTGTTCTGAAATAATTCAGTTCATAAAATAGGTAGGATTGTTTATTATGCAGTTAACATCAAAAACCGGTCAAGTGCGAGTCGAACTTGCGCAGGAAGGGTTCCCGTACCATATTGTATGGGAGTACCATTTAATATTGTTTTCTTCTGATTTTAGTATTTATGTTATTATAGCGGCAACAGCAATACATCATCTGTGAAAATTTTAACTGTCTAGCTATCACGGTTCATGAAATACATTCTGATGACAGACAAACGGACAGACAGACAGAGGAGTCTTAGGGTCTCGTTTTTACCCTTTGGGTACGAAAGCCTTAATAGAGACAAAAAAAAACTACGCTAATAGTTAAAAGTGACATTCTTTAAACTGTAACCCGAAATTGTGACTAACTGAGGAGTTTTCTGATGAGGTAGTGGTTGCAGATGCTCCAACAATCTGTACCTATTAGTTTAAGGACCGATTCCACTGTTAGATCTTGAAAATTGAGCAATTTGCTGCACGCTCGAGCAATTCTGTTTATCAGTCTGGTACGTCTTCGAAGAATTGGTAAATATATATAAAAATATACCTACACAACGAATTGCAAACATACTCCTTTTTTGAAGGCAGTTATAAATAAAATAGAATAAGGTACCTGCGGGTATAATAAGGGTCAAGGTTACTAATTAAAAACTAAATATTTCATAAAATAAGGGAAACTACCTAAAACAGATCATTAGATAAATATTTGCTTTATTGTCCATCTGAAAAACAATTAATTTGTTGATTTTGTAATTATGTTTTCACTAATATCAAAGTTTTTAAAAAAACTTTTTAGTGGCTCTTAGGCTGCCTGTTCACAGATGCGAAGCGACGTAGCGGCGTGGAGTTTCTACATATAGTGTGCAACAAAAAAAGTCCACGTGCGAAGTTATTATGTTGCACAATGTATATAGAAACACCTCACTTTTGTTCATCTTTTATATTGAATTTAGTGAGGTGAGAATAAACAACTCAATAAAAATAAACAACAAATTCAACGAAATATTCAATAAAAGGTAAAGGTTCGTTAATTGAATTCCCCGTACCTGGACGGTTAGGGGAACTAAAACCGGGTCCAACTTATGACACCAGATGTCGTATAAACAATAGTTTTGAACATCCACTCGTCGACCCTACTCTAAGTATTTCTGCATTAACATTCCGAACGCCACTGTTACCAATTCACACGGTTAGTGACGTTCGTAGCATGGATAGTCGTGATATCGATAGGATAAACTTTGATCTCATGAACATAGTACCGGGATGGAAAAAAAAACTAAAACATAGGGGCATAGTCATGGCAGTTATAGGTTTTATGGCACAAAAATATTTGTGCTAGTGTCACTATCCAGGGAGGAAACAGTCCACTACGTTTATATGGAGAGAGCGCAGGCACCCTTTCACCTTAATTGCAAAATTTTAAATCATCATCATAAAATATCAGCTACGGGATGTCCATTGCTGAACATGCCTATGTCGCCCAAAGACTGCCAAAGCGATCGGTTGCATTCCCTCTGCGTCCAACGGCTTCCCGCAACCTTTATTAGGCCGTCTGTCCATTTAAGTCGGAGGCCGCCCCGTACTGCACTTACGTGGTCTCCGATCTACGACTTTCCGGCCCGAATCAGTACAAATATAACTTTTAAAATATTATAATCTTGAGCTTTTTGACCACAATCACAATAAAAACCACCCAGTGTTGTGTATTTGCATTCACAAAAAAGTGTCACGGTAATATTGTATGACGTCATGCGTCATTGTAATATGACCAGACGCGTCATGGTAACTATGGAAACAGAGTATTTAATAATTAAATCGCTCATCTGGGCTTGTGTTATGGTGTGACGAGTGACAAATAGAAGACTTATAAAAATGAAAAAAAAATATAAAGAAACAAAACACAAAGGAATAAATAAAAAAAATAAGAAAAAAAGGAAAAAATATTTAAAGGAATTACAAAAACATCTTAATTTTTCATCGTTTTCTTACAACGTTATCACGTAAAATTATCGTCCGTAAGCCGATTTTACAGAAAATCATTTGTTTTTATTAGTGGCCGTGTTTGGAAGACACTTGAAAGTTTAGCGATTATAATACAAAATTGTTCGTGTCATTTTTGCGTTTTCTTCATCATCTCACTTACAAAAATTGACTACTAGTACTTATACTTTTGTGCTACCTAAGCATTTATAATTTATCGATAGTACACTCGAACATCCCTATTGCGCGATGTGCCTACATATTCCTAATATACAGGGTGTAGCGTAACGAGGGTACGCAAGAGGAAAGGTTCAAATTGTGTGAGTTGAGTTTGCGTTTGGCTATTGACTTATATTTAGGTCAATAAAGTTTTAATCAACGACCTCTAAAAACAAATATTGCAGGACATTCCACACATCGCCATCTAGCCCCAAGCTAAGTAACAAGACTTGTGTTATGGGTGGTAGACAACGGATATACTACCTTTTCTTTTGTAAATATATGCGCATTTATAATACACAGAAACAATCAGACCACAGACAAATATCTATAAATACTTGTCTGGGGCGGGAATCGAACCCGCAACCCTGTGTTTGGCAGTCCGGCATTGTTATCATTGTGCCAACGGAGTACTGAAAATATTTAACCATATTATTTAGAAAATAAGTAATTATTTATTCCTTTGTTGAGTATCTACCTACTTGGCCAAACTTATGATTCTGTTTTATTGTTATGGTAGAGAATATTAAATAGGTATTACTATAAGAATCGTAATGACAGTATTATTTACGAAAAAGCATTCTTCCTCTTTTAATATATCCTCCTTTCAGAATAATAAAGACGAAAATATAAAACCTTCTTTGACCTAAACTACTTTCTACTTATCTCTGATGTAAATGTAAAAACCTCTGTGAAACGAACTTCGTCCTTAATACCTTTGATTTGAGTTTATTTTTGTTAGCAGTTAATTCGTATTATTTCAGGGTTGTCAAATAACTCTATCGTCACTTTATAGAACTCTACAGAAATTTTATTGCAGCAGTTTGTTGTATTTTTTATTCTCATTCAAAACTCTGTTTAAGAAATTAGCAGATTTTTGAGTAACATTACCTACCTCTAAAAATATTTTATTATTAGTATAGATTTTAAGATAATATTTACATTTATTGTTCAACTTTAAAAGTAATTTACAAAAAATTCATTTACTTTATTGTTAAATATTTAATATGTAATTTACAACTTAATTTAATGGATCGATTATGATTTTAAGTACCTACTTCTTTAAATAAAATTTTAACCAGTAAGCAATAAAGAGGATTTGAAACAGACGGGGGCAACATCTCGAAATTTCCCACTAACTGTCATTGGCACTGACAAGCCATCCTGTCACTGAAATCCAAAACCCCGATTGTTATTCATCAAGTGCCAACCCTAGAACTTTCAATCGGATCCGTCTCTCGATAACCTTGATACGATCGCGGCTGTTTTGTTTTCCTTATTACGTCAACCTCTACGTATGATGAGTGACACTTCTATGGATTAATTTACTCTCTGATGAAATAGTGGAGGGATTTAAATGGAGAGTAATCGAAGAATGGAATCGAAGGCAGTGATTAGTGGAACGGTTTCGGAGCTTTGGGTTAAATATAGAGAATTGTGGAAACAATGGAAATACACTTACTTACTCTGCTGGCTCAGTGACCCAAAGTGGATCTTGGCCTCCGAAACAAGAGTCGTCCATCGTTCACTGTCCTGCGCTCTATTTTTTGCCTATTATTGACTTGAAACCAAGCCTTGTTGATTGTTGTTGTTGGCTTGACAAAATGTACTGTGGCGCAATATTAGTTAGTTAGACAGAAATTAGGCTGTACTCTGACACGAAAGAAGAAGAAGAAAACTAGAGGTTCAGGTCACCAAAGCTGCGAAGTTTACGTAACATGAGACCAAAACTATTTAACATGCCTTCTGAAAGCACGTCTTGACGAGTTCAACATATTATTTACTATTATTATGTAAATGATTCAATAAACGTCTTCAACTATAGACTGTATATACTGAATAAACGACCCTCTACTACATGTTCTTACAAATAACCCACAACGCAAATACTTAGAAACCCAAATAAGCGTTCGATGGAAAATATTGTAATATCCACTGAATCCGAACTCATTTAGCGGGAATATTATGCAGCCCTCTTCGAATATTCAATGACCAATTCCGATCGATTGGCGCTTCGGGCAAAAATTGTTAATTTCATAAATGAGGTGTTCATACAAAACCGTTTCAATATACTTTGTAGTTCGTATATACTACGTCTACTAAAGTTATTTAAATTTTCCGGTACGTGGTTTTCAGTTTAGGACTTTTCAGCCCCAATAGCCATCAGTTCTACGCCACATTGATTAGGTGTAATAGTGTTTGGATGAAATAAACTTAGTGCAATAGTTTTAACGTGAAATCTAGCACTGAGTAAATAAACATAGGTATATGAAATGAATTTTAGATTAATTGAATAGTCAATGAGACGTCAAAGAAATAAAATGTAACAAGTGCAAACGTGTTTCGGTTTGGCATGGGGTTCAACCCCATGCCCCGACCATTGCTACTTTAGCCTACTAATCCTATGTCTAGGCTATGTCGGTAACTTCAGTTCGCCTACGAATCTCCTCATTTCTGATTCGATCTCGCAGTGCACCACCGAGCATAGCACGGGACAGTCTCCGAATACATGGACGGACGACGTAATAAGATCGCGGGCGTAGGACACAGATAGCGGTTGTTCGCTCTGGAAGTCTATGAAGGAGGTGTATGTTCAGCAGTGGACGTCCTGTGGCTGATATGGTGACGATGTACGGGCAAGGCTGTACCATAATGCACATGGTACTTTAAAATCCTATACTACGACAAGCTATACCCCGTGATTTTACCCACATAAGTCTTGATCCTGCTAAAATATAGGAATAAATTGTTCTTCTTCTTAAAGTTCCACCCCTATCGGAGGTTGGACAGCATCAGGGCAATTTTCACTTTCGAGGCTGCCGCTCTGAAGAACGAGGTAGTGCTGCAGTCGAACCAATTTCTCAGGTTCTTCAACCAAGAGTGGCGCCTTCGGCCAACACTTCACTTTCCAGCAATCTTCCCCTGGATGACGAGTTGGAGCATCCTGTAATTTTCATTTCTCAGAAATAAGATAACTTTCGGCGCTCAATGGTGTTAATAAGTTCCGTCTTCTTTTTGACTCGATTGAGGACTTCAATATTACTTACTCGGTCACACCATGAGATTTTCAGTAAACGACGGTATATCTATCCCCATCTCAAAGGCTTCAAAATAAATTGTTATTTATGTATTATTCCATTGCTTTGGCTTGTCACTCACTTGCAAACTATCGCATTTTAATATGAATTAATTCGAACCAAGCTATGGGTTCAGTTAATTTCGTACAGTTTTATCGTGATGGAAATCCTGAATAGCATGATGTCCATTGCTGATGCATCAGTAATCAGCTTAACTCGACTCCGATGGAAAAAGGTAATGGACTGAAAAAACGTTACGATACTCTGAATTTTTGACGGAGCCATTCGAATGAATGAAAGCCCGTTGACCTTTAAATGTTCCGTTTTTTCATTAAGCTTTCAACGCTTGTGTTTTTAAGAAGATAATTAAAAGACTTTAATGTTGGTAGAGGCTTTATGCTTGATACGCGCAGCTTCCTGAATCTTTTTTTTTACAAATGATAGATCAGCGTTTGACAACTATCACACCTGCCTGATAGCAGGTCGTGATATCTGAAAACTCCTCCTCGCGTCATACCTCACTTGCAAAGACACTGACATCCGTATGCACAATCAACCTTATGAGATTGCATAGTACGCGCGAACGCATAGAGCCGCAAATAAGGCGCTGATTCGCTAGAGTGAAGAGAGCAGCCCAAAATTGACCAATCATAGTGCGTTCACTTATCCAAGAGCAAATATACGGGCATAAAATTGTTCACGTCAGGAAAGACAGATGCAGGCAACTGATTCAATTCCCTTGCTGTACGAATAAGGAATGATCAGACAAAACGCTTGGTGCGGGTGTTTGGTATTTCTACCATGAATCGGTATTGCATATTTAGTTCCAAGAACTAAAACCTGTGACGTAGGTGACGTAGTCATACTTACGTCACCTTTAAGTTTATTTAATTTTATAGATAAACTAGCTGCTCTTCGCGAAGTATCTTCAAAAGTTATATTGATTTTTTACAAACACAGAATACGTAGAAATTAGAACGAACCACAAACTTTAACAACTCTTTATACCTCTTTAGAGGCGAATTTACACATATCCTTTCTTAGTGCTCGCCTACGTCCTAAAAGGAATCCCCATGCGGAGATTCAGACTCGTAACTATAATAAATGAATAAGTGTCTAAAAAAAACATTTTAAACATTAAACCTTAAGACTCGAACTATGCTAAGGTCAATAGTGTTACTAAAGACTCAGACACCCACGATAAGATTTAACTTGTGTTGTGGGTGTCTGTTCTTTCACAGAAACGATTGAGGCTATGTTGCAGGAGATGGGCGTTACACCCTTATTAATACTAAATATAAATAACTCAATATATATCTATCTATCTATCTATATAAATAAAAATGAATTGTTGTTCGTTAGTCTGATTAAAACTCGAGAACGGCTGAACGGATTTATCTTATCTTAGTCTTGAAATGTTCGTGGAGGTCTAGGGAAGGTTTAGAAGGCAAGAAAAAAACGAATAACCGATATTGCCACGGGATCGGGACTTACGCGGGTGAAACCGCGGGGCGCTGCTAGTTTATAATATAAATTTAAAAAAGTCACTTTGTACATATAGAGCGGTTGTGGGAACGGAATCCTCCACGTCACCCAAGGACCTTAAGACCCTGGGTACGCGGCTAAACTCCGGGCCACACGATGTGTGTTGTAATAAGGAAATGATGGGGGAATATAAAATATGTGGAAGTTGTATATATATATATATATAAAATGAGAATATATTATTTAAGTAAATAAAATAAAAATACATACATACATACATTTAACATTATAAATACAAAAAAGAAGTGACCAGTTAGTCAAATAACCCGCCCCTTATCGTACCTGGCGTAAAGGTTCCAATAATGCTAGAAGCATTGCCACGCTGAATGGCGATGGCTAACCTCTGCGCCAGAAACGAGTTGGAGCGGGAGTCACCCGCATTCCCCCTTTAACTATTTTTATTTAAGTTGGTTATAATTATGAGAGTTATAATATATGTTATATATAACTCTTATAGTTTCCGAGATTTCTTGATGAGTCTTTTTCTCTTTTATAATATAGATATAGATAGAATATTAGGATAGTCACGTACATAGGAAATTGTCATTATAAAATATTTAACTCCTTCTAGTTCACATCTAATAATTTCTTCAATCAGATAAAAGCAACGTTCCCGGTTCAAGTTCTATCGGAAACTTTGACAAAAACTCTCCAATCGAAAAACTAAGTTCTTACATAAATCCTTGGGAAATCGAAAAGGGGAACTGGAATCACGTAAAATGTAGCAGCCTGTAGAAGGCCCAGTGCACACAGATCGACGTTTATCGGTTAAACAGAAACAAAGAGACAAGTTTTACGAAACAAAGGAAATATAGAGTGTTCCAGTAAATTGCAATTTCGAACCAGAATGAAAATATAACAAAATTGACAATATCGTTAGTGGAAAGGTAAAAAGACTGCTGCGACAAAATTAAATACTCACTTTACACTTAGAGTTGTTTTTTTTTGAAAAATGAAGTTAACTCGTTTATTATTCGATAGCCGATTTTTTAAATAGATTTTCACCCGATTATTTTTACAAATAAAGAACGGTTTTTTTAAGACAAGCATAGGTACTTAAAAAAATAAAGAAGCAGACGATGAAAAGAATAAAATATCTATATTTTTGGAAATTCGAACTCTAAATGGGTACCATTTAGAGTTCGAATTTCCAAAAATCTTTTCTTAATGCTCGCCTATACCTTAAAAGAAACCTCCATGCGAAGTTCATTTTCTTTTAGAAATATAGATTTAGTTAATCTAAGCTTTATATTTAAGAGGTTAGACTAAATCCTCTTTCGTAACGCTTTTTATTAACGTTATACTTTACTACCCATCAAAATTTCATATCGGGGATTCTAAATAAAATCGATTCGAATAGAATCAACTCCAAAAGCAAAGCGTGAAAGTTTTATCGGACGACACGACGTCGTATCTCTACGCAAGGCTTTTACGAAAACGCGTGAAACAAAATGTTAGCTAATTGTCGCCAACGGCGAGTAATTAGGAATTATAGCCGTCTCTAGTAACAAACAACCCCCTGTCACCTAATTTATTAGCGAATTTCGACAATTGCTACTACTTAAGTACTTGGATAATTAATATACGAGAGCTTTGTGAGTTCTGATTGGATTGATGTTAATATTTCAGAGAGAAACAGCTTCTTGGTAGAAATACATGAAGAGGTTTGATTATTGAAGTTATTTATAATAATAAAAAAAAACAGATAGGTAATTACCATATTAGTTTAAAATCCTGATTATTGAAGTCTTGATCACAGAAAGTTTTTAAATTTCATAATCGTTTAATCAAACAATATTTATTTTTTAAGTGCGTAAACCTGCACTCTGCATTACTAGAAATATTTTATAAGTAAAAATACAAATTCAAAACTTTAGGGAAGGAATTGTAATAAAATCAAAAAGTGTTGTTACAACTTTTGGTCTTAATTTTTTCCGTCTAGCCCCCTTTCGCAACGCGCGATAAGAAACTTTCCGAAAATTTAACTACTCACATTGGGCCACATTTTTCTTAAAATATAAATCTAGGAATGTTTAAGACAATTCAAGCGCTTAGCTCCTTTCTTGGGTCGTGGCAAATGGATATAAATTTAAAAACAATCATGGAAATTGTATTACATCGCTAAAACATATGTGTCAAATTAAGCACATCCATTACTCCGGTCTGAGGTTGAAGAAAAAAAAACTGAGTTCTAACCCCGCTTTATGACTACATCTACCTCCTCTTTTTGAAGTTTTTTAAAATGCGGTAGTGTTTAAGAAGGATGTCTTGATATAAAGTACTATTTTTTTTGCATCAAATATAAAACTTCTTTCAAACACCTTTAGGACATTCTATATATGTCACCATTTCCAAATTCAGTAATACAAACAAATGAAATTTCCATGACAAAGTACAACCATCAACAAAACGTTTAAAATAAGTTACTACATACATAACCCTTATAAATGTACACGTATGTATGTGTATACAACGAAACCAATGACTATTTTATTAGCACGACACATCTAAAACGTATAACGCTTCAATTCAGTGTACCTGTACCGATAGAGATCGCATCTGAAATTGCTGGCAAGATTTATAGACCATTGTTTGTACCGTTTTGATTTGTTTCTATGTCGTAAATTCATGAATGGGTGAATTTGCTTGCGAATTGCGTTGAGACACACAGATAAGTTTGCGAGAAGTTGGCAGCTGGGAAATAAAACGGGCTATTGTATGAGTGCCGGGTTTAAGTCTGCGTTTTTGTGGCTGTTTTGATTTGGGATATGCAATGTTTTGTTTTTGTTTGTTTCTTTTTTTATTTCACTTATGCAAACTAGCTGTAAACATTCGTTGTAGGGACGACCTATAAATCAATACAATTTGATGAATCTTCATGAGATACAACATTTTGAACTAACATAGTCATTTTTACTACCTACTAAAGTTATTAAAAACGAAATATTTATCATGTTTTAGTTTTTTATTTTGTGCGGTCTACTATGGCGGTCTAACAGTTTTTGATGCTATTACCAGCACCATTTTCACGAGCCTGAGCTCGTGTTTTATATATATTTTTTTTCTTTTTTATTCTTTTTCTCTTATTTTCCTCTTCTTTTTTCCTTTATAAAAGTCTTCTATTCGTCACTCGTCACCATAACACAAGCCCAGATGAGCCTTATTGTTATTATATAGGTACTACGAGGGCGGCACTGAAAATTTCGGGAATCAAGGAAGTGACACAACATTACTATTTAAAAATGTATTTATTGCTTTTCGAAGTATTCTCCGCGACATTTGACACATTTTTCCATACGATGGAACCAATCATTAAAGCAACCATTCCATTCGGAAGTTGGGGTCTCCAAAATGGCCGTTTTGTAGGCGTCCACAGCTTCTTCAGGTGATGAAAATCTCTGACCACGCAATTTATTCTTTATTTTAGGGAAAGTATAGAAATCATTAGGGCTTAGGTCGGGGCTGTACGGCGGATGGTCTAATAATTCTATGTTTTCTTACTCTAAAAACTCTTGTGTTCTGTTCGCGGTGTGAGAACTCGCATTGTCGTGATGGAGGATGATGCGGCGGCTGCAGTTCTCTTAACGGAGTTCAGAAACGACCTGTGGCAAACAAATGCTAGCATACCATTCTGCATTAACCGTTCTTTGTCCCTCAAGAGGAATAGTCACAACATGGCCGGTTTTGGAGACAAACGTGGCCACCATTTTTTTTGCAACACTCCGTGAACGATCAATTTTTGTTGGCTTTAACTCATTTTCGAACACCCAAACTCGTGACTGGTTTTTTGTTTCGGGTTCGTACGCGTATATCCAGGATTCGTCACCTGATACGATGTTGTATACAGCATTTGAGGATCCTGCGTGGAATCTTTCGAGAGTTCTGACGCACCAAGTAACGCGAGCCACTTTTTGCTCTTCACAGAGCGAATGCGGTATCCATCGGGAAAACAACTTTTTTACACCTAATTGTTCATGCAAGATTATTTGTATTTGACTCATGCCAATGTCTAAAGTTGCCTGAATTTCGCGGTATGTTACATGTCGATCTTCCTCAATCAGCTTACGCACAGCATCAACGTTTTCTTGGGTGAGTGCAGTTTTTGGACGACCTTGACGGGGATCATCACTGAGCTTGACACGTCCACGTTGAAATTCAGCAAACCAGCGATAAATTGTGGTTTTGGATGGGGCTTCATCACCAAATGCAGAAATCATCCGGTCAACACACTGTTTTTGTGATAAACCACTTCGAAAGTCATAATAAATCATCGCTCTTGAATTTTCTCGAGTCAATTCCATTTTCTCAACGACTAAACAAGTTTGACAAAACCTTGTGACAAGACCCAGATTCTTTTTTTAAATAAATAAATGGTATTTGATTTTTAAAACCAAGGAGTTTTCAATTAAAAAGATTTAAATATGACAGGAACAGTGGAAATATTCCATTCCCGATACTTTTAGTGCAGCCTATGTAAGTATGTTTTTAATTAGGCAACAGATTATTTTTGTATCCACAAACCTACATCAATACTTATAAAAGCTAGTTTAATTAAAATAAATGTAAAACAAGAACATATCGACATGCTGCTGTTAACATAATACGAGATAATGAGCAGATAACGACCAAGCAAATTGTACTCTTGTATACAATGATTGAGGTTATCGCCTGCAGTAATTTGTATTAATGTGGGTAACAATGATTTGTTTCGGTTTTTGTTTCAAGTTTACCGATGATCGTGTATATCGACGGTTAAAAGGAAATAGGGCATAAGCGACATTTTTGTCAAAAATCAAAAACAATTAATGCTTTCATTTTTCTCGATTTTAAAGCTGTTTTCATTTTTACGTTACGATAATAAATAAGAAAGTTGTGACCATTGTTCTGCAATTTCAAACTTTAAACAGCTGTCCTGAACAATTTGTTTTTGGCGGTTATACCCTATTTCCTTTTAACCGTCGATATGATGTGGAATTACCTGTTTAAATTATATATTACAGCTGTAAATTTTGTAAAAATACTTATGAAAAAGGTGCGTTTGTGTATCGGTGGTTCTATTTATTTAGACACGTGTATTTTTATTCTTTCCGAGTGCGAACAATGCATTTTTAAATTAAACTGCCAACTCTCACTTTTTATCAAGTACCTTGCAAAATCTGAAACAAAACACCAAGTGCATTTAACGTGAACACGAGGTAGATAGTGTCAGTTGCAATCGCCCCGCCCGGAGCGCAAGTGTAACCGAAATTATACACATCGCAAGGCGAAAATTGGCGAAAATTTTGTGCGAAATTTGCCGCGATAACGTTCACTGTCCGCGTGTCGACTCGAGCGGGAACACTTGTGTGGTTATTTTGTTTTTGTGCGCGACTGTATCTGTTGTTCTTTTGAAACGGAGTATAATGTATTTTATTCGGTTCGGTGTTATGCTGGGATTATTTTTCTATATTGCTTTTGAGTGTAAATAGTACGACATCTGTGGGAATTAGATGGGGATTGTTCGCGAAATAGAGGGTAATTTTGGTTAGTGAGAGACGTGCGTGAAGTAAGTATTGTCTGACGATACATGAAGACGATTGTGGTGGCTGTGGGCGGTGTTAAATTGGATAGTAAATTACAGGGGCGAAGTAACTAAGAACTATTACTACTAATTTTGCCGTCTTCCAAAAGCCGTTTAGTTCCTTCTAGGATAATATAAGAGTACGTTTTATAATACCTGCTTCCTTTAAGGTATAACATTTAAGATTCGTGCCTATTATTCCAAAATTTAAGTCAAGTAAGGTCTACCATTTATAGAAACCTAATTAAACATTCCATTAAACAATCCAATAATATAATAGAAACCAATTTCAGTTACTTAAATAAACTACCCAAACCGAGTTCTCCAAATATCTCTATTGTGAACTAAGAATTACAAGAAAACGTTCCACTCGATGTCTATCTCAATCGATTTCATTATAGCTCGAGGCAGAAAATGAAACCCATCCGTCTTCTATTGAAATATGGGAGCGATAATGTTTTTTTTATCAGCGATCTTCAACTTTATTGGACAGATTAAAAGGCTCGCAAAGACAGAAATGTTCGGTAGACCGAACACGGCTTAAGAAGTTTTAATAAACGGATTAAGTTGAATCGTTCGTGTTTTGATGATTGTGCGATAACAGAATGCGATTGTCGTCTGAAAGAGCGATGCGTAATGGAAGATTGTTCGGGATAGGCATAGCCTTACGAATACTTCATGTGTTTGATGATAACAAGAAAATGCTTTCTTTCTTATTTTACTTTCCTTTTCCATATTGCCATAAGAACGTTTTCGTCGGAATACGCACTGAAATTCTGCAATCTGAAAAAAATCAGTCCTGCAAAAGTGTGCCAAAAGTCAAAAGTATTTTATTCAAGGACTAGCTTCTCTCTCGTAGAATTATAATTATTCAAAATCATTTCTTGGTGGATTTTTACAAGTTATACCTAACAGCTACCTGTATGCCCAATCTTACCCCGAACTATTGATTTGCGCTGTGTGTTGATGAAATATCAGTCAATCATTACTTTTGTTGTTATGCTCTGTTAATGTCAGTGTTCTTATGTTTGTTTGTATTTCTACTTTTCTCAAATATTTTGTGGCGTATACTTGTAGGGTTGCCAACCATACTGTTAAGATAGTATTATACTGTTTTTCACCACATTATACTTTTTACTGTTGAATAAAATTAAGTACCTTTGCAAAATACTGTTTTCATGTCATCACTGATATCACATAGACCGTAGATGGTGTGCAAGCACACCGGGGTAAGATTGTGCGGTCATTGGCGGTTCGAAATTAGCGGTAAAGTAAATTAAGAAATAGTAAATTTCAAAGTGATATATGAAAATTATCCAAATGTAAAGATTTTGACGAAATTAAAAGTGAAGTCATGTTTTAGTAAACACTGAAGAATTTTAAAACATTAAGAAAATTGTATCGTAATTATTTTCTGTTCCCGCCACCTCTACATTTATAGTAAGGTTTTTTCTGTTATTAATGCAAAGTGGCGGGACGACAGAAATAGGGCTTCTATTAATTTAATAAAAAAATAAACTTCTTATTTACTACAACTTAAATTATACTCGTGGAAAGACTTTTAAAACTTTGAAAAAAAAAAGATATGTTGTGCGAGAAGCATAAAAATATATGTTGTTAAATCTTTAAAAAATAAAAATACTTTTTCTTTTTCTAAAATACTGTTTATTTTCCTTCCCAGACCTCAATGTACTTTATTTCTTGTAAAAAAAAAGTTAGCAACCCTATATACTCGTCCAAATAAATGTTTAACTAGAAAACCATTCCTTGTCATATCAATGCGTAATTATACTAATTTTAAAACAAAAACTTACCAACAAAAAAGTTTGAACAACAAATTCAACCCTCATAACAAGGAAGAACTTTTCTATAGACACATTTCCACATTTTAAAGAAAAGCCAAGAAAAAGCAACAACAAACAACCCTACAAATAAAATGACGGAACAAGCTTGTCTCTCATTTGCAACTACCTAACATTAATTAACGCGGGAAAAATTAAATAAAGTCATTCTATGAGACGAGGGGCGTCTTTGAAAAGAGCTAAAGGGGCCCCAAGTTATAATGAAGCGAGAGTCAATAGTGGCGCGACCATCTAGATTTATATGTGCTGACGTCACTGTGTATTAAAGTACTTTGTGAATAGGCTAGTGGAATGAAAAAAGTTACAAGTTACATAGAAGTGAGGGATAGTCGATACCTAGCTATATATTTTCTTTATAATATATAATTTTACTGTACGTATGTATGTCACTGAACTCCTCCTAAACGCCTGAACCGATTTGAATGAATTTTTTTAATGCGTTTGGTTGGCGCTCTGGATGGTTTTGATTCATAAAACAGCCCGTTTTTTAATGGCAAAACAACGTTTGCCGGGACAGCTTAGAAATATATAAGAATGCGGGTGAGGCTATTTGTGTGAACCTTAATAAAAACTTTAGTTCTACGACTTTTGGAAAATCGAATATTTTTTCGAAAATTTTGGTGTCATGTTTACCCAAAAATCTGCTGAAAATCTCAGTTAATCACCTTGTAAGTAATTACATGGAGAGATCATTAACTAAGATTATACCTTTATAAAAATAATTATCGACAATTCAAAGTCTAAAACTATATTTCTAAATATCTCAACATTTAATGTAGATAAGTACCTAAACTTGTTTTAGAACGGCGAGTAAAACAAAAAGTTACAGTTAAAAAAATAAGAATTTATAGGTTTTTAGGGTCTAACAGAAATAAGCCTCAACGTCCACAGAAATCTGCGTCTTCTCTGTGGTTTCCCTAAAAAAAACCGCTCTCTGACATTTCAATTAAATGAAATATTTCAAATCTAATTTGTGACAAATGAATCTCTTGTCTCAACAGCAAAACACAAAACAATTGTCAAATAAATTAGACATCCTTCAAACGAACGAATAAAATAAAAAGAGCATTAATTAAAAAGTACTGAGAACCGTTTGACATTCATTACTTAAAAAAAAAAACAAATAAAAAGGTCTGTTTCCATTGTACCCACTCATCTGTCAAAACGAAGAACGTCTATTGAAAAATATCGCTCAAAACGTACGTAGGTACATTTAATTAACTTTTCCGGGCATTATTAGTACTGGTTTATCCGGGTGAACTGGGTTTTTACGTTCCCTGGCATTGTGTGGAGTCAATATCGGTTCGGTTATTGTCGAAGGAATCTTTTAGAGTGGAGGATTGAGACGTCTGGCTACATAATAGCGGTTCTATTTGTCATACACTATTAACGTTGAAGAGATGTAGTGTTAATCATTGGAATTTTTTTTCAATTCCAAATATTTTTATATATTTTCATGCAAAAATATTATTTTTTAGTAATGCCCAGGAAATACATAACAACTTAACAATATTGCCTTTATAAAATTGAGATGTAACTGTTACAGAGTGATATCTCCGAACATCGCATTATTTTATTGACACACAATAATTTGACGTATATGCAATGCAAAAAAACCAGTGAGATTATGAGTCAATTGCCTTACTTTCGTGTGGTCAAGTCTATTTCGCAGAGACGCTTCTACCTCTAGTTGATGCATATCACTGCTTTATATTCAAAATAACGCTTAGTGCGAACGTCTGGTATGCTCACCAAGAATTGGTGCCTCACATCAGTCTGCCTGGTTGTATGATGAAAGAATCGAGATGACAAAATTAGACCGTGGAGTTCTGTTACACACTCCCCGAAATGTATCCGATTAAATACAGACAAGCTCGAATCGCCACCTTGCGACGATGTTTAAGGCTCTAAAACCTTTTGTTAGCAAGCTTATCGTCGCCGATGAGTCTCCGGGCTCCTTCTCAATGGACTCCAAATAATATAAACTAATAATATAAATATCGTAATAATTAATCTCGTAAAAGCCGAAAAGGACAAGGAAACTAATTTGATTTGATGTGATTTTTTTTATAAGTTTCTATAGTGATGTATATATTTTGTATTCAGTTTGTTTGTTTTTATAAAATACTAAATTTAAGAAAAATAAATGATTGAAACGCTAAATAACGTAAATAATATATTATATTTTGTCTTTTTTGTTTGACTGAAGTAAATCATATACTTTTACGTATTGTAATCGCGTTAAGGTCCTCTCCGCCTCTCAAAAGGTCAATTTACTCAAAATTATCCATACTACAAGTATTGCCACAATCAATTGGGAAACAAAACTTGACGTTGCGGAACGCAAATGATATTCCGTTACAGTATTTGAGGTAGGTGACGTCACTGTAACGTTGTGACGTCACTACACATTATTGTGCTCTAAGTGATGCGGGTAACTTCGGGCTAAGGACGTATGTGAATTTTCATCGTATTTTCAGTAATTATTTTTGATACAGGCTTCTGGGTTTTATTGTTCGTATTTAGTTTATTATTATTCGCGGGAAGTCTCGTTGTTAGAAAGTTTGTCGCAAATGACGACCCAGTTGGCACAATGGTTACCACGCCGGACTGCCAAACACGGGGTTGTGGGTTCGATTCCCGCCTCAGACAAGTATTTATGCTTAGATATTTGTCTGTGGTCTGGTTGTTTCTATGTATTATAAGTATATATTTACAAAAGAAAAGTATTTATGTAGTATATCCGTTGTCTAGCACCCATAACACAAGTCTAGTTACTTAACTTGGGGCTAGATGGCGATGTGTGGAATGTCCTTTAATATTTATTTATTTATTTATTTAATAACCTGGTATGAGGCTTTGCCCGCAGCTTATTAATAGCCATATCGCTAAGCGCTAAGCGGACTTGTCCGTGTTCAGATACATTGGTCGGTGCAGCCACAAAAGAAAGACGGGTCGGAAAATTTTTTGTTCCACTGCCGTCTTCCTTCACTTGCGTCCTTCGAAAGCCATCGTTTATCACGAGCGAATCATGAATATTATAAAAAAGCAACACCTTTTAACTTAGATTAGCTATAACCATCAGAATTCTGTCGACTTTACGTAATTGGAGAATTGAAACTGATACAACCTATCAGATTTTTTTACCTACGTACTTAACCTTCTTTACTCATATAAATGACAAAAGACCTGAAAGGAAACAGCCCGTAATTGGGGTTTTAAGAAAAAAGTGTTCTTAAAGATTATTTTATCATTGTAACTTTTTTTAATACCACCCCTCGAAGTAATGTTTGGGATAAATAATTAATAAAAAATGCATTATTTTCAGTATTCTACATAGTCATAGGAAACTCAAATCCAACAATCACCATTATGTTTGATCATTTTGTCATAGTTGAGTTACCATGTCAGTCGTCATAATATCATAACCGTCATAATATCATAAGTAAGTAATATGTATAGTTCAAAACGAATTGAAACTAAATCGATTATTTGTAAATTCGAGAAAAGGACTTAGACTAAAGCCCATGGTAGTATCCTGGCACTCCAATATTTTTGCTGCTATAATTCATGTTGTACTAGTTGTTAAACCTAAATGATAATTATATTGAAATTTGTTTTGAGTATAAGCCATGTCTTCTATGAAAGTGGACATAGTCCTTTGTGCATATTACGAAAGCTTTCTAATTAAGGATCCTTAATTAAAAGTATGTTTAATTTGTTTCAGATAGAGAGGGTTCCGGCATCATGATATTTTTCAGACAATATTTCATTTTTTAAAGGCATAGTGAATATGAAGTTTGTGAAGTTAAAAGAAATGGGGACGGTAAAGATTGGTGTTCTTAAGGCGATTGGATTGTTCTTGCTGGTTTGGATATCAGGTAAGTTTAGTTATAGTTATAAAGTTCTGCGCCCATTCATGGGGGACAGTATTCCATTCAGAGAAAGGAGCCAAAAGTGCGCTTCACTTTTCGTTCCTACTTTTGCGATTTTAAACATTTACATTTACCTACATTGCTTCTGATGATATCTTCTTTATGAAATTACGTAGTTTTAAATCAGCCATGGTTAAACAACTGTGTTACGATAAAAAAAACCTATCCTTATCTTCATACCTAATAACTTGTTGTAGGGATAACTTTCTTTTTGTTTTAGTTCCATGTTTCACTTTATATAAGTATTATGAATTAATGGAAACTTTCTTGGATTGAGGGTTTTTTTTATATATTGTTGTAAATAATTCTATCATAGTTCTGTAAGTTTCCCAAATAAACGAAAATAAATAAAATAATTGCCACAGATTTGAAAGGCTTGACGACCCAATTGGCACAATGGTTACCATGCCGGACTGCCAAACATAGGGCTGTAGGTTTGATTCCCGCCTGAGACAAGTATTTATGCTTAGATATTTGTCTGTGGTCTGGTTGTTTCTATGTATTGTAAGTATATATTTACAAAAGAAAAGTATATAAGTAATATATCCGTTGTCTAGCACTCATAACACAAGTGTCTTGCAATATTTATAAAAAAAGGTACCGGAGCAACAAACAAAACTGACTGATCGTTTACTATACCAGATTATATCATAAAAATCAGTATTGATTTATTTAATCGTAAGATATTTCTAGCATAATTTCACTCGTTTAGCAACACCTAGGGAACACGCAGGGTTGTGGTTGGTAATTCTTGCGGACGTGAGCTGTGATCGTTCCCCAAACTGGGGGTAAAAATCAGTGTAAACAACACACAAATGCGAATAACTACAGTTCATAGAAAATTAATTAATTCAGTAGATTGGTACCTGAGTATTTACTTATTCAAAAACATTTCCAAACAAAAAATCTTGAAACAAAATGAGATATCAAGATTCAAACACAGCTTAACATTCCTTTGTTCTTCACAGAAAAAAGCAAGAATTCCGTTGAGAAAACAATCAACTAAACATTTTCTCACGACCGGGCACCCCATTCACCTTAATTAAGAAATAAAAAATATGTTTCTCCAAATATAAGTGGGTTTCTACCCATAATTTAACTCGTTTCTTAATCCAGGAAGTAAAAAAGGCTTTTAGCTGATTAACTTTCGAACGTTCTGGAGGGTTTCCAAGCGTAATAAATCAAGAAATAACACAATTAGAGTTAAATGTTTGATTAAACACGAGTCGACTTCTAGTGTTGTTTTCATTCTCTGCAAATTGTATGTTGACTTCGTCATTATTTATGGCTACGCTCTGCATATAAATGTTTGTTTTGTCTTTACGTTCAGCTGTTATTCTGTGGTTTTTTTCGATGTTAATATGTTTTTGACGTGTAAATCCTTTAAAATGTTTCATAGAGTTTAAATAAATGTTGATATGGATATGTAATGAGGAAAGAGCAGACGTATATGACTAAAAGAGTGATGAGTATGGACGTAGAGGGATGCAGAGGAAGAATACGACCTAAGAAAAGATAGTCTGTGTGAGACAAGATATGAGAGAGATGGATGTGAACGTGAACGACTAATAGAGGTAAAATGAATAAAAGAAAAAGTCATACTGCGCCGACCCCAAATAAATTGAGTTTAGGGTAGGTAGAAAAAGAAGAATAAACATTGCAAGAAATTGCACTATATTCGAACATTACATAATTCGAAAATGTTGGTTTTATGTTAGGTAATTCAAAAAACAACTGATTAAATAAAGGTAATTCAAACTCAGAACAGTCAATAAAACTTAAAAAAAAAAAAATCTTAAGGTCAATGATCTCTCCGTGTAAGTAACAGCTGATTTTCAGATAAACAAATTCTGAAAAGGCTCGAAAATTCGAATTTCTATCAAATTCGAGTCGATTGTTAAGGTCCGTACAACTAGCCCTTAACCACTTTCTTATATAATAACCTTACCCCAGTATACATACTAGAAACTAACGTAACGGACAGACAGACGACAAAGTACATGGCTTCGGTAAATCCCAATGCTGTAACATATTGAGCTGTTCTGGAATACATCGTGCATAGCATTAATAGTTTACCTAAGCGAATCCGTCTAGTAAGCTTAGTGTAGGAGGTACCTTAGGCATATAAATTATCATTGTTTCCTTGGTTCCATGTGAATTTGGTTCCAGACGTATTGACGACTCAAAAAGTTCCTTAGGAAAGCTGTGTTGGCTTAGTGGTAGATACCTCGATTTTCATTCTGAAGGTCGTGTTCAAACGCAAGCTTGCCGTGCACCGATGAATGAAAAATTTATGTGCGCTAATTGACATTGCTCTTACGATGAAGGAAAACATCTTGATGAAACCCGCGGCTTAGTTGGCTCCAAAAGTATTGACAAGTTCTCTCCTCTGGACATGGTCGACTAAGCTGAGAGGGTAGTAGGTGCTGGGCAAGCCTACTCCATCTTCACGCAAAATGGACCCAATTAAAAAGAGTCTAATTGCGAAAAGCAGCCCGCATACAAGTACAAGGGTGGAATAGGTGCTGGGCAAGCCTACTCCAACTAATACATTTTCCAGGTACTATAGCACCTTGAATAGCATAGATTTAAGTCGTTGCCGCTGTATAAATCATCTAGATTGGATGTGTAAAGGCCAATATTATTATGTGAATTTACAGGTTGGTACAATTCCTAGTTTTTACAATTCCTAGTTTGCACAATTCCTAGTTTGTACAATTCCTAGTTTGTACAATTCCTAGTTTGTACAATTCCTAGTTTGTACAATTCCTAGTTTGTACAATTCCTAGTTTGTACAATTCCTAGTTTGTACAATTCCTAGTTTGTACAATTCCTAGTTTGTGCAATTCCTAGTTTGTACAATTCCTAGTTTGTACAATTCTCGATTTGCACCAATTTTCTCCAATTATGCAATTTGGTTTATAAATAGTATGAATGAAAGTGGATGTTCTCAATTCGCTAGAATTTTTTATGGTTATTTTGGCGTAACTTCATAGTTTATAAACCGATTTTGATGTTCTTATTATCCTAAAAAAACTAACTACCTAGAAGCTACCAGGATTTTAACAACTTTTTCTAATACTATCTCAACTAGTAGTAAATATCACTAAAAAGCCTACGACATCGTATCCTTTTCGCCTAGTGTAAAAGGGCTCTGTCCTTTTTATTTTTCAAATTTAGAAGAGTGCCCCTTTTCTGGCCTTTTATCGTTGTTTACCACAGTGTTTGTTGTGATTATTGAACAAAGCAAAAAATACAGAATAAGCCCTCTACGATAAAATATTACCCAAACATTTCGCACAAAGACTATTTTCTCTCAAACGAGCCAAAGATCAAGCAAAAAGGCTTCATGAAAAAAATAGAAAAAATAACTCGGTTCACACATGTATTCACATTCGACATTAATCCGGATATCGTCATTTTTTTTCCGAAATCCCGACACAAAATGTGTAACCGACGGTGATGTGATACAAACGAGGTCAAATATAGACTAATCTCCTATGATATTATTCAATTTCGTCGAGAAAATCAAATTGTCCCCGAACAAAGTAGCAAAAAGTTTTTTTGACGAAAAAATGACATCAACCATATGTCCAATATGATTATTTGCGTCTGAGAATTCAATAATTCTTTATATTATAGAAAGTTTTTATCGGTTTTGGGTTCAGTCGACCCGTTGCGAACGATATTAACTCTTTTCATAGTGAACTGTAAGTTCGGAAATATCTAACAAGTTTTAGGCCGTATTATAGAAAGCATTAAGCGAGTTAGGGTGTCCGGTCCTGCTGTCAATAAACGGTATATGATGATGTTCATACTGCAAAATTTATTAAGAAAATAACGGTGTCAGTGAGTAAAGGAACTCGGCATGCGATCGATCGCTCTGGAAGTCTTTGGGGTAGGTCTATGTTCAGCAGTGGACGTCTTGTGGCTGTGTATGATGATGATGATGATGATAAAGGCGCATAATTAGTTGCTATAGATGGTTCTTCGGTAAAGTCATTCTACAAGCAGTCATTCTACGGGGTGAGGTTACGGAGACACATTTTGAGTCGACTTACCTTACGAAAAATATAAATAAAAATCAATTAATGTGCCATAGAGTTATTCTTTTTCTTATCGTATCAATGGCCGTTTTATTTCTTTATTTAAATTTTACCAGTCTGATCCCTCAAACTCGCTACAGGTTTCTTAACGCACTGGCACGTGATTATCTTGTCGTAATCTTCTACCATTTTGTTTTCAAAAATAACAGTATATAGAAGTTTTGTTCCTGTTTCGTGTAATGTAATAAGCCAGTCCAACAAAAAATAATAAAGATGATTGACAAACACAGAGACTGATTTGAGTTTTCCAACTTTTAAGAATTATGTTCACAATCTCATTCCTTCGAAGCATTGAAAATTGAGGTCTTTAATAATATGTATTTATTGAATTCCAAACGCCGTTTGTATTTTAAATAGTTTATTTCCAATTTGTTTAGAAAACGAGAAAATTAACATATTTTATTAGATTTTCATTTGATATTTAATGAAATTTATCAATTTTGTTTTAAATTATTTTTATTTGATTAGGCATGTATCAAACTTTACAAAACGGTACTGCCATACAAAAAGGCAACAAAACCACTTCTTTGGGCACCCTACGTAGTAACTCTTATTTATTTTATTTAGCAGAGAGAGATTTCGCTATTATTTATATATTATTTATATTTGTCATTGTCAGGAGAAGGTTCTTTTGAAAGAAAACATTAGAAAATTGCGTAGAAAATTATTACACGGGAGAAATCGCGGGGCGCATCTAGTTTCAGATTAAATATTTAGTAGCTAAGTGATCATTTCTAATATTAAATCGTACGTTTTGTATTTTAATAAAAGGAACAAATATTTGCTGACGTTTTTTGCCTTTTGAACCACAATTCGAAAACAAATCGTACATCAAAGGCCGTTGGTATAAAAGGTTGAATGAAAACGTTACTCTATATTGAAAAAATAAAACAGTTTGGGACCTATTAATCGAAACAAAGTTTTTAATATAAATAAATAAATAATAAAATAAAATATAAAATATCTTTATTGAGTTCTCCACAATAAAACAAGTATACATAAGTTGTAATCAAAGTAACGTTATCGTTATATTGATGCGTAACCAATTAATTATTGTGGAGACTGGAGCCTGCACTAAAGTTTTATATAAAAACCTGTTTTATAAGTCTCCAGGCTTCCACCTTACAGAATTAGTGACACGGCAATAACATATGTTTACTAACTGTCACAAACGTTGTTTAGCCATTAAAAAAAACCCGGGCTGATTTGTGAATAATCCATCCAGAGCGCTACCCAAACGCATACAAAAAAAAACATTGAAATCGGTCCAGCCGTTTAGGAGGAGTTCAGTGACATACACACGTACAGTAGAATTATATATATAAAATTAGCTGTCCCGGCAAAAGTTCTTTTGCAGTAAAGAAAAATAACTAGATACTCATAAATAGATTAAACCTCCTCTTGGAATAAGGGGTATTGTGTTTTGTGATTTTTTTTAAACTACTGGACCGATTTTGATGAAACTTGGTATGAGGATACTTTGAAACCTGAGGAGTAACTAAGTAGACTTTTGAGTGAAACCGCGGGGCATCTATATAAATTAGTAGAGATTTTTCAACAAATTTGAGAATTAAAAGCTTTGTGAGGAAAAAGACCCTGCCCTGGGGAAGATTGTTCAATGCGTGGTTATTTAACATTTTTTTTTAGTTATCCTTGTCTATGAACTAATATCGCTCATTTAATTTTTCAAATCTAATTTTCTGTTGCTGATGTGTTGTTTTTTGTTCTGTGGGTAAAAACGGGACCCTATTACTAAGACTTCACTGTCCATCTGTCCGTTTGTCTGTCACCAGGTTGTATCTCATGAACTCTCATCTCGTGATAGCTAGAGAGGTGAAATTTTCACAGATTATGTACCTATTTCTGTTGCCGCTATAACAACAAAATACCACTAAAACAGAAAAATGAAGTGAGGCTCCTATACAACATGGTACGGAACCGACTCGCACTTGGCCGATTTTTTATATTAGTTTTACAGTGCAGTACTCGCAAACGCAAGAAGGTTCATTTGCAGATAACAAACAAAGCAACAAAAACCTACCAAGTAAGACCTCTCTTGTTTTTTTTATATCGTGTTTTGTTTGCGTTTTGATCGCCTTTTGTTTCTATTTCGATCGCGTTAGTTGAGTAGTTTGACTACTAGGAAATTTATTCCTTTTGGACAAACCAGTTAAACCAGAAAGTTTGATCAGCAGGAACGTACCGTCATAGACCCTATTTAGACCAGCATTCCTTAATTACATTTTCCGATTATAGGTTAGGTATTATTAAAATTAAAAGAAAAATGCGAATATACTTTAAAGTGGCTGTAGTTCATAAAATAGACCTTATTTCGACCGGCATTCTTAACTAAAATTAGCCGATTATATTCTTAAAATTAAAAGAAAATTACGACTATAGTTTATAGTGGCTGTAGTTCATAAAAATAGACCTTATTTCGACCGGCTTACCTAACTAAAATTAGCCGATTATATTCTTTAAATTAAAAGAAAATAACGACTATAGTTTATAGTGGCTGTAGTTCATAAAAATAGAACTTATTTCGACCGGCATTCCTAACTAAAATTAGCCGATTATGTTCTTAAAATTAAAAGAAAATAACGACTATAGTATATAGTGGCTGTAGTTCATAAAAATAGACCTTATTTCGACCGGCATTCTGAACTAAAATTAGCCGATTATATTCTTTAAATTAAAAGAAACTAACGACTATAGTTTATAGTGGCTGTAGTTCATAAAAATATGGCTGGCTAAGCTTTAAATACAGCCTATTTCCGTATTTTTGAAGAAGATAGGTATCTGTTTTGTAGTGTAGTCGCAGCCTAAGTAAACTGCCTCCTACAACGACTTACATGCGATAAATCTGTTTGGAATAGCTTCCGAGGTCAGTAGCGTTGAAATATTGTGAGATTATACAAGCAATCTCTAATCTAATCTCGGTTAGATAGAGATGGGTGGTTGAGGCAAATATTGGTAACATCGTACGTTAAATGATTATAAAATAATAGCTGCACCCCGCGATTTCACCCGCGTAAGTCCTGAACACAGCGCCATCTATTGGCTGTATTTGCAACCTAGATGTCAAACAATATTGAAGAATTTTATCGATGAATCAACGAACACCGCCATCTATGAGAACTTCATAAAACTAAACAGTAAATAATCACTTGCTTAGGAAACCATTAATTGATACATTTTATTCGTTTCACGACATAAGCGAATAATTGAGATGATAACTATCCTATCCAGTAAGTTAGACCAAAATACGGGTACATGTGAAATTTGATTGAAATCGGTTCAGTAGTTTTCGAGTTTATTGGCAACATACATCGTGACACAAGATTTTTATATATACAGATAATTAGCTGTTTTTGTCTCACTGTTGGGATAAGGCCTCCCTTTCTTACCTCCACAGATCCCGGTCAATAGCGACCGTACATTGTAAATAATTTATTCAAATTTAGGTGAAAGGGTACCGACCCTCTCTCCATACAAACGTAATCGACTGTTTCCTCGCTGGAAAAGACACTAGCACAAATATTTTTGTTGCATAAAACCTATAACTGTCATGACTATGCCCTATATCTTGGTTTTTTTTCATTTTCTAATTATCATAGAAATTAAGATTTAAAAACAAAAAAAAAATACAAAATAAAACAAGAAATAGGGTCATGGTCATGGCAGTTTTAAGTTTTATACAACAAAAATAATTGCTCTAGTGTCATCTCGGGAGGAAACCGTCGACTACGTTTGTATGGAGAGAGCGCCCGGTACCCTTTCCTCTTAAGTTTGCCGCTAAGGTCTTAAAAATGAGGCTGTTTAAAGGATGCAGTCATAAGAGACGTAAAAACTTCTTGTTTGAACCAAAGAGTTCTCATTTCAATAAATTTTTTTTGACCCAAAGAGGTCACATAAGCAATATCCTTTACAAATGATGACGTTTTGGACTAGGGGGATGGATGAGCTTGAAAAAATCTAACGCTGTTCAACGATGGACGGTCCCCCTGTTAGCATAGGGGGACCGTCAATTGTGAAATCAATTTTGACAGGGGGACCCTTTACCACATGGGGACCGTTAGGGGGACGGTCAATCGTGAAGCGTATTTATGACGTCACACCCGTCATTCAGTTTTTGCAAGTGTAGGGGTCTGATCGATTTTATAGACGTATATATAGTAATTATTTTCCCGGGTCTTAAGCGCTTGTTTTTTTAATTTTAATAATTACTATGAATACAAATCATGTGAGTTTAAAAAATGTGAGTATAGATGTTTTTGATACTCACTATCACACACAAAAGCATGACTGAATCTTTCATCCACATTAATGTCATTCGCGATACGCCAACGTCGCGTCACCTATTTTCCACATAGCTCTGCACTCACTACGTGATTTCCACATAGCTCTGCACTCACTACGTGAGGCAGTTTGAAATTCATAACATTGACTATAATTTTAACTAGTAATAGAGCAGTGGGTACCTATAACTCACAAACAGTAAAGTTAAACAGTAATATGTGTTCACTCGAATCCCAGAGAGGTTTTGTTTCGCACCGAACCACGTAATCCTACGTTTGTATTAAACCGACAGTTCGTGAAATTCCCGACGAATATCGGCCGCGTTCAATAGACCGTGTGAATTGAAACTTTAATGTAGACTGGGTGTAGATGTATGTAGATGAATAAATCAATCTACACCTCATTGAATGGATTGAAGGGTCAAGGGTAATATGCATCGAAACAACTGAATGTTATCGACACAGCTTCACAGCCAGCTTCAAAGTTTTATGAATTAGCTAATACCGTATTGTATTGGTTAAATACTGCATTAGCTAATTCATAAAACTAAGTAGCGTTTCCAAGATCCTCTTTTCTGGCGTGGTTGGTGATGCCTTTCTCGTGAATGAAATTGTTTAAAATTTACATTGCAATATATCATAACGATTACAAAAAATATTCTTGAGAATACCAAAACCTGACTGGGGATATTTTTTGCAATCAAAATGTAATCGGAGTGATATGCAATGTAATTTGAAAAACGTTATTGACGAGAATTGGCTGTCTGAGTTGAGTCGAAATAAACGATATAATAATTTATTAAGCCTGGCTTATTTTTTCAGGTGCTTAAAGGACATTAAAGTGTCGCCTGTAAGCACCTGGGTGTTATGATCCAGGTCCTTAAAGTGGAATAGACCAATATATCATTTGGAAATCATTATTGACCCTGAGCCAGCTCAAAAAGAGGTTATCATTTCTTAAGCCTTTGCCTTAACTTTTCATATAGCTTGCGGTGTTGACTATACTATATTCATATACTAGATTTGAATGCGATGCGACAATTTATCGCGGAATATCGTTGCAGTGTCGAAGAGCCTTTGACTACAGAAAGTGCTTAATGTATTAGCATTGGCAATGTCATGTTTAAGGCAAGCATCAATATGCTTGATATTGGCCGTAGTGTTTCACGAGGTATTAGTGGATTATTTAGACAGTAGGTACTGTTGGTTTCAGCAAAACTAGCTGAGTGAGGTTACCTGGAACTGTAATAGCTTTTCTGGGCCATAAATTGTAAGCAGAATAACACAGCATCAATTCCAATATAACACGACAAGACTTCAGGTTTATTGCGCTGATTCTGGACTGTTACACATCCTGAATTTGATTACGAGTCCGATTCTGTAACTTAATCAAATAGAATGATCATTTTTCTGGCTGAAAAAAATGGCCAAATATAAGCTATGTTTTCGGTTTCGATTTCGATTTAAGTTTATTATTAAGTATAGAGATTAAAGTTCTAATCTTAGCAATTTAATTGCACCAGATTGCCTTTTTGCATGCTAAACTAAGTAAATATTAACTTTAATTTTTAAAAGTTATATAAAACGGGATATATACCATGTTTTTTTATTTTATAGTTTTACCATCAACATTTGATTCAATTTTTTTTTAAATAAATTAGTGCCATAGATTATCTTGGTACAAATCTCACGCCCGAATACTACTTATCTTAAGTGGCGAATTAATTGACATTTAAGTGTCATTAGTCAATAGGATAGGAGCGTCTTACATATTAAAGGACTCCTAAACGTTTGAGTATTCGGGGGTCAGTCAACCAAATCGTTTGCGTTAGAGAATTGTGCTGAGCATAGCTCGAGAGCTTCGGACATAAAATGATACATGCAAATAGGCGCAGTGAGTACACTCGCCCATATACCGACCCATAAATTACGAGGCCAATTGTTTCCTATAGCTCGACCATTGTCTCTGGTTGCGTTTATTTAGAGAGAATTTTGTTCGGAACGGATTCCGCTTTTTGTAGCAAGCTAAGGTTTTGTAAAGCTCTTTTGTTGTATAATCGGCAGTTTCGATGTGAAATGAATTGTTGGATAGTAGTGTTATTAAAATGTTTTGTTTTTCTTTTTTTGTTGTACCTTGTGACCATAGGTGCATGAAATGGAACGGCTAATAAATCGACATGATGGCACTATGTACGTATATTGAAATACTTTATTCAGGCTGTATTTTGGTGTTATCATTTTTGAACGATTTTTTAAATTGACTTTGATAGCCTGAAACAGCTGAACGATTTGTTAACCAGTTCGTTCACTTCCTTATATAAAGTTTTTAAATATTATTAGACACTAAAGATCTACAAAATTGTGATAGCATCTGTCGTCATGTATAGATCGGAATGCTGAGCCGTGAAGAAGAAGGATGAGAGAAGATTCCATGCAACGGAGATAAGAATGTTAAGATGGATGTGAGGATAGCGACGTTGGTTATAATAAGGAACGAGTATATTATAGGAAGCCTGAAATTAGCGCCTGACTATAAAAAGGTAAGAAGGAACCTTTTGAGTTGGTATGGACATTTCATGAGGAGAGACGAATGTGACTAAAAGAGTAATAAGTAAGTATATGAATATAAAAGATTGGAGAGGAAGAGGACGACCCAAGAAAAGATGAATAAACTGTGTGAGACAAGTTTTATGAGAAAGAGATAGATGTGAACAATGAGATGACGACTAATTTGAGAATAAAAGAATAAGACATACTGCATCGACCCTAAATAAATTGGAATAAGCGAAGGCAGAAGAAGAAGATGAAAACGAAATTTACTTTTACAGCATTATTTAGCAATTTTGTTGCTAGCAACTCTTAAAATTGGAAAATCTAGATCAAGTCTAAAAACCATGTTAGCTTTCGTATTTTTCATATATCTATTAGTTCCAAAAAATAGCGTGATATTTTGTCAGTTTCCGAGTTTAATAACAGTTTGATGGCAGAGTCGCTAACCGGCGGGGATTGTTTCCGGTACGTGGGACAATAACACGGATGTTGTAGAAATGGAAGGGAAACTCGATGTTTACTATTCTATTCATTTGTTTTTATTGTATAAAAAAGTTAGGTCGGAGTCAAAATTGCAGACCCACCATAGAACTCCAAAATTGCTACTATTCGAGTATTTTCAACTCAACCAAGATTTTAAGGTCTTGCTAGAGTTGAAGTTTAAAGTCTTTTAACCAATACATTTATAAGATAAATAAGTAATAAGAATAATAAGCCTGGGCCCTGCCTCGCTGCCGACGTTTCTCTAGGTTTAGGTTTTTATAATGATTTACTGTTTTAGATGCAAAATTTATACATTATTTTTAAACTTGTAAATAACATTTTATTTAGGTTAAGTTTAATCGCTTAGATAAAATTATTTTATTAGTTTTTATAGTGATGTATATATTTTGTATTCAGTTTATTTTTATAAAAATCTAAATTTAAGAAAAATAAATGAATAAAGAATAATAATAATAAGTAATAAGAATAATAAGTAATAAGAATAATAATAATAAGAAAATAAATAATAAGAATAAAAACAAGAATAATAGTAATAAGAAAATAAATAATAAGAATAAAAACAAGAATAATAGTAATATTGATGTCCACATCATACAAACAAGTAATAAGAATAATAATAATAAGCCCGCAGGGCACCTTGAGGCGAGGTGACGGGGAGTAACGACCCCGCGGTCCCGAGTTCTCCAGGGGGAAGTCACCGTTCCTCACCTCTGGCTTGCCTTAGTTGGTTGGTCGGAGTGAAATCTGACGAGGAAGCGGTCCCCCGCCTCTGGCTTGCCTTCACCGGCTGTCCAGAGTGGAGTCGCAATAGCAGAAATGCTCGAAGGATGGATGCTGAACGTCAGTGATGAGTTGGCCCGCTCGCTTGGACTACCAGCGATGACTTAAAATCCAGTGAGGCCTCTCCATCCTTCAGCCACTCACGTTCCTGTTGCCCCCTTGCTGTAATTTGCTCGGCTAATTAGGGTGGCCCAGTCTGAGAGTTGGCGAGTCTCCGCCTGCCATTTTTACGTGTTTATTGAACATTGTTACGGCAGGTGCCATAGTATCCATAGTTCCCCAGTATCTAGTTCACTACCATCCCATCACAATAGCTCCAGTAGTTTTGTCCTGTAGATTATCAATAGTTTTCATCCAAACCGGAGGTTGTCCTTGGTTGCACTTTATAGTGTAGACAGGGATAATCGCCGGTTTAGAATCCACCCCATTGCTTGCTATTATACTTGTTATTGTAAAGGGCCTCTACGTGTTGGCTTCGGCTCCACGCACGCCTTCCAAAGGTCCGGGGCTCCATAGCCCCGTGATACAGGACGTATAACAGACAATAATAATAAGAAAATAAATAATAAGAATAAAAACAAGAATAATAGTAATAAGAAAATAAATAATAAGAATAAAAACATTCCAATAATAGTAATTTTAGAATTTTATGGTGGGTCTGTAATTCTGACTCCGACCTTACACACAAGACTATTTAAGCCTCTGGATAAGCTAGAACGACTCGTCTTTTAAAATTCATCATTTATTCATTACTAGCTGTGCCCTGCGGTTTCACCCGCGTAAGTCCCGATGCCGCGGCAATATCAGGAGCAAAAGTATCTTATGTCCATATCCATCCCTTAAACTACCACTACAAACAAACAAACAAATAAATATACAAAGATTTATAATATTAGTAAGGATGTGGCGTTTGGCATTTACTAAAAACGTTAGACCAGTCTGGGTTTCGTATCGGATGTCAAACAATAAAGAAAGATAACAAAAGTAAAAGAAACACCCCAGCGGCTGTTCCTTCATTGAAAACTAAAATGTGTCATTAAATCGGTTGCCAATGCGTCTCTCATACATAGTAATAGCCTCTGAAGCTATTGTAATTTTCCTTACGTTTTCTTCTAGTTTCTATACATCGTTGATTTATATGTATGTGCTTATTATCTTGTTGGTGTGTTTTGACCGTGAATTATTAGAAGAGTTTCAGTAGTACAATTTGTTCATTTATATTTTTCTCTCGTCTCTTATATAGCTTCTTTGTAGGATAAAGTTCAATTTGTAAAAAAGGATTCGGCGATTTTTTTATTGATGGAAGCCTTTTTCCGGGGCACTTTAACGAATTTTTGGAACATCATTTTATGCTAAAAGGGTATTTTAGAAGGATTAAGTATTGAAATCTCAAAATATATTTCTATGATAAAAATCACGGAAATCACGGTGTCATTTGACTTTAGAACACAATATTGCGTTCTTTATAGTATTTAAAAATATTAGCAACCAAATTGTATAATTTTTTTTAAATCTCAAAGTTTGAAACTTAGGTAATTATAAGTAGAAACATAAGAAAGACTATTATGTATGTATTTTCAATAAACATGAATAGTTCATAGTCCTTGAAATAAAATTCCAGCCAATTGAGACAAAAAAATGCAAATTTAATTTTGACAAAGCTGTGAAAGCTGTAATACTAATCAGTCTTTGTAATCGGATTCAAACCAACTTACTGAGACGAATAAATATAAATTAGGTTTAATATTGACAAAGTTGAGACGAAAATACACAAAAAAAACAACACTAAAACAAAATAGAATCAAAATAGTTAACAGCCTCTGTAATCGGATTCAAACCAATTTACTGAGACGAATATAAAAAAAATAGTTTTAATTTTGACAAAGTTGAGACCAAAATAGACAACATAAAAAATCACTAAAATAAAATATTAGAACCAGAATAGTTAACAGTCGCTGTAATAGCATTTAAACCAATTTAGTGAGACGAAAAATGTAAGATTAGCATTTAATTCTGACAAAGTTACAAAAAGCTTTCCATTATCTTGTGATTAGGTAAGATTAGGGTGGTTGAACAGTTTAATTCTCTTATTAAATTTTAATTGAATTTAGCAAAATAGCTTTTTCATTTTTAACGTTTTGTATTTAAATTAGTTGCCTTGGTTTTGTAAAATGAGATAATAGACTGCGACTTAATTCTAAAGATCCCTTGACGTCAAAAGTCTGAGTTTATTGGACGTAACATTTGTTTAACTAAAGGGTTTGTGAAGGGATAGCTAATGTAATTAACAACTTAGAAATAAATAGTTAATTTTCTTAGTGAAAATTGAATAAAAACTTAAAGTTTATATGTACTTAAGATTAAGCGATTTTGGATGATTTGACCGTAGTTCAGAAAAAAATATCTAGTAAATTTTAGCAAAATAATCTATTATTTTCGTTAATTTCTATAATTTTGCAAAACAATACAAATTTTGAGGTAGTCATCGATGGGAAGTATCAACGTTATTTAATTTGTTTAAAGATATTGGCACAGTACAAGCTGTAATGTACCCCTAATGATATTTTATATCCTTTCTTAGAACTATTTTATGTTAAATAAAAAGAATAAGATTATCAATAGTTTTATCCAAACCGGAGGCTGTCCTTGGTTGCACTTTATAGTGTAGACAGGGATAATCGCCGGTTTAGAATCCACCCCATTGTTTGCTATTATACTTGTTATTGTAAAGGGCCTCCTTCCAAAGGTCCGGGGCTCCATAGCCTCGTGATATAGGACGTATAACAGACAAAGAATAATTGCATATTAAACACCTGAAAAATGTAGCCTAATTCAGCTTATTTCACAACATCTAGCATTTTATTTATTTCTATTCAATTCCACAGGAATTGATGATTAGGAACGAGTAGCACCTAAATCGCAATGTATGTATATGTTTCAAAGTGAAATATCATATGTATAAAGTGAAACTTATACATATTTATATGCAAAAAATTGCACCTTAACATGAATTAATTGAGTTAAATAATGTACAAGTTAGATGAAGTACCTACAGTTATTTGTCGGACAGTTTGCGAAACAATTTAGTAACGACACGTTTTAGTCAGAGGCATGCAGTGAGCGCGTTAATATTCCGAAGTTTTAACAAATGGCTTACATGTTTTACAAAGTACAGCTTCATTTTTAGCTTGATTTTCCGATGTTTATCAGTTTTTGTCCGAAGTTCAATTGTTTTTCCCACGTTGAACTGGTGTTCCGACTCACAATTTTGTTCCGATATTCAACTAATTTTATACAACAGTTAATCATTTATTGATTAACTGTTGTATAAAATTAGTTATACCTACCGGCATAGAATAATATACTAGGTTTAGGTATTCTAGGTTTAGGTTTTTATAAAGGTTTTATATACAAAATGTTTACATTATTTTTAAACTTGTAATAGTACATTACGATATAAGTGTGGTAAATTGATCTTTGCATAGAGGCGGTTTATGACGCGCGAGCGGCAGCGAGCGTGTTATAGACGCCAAGATGCAAATATCAATTCCACACGTATATCGTACGACGTTTTTTATCACAGTTGCGAATAAAAGAAAAGACTTGAAAAGAAAACAAAATAATAATTAACAAAATATTTGTGATAACTCTATGTTTACATTTTTTTAAGGCAATATTTTTTTGTTAATTATGCTCCGGAAAGGCCAGGCTAAAGACTTTTAACCTATACATCCTCGTGTGACATACATTATTTTTTAGGGTTTTTCTATTTGTTTTTGCGTCGGGGGTTAAGAACAAAATACAATGGTACGGAAAAACAATATATTTATATAAAGAAAAAACAAAAAATAAACAACTCAATTTTTAATCCTTTTCTAAGTCATTATCACGTAAAATTTTCGTTCGAGACAACCATTTTTGCTAGCTAAAAAACTCTTTGGTACCTACCTTTTCGGGATAACTTTACAGCACTAGTTAACAAATCTAAAACGCACGCGTGCATAATATGTTGGATTATGAGCCTAAAAGCCGTTGAATAATATCCACTTTATGAGCAACTGTGATAAAAATTAAATTTTATTTAGATTATGTTTAAACGCTTAGATATAATTGTTTTATAAGTTTTTCTAGTGATGTATATATTTTGTATTCAGTTTGTTTTTATAAAAATCTAAATTTAAGAAAAATAAATGAATGAGAAAAATTGATAGAAGAGTCCACTATTTCTGGTGTTCACCTCTTTTTTCAAAGTTTGATTATTTTTATGATTTTGATATGTTTTCCTGGTATTCGATGATTAGTTTTCGATACTAATACTGATTTTTTCGATGTTCAGATTAGAAGCTTAGTCACAAATAAATGAATAAAAGAATCGCTTTCTTGCACATACAAGGGTTTTTTTTAATTCAAGCCTATGTACATTGACTGACACAATAGACGGCCTAACTGCTGAAAACGATCTCATCCAGGCAACCTTAGGAGAGAAAGGATACTATGAAAGAATAATGGTGAATTAATTTTAATATTTCAAAATTTTTTTGGTAAACCAATAAATACATATCTTATAAGTGCTAATTGAGATTGCTCTTACTGCGAATAATAATATCGTGATGAAACCCGTGGCTTAGTTGTCTCCAGACGTGTTGACAAGAAATCTGACCCTGCTGGGCACGGTGGACTAAGCTAAGAGGGTAGTAAAGATACATTCCCACGCAAAAAAGACCCAGCTAAAGAGGTCTAGTTACGCAAAACAGTATACAAGTAGGTATATCTATACATATAAAATGCTTTGTCCTGAACTACTGACTGACTGACGGATCAACGCACAGCCTAAACCGCTGATCGTAGAGACCTGAAACTTAGAGGGTTTGTTTTTTGTGTAACGTAGGCATCGGATAAGAAAAGATGTTCCGAAATTCTCATACGATTCTCTCTACCCCTAAGGGGGTGAAAAAGGGGGGCAAAGTTTGTATGGGACAACGTGATTCCTTGGTCCATTTTCGACTTCTACGCGGATGAAGTCGCGGGCAAAAGCTAGTTATATCTTATATAAATATCTTCACGGTTTATTTACTGTAATATTTATGTGTATACTGTTCTATTCACGTACTATTTGCTGGATTATTTTTATATATGTGTTTCCTTACCAATTGTAACTATATTGTTGGGTTGTTTACGAGTAGTGAGTTGGTACTTATTATAAGGAATTCATGGAGTCGGATCTTGATGTAGTGGTTCCTAAGGGTGTGTGCCAAGTTTCTTTATGATGATTTGTTGATCACAAATAGGCGAACAATTTGTAGAAATATTATCAATGCATTTTCCTGCTTGAGTAAATTCACAACCTACCATAAAAGCTGAATCTTTTCCATCCAAATGTTTCGCAGAAGAAATCGTTTTCAGTGATAAGGCCGTCCATTTGTGCAACTTATACATTCTAGCCAGTAATGGCTATTACATTGTGTTTATCGTGTTTTGTTTCTTCCTGTGTTATACTTATAAAGTTAACTATCTATCTATCATTTCCAAAATATCTTATTGCGGCAAGGATCGAAATCGCGTCACCCCTTGCCGTGTGGATGTTATAACCACTACGCCATGCGATCAAGTAACGTCGCAGAATAGAGTATAATTTTGCATATTTACTTGTTTGCTTTAATCGTCGAATTAATGTACGTTAGCGACATCTGTTGGTTTTGATTTACATCAATTATTTATCAAAAAATTAGTTAAAGAGTTGGGTGTTAGGATTAGGGGGAATGGGGCAGACTCCCGCTCCGGCTCGTTTCTGGCGCAGAGGTTAGCCATCGCCATTCAGCGTGGCAATGCTTCTAGCATTATGGGAACCTTTACGCCGGGTACGATAAGGGGCGGGTTATTTGACTAACTGGTAATTAATTTTTGTATTTATAATGTTAAATGTGTATGTCTTTTTATATTATTAATAACGAAATAAAGTATATTGCTACATTATTTAGTAAATTTCTTTGAAATTATTTTCAGAAAACCCTAGTGTATCTTGTGCACTTAAAATAATTAAATCATGAACTGACACTCTGAGGTTAAGTTGACTTAGAAATGAAATTTCATTTACTTTAAAGTAGACGTAGAAAAAATGAAAAAAAAAAACACTATTAATCACTAAAAATCTAATTGAAACGGAAAATCAAACCTTTTTATTTAACGTTTCAGTGCCCGCCTACTGAAAATCAAATATCTCCCTGAAACGCTGGACACTGAAAACGGTCTGTTCTGAATTTAATTTGTGTTTCAACGACCAATTAGAGTAGACTCATAATGAAGTCGGGCTCAGAACTTATGTCGTAAAATAGGGACTAAAATTGCCGCAACATGCAATTGTTGAGGTGAAACAGTGTGTGTAATTGTGTTATGTATCTTTTGAATGAGTTAAAAATTCACAATTTCATATAGTGTAGGACAATTTGTACGACATATTTTAAAATAACATTAGAACGCTGTCATCACTAAAAACTCTTTATTGTGTACTAAAAGTTTACTACTATTTGCAGTTCCTAATTCGTTATAAAAAGACGGTCTCTTCGAAAATGGATTTCGACAAAAACGTGGTTAAAGTGTTTAAAACTAGCTGCTTAGTTCCGATCCTTAGATAGATAGACAAACACTTTATTGCACCTTAAGAACAAAACACAAAATTAATCTATACTTATATTATAAAGCTGAAGAGTTTGTTTGTTTGTTTGAACGCGCTAATCTCAGGAACTACCGGTTCGAATTGAAAAAATATTTTTGTGTTGGATAGTCCATTTATCGAGGAAGGCTATAGACTACTTTTTATCCTGATATTCCCACGGGATCAGGAGTTACGCGGGTGAAACTGCGGAGCGCTGCTAGTTCTAACATAATTACTTACATAATTTCCTTCGGATATATTAGGATAAAAAGTAGCCTATGTGTTAATCTACAAATTGAGTTTTATTACAATCGGTCCAGGAGTTTTTGCGTGAAGGTGTAGCAAGTATACTAACACACATACTTATACTTGTATAGTAATAATTAGTAAAATATAATATTAATAGTATAATCAATATCAATCTAACGCACATAGTTTTTTCACAGTGATATAATTTTACAAAAAAACTTTGAATGCATTTTTCTCTAAACTCCATTTTAGTAGATACTGACTGTGTTCCTTATTACAAGGCGAACTATTATAATTACTAGCGACCTGCCCCGGCTTCGCACTGATACCTTCCAGGCTGTCAGATTTGAAGTGTTAGTCAGTTGTCGGCTTCTGCCTTAAACCTATTTGGTAATCTAAAACAGTTCACCTCAGCGTTTCACCGAGCTGCCAGCACAGACGATATTCCTTACATAACGTTATGGGTTTTACTTGAATGAGGTGAATGGTGATAAATCACTCGACGCATCGCTTACATTGACAGCTAAGCGTGCTGCGAGAAAATGTCGGAGAAAAAATATTTAGTATTTTAACTTAAATCTATCCGTTGGTGCAGGTTCCAAAAGTTTTTGGTTTGGTCCAAAGTTCTTCCAGGGGTACACTACTTTTCGCATAAACTCTAATGTCATAAAATCACAAGTTTCTACGATAATTTCATTAGGCATAACTACATTTGACATGATATCTTTTCGCATAATTTAATTTTGCATAATTCTTCTTGGCATTAATAATTTTTGGGTGACATCGACTACTAGGGTTTTGCGTTTTGGACCCCTAAAGTTTATTTAGTGATGTACTTATTTATTTTTCATTTGGTTTGTTTTATAAAACTATTTATATTAAGAAAACTAAATAAATGAGGGCTTAGATCTATGGTAGATAGCGCTACGAGCCTCAGTCGTAAAATTTTACTTTGAATAATTACTATTCAACCCGGACCCCGTAGCTCTAGTGGTAAGAGCAGCGCTATTGTAAAGAGGACGTCGATGGTTTTACTTCCAAATTGAGATAAATAGAATAGAATAGAAATAACTTTATTTTGTAATTACACTACACATACAAAAGTAAATAAATTACAGAAAACAAAATCTTAACAATTAAACAGACTTCTAAACCTGTAGTGTAACCAAAAAAGGATTATACTCAGCATAATGTTGTGATGCCAAAAAACACCACAACGCTGATTTTCAGTACAATCCTATTTTGATGAGTGACCGATAAAAGAAATCTTTACAAAAACACAAATACAAAATATACGTGATCAAATAAGGCAAACGATACATAGTCTTATATTAAAATAGTATAATTGGGAAAAATTGTTTTTATGGTTGGTTTGCTTTTTTATATGGTTTTACATCTATGTTTAAATAAAAAGTGGTATTCAAAACATTTATCCTTTTGTTGAAATAACTATTACAATAGATACATTCCGTTAATTCCAATACACAAAGAAATAAAGCAAATATTTGCACGGTAATAAATAAATGTGAATTTCATAGAATCCAGATTTCCAACCATAGGTGAACAATATCCAATTAATTCTGGCAGTAATATTAAGCATTAAGTTTGAATGTAGATATATTTGTATTAGAAATTCTTCGGAACTAACGAATCTTACAAACGATTTTAAAGAAGCTTAGAAGAATTCTGGGAATCAACATTTGCTACTTTTTATCCCGATTTTCCCACAGGATCGAGACTTAGGGGGGTAAAACTATGGGATGCTGCTATTATATTTTCCATCCATCTACCTCTAGATCAGCCTTACCTTGTCCAATCTACGTAGGAAGAGGATGGAGGATCCTCTTCCAATGCAGATGGTATAGAGCCGTTACATCCAATCATGGCCTGCGTGTCTTAAATAGAGTAGTAACTTGAATCAGATCAAAGACCAAGATGAAGTTAAGGGGGGTTCATGCGCCAACGACCTTGGTACACAGCCTACTAAATAGTTACTACCGGTACCGGTCGCCTTTGTTGGTGAAAACTGTTGATTGTTACGTATGTGTTTTGTTTTAAGTCAAAAATTCCCTATAGTTTTGTAGCTATCCTATAGTTAAGAATTAAAACTAGTATAACTTTGAAACTACAAGCAATTTTCGTCTCAAATTACCCCAAGATATCAGTAAAGGTTTCACCTACAATTCCATCTCAGCACTTTTGAGAAAAACAAAACACATTCATTACTTTCAACAATGTTAGTTGTAAGCGGCGGGTATTTTAAACGCGTTGCGTTTGGCAGCATTAGCAGCCTTAAATTACGGAGCGTAAGTGAAGATAGACAAAGCATATTGTTCCAACGAAGGACATTAGGTGGACTCGATGATTGCTAGGGTGGCACCCGCGAGCACATACTGGGCCAAACCCACTAGATGGACAGACGACGTCAAAAGAGCAAAAAATACTCCTAAACCACTCTGTTCGTACACACTACACACCAACCTATACCTAGAACCTATTATTTGATTTTCCCCGAAAGAGTCCTTAGATTTCCTTACATCCTTACGTTGGAGGAGATAATAAGGAGCATGTACGGTGACGTATTTGGAATATTGATAAACCCCTGCAGGTTCGGTGTCCTATCTACAAAGGACAATGCAGACTACATACTTAGATCAAACAACAGAGAACAATTGACTTGAATGAAAACGTCTTTCATTTTAGAGGTGGACTTTTCCTAACCTGACCTGAAAACCTGTAGCGTAAACTGTGTTAGGTTAGGGACAGCAAACATCTGTAATGAGCGTGAACCAAAATGGGGGTTACTTTTACAAACTAAAGAATACTGGCAAACCGTACTTGTTTGCAAGAAGGTTAGGTTCTTGAAGTTCCTATATGTATAATGACGTCAGATGCTGATGAAGAAAATTAAAAACACGTGAATTTAAATGTTTATATCGGTTTTCCACATCTAGTTCACGAAATACCATTTCATTGTAATATATCATTTCATTGTAATCTAAAAAAACGGAGAAATTTATCATATTTTTTCTATTTGTGTCTAGCTCAAGTACTGCCATGCCATTTTTCTTTTACAATTTAACGTCAAAATGTCATTTCACGTACTACCTGATACAGCCATTTTGATTATTTAATCGGCTAGGTATCGCCCGATCGTAAAGTCTTCAGTCGCAAAGGTCTATCTATGTTCTATCTATTACCTCGTACGTGCTATTGGTAGTAACGTGTGTTTTCGTTGAAGCGTTGTACAGGATGCCAGAAACAGATGCGATAGATAAACTCCGGATAATATGTGGTGATTTTGTATCGGTATAGATAATTTTACATTATGTTAGGTTTTTTCGAGTTATATTTACAAGGATCGAGAAAGGAGAATATTGCTTATACAAGCTTGCGATTAGGTTTTTGGAGTTATCAATGATTAGCAGCGCTCCGCCGTTTCACACGCGTAACTCCCGATCCCGTGGGAATATCGGAATTAAAAGTAGCCCATAGCCTTCCTCGATAAGTGGACTATCTAACACAAAAATATTTTTTCAATTCGAACCAGTAGTTCCTGAGATTGGCGCGTTCAAATAATCAAACAAACTCTTCAGCTTTAAAATATTGGTATAGATAAAGATTATAATTGGCCGAAGATAAAAAGGATACACTTAAGTTTAACCATCTGTCAAAACTAGGCTACATCTAATCTTTTAGCATTTCGGCTTTAAGCCATATATAATACAAATCAAAGAACTTTTATATACAAACTAGCAGCGCTCCGCAGTTTCACCCGCGTAACTCCCGATCCCGTGGGTATATCAGGATAAAAAGTAGTCTATAGCCTTCCACGATAAATGGACTATCCAACTCACAAAGATTTTTTCAATTCGAACCAGTAGTTCCTGAGATTGGCGCGTTCATACAAACAAACTCTTCAGCTTTATACTATAGTATAGATAAAGATTATAATTGGCCTCAGCCGGCTAAAACTAGATGTGGCCGCATTTCGGCTTTTAGCCTTAACATATATAATACACCAAAGAACTTTTATATATAAAGTAAGTCCCGATCCCGTGGGAATATCTGGATAAAAAGTAGCCTATATGTTAATCCAGGCCTCTAGCTATCTACATACCGAATTTCATTGCAATTGGTTCAGTAGTTTTAGCGTGAAGGAGTAACAAACACACACACACAAACTTTCACATTTATAATATTAGTAGGATACATGGACTTTTATGAGTAACTGAATTTCATTTTTTTTTTCGAAAATATATTTTTTGTCCAGTTTAACGTATATCGATTAATTTGCTTCCTAATCATAATTCTACTAACAAAAACAAGAGGATTTTGTAATATACTTCTAATTTTTTTACCAACCAAACGAACCTAACCGCCCTGCACAAATAAATTACCTAAACTGTGGTTTGTTTTTTGTAAAACGGAGCCTCTGCAAACACAGTTGACGTACGCGATACCAACATAGCGGAAACAGATTGACGCGGTAATTTTATTGTGTTGGCTTTACCACGTCTCTGGGCTTGTGGTTTATTAAAAAATAGTGACGCTCTACCGGTCGGGGATTGCTTGTGTGATGTTGAATAGAGGCAAAAGAAAACCGTTTGGTTTTCTTGTGGTTGGTTTGGGATAAGGTTTTTGTAGATTTACTAGCTTTTGCCCGCGACTTCGTCCGCGTGGAAGTCAAAAATAGACCAAGGAATCACGTTGTCCTATACAAACTTTGCCCCCCTTTTTCACTCCCTTAGGGGTGGGATTTCGGAAAATCCTTTCTTATCAGATGCCTACGAAGAACACACCCTCCAAGTTTCAGGTTTCTACGATCAGCGGTTTAGGCTGTGCGTGTCAGTCAGTCATTCAGGACAAAGAATGTTATATGTATAGAAGATTTACTATTTACTTCTATGGCGCAACAACCCTTTCAGGCTTGCTTATGTCCTTAGCTTTCCTTTTCCAGTTGATGAAACCTATAGGTATCCCTAATCTAAGCAGAATAATCCCGATTATCTATAATTCAACGAAAATAATCATCTTTTTTTTTAATAAAAAAACTATTTTCTTAAAGAATGATTGTCTGTAAAGTCGGTTTACGGACGATAATCTTACGTGATAACGTCTCTTTTGCATCGTTGACATTACCATTTTGCAAACTTCAATACGTTGTTATGGTTACTTGTCAATAACGCATGACACACATTTTTGTGAGCAGCACTCACCAATTTAAGAGACGTTATCACGTCAAACATATACTAGTTTATACGTACTTTTCTTTCCTTTAAACAAAAATAAACCTGTGTTTTAACTAAGATTATTTAAAACATTATAAAAGAAATATACAAAACCTAAACACATGTAAACCATTTCCTCATGTCAAATAAAACTTCTTTACAACTTCACGACGCGTTTGTAGCGACAAAGAGCGGTTAGTTACAAGCGCTTATCAAGTAGGTATGCCTAGAATCTGCAGAGGTAAGGTAAGGCATAACACGTTCTTGGTTCTAGGGCTGCCGACTACAATACTAGCATTTTAAGTTGAACTCTCCTAAGTTGCAGATGTGTTGCAGTAGCAAAAAAAAACCGCCAAGTGCGAGTCGGACTCACGAATGAAGGGTTCCGTACCATGTAGATAGATAGATCATTTATTGCACCACAATAAGCACACAACATATTCATATAACAAGTTTTTTCTCTTTGGGTACGGCACCCGAAATTAGTAAAAAATCGCATATATTTTATTTAAGTCCTTTATGTAGGTAGGTACCAATTGCATGCCCGCAATCCTTGTTAATTACAATAATAATTTCTTTTATTTTTAATCTAGATGATTTATGTATAGAGCGCAAGGCTATTTAAGGCGCTCGCGCTGTAGTGTCTGCTGGGGCATGTATCAGATAGATTTGTCTTGCCCAGTATTTATACCTTCCTCTTATTATTAAACAAATTTCAGTAATAAGCTTGGCTTTGAATTAGCCGTAGTTACATTCTTAAGAGAAGTTCGTTTGATTATTTTAATTGCCCATTTTAAACATAAATACCGCAAAGCTGTTGGTATCTATTAGTATTTATTTTTCAGTACCTACTTACCTACGTAAAATTTTGAAACATAATTTATTTTAATGAAAAAAAAAAGGTATTTTTAAGGTAGAAATGTTGTAACCAAACTGCGTCACCCGCAGAAAGGTAATTTCCAGAAAAACCAAAACGAACACCATTTTTATATTTTAAATATTTATTTAACATTAAACTGGCAACCTCGTTCTCATACACACGTTTTCTGTGATGTGTTTAAAGTGAAAACACGCGGCGTGGCGTTTATAAAATCACTCACTGTATGGTAATGTTCGTCGAGACATACCGTATTTTAAATAAACTTCATATTCTTGTCGCTTACAAAGACTGACATCAATAAAAAATATGGTAGGCGGAATGGGGGGGTGTTAGGTTTTATTTTCGTTACGGAATTTCTTGATTCGGTCGCCGCGCTCAAAGCCCGCGATAAAAGCTATACAATAGCTTAAAAAACATTTTCTTACATCAATCAGAAAAAGAGCTATGTTAGATTTTTTTAACCCGCATATATGGCCGAGGGGGCTATTTTTATCTTCTGGCGTGATTTTTGGATATGTTTAAGGAATAAAAGAAATAATTTTATATATATTTAATTTACTCGTTTATATTCGAAATCTTTATTTGATTAATTGGAGAAAAGGCAATACGACATTTATTTTTATTGATACCTACTCCCTGAATCGAAAAGGAAATGAAACTAGGCCATTTTGAAATCAACTAGGCCATAGCTGAATTTTTGTACAAAATTAGCTGAACCTAAATGAAATAAATCAATCACTTGCAGCATCGTGTGACGTTATTACGCTTTCAGATGAAAATCAGCTAAGTGTAAATTTTACTATACCAGCCAATTATTATAATGTTTATTGGTATTTATAAGCTTGAGAAGCTGGTTTCTGCGAATCCGGTCTTTGTGCCACAAAGTTGTTGTATAATATTGTTTTAGTTTGTGAGAAAACCGATTAATGTTTGCCACAGAACTTAAGATAAATTCGATGAAAGTGGGATAAGTACTGGTAAAGCTAACCGCTCCAACATCAGCCTCTGCTGGGTAATGTGGAAAAGAGGTTAAAAAAGAGGTTTTGTCATTTATTGTATCCTTCATGGTTACAGACGCAGACAGCACTAGAATTGGATAAGTAGTAAAAAGCGTGTTCAATTCTTCTTCTTCTTTCGTGTCAGGGTTAAGTGTTGTGTGACTAATATTGGGCTACAGCTACAGCAGCATCACTGGCCTCATTTAAGTAGCCCAACACTGGCAGGCAGGGCCTGTTGGGGCACAGTGGGCATTGGAATAGGTGATCCATCGATTGACAGTCACAACGTTTCTCTGAAGTGAAACCCCACTGGCTCACATTGTGTCTACAGCGGCCTACTTGGGTCTGGAGTCGGTTGAATGACCCATTGAAATAATGTTAGAACATTTTAATAATATGTTGTTGTGTCTTTATCTGAATTCCAATAATACGAACCTAACAGCCGCATTTTAGTATAATGTGCCAAAATTGGTCGTAAAAATCGAAAATCTTACCATTCGAACCAAAAATTCCCACTGTAGTACCCTAAAAAAGCCGAAATAAAAAAACCCCTTAGAGTTTAGTGACAGCGCCCGGTCCTGCGGGACCTCCCTTTATTGTTAGGCGACAGAGTGAATACAAAGCAGTCCACCTCCTATTTTACATGGATGTCGGCAAAATTGGAACCGGTATCGTTGTTGACAGACGATTATTCTTTTTTTTCTACGCTATTGTTCGAAATTTGAACTGGCTGGTTTAGTGACGATGACTACTTTGTTTTGAAAATGTCCGTAGCAGTTTGTGGTCGTCATGTGTTGTTTAGTAGGTTGCTTAGCTACATTTGGTACGTACGTTTTAGCCTTTTTTTTCTACTTGGATTGCAAAAAGTAAAGCGGAATTTCAGCAGTCAATCGTTAAGTAGTCTTACACCACACATACCAGAATTAAAAATCGAAGAGTCAGCCAGTACATTCAGACTTTTATCCAAGTTTAAAATCCAATTGGGGTACCACACGGCTTCTTTTAAATCTGTATATTCTCCCATGACTTGCTAATTTTAAGTTTTCTTTTCTGTCGTGTGTTTGTTACCAAATTAATGGTTGTTTTTCTTTCTCGTTACACATTTTATATAAAACTAACTGGGCCCCGCGGTTTTACCCCTAAAGTGATACTGATTTCCTACAAACACAGAATGGATAATAGTTACTATGAACTGCAAATTTTATCTGCCCTTTTTACCCCTTCAGAGGGTGAATTTCCAAACTTCAGCTCATCTTTCATAAAAAGAATTTCAGGAAGTTTCAGACTCGTATAGCTTTTGGGTTGGATTCCCACCCCAGACATGTATTTATGCTTAGATATTTGTTTGTGGTCTGGTTATTTCTATGTATTATCCTACTAATATTATAAATGTGAAAGTTTGTGTGTGTGTGTGTGTTTGTTACTCCTTCACGCTAAAACCACTTAACCAATGCAACAATTGATTTTTGCATTGATTGCAATGAAATTCGGTATGTAGATAGCTGGAGGCCTGGATTAACACATAGGCTACTTTTTATCCCAATATTCCCGGGATCGGAACTTACGCGTGTGAAACCGCGGGGCGCAGCTAGTAAGTATATATTTACAAAATAAAAGTATATAATTAGTATATCCTTTGTCTAGCACCCATAACACAAGTCTAGTTGCTTGGGGATTGGGGCTAGATGGCGATGTGTGGAATGCATTATTTATTTATTTATAGTTTCAGTGATTTCCTAATGAGTCCATATTCTTTGTTGTTTTGTTTACTTTGCTAGACTTTTGTACCGCATCTATTGAAAGAAAGCTCTACGTAAAGAGCTTTTTTGCTATTATTTTCATTAACATCGGAACGCGTGACCAAAATAAAGGGACCTAAAAGGAAATGTCTTTTGATCGACTATGTTTTGCGAATGACACATAAATGGAGACGAATTAGAGCTGTCAATGTGAATAGAAAGACGCCCACTGTTGTATTATATGGGAAAGATCAATTTTTATCTCTTTTTTATACGTTTATAGTCCCTGAGATATATTTTTGGTACGAAGGTCATTTGAATAAAGTTATCACGTGAACTGCTACTAGAATGTTGAGGTATCAATACATTTCGTTTGATAACAATTTAGGTTTCTTACTTTGTACTTTATTCTATTTTCCGCGAAAAACATACCTATAGACTTAAAACTTTAGGTAGTGATTTTGAATGACAAGTGCCGTTGTTTGCGTAAAAGTTTGTGTATTTTAGCCACAAGCTGGACTAAAAGTTCGTCGACTAAAACAAATATAGGTACGCATATATATGAGAGTACATTGTATTTTAAACAGTGTGCGTCTGCAATCGTATCAATTCAATTGTCTTGCCATTTTGATTTTTTTTTTTCACAAAAGAAGCTTAAGTAAAATTTTACATTTGAATAAAAAGGAAGGTTAGGAACTTCCAACTACGGAAACTCCAGCAAACAAGCTATTTATATACAAAACGTTTGGAATTGTTTGGATAAGGACGAATGCAGGGTGAAAACTTTCCATCGGCCGATAAAATTACCGATACAGTTCATCAAGCCGATTACGAAAACTAAATGCCTAATCTGTTTGTACGAATGCAGCAGTGGGTCCTTGCGAGGTTCGTAGCATTGATGTCTTCAGTGCTATAAGCCTAAACCTCGGCCTTGGAAAAATGTGGCAAGCAGGTCTTTTGTCTATCAGTCAGTCCTGTCCAGGGTTTAGGTAATTTTGTTGATTTTCAAGAAAAAATATTATTTCCCTTTCCACACTGCATAACTAGTTGGTTGGTTAAGAGTTTTCTGACCAACGATTTAGTTCGATTGAAAAAAAAAACTTTTAAAGATTCCATTCACAAAATGGATAGACAGCTTTATATTAATTACTTTTTTACATTTTGAAAGACTTTAAACTATTTATTTTCATTAATAAGAATTACAAATTACAAAGTGTAAACTATCTGCCTACAGAAAGTTTGCGTTCTGCCAGAGGTCTAAGACAAACAGTCGAAGACCCTGAGGGGCAAGTACGAGTAATTCTCAGTGAGACCCTTGAGATGAAGAGTTTAACTGTTCTCGGTATTGTTGTGAAATTGCCGAGTATCATAATTGGATGTTTAATATGTGGTTGCTTTGATGAAATTGTTTTAGATGCTTGTTTTCAGATACACAAAAGCTTCATCACACGAACAGTTCCTTCTGAGCTGTCACAATTGTATAACTACGAGTTATACTATGTATGTATTAAATATTCTGTGCTATTATATACACTATTCGCTTTTGCCCGCGACTTCGTCCGCGTAAACGTCGCAAATGGACCAAGGAATCACATTGTCTCATACAAAATTTGCCCCCTTTTTCACCCCCTAATGAGTAGTATTTCGAAAAATCCTTTCTTATCGGATGGCTACGTCATACAAAGAACAAGCCTTCCAAGTGTCAGGTCTCTACGATCAGCGGTTTAGGCTGTGCGTTGATCCGTCAGTCAGTCAGTCGTTCGGGACATTTTTAAACACCGATGCAAAAATGACGGGGTGTTATATATGTATAGATTATGTGTGCTATTGCACAGAATATTTAATAGCTAATAGTTACAAATGTGAGTACATAAGTCGCATTTTCAGCATGGTAAGGAGTTTTCTTGGGTTGTACTTTTATACGGGTTGTTCCTCTAGTCAGACCTCTTTGGTTGGGACCTTTTGGATTGAGTAGGTTTGCACCTTTACCACTCTCTTAGCTCAGTCGATCGTGTCCAGAAGATTTCCCCAATACGTTCGGAGCCAACTAAGCCGCGAGTTTATTTACGATGTTTTCCTTCACCGTAAGTGCAGTGTCAATAGCGCACATATATTTTTAGCAAGAAAAATCCATTGGTGCACGGCTGGCCGTGTCAACCCACGACCTTTAGAACAAAAGACGAGGTAATCTACCCCTATACTAGGAGATCATAAATAAAAGGGTGTACTATTACGTAAATAGGAACTACAGTGAATCTTGCGTTATTTATCTTGAGGACTTTATCATAGAAACAAATAAATATTGTAGGACATTTTTTTGTAAATATATACTTATTATAGATTTATAAAATACACAGACCAGAAACAAATACTGTTCATAAATATTTGTTTGAGGCGGGAATCGAACCCGCAATCATCGCAGGCGGGCGTTCACTCGACGCACCAAATAGGTCGTCAAAGATGAATGGCTATTTCAGGCAGTTAATTTACCTAGTCTATCTTTCACCGTAGCGTTGTGACAGTACACAGAGGTATGACTTTAAAAAGCTTAAATACTTTTAGGCCTCCGTGATTCTGAAGGCACGGTAAGCATAAGCATTGTCCCAGTTGCTATTTATGGTAGCAATCGTTAGGTTCAATTATATGTATTAGAATGACTTGAATACTCTAACATACGATGAGCCACATTACAAGAAGTAATTGAAGAATAATTTACCATTCTAAATTACGAGTAATTCTTCCTTTATAATTCAAGATGAGTCAGTCAGTCATTTTCTAAGAGAACAAGGCCCTGGGTATTGCTTAAAATAGCATCGTTTCCGATGAATTTCTCTGACTTAATTTTGCAGATATAAACGCCTACGAATTTAATGTGAATTATGTAATAAGAGCGTAAGGAAAAATACTGTCAAGTGTATAAAAGTTCGCTAATTTATCCCATCCCTGTGCTTGGATTGGTAGGTTTATTACACTTACGATAATAGTACGTTACGATACAATTGTAGTAAATTAATAATCATTGCATAGAGGCGGTTTATGAAGCGCAAGCGAAACGCGAGCGCGTTCAACAGCCGAGATGCAATGATCAATAATCCTCACGCGTATCGTACGACGTTTTTATCACAGTTGCGAATAAAAGAAAAGACTGGTTAAAATAATAAAAAGTTAAAACATTTGTGTTAGGGCCGTCTGACACACAATATTTTTTATATTTGTTAATTATACTCCCAAAAGAGCAGGCAAAAGGCTTTTAACCTATACAGCCTCGTCTGACATACATGTCTTTGCGTTTTTACGTTTTTTGCGTCGCGGGTTAAAAAAGATTATACTGGTACGGAACCCTTCGGTCTATAAAAATCACTATTTGTTCAGTGTTCATTGCTTTCCGGTTTTTGGAAGCTTTCCAATTATATTCATGATCCAATTTTAATAAAAATACTACCAGGCTAGTTGATAATATAAAATTGTTTAATTTTCACCCTTAAAATATTCGCCTGTGAGGTACTCGAGCATTTTTCTCTGACGAGTTTGTTTGATTAAAATCCCACAGCAGTAGTTTGTTTATATAACTGGGATACTCTTTAATATTGTTGGGTGTTCAACTTCATATTTCCCTAGGTAGTTTCTCTTGAAGTTAATGACGGTGAAAGAGATCTTGCGATGAAAATTGTAGGTTAGGATTACCTACACACTTTTCTACAGGTCTTTTGAATTAAGCTGAAATAGACTTATTCTAGCTGTCCCGGCAAACGTTGTTTTGCCATTTACAAAAAAAAAAAAAAAATGAAACAAAATAAAAAATAGATAGTAGCCGATTCTCATATGCATAATTTTTTTTATAAAAATCGGTCGATCCGTTTCGGAGGAGTATGGTAACTAACATTGTGACACATTTTATATATTAGATAATTAAAATCGGTCCACAATCCCAGCGCATACTGCACAGTAACGATTCGAACCTAAAACCTTTATATTAAAAGTCGATCGAATTATCTTAAATTATCGACAAAATGTTTTTATAATACAATAAATTTTTAATCGAGTAGGCTTTACGCAGCCGCGTGGTGAAACGTAAAATGTCTCACCTTACTTCAAGTCGACAAAATTATAGGCTAGATTAGCTACGCAGTCGCATTCAAATATAAAAAGGTATTTTTAAAACGTATTTATGGTTTGTGACGTCACACCTGTTGTGAAACACTAAAAAGTGAAGTTCTTAAATCGTCAAATTCTGAGCTTGTCAAATAAGCCATTTACTATGATATGTATCTTAGTCAAGTATGCTTTAGGACTGTTAAGAAGAAAATAAAAAACCATAGCTTTCTTTTAAAGACTACATTTCTTATTATTTATTAGCTCGTTTTTTCCCACTGAAGAGCAACGACCTCCACTCCTACTTTTCATTCCCTTCTGGCTAGGGCAGGGTGGGCCAGTCGTTCGTGTATGAGTCAACATAAATAAAAAATAAATACAAATAAGAAACACAACTGTACACGTCTGTACATAAACATAGATTCGGTGCAATAGTGACCGGCAACGTGAAGCAATCTCGAGCAGTTTACCATGACAATGGTTGCGAGGGTTGCGGTGGGTACGTAGGTACAGTCGCCCGCTGAGGCTCTTTGTATTGTCTACTCGATGTTGGTTCTATATACCTAGTTTATATCGATACCTACATATCTATCATAGTAGGCAGTGATGTTAATTTAGCACCTTTGCTGTTAAGTCTAAACTTAGATGCTAGTATATAACCTTTATACTAGCACCTTTTTTAGCACTTTGAAAAAGAATGATATCTATAACTTACATCTATACATACTAAGCTTTCTCATCCTTTTTGTTATTTTCAATGTTTTGTGTGTTGTACAAATAAAGTGTTTATCTATCTATCTACTAAATACTACTAATATTATAAAGAGTTTTTTTGTTTATATGTTTTTTAGTAAGGATTTTTTTTCGTTTGTATTTTGATTTTGATGATAGATAGATAATTTTATTTGTAAAACACAGAAAGAAACAAAACACGATAAACACAAAGTAAAGTAATAGCTAGAAAGTATAAGTTTCACAAATGGGCGGCCTTATCGCTGAAAGCGATTTCTTCCAGGCAACCTTTGGAAGGAAAATAACTGATTCAGCTTTAATGGATGATTTATTTGGAGTTACATAGGCTACTTTTTATCCCGATATTCCAACAGAATCGGAAAGGTTTTAAACATAAAACGATATCCATTTCCATCAGCAATATTTTTTTTGGAGATTCTACTCAATCATAGAGTAACATAATAAACTTACCGTAGGTAAACAAAGTAAAACGTCTCTATTCACTTTTGTTAGCACTTTTGCTGCTAAATTTAGTACTTTTATACTTGCACCTTTTTTTTTTGCACTTTTTTTTGAAGTGTCGATCGCCTTAAAAATGTTTGTTATCCATACTCTATCGATACCTACTAATATTATAAAGAGGAAAGATTTTTTTGTTTGTATGTTTGTTACTGATTTTGATGTGTGATTTCTTTTGAACTTGGTATGAGGATATATTAATTAATTTGGGGTAACATAAGCTACTTTTTATCCCGATATTCCCATGGAATCTATGGAATTGGAATCGGTTTTAAACATAAAACGATATCCATTTCCATCAGAACATTTTGGAGGTTCTCCTCAATCATAAAGGAATATACCAACCGTAGGTAAATAAAGCAAAATGTCTCCATTCACTTTTATTTCTGTAGAAATGAAAAACTACAGTTAAGTTTGGCATTTTTAGTTAGTTTTTATCGATTTTCTCAATAACAATGGAAGATAGTCCGTTAAATAATGAAAAAAAAATGGTTGTTTGTGAAGTTGGTTTACAGACGATAATTTTACGTGATAACGTCCTAAGAAACCGAAGAATAACACAAGCCCAGATGAGCGATATTATTAAACAATATAAAACATTATTTTATCAGCAATATAAAACAACCAGAAGGTGAGAATGACGTCACACAATATTACCATGACACTTTTTTGTGAATGCAGGTGTTCCATCAATTTACCAGACGTTATCACATCAAAAACGAATGATGAATATACGGGTGAATTAACGGTGACATTTTGGCACTTTTTCTTTAAATTTAGATTTTTTTAGCACTTTTAGCACCTTTTTGACAGCAATTTAGCACCATTTTGACAGTAATTTAGCATCTTTTTCGTAATTATAGTTAGCAACGCTAGTCGTAGGTGTATCTTAACTTGCACTAGTTGTTAACCAGTACCAACATAATATATACATACATACATGCTAACAGAGAAAAGCAAATTCAATAAACAATGTCAACAAAATAATTTTCAAATAAAACTAAGTAAATAAAAAAAGAAAAATCGCATTATCTTTATAGGTGCTATTTACACATTTATTCGCAAACATATTGAAAAAACAAGCTTTTCAGTCAATGAAATATAATACATAAAATCACGTGTATGTTGGAAATAATATCTTTGTTTATTTACAGGGAACACGCAGATCGATCATATTTTTATTAAAAAATGGAGCTTGCAGTTTTTGAAAGTCTATTTAGGTATATATTTTTCGAAAAAAAAAAAAATACGTTCTTATCCATGTTTTCTTTATGTAAAAATAAATCCGAAAAATTACACGTTTGAAATAGGTACTTATAAACATTTAACTGTGCTCCTTAGTTCTTCTTAGTTTTAAGAAGGTTTTAGTTTAAAAAAGGTGAGTGAAAACCTTCGCCGTTTTTTATGTCTGTTCGTTCCGGCTTAGCTTCGTTGTTAATGAAGTCATCTTTTATTGGACAAAGAGGTAAGATTAGCTACATCCAATGCACGTTATGACGTTAAGTTCACTGACGTACTCTTCTAACCTATTTCAAACAAGTTTCTCGTTAAAAAGACGAGTATTATTTTAGATAGTATCGAACCAATAAAGGATGTTCTATTTATAAAACATTAATCAAAAACTTGATTGACATTTTCTAAAATGGAACACAAATGGGATAACGTCCGAGAATGTACTAAGAATAGAATAGAACCTTTATAATACACAGTGGGTGGTGGGGTTACAACGGACCTACATAAGGTCTTATTAAATCTTGTGTAGCACCCGTAGTTCTATATACATACATACTTTTCTATAGATATACTATAGCTCACTACTTAATGGATAATGTCGAGTACCATAGCTGTGTGCAATTTCCTGTAATATTTATTTATGTTAGAAAGATTGTGGTCCAAAAAATCAAATATCTAAAAATGTTTAAACATTTCAAATAATTTTGTAGGTATGACATTTTACCTCAGTCTGCCTGTGAGAATGAGAGCTTTAAACTTTTCGAAACATCAGTTTTACCAAAAAGCGTGATAATAACGCGATTATATCCGTTAAAATATTTTCATAACAAATTCTTTGTTTACTAAAAACCTATCTTTTGTTTTAACTGAGGCGTAACGAGGACTCGTATAAAAGGGTGTACGAATAGGGCGTCATTTACACTGTGACGTATCATCGCGTAGTTTCCGCGGTTTGGTCTACGTCATTACTCTTTATTAATGACGAGAATTTTAACGAGCGATGCTCAGTATTGCTCAGTTTTGGCGCGAAACGCATGAAAATATTTAACGGTGAAAAAGGAACATCCTATAAAATGATGGATTTTTGTTGTGTTTTTCGCCAGATATAGGTACTGGGTAATCACATAAAAAAGCGATCGATGGCTACTTCTGTGTGCTCCAACAATCAACTTTTGTTATATGCCTTGACTTGTCTTGAGAATTCTAATGTTATTATGTAATCCATACATATAAAATGCTTTGTCCTGAACGACTGACTGACTGACTGACGGATCAACGCACAGCCTAAACCATTGATCGTAGAAACCTGAAACTTGGAATACATCCTGTATTCTTTGTATAACGCATCCGATAAGAAAGGATATTGAAAAATTCAACTCCTACGCGGACGAAGTCGCGGGAAAAAGTATAAAATATTTTTAGGGTTTTTATAAAAATAACTTGAATCGATGACACACTTATAGTACCATGTCAATATACTTATTGATCATGTTTTAAAGATTTTAAAAATTGAATTCCAACGACTAGGAAATTATAACAAAATGAAATAAAATAAAAGCCAGATATCCGACGGTTTTCCTAACATCATTTTTGCAATACAAACGTAAAAGCAATTGAAAAAATAAATTATATCCTGTGAAATACGATTTTATATCTTATTTCTTTAAGATGGAAGTATATTTTTGGATGTATTGTAGACTACGTGGGCTGACCGTTGGGGTTGTTGGTGATTTATTCGGAACATAATTGGTTTTGTTTTGGTCAAGGGCTTATACGGTTAATGTGCATTCAGCGAGGTCACCTGTTCCTTGATAGCTCTTTAGTATTGTAAACATGGTGATTGTAAAATAAATCACCATGCTTTTGACATCATCTGACCTGATGGAAAGCGACGAAGCGGATAGAATTGTATTGCCTAGGATTCCTAAAACAGCACTATACCATAAAAGTTGTCAGACTATGTGTGGAATAATATGCAATAAGATTCCCGGGGATTTCAAATCCCTACCTTTTCATTTATTTATAAAAAAAACTGCGTTCTTGGCTGATCGATAAACGTTTTTACTCGATACAAGAATTTTTAAAATTAAAATGATATGAAGATATTAACTGACATTTATTTAAAAATATTATTATTAACTAGCTGTTGCCCGCGACTTCGTTCGCGATGTGGTTTTGGTTTATTTAGAATACCTAGCATTTTTCCGCACATATACTATTTATCGTTCGGTGTAAGTAATAATATCAAAATAGGTAGTTACATTGTTTTTATGTTTTTTAATTGATTTGGCGAAGGCACATATGTGTAAGTAATATAACTTTTTTAATAATTTCACACAAATAAAACATAATACACAACAATATAATAAGCTAAAACTAAGTCCAATTCCTATTCGCACAAAACTTTCAACACACTTTGTCTTCCTAGTTATATTTGTTTTTTTTGTAAATTAAAGAAAAAATAATTATTAACTACCTTTGTCCCTCGATTCATATTCTTCCATTCATAATATAAGACATTATAGTATTAATAACACCAACATCATGCAAATAAAAATCTTTATTAGTATTAATGATTTAAAAAATGGCCATTGGACAGTACAGATACTCATACTTAAAATAATGCGATGCACATTGAGATCCTTACATATTGATAGCAGGCATTACACCAAACATTTAAAGCGTCTCGGAAAGGGGGTATTTGAAGGGACGTGATGTCCTATGCTTTTACAAAAGTGCACGGTGCCCTTTGAGACTCATACCTATCGATAAAGGGCATCGAAAAAAAACAAATATTAATAAACACCAAACCTCTAAAACGTCTTGGATACAATGATTTTGAAGAAAGGTGATGTTACATGATTTTCCAAAAGTGCGCGGTGACTTTATGCCTAAAAGAATTGTGTAAAATTATGTTATTATGCCAAAATCAATTATGCCTAAACCTTTATGCCAAACTACAAAAGGACATCCAACTTCTAAAGCGTCTCGGAAATTGAATATTTAAAGAAAAATGATGTCCTATGAGTTTTCAAACGTGTGCGGTTCACTTTGAGTCTCATACCCATCGAAAAGAACAAAAAATGCCCTCAAACAAAACGAACAAACGAATCAAAAAAACATTATTTATTCATCGGGTCTAAAATCACATAGCAAAAAAACAAAACATAATACATAATATAACACGCCATACTGAATGGCCGGACCCCTTTTGCAATTTTCTGAATTCTTCACCAAATTGCCCAGTTTTTTTTATTAGGTAGATAGATAGATAGATAAATTCTTTATTGTAAATACCAATTTCAAATAACATTAATAATAAAAATCAAAGCTTAAGTCTAAGCGTTACAAAGGGCGGCGTTATCGCTCAAAGCGATCTCTTCCAGGCAACCTTTGGATGGATGGTAGCTGGCAGGGCTACGTAATTTAATTAATAATTCGGGTAAACAAAATAGGAGGTTCTCAATTCGTCGGGTATATATATTTTTTATGTATGTTCGCTGATTACTCGTAAACGCTTGGACCGATTTGGAAAATTCTTTTTTATTTTTATTTTCTTAGGTTTCCGCGATTTGAACTCATAATTCAACTATTTAATTAGAGATAAGCAGGAAATAAGCGCGATAGAAGTGTAACATCGAGAAGGTCTTCGGTAAAGGAGATCGGTAATATTATGTAGTAGTACCTCTTTGTACTAACCTCATTTTCAGTTTCACGTAGATAGTATTAAATGCAAACTTTTTGGTTTTATGACAGCTGTCATCTTAAGCGGAGGCATGTACTGCACCCCTACCATGACTTATTGAAACACTCGAAAAAAAAGGAACCCTTATAAGATCACTCTCTTGTCCGTCTGTCTGTCAGTTTATCACTACCGATATTCTCAGAGACGGGTGGACCTAGTAAGTCGATTTATAGGAAGTTTCATAGTAAATACTCAACTATAGTATGTTTAATCGAATACGTAAAAAACCCGTGGTAAGGGTACTGTTCCCTTCTGACGTTCGATTACGTTTTACCACGGAAAAATATTTCGATTTCACATTTTTTAAATGTTTTTTTTTATCAAATATCATAATTATTGTATTGAAGTTAAATTGAAACATACCCTAAATGTTAATCTGATATTTTCTGAACATATTCATGTGGACCTCGTTAAAATCTGTTCTGTAGTTTATAATATTACCTGGTTCAAACAAACAGACAAACAGACAAATAGACAAACAGACAAACAAACAGACAAATTTTTTAAAAACTACCCTATCGTGTTCAGCTAAAGATTTTAAGACGACCTGTGTATTTTTTTTCTGGATATTTTACAATTACAGATTTTTTCATGTCTACAGATTTATTATATGTATAGATTATGTACTATTTTTTTTAATTCTATTATTATTATTTTTTGCTATCACGACATGCATGAATTATATTCTATGATAATAATATGTTATTCCTGTCTCTTGTATAAACTAATTAACTTCACTAATTGATGTTTGCATGCCAAAAGTTGGCAAAGTATGTGAAACTCTTAATACTAAGATCTGTACTTACCATACTTTATGCAAATAAATATCTTATCTTATCTTATCAAAGATGTAGCATGCTCGTGCTAAGATATTGTCTTATTTTTGTTAAATGTTGTAAACACTATGATCCAACTATTAAATGTGTCTATTTAATTGTTTAAATTCTTGAACATTGTTGTAATCATTTATTTAATTTATTTCAATAGTTTCAAAGTACTTTACATGGTACTTTGAAACTACATACAACATTTAACAAAAATAAAACAATATGTGACACTCGCTTAGGAGAACGGCATGCCTGGACAACATGGTGGAACGCGATGAGTCACTTGGCACCATGCTTTGTCCAGTGTTAGAAGCCGCCGGCTTTAGCCTGATTGAAAGATTTATAAGATTTTCAATGGATTTTTGATAAGACTTGCGGAAGTTGCATACGTGGTATCGATACAAAAAGGAATAGCTCTTTTCTTCGTTTAATATTGTCTGATTTTGGTGGTTTATTACTGTGCAATTAATTCATTATAAACTGAACTTGTATAGGGCTAAATATCGCGCACTTATCCATACAAAAAGAAATACCTAGCTATTTTCTCTCCTTATTATTATCCGATATCGGGGTTTATTTTTTTTAACAAACTTTACAGACAAACAAACAGAACTTTACTATCTGTGACTTTAGTAACTGAAAACCTTATAAATATTTTTGTCCAATTTACATCTTAAAATTTACTACGAGTCTGAAACTTTACATGGGCATTTCTTTTAGGACGGAGACAAGCGCTAAAAAAGATTTTTCGGAAATTCGATTTAAAAGAGTTAAAAAGGTTTGTAGTTTACAGTAACTATGATGTGTTCTGTGTTTGTAGGGAATTAATATCACCTCCTCAGAGACAGTAAGTTGGGCAAAACCGCGAAACGCACCAAGTATTTCTCTATAAGTGGTAAATTTTCATCCATAAGCGTTTTTGTTCTCTTTTCTTTACTGAAAAACGGATCTGTTTCCGCTCTGAAACTGGATAATAGGATACCAAATAGTCTGAAATAATCTTTTCTTTGTCATGAAATTTCCATTCTTCGCAGTGATACCTACTCGGTGGTATAAATAAAATATATTTGAGTTTCCTTGTAGAACAACAAAGATTTCACGTTTATGTTAAAGTAAATATAAATTTCGTTACATTGTTACGTTACATAAATAAGACGGGATGCGATTATTTTGAAGTTGTTTTGTGGGTGAGAGCTTTTATTTGCGAAAAAGAGAAACTAAAATGTTACTGCTAATACGTAAGTTCTTTTCTGACATATATCATAGTATAGATATTATGTTAAGATTTCAAATTCTAAAATACGGGATTATACCTTATTTAACCCGAAAAAGTAACCCGGTAGTGGGTTAGGTTAGAAAACAAAATGATTATTTTTAATCATAACCCAACTTTGTTTTTCTACTATGAGTAAGGAACACAATTTAGGGTCATAAATTGTGTTCCTAACCCAAATAAAAAAATTAAAAAAGGTTTGGAAAAAATATTTTTATAAACAAGCTTTTATTGCATTGTCACGCAATTTACACATGTTTGCTAATAAAAAATAGATCAAATATTTGCAAGATTCCATGACAGACATCGGGACGGGTGAAGCTAAATAAAAGCTTGTTATAAAAAACGACGATCGAACGGTCACAAAAGACGATCGAAACCCAAAAAAAAAGGATGAAAGTAAATCCAAACTGAACCGAAAAACAATCGAAATAAAAACAAAAGACAATCGAAAAAAAAGAACAAAAGACGGTCTTAACAGAAACTGCCGCTGTCTGCTATTTTCTAAAATCTGTTTATATTTACTTATCTATTGAATTTAAAATAGAAAATCTACGTCGGTGTATCAATTCGGTGTGTCAAGACGAGAACCTGGAGAAATTGATCATATGTGCAAATGTAGAGGGCAAACGGTCACGCGGTAGATCCCCAATGAGAAGGTCAGATCAACTAAAACAGGAGAGCTCGTCCAGGTTTGAGGAAGTGGTTGGAATGGCCGCAGACCGGACCAAGTGGAAGACCTTTACAAACCGCTGGGTGAAAAAGATTGGTGGTCGCGATCTTCAGTCATGAAGGATCGGCCAGAGAGAGAGAAAGAGAGAGAGAGAGAGTATCAATTCATGCAAAGCTTGAAATGCTTAAATACAACTAAATAAGCCGCTTAATTAGCGCTCCATCTCTCTATTCTGTGTCAATATTCAATATTCTGGCTTTAGTACATCGGGCCTATTGACAGAAGTGAATACAATCATCGCCCGTAACGTGTGACTGCGACATCAAACGCAATGACAGCTTGATATCCAATAAATTGGAGTGCCCTTCACAGACGAGAGCGAAGTTCGTTGAGCAAATTCAATAGCGATTTGTTTTGTTACACTTTGTAGTGTAAACTGATAGTTGGTCTCGAGTGTTGTGTTACTTGAATTATGATTTTGTTGTGTTGGATTTTCATTATATTTTATATGTAAAGTGAAAGGATTATTTTTGTGTTTAGGTTAAAGTGCTTTACCTGGATTTTGGTGTGAAAATAATAGGTAAATGAAAATGTATAAAGTTGTGCAAGCGTGAAAAGCGGCTGTCATTTCGTATTAATCCATGAGAATGTAAGGATAAAAAGCTCATGTCACTTGTAAGGATTCAATGTATCTTCATACTGAGTTTCATGAAAATCGGTCCGTTAGTTTTGGAGCCTATTCGTCACAGACTAAAATCCAAAACATACATATATTGATGCTTTTAAAAGTCATGTCTGAATCTTGATAATATAATTGATAAATAACTCAACGTGATTTTTAAAACTATATTAAGGTTATTTTCGCTATGTATGTATGTATGTATGCATACGGGCTTTTTTCCGCAACTAGACTCTTTTTAATTGGGTCCTTTTTGCGTGAGGATGGAGTAGGCTTGCCCAGCACCTACTACCCTCTCAGCTTAGTTAACCATGTCCAGAGAAGAGAACTTGTCAATACTTCTGGAGCCAACTAAGCCGCGGGTTTCATCACGATGTTTTCCTTCACCGTAAGAGCAATGTCAATTAGCGCACATAAATTTTTCTTATGAAAAATACATTGGTGCACGGCCGGCTGGGATTCGAACCCACGACCTTCAGAATGAAAGTCGGGGTATCTACCACTAATCCAACACCGCTCTTATTTTCGCTATTAAACTTATTAACAATGGTATAAAAAAGGCAAAGTTTTAGTAGGTACAGTCGGCAACAAAAGTTAAGGCCCACCGTACAGTTCTAAAAAACATCGAAAGTGTTTATGTGTTTGTGTATCTCACACACTACGTATGGACTATCGCTACGCTTGCCACGCTCACCACGCCAACAATCAGGTTCACCCTCCTCCTATAAAAGTATAACTTCAAAAATATGGTAAACATTTTACCCTTTTATATGTAGGTTATATAAATAAGTATTAGTTAGTTAGGAAATTAATAATGTCTCGGTTTAAGTTGAAAAAAAAAACGCTTTATTTATTTTTATTTTTAAACTAGCTGCGCCCCACGGTTTCACCCGCGTAAGTCCCGATCCCGTGGGCATATTGGGATAAAAAGTATCTTATGTCCGTCTCCTGGCTCTAAGCTACCTCCCTACCAATTTTCACCCAAATCTGTTCTGCCGTTCTTGAGTTATAAGTGGTGTAACTAACACGACTTTCTTTTATATATATAGATATCTCGTTATAAGTAACTTTAATGGATACTCAACATTTTCCCCACTCGTGTGTCCGCGTCTAAGTATTTCCAAACGCAATAGGTCACTGAGACTCGAACCCTGTTGGTTCTATAGATTAGTCGTCTGACAGACGCTTCAACAAAGGACCTCCACATGTAAATCTTGCTTAGTTAGCTTAGCTTCGTCTACGGTTTGATTGGCTTTGCCATTGATTGGCACTGTGATTAATGAAGGCATTGACTTGATAGAAGGTATCGACTTGAAGAAACATTAGTGAAATCGTCAAATAGATATTTTTACCCGGCCCTACGAAAGAGTAATGTTTTTCGCGCCTATCTTTGTGACTTTGACGACCCAGTTGGCACAATGGTTACCACGCCGGACTGCCAAACACAGGGTTGCGGGTTCGACTCCCGCCTCAAACAAGTATTTATGCTTAGATATTTGTCTGTGGTCTGGTTATTTCTATGTAATATAAGTATAAATTAACAAAAGAAAAATATTTATGTAGTATATCCGTTGTCTAGCACCCATAACACAAGTCTAGTTACTTAACTTGGAGCTAGATGGTGATGTGTGGAATGTCCTGTAATATTTATTTATTATTATTATTTATCTTTGTGACTTAAACCCGGAAAGCATAATACACTTAGCATTTTCTCGCGACTTCGCCCGCGTAGGATTTGAATTTTTTTCAAAATACTTTCTCAGCGGATGCTTACGTCATAACTTAGCGGAAGCTATTTGTATGCCAAATTTTAGCCCGATTCGTTTATTGGTCAAGACTTTGAATTCCATTCCATTCTAGAATACTTACTTAATAAATACTGAGGCTTGGTTATAGATAATAGCTTTCATTAGAGAGCGCATATTAATGATCTATGTACAAAACTGAGATCCGCGCTAGGTAAGTTTTTCCAATTAAAATATGTAGTAAACAAACAAACACTTCGTATGGTATATTTTGCTTTAGTAGATTCATTGCTTAGCTACGCGGTCAGCGTATACGGTCGTACCAATCCCACCTACTTGGCTGAGTTGTATAACCTACAAACAAGATTTCTTAAATTGTTAATAAGCAAAAAAGTTAAAAAGGATTGTGATGGAGACTATAGAAAACTTTATTATTTAACAAAAATATTACCCGTAGACCTAAAAGTAACTTATCAGATAGCCATCCAATTTTATCATAGTGACGACCTTAAGAAACCTTTTTTAAATAGATTTAATAAATATAACACAAGAAGAGGTAGGGATGGAATGTTAGATATACCTAAAGTTAAAAATTGTTATGGTAGAAGAACGAATGGGTACATCTTTAAGATCTTAATTAAAAAAAATAGTTTCTTGGGCAAGTTAACCTTTAGTGTTACAAAGGGCGGCCTTATTGTTCAAAGCGATCTTTTCCAGAAATCTTTGGTTAGACAAGACATGACGAATTTCTCTCTACTTAGTATTTACAAAGGTTTTCACGACTTGAACTCATAATTAAACTAATTCAAAGGATATAATCGCGTTTATTATGTTAAAACCTGACGTTTCGAGACCTTTGCAGATCCCATGGTCACAGGCAGATTATGGTGACAATTAGTCTTACAAAAATATGGAATGTTGTTAAACTACCGTCTACTTATAATTAATCAAAACGTTCCCTATGTACGCAGAATTGACTAACGATTGTATCGATTACATTAGGTTTATTATGAGTTCACTCTACTTTTTTGATATGAGTGACGTCAACCTAACACAGTTTCCAACTCGCAGTTGGCCCAGTTATCGCGTCAAAACTAGATGTTTAGCCGCAAACAAAACTGCTAGGCACATTGTTACAAACTCGTAAATAGGTTAGTGTGACACCTCTCATGTAAATAACATTATGAAATTGAAGTACGATGAAGTTTTACTAGATACCTAGCTTTATACTTATCTAGTTTTACCGCGGTAGTTAGCTACTTACCTTTTTATGGATGGACTGCGTGAGAAAAGACATAAAATTAATGTGAACGATGAGATGACGACTAATAAGAGTGAATGGAAGAAGAAGACATACTGCGCCGACCCCAAATGAATTGTGATAAGGGCAGGAAGATATGAATCTACAGCTGTAAATTATGCTCTAAACTATTGTACACAGAACTAAGACCAAATTGAAAGTACATACCTATCACCTATCTAGTTACCTACCTTTTTTTTGACGGAGTTGGACCACTCCGTTGAGCTTTACCTAGCTTTATGCTTTTTTAAAATTTAACTATTAAAGTTATTTAAAATGGGTATTTACTATATTTTTTGTGGAACTCGAGATGTTTGGGGGTTTGTTCGCGTCCACAGTTTTTAGCCCTCGAGGACCTCCGGTGGTGCTTGGGTGGTGCTAAAGGAGCAGACAGCGGCGGTAGACCTTGGCCTGCGGCTTCTAACACCACTCCTGGTAAAAGTTATGGTACCAAGTGACTCGTTACGTTCCATCATGTTTTCGGCATGCCGTTCTCCTTCTATGCGAGCATGCTACATCTTGACCTCATCGTGGCTTCCCGTTAAGTGAGATAGGGTTAAATACAAGCTTATTAAAATAAAATTTATTCTATAAAATTTTATTTTATAAATATTCGATGCTATTACAAGCATGACAATTTTATCATCATCAACCTTTTCAATTTAAAATTCTTTATTATAAACTATTTTTGAAATATATTTTAAAACGAGATATTAACCTACCATGTTAATATGGAGCTTCATAAAATAATAGTTTTTTTGTACGTAAGTCGGTTTTATACACCATCAAACTGCGCAAGCTTTATAAGAGCTTAGTAGTTACCAATTTAAAACATTGAGTTCTTTAAGTGGTTAAGCGTTGGTCTATATATTTAAGTCGATAGCAGCTAAAAGCATTATAATAGTTTTCGAGAGTAGGTTAGAGGTTAGAGAAGCTGTAAAGTAATAGTGTTTAATTGAAATAAAATCGGACAATGGCGCACAAAACCTTACAAAAAATATTAACAACATTATTAAATAAAGTTTAGGCCTTATCGCGGTCCACCAGTCGTTCGAGGGCTACCCGAATAAATATGGATTAGCCGAGAAAAATACGCGGAGTACAGTAAACCCTTTCTATACTCGAGTGTACCACTTATACAATACAATGGAGGAGTTACATGTAGTTTACACTTATTAGTAAGGTTTACAAGCTACATACTAATAGGAGTTTTAGGAATGGTAAAGTTTAAAGGTCTTTATAGCAGGGCAGAAATAGGCATGGAGATTGGGGTAAATTTTACGCTTTAATTATATTATTTAAAGTATTTAGGTAACATGGGTTTGAAATTAGAATAGTAAAGATTTAAAAAACACAAAATTAAATGTTAATATTACAAATTACAAGGATATAAATAAAATAAAAATATAAAATATAATATATATATAAATATAAATAAAAAAACTATATAAATGTCATACTTTAAACAAAATTTAAACATTAAACAATACAAGACTTAAAAAAAAATCCGGCCAAGTGCGAGTCAGACTCGCGCACCGAGGGTTCCGTACAAACCTGTAGGTATATAAGTAAAAGTTATGGTATTTTTATTGCTAAATGAAATCCATAACATAACAATGTGGAAAGCTGACGGTACCTTGTCAATACATATATGAAAACATTATGTATGTTCGGAAAAATCTTCATCTCTTTAAGAAGAGAAGTGATAGACATAATTTTAATACTAGAAATAGGCACAATTTGGATCAATCTCGGTTTAGATTGGCTAAGGTACGAAATTCTTTTATGGGGAATTGTGTAAAATTTTATAATAAAATACCACTGCGGATTCTACAACTGAACGAGACAAAATTTAAAACATGCATAAAACGCACACTATGTAGACAAGCATATTATAAATTAGAGGATTATATCCTTGATAAAAAAGCTTGGCTTAATGCTGGTCCTGCTCCACAGTCACAGCCACTTGGGTCCACTAATTAGTTTTCTTTTATTTTATATTTGGAAGAGATGCTCTCCCTTTTATTTTTATAAACATGGTTTTTTTTTTTTTAAATCGTATTTTTTTTTTTGGAGTAAATGTTTAATCTTTTTATTTTTAACTTTTGAAAAGTTATAGTATTGTATAACTTCGAAGCATTTTTTATTTATTTTGTAAATATGAGTACCACGTGTAATATAATGTAACTGTTTTTGTTTAGTTTGTCATGCTCACTCAAATGTCTCGCTGATGGTGGCACGTGTGTTGGGTCATTCGGTTCCCTTCAATATGGTTGAGCTGAGTAGTGCTGATCCACGCGTCATGTTCGTGAACGGGCGCCATCAGTTGAGACTGGTCATCTCTCAACTGCCACTAGCTTATTTTAATTTTATTGTTAATGTAATTTTTAATTAGCATTGTTCATATGCATGCATATATTAGAAGTAATAAGACATGTAACCAGAATACCCCGTGGAGTTTCTAAACTCTTTAGAGCTATCATCCCGTATGCTGGAATTAAAAGAGGCTGGCATTAAGTCCGCCTCTGTACTTGTGTGCATGAAGTGTTAAATAAATAAATAAATAAATAAAAGTAGGTCTACCCGTTTTCACCATTGCGGCGGTAGTGCCCCTCTTTGAGGAGTGACCGTGAGTTCCGCCTGACGCAGGTCCTCACCGGACACGGGTGTTTCGGGAGGTTCCCGTTCAGGATCAGGCGGGAGGACACGCCAGGGTGTCACCACTGTGCGGATCGCCCAGAGGACACGGTGGAGCATACGGTGGAGGTCTGCCCCGCTTGGGCGGAGCATCGCCGTGTCCTCGTGGAGGCGATCGGCGGCAGCGACCTCTCGTAGGGCCGGGCCCCTGGTTCAGACCATGGTGTGGAGCGAGAGGGAATGGGAAGCAAAATTCTCGTGTCGCGGTGTTTGTTTCCAAACTCCTCCGAAATGGCTGAACCAATTTGCATGAAATTTTGTGTGCATATCGGGTAGGTCTGAGAATCGGCCAAAATCTATTTTTTTATTTTTTTTTGTTAATCGCATAACAACGTTTGCTGGGTCAGCAAGTCTAATATATAAAATTCTCGTGTTGCGGTGTTTGTTTCCAAACTCCTCCGAAACGGCTGAACCGATTTGCATGAAATTTTGTGTGCATATCGGGTAGGTCTGAGAATCGGCCAACATCTGGTTTTTTTTTAAATCGCTGAACAACGTTTGCTGGGTCAGCTAGTAAGTTTATGATTATTAAAAAAAATATACTATGTGATGTAACTAAAAATTTAAGATTTTCGGAATTTTTCCTATATGTGTACTTTATAACGTTGCTTCATGCCAAATTTCAAGATTCCAGGTCGTCTGGAAGTATTCCCTTGCGAGTAGTTGCGAGTTTCAAAATATGCGGCTTTAATTGCTGTATCTTTTGATTGCGTTGACGTAGAAGTTTGATTTTGTTACAGCTTAAAGATATTATAGACTTGAGTATTTGTTAAGAATTTCAATATAATACCACTACGCGTTCATGAGTAAAGGGGTAATAAGTTTAAAATTATTAAAAATATTTTTATTATATGATGTAACTAAAAATTTATGCTTTTCGCAATTTTTCCTTTATTTGTGTTATAAGACGTTGCTTCGTACCAAATTTCAAGATTCTGAGTTCACGGGAAGTACCCTGTAGGTTTTGATTCCCTTGCGAGTAGTGGCGAGTTTCAAAATATGCGGTTTTAATTCCTGTTTCTTTTGATTGCGTTGACATAGAAGTTTGATTTTGTTACAGCTTAAAGGTATTATAGATTTGAGTATTTGATATGAATTTCAATATAATACCACTACGCGTTCATGAGGAAAGGGGTAGTAAGTTTAAAATTATTAAAAATATTTTTATTATATGATATAACTAAAAATGTATACTTTTCGCAATTTTTCCTATATCTCTGCTATAAGACGTTGCTTCATACCAAATTTCAAGATTCTGAGTTCACGGGAAGTACCCTGTAGGTTTTGATTCCCTTGCGAGTGTCGAAAATTTGCGGCATAAACGGGAGTATCTTTTGATCGCGTTGACTTAGAAGTTTGATTTTTTCACAGCTCTAAGAAACCATAGACTTGAGTATTTGATATGAATTTCAGCTTTATACCTCCACGCGTTCCTGAGAAAAAAGGTCTTGACAGACAGACAGACAGACAGACAGACGGACAACAAAGTGATCCTATAAGGGTTTCCGTTTTTACCTTTTGAGGTACGGAACCCTAAAAACGAATGAAAAATGCATTCCCAATTTCTTAATGCTGGCTATAAATAATAAAATAAATGTTTGAAAAGTTATATAATCTAATGTAGGTAGGTAGGTATACTTATAAATATTGATCAGCTTTTAGTTATAGAAAAGAATTTAGGAAAAATAATTGGAATGTTTGAGAACAATTTCAGGATAAAAAATATCATCTACATTTCGAGTTAAGGTGAAAGGGTACCGGCGCTCTCCGGAGTTCATACAAACGTAGTCAAACGAAGAGAGGAAATACCTCCCTGGATAATGACACTAGCACAAATATTTTTGCGCCATAAAACCTATAACTGCCACGACTATGCCCCTATGTTTTGGTTTTTTCATTTTCTAATTACCATAAAATTAAGATTTAAAAAGCAAAAAAAACATATGGTCATGGTCATGGCAGTTATTAGTTTTATGCAACAAACATATTTACTCTAGTGTCATTATCCGGGGAGGAAACAGTCGACTACGTTTGTATGGAAAGAGCCCCCGGTATTTTCTTTTTAACCTTATGCAAAACAGATCAAGCAGTTTCACTGATGAAGACGGGTCAAACGTACAGAATTTCGTTTTAATATACTAGTGAAGATTCAAGGTTCTTCGCCCTCAAATATTCAAAAATCTCATACTCAATTTGCACTCACGTGTGACGAGTATAACGTCCTCCTACCCTTTAATTGCGGGTTCAAAGGCTGCGTCCATGCTCATAGCTGTAATTCAGTTGTATAGCGGTCACAAGTCCAGCGTGTAGCGCTACAAGTGGAATATATAAGTGCTAAAATAAGTGCAGGAGAGGTCGTTTTTGTGCGGCCTAATTAGGGTGGTGTTGTGTATGTCTGCTGTTACGTGTTTGGGTCTCTGCTGGCAATTTTTACGTTTTATTTACGTGGGTATTTAAAAAAGAAAGCTATGTCAGAAAAGTTTGTGTTTTTTATTGAACTATTTGCGGTCATGTACTGGGATAGATACTGGATATTTAGATGGCGATATAAACAAAACGAAATAAAATTGATTCTTCTTTTTCTATAGAGTCAACTTTTTCGAATCGTGTTTCGGATTTCACACAATACAATAGAGTGTTTGTAAACATGTACTAGATATTTTATTTTAATCTAAGCAGTTTTAATAGGGCATTTTGGAACGAAGTTCTTTATCGCGCGTTGTGAAAGGGGGCTAGATGGAAAAAATTAAGACCAAAAGTTGTAACGACACTTTTTGCTATAGTTGTAAGCCGTGCGGCGTGCGCCTGTTTCTATGTCTCTTTCTCTCTCTCTCTCTCCCTCATAGAAAGCAAACCAGGTTACATAAATTGAGCCTACTGATTAAGTTTGTATTACATTATATTTGTTAATATTAAAAATACTAGCTGCGCCCCGCGGTTTCACCCGCGTAAGTCCCGATCCCGTGGGCATATTGGGATAAAAAGTATCTTATGTCCGTCTCCTGGCTCTAAGCTACCTCCCTACCAATTTTCACCCAAATCTGTTCTGACGTTCTTGAGTTATAAGTGGTGTAACTAACACGACTTTCTTTTATATATATAGATTATTATAACTAAAAATAAATAAAGTTATTACAATTCCTTCACTAATTAATCGAAAGGAACTTCATTCCATCCGGGTGTCCCTTAATACGTCTTAAGTTTTTTTTTAATATAGCTAAAGTTGATTTAAACTCATTAGATCGTAAGGGTAAAGTTTCCATTTGAAACGAAGTTATCCTATTTAGTTAACCTTGTGCTATATCAAAAAATTAATAAAGGAGAGTTCTTAAAAGAAAAACCAGCTAATATTAAGTTTCAAAAATATCACTATGATAATGACCAAGCAATTTAATGAATATGTATGAACCGAGAGAGATATTATTTTACGTTATTAATTTTACGCAAAAATATTCCGACAGACCCAGTTTTTTTGCACTTATCCCAAAAATCTAAGTTATTTTACATTTTACGCATCTTCTAGAGGTATATTTGTATTTTTTTTCCAAATCTCTTTGCAACTTATGAAAAAGCAGAATCATTATCAAGTTAGGCAGCGGGCACACGCCCGAACTATTCAATTTGCATTTTAAAAACCGAACGAGGGAACAATGACAATGTGGACCCAGGGTAAAGCGAACCATTTTATTTTGATCTGTCCGGATTGTGAAGCTGTCTTCTTTTATATTGACTCTGAGACCTTTGAGAGGGAAGGGCAGGTCAACTGTAACTGGGTATTACTTGGGTAGGTTTTTATGTATTTTTATCTAAATATAGTTGGTAGGTTCAAATGGATTTCATATTGATACAGCAAAGTGCAGCTTTAGGTTTTTTTTTACTTTGGATTTTTTGAAAATATCTATTGTATTTTTTAGCTTATTATTTATTTATTCAAATTCTTTTGTCTTTAACTCTTTGTGTGTTTTCATAGTTTTTTTTGTGCACGCTGTGGCGAGCGTTTCGGTCTGTCTCGGATTATGTCGGTGTAGAGTCAAGTAGTTTAATTAATATGGTAATTTTGGACTCAAGTTAATTGGACATACTGTTTACCTCCTTTCGGATTAAAGGTCTACGGGTCAATAATCTATATATATAAAAATGAATTGCTGTTCGTTAGTCTCACTAAAACTCGAGAACGGCTGAACGGATTTATCTTATCTTAGTCTTGAAATGTTCGTGGAGGTCTAGGGAAGGTTTAAAAGGCGAGAAAAAATCGAATAATTTCCGGGAAAACCCTAAAAAACAGCCCTTTTCTATTTCCCATACAAACATTTTCTAGAGTCAATTCCTACGGGATCGGGACTTACGCGGGTGAAACCGCGGGGCGCAGCTAGTCACAAATAAAACAACTAGCCCAATATTTCTCTAACCTAATCTGTTTGCCATTAGCCAATTCCATCACCTCAGAAACTTACGTTGTACCTTATAAATTACCAATGGCAACCCAGACTTAATAGTGGACAACCTCAAGTAATCAACTGGAAGGGCCTTAATTAACCCAATCAAGCGAATCACGGAAAACAATGTACGGGTACTACGGGATCGGATGGGTTCGAAATTGACTGAGAATTGCCGGTACCATTTCGCTGATGGAATTTTGGCTGAATTTTGGCGAAATTTTGGCGAAATTTTGGCGGAAAATTGTATCGGAATTGTGAATTAGTTGAGAAGGTCGGTTTCTGAGGAGGCTTCAATTAGCCAGATGGGTTTGTATTGATTGTGGCCGTTGAGAAATATTTATGAATTTTAGTTTAATGGAATAAATGGCACCTACGTTAATTAAGGTCTAGAAAATTAATTACCTTCTAAAACACTTAAATTAAATAATTATTCGGCATAATGTAAACTATTTTTTTAATTTTTATTATTGAACCTAATGAGATATTTTTAAAATATAAATACCTAATTGTAAGTGAATTTATGAATCTCTACTTATTTTTAAGTAAGTATGATGATATGTGTATAATAATTTGAAATGACGTATAATTGAAATTATTAATAAATTAGTATAAATATGAAATTTAAAGTTCGTGACTGATATATCAACGCCTTTACCAGATAGATCTAATATTTAGAATATTTGAAATAAAATAAAAATATACAGATACAGATAGAAAGTATTTTGGTAAATTCAACTTTAACGCGGACGAAAAGCTATTTAAAATAACTTATTTACACACTTAAAACCCCAGTAGTTAAAATACACAAATGAAAATCGTGTTACTTTAATAGTTTTTGTTATTTTTCAGTCTACAGTCTACTACAATATTGACGCAATAATTAGCATAAAATCACATTAATACCTTTTAAACTAGTGTATAATATGACTAGTGTATTTTTTAGTCTACTTGTAAACTACTACTACTGGTGAAAGTAATTTTTTTATTTTTTGGATTCATTAACATGAAATTACATTTAAACGTCTTAAACGAGTGTTTAAGACTAGTGTATTTTTTTGTCTACTTGTAAACTACTACTACTAGTGAAAGTCAATTTTATTTATTTTTTGGATTCATTAACAAGAAATTACATTTAAACGCCTTAAACTAGTGTATTTTTAGTCTACTTGTAAACTACTACTAGTAAAAGTCAATTTTATTTATTTTTTGGATTCATTAGCAAGAAATTCCATTTAAACGTCTTAAACTAGTGTTTAAGACTAGTGTATTTTTTAGTCTACTTGTAAACTACTACTAGTGAAAGTCAATTTTATTTATTTTTGGATTCATTAGCAAGAAATTACATTTAAACGTCTTAAACTAGCGTTTAAGACTAGTGTATTTTTAAGTCTACTTGTGAACTACTACAAGTAAAAGTCAATTATATTTATTTTTTGAATTAATTAGCTAGAAATTAAATTTAAACGTCTTAAACTAGTGTTTAAGACTAGTGTTTTTTTTAGTCTACTTGTGAACTACTACTACTACTAGTGAAAGTCAATTTTATTTATTTTTTGGATTCATTAACAAAAAATTACATTTAAACGCCTTAAACTAGTGTATTTTTTAGTCTACTTGTAAACTACTACTAGTAAAAGTCAATTTTATTTATTTTTTGGATTCATTAGCAAGAAATTCCATTTAAACGTCTTAAACTAGTGTTTAAGACTAGTGTATTTTTTGGTCTACTTGTAAACTACTACTAGTGAAAGTCAATTTTATTTATTTTTTGGATTCATTAACAAGAAATTACATTTAAACGTCTTACACTAGTGTTTAAGACTAGTGTATTTTTTAGTCTAATTGTAAACTACTACTAGTAAAAGTCAATTTTATTTATTTTTGGATTCATTAGCAAGAAATTACATTTAAACGCGTTAAACTAGTGTTTAAGACTAATGTATTTTTTAGTCTACTTGTAAACTACTGCTACTAGTAAAAGTCAATTTTAGTTATTTTTTGGATTCATTAACATGAAATTACATTGAAACGTCTTAAAAGTAAGTTAGGATGTGTCGCAAAGGCCGCAGGGTCAATAAAACTATCTCTAGATGTAGGTAGGTATAACAAAACAGTTGTCCATCATTGTAATGCGGTAAATCCGTCACAATTGAGCCCTCATCATGAAACATGCATGGAACGTCCCTCCGACCCACGACGGTTTTTGTCCCTCAATCTTCCTTTTGCATCATAGTTTTGTTTTGTGTTTTTTCTTGGGAATATCACATATTTTGTAGTAAAAAAGCACATACATACATCTATTTTCTTTGTTTTATTTGGTGCAAATAAGCAGTGTCATTTACTTTCGTTTTTGCTAACGGCATCGCGTGTTGCTTCTATACCCGCCTAAAAAAGAGGAGAAGGATATTTATTCACCGATTTATTGATTTATTACATCGATTCGATCATTTTTTTAGGGGCTCTGTTCGACTTGTGCAGAGCCACTAAAAATAGCCTCTGTGAAGAAATAATATTTTCTTCAAGTTTTTAACCGATAAGATTAATCTGTATTATTTATTATTATTTGACAGTAAGTAACTAGTTAGGTATCTAGTATGCTTTTACTTAATTGAATTTTATGTTGTCAAAGTATGCTTTAGAGCTTAAACATAAGAAATGGTTTTTAAATTCCAAAAATTGGTTTGATTGGTCCAAATTTTTGTCAATACCTATTTTGTTGGATACGCGTCATAACAAATACGCATGATGTCAAATACGTGTCTTGCCAAATACAGTTTATATTTTTATTTTTTTTTATTTTAACTTTATATACACTTTTTATTTTATTGGCCATAATACGTAATACATTATTTAGAATACGCATTATGTCAATACGTGTCATACCAAATACGCTTTAAGATATTCAAATGTGTATGATAATTACAATGTAGGTAGTGCGTGGTATATGTTTCTCAGTTTATGTTACAATAAACTGAATTGTTTTCATGTCACTTTATTTAGCAGTCTTATGAGCAATCTTCAGAGGCCATGAAACATTTTACGGTTGCAGAAATGTTATACTCATGTACAAACAAAAATGTATCGTGGATAAAGTGTCTAGTGTGGAGGCTTTTACGATTATTTTAAAGGCGCAAAAGACTTTGTAGTACATTTTACTATTGAAAAATCTTTTAAAAATTATTTGGTAGGATTCGAAACTAAGTTTCTTGATTAGTAACCTTTGTACACGACTTCATCAGCACAAGGGTGAATTCCCAAAATCGATTCCTATCCTACGTCACACATCGATATAATAATATTATAATAATATCTCGATACTAAAGGTCTGATGTGCAGAATAGATTCGTTTTTAAAAATCCGAAATAGCTTGTTCAGGTGTGCTTAACGATCTTTTAATGTAAGTTCCACTTTTGTTTTGTTTACAACTATACTTCTGCCGTATAGCTAATATGTCGAATCCAAGAATCTATCGAGGAGCGAATCTACCGGATTACGAATCTCAAATATAGAATCTGTCAAATATAGAATCTAAGAATCGGTATGTCCAACATTAAGCCAACCCATCCATTAGTTTGAGCTGTGTGTTGATTTATAAATCAGTCAATCTGGATTTTGAATTTATATTTATAACTGATTCAACGTAGCAGATTACTATTTGTTCCAAATATTTGTAAAATGAAATGCCAATAAAGTTTTATTAACCAATTAGAGTGTTATAATCTCAAAAACTAATATTTAACCTTAATATAATTATTACCAAAAACATTAGAAGCATAATTTATATCCCACTAATGTATAAATTACTTAAATTGACATAATAGCGCACGGCAGCGGTTTGTACAGAATTCATTACAAATAATGTACATTAATTTTTTGTTGTAAAACCTAATGAAAAGCATTGTTATTTAAATAATTATTTGCAATTTATGATTGTTGGATATTGAAACTGTGAACTGAATTGAGAAACTTTATGCAGTTAAAATCGAAAACGATACTTATCCAATTTGAAAAACTTTATTTGGTATTATAAGAACGATTTGCGGGAATATTAGAATCTAGATTTAGGGGAGTTAAAAGATTTATTATGTCAAAACAAGATTAAATAAAAATTAAGATTTTCTATTTATTTTGCCAAATGTCGCATGTCGGCTTGGCTGTTTATTTACGTAGGTATATAACTTTGTCTTAATGTCTTAAGGCTAAAGTTTACTCTAATAAATCTTTAATATATTTTCTGTTCGTTAAGAACCTTTCTGGATGTGGGCTAAGTTGACTGGAATATTTCAAGAACTCGAAAAAATTGAAACACATCCCCTAAAAATAATGTGGCTCTGAGCAATATCCCATTCCTCAGTTCCTCACTTCCATATGAATTTATTTATAATATATTTTTAAGGAAATGTTTCAATTACTAAAATAGCTATTTTTTCGAGTGCGGGATGGTTGTCCAACTATTCTGTCCATCTAATTGGATCACGACCCACGACCAAAGGCCGTAGTGAGGGATGGTGACCTGTGGTGGTTCAACTATTTTCGAAACAAACAAAAGACGAAGACGAACAAACAGAACTAACCTTCAGACTAAATTTTACCAAAATAAATATTTGATACATTTTCTGCTTATAATCTTTCTATAAGAGTAGATAATACTTGGTGAATGTTATAACCTCAACGAGTTCACCCTGCGTTCCTTTGGGTATCGAATATACATCAACGTCACCCGTTCGTCCGACAGCACGTATAATACAATCGTTAACCGCAAGATATTACGGCCTTCTGCTAGTCACTGCTCCATATTAATTGTACGGGTGTACGGGGTACCGTTCGCAACAGCAAGCGTACGGATATATTTCGAAGAAAAAATGTTTAATCCAAAATTACTTAATTATTATTATAATGTTCTTTTGGGAGCTTTTGGGATTCAATTTTTCTAAATCCTTTCTTAGGCTGGCTCAATTTTCCAAATTCCTTTCTTAGGCTGGTTCAATTTTCCAAAATTATTTTTTATTTGGTTCAATTTTCCAAAATTCTTTTTTACGCTGGTTCAATTTTCCAAAATCCTTTCTTAGGCTGGTTTAATTTTCCAAAGTCCTTTCTTAGCCTGATGCATACGTTGGGATTTAAGTAAATAAATATTGTGGGACATTCCGCACATCCCCATCTAGCCCCAAGCTAAGTAACTAGACTTGTGTTATGGGTGCTAGACAACGGATATACTACTTATATACTTTTCTTTTGTAAATTTATACTTGTAATACATATAAACAACTGACCACAGACAAATATCTAAGCATAAATACTTGTCTGAGGTGGGAATTGAACCCGCAACCCTGAGTTTGGCAGTCCGGCATGGTGACCATAGTGCCAACTGGATCGTCGTTAGGATAGCTACGTCATAATAGCTGCCTGTGTATCAAATTTAAGTCCGAACTGTCCTTTGACTTGAGCTTTGCGTTGATTAGTCACTCAGTCAAAACTTAAAATGTTATATTTACAGATGTTCAATGTATCGTACTTTGGGTATTTTGCCAAGAGAGTTTTACAATTATGCTTCAGTTGAAATGTACTAAAATTCCGTTTTCATCTGAATTTGGTTTTTTTAATGTAATTAAGATAAAATTGAATTTAAACTTTTTTGCAGACCGTACTTGAACAAACATTCTAGGTAGGTTAAGTATGCCGCTTTGGTTATTGCTGAGTTTGCTTTAAAATAACACACTGTATAATGTGTAGTAGAAAGTAATTAACATTAAAATATTTTTAATTGTTATTTTTATTCCGTTCGTAATGAGGTTGGATAAAATAAGGAACGAGTATATTAGGGGAAGCCTTAAAGCACTAGTTGCTGTAAAAGTAAAAGGGAACTGTTTGAGTTGGTATGAACCTGTGATGAAAAGAGAGGAGACGCTTGTGACTAGAAAGGAAATGAGTATGAATGTAGAGAGATGGAGAGGAATAGGACGATCTAAAAAAAGATGGATGGACTGTGTGAGACGAGATTTGAGAGAGATGGATGTAAACGATGAGATGATGGGTTATAGAGTAGAATAGAAGAAGAAAACATACTGCGTTGACACCAAATAAACTTGAAGACTTGAAAACTAAGAAGAATTACATGCTTAGGAAAGTATTATATAGTGAAAGAAGATATTAAAGATTTTTTATTTTGATTTGTGTAATTCAATTTTTATTTGAGTTTTTTTCATTTTAATATTCTTGTTTGAAACCTGTATTAGTTGTACATCCTATACCTAATTGGGATAAGTAATCAAATTCTTGTAATTGTGATGTGTCCCAAATCAAATTAAGTTATTCATTAAATTAAAGATTTGAAAACCTAAATACATATGTATACAATTTAAATACAAATAAACCTGTATTGTATCGTTAAAAAGCATATTCAACGACAACAATGTTTCTTAATGTTGAACCAACATGCAAATTCGTGATTGCAAACATTTCTGTACCATTTTATATTCAGGGAGCGTATGTGAACAATGAAAATACATTTATAAGTAGACAAGCCGTGTGTCTGATGGGATTTACTATTCGAAACATTTTGGGATTCATCCGTCTGACTCATAATATATCCTGTGGATTGACCTCTGTAGTTCAAGATCCCACGAGAATTGTGAAAACCGTTAGTTCTTGTTTAGATCACATATGGAAGTGTTATGAAAAAAATCGCAATAGTAGGTAATAACAATAAATAGGTATATAATTTTTACATGTTACGGCAGGTTACGGCAGGTGCCATAGTATCTATTGTTTTCCAGTAGCCAGTCCACTACCATCCCATCGCAGTAGCCCAAGTAGTTTTCTTCTGCAGTTTATCAATAGTTCTATCCAAACCGTAGGTTGTTCTTGGCTACATTTTATAGTGCTGACAGAAATAATCGCCGATTTGGTGTCTACATCATACTTTGCCATTAAATTTGTTATTGTCAAGAGCCTCTACGTGTTGGCTTCGGCTTTACGCGCGCCCGGGGCTCCATAGAGTCGTGGTATGGGACACTAGGTATAGGAATATGCAGGTTGAATTTTTTATTTAGGCATTCAGGGCTATATCCTAAACTATGAGAAATAGCGAAAAATACTGGAAAGAGTTGCGTGCCCGATTTTGATAAAAACTTAAACTGCATCATTAAATTTTTGAATAAGTCATTAGCCTCGCCAGGAATCGAACCTGCTGATTTTGCAAAAAAAATCATCCTATATAAACTTAACGAAGACATACCTCTTAAATTTCAAACAGAGAAATAATTTACCCTTAAACTACAATATCAATTATATGGGCATTGCAGTCGAAGAAATTGATACTGCTAAATTTCTAGGTATGACTATAGATATGGCTAACTTGGAAACCACACATAGAAGATTTGGTGAAGCGTCTGAACCAATTTTCCTATGCACTCTCTATATTAAGAAAAGTTTCTAATATAAAGACATTATTAACGGCCTACCATGGTTATGTTGCATCGATTTTAAGTTACGGTGATAACACCGTAACCGTAATGGTAGGTCTTTGTCTGTTGTGTTGCCCCAGAACATAAGTTCTGGGGCAACACAACAGACAAAGACAAAGTCTTTAGAGCCCAAAAAATGCATCAGATGCATGTTCTGCCTTAAACAAGACGATTCGTGTAAACCATACTTTAATAAGCATAAAATCCTAACTCTACCATCTATGTATATAAGTGAGATAGTAAATTTTGTTAGAAACAACCCACATTATTTTAAAGCATACCCCGTTGGAAGTCGTCATGAGGGCACTCTTAGGACAACCCGTAGTTGTACTGGTCTCCTTAAGAGAATGAGTGTGGACAGTATGGCACCTAATATCTTTAATAAAATCCCTAAATCAATTCGCGACATAACTGATAATAAACGATTTAAATATGAACTCAATGGCTTTCTTGCTGAGAAATCTTATTATGACATTAGAGAATTTTTCAATGATAGGATAAAGTGACATTATAATTAAATCCTTTGGTTTTGATATTAAAAATTTTGACATTTTTTTTTATTATTTATTATTATTTTATGTTATTGTGTTTTTATTTTTATACTATTTTATTTTTAACTTGATATTTTGACATTTTAATTAACTATTCACTCTTTTAATTTGAAATTTTAATTTATTTTTATAACTGACGTTCACATGTCATTAGGCGAAACATAGCTGTACCATAGTTTAATTAGTAAGACCAATGTAATTACCTATGTTTATGAACGAATAAATGAATATGAATATGAATATATTTTTATACTGATCGATAGTGTTGCTGATAGATATGAATTCCTGGAAACAAACATAGTATGGCAAAACAAACGAAATGACATTTTTTTCAAAATAAAATCGAAAGATGCCTTTTTAGTTTTTATCATAATCGGGCACGCAACTCCTTTCAGCGCTGCGCTATCTTTTATAGTTTAGGATACAGCCCTGAAGGCCCACATAAAAAAATCGACCCAGTTGGTACAATGGTCACCATGCTGGACTGCCAAGCACAGGGTTGCGGGTTCGATTCCCGCCACAGACAAGTATTTATGCTTAGATATTTGTCTGTGGTCTGGTTGTTTCTATGTATTATATGTATATATTTACGAAAGAAAAGTATATAAGTAGTATATCCGTTGTCTAGCACCCATAACACAAGTCTAGTTACTTAGCTTGGGGCTAGATGGCGATGTGTGGAATGTCCTGCAATATTTATTTATTTATTATTTAAATTAGAAATTAAAAACTTTTAACCATTAGGTACGTCAGGAGATGTCTGTCAATTGCCTAAATATAGATAACAGACTATAGCTTTTAGGCGGCTTTTAGCGTTACTTTGGTCCTGTTTTGTGTTTACTACACTTTATTGGAACACAAACGTTATTAGCAAACCTGAATAAATTATCATTGTTTTAGTTTGCTTTTCTGTTTGTCTTTTATCCGAACTGCGGGGTTACCACCAACAAAACTACTTTAATTTCAATTGTAACAAATGTTTTACCTCCTTAATTTCCTTCTTAATTTCACTTTGATGTGGAGTTTTGAATCGTGCAAGTGAAATATTTTGCAATCTGGCAGAAAGATTCCCCCCAAAACGCGGAACCCCAAACAATCTCAAAGTAATTTCAGCATGTTAATCTCTTCATTCCATAGCTCCGGAATGATTCTGCAGTACATCACAGAGGACAATTACAAATAAATCACGGAGTCTCTAATTGCATTAGAGGGAGCCGGCCCACTGCGTAACACGAACCGAGTTATTCATTCCGACGGACTTTTCTCGAACTAATAATTTCCTTAGCAGTTTGACAGGTCCGTGTATACGCTAGCGCCATTGTTATGTGGCTGGTTAACTTTGTAGGATCGTAATGTTATTGTTGAGGTCGCGTGTAGCTGTCGCGTTAGACGTGAGTGGCCACACTGCTAGCGGTATGTAATCGTATTGCTTGAATTGAATTAGAACATTCGTGTAATTTGCTAAATTTAAGAAAGTGTTTGTTTAGGACAATTCATTTTTCAACTTAACTTAATTGAATCGAGTCAAATAGTATGTGTTGGCGCCTATATTGACATTGACAGATAGCATCGCACTAACGACTGAAATCGGTACTAGACATACCTACACGCCATCTTGAGTGCGAGCATCATAATTACTGTTGATTGTTCTGCGATAATATTGCTAAATTAAGTTACCTATCACATTACCTATGTTGTTTCATACAAATAAACTACGTTAAATATATACTTCGTGTTTTACATACACCACAGTATGCATCAGTTTTAAAGGGTTCGACATACAGGGATGACGTGTCGCAAAACCCGAAGCGACAATTTTTTTTTTTTAGTGATTTAGGTATAGAGCGCCAGCAACTTTAATCAATGCTATGTCCTGGTAGTGCCCGGGACATGTATAAGATGGAGTAAGCTTTCTCGGACTATACCACCCTTTCAGCTTAGTCCACCGTGCCCAAAGAAAAAACGAATTAATACGCCTGGAGCCAAAGTAACTTCACTGTGAGGGCATAATGTTATGTTGTTGTCGTGGGTTCGAATCCAATAGTGAATTTTTCTTACAAAGATTTGTGTTCGCTAACTAGTTAATTGTAAATCGACCCAAGTCTTAATTTTAGGTAATAACTACAATTTTTTTCACAATTATATTGGTTAACATTATTCCTATTAATTCGTGCCCTGTAGGTCTGGCCATTGTTGATATTTTGCTAATAGAAAGACCACATGCCACCGTCCGAGTAGAAGAAATACAACAGAATGTTTTTGTTGTACGTAACAACGCCAAATTGATTTAGTTCCTGCGTATCTGATCTTAGATTGTATCGAATATATCGAAGGAAAAAGTACTTGGATAGCAAAAAGTATTTCACCAATATTGAAGCGGTTTATATTCTTTGGCCGCGTCACTGTCATTTAGGCAGTGACGCTGTCTATCTTGACAGTAGGTTACAATTTGGTTAAATATGTTTTTATTATCATGAAGTATTTTTACAATTTTGGGCGAACTGAGTATGGATTGACGCCATCTAATATTTAATCATAACCGCCGAGTGTACTCGAGCGTGTGTAGGCACGGAACTTTAAATAAGCTTGCTGTCATTAATTGGTTTACTTTTTTAACATGTTTTTTTTTTGTTTTTATTTTACTCGTCATTTCTATGCTGTTACTAGCGCCATTTCCACGAGACTGGGTTTATTGCGGGTAGATCTTAAAGTTTGTGTGGCTGTGATAATGCTCAAAATCGTGACGGATTTGAAAATCATTTAAGAATCCATGGTTTTAAATATTATTCCTAAAATATATTTTTTTGCATGCGGTAACAACTGTGGCAACAGATTTGTAGGTATCTAAAGTACTCATAGGAACTAATGTTTTGAAAAATTATACTTTGAGAATATTAGGTTAGCCATCGCCATTCAGCGTGGCAATGCTTCTAGCATTATGGGAACCTTTACGCCGGCTACGATAAGGGGCTGGTTATTTGACTAACTGGTCACTTCATTTTTTGTATTTATAATGTTAAATATGTATGTCTTTTTATTTTATTCATTTATTATTTAAGTGTTTTTAATTTGATTTATTTAATTTGTATGGGATTAATTCTGAAATAAAACTTTGAGAATAAATAGATTTGGAGCGCATGGAATCAGACGTTAAACCACCTCCAAACCAAGTCATGAAATGCGGCACTAATCCGATACCATATTTTTCGTCTTTCCAAGCGCCCATAGATTGTATCAAATAAATCGAATCAAATGTTACTAATAGGGAAAGGCAACAGTTCGACGATACGTATATATTTTCCTTCTTTTATATCTGACAGAAAGGTATATTTGGACAGTCTATTTTATGTTTATTCTGACTTTTGCTTACGTATGTTTATATTGTATAGGAAATATATATATGTGAACATATTAATGAAAATGTACGGCTTGTTCGTGATGTTTGTACGAAAATTCATAAACATAGTAGGAGTAACGATATTGTTTATAACCACTGTATATTTTAGCTTGAAAAGGTTTTAGAACATTGGTTAATCCTACATTTGTTAGACCATGTTTTAGGCTTCCTTCATAAATGTCTCAATATCGTGCGATAAATAGCTGATTCTCATTTATTTAGACTTTAGAGTTAAGGATTTTATCATGGTGCTGTACTTTAGGGGTAATATCATATTTTGTTGAGGATCTGATGAGGATCATTTGGGTGATTAATAGAAAACTAGCTCGAAAGTGCAGAAATATGCTCAGTTTAAAATTTCTACCAGTGGAATCGGAATTTTAACTTTACATACATGTTGATATCATATTTAAGGCTCCCTTTATATTCGCGCTGTTATCCCTTACTGTTATCGCGCGATATTGCTCAGCTAAAGCTCAGCTAAATCGATGCATACGCAGAACTATTACTCATATATTTAGAGTTACAACGATTAACTACATGAAGTACAAAATAGTTCAGTATTTTCCCAGTTTTTCTATCAAAAAACATTATAATATATTTCTTGGCAAATTATTACATGCTAGTTACGTTTTTTGGCTTTAATCGATTTATATAAAATATTTTAACCCACTTCTAAAAAGAGGAGATTTTCAATTCGTCGCGTATTTTATAGGTTTTACTTTTAATATTTCAAAGTGACTTACAATTATGGATAAAATAAAAATTAAAAAAAAAAACAAAATTCCAATACAACTGGCGAGATTTTTACGGCTTCCACCCCGCAAATCAATTTACATACCTAAACTAACGTCATTAATCATATTTTTCTTCTTTGTTTCAGAATCCATAGCCCTCCGAGATGTAGCACTGATAGCGCCCTCTGCAGTCAAACTCGGTGACACAGTCCTCCTCGGCTGCAAGTGGACCCTCGAAGGCAACGAGACGTTATACAGCGTTAAGTGGTACAGAGGGAGGCAGGAGTTCTTCAGCTATCTGCCTAAGGAGTTCCCCTTTACGAGGATCTTCGCGCAGCCTGGGATTGATGTCGATGTAAGTAATAATTATAAGATAGACAAATTTAAAAGCCCCCGACTGATAAGAATAATTGCATATAACTTTTGAACGGCTGAACCGATTTTGATCAAAAATATAAACAATCAAATAGCTAAAAATACTCCCAGCTAATACACCTTTCAAACAAAAAACAATGGGTGCGTGTACTTAACGCGCGGGAGAAGTTATACTTCTTTGGCATTCTTAAAAAATAGTTTTTAATTACATGCAAATAATTAGTTACAATAAAATAATAAAAGGACTGGAAAAGTCAACACAGTCAATAAACAATTAAGTCAATAACAGTCAATAAACAGTACAGTTAAAATATGAAAAATTAAATAAGCGGTTTTGGGTTACAGTAATGCGCGCGCGCCTCAAAATTTCACCTTCATCATTTTTTCATAACGCGCGAAGTTTGAGGTATATAACTACAAAAAACCAACATCAAAATAGGTTCATCCGTTTGGGAGCTACGATGGCACAGACAGACACACACAGAGATAGGTACAGTTAAAAGATTTATTTTTGTAAAAAAAAACATTATTTTTTATAAATCCTTTAACTTTCGTAGGTATTACGTAGTTATTCTATAAGCTTACATGACCCTTATCAAGCTATGTATAATATCTCAACCAAAACTTCGCCCACTTCAAACCGGCTAAATCTATAAATTAGAATGTTATGGTACGTAGAGATAATCATTTTTCAAATCGTATTAAACTTGAACATCCACTTTAGTTCTTTTAATGAATTGCTCTCGTATTTTAAAATTAAATTTTGGACAGGATACCGTAGATTTCTAATTTTCTCTCTGTCGATAATAACAACACTAAAATGAAATAAAAAATTATGCGGGCTACCAGTCCATACAAGTTAAAAAGATAAATTTAAATACAATCATAAAAAAAAAACATTTAATTTTTGTTTTATAAAGATAACAGTATCGTTTTTGGAAATCATCCAGTTAACCATTTATTAAAATATACCATGGCATACCATAAATATTTAAATCAGAACCTCAAACTGCTCACTGTGTAAGACGAAATCAAAACCTACCTGAATAGATACTTTGACAGATTGAGAATCCACCCTAACAAAATGGCCTCACAGCTGAAGACGACATCTATTTCGCTAGACTAAAGTGTGACTGGCCTACGACTCAGGTTCACATAGGAGACAAGGACTGAGGAATGGGGTCAATGGACCTCTCTCCAGATGATGACAGAACTCCCAAATCGCGAGAACAGCTGAACCGATTTCGCTAATTTTTCTTTTAAAATATTCCTTAAAGTACAACGATAGTTCTTACGGAGAGAACATTTTAAAAATTGCCTGAAAAACTCTTAAAAACAACACTTTTCTATACTCCTAATTCCCATACAAACGCTTCGTAATAATACTTAAAAGTCAATTTGAACTTTAATTCCATATCATAAAGTTCAAGTTTTAATGGAGAGGTTCCGAGAAGGCAAAACAATTGAGTGACGTTAGCTGTATCGTAATAAATATTGATGTCAATCGTGTCGCAGTGTTAGTTGCCAAACTCCACCTAAACGGCTGAACCGATTTGTATGAATTTTTTTTAAAAGGCAAAACATCGTTTGCCGGGACAGCTAGTTATTTTTTGTGTGATAAATTTGTGTGTTTTGTCACTCCTTCACACAAAAACTGCAAAATCAATTACGATGAAACTTAGTATGTTAAATAAATTCGATGCTGGAGTAACACATAGACTATTTTTTATCCTTTTATTTTCAATATATTTGAGTTATTTTGATATCGACAAGTTCGACGCGAAATATCCGGAAGGACTTTCAGGACCTCACTTGTTATCATCTTACACGGATACGATCAAAACGAAATACTTGACTTAAAATTTGATGCTAGGTAGTCGTGGGTTGGACTTAAAGCTTTGAGACATAATACCCTCTTAACAGCTAAACCACTCAACCTTCTTACAATTTAATACTCCAAAATATAATTTTAGATTTCGATTTATGAAATATATTTTCTAATGTTATAGGTATAACAAATTTAAATAATATATTATATTTTTTGTATCTTTAATTTTTAAAATGTACCTAATTAAATATTTCTATTAAATTTGTTATTTGTAATTCTGTAATAAATATAAATAAATAAATATTACAGGACATTCCACACATCGCCATCTAGCTCCAAGCTAAGTAACTAGACTTGTGTTATGGGTGCTGGACAATGGATATACTACTTATATACTTTTTCTTTTGTAAATATGTATATACTTATAATACATAGAAACAACCAGACAAAAGACAAATATCTAAGCATAAATACTTGTCTGAGGCGGGAATCGAATCAGCAACCCTGTGTTTGGCAGTCCAGCATGGTGACCATTATGCCAACTGGGTCGTCGAAAAAATCCACATGAGTTTCTAGTTTGCCTTAGTTTTGAAGACGTTTGTATGTAAATGTAATTTCATGCCAATTTAATGATTCCAAATGGATTAAGAATTTAGAATTTTTGTGTTTTTATGTATGTTTTTGGTAAATACATTTTAATATTGTTATGAACAAAGTACATTTTGATTCTTCGAAAAAGAAGACAATTTCGTTGGAGAACAGCGAGCGGAAGCATATTTGAGATTGTTGAACTGCTACGCGTAGCGTGCCTACGAAATAAGTCGTAGCTAGTTAATGCTACGAGTTACTTATTTCGTAGCATTCGTAGAGTCCGTAGTATTTTAAGCACTTTAAACTTTGAATACTTGCTCATTATCTTTAAAACTTAAAAAAATAAAAAAAGCGGAGTTTGTTAATTGGATTGTTTATGTTTTTATCTTAAATAATTTGTGTTTGTATATATGGCCACTGACCAGTGTCAAATAACCGAGTCAAAGTCAAGTTTTACTTCTTTTTCAAAACATGACAGCGGTGGGACCACGGAAAAATAAAACTATTACGACGAAGCGGTCAAAGTTCACAGTTAATACCTCAATTTCTAATGTTTTATTCTCTTTTTCGTAAAAAAATGCGTTTTCTAGTAAAATAAGTTTAATTTTACAAAATTGTAGCTATCAAAATAAGTGAAAAGTAAATACCTAATGACCTTTCATTTGAATAAACAATTTAGTACTTCTTAACAGTCCATAAAGTTAAAAAATAAACGCAAATGAATGTTAAAAACGGTAATTTAAAAGCTGTTGTCTTAGGGCACATTCATACTTTATATCGAATAACTTTAAATTATTTTAAAGTCTTAGACAAGGTTGCAATTTGGTTGGACATAACATATTTATATCATTAGTGTAAAATAATGAACTTAAGAGGAAAGGTACCCGGTGCTCTCTCCAAACAAACGTAGTCGACTATTTCCTCCCTGGAAAATGACACTAGCACAAATATTTTTGTTGCATAAAACTTACAACTGCCATTACTATGCCCTGTCTTGATTTTTTTCGTTTTCTAATTATCATAGAAAGTAAGAGTTCAGAAAACAAAATATAAATATAAAAAATAAGACTTAGGGTCGTGGTCATAGCAGTTATAAGTTTTATGCTGCAAAAATATTTGCTCTAGTTCCATTAACCAGGAAACATTCGACTACGTTTGTATGGAGAGAGCGCCGGGTATCCTTTCCTATTAAAAGCGAATGCTCCACTAATATGGACTCCAGACGTTACTCGTTTAGAGGTGCCTCCGCTGTCTATTATGTGTACACATAACGTCATATTTTTCCATTCACCTCTATTAGCCGCCATCTTATCGTTCAAATAATTTAAATGCTAAATAAACTGTAAAGCAGTATTACAGCAGACCTTAATATTATTACATAAATGGTTCTTGTATTTTAATATCTATGTCTTCTCATATTATTTTATATTTTTTTTATTTGATTTTATTTTTGTGATTTATGTGTAATTTATGGATTTTAAATTTCTGAAATAAATTATATATATGGAAATGTATTGAATATCTCTCATATCGTGTCTCACACAGTCCCTCCATCTTTTCTTAAGTCGGCGGTCGCCTATATACTCAAATGTATTAAATACTCAATCGTGTTTCTACAATAAAGTGCCGCTCAACAGAGTGTCTTGAATGCGATCAGTCGCATGCACTCTGCGTCCAACGACTTCCCGCGACCTTAATTAAGTCGTCCGTCCATCTATCTAGTCAGAGGCCGTCCCGCGCTGCGCTTTCCGGTACGTGGTCTCCAATCTAAGACTTTTCGGCCCCAACGGCCATCAGTTCTACGAGCCACATGCCCCGCCCATTGCAACTTCAGCTTACTAATTCTTTGGGCTATATCGGTAACTTTAGTTCGCCTACGAATATCCTCATTTCTGATTCCTATGTCTTCGCCTAAATACTCAACTGTATTAAATACTCAATTGTGTCTTGACCCTAAAGTGCCGTCCAACAGCGTGTCTTGAATCCTACCGCGCCCAAACAACCTGACCCCGGAGTTTCGATTTTGTTTAATGGTGAACAGTAAACAGGTTTTATAGGTCGTTAACGCACTTTTCATGTTTTATTGTCAACCATTGTTAAGAAGATTCGGTTTACGAGCCCACTAAAAACCTCTACGTATCATATAAATAAGTAACTCGGTGTTTTCGTGCGTGGGAGCTTCGGTTTACTAGTTTTATTGCTCGAACCGATTGCGGTACTGATTTTTTATTGAATCGAGGGGTAATTAATTAGTAGGTCTTTAATTGTAAATATTGTAGGACTTTATACACAGCGCGATTTAACCCTAAGCTAAGCAATTAGAATTGTGTTATGTAGTGACCAGACTGGAAAGAATACTTATACTTTAACATACGTATAAAAAGTTCTAGATCAGAAACAAACATCTATGCATTAAAACTTGTATGAAGCGAACTAAAACTGTTAATTATTGCATGAAAAATTGTTGTTTAGTGTTGTTGCACTATTTGTAGGCCAGTTCCTTTCCAACATTTTGGTGTAATTTAAAGACAAAAATGCCTTGTCGTTTTAAGCTTCCAAACGTAAATGAAAAAGATGACAATATATTGAATTGTACCCTTATAAGATTTTTGATGTAAAAATACCTATTGATGTAAACCATACCTAGGGAAACTTATTTAGATTTTTGTTCTTGTAACTATACTACTATCTGATTTGAAGTTTTTGAACTTGTAGCAGGTTCATGTTAAAATAGAATTTACGTACAAACAGTACATACGACAATACCTAACAACAACTTACCATTATTATTATGCAATCATTAGCCATTTTAGTTTTAATGACAGGTATTTTGCATTTGACCCCTAATTGTGCGTCTTAATAGATGAAACATTGTTGACCCCTTGTCTTTTATTTAATAAGGATGTGGTCATACTTATTTTTTGCGTGAAAAAGTGTCAAAAAATAGTAGGACTTAATTACCGCGTCAACAGTCCTAAATAGTAGAATGGTTTACATCCTAATTAAGGTAGTAAAGTATTTTCCTTTTTCAAAGAAAGAAAGATAGATAGATAGATAAACACTTTATTGCAGCATAAAAACAGAACACAAAATGATTACATACAACAAAAATAAAAATAAATTCTAACTTATAACTACTTATATGCTAAAAGAAAATTGATATTTAGTACCTTACAATATGGCACAATGGACGGCCTTATCGCTAAAACCGATCTCTTCCAAGCAACCTTTGGATGGACAAGAATTAAGGAAGGGGATGGGTGGGGCAAAGATTAGGTATTTGTTTTTTTTTTTTCAATCAATGTTCACCGATTTGTCGAAGATGGCTCAACCGATTCAGATTATTTTGTTTTGTTCAAGGATGATACTTCAAGGATGGCTCTATTAAATTTTAGTGAGAATCTGATGAGAATCGAGTATGCAGCGAATTGCTCAGTTTACATTCCAAAATAATTTATTAGACACTTTTATTCCCTGATTATCTAACTTCCAATTTAACCCAATACCTTTCTTATCTGTTTTTCTCGCATAAATCGCAAACTACTACAATTTATTAGATAGGAAATTACATTCCGGAAGCGCTTTTCGAAAATTCGGCATAAAATGTTTAATATAAGCTTAAGTAAAAGCACTCGGAGATAAGTTTACCCAATAAGTGTCTAAGTTTCGAACTATTGTGAAACTTACTAAATTTAATATAGAAAGCTCATTGGCCCGAAAAACCGACCTCAAACATGCTTCAATAACTAAACATAATACTTTTGTAAGTTAGTTTTGTTTATACTAAACAAACTGGGCCCGCGGTTACACCCGATTAAGTCTTGATCCCGAGGGAATATCGGGATAACAAATCTATGTCCCTCTGCACTCTTTAAACTACCCCTTGAGGTCTAAAAAGGCTACTTTAAATCTATATATATATAAAAGAAAGTCGTGTTAGTTACACCATTTATAACTCGGGAACGGCTAAACCGATTTGGCTGAAAATTGGTGGGGAGGTAGCTTACAATCATAAGACGGACATAGGATATTTTTTTCGATATTCCCACGGGATCGGGACTTACGCGGGTGAAACCGCGGGACGCAGCTAGTTTTTTATAATTTAGCGCTTTAAGCGATAAGGTCGATTATTTGTACAATTTTTACATAATAAACTTATAATTTTTTGTTCTTTGTACATAATGTTGTAATTTAATATGAATACAAATCGTGTGAGTTTAAACGACATTAAAATTCGGTAAAAAATGAAAACTTACGCCCCTTTATCCCAAAACGAGATTTAGATACAGATTTACTCGTGAACTATAGTCTATACACTATCCCTATACTCGTGAACTATACCTATACTTAGTTCTAAGCTATCTCTTTAAAACAATCAATTATTATTATACAATATGTATGTTAGTCTATAAGGTATGTATGTATGGGCTTTTGTAGCCTGAAATAAATGATTTATGTATATATTTATAGGGATTAATATTGGGATAGTGTTTAGACTATAGTTCACGAGGAAATTTGTGTCTAAATCTTAAGGTTTAAATCCAGACTCGGAGTATCCTTCAACCTCGTTTTGGAATAAGGGGGACGAGGTTTTAAGGCAAACTACTAATGCAGTGCCTTTTAAATTTGCAGTGAAGACCTTAGCTCTTATTATACGACCTCTCTAAAAACCTACAGGCAAACCGAGTTTATGTACCCACTTTTGCGAACAAGCAAGTCATAAAAAAGTGTTACGAATCTAAGTAAAAACCTCAACTTTACATCCAACAGTCCAATTATATTAACCAATCCCACGAGACTGAGATAAAATTTCTCTAAATTTTAACGTTAACACCCACTGTCCATCTGAAACGATAAGAACATCGAAACTAACTACGGAGATAATCCCAAGGCTATATTGTGGGCCCTAAACAAATATTTGTCTTACCAAGTATCCCTTTAGTGCCCTTTAACCCGACGTTTGTAGATTATAATACGTACATAAGAATAATTTACATCGAATGGTCACCATTAAGGTTGTTCATGCGAATAGCTCAAATATTTATGTTGTTCGGAATTAAGGAGTGTTTTTATGTTAATTTAGTTTTAGTGCAGTTTTCACAAATAACATTAATTATGTTATTTAGCTAATGTGCGGTAATTTGGGTTTCGTACCTCAAAAGGTAAAAAAGGAACCCTTATAAGATCACTTTTTACTCACCCTCACTTTCGTTTTTTATATTTTTATTTTATTTACTTAAAGGTACAATTATAACTAATATGTTTGAAGAATAAGATATGCACATTGCGCAGTTGCTCAGCGGGTCGAGTGCCGTATTCTTATGCAGCGCGTCTTGACTGCGTTTGCGTCCTATGTATAGATTTCGTATTGTCGTAATTTCTTAAGAAGCACTCGTCACGCAAACCTAAACGTCCCGCGTTCGCCGTATTACCCTAATAGAACTTGACCTACGCGTCTTTTGTATCGCAAAAAACGATATGGCGGTAAATTTTGACGTGACATAAATGTCAAATTAATTGTCACCTAGGAAGATTAGTCAAAAATTTCGAACGGCAACACAGCTTGCTTTACGCGTTGGTGACGTAGACGTGTAATTTAAGTAACGGTTACGTTACTTAGCTTTATTTTACGGCAATACCGACGATTAACGTGCACTCGACTAATGCGTCATAGAATTACGGCGATCGGGCCGCAGGACTATTTTTGTTTCCGATTTGCATGGTTTTTGGATATGTTTAAGAAGTAGTAAAATAAAAAAGAAGGCAAGAACTACTTTGCGGATGATATCGACCCCATGATTATTCATGAAATTAACCCATATTATTCCCATATATGGGTTAATATCATGAATAATTTTGAAAAGCTTTTTCACAACACTAATCACACAACAAAACACCCATTTAGAAGCAAATGCTTCAGAAAATTGAAGCTCATAAAAGCTCAACCAATCAGAGCATAACAATAACATTGTTATAACATGTTATAACCGTTATCATTACAATTGTAAATCGTTATTATGTAACGATTACTGGTAACACCTTCATTCAGTTTAAGATAATAGCGTGTTTATTTGATTTTGCAACGTTTTGTGCGCGAAAAACGACGGTAAATCTTAATAGATAGAGCTTTATTACATTCTTTACTTGAAACTGTGTTGGTCTACTGAGCAGTGTTGACCTAGAGTAGTGACCTCGACTGCCATTCCAAAGGTCGTGGGTTCGAATTGGACCGTCCGTGCACCAATGGGATTTTCTTCCGATAAATTAACATTGCTTCTACGGTGGAAAAAACATCGTGATAAAACTCGCGGTGACGTATTAACGAGTTTTTTTGCCATTGGATTCGGTCAACTAAGATGAGAGGGTGATATAGGTAGGTGCTGGGTAAGCATACGCCTTCTAATACAAAGGGGAATTGATTAGGTTGGGTCAGATCCACCTACTCCAGTACGCTGCCAGGTCTTTGGCGTGGGGCGTTGTTATTTGCTGACAATAAGTCATTCAACGTACAGCTATTAGGGCTGGAGGGACAGGTCAAGAGGTGCAGCATAGTTTGCTCACGAGCTCCGCAGTCACATTGAACTAGATATGGATCGATCATGCCCCGTCTTCCTAGATTCACTCTGCAGCGACCAACCAGAGTCCTTAGTCTGTTAAGTGATTTCCATTCTGTCCAAGAAAAGTCATGACCAGCGGTAAAAGTCTCTGCAGGGTCCAGAAAATACGGGTGATTAGGTTTTAAATGTAGCTTGAACAGACCCCTGGGAGCTGGAAATAGAGGAATGGAAGCCACTTACCAAGGTACGCCGCCTCGCCGCATGGATACTGGTTTTCTTTGATTTGCAATTACACCAAACTCTTTAATTAATATCCACCGCACGCACGCACCCCGGGGTTTATTTTGGACTGTATTTTGGTTTAATTTTCACAATGTTTTACAATTTTAACTTTAAAAATGTTCGCACGCGCACGTTGCGTTTTTTCGTTCGTTTTTCTTCCTCTCTCCACGTGCGGCGCTAGTGTCGCTCGCTTGATGTGACGTCGCGCGTCGATGACGTTTTTTGCGGTGGCTTGCGCGGGAAGGATTTGAATATTGGACTAGGGAAATTAGGTATAAGGATGTTTAGGAAGTCTGTTCAACGGGGGTGGAGCATAGGTTATTCTATAATGTATTTTTTCTATCATGAATAAAGTTTATCTATTTCTATTTGTAAAACGGTAAAGATCAAAGGAAATCTTGGCAGGTACGTATTTCGAAACCAACCGGCCAGCAAATGTAATAAGATAAGATGTAAGTCGAAATAGAGATGAAAGTTTGATGGACATTGGTACCTACCTACACTTGGGTCGAATTAATTTAGGCCACAAAACATTAACGTGATTTGTAGTTCTGTTTGATTGAAGTTAAACGGACCGAATAAGGTAATCGTAGTGGACAATATACACAGAAACCCAGATCAAGCGAATTTAGTCCAAGGTTTATTAATAAATGATCCTCTTAATAATAAATCTTGGACTAAATTCCATCAAAAATTACATTGGTATGCGATATCAATTATACCAATTTTATTTTACTTTTTGATAGAGATTTTCGTTAAGAGGTGTACCTGTTTTTATCACTGAATTGCAAAAAATGTTATTGATTTTAATCGTTTATATTCTAGGCTTAAATGTTTTATTATTATGAAGTATGGGGGATTTTAAAACAAAGAAATTATTTATCAAAATATGGCATCATCAATAATGGTGTTACCAAATCAATTCCAGTATCCTAAACATGATTTTAAAATAATTCTTTTATTCCATCGATTTTTAGGGTCCTTTACTTCAAAAGGTAAAAAACCCCTTATAAGATCACTTTTCGTCTGTCTGTCTGTCCGTGTGTCATTATCGATTTTTTTTTGATTAGCGTACCCTCAAAAACATATGAGAGGTTTTTTACACATTATATGACTCATCGTATCTGTTCTAATCATTTAAAAAATAAAAATGTGTTTGTTTATGTTTCCACTTCACGGTCAAACGACTGGACCTGCCCCCCAATCGCCGTAACTTATGACGCATTCGAGTCGAGTACACGTCCAGTTGACGCATATGTGACGTGCACGCAAACAATAATCGATATTGCCGTAAAATGAAGCTTCGCGTAACCGTTATTTTAACTGCACGTCTACTTCACTTACGCCCATCCTACGCGTGAAACAAGCTGTTGTCGTACAAAATTTTTGACTTATCTTCCTAGGTGATAATTAATTTGTCATTTATGTCACGTCAAAATTTATCGCGATACGGCGAACGCGCGACGTTTAGGTTGGCGTGACGTGTGCGTCTTAAGAAATTACGGCAATACGAAATTGATGATTATGACATAAAAGCAGTCAAGACGCGCTGCATAAGAATACGGCGGTTGGCCCGCTGCTGGACTGGTCTTTTGAATATTTTTGAACCCGAAATTCCCCCGGGATCGGGACTTCCGCGATAGAAACCGCGGGGCGTAGTTAGTTGTTCAATTTAATCGATCCAATTAACCACTACGTGCCACTACCCAAGCAAGCATAACGATATTCTCAGAATCGCTAGTCACCGTAGAAATTTCACCTCGTGCGTGATAATTAACGTCAATGCTCCGGTTATCGGATTGATGCATTCAAATCGGGCTTAAAGGTAATTGAAACTATCGATAGATATTCTGACATACCTAGAGTATTGTGAACGTTTCAACAGATGGGTTTTTGGATGAAATGTTGACTGAAACTAGATCTATTTCAAGCTAATTGAGTTATTAGATTAATTTGGTTTAGGTGGAATTTATTTGACGTCGTCGGGCAAACATAGAATGTTGCGGGTTTGATTCCCGTCTCAAATAAGTATTTATGTATGTAGCTATACGTTTCGTATAAAGTATCACCCGCGTAACTCCCGATCCCGTGAGAATATCGGGATAAAAACTAACCAAATAAAAACCATCACCAAGTTTTATCAAACTCGGTCTAGTAGTGCAGAGCCTTTTCGTTACAAACAAAAATAATACCAAAAAAATCTCTCCTCTTCGTTATATTAGTTAAAGTATTGCGATAGGCGTCGCTTAACCGTAACGATCAACCGTGAATAAAAGTCGAACAGCAGCTACGCAATGACCCTCTTAATTTTACGGTTATCTGTAATGTAAAACCTAAATTCATTGGAAAAGTCAATCTAAATCAATTCTCTATTTTAAAATTCAATGTAACTCGACCACCAGGAGATAAATTTAAAACTACACCAACAAAACCCGGATATAAAATAAATTCCTGACTTAATAAAAACTAAATAAAAATAAAATGGAAACTCTAAAGTTAACCAAGCGTGATTTGAAATTCTGTATCTAGGTTTGGATAGAAAGGTATACCTATGAAATTATATGATTTACGTCAATATAACCATATCATACACAAGCTTTTGCCCGCGACTTTGTCCACGTAGCAGTCGCTAATGATTCTAATAGGATTTTTTTTGTTTACTTAAAATCGGATTGATTATTCAAACATGTGTCAAAATAAAATGTTATTTAAATCAAAACTACTAAGGAGTGTTGATATCAACTTCGAAGCAAATTACCCCCAAAATAACTTCCTTTCCATTTTTGACCCCGTTAGGGATGAAGTTCAATAAAAGACGAAACACGTGTTCCATCAATTCTGTTTTAAAAGTTTATACAAAATTTTAAGAAGTTTGAACCAAGGAATCACGTTGTCCCATACAAACTTTGCCCCACTTTGTCACCTCCTCAGGGGTAGAATTTTGGAAAATCCTTTCTTATGCGATGCCTACGTCACACAAAGAACACACCCTCCAAGTTTCAGGTCTCTACGATCAGCGGTTTAGGCTGTGCGTTGATCCGTCAGTCAGTCATTCAGGACAAAGAATTTTATATGTATAGATAGATATACTAAAGAGACGTAGGTACAAGTAAGGTACCTGCGGGTAATAAAGATCTCCTGCTACTTTAATTAAAAACTAAATATTTCGAAAACATACGGAAAACTATTTAAGAATATTTATCTAATGACCTAGCATTAGATAAATATTTGCTTATTGTCAATTTGAAAAACAATTTGTTTGTTTATATTCTTTTTATTTCATCACTAATATCAAGTTTAAAAAAAGGTTTAATGGCTCTTATTAGCCGCAGGTACCTTAAGTATATTTTATTTATAGGTAATCAACGCATATTTTCATAAATAAAAAACTTAAATAGGATGAAGAAGCTTGTACTTGACCGTTCAAGTACAAGTACTATTTTCCGCAATTAGCCTCTTTTTAATTGGGTCTTTTTTTGCGTGAGGATGGAGTAGGCTTGCCCAGCACCTACTACCCTCTTAGCTTAGTCGACCATTTCCAGAAGAGAGAACTTGTCAATACTTCTGCAGCCAACTAAGCTGCAGGTTTCACCACTAACCGAGGTATCTACCACTAAGCCAACACCGCCCTGACGAAGAAGCTTTCAAGACATTCAAAATTTGACTTATAAATCATTTGGATTACTAAATAAATTCTACACATCACCATCTAGCCTCAAGCTAAGCTATTGACTTGTATTATGGTGGTCAAGCAGCGGATTTATACACTCTTATTTTGTAAATACAAACAGAAATAACCCGATCAGAAATAAATATCTATAAAATAAATATTTGTTTGAGGCGGGAATCGAACTCGCAACCTTCTCCACAATAGAGGTCGTCAATTAGATGTAAAATACCAATATTGTATCATCATCTTTCTGCCCTTATCCCAATTTATTTGTGGACGGCGCAGTATGTCTTTTTCTTCAATTCACTCCTATCAGTCGTCATCTCATCGTTAACATCCATCTCTCTCGTGTCTTGTCTCACGCATCTTTTCTTAAGTTGTCTTCTTCCTCTTCATCCCCCTACATTCATACTCATCACTCTTCTAGTTACATGCGTCTCTTCACTTCTCATCACATGTCCATACCAACTCAAACGGTTCCCTACCAATACCAATATCATATAATAATATACCTAGTCTATTATACGTAACGCCTCAATCCTAAACCCATAATAATAAGCGATTGACATCGCTAACGATCGCATAACCCTTATCGTATACTTAAAGTGTAAATATTTGGTAATGACGTACTTGTGCACCCTTAGTGCGGTTCTTAGTGTCCTTGTGTAGTGGATAGAGTCGTTTTCCACCCTAATTGGTTAAAGGGGTTCTCGACTAGCCTAGTTGGTATAGGTAGATACTTTTATAATACCTATTTAACTTGCTCTGATCACGCGATTTATTAAAGCGAGAAAGCAATTTTTTGGGTTCCGAACCCAAAATGGTAAAAGCGGGGACTATTGCTCAGACTTTACTTTTTAAGACGTTTTCAAGTGGTCTGTGTACAATTGTATTAAGCATCCAGAGAAATAAAAAAAAATGAGTTTGTGTTTGAGTTTAAGGGCAGCTGCTAATAAAGCTACCAAAATCGACCTTAGTTAAGCAACTCTAAGTAATCAAATACTCTTTTTTTGTTATTTGGATATAAATGGATATTGTAGTTTAATAACCATATTTTTGTTTATTGTGGTTGAAAGCATGATATGAACAACTTCGTTCGATAAAAAAATGTTAGAAAACAGAGAATTATTAGATCGTATAACGGGTTTTATTCAAAAATAGTTAACGTTTGTTTCTAAAAATGAATCTAATGATAGGGTTTGACCTCTAGGAACTATATTTGTGGATAACAATGCTAAAATGTTTTGCATATCGATCTAATATAACAGCACGCAGCACGCTACGTCTTTGAGAGCGGGGGCTAAGGTAATGTGAATACCTACACACAGTACTGGAAGAGCGCCTTAATATCTGTCTGTCATCAGGCTGTAAATATTCTGTGCTATGCATGTGATAGCTAGACAGTTGAAATGTTTACAGATGATGAATTTCTGTTGCCGTTTTGACAAAAAATACTAAAAACAAAACAAAAAAATCAAGGAGGGCTCCCTAACAATATAAATATAAATAAATAAATATTGTAGGACATTTCACACATCGCCATCTAGCCCCAAGCTAAGTAACTAGACTTGTGTTATGGGTGCTAGACAACGGATATACTACTTATATACTTTTCTTTTATAAATATATACTTATACATAGAAACAACCAGACCACAGACAAATATCTAAGCATAAATACTTGTCTGAGGCGGGAATCAAACCCGCAACCTTGTGTTTGGCAGTCCGGCATGGTGACCATTGTGCCAACTGGGTCGTCAAAAATATGGTACGGAACCCTTTGTGCATGAGTCCGACTCGCACTTGGCAATTTTAAAAGATAGCTTAGCGTTTGACCACCGTCACAGCGGCCTGATGGTTAGTGACGATGCCGTCTAAGATGTAGCACGCTTTTTTAGAAGATACAAATCTTTTTCCAAAGAAAAAGTAATTAAGTAGTGAAGTAGCGCTTTGCTCGTGTATATAGATAAGTCCCATTTTCTAAGTATAATATTAGCTTTCAGTTTAATATGGATGATTAGCACCACCAATTTTTAAACCATGCTATACAGGCCGCGGCCTGGGACATGGTATCAGATGGAGTAGACTTGCCCAGAATCTTTTTATAATCTCTCTTAGTCGAACGCGTGTCCAGAGGAAATAATCTTGTCAATGCGACTGACGTCAACTAAACCGCGGGTTTCATGACGATGTTTTCCTTCACCGTAAGAGCAATGTATAGCGCACATATTTTTTTTAGAAACTACGATCTTCGGACTAGAAGTCGGGATATCCACCAATAGGCAAATACTGCTCTAAGCCCGTGGTTTTTCACGGGTTTAGAGCAGTATTTTGTTTGTAATACCTAAACCTATTAGAAGGTATGGAGTTAGTAATTATAAAATGTTCCAATAAAAAGTAAATTCATTACCTATTTTAAAACAAATCCCGGATAGCAAACATTTTCAAGAAAAAAGCACGAAGTAACATCTACCGATTTTCATGCGCATTTTAACTAGAAGAAAAAGCCATTTTTTTTTGTTTAATTTCCAAGAAAAACTCAGCGTCTTTCTACGAAATCGAAATAAAAACAGAATTATTTTGAATCATAAAAACGTTGTTTCTTTTAACCATTCGCATTGGTTTTATTTAAATACAATCAATTTATTTAATGAAAATCAGAAAATATAAATTCTAGGACGCTTTTGTACGCGGCTTGGCCCGCCTCGAAAAAACTTTTTTATTGGACACATCCATTTTACAAAGAAAACATTCTCCAAATTTCACGTCTCTCAGATCAACAGTTTAAGGTGTGTGTTTATTTAGCAGTCAGCCAGTTAGTAAAGACTTTGAATTTTATATTTATAGATACTCTATTGATTTATCTCTGCCATAGGAATCGTTCCATGGCACAGATAAATCAATAGTTAGAGAATGAAAATTTATTTAAAAAAAACTATAATCTGTGCTAGTCCGCACAAATTTCAAAAAAATATGGAAGCGTCAAAATCTACACCGATGTATGTATTCCCGCCGCTACAAAAACTGCTATCAAATCGCTCTACCACGTTTGTGTGTTATGTATTTATGTACTGTCTCTATGCTACAGGTGTTGGCTTAGTGGTAGATACCTCGACTTTCATTCTGACGGTCATGGGTTCAAATCCCGGCACCAACGAATTTTTCTTAAGAAACATTTATGTGCCCTAATTGACATTGCTCATACGGTGAAGGAAAACATCGTGATGAAACCCGTGGCTTAGTTAGCCCCAGCAGTTTTGACAAGTTCTCTCCTCTGGATATGGTCGACTAAGATGAGAGGGTAGTAGGTGCTGAGCAAGCCTACTCTAAATAAAAAGAGTCTAATTGCGGCAAACAGCCCATATACAAGTACAAGTGTACGTAACATATTTTAATAGGAAAAAATATCTTTAAATAAAACAATAATAAAAGTTTTCTTAAACTTCCATCCAACATGCGGATAAACATGAAATTAGTTTGAATACTTCGAAATAAAGTTTGAGATAAAATCTCCTTCACTTCGTAAACATGATAACATGTTATGCACGCGGTATGCTAATTTAAATCGTTTTTCAAAGGAATAAAATTCAAAATAGATTGCAGTAAAATATCTTGCCACTTTTAAAGTTATGAAAGCGACCCAAAACAACAATATTCCTTATCCATGAAAATTTATACATAAGAAACTTTTTATACACTTCGATTTATTGAAATATATCCCAAGTCGGTTGTTTCTTTCGATTGTGAAATATTGGATTTGGTAATAAACAGGTTTAAAGTATGAATTTTCAAATAAATCACTGTTTAAGTGTTTGTTTTTATAGTAAGAAGAAATTTGAATAAAGTGTAGTTCATTTTTCTCAAATTGCATGAACATTGGTTTTCAACAATTCTTATGATGAAACTCGAGGTTTAGTTTGCTAACTGACGTATTGACGAGTTATTTCCTTTGAACACGGTCAATTAAGCTAAGAGGTTGGCATGACTTCTGGGCCAGCCTACTCCATCTAATACATGTGCCAGGCACTTCAGGCATCTTGAATGGGATGGTTTTTAAGTTGCTGGTGCTGTATGAATCATCTACAATATTATATACATTTATTCCAATAATATTACTAGTTCTTGTGAATATAATGGTAACAGAATGAATACCCCCCCGGTCTCCGCCCCGCGAACCCGCGTAAGTCCCGATCCCATGAGGATATCGAAAAAAAAGTATTCTATGTCCGTCTCCTGAAAGAATTTTTGAAATTGGTTCAGTGGTTTCGGAGATTATCCCCAGCATACAAACAAACAAACTTGTTACCAACGTTACCTCTTTATAATATTAGTATAGATTAGTAAATATATAAATAAACTATTTTTCAAACGTTCGAAGATAATAAAATTTTACTCAAAAACTTCAAAAATGTAAATTAAGTAATAACTGTTAAGAATAAGTGATGTCAAATGAATAAAAATCGGTATAAATTAGATAGAATAGCGTAATGAATTTTTATCATTGCCCAATAACGGTGACACAGTATAAAATAAATAAAAGGTTTATTAGCTGTAAAAAACTATGGCTTACTAGCTGCGCCCCGTGGAACCCGCGGAAGTCTCGATCCCGTGGGAATATCGGGATAAAAAGTAGCCAATTTGTTCACATTTGTAATATTACTAGCTGAGCCCTGCGGTTTCACCCGCGTTAGTCCTGATCCCGTGGTAATGTCGGGATAAAAAGTAGCCTATGTGTTAATCCAGATCTCCAGTTATCTAGATACCTAGTTAGTTTCATTGCAACACACACACACACACAAACTTTCATATTTATAATATTAGTAGGATAAAAAGCTATACCTTTAGAGTTTAAGATGTTTCAGAACATGATATTTAAGTGTTTTGTTTACAGTATCTCTATGCCATTTGCACAATATGATTTTGTTATTTACTTAACGAGTAAATTAACACTGATCAAATAATGAAATACTTAGATATTAACTTATTTCATCATAATAACTAAGACACTAACCTATTTAAGAAACAAGTATTTGCACTTGAAAATTAAAAACAAGAACGAAGACCCCTCAATTTTTTTTACATCAAACAAGAGAACCCCATCAACTTTTACATCTCAAAACAAGCAAAATGGCGTCACAACAAACTTTAATCATAAAAAATCCATCGCTATAAAACGAAAGGATAATAAATGGGCATTCAACTCTCTCATCAAAGATAATAATGGGGAAAATATAGAAAGAAATTAAAAGAGCCCGGAACGCGGTCAGTCTGTAAACAAGTGTTCGTGAATAATTGAAGAATGCTCGAGATTGGATTCTTTTACTATCTAGAGACAGACTATTAGTCTATGATGTTCTGAGGCTTTCATTTTTAAGGGCTTTTCTTATTTTAGTTGCGAGATATTATTTTCTGATAACAATTGGAACGAGAATGAAGAGGTGGAGGATATAGAATAGACTGAAGTGGAAAAGAAACATATTAGAAAAAAGGGAAAGAATTTGAAGACCCGATTGCTCTGGAAGTCTTTCGGAAAGGCTATGTTTACTTTGGCTGATAATGATGATGACAGTTGAAACTTTAAAATACCTTTTGTAATAATTTTAAAAGTATTAAAACTGTGTGGGAAGACTCCCACACAGTTTTAATAGTTTTTAATTTTTTTCAGTCAGTCATTCAGGACAAGGAATTTTATATGTATAGAAGAAGACTCTTCTATACATATAAAATTCCTTGTCCTGAATGACTGACTGACGAATCAACGCACCTGACCTGAAACTTGGAGGGTGTGTTCTTTGTGTGGTGTAGGCATCCAATTAGAAAGGATTTTTCTAAATTTTACTCTTAATGGGGTGAATAAGGGAGGCAAAGTTTGTATTGGACATCGTGGCTCCTTGGTCCATTTTCGACTTTTACGCGAACGAAGTCGCGGGCAAAAGCTAGTTAGCTATAAAATAAATAGCAGTTACGTTTTAAAGTTCTAGTTATATTTAACATAATGACGGCTCAGACAACCTTGATACTGTTGTCAAATAGAGATTTCACACATGGCGAGATACAAGCGTTGAAATAGTTGAACCAACTTCATATTATAATACCACAAAATTCTGATTAACACCGCAAAACTTTTTTAATAATATTTACCTCAAACTTCAATAATTTTAAAATGAGTTTAACTTTAACTATTAATCGCACGCAACATTTGCAATTCTTATTGACTCAAACGAATTTAACTTAAAGTATTCCACAACTGGGTACGTACTTATAATCTCGAATGAATTGTTAAAGCAATATTAAAGTTTGACAATTGTTCAATCTGAGATTAGTTTACCAAGATTGTTATTGACTTGAATGTAATTGAAGCGGATTGTCAATATCTACTTTACGAGGCAATTATTTACAGTAAGAACTGAAGCGAATAATTACTGTTACGGGTTAGTTTTATTGGTACTTTGAATTCGCAGTTGAGTTGATGTTTTTGCATGAGCTGCTATGCCGTTCCGTAATTAAATGATAAGAGCGAAGCAGGCAACTTTAGTTTCTAGCGTCTTGTTGACTTTAGAAAGTATAGTACCCCATCGTAATAAACTTGGTATTTTAGGTTTACAGTCCTTTTCAGGATGCCCTTGTCAATGAGCTCATTAGTATTATTTTTTACTGTATCAATCCCAATAACACATTGTATCTGAAAACCTGAAGGTAGCTTACTATTCCAATTGTTGTAGCTGTATGCCTACTGAAAAGCAAGCAAACTTTTGAAAACTTTGCTCCTTAAAATAACACTTTTGATAGTACTACACATGTGTTGTTCCTATATTTTGAACAGCACAAAAACTTCAAAAACTAATATTGCAAGTTGAAATTGGCATTTTTAAAGCTTAATGTTTAATAATATGTTATTTTTGTAGACAATAGTCTGATAAATAAAGGATTTCATTGGTGTTTATGTTTGTGTCAGGTATCACGATCGACGTCCCAACAAGTAGTGTTACGGGACGCGACTCGCGCTCTCGCCGGCCGGTATAGATGTGAGGTGTCGGCAGATGCGCCCTCGTTTCATACACAAGTTCGTTCAGCGTATATTCACGTTGTCGGTAAGTAATAGAGATAGAGAGATAAACACTTACACTCTCTCTCCATACAAACATATTCGACTGTTTCCTTACTCGATAATGACACTAGCACAAATGTTTTTGTTGCATAAAACCTGCCATGACTATGCCCCTATATCTTAGTTTTTTCATATCCTAATTATCATAGGAAGTAAGAGTTAAGAAACAAAATATATATAAAAAATAAGACATAGGGGCATGCTCAAGGCAGTTATAAGTTTTATTCTACAAGAGTATTTGCTTTTGTATGGAGAGGGAGCCGGTACCCTTTGTTGTTGTGAGTGCATTTCGGCCAGATTTTTTATTCATTAGAGTTTTATAATTATAATTCAACAAAATGTGAAATAAAAAAAAGAATTACGATTAGAATTCTAATGTTTAAAGTATGTAAAAAAATGTTTCAATAGTGAATCGTTCCAAAGAAGCAGTGTAGAGTAGTTTATTTTTACACAATAATCATTTCTGCTCCATGAGGTATTCATGGGAGCAAATTCAATTCTAAATTGAATTCCTTTCTATATTCAATTCTAAATACAACTCAAAATTCTACGCGCGTTTTACGTATTCTATGCTCGAGATTTTACTATTATCTACACTCCTTCGAATTTCATGATGATGTATATATTTTTCATGTTGTTTGTTTAGGTTTACGAAAACAATGATTGTGTGTAAAGTAAGCAAAATACGAGGTAATAACTTGGGTACATACTAGAATGGTGCATAGAATAGCAACATTGTCTTAGTTCGGATCTTTTCTTGGGTTTATTTTAGTTTATTCAAAGAAACCAATTTATTTAAAGATGAAGATTCAAAATCAGTACAGATATTGGTTTGGCTATCAAATCATGGATAAACAGGACCTGACCCTAATACGTGAAACCACTATGCAGAAACGAGTACCATGTACTTATAGTAAGATCACGTCGACTTCTCTTGTAACTCTTTTCTTTTCTTACTTACAGTCCTTTTTTTAGCGAAATAATGATAAAACAGCTATGCAGAAATTGCAAAAAACACCCATATGTAGAAATTATGATTTTAAAAATCAAATTTCGTAACCATTTATTAGTGAAAAGAAAAATTTCAATGTCTTTTTTCTTCTTCTTTAGTGCCAAAAGGGAAGGCATAAGGTTATTTATTAGCACATATAGCCTCGTTACATACTCTGTCGATTTTTATTATGTACATCTTTCAAATTTTAAATCCGTTAGAAAACTGTGTTTGCCATTGCACCTCTAGTCTTTTTTAATAATTTTACATGTATTTTTTTTATTTTCCTCACCTCGACGTTTTGACAATAGTCATGATCTATAAAAAATATTTGATCCTTTTCAGCAAGCCTAATTCTATACCAATTTATCTGACACATATTATGGTAATTTTTTTTATTTTTTTATTATTTTTTTTATTATTATTTTTTTTTTTTTAAATATGTCCTTATTTATGTTACTACCGGTTTTCTTTTTGTCCTATCTTGCTTCATTGTTTTTTGTTTCTTATTTTATTGCTGTAGTTTATTAATTATTTTTATTAACATTTTTTAGGTTTTATATGCGAAAACGTGTAAATGGTGTATAGTTGTTAATTTTTTTTGTTACTTAGTTATAGATCACTGTATGTTTTCCGAATAAAATAAAATAAAATAAAAGAAACCTTTGAGACGGCTCAATGTGGTTTTTCTAAACTTACGTATTATATTCTCGCAAACCAACCAACCGACCGGTGATTTTTACCTGGTCTTAAAATGGGATGCTCTACAAAAGTGAATGGTCGAATTTTATGCTTTGTACCGTCGAGGTCTACTCAACTAAAAGTTAGGATGATTTTTTCCTCTTAATAATTAGGTGATTGGAATTTGGGAGATATGATAGAAAAGGTTGCTGTTATCCTTTTAGGATATCGGAATTTTGTTTGATAAAGCAGAAAAATATAGGTGAAAGAAAACTGTAACGTTGCGGTCAATTTTGTTTTGAAAAATTTGGTCAAAGTGAAACCTCAATAAGCTTCGAGGATTTTGCTACCAAGGCATAGTATATTAGAGTAAGTTAAGGTGAAGTAGAACCTGAAAACCCCTATCCCTTTCCCCCTCGCGCCGCGAAATGGTGATGTTTTAACTGTTCTAGGTAATCAAAAGACTAACATATATTTTAGTGAAAAACCATAGGTACTACTACCTTGTGGGATTTGATGTAAGGTTTATGAAAATATAAATTTTTTACTTGTTTTTTCTTTACTATCGCGGTAAACGATTTCCACGTTTTTTTTCTATCGTGTCAAATCACTCTAATCATTTTTCGAAGTGTATGACCATACAAAGCATTTCTTCACCTTTACGACGGTAGGAATATCATTCTAAGGATTTTATTGGTTGATACCCAAAAACTGTTTCTAAGACACCTCTATCGCGCTTCTGGTCTTACCACCTCGTCTTATGTGTCTATATTTCTAATTTAAAACTACAAGCAAAACAACGAGGCGTTACTAGTCGTTACAGGGCAGCCTCTCTGCTTCATAAAGTAAAACGCTTACAGGCGCCCGCGTTCGTAAAAAAATTCTTTACTACTTTTACCCAAAATATTCGTTCTTTACGTTTGCAAGCATAGTCCTACGGAATTGGAGGCTGTTAAGCTTACAGGCTTCATTTTTCTAGACCGTTTGGTGAGAAGATAGACTGCAGACTTGAAATCGGCCGATTTAGTATTGAAGCTAAATGTTGTTAGCGTTCCGTACCCAAAGGGTAAAAACGGTAACAATAAATACTAAAATTAGAATATAGTACGGAACTTTTAGTGCCTTTAACTTAAACTTTTAAGCCTTCCAAATTCGATTCCGACTCGATTTGGCCGGCTTTTTTTTCGTTTTATGTTCCATCAAATTGCGGCATTCGGTTAAGTAGTCCGTGACATTTCGTAAATTAATATCGGTCGGGAGAAACAACAAAAAAAATCTTAAATAGAAAATACTCGAAGGAAACTAGGGGTTTAAAATTTAAAATAAGAATTTCAAAGCAGCCATTTCAATCTAAGTGGATAAACGTAATCGGCAGATTGAAAGTTTTCAGTCTGTTTCAATCCTTACAGGGTTCATTTTTCTAACCGTTTATGGTACTGACGGATTCGTTTTATTTTATTAGAGTTCGGATATGTTAGGATGAAGAATGAGGAGTTGTGACAGGGGAATGTTGCTATGAAAATATTTAGGGACCCGAATAGTTTTCTTCCGTTATGGTGTTGAAAGTTTCTACTTTTTCTTCAAGTAATGGCTTTACACGACACATATAGCCAGTGACAAGTCATTTTATGTCAAGTAGGTATATTGTTCATCTGTTAGTTCTGTTCAAGGTTTAGGTAACATTACTTGATCAGAGTCGAGGAGTTTTAGAGTAAAAAAATTAAAAAAAATCAAATTTTTTATGTTCTTTTTATATTTTGCACCTTTACTAAAATAAATTGAATAAACTTACTTAAAAATTAAGCAATTGTACAAGAGTTAAAACTTTTATAATAATAATAAAGTCTTTATTACTAAATTCATTCAATATTTTCTTAGTAGTAGGTATAAGTTCAAATAATGTTTCTTAGTTCAGTGTGCCTATTGGCAAAGGCCTCCTCCAGCTCCCTCAATTGCTGCCTGTCCCAGGCAACTCCCTTCCATAATGGACCTGCTGTGAGTACCAGCTCGTCCTTCCATCTCACATTATATCTTCTTTTTCTCCTTTTCCCGTCTATAGGATACCACCAGTTTACCATTTGTCACTGTTTTGCTCCATTTTTCATTATTATTGCGTAACATGTGTCCCGTCCATCTCCACGTCTACTAGCCTATTTTAAGTAAAATATCAGTAAGTTTTGTTTTGTCTTATTATGTAATTAAAACTATTAAATTAAATTTAAAAAGGCACGTCATATTAACTTTTCGTTTTCGCCACAAATTCTCCTTCACTTGGGTTTTAGTGATGTTAGATAGTAGTTTTCTTGGTTTATGTCTTCACTTTACTCCTTAAAATTGTGGACATCGCTCTCCAAATTTTATTAAAGATACTTAGACAAGTATCTATTTAAACTTTCCTCAAAGTCATACCAAGGATGAATTAACTCAGTCTGTTCGAAAACAAACTTATTTTATCCGGAAATTTTTTCAAATAATTACGTTTACAAATCTTAAATTATTCACTTAACAAAACTCGTAAATAAAGAATGAAACTTAAATAAGTTTAATTAAGTAATTAAAAGTAAAACGTTGTTTCATTCAGTATTCAGTTATTCCGAGGTTTAAGTTAAACAGTGGACGACAAGTTCATGGAAAAATAAGCGAAGAGTTGAAGGAATAAGCTAAAAGTAAGCGAAATAAGCAGCTTTGTTGTCGAAGTTCGCTATCGAAACGCTTTTTACACTTCCTTTTTAAGATGTAAAAAGGCTATTTCTTGTGACGTTCTTTAGATAGATACCTTTAAAACTCTATGGTTAAACTGGTAACTCCTTTAAGGACCTGGCCGCTTATGTAAATTTAAAGGTAAATAAATAAATACAATAAAAGTTTACAGGACATTCCACACATCGCCATCTAGCCCCGAGCTAAGTAACTAGACTTGTGTTATGGGTGCTAGATAACGGATATACTACTTATATACTTTTCTTTTGTAAATAAATATATACTTATGATATATAGAAACAACCAGACCACAGACAAATATCTAAGCATAAACGCTTGCCTGAGGCGGGAATCGAACCCGCAACCCTGTGCTAACTGGGTCGACAGGTGATTATGGATAACTAAAATAATAATTTTCCTATATAACTATATAATAATAGTCCTTTAGGAACTTGAGTGTTTATTTTCCCAAGTGCTCAGAAGACAAAAAAATGTCGCCTGAAAGCATTTGGGTGATATCAACTTGGTCCTAAAAGTGGAATAGACCAAATCTCACTCTGACTGAAGAAATTGCCTGAAGAAATTGGTTGAAGGGCACTGTAAATTAAATCAAATTAATAAATATTGCAGGACACTGAATACAGCGTCATTTATCCTCAAGGTAAATCATTAGACTTGTTTTATGGTGGCCAGACAAGGGATACAACATATCTGTAGTACATACCTACCTACATAAATATATTTTTTTTTTACTTAGTCTAACCTCAAAGCAAACACTCATTGACTTCGTGTTACTTAACAACGCCATCTGCTGGAATAACTTTATTGCTCACAAAAAATAGTATTAGTAGTTCGCCAATAGATGTCAGGAAGAGTCACATTTTTTTTCAAATAAAAAAAAAGTATTTTCGATAAAACACGAATAAAATGACATTTTCTTTAAATGATTCCTAGCTAGATCGATTTATCGCCCCCGAAACCCCCTATATACCAAATTTCATGAAAATCGTTAGAGCTGATTCCGAGATTCCAATTATAATATATATATATGTATACAAGAATGGCTCATTTAAAGATATAAGATAAGGTGGAAATCAATCCCTCAAACTTCTCCGTTGCAGACGAGTGGCATAGAGATCGTCCCAAAACTGAATTATACTATCATTTTCTAGAGTGATTTATGTATCTATTTATGAAACATGGGCTTATAAAAGTCACTCTGGTAGTACAACGCTCTTTTTAGCAGGTATATTTAATGTTAACAGCTACAAATTTAAAGTAAATGTATAGAAAGCTTATCCTCCAGATTTACTTACATCTACTTATTTTAATCCTTTAGAAAATAGTGTTTGCTGTAAAGTACAAGTAGATCGCTATCTTAATCCGGACATTTTCAAGAGATTTATGCCTGAATTTAAGAAACTCTTTAAAGTAGTTTTCAGTCTTAAAAACGTAGACATTATATCTAATAATAGGTACCTATAAATGTTTGTAGGAAATCAATTCCATTCAGATATCTTTCGGCAAATACTTAGTTAAGCAAAGAAAAATATAGTAATAAGATAATTGCCTCAGGCCCCAATTTACGGACAAATAAACAAATCCAACCGCCTTTATTTAACCAAAGATAATCATAGTTGCCATAAATAAGATTTGCTAAAATACATTTAATATTATTCTATTCTTTCTATGAAAATAACAACAATTAATTCTTAGAGCCCTCGCACACTACAGATAATTTCTTTCGTTAGTTTATCGACACTCCAGTTCATTAGGTTCGGTTTTAAATAATAAGATCGGTTGATAGAAATATTTTACTAGAAATATTATCTAAATAAAAAAAATTACACTATGACTAGATTTAATCTTGCGACCTTCTGCTTATCATGCAGATGTAGTACTTATTCTGCTGGCCAACTTGCATTTGAATATGTAAAGTGCAGGCTAAGGCACTAACTGATTCACCTTTCACTCTAAATATAAGTAGTATATCATTATCCTACTAACCTTAATTAGCAAATTAACAAATCGATCTCGCACGCATACTTTTATTAAATGTTAACAAACATCGACGATTAATACAATAATTTATTTGACACAGTTTTCTGTGATGACGAGGCGGATATTGGCATGTTACATTAAATAAACATAATTTCAGCAAACTAATTTAAGAAACTTGACATAGATAATATATTAAGTAAATATATGATTTTGCCTTTATACACATTTTAAGCACATGTTTCCGACTATTGAAGGAAATAAAAATATTTTTGCTAGTAACTAAATTTAATTTATTTTATAACCTAAAGTAAGTCCTTATTCGCCTGAGATACAGGAATCATAGAAGTTCAGGCATATGTGTTTTTATTGTTTTCTTATATGTTAAGTTTTAGTTTACTATGTAATTTTTTTTTATTAAATATCTTTATATAACTACATAATCATCAACAAAAATATAAAAAATAAAAAACAAATAAAAAAAAAACTATAAAACTATAGATCTAGTGTATTTGTAGTCTACAGGGCCCCTAAGTAACAAAAATGTTTGTGGAAACAGTTTCAGTAATAAAACAAAAAGTTTGATCACTTGTCTGTCAACAGTTGAATGGTATCCACTTTGGAGAATCTTTTATTGTTATGAGTGATTTATTGTAATATTTTCCATGTTTTTAGATACCCACTTTTGCTTTTGTTTTTTGTAGCCTAAATATTCTAAGGAAATGTTTTAAATCTCCTTAGAATTATACTTTTGGAAATTTAAACATATTTCTTGAACATTTTGAGGTTAGATTTACTTGTAAATTAGCTGTTCCATACACGGAGTCAGTACCTTTAAAATATTACTTATTTTTAAGTTTTATCTACTGTTCTTAGTCTGAATGACCTTTGTTTTAAAAAATCTGCTGTTATTGAAATTTACATAACCTCAAAATTTTTATATTTTCTCGAATTCATAAAAGTCGTAGAACAAAAGTTGTTTATTAAGGTGCACAGAAGTAGCCCTCTACTATAGAAGGCTTGATAGATACCTGTAGAATAGGCTTGATAGTATAATTACCAATAACCCTGTATGTAAATAAAGATTGATGGAAAGACACATTGATGCTATTGATATCTACTATGAAGACACCCACTCAGGCGAATGAACGTAAAAATCCCTAACCTATTATTAGAAGATTTTAGAAATCGTTGAAATAGTAAATATCTGCGGCTTAACTTGGATTTACTTGGAAAAGGTTCTCGTAAGTTTTTTTGTGCCTCTTTAATTGAGTTTCGAAGGTATTACGGGAACAAATAGAATGCTTAGATGTTTTCTTTTTCGACTTATCGAATATTTTGGAATACAAAAGTTCGAGGAACTATCTTTTGCTACACTACAATAAAAATAAGCTTCATCATCATCATCATATCAGCCACATGACGTCAACCGCTAAACATAGGCCTTCCTTAAAGAACTCCAGAGCAATTGGTCTTATGCCTTCTGCAGACGGCTTTCCGCGACTTTAATTAGGTCGTCTGTTCTAGTCAGAGGCCGTGTTGTGCTGCGTTTTCCGATACGTGGTCTCCAATCAAGGACTTTCCGGCCCCAACAACCATCAGTTTGACGTGACATGCCTATATTGTCCTATTTTTCGCCAAAGATCTTTTCAACACTTTTCCAATTATATCTGTCCTGAGTTAGGTTTGGCTAGACCAAGTTTGGTTTGACAATAAAGGTTAACGTAGAATAAAGATTTGAATCCTTCTAGGCGAGCATGCTACATACATCCTCCACTTTATCTTCGCAATTCATCAAATGAGATGAGGTCAAATGCAAGCCTATTAAGGTGAAAAGGTACGGGCGCTCTCTTCATACAAACGTAGTCGACTGTTTCCTCCCTGGAAAATGACACTAGCACAAATATATTTGTGCCATAAAACCTATAACTGTCATGACTATGCCCCTATGTTTTGGTATTTTTCATTTTGCGTATTAAGTGGCATGGTCACATGGCAGTTATAAGTTTTATGCAACAAAAATATTTGCTCTAGTGTCATTACAAAAATATTTGCTCTATGTCTGGAGATAGCCCCCGGTACCCTTTCCGCTTAAGATTAAAAAAATCGCCCGATAGTAAAAATGCAACAGCTGGACGACTGTTGGCGCAATATCTGATCTTAAACTTAGGCAAACATTAAATTATGATCAATAAACAAAATTAACTTAGTGCTCTTAGATCGTAGTTTTTCAATATACTTTAATTGTTACAAAAACACTCTAAACCCCAAAAAAATTCGAATATTTTCATAACCGGTTTTAAAATGCAACACATATATAAATAAAGTGACATTAAAATACAAAATGAATAATTGACGAAATGATCATTCGATGTCAAACTGCCGGCGCCCTAGGGAACGCCGGAACACTCCAATCTAGATGTATATAGTTCGACGCTAAGAATGCAGCTCGTAAATTATATTTCCGAAGTAATAGCATTCAACCAATCCCCAATCTCTTTCCACCCACCTATGTTTACTCTAACAAAAAAAAACAAAATCGGTTCATTCGTTCGTTCGGCAGCTACGATGCCACAGACACGTCAAACTTATAACACCCCTCCCCCGACGCAATAAGGAAAATAACTACCTAATTAAAAATGGTTGTCTGTAAAGTCGGTTAAAAATAAGAAAACGATGAAAAATTAAATCAAAAAAATGCTGTTATTTTTTAATATTTTAGTTTTTTTTATTTTTTTTCCTTTATATAAGTCTTCTATTCGTCACTCGTCACCATAACACAACCGATATTATTATTAAATACTCTGTTTCCTAAGTTACCATGACGCGTCTGGCCATATTACCATGACGCATGACGTCACACAATATTACCGTGACTTTTTGAATGCAGGTGTTCTACCAATTTATTAGACGTTATCACGTCAAAAAGGAAAAGGACGCTTTAAAATAGGAAATATCAATGTAACCAAACCAGGACTGTAATAGCTTTAGATTAATTACTATCATTAACATAACGCTAATATTTGCGCTATTAAATGAAATTTCTCGAGCTGCATTAAAAGATTCGTACTACAACCGTACGGAAGTAAAAAATTCGTCCATTTATTATTTGTCAACGTAATGGCGACGCGGATAAATTATGATTTATTTAGTTTATTTTTTAACAAGGTGTCTATGATGATTGATGGAAATGTTTCGGAATATGAATTAATACGTAAAATGAAACTTTAGTAAATCAATGTTATAGTTTTTTTTTAAACTACAAGATAAGGACTTTAGAAATGAAGTTCGAGTTTTTCTTATATTCTTGATCAATTGAAGAAAACTTGGGTCTTGAATTTAATTCCATTTTAATCATTTTAGCTGGTATTCAAATTATGTGGATATGTATTAATTCTTTTATCATATTTTTGCTGCAAGATTATTATTTTTACTATTTTAAAGAAAACTGATCAGAGAGCGTGGTTTGATCAATTGAACCATGTAACCTTCCGATATTTTTTTATTCGTTTTTTTTTTTACCCCCGACGCAAAAACGACGGTGTGTTATAAGTTTGACGTGTCTTTGTGTGTGTGTGTGTGTGTGTGGTCTGTCTGTGGCATCGTAGCTCCCGAACGCGTGAACCGATGTTGATTTAGTTTTCTTTTGTTTGAAAGGTGAATTAGTCGGGAGTGTTCTTAGCTATGTTCGATCGAAATCGGTTTAGCCGTCTGAAAATTATGAGAAATAAAAGTCGGGATTAAAAACCGAATGTAACTTCTGCTCGAGTGGGTATCAAATGAAAGGACATGATTTTTACATTACAAATAGTTTCGTTTATTAGCTTACACATGTTGCTGGGTAATATACCCAATTTCAGGTGCTGGAAGTGAGTGACGACATCACAAAACTACATCAATTTCTTTATCTATGAGACGATATAAATCACATTTGTAGAATGATATTAATTAAATTTACCTGCACCAAGTAGGTACTAAATTTATCAAATGAAAGCGCTCATCAATCAGCTATTCCGCCTCGTAATCAAAGTAACAAAGAACACAGAATCGTACGCTTTCGAACCGAAGCGACTGTGTCAACATTTTAGAATTACTCGTGCAAATTACAATCCAAAGGAAATAAGTTTATTTCAGATAGGGCTGTCGCTGAAACTTTAATTTATTTGTTATTGTTTTTATATTTATATTATGATATTTGCTTTTAGATTTAAAAAGTATGTCGACGGAAGAAATATTATGAAATAAATTAAACCTAAATTTAGAAGTTTATAAAAAACATTTAACACTTAATATGTTCTCAAAAATCGGCTCGAAGGACCAAAAAAATAATGACTAGTATCCGTTATCGGCTGTAACTTACTCTATCTTAAAAAACTTAAGAAATGTTTTTATCCAAAATGCGATCGAGATCCATTTTATTAAAATTAAAAATTAAAAAATTAATAATAAATATTGCAGGACATTCCACACATCGTCATCTAGCCCCAAGCTAAGTAACTAGACTTGTATTATGGGTGCTAAAAAACGTATATACTACTTATAAACTTTTCTTTTGTAAATATATACATATAATACATAGACACAACCAGACCACAGACAAATATCTAAGCACTAGCTGCGCTCCGCGGTTTCATCCGCGTAAGTCCCGATCCCGTGGGAATATCAAATGAAAAGTAGGCTTATAGACTTCCTCGATAAAATGACTATCAAACACAAAAAGATTTTTTCTATTAAAACCAGTAGTTCCTGAGATTAGCGCGTTCAAACAAACAAACAAACTCTTCAGCTTTATAATATTAGTATAGATAAATACTTGTTCGAACCCGCAACCCTGTGTTTGGCAGTCCGGCATAGTGACCATTGTGCCAATTGAGTCGTCAACAGGGGAATATATCTACCTAGCAATAACGAAGAGTGAAACTTCTTTGAAGATAAGCCGATAAAACTCAAACCAGGAAAGCTTATGCAAGCAATCGGGTTATATGGACTACTACGATTACCTTGATATTTTTCCTTGTTACTTCTTCAGGCAAAAAACTGCTGAACCGATTGCGTTGAAACTCGGTTCAGATATCTGGAAACGCTTCGCGGTTTTACCCACGTAAGCCTTTATAAAGTGTTTTTTGGGGTCGAATTTCTGAAAATCCTTTCTTCCCTACGTCCTAAAAGGATCCCCGTGTGAAGTTTTAGACTCGTAGCTTGTAGTTTCACAGATTTATTGAAGAGTTTGGACTCTTTAATCTATTTAGATACTGATCAGCTAATGATAATCAGTTGTGTGGTTTAAAAAAAATGTGACACTCGGGGACTGCCGCGGTAAAGCTATTGCATCGAGCTTCGTACAGTCGTACCATATATATACGTTAAACAAACGCTCGGCCGAGCTACATGGTAGGCGGAGTGGGGGGTGTTAGGTTTTATTTTCGTTACGGAATTTCTTGATTCGGTCGCCGCGATAAAAGCTATGCAATAGCTTTAAAATGTATTACAAAATTATAACAAGTCTTAAATTAAAATCATTTGAAAATCGCAACGCAAAAAGCGAATTGAGTAACTTACCTCTAGGTATCACTTTCCTAAGCTACACATGAATTATGTATCCCAAGGGTAGCCGTTCGAACAAAAAGGTTATATGTGAGGTAAGTAAAACTATTTGGTTTGGAACAACGAATACTGGTCAAATTAAATATATGTAGAGATTTGTCACCAAGGAAAAACGGTCGTATTTGTGATTTGTTTTTATTTAGTGACTTGCTGTGCCCTGCGGTTACGCCCGCGTAAGCACCGATCCTCGTGAATTTCGGAATTAAAATGATCCTATGTCCTTCTCCATTAAGTAAACTATGACTTTAGCGGTTTTCATCTAAGTCGGTTTAGACTGATTAACAAGATTAACGATTAGGAAGATGGTTTTTTTCCTGTTATGGCTTCAAACGGCTCCTGCAAGTATCAAATATTTCGCATCGAATCAGGCTCAAAGTGTTTCAAAATAGTCAAACTCGTCATTAATTCGTCAAGTCTGGATGGGTAATAGCTAGTTTGTACCCACATCATACTTTGCTATTAAACGTTGTTATTGTAAAGGGCCTCTACGTGTTGGTTTCTTTCCATTCACGCCTTTCAAAGGTCCGAGGCTCCATAGCCCCGTGATATGGGACATATATCTAACTTACATATTATTATCTGGTTGACTACATGGAGGGCTCTTTAAAGACAAGCTTATAGCGCCTTGGTATTTGTACACAAGGACTTTACCAAAAACTACTAGTAACTTACTCATTGTTTTTATTAGTTTTGTAATATCATACAATTGACAACCCTCACTTCCATACATATGAAAACCAATCGACCCGTGAATTGCGATTGAAATCTATTATTGATGACGATCCAAAATTGCGTCTATTCAGTATTATTCGATAGAATACGTCAGCTTTTAACTCGATATGTCAATTTCATCGAGATCACTTTTATAGTTAAGAGAAAATTCTTCCTTGTCGCAAAACCTAATGAACCGTTTGCGATGAAACTTGGTATGGAAATTGGCAGGTAGTTTTTAACCCCCGACGCAAAAACGACGGGGTGTTATAAGTTTGACGTGTGTGTGTGTGTGTCTGTCTTTATCTGTAAAGATCATTATTTGAAAGCTATTTGACGGTTCCTTTCAATACTTAGATGGATAAATCCTACATATTTAAACCCATGCAAAATTAAAAGTTTATAAAGGTATGTTCTTATTTAATTGTGGGTACCCAATTATTTATGATTTTGCAATAAAAAAATATCAATTTTTTATTTTTAAATTCAATTTTCTTTAAGCGTCAGATGCGTCCTTTCTGGGTTTTTGACTATCTTTAATTGTTCCTGATTCCAGCCGTATTTAAATAAAAATTACGATACTTTAATTTCCTTTTTTATTTTTACTTTTAAAGAGCCTCTAGGGCTTTACTTTTAACAGGTAGGTCGGATTAGAAATCAAGTAGTACGAGTAGGAGGGAAACCTTTTCCTACTTAAATTTACTAAAATTTGTTCGTTTATTACACAAAATCCCTTTTTACGTTGTACCTTTTCTCATTAAAATATTTTTTATTGTTCTAAAACAAAGAACTAAAAGCCTTTTATATCAAAGCTTCAAAGAAAATAAATGAATGAATGACTTGAAAAATCTCTGTGAGAATTTGCCCAGTGTTGTGCTAGGCGGGCGATTGTCGGCGCACGGCCGGCGATAACTGGTTGAGCTCGGGGCAGGTGCCGGAAGTGGCGGTAACGGCCTACTTCCGCCGCGTCGACGCCTATATATGCCACTGTCTAGGTTCGAATACAGGGGTATTATAATATGACTAGGTTATTAATGTTTATTTTAAACACATTTCTCGATCGCGTTATAGCTATTATAGCTATGGTAGCTATAACGCGTTCGCGAAATGTCTTGGTCACGGGGAAACCTTCACGCGAGAGGGGTAACAGTAAAAAAGGTCTTTTGTGATATCAAAAACTGCTTTCGTAATCCCTGACTTGGATAGAGTGCCCTATATAATGGTAGATACCTCGACTTTCATTCCGATGGTCCTGGGTTCGAAAGCCGGTCGGCAATGGATTTTTCTTACTAAAATTTATGTGAGCCAATTAACATTGCTCTTGGAGGAAAACATCGTGATGAAACTCGCAGCTTACTTGGCTGTATGTATTGATGAGTTTTATCCTCTGGATAAGTCGACTACGCTAAGAAGTGGGTGGTAAAGTTTCTGGGGATGCCTACTCTATTTAATATAAATGTTCCAATCACTGCAGAAATGCATGGAATAAATTTGACTGTATATTATCTAGATTAGATGTAATGGCCAATATTATTATGTATATAATATTATTATTATATTATTTGACGACCCAGTTGGCACAATGGTCCCCATGCCGGACTGCCAAACACAGGGTTGCGGGTTCGATTCCTGCCTTAGATAAGTATTTATGCTTAGATATTTGTCTGTGGTCTGGTTGTTTCTATGTATTATAAGTATATATTTACAAAAGAAAAGTATATAAGTAGTATATCCGTTGTCTAGCACCCATAACACAAGTTTAGTTACTTAGCTTGGGGCTAGATGGCGATGTGTGGTATGTCCTGAAATATTTATTTATTATTTATTATTATTTATGTGGTTTGATTGCTTGATGATTTTCAGCTAGTTGTTAAACAAAATAACTTAATTCAAACAAAACTGCAACACAAACTGCCCCCATTTTTATTTTACACAGGTGTTAATGATGTAAGTGGGCGTTCAAAACGGACGGCAAACTTTGTAATACATTTTGCGAAGTCCAACGGGTTGTTTAGCTTTTAACCCAAACCAGCTGCGCTGCGGCTTTCGTATTTTGTCGGATTTTGCAGACTCCAGATGCTCAAGCACTTAATAGTTAGCCGATATTTGAAGGCAACCATTGAATCTTTGTCACAATTCTACTGCACTAATATGGATAGGATCGCAAGGGCATGAAGAAGAAAGATAAGAGAAATTTCATGCAGCAGAGATGAGAATGTTGAGATGGATGTGTGAAGTACCGAGGACGGATAAAATAAGGAATAAGTATAAGGGAGGAACTGAAAGTATAGCTTGTTATAGAAAAAGTGAATGAGTATGTTACTAGAAGAGTGATGAGTGTGAATGGAGACGAAGAAGACGCCTAAGAATGTAAAAAATAATATTACATTTTGATTTGTAACTAACTCATTTATGCAAATAAAACAACATTTTTTGCCTTTAAATAAGGCCACACAGAAAAAAATATGCATGAAATAATCTCTCCCTATTTATATCGAGACGGTAGAAAATATTTTTTTGTGTTTAGTAATTTTATTGTTCTCGAACTCTAAGTTTCTTAGTTTTAGATTTTTTTATTAAAACTAAGAAATTGTTCTCTATAGGTCGTAGATCGTCTAGATAGATAGATAGATAAATTCTTTATTGTAAACACCAATTTCAAATAACATTAAATATAATATAGTCTATAGGAAGAGGATTATTTCTTGCTTCAAAGAAACCTTTTTTTTCCGTGCATAAGGTCGATAAAAAGTCTGTAGTTTGCAGTACCTCTAAGTAAGAAGGTTTAGAGTAAGTTCCCTTATCGAAAAGTTTCGTATGCCCTTTGGAAACCACATACCTACATTTAGAGCAAAGGTCGTATCCGTTTAACTTTGGAGTAGTTAATGACGTTGGATCCTTCTTCATTCAATGATGGTAGCGCGTAACTGAGTAGGCTCTTTGGGGAAGTTCGACAGAAGACTGAATAACAAATAAAAACGATTTTTAGACATTTCACATAGCAGCGCCAACGCGCCATAGCTAAGCAACTAAGCTTGTGTTATGATTACCTGACAACGGATAGAATATTTACAAATTTTCTTTTGTAAATACACACAAATGTACCTATTTAATACATAACCATTTTATATCATACAGAAGCATTCAATCCAAATACAAATATTTGTACATAAATATTTGTTTGAACCGGGTATCGAACCCGCAATTTTCTGCATCGCATCGGGTGTTTGTCTGCTGCGTCACAGAGATCGTCAAAATATAGACGGTAATATTATTGGTATACCTACTAAGACTTTGAGTAAATAAAATAAATAAATATTACAGGACATTCCACACATCGCCATCTAGCTCCAATCTAAGTAATTAGACTTGTGTTATGGGTGCTAGATAACGGATATACTACTTATATACTTTTCTTTTGTAAATATACTTATAGTACTTATACTTATAATACATAGAAACAACCAGACCACAGAAAAATATCTAAGCATAAATACATGTCTGAGGCGGAAATCGAACCCGCAACCCGGTGTTTGGCAGTCCAGCATGGTGACCGTTGTGCCAACTGGGTCGTCAAATATCAATTGTAATTAAAAAAATCATTTATTTCAGACAATTACAGTCCATATGTTGTTTGTACAAAAACTTACGAAAACTATGTTAGTAGGCAATAGAATTAGAAATGTTATAAACTAGATAAAATATTTAAATTTCACGGCGGCCATCGCTCGATCAAAATGCCTAAACACACGTCTTTGCAATTTCAACTTTCAATTTATTTATACTTACGAAAAAATATCTTAAAATAACTTAGTTTAAATGCAGTAAAATATCAAAATATGTGTGTTGTAATTTGACAAAGGCAGTGTGTAGAATATTGGTATTCTATTATCACCCGGACCAAATAAACCAACTCCCCCAAACAGCCATAGATCTAAATAGTAGATATATATAGAGGTAGTGTATAATGAATAGCTACATTATATAATAGAGAGTTATCAACGTCGGATTAACGAAAATACAAACAAAGATTATTTCTAAATAGAACCAGGAAATCGCCGAAACAGAAACTAAATAAGAATAACCTTCTTTCCCCCTAATTCGTTCTCACTATTAACCCCATGAGAATTCTGAGAAAAAAACTATCATAATGAAACTTAATACACCAACCACGTAAGAGACATTAGATCGTGAAATACTTAAGTAAGTGAATGGAGGTAAAAAGTCATTTCGAGTAATTAGACGATATATTTTCAGTGGAAGGTAATTAACCTAAATAGGCTTTGTTTTTTGCCGGTATCTACAAAAAAATGACATGATACATTGATAAGATGTAGCGATGAGCGGAGCGTTAAGCGTAGCGGGATAAACCGTTGGCCGAGCTTCGTGCGCTCTGCGAGGATCGTAACCCTATTAACGTCACGGCTTAATTTGCATTCGTTGAAACATGATTTATATTTCAGTCTTAGGATTAGTCTGTCAGACTCGGTTCTGATAATACCTAACTTTGAAACGAAAGAGATTAATGCGGGAGTAATTTATAGTTTCTTTCGTTTTGAAACTTTAGAAATTCGTCAGACGCTCTTAAAGTTTTTGGTCTGCTTGTGAATTTGAAATTCAGTTATATTTATGAGTCCAAATCAACGTTTAAATTAAACAATTAGTTTTGAGAATTCATTTGGTTAGTCGAAGATTAAAGTGGGATAATGAGAATAGTGACGCTTGTTGCTTTTCAAAGTATATATTTTCTATTAAGTAAGAAATTTTAATTATGTGACTTTTGTGTTTCGTTTACTCATTTAAATCTAACGAATAAATTTAAACTTATATTTTAAAGTTTAAAATAAATGTGTTTAATTTTAAATTTAATGATTCTGTAGTTGTGACATGCACGTCGCGAAATAAAAACTTTCTTGTATATATTTTTAATAATATCATTTTATGTCAATGGTCACCATAACGGACTGCCAAACACAGGGTTGCGGGTTCGATTCCCGCCTCAGACAAGTATTTATGCTTAGATATTTGTTTGTGGTCTGGTTGTTTCTATGTATTATAGGTATATATTTACAAAAGAAAAGTATATAAGTAGTATATCCGTTGTCTAGCACCCATAACACAAGTCTAGTTACTTAGCTTGGGGCTAGATGGCGATGTGTGGAATGTCCTGCAGTATTTATTATTTATTTATTTATGTACTTACTTAAGCCAACTTACTTAAGTACTTTCTTTTATTTTCCTTTTGTTTTTGATGTTTCTGTAATTAAACTTTTATTTGATCGTGATTTATATTATTTAAAGTAAATGAATATAGCATTCATAAGTTTATACATAATAAGATTAAAAATCTAAATAAGTTTACCTAGGTAGGATGCCTAAAGGCTGACTGCGCATTGCTTATTTGGATGGCAATGCCGATCCGTTGGTCACAGTAGCAGCCAGACCTTTGGTCACCTGAAACTAATACTAGGTAACTAATAATTTTTGAAATCTAATATATAAAATTTTCGTGTCGCAAAGTTAGTAACCATACTCCTCCAAAACGGCTTGATCGATTTTTATTAAATTTTATATGCATATTCAGTTGGTCTGAGAATCGTCTACTATCTATTTTTTATTATGTTTCCTTTAGTTTGTAAATGGCAAAACAACGTATACCGGGACAGCTAGTAGTTTTATAGAAATCGAAGGCCCCCACGTCTGTTATTTATACATTATTAAAATAGGAAAATTGAAAATCCCTGAAACACGTCATCATTTATTTACGATGAGAAGATATAATTCTAATTTTCAAGTTTCTACCTTTAGAAAAAATCAAACCTTCATACAAACTTCCACCCCTCATTTGCCCCCCGTAGACCCCCCGTAGGGGTTGAATTTCGCAAAATCCCGTCTTAGTGAGCACCTACGTCATAAAAGGAACCCCCATGCAAAATTTAAGACTCCTAGCACTTGTAGTTTCTGAGATTTCGTGATGAGTGAGTGAGTGAGTCAGTGATTTTCCGTTTTATATATGTATAGATTTGATTTGTTCATTTATTACACTAACTAATATAAACAATTATTTACACTAATAATACGCGTTTACACTATTGCGTGTAATATTTATTTGCTTTATTTGAAACAAATGAAAAAAAATATATATTGAGGTGTCGCGGGACACGCGTTTGGAACTATGTCTCTTTACCCTTTCTTTTATTTTTTATTCCTAAAACAATATTTTTCATTATTTTTATAATGTAACTAATCTCCCACATAAAATATATTTAGAAGATTAGTTTCTCTTACGGTTTTTCGTAACGCGTAACATTTTTTTCGGCTAGGTCCCTTTCGCCAACCCGCGATAAAGAACATCGTTCCAAAATAGATAATAATAGATATGATACTTAATATTACCCGTTAACCTTATCAATATAGTCACACCCTTAACGGATCTTACCCTTGCTTCGTAGTAATTAAATTGAAATTTGTGGGCACAATGTGTTATGTAATGGTTTAGGTAGGAAATGAATTTTCTTGTTTACATAAAATAATTAGTATCATTTTACGTATTAACTTAAAAAGTACGTTTTGGTAGAAATTAAAAAATATGTATCACTCATCGGTTTTAGAATAAGCCGTAATCCACGAATTCTCAGTTTAAAAAAACATGGCTTACGTTAAAAAATAATGTAACTAAATAATGTAACAAATTTTAAGTAACTGAAAAGAATAAGATAGCTTATTCTTAAACATAGGTTTATAAGGTGATTTCCTTCCAGCTAGGCAGCTCCGTGAATTTATTCCTTTGGATTCCATGGGTTTTTATACTAAAAAATCTAACGTCTAGGTAGGTAGGTTAAGTTTAGTTTTACGGGGCTGTTTCCGCACTTAGCCTCATTTGGGCCATTGTGCGTATATAAGTAGGTATACATAGGTTCCCAGGAGCTCCAAACATTTTTATTTTAATAATTAATAATGCACCGTGCAATGAGTAAATGTACGGCTAATAGGAGACAGCAATTGGTTTAAATTTTTATAGTGGTTTACACTAAAATAATTAAACTAAAAAAATAGTTGTCTGTAAAGGTTTTACGTGATAACGTTATAAGAAAACGATGAAAAATTGAGATTTTTTACTTTTTATTTTATTTTCCTTTATATAAGTCTGTATTCGTCACTCGTCACCATAACACAAGCCTAGATGAGCGATATTATTATTAAAAAAATACAATAGGAATGCCGATATCAGATAATATTAAGCAGAGAAAAGAGTTTATTATTTTTGTAAGGAAAAGTACGTGGTATGGTTAATTTTTCTTGTGGCTGAACCCAACTGCACAGAAGAGAATCTTAGATCTGCTTTATGTCAAGTAAACTACATTTAAACAGACACGTCCATTTCCTTGTAACGATAAACGTAGAGTTTCATGGTACAACACAAACAGGATACATACTACCTACCTACTATAAAGACATTCAATATTGTATTGGATTAGAGATGACGTAGTGTCGTCAAATGCCGTGAATAGTCAGTGATCCATGTGAACAAACCCGTGATAAAAAATCCTAGTATTTACTAAAAAAAATTACGGGTTTGTACAATCCATAAATTCTACCTAAAATTATCCGAATCCAAAACTATATCTAAAATTATTAGTTGTTTATTAAATTTCAATAACAAAATCAAAATAATTAAGAAAATATTCGTAAATCGCTTCGATTATCGATTTTCTTTCAGGCTTTGAAAATAAAACTAAACGCGATTATTGCTAATTTAAACTTACAAAATTTGTATTCATAGTAGGAAATTATTTTCCCGGTCTGGCGACCATGACTACCGAAACATAGTCAAAAACATCGAGGTAAAAAAACGATTGGACCGAAAAAAATAATACTATAAGGTACAAACACGATTTTATATGTCAAAATCGTTTTATTATGACTTTAAGTTATGAAAACATTAGAAAATACTTAAAGGTGGCTTGCAGGACGTTGTGCTTAAACAAATTTAGCTAAATTCTAAATGCATTTAACGGGTAGGTTATCTAAAATTAAATTCTATATCAATTACCAAAAGGATGATGTTACTTAACCAGTTCGATACTTTGACAGCTAGCTAATCATGTTTAAGGTCTTAAACGATTTTAATTTTTATTGTGCTAGTCAAATTTACTATAATATTAAACCTCTTTGACCTATTTAATACCCACGTATACAAAGTTATACGTTTATACGTACGTAGACCGTCTCACAAACACAAATTAAATTGGCGACTTAGATTACCAGGGTAAATGTTCCAATTAGTGTTTCGGTAGGTCGCAACAGTACGGAGACAAACGAGATTGCCTGCTATGGCCACCTGCTTCGTTGTTTACGTAATGGGTTTTGCTTTCGTCTTGATTGTGGTCCATTTTAAGTGAGGGCCCGAACTTGGCCGCCTTACCTTATGATGAGTTCTTACCTTATTTGATTACTTGATGGTGGAAATTGTAGGAAGAAATTATTAAGCGGATGTAAACCGTTTTGGATTTTACTAAATTACAAGTTTAGAGACGTTAGAGTGATATCGTCAAGAGTTATATTTTGCAACACGAATATTCTGATATTCGTGTTGCAAAATGACGGTTACCCATAAAATCATGAATAAATTAAAGAAAGAAAGAAAAAACATTTATTTGGTGCAGGCACACGACAACTTTAAAATTAACACACATAAAGAAATAGGTAATATAAACCAATAATTTTTTATTAATGAATTTAAATATTTTTCAATTCAATGAATTCCTTAAACTTGTTAAGTGAAAAAGAAACTTCAAAGCTATCATTTTATTCGTTTTAGAATACAAGTTTTAATAAAACGACTCCTTAAAATGTTAACTGTTTGAAGCAATCTGCTCCTTATACTGCTATTATTTTGTGTAAAATTATTAAGATTTTTTTTATTATTATTAATAGTAACTTTACTACTCTACGGTGGGTCTGCATTTTTAATCCGAGAAAAAAAATTGAAACCAAAACCAATGGGTTCATACCTAAATCAAGTTACAGAATATAATCTGCTCTAAGCAGTAGCACGCAGTGGGCAATACCTAACACCGCCACGACCACGAGTCAAGCTCAAACCCGTTACGTAATATTAATGTCCGGATTTAGTATAATTGTCCGGGATAGTGTCCGATAATTGTCCGGGGCAGTCCGCGATAATTGTGCAGGCGAAGGGCAACGTGTATCATAGTTCGTGGCGTCAACTAAACCGCTCATTAAATTAGGCGAACCTGTGGTATGGTGATACGTCAAAATGGTTAATTAAATCAGCTGTTCTAGGGATGGACATAAAATAGTTCTAGTTCCATTTCAATGATCATTACTTCAGGTATTATTTTTGTAGCTGATTACGTGATGTAACCGTCTTTCAGGAGCGAGGGATTAAATTGCTTTAAAAGTAAGCCGATGATTTTTTGATATTGAAATCGATAGTAGTTATGGCCTGTGGTGTATTTATAAGATGCACAGCATTTCTGGAAATAATTTCAAGGAAATGCATCTCCGCGGCTAGATTTGACTTCGCGACCTCCCGTTTACCATACATGTGCAACAAACACTACGCTACGAAGCCTAGTCATGTCTCAGAGAAAATTATAGTGTAAGTTAATCGGAAAGTCCGTAGTCTGCGATACCCCTTAGTTATTCCTTATGTACATGAAATGTAAGTTGTTTTCTATTCAAAGAAAGCAGCTTTATATTATGTGCTAACAGAGACGTCGCTCATCGGAGAAGTAATTATGCGAGCCAATGAAGCATGAATATAAAGTAACTCCAACGTCATCGGCACTCTGCTAAAGTAAATTTTATAGAAAATATGAAAAGTCGCCTGTTTTTTATTTATACGCACACGTTGAGGGTTTTTATTTTATGGTCAACAAGAACCAGAATATAGACTTGGAATCGACCGATGGTCAATAAATATAAAATTCAAAGTTTTGACTGACTGACTGATTATATAAATGAATAAATATTGCAGGACATTCCACACATCGCCATCTTGCCACAAGCTAGGTACTAGACTTGTGTTGTGGGTGCTAGACAACGAATATACTACTTATATACTTTTTCTTTTGTAAATAAATACTTATAATAAATAGAAACAACCAGACCACAGACAAATATCTAACTATAAATACTTTTTTGAGAAATACTTGTTGCGGGAATCGAATCCGCAACTCTGTGTTTGGCATGGTGACCATTGTGTCAAGTGGATCGTCAATATATGACCGCATAGCTTAAACCAATGGAAGGATCGGACAAAAATTGCCACATAATATAGCTGATACATATTATAGCTGTTATCCGCTAAGAAACTATTTTGATAAGTCGCCGGTAAAAGCTGGTTCAGTATAAATTTATTGCATAAATTCACATTATCTTAAAAACAAATTTAACTTTAACTTAAAATTAAACACTTGCAATATGTGACTTCAAAAAGCCAACGAGAAGAAGCCACAAGAAACACATGGGTCCTTATGGTCAAATAGGATGAAACAGATAAACTAATTTTTAGAAAGAAATGCATTTTCCAACGGAGATTTCAATTCAATTCAAGCCAATTCTTAAAATACAAGAAAAAATATCTTTTAAAGAGTTACAAGGACAATTTCGACGAAAACTAAGACAATTTGAATGATTGATGGCGATCAAACAAATTACATATTATGTAATTACATCAAATGCTGCTGATAGTTATTAAATCTATACTTATATTATAAAACTGAAGAGTTTGTTTGTTTGTTTGAACGCGCTAATCTCAGGAACTACTGGTTCGAATTGAAAAAATATTTTTGTGTTGGATAGTCCATTTATCGAGGAAGGCTATAGGCTACTTTATCCTGATATTCCCAAGGGATCGGGAGTTACGCGGGTGCGAAGCGCTGCTAGTTCAAAAATAAACATACAAACAAATCAACATGTAAATCAACGGAAATTGCTATTTTTTCAGGAAGGTATGTAAAAAATAAATCTTTTTACAAAACTCCCCAACTACAATTTGATTTCAACATGAATATGATAGGTACTTGTAAGTAGATATACCTACTAGTTGTAGAAAGCAACATAGTAGGTCAATAGCTATCCGTAGTACGTAAAACCCTGGCGGGTCAAATGGCACGTGGCAGAGTGCCAGCTAAGCTAATCTAACCGACTCAAATTGTCGACGATATAAGAAATAGATGGGTTAGGGTTTCTTCACAATGATGAAAATTATGCTATTTATCCGTAGTACCACCGCTATGCTCTACTGGTTGGTCAAAGGATAATTTTTCTTCACCTTATACTTTCTGTACTAGAGTGGGACTACATCTGGATTACACCATACTTCGTCATTACAATGTTGCATCTAATCTCAGATCTCAGATGTAGACGATCAAGTAAGAAAACGGTACGTTCCTGCTGATCAAAATTTCTGGTTAAACTAGTTTGTCCAAAAGAATAATTTTCCTCGTAGTCAAACTACTCAATTAGGTGGTTAACAAAAGGCAATCGAAATGGAAAAAAGACGATCGAAATAAAAAAACGGCTATATAAATGTACTTTGTAGTAGAAATATTAGTTATGTTGTCAAGCAAAAACTACTGAACCGATTGCAATGAAACTTGGCATAGCTTGAGTCCTGGAAGAACGCATAAACCAGTTTTCATCTTTGTTTATAGATAGGAAGTTTTAAGTTTGCCTAGATATTGCTGCTCCAGAAAATCGACCTGCAGAGCCATTTTAGTCTCTTCAAAAACGCAACTGTGAAGGTAGCCTTATCGAAGTAAGTCTCGTCAGTACCTTTGGCCTGTCGTTTGCATATATTAGAGGTTTCGGTTTTTGTGTTATATGGGTGTAAGGGGAGTTGCGTAAGGCTTACTGTCTAATGTACGGTGATTTGGTTCGTTTTACATGAGGTCAACATTTACGGGGCAATGTTAAAGGTACGTGTTATTGTATAGTGGTGTGGCTCACCTATTGTTAGAATTTTTTAGATTGCCTTAATGCCTCTAACTTGATCAACGAGTGTGCCTTCCGAAGAACGGAGGGGCTCACGAAAACACATTTTTGCCACACTACTAATTGGTCACCCATCGAAGTAATGACCGCGCCAAGCGTCGCTTAACCCGCATGACCATAAACGATCAGCGAGCGTCGCTTAGCTGTGAGCCTTGTAATGTTAAATGGAAAGGTACTTGTTCTTGTATACAGGCTGTTCTCCACCACTAGACCTTTTTAGTTGGACCCTTTTTGCGTGAGGATGGAGTAGGCTTTCCTAGCACCTATACTACTCAGCTTAGTCGACCGTGTCCAGAGAAAATAACTCGTCAATTAGTCTGAGGAATGTCTAAAGCGAACATATTTTTTTCTAAAAAAAAATCCATTGGTGCATAGCTGGCTGGGATTCGAACCTACGGCCCTTGGAATGAAAGTGTCTTCACCAGAATCATCAGATTCTTCTCAAAATGGTTTTTTTTTTCAAAAATATTACTTATTAAACCGGCTGAAACGAACACTACCCCTAGATATGTTTACTAGTGACATTTCACTACACTTGCACGTCAAGTTTCTCACGCAAAAGTTTATTCAACATAAACTTCCGTGTGATTGAATAAACTTCGTATATTCAGCATTCAGCACACATAACTCAGTAACCATGGCAACTGCGGCATATCGATGTTGAATCATACTTCCAAATCTACACAATCAAAATCGTATAAAACATCATTTTATCTGAAACTTTTTTACTGTCTACGTTAATATGGATCGTAAAACTTTGTTATTACCTTTAGAATATTTTATTCTTCACATGAGTTGATATTGTCAAGTAATCAGAAACGTGGTTTCCATCGTAAAAGAGAAAGTTCAACAATTATGAATGTTTGATTTATTCTCTTTGAGATATTTCCACGAAATAATGTTTTGTGTTTATTCAAGGTTTTCTTGTTTCCTTGCTGTGGTGTTGATCATATTTTTTGCAAAATATTGTTTTTCGAAGTAGGTATTCAAAACTAAATTATAACATTATAAAAATTTCATAGACTTTTGAGATCTAACAGAATGTGAAATAAATAAAATTAAATAAAAATCCGTGCACCAATGGATTTTTCTTAAGAAAAATTTATGTGCGCTATTGACAGCTCTTTTGGTAAGGGAAAACATCGTGATGAAACATGCAGCTTAGTTGGCTCCAGAAGTATTGACAAGTCCTCTCCTCTGGACATGGTCGACTAAGCTGAAAGAGTTGCAGGACAAGCCTACTCCATCCTCAAGCAAAAAATACCCAATTAAAAAGGGTCTAATTGCAGAAAACAGCCCGTACCCAAGTCCCTAAATTAAATACAATAAATTAATTAAATAAAATTATTTTTTTTACAAAACAATTCAAAAAATCTCAAACAGAGATAAAAAAGAATGAAGAATTAAAAAAAAAACAAATCTCATAATTTGCCAATGTTTTATTGACTTAAAGAAGGTACCTACTTAGACAATAAGAGTTATATTATTATACGGTTCGGGGACGTAAAAAAATCTTAAACGATATACACAATATTACTTAGAGAATAAAATGTTCTACAATTAACAGATGGTTTATAATAATACACAGATTTTCATCAGTTAACTTTTAAATGTTAATTAATTCATCATCATATCTTTGTATTATGTATTAATTATGAGTATATATTTATAAATAAAACGTATTTATTACGTATTGCTCATTAAAAATAAAGAGAAAACAGTAAATATATTATAAATTTAACCGTAACAACGTTTTCAACTTTCCACGAAATCTAAAATGTAACAACTATTAGACCAATTTACATTCACATTAGTCCTAACCACTATAATTTTCATTGAAATTGACCGCAATTTAGTAACGCACTGTTATTAGAACTATAACTATATACCTAGTAAATGTAGATTTTAGAATACTCGTCAATTGAGTTATGTCCAGTTGTAACGATAAATTATTAAATATGTTTGAAATGGTAGATAAAAAGTCGGATTATCAAGCGGACTTGCCCGTGTTCCGAACGTAAGCCGGTGTAGTCACAAAAGTAGTTTTGATCCATTGGCGTCTTCCTAACTTTAATCGAGTCCCTCGAAGTCTCCCGTTAATGTAGTCTTTGAGTCACATGCGTAATTAGGTCCTAAACATTCGTGACGTGAATACCCACAATAAATTGGGGGCCTTCGAGATACGCGAGCGAAGATAGGAAGAAGGCAGTGCAACGAGAACTTTTACCCGACCCGTAGAATTTAATAAAAGTGAAATTCATAATTTTATTATCTCTATAAAGACATAAAATGCCATAAGTGCATAATTAAATAAAATACCCCTTCTACCAAAATATACGAAAATTCATTGGTGTTTAGTATTCTGTCGCTGTATTCAGTTTTTATTACATAAACGTGATTGCATTCCGTTTTACCATTACTTTTTGTTTCGCCAACTTTGGCGATGCAACGGTACTTTTACTATAAATCTGTACATTTCAACTAGACACGCCGCATTTAACAAAAATAACAATAAAAAGTTTTTTTATTTTGTTATTCAGTATGGAAATTAAATGCTTTTTTTATCTTCATTCTTTAATGAAGATCTAGAGGCCAAAGGGTATGAGGTATGAGTACTGTGCTATGAGGTAGGTATCTTAAGTATTGCGTAAGTCGAAATAATAAAGCTAGTTCTATTCCCGCCTCATTTAAAGCACTTTTAGCAATTTAGAATATCATATGACGTCTTTTTGAAATGTTATTTATGTTAATGTCATTTCGACGACAGATTTAAAAAAAACCAATGTCGGACTTTGCCAATGTGCATACGATTTCAATGATCTTTTTGATTATTTTGATTATAACAATAGCATCTTGAGGACAGCAGCGGATAAGCAGTGTCTCCTTGCAAGACAGTTATGTCACCTCTGTAATTAATAGTTTTAAAAGTAACCCTATGCAGAAGTTTCTGGATAATCTACTAACACGTTTTAGTCTATTATAAAAAAATATATCTTTACTTGTTATCTTTGCTGAAAGCGAGGTGTCTAATTGAAACACACGGGCGGTACTAGGTGTAATGCTAGAATTCAATTGCCAGGAATGTTCAGATTCGTAGGAAACGGAACATTTGTGCTGTTGTTCGGTTGTTTCGGACCAGTTTTCGTGGGTTTACAATTTCCGTATGGTTATGGCCAATTAAAACTGGGTTGTTAGTGCTCGTTTTAAGCTTTTTAGTTAGGAATATACTTTTTTGAAATCAATTTTATGGGTACTTTTTATTTTTAAGTGTGTAAGCTTGCACTCAGCATAAATAGTTAAAAAATATTTATTTATATTATTTTATTTTACCAATTTTTTAATTATTTTCTTAGATTTTTTTCATTAAAATTAGTTTTTTTCATATTCAGTTTGATTAGATTAAGACGCGTTAATACTTCGTAAAACTTGGTGGTGTTGTTTTGAAGTATTAGGAAATTATATATTAGGAATATGAACACGTTCTCAAAAATTTCCTTGCTTCCGCTAGCTTAATCGTAGCAATGCTCTGACCAACTAAATTACGTGAATTGTACACCACCGGGTGGAATTAAAGAGAACTTTCTTAATCTTTATGTCTAGCAGCGCCCGCGGTTTCACTCGCGAAAGTCCCGATTCTGTGAGAATATCGAGATAAAAAAGTAGCTTATTATATCCTCATACCAAGTTTTATCAAAATCGGCACAATAGTTTCGGAACTTTAACGTTAAAAACAAATAAAATTTGTGTAGATGTGTGATTTTTTATTTCTTACTCTTTATAAACCTTGTAAATGTCAACAAAATGAGAAATCCTCAATAGTAAATACTAACATGGAAAGTTATAAAATGAATCCACCCATTTGTCAGAACATTCTCAATAAGCCGACCACAACATCTGCTCCCTGAAACCCATCAGAAACTTACCCACCAAGAGATAATAGTATAAAAAATATAACAATAAACTCTGAAAAAGTTACCCTTAGGCCGAACGCATACTACTGACTTGGAATCGGGTGATAGTACTGACAGTGTTGTTCATTTTTACTTAGGAATGGAGGTAATGCAATTTCGTCCCCATAAAGTGCCTACTATAATAATATTGGCCTTTTTAAATCCAAATCTGGATTTTTTACAGCGTCAGCAACTTTAATCTATGCTATTCAGGGCGATGTAGTGCCTGGGACATGTATTCAAAAATCAATTTTTTTAATTCAATAAGAGTTATGCAGTGGATTACATCACTTTGAAGCGTCTTAAAACTTAAGCTAGGATATGTGCGGGCAGGTTTGCCCAGCACCTATACCACCCTCTCAGCTTAGTCGATCGTGTCCAGCGGAAAGAACTTGTCAATATGTCTAGAGCCAACGAAGCCGCGGGTCTCGTCACGATGTTTTCCTTCACCGTAAGAGCAATGTTAATTTGCGCACATACATATTTCGTAAGAAAAGTCCATTGGTGCACGGCCGGCCAGTGTTCGAACCTTGACCTTCGGAATAAAAGTCGAGGTATGTAGGTACCACTAGGCCAAAACTCCTCAATAGTACTAAGGGGCTAAATAAAGAGCATCAGTTTTTGGGTGAGAGTAAAATCGCTAGTCTGTATTCACCCTTAGCTTCATTCACTCGGACTTGTTGGTAGAATTTTAATATATTTTCGAGTTTAGTATTCACCCTCGATGCTCGCCCATACTGTTCTAACTTTTAGGAAACTGTCATAAACAGCGTTTTGATGACATCTTGAAGCGGTATTATAATAATAAATGTTAAGTTATACAAAGGATTTATTTATTAGATACAGTAAATAATTGAGATTTATTCGGTTTTATTCCGATAACATCTCCGCCCACTCTAACTATAATAAGTGTCAGTGCTACGGCTTAAGGTAGTAGTGCTACGGCTTAAAATACCAGTACTATGGCATACACATTTGCAGTATCCGTGCTACGCCTCGAATAGCAGTGCTATGATTTGTAGTATAGTGCTACGACTCGTAGCAAATCGTAGCAAACGATTACAGGTAACATTGTGCTACGACAAGAACTACCAGTGCTACGATTTGAAGTAGCGGTGTTACGATTCGTAGTACTAGTGCTTTGATTCACAGTACCAGTGCTACAACTTGCAGCTCGAAGTGCCAGTGCTACAGCTCACTATAGTAGTGTTACGACGTGAAGTATCATCAGTGCTATGACTTGCAGTATGTGCAACGCCTCAAAGTAGTAGTGCTATATTTGTAGTATTAGTGTAACGACTCGTAGTTAGAACTAGTATGCGCTTAGTTTAATCTTTTGCGGAATCGTAGCCTTTTCTTGGTTACATTGGTGCTACGACTTGAGGTAACAGTGTGCTACGACAAGAACTACGAGTGCTACGATTCGAAGTAGCGATGTTAGGATTCGTAGAACTAGTGCTACAAAGTGCAGTATTAAGGCTAAACTTATTAATTAAAAGAATTACTTTTGAGTTTTAAAATGATCGACCTAGAAGAAAAGTTCAGTATATTAACAAGCGAAATTATAATAAATTACTGTGAACCTGTTGTTCAACTAATCCCTAATTTATTACCAATTACCTACATCAAACGTTATAAAGCATCACGCACGTTGTATCATTAACTCGACATTAATTGTCCGCAGTAATCACCCGTTTATATCCGCTTTTAACCGGCTACATCTAGATATAACCGGTTTTATCCAGTTTGGTAGACCACCGTTACAGCTTTTACTGTTTTATGAGGTGTAGGTATAATGTTTTATGTTTTGTACAACTTGGTGTTAGATATTAATAAAACTATTAATGTCAGCAACTAGCAGCATCTCGCGACTGCACACGCGTAAGCGCTTATCTCGTCAGAAAATGTTGATAAATGGAAGCTTATAAGGCGTCTTAAAAAAATAATAAGGCATCAAAATCGGTTCAGTTGATTCGTAGATTACTCCTTTCACACATTCGATAATCGTAATTCCGTCATTTGAATAGTATTTTCTCATCAATTTCATTATAGTTTTAATCAAAAGTGAATTGAAACAAAAACAAAAGACGATCGAAACAGAAACAAAGGACGATCGAAACGGAAACAAAGGACGATAGAAACTAAGACAAAATACAATTGAATGACGTCAAGAAAAGATCGAAACCAGACGTTCGAAACAAAAACAAAGGTGACGTAATAATGTTAGGTAGATAATTAAAAAACCAAATTCGCAGATACGCTGAACCTTTATAACACCTTGTACTTGTATACAGGCTGTTTTCCGCCATTGGATCATTTATAATTGGGTCCTTTTTGCGTGAGGATGGAGTAGACTTGCCTAGCACCTACTACCCTCTCAGCTCACCAAGTCCAGAGGAGAGAACTTGTCAATACTTCTGGAGCCAACTAAGCCGCGGGTTTCATCACGATGTTTTCCCTCACCGTAAGAGCTATGTCAATTAGCGCACATAAAGTTTTCTTAAGAAAAATATATTGGTGCACGGCCGGTTGGGACAATTCTACTAATATTATAAATGTGAAAGTATTTGTGTACGTGTGTGTGTATATGTGTGTGTGTGTGTATGTTTGTTACTCCTTCACGCAAAAACTACTGGACCGATTAAAATGAAACTCGGTATCTAGATAGCTGGAGCCCTGGATTAACACATAGGCTACTTTTATCCCGATATTCCCACGGGATCGGAACTTACGCGGGTGAAACCGCGGGCCGCAGCTAGTAATATAATATAACACCTACTAAAATCAAAGTAAGTAAGTAAAGTATAAAAAAAATATGAAAATGTCCTAGAATGTCTCGTGTTAAATGATCCGTGAAAGAAGCCGCGCGTATTTTATTATACCGGAGACGTAGAAGCTCGCTAGGGCGTTAGGGCGCTACCTTATTTACATTAGAACCAATGAACCGACGTCAGTCAAGTGTGAAATTTTATTTCTTCAACAATCCGAATGGAATTAGCTCTAAATTGAGTTTATGATGGAATCGAATATGCAGCCTTCGCTACTCACGGTTCATTGAGTAGAGCACTTGTCTAGCAATATTTTTCTTATTTTATTCTCGTCTCCATTATTTCCGACTTATATATTAAATTAGCTTTTGCTCGCGACTTCGTCCGCGTAGAAGTTGAAATTTGGAGTAGATTGGCCCAGGAATCACGTTGTCCTACAAACTTTGCCCCCTTTTTCATCCCCTAAGGGGTAAACCGGAAATACCTTTCTTACCGTTGCCTACGTCGTACAAAGAACATACCCTCCAAGTTTCAGGTCCCTACGATCAGCTGTTTAGGTTGTGCGATGATCCGTCAGTCAGTCATTCAGGACAAAGCATTTTAGATGTTTAGAAGGAGATACTAGCAACGCCCCGCGGTTTCACCCGCGTAACTACTGATATAGAATATAGGGATATAGGGATAAAATGTAGCCTATATTAAACCATATTTATTCCAATTTAAAACACAAAATTAAATGTCAAAACATCAATGAAACATCAAATCAAAATACACAAAATTAAAAACTAAAAATAATAATAATAAACACAAAATAAAAATAAATAATCAAAAATACCCCCACCCAGAAATTAAGTAAAAAAAAAAAAAAAAACTAAACAATACAAATAAATAATAAAATGGGTAAAAATTAAATTAATATTAGCCTATATTAATTACAATGAAATAATATGTCCTCATACAAAGTTTCATTAAAATCGGTTCAGTAGTTTTGGAGCCTATTCGTTACGAACAAAAAAATATCTTTCTTCTTTATTATATTAATATAGATAGATATTGATTGTGTTACAGGACAATATGCAAAGCACCATCTAGCTCCAAACTAAGCGACTATGTTTGTGTTATAGTGATCAGACATCGGATATAATAGAAAAGTACCTATTTAACTTATAGGTACTTTTCTTTTGTAAATACATGTTTATAAAAAAACACCCAGACCAGAAACAAATTTCTGTAGGCACCTAATAATTTTTTAGGACCATATTTACTATATTTAATAGATTTGTCTAAAAAAAACAACAGGTATCTTCTAGGTGCGCGTGCTACATCTTAGACCGCATCGTGACCTAAAATCAGACAGGTCTTCTTCTTTTTCTCGTATAGTAGTGTGGCTTACCTATTGTTAGAGTTTTCAGATCGCCTTAAGGCTTCTAACTTGATCTAACGACTACTACTAGAGGTAGCAACCGGAACCTACTGCTTAACGTGCCTTCCGAAGCACGGAAGGGCTCACGAAAACACATTTTTGCCACACTACTAATTGGCCACCCATCGAAGTAATTAGCCCGCACGACCGTATACGATCAGCGAGCGTCGCTTAGATGTGAGCCCCCTATCGGACAAGTGCGATTTCGTCAAACGCTGACCTATCATTAAAAAAAAATATTAATCTCTTAAAAAGTTATACTGATTTCTTACAAACACACAATATAATAGTTACTACAAACCGTAACAGACCTTTTTATCCATTCAAAAGTGAAATTTACAAAAATCCGAGCACTATCGTGCGAAGTTTCAGAATCTTAGTTCTTGTAGTTTCACAGATTTCGGTGATAAGTTCATATTATACATTACTAGGTGTCCCGGCAAACGTTATTTTTCCTTATAAAAAAATAGAATAGTTTTCGATTCTCAGACCTACCGAATATACACAAAAGATTTCATACAAATCAATTCAGCCGTTTAAGTGGAGTTTGGCAACTAATATCGCGTCACGAGAATTTTATATACGAGAACTAGCTTTTGCTCGCGACTTCGTTCGCGTAATTATCGAAAATGGAGTCACGTTGTCCCGTACAAACTTTGCCCCTCTTTTACACCCCCTAAAAGGTAGAATTTCGGAAAATCCTTTCTTATCGGTTGCCTACGTCATACAAAGAACACACTCTCCAAGTTTCAGGTCTCTATGATCAGCGGTTTAGGCTGTGTGTTGATCCGTCAGTCAGTCAGTAGTTTAGGACAAAGCATTTTAAATGTATAGATTTAAATTTACCTAAATTTCCAGTCTGCAATCTCTAAATTTTTGTCTCAGTGATCAGTATCGGAGTGATCGATTTTACGGGCCTACAGAGCAAGGTACGGCTGTTACATTTTACTACTTCTTTTATTACGACAAACGATTTTAATCAAGCGAGTTTTTGTTCGGGTCGAACACCATTAGCGCCTCAGACTCTGGAATAAATTCCGTGGAATTCGAGATTCGAATTTGATTTCCAGTTTGATGGGCGGCTTTCTTTATGTGCGTGCGCCTTTTATTAAACGTGAATATAAACAAGGTTACTTAGATTAGTTGTGTTGAGTTTTAGGTCCTGAATAAACCGGTTTGACTAAAAAATGAGAGGAAAGATAAACCGGAAAAATACCAGCTCAAAGATCAAATAGTAGTAGTAATATAAACATTTATTTGTACAACAGACAAACTATTGAAAATAACAAAAAGGACGAGAAAGCTTAGCTTAATTTGTACAAACAGGCGACCTTATCGCTTAAAGCAATTTCTTCCAGGCAACCGTAGGATGGAGAAGGTCGAAAAAAACAGGAGGAAAAGGGGTGGAGGAATAGTGGGAAAATGGAAGGAAGAAGGCTTAATTGCTACATCATTGGAATTAGCAATATCTTTTGAAATACTTTATTTAATATTCTGACTAGTTATCACTTCATTACAGTTAAAAAGGTGGTTTATAAAAAAGTTATTTTTTCTACAAGAAAATCGAGTGTAAAAATATTCCCAATCAGATTTCAATATTTCATTGCTCAAATTAGCAATAAATTCAAAGTTAAAATTTCTATTTCATCTTCAATCAACTTTAGAAATAAGTAATTTTATTACAAATTTATATCTGATTTACTCTTATCAAAATTCTAATACCTATAAATTCAGTAATATTTAAACTCCAATATTAGACTTTATATGAATACTAGAAGCGCTCCGCAGTTTCACCCGCGTAACTCCCGATCTTGTGGGAATATCAGGATAAAAAGTAGCCTATAGCCTTCCTCGATAAATAAATAATAAAAAATAAATAAATAATTTATTCATAAATGTGTACAACATCAGTTTTTTACAATGCTTCACTTAACAGTAAACTTAAACTTAATCTTAATAGTACTTAGTTATTTTACTGTGTATGGTTGTACATTTGCTCATAATATTGTTTTCCTACTACTCCTAAGCTTTTTGATTTATTTAAGACAACCCAAATTATAGGTTCGTTATTTCAGTGAGTTCAAATGGACTAACCAACACAAAAATAATTTTTCAATTCGAACCAGTAGTTCCTGAGATTAGCGCATTCAAACAAACTCTTCAGCTTTATAATATAAACATATATTAGTATAAATTTCACTTTAAAACTGACAAAAAACACTTATGAAGTGTATTTTTCATTTAAAACAAGACAATATTACTGACTCACTCACTCATAACGAAATCTCACTACATGAGCTATAAGTCTGAAACTTTGCAAAGGGGATCCTTTTGGGGCGTAGTAGAAGCACTGAGAAATGATTTTAAAAAATTTTGACCTCTAAAGCAGTAAAAAGAGCTTAGTAGTAAGTATCTATTAATTATTCTGTGTAGAAAATAATATCATTTTTAACCGACTTTAATAAAGGAGGAGGTTCTCAATTTGTCGCGAATACTTTTTATTTTTAAGTATGACTAGCTTTTACCCGCGAGTTCGTCCGCGTAGAATTAGTAGATTGGACCAAGGAATCATGTTGTCCCATACATACTTTGCCCCCCTTTTTCACCCCCAAGCGGGTTCACACAAGCAGTAGGTACGGGATGTAATAATAAAGCATTTAGGTTATTAAGATAGCAGAATTTTTAGAACAGCACATTGTTAACATTACCTAGGTTCGTTATAATACGTATTTTATTAGAGACTAGTGCCAAAGTCAGTTTCCAAGTTAACTGTATGTAAACTAGTAAACACTAGTAAAATATGCTTTGTGTTTTGATATAATTTGATAATCGGTTGAAATAGTTACAATAGAATGTTGTACTGAACACAGTTATTGGTAAACAAAAAAGCGGTTGATCTTACTTCCGTGTACTTTAACAGTTAACTTTTTTCTACGAATTTTGGAGTTTCGAACATTTTTTACCAATTTTCATTTATTTTCCATTTTTTTATAATATATTAATAAATTGGTATTGGTAAAAATGTTTTACACAAAATCGGCTCTTAGTTATACAGAAAAATCATTTTACTTTTTAAAGAATGTTTCTAATTTTATGGACTGTTCCAGGTCTGAATCAACTTTATTTAAAAAAGCTATTGCATCGTGCGAGCTTCGTACATTTGTACCATATACATACACGTTAAGCGAACGCTCGGCCGAGCTACATGGTAGGCGGAGTGGGTGGTGTTAGGTTTTATTTTTGTTACGGAATTTCTTGATTCGGTCTTTAAATTGACATAACTTTAAAAACAATGTTCTAATTTGAAAATTTGATTGTTAAGACACATGAGTATTCTTTACTCATGTGGTTAAGGTGCACAGAAGTAGCCTTCAACGGCTATCCGGCTATGATTAGTTCCCTGTATTAGTTTATTTTTCCGTCTTGATGGAAAACGGCTAAAACGATTTAGATAAAAAAATCCACAAGGATAGTCCATAGTATGAAGAAGGACGTAGGATAATTTTCAATCCGATATTTCCAATGGGTCGGTATGTACGCAGGTGATACCGCGGGCTGCAGCTAGTACTTAAATATTATCATGAGCGAGTTCTGAAACTTGACTTTCAACTCTTAGCTGCATTTTAGCAAAGTGTTCCTTTGTAAATGTAATTTAATTTGAATTCTCTCACGCTTTAAGATGTAACGTTTTCTCACTCAAGGTAAGAGGAGACAAGAGTTTTGACGTAAGAACGTATAGTGTTGTTTGTGTATCATTAGGTATACTCACTAAGGTACCTATTTGACGACCTTTGTAGTGCGGTGGACGAACACCTGCTTGCAACGTAGAAGGTTATGGGTTCGATTTCCACCTCAAACAAATATTTATGTACAGATATTTGTTTCTGGCCAGGGTGTTTCTGATTGTATATTATCTTCTTTATATATATAATTCTAGTGTACGTGTGTATGTCACTGAAGTCCTCCTAAACGGCGGGACCGATTTGAATGAATGTTTTTATATGGGTGGCGCCCTGGATAGTTTAGATTCACAAATCTAGTTTTTTTTTTAATGAAAAAAAAAATACGTTTTTCGGGACAGTTAGTTACCTATACTTAAGTAAAGAAGTACTTAGGGGATCGATATCGACCCCCTTGGGCATAATATAGGTATGGGTAAAAAAAGACCGACATACACACAACGGCTGCCATACTATTATATTCTGTTTTTAGTATTTGTTGTCATAGCGGCAAGAAATACATCATCTGTGAAAATTACAACTTTCTAGCTATCACGGTTCATGAGATACAGCCTCTACAGACAGACAGATGGACAGTGGAGTCTTAGTAATCTTAGTATAATTTAGTAAACCCTAAAAGAACCAAGAAAAAACACTTTAAATGCAATCTAAATTGGCCCCTAATCTTTTTAAAATAAGCCTTCATTGAAATCACAAAGTGAATTTCAGTGCGGAATCGTTCCTTGAAGCTCGTAACGCACAATTTAACACCCGCCGTATATTTCTCTAGGCGATTGCCCATTACCGAGAGGCGATATACGAAATTTCAATAAAACTCCGCTGGAAAAGGGGGACTAGTCGGTGTTACACGGAATTAGAAATAACCTTAAAGTGTAAGCGAGTATTTAATATAGAAAACTCTTAGTTTATTTTATTTTGGGGGTCTTTGTGAGCGTTTAAGTATTTTCTAGGAAAGCGTAGAACATCTTAGAGCGGATCGTCACTTACCATCGTATGAGGTAGTACTCATATGCTGCTGACCTATTTGTTATGAAAAAAAACGGATAATAAGCAGTCTTTAAATTTTCAATGTATTTTCTTACCGAATTTTATGGAAAATTGGTTCAATAGAAACAAAATCTAATAAAATCTTTTTAAAAGCTATTGACGTAGGTATCGATAATGTTAGATTTTTTTATCACAGTTGCTCATAAAGTGGATCTTTTTCAACCGCTTTTAGGCTCATAATCCAACGTATTACACACGCGTTCGTTAAGCATTACTTCGACACCACTAGTGTGTTATAAGTTATCCTGATAAGTTAAATTGGTATCTTACTGCCAATTACATGTTAGGTAGATGAAACATTCTTAATTTATCTGGGTTATACTGTTTTGATGGATAAAATAAAGTAGGTACCAAAAAAGAGGTTTTACTCCAGCATGAAAGGTTGTCTATAAAGTTGGTTTACGAACGATAATTTTACGGGATAACGTCTTTAAAAATGATTAAAAATTTATTGAGTTTTTTCTTTACTTAAATATAGTTTTTTCCGTACCATCATATTCTGTTTTTAACCCCCGACAAATGGAAAAAAATCCTAAAAAATATAGGCTGTATAGGTTAAAAGTATTTTGTCTGGCCTTTCGCAAGTATAATAAACAAAAAAATATTGCCTAAAAAAATTGTAAACATAGATCTTATATCTCCAAATATTTTGTTATTTATTATTTTCTTTTCAAGTCTTTTCTTTTATCACAACTGTGATAAAAAATGTCGTACGTTACACGTGTGATTTGATCATTCCATTCTCGGCTCTATAGACGCACTCGCGTGCCGCTCGCGCGTCATAAACCGCCTCGATGAAATGATCAATTTACCACACTTGTATCGCAATGTACTAATATTAAATGCTTGAATAAAACTTATGTATCCAAGTAGCTAGATATCTGGCGGCACGGTAGTGCCCACGCCAAGACGACCCAAGCTAAGCAACCTACCTTTTCTTCGAAGCGCTTCGTCGTTTTATCAATCCTCATCATTGGGTCTATTGTTTTACTTATAATATAACAAACTCAAAATGTTATTAAATTAAATTATAATATAGTTCGATTTAACAATTCTACCTAGTATTATTTTCAATTTTTTAGACTCAAAAGACAAGGAAACCAAAATTTCGTAAAAAGGACATTGTCACTAAAAAAGTGCTACTAAATTTATCTTAATAAAAGTTCATCTATAAGTATAAATTTAAAACATCATATCCATTCCGATCTAGTTCTATGTACAGCCTAATCCTGCCAATATCAAGGCACTCCCGTACTAGCAACGTTTTTAACTCACTTTTTAACGGGAGCTGGCGCGTCGGGCTCTAGAGTTATTGCAAATACGCGTAAGCAACCGGAATATGTTCAATCAAAAGTTTCTCTTGCGTGAAAACTGTGCTTATCACATAAATCTACTATAAAGCTGAGGATTTATGGCAAAATATTTTTGTTTTGTTAAATTATATTTCCCAAGAACGAGCTCCTGAAAGTGTTCTAACTTTTTCATGAAAAGGTGACGAAAATAATGGGGATGTTTTGTTTTTATGAAGCAATCTACGTTTCCTTTTAAGTTGAAATTGGTGTTAAGTTTTGCTAGCTTTATTATTTTAGCGTTATATGGATATAAACTTATTTTATATGACGTTATATGACGATGCAGCGAGAGTTTATTGTCTTAGATGTGTTATTGATTGTGCCTCGCTGGCTCTTGTTTCACTCTTTTATGGAATTACCACGTTCTTGGGTTCACATCGACCCCCTGAATAGTTCGTGAGATCGCTGTGACCCCTTAAATTTTCGAATATTCTCTATACTACCTAAAACTTGGCCTCACGTCCCATCTACATATTGTATGATCCCTATGTTCATCTAATCTATAATCTACAATCTACCCAATAGTTGTATCCGATTACAGTAGTAATCTTACATCGCAATTACCTTTGCTAATTAAACGTGGGTATTATAAGCCCCATAAGTAGCATACATAATTAATCAGACATGTGTATTCAGGTGGGATACGGAACACGTGCGTCAAATCACTTTGTATGCTAGTTTGGTCAAACCTTTACTATCTGAGAAAATTTATTTTAAGAACATGAATTGATTTCTTTATATTATTGTTGTTCGTGTTATGGTTGAACGCGTAAAGGTGTTCACAGACTGATGTGGCAGAGCAAACTACAGTTCGCGACAAAAAACTGTATCTGAACTCATTGGTGTAGTGTTTGTACCTATTTGAGTACTTGAAATTTTATTAAATACTAGCTGCGCCCCGCGGTTTCACCCGCGATCCCGTGGGAATAATCGCCTTTTAAACCTTCCCTAGACCTCCACGAACATTTCAAGACTAAGATAAGATAAATCCGTTCAGCCGTTCTCGAGTTTTAGTGAGACTAACGAACAGCAATTCATTTTTATATATATAGATTGCATATTCTTGGGAGGACGTTTCGTTACGCCACCAAAAGATGGCAATGAACTGAATTAGATCGCACTAAGTTTTTTTCCAGGATAAGCTCATATTATACAAGTTCCGACAATACATCGTTGAGTTGCAGTCTTGCCGGGTATTGTACTAGTCCGGTGGAAGATTTTCCTTTTAGGAGGTACATACCACCTCGTCGTTAAATAATAACATACTAAATATTCACAAAATAAGTAGATACAAAACAATAGTATATATCCAGTTTTTAATAACTTTTGTGCTCACACAAATTACCCCAAGTGTCTTAAATCTTATGGTTTTTTTTCGATCGTCTTTTGTTTCTATTTCGATCGTTTTTTTTTCGTTTCGATCGCCTTTTGTTAACCACTTAGTTGAGTAGTTTGACGACGAGGAAATTGATCTAAATTTATTTCTTTTGGACAAACTAGTTTAACCAAAAGTAATAAATTTCGATCAACAGGGACGTACCTTAAATTTATATATAAGAACACTACTTTAAGAATTTCCAACAAAAAATAGACAAAAAGTTTATAAAACAGGATTTCGTATGAAATAAATCATACCGTACTGAAACTAGATACTTAAACAATGTAACTACTTACCTTAATATTCATAAAATTTACAAAACAAGGTTAAATATCTGGTTTTTAATAACTTTAGTGCTTACATAAATTACCCCAAGTGTCCCAAAGTTCTACATTAGCACAATACTTTAAGAGTTTCAACTAAAAAATGGACAAAAGATTTATAAAATAGGATTTCGTGTGAAAATAAATCATAGTGTACTGTCGTCAGTCGCAGAGTCGAAAGAAATACGGTACGAACGATCCCCGATGTATTTATAGCGGCAATGGCCAAAGAAAATAAGAGATTTGTTATAGAAATATTATGCTACGAGGATAAATGGACACAGGATGATAAATTTTGTGGAAAATTTATAGTTGAAAGACTACCGGTGTCGAATAAAAACTTGAAAAGTAATTTATGAAATATCAGCATGACATGAAAATTTGTTTCCTCTGGACACGGTCTACTAAGCTAAAAGGTATAGGTACTGGAAAAGCCTATAGTCAAGGTATATAGCCAAGGTATCTATCACTAGGCCACTACTTGATTCGGTTAAATCTGCATCTACACTAATATAATCAACAGGAAAGTTTTATTGTTTTAAACGAATAGGTTCCGTAACTTCTGGACCGATTTTGACGAAACTTGGTTTGAGGATACACTGATTTATTGGTAGTTACAATAGGCTACTTTTTATCCTGATCGATATTCCCACGGGATCGGGAGTTACGCGAGTGAAACCCCTGCTAGAAGCATATAAAATTGTATCAAACTGTTGAAGATAAAACCTTAGAAAACAAAAACTAAAATACTTATTTGTCCTAAATAAGAGAAAACAAGTAACATCATTCGTGAACTTTTGAAACAGGCAACGTAAAAAATGTTCAAAGATTTAGCCAAAGTTCGTTTGTTGTAAAACTGTTGCGAACGTGTTGTCCCTTTATCCTTATTTTATGTTATTTTAAGTAAATATTTTCACGTTTTCGTTCAATCGATGAGGTTCTCTTGTGGCTAGAACAGTTTGATTTATTTGTTTGAAACCTTATTTTTATTATTATTTTATCTTTAGTTTTATTTTTATTTATTTTATCATTATTTTAATATTTTTGTCATGTATTACTTTTAATTAATATTTATTGTATATGTTTTATCTTTTATAGTCTAATCCCTATAAGAGGGCAGGGTACCGACGCTCTCTCCATACAAACGTAGTCGACTGTTTCCTCTCTGGATGATGATACTAGAGCAAATATTTTGGTTGCATAAAACCTATAACTGCCATGACTATGCCCCTATATCTTGGTTTTTTCATTTTCTAATTATCATAAAAATTAAGGTTTAAAAAACAAAAAAAAATGAAAAAAAAAAAAACAAAACATAGGGGCATGGGCATGGCAGTTATAAGTTTTATGCAATAAAAATATTTGCTCTAGTGTCATTATCCAGGGAGAAAACAGTCGACTACGTTTGTATGGAGAAAGCGTCGGTACCCTTTCCTCTTAAGAATGACCTTCACCTAGCTGCTTAAGGGATGAAAAGTATTTTATATCAAATTAAATAGGTTAAATTTTCAGTACGTCTAATAAGACGTTAATTAATACGTTAATTAGTTTAACGCCTTATTTTTTTATTTTTATAAATTGATGAACACCTGCATTTACAAGAAAAGTGTCACGTTCCGTATGAAGTCATGATTGTATCCCGTTACCGTTGTGTGACGTCAAGCGTCACGCCATGCGTCATAGTAACATTACCATGACGCGTCCGTTCCGTTTCTGTTAGGAAACAGAGTATTTATTAATAATATCGCTAATCTGGTCTTTCGTTATGGTGACGAGTGACGAATAAAAGATTTATAAAAAGGAAATATATATATATATATATAAAGGAAAAACAATATCAATTTTTCATCGTTTTTTTATAACGTTATCTCTTAAAATTATCAACCATAAACCGTCTTTACATACAACATATTTTTTTTTAATTTTTGGGTTTTTTTTCACAATCTGCATTCTGCAGTGGCCCAAGTGGAATTTGCTAATTGAGCTGCTGCAGACAAAATTAAATTAAAATAAAATTCATTTATTCAGATGTTAATAATCCATGTTGTCAGTAATCCAAAAGATGAATCTATCTGGTTTATCTTAGAGGAGCACTGTAACTGCAGGAACCCATACAGCCTATGAAGCACCCACTTCACTGTGTTTCAAAATCTATGTGAGAGCAATGATGCTGCCATTATCTTGGACGTAACTTTAGTTGCTCCATTTCAAACAATTCTTTCAAATATTTGTAATATTAACCTTTGCGAGCGTGATCACATGAAAAAAAACCCCCATCAGTTTCTTGTGCCTTCTTCTCATTGGTGAGCGCGTTCCGAAGGCACAAATGAATTATGCATCTAAATTAATAAAAAAAATTGACTTTGACTTTAACTTGACATCGACGTGACATAATGAAGTCAGGCAAAACTCAAACCAGACCAAGAGAATTGTCAAAACTCAAATACGATAAAAGAAAAAAGAAGTCTCCCTTACCAAAACACAGATAAAAGAATTTGATTCTGATACAGAAACAAGACAACCACAAAATCTGAAGAAAGGCAAACGTTGAGTAAATATATTCTGAGCATTCGTTCTTACGTCAAGGGATAATGGAAAATTTCTTTCCATTTAATATTCATGCAAAATACTCTACGGATCTATAATTTTACTGTATCTAAATATATTTGCACTGATTATCGTGATGTGTTTTCAAGAGTAGGGACGATTCTGTGTTTTGTTTTAATATGTTTTGAAGGGAAATGATTTTATTTGATCTTGTATAATATTTAGGAGAAGATGTCAAGGTAATGTTGTTTTTGAGTAGTGAATTAAGTCTTCAAACGTTTGACATGGTAAGTAAGATATTAGCGAAGGGAAGATAATGTTATTTATTATAAGTGCCAGAATCACAGCCTCGTAACAAAATTCTGTATGTTTTTGAAATTTGTTTTTGATCTAATTTTATTTCGATTGATATTTTGAAGCAGTATCTATTGCTCTTACAATAAAGGAAAATCGTGATAGAACTTGCAGTTTGGATGGCTCTAGATGTATTAATGAGTTCTCTCATCTGGTCTCAGTCGACTAAGCTGAGGGGATGGTCCGGGCAAGCCTACTTTAAGGATGGTCCTTAATATTAAATATGACAGTTGTTGACGCTGTTAAATCATCTAAATCAAAATTAAATCAAATCAAATTTGTGATCGAAAAGAAGCAGTTGAGTTTCTAAATGTTCTTGAGTCTAAGTTAAATTGAACAAAGCTTCATTAAGACAAATTATATAACACCGATGCTTTATTTCACCTGATGACATTTTATTAATGGTTTATTTTACCTATAACTCATTCATTCTGTTGGTGGGGTCCAAAAAGTTGTTGATTTGGCCCAAAGTTCTTCCGGTATACGGCATATTGATTAGAAGGTAAAAAATTGATTAAGAGCAAAATTGATTGAGGGAAGAAAGAATTTCTTTTTGTAAATAAAAATACGCTTATAACTCTCTTAAATGAATATAACAGTTCATTTCTTTCACTAAAATACTGCAATTCTCTGTCGTTTAAATCACATCTTGTGAAGTAAAGTCATTAGTTCAAATGGATTTACGAAGATTTCGTTGGATTGCGCTTGACAGTGTGTTATTAATTAAGTAAAAGACTGATGGGATGTCTGTCTGTTGTGATGTTACAATGGAAATTATGTTAATGTATTTTGAAAATAATTATATTATAATGTTATGATTACTTGTACGACAAGTTTTTGTAAATTCTCAAATTAGAATTCATGATCAAAAATACCTTGAAAATCATAGAAATTATTATTAAAATAACGCTCAAGCTGATCATTTAAGAAAATATTCTACAAAACTGAACTCCAACAAATCATAATTCGACAAGACTTTAATTCCACACTAGCTGCGCCCCGCGGTTTCACCCGCGTAAGTCCCGATTTTGTGGGAATATCGGAATAAAAAGTAGTCTATATATTAATCCGGGTCTCCAGCTATCTAGATACCAAGTTTCATTGCAGTCGGTCCAGTAGTTTTTACGTGAAGGAGTAATAAACATACACACACACGCACACACACAAACTTTCATATTTATAACTAGCTGCGCCTCGCGGTTTCACCCACGTAAGTCTCAATCCCGTGGGAATATCGGGATAAAAAGTAACCTATATGTTAATCCAGGCCTCTAGCTATCTACATAGCGAATTTCATTGCAATCCGTTTAGTAGTTTTAACGTGAAGGAGTAACAAACATGCATACACACACACAAACTTTCACATTTAAATATTAGTAGGATAGGATAGTAGGATTATTGATGTTATACTTTATGAAAAATTAAATATGTATGTACCTAATACAGAAAAGGAAAAATTCCAAAATATAACAATTCAAAGTAACTTCGATATACGGAACACCGACAAAACGTTTCTTTGATGAGACTTAACTACGAAACCATGCGAGTTGAAGGCATCCTCCTTTGACAATACTGCTATTTCGGACGCTTTAGTTTCGACAGAACTTTTCTTCGACATGACGTATTTTGACAATATCTTTATTTAACAACAATGCTGAGTTTTGGCGGGAACGAGTTAACAACATGTCGTGCTGCAGTTTTATTTTCATGAAACTTAGATGTAACCCGAGTTGAATTGTATAATTCTGGTGGAATGTTATTCAATTTAGTTCTGTGAAAGTGCACAAGTGTAGTGAAAGTAAAAATCAGTGTCAAACATGCAGTTTTCTCGTTGCCTCCAAATCTCCTATTAAGGTTATGGTAAACTTGCCACCGCTTTACTATAGCCCCT